>OX421941.2:9000117-10250117 GCA_949128155.2 Xanthia icteritia
ATCTGAATTTAAATGTATTGTCTCGATCGGTTGATGACCGGAGGCCCATTATGACCTGTATGTCATTGTACAGTAGGTATGAGGTTATTTTAAATGCAGAGTTCATGTTCAGATAGTTTTTGCGAAATGATGTCACTTTTTAACCGACTTCAAAAAGGAGGAGGTTCTCGATTCGACTGTTTTTTTTTGTATGTTTGTTAGGCGATTACTCCGCCAATTATGAATTGATTTTAATGATTCTTTTTTGGTTTGTCATATACATTTTATTCAGAGGTGGTCCCATATATACATTTTATTAACTTTGCTTGGACAGTTTTTGAGTTAGCTACAATAATACGTATTTTTCCCACAGCCTATGTGGATGATATGATGATAAGCTCCTGTCACTGTTATTTACATAGCAGGTCGTAGTATTCCAATTTGTGTGGGGGTGGTACCACAACTAAAAAGTGAAAAATAAAAACTTTTTACAAAAAAAACAACTGGCAAAATTTCGGAAGTCGGTGGAAAATGACGTAAATTCAAAACCAAAGACACCGACTTCCGAAATTAAAGTTATTTTTCACATAGTGTTTTTTTTTAAGTTTTTAAATTTCCGCGGGCGAAGGCTATTTGTTAAAAAATACGATTTGTAGAAGGAGCTTTGGGCTTTTTGGGATGTAACAAAAACGCATCACACTATTTTTCAAACATGATAATTTTATGCCAGTTTTGAACAAACACATTTATAAAAAAATTGCATTACCAAGATCGAAAATCCAATAGGTAGGTACAGTTTTTAAACCACCTACCTAATTAACTTCGGCGACAGTATTTTGTGATTTAAAACAACAACAAAAAGACTGGGTTTATTTTGTAATTATTTGTGTTTGTGTAGTTACTTAACTGGTTTTATTACTTATTAAGTACAATGTTATTAAGTACAAAGTACAAAGGGAATAAAAGTGAATTTAATATCCTGCACTTTAGTGTTATTGTAAAGCTTGTTTCCACATTATCTAGAAACGCGGTCCGTTGTCCACGATATTGTACTTACTAATTAATTAAAGGTATTAATAAATAGGCTACATTACATTTTGTTCCGACGATCACTGGCGCATTATTGATAGTGCAAGATGTTTCGCTTCACGTCGTTTCATTGGCAGCGGTTCTCTCCAGTGTGTTGCTGGGCTTATTTCCTAAGGCGCATATTGATTTATTTTTTATTGGAACTGATCGCAGTTATTTAGCGGCGTGCGTCACGTTAGCATGTAATAATAGAAGTCCAGATGACAATACAACTAGAACTATTATTGTTGTAGTAATGTCTAATATGTTAATTTCAGAGGCGATGATCTCTAACTATAGTCATGTGGCCTTCATTTATGTAAATTGTACTAGTCGGACTGTAGGTAAGTAAAACAATGTCAGTGTGATAAAATCAAGACAAAAATAAAAGTTGTACTTTCTATATTATCAATAGGTATGCGCCTTATTTTTTGTATTTTGATTTCAGCTTAAATTCTGTATAGTTCGATTCAAACTAAATGGCGGCTCGAAAGTTAGCTACTCGCTGCGCAGTACTCCACCCCTCACTCCCGCTAGCCCCTGAATTCGTTACTGCGCAGCCCATGTTCCGAGCCGCCATTCAGTTTGAATCGGGCTGCATCCACTTATTTTTATTTTTAAACTATTATTTTTTGTATTTTTATCGATATCGCATTTGCCATTATAAGCTGTTCGACATAGTGCCATGTTAAGCTTCGTGCAGACTAGCGCGACGCGACACCGGTTATTGGTTTAGTTTTTTCAGAAATTTGTATTGTTCGAGTCGCGTCGCGACGTCGCGTCGCGCTGGTCTTCACGAGCCTTTAAAGTTACGCATTATGTTTATTTTTAAATAAAATCTTTCTATGTAACTTCCAGTTTTATTTGTGTTTATTTACGTCGTTATCTGCTAATACAAAAATAGATTATAAGTAATAAGAACTGAGGCGATGTTTACATCCTATCGTAATTAGATACTCGCACCGGGAGTGTGACCTGCCATTGAATGCAATTATTTATAAACAGCTTAATACAAACAAATATAATCGGCTATTGGCTTAGTGCATTCGCATCAAGATCAAAGACCTGTGTTCTTGGTCGTGCTTTGCGTGGTTTGTTTGGAGCGTGCTGCACTTTATGGCAGGTTACATAAGGAGGTGATCGGCCGGCCTCGCGCCCGGCGTGCGCGCGTGCATTCACCGATCATGCACGTTCAAATCTACTGCCACGAAACCGACGAGATGTGACCTGCGACAAACTTACTAAAGATCAAAGTACGACTAATTATGCGAATCAGCAATTACCTACCTAGTAGGTAAAGATGTTTCCGTATTGTACTTGAGTGCGTAAGTACCGGATAAATTGCTTACCTAATCAAGAATAATGTCAACTCTGTGCTCAGCATTTCTAGTGTCTACTTATTTACCTACTTGTCGTCATAGGTTTCTACACATCATTATGACTAACAGTTCATTGAACTTGCTAAATGCATTTCGAATGGCTGCATGGCTTGGTAGGCACCCGACGCATTGGTGACATTCGTAAAACGCGGAGTTAACAAATATTCCGCATAGGTACAACACTTACGTATTTAATTGTAGATACCTACATGTCTTCATCATCGATCACGTAGTAGAGAGTTTCTGAAGGCGAATTCCTACTTACTTACTTCGTATATTTTTTGTCATGTCGATACGCACTTCTTGCTTTACTAAAATAGGGGCAATAAACAAAAACAGGTAAACAAGTGCTACGTAAAAACGAAGGTCAACATAATCAAGAACCGCCTTACGTGAAGCTCTGCTTCAGAATATCGGAACGTCAAATTATTATTTAAGTAGGTAGCTACTTAAAGGTAAGGTTCTCCTGCAGATAAATAGGTACCTATTTAGCTTACCTTACCTTAAGACGATTAACAGGAAAGCTAGTTACAAAATTCCACCTAATAATAATTGGAAGTTTCATCGTATGAACATGGCCGTTCGTTCATTCCAAACCAATACGCGTAGCAGTCGTAGACCCGTCGTAGCGGCCATTGTAATTATAACAACGCTAAGCAGATCGATCATTGGTAACAGTGGGTAGATACCTACTTATGGCGTAGGTATCCGGTCCTGGATCCAGAAGGACTCAAGCACATAAAACTTCAATCAGCTGTCAAAAATATGGAACAATAGAACGTAGGTAGGACTGAATTAAAATGATTTTCAGAGGTATGCTCTATAAATCAATTTAATTTTTTTTAAAGTGACAGGCTTACCGACTCTGAAGTCGAAGTAGCTTTAATTTAGAACAAGTAAACAAACAAAATTTGTCACGCTGGGTTTTTACTACACTAACCCTGACTTAGGTTAGCAAACCAACCTTCGCCTCCCTTACCTTTCGAAAAACCCTGAGTCATTAATTTTTAATTGAAATACCTACAATTGCTGAATAATTGTCAAAACAACAAGTTATTTGTAACAAACATTACAAGTAGGTACCAGGTGTAGGTATTGTAGGTGCCTACTTACAGGAGATTAGCCTCATTGGTAGGTACTACCGTCAATGTATTGTGTGTTGATAAACTGTAGTCCAATTCCATTGCTCCATTGACGTCAACAAATAATAATCACCCGTATAGTATGCAGCTTAACAGGCATCCTAGATGGAAAACTTCTCTGCAGAATTCACTACCGCATTTGTCATTGTATGCTCGTCATACATAAGGAAATTTGCGTCCCTGATCTAGGTTTGGGGAAAACCACACAGAATTTCATACACATTGTATTGTATGTAGCTAGGTACTTTCATTGAATTTATGGCTGAAAATGTGGAGTAAAAGGACCACAATTACCTGCACATTATACAGTCAATACGAGTTTCCTAGTACCTATAGGTAAGCTATTCGATGTCTGATTGCCAATACACCACTCAAAGTCAAAGTCAAATAATTTATTTCAAATAGGCCCTTATAAGGCACTTTTGAACGACAAAATTTACAAAAAAAAAATTGATTCTAGTCGCCCCTTCCAAAAGGTAGTCTTCGCATGGAGAAGAATTCGCAAGAAACTCCACCGTTACTCTTTTAAAATGTTTTACAATATTTTTTATAAGTACATTAGTTATATAATTATATGTGAGGACGATGCACCTAGAATAAAATTACTAAACCACAATAGGTAAAAAGAATTAAGAATTAAAAATGAAGCAACAACAGATAAATTAATTATGTGATAGATACATGGTGCTCACATATTTACCAACATTGTAAAAGAAGACGATTTTTCTAAAATTTTACAATTAATAAGTCAGTGTGTGAGGTGTGTGAGGACCCATGCAGTAGAGGCAAGAGTAAAAAAAATCCCTTTGTTGAAAATAACTTCTATTCAATCGATCAAATGTAAGCCTAGAGTGACGTAGGACTCAGGAGGAGGCGGAAGAGTATGTGATAAAAAATTACAAAAAATGAAATAAATTAAAAGAGGCAGACCAAAGAAAAAGATGGATTGTGTGACAGGCGATGGTTAGACTATGAATACCTACAAAGGAAGCTAGTAAGGGGGCGTTCATTAATTACGTTAGGCGATTTTGGCGATTTTTCGCCCCCCTTGGTGAGATGACGTGGGATTTGGCTCGACAAATCTCACGTGAGATTTTTCAAAATGCAATATTTTTGTGCAAATACGTTAATAATTGCTTGATTGCGTTGGATTTATTAAAAAAAAAACATAATTTGATTAACAATTTTTATTTACTACTAAGAACGTAATCTAGAATCACAGTGAGAAAATCAAGCAACTACTAAAACTACTAAAATACGTAAAAGATTTTCGCAGTTCAGTTTTCTCGCAATATTACACTGTATCTAGCGGAAAAAAAAATTACGTGATATTTGCCGAGACCAAAAAAATTTAAGTAAGTACTTTATTTCTGATTTGAGATTTTATTTTTGAGATGGTAAAAGACAGACTTATAAAAAGAGTACTACGTGTCTAATGTAAAAAAAAATAAAAAATGTACTCCGAATTAGAATGTTGTATGGAAGAATAAGACAGGTAGATTCTGCTCCGTTGCGGACGACCCCAAATAAATTGTTAGGTATTTGAGCATAAAGATCATGACTGAATATAGACGAAAAGTTTCTCGCATGTGACACCACAATTCCTAGTCTCTCATATCTAGTTTATGCCAGCTTCTTTAATCCACATTATTGCGTAGCATTATTGAGTTATCTGAAGATACGCCAAATTCTGAAAGGTAACATGAAAGTTATCTAGCAGTGAGGCGCGTATCAATATCGTGTAATTCGCAAACATTTGGAAGACAAAGTTGCGAAAATTCTCGGATCTTGTTACTATAAGATAAAGAAAAATGGGAGCGGTTTCGATAACTCGATCGTTTTATTAGATCTTATCTTTTATAGAAGTTTTGTGGCGCCATTGGGCATAATATTTATTGGGAAATGGAACCTTTCCCGCTCTGAAACCTTGCTGAAATTCAAAAGAATCTATTTGTTGGAAGTAGATAGGTACGAATTTGGTAGTTTTGAATCAGTGAATGAGTAAACAGAAGATTAGGATTGTTGTAAGACAGAACCTATTATTCTAATATGTCAGTATCATAGTTATCATAATTATATTATTATCTCACCCCATACACCTACTAAACACCTACATGGTTCTGTAGGGCAATGACTAATAATGACCATTACCTAAAATGTGAATAAAAGAAAACAAATATCTAAAAAAAACCTTTTGTTTTAAGAAATCAATTCACACTATCATATCTATGCAACACCTTAAAATTAGGTTAAAGATATAGATACGTAGCTACATAACCTTATAAGATAACAACATATAAATCCAAGATAATGTCGAGCTAAAAAGAAATTTCGACCGATAGCGATTTTTAATCGAAACATAAAACGCTATGAACTCGGATCACGTATCTTTATTTGCGCGACCGCTGCGGGTTCAACGGCCTCGCGTATTCACTGTACCATTGGGTCATGAGTATTTTGACAACGCACCGCGGAAATTATCTAATCGGCACGCGGCCGCGAGGACACGGGGTCAACGACTCCGGGCTGCTCGCCGCGGGCTCGTACCGCCTCGACGAAAGTGAAATGTGAAGTACCGATACAGACAATTAGGATGGCCGAATTTGTTTATTGACTGGTGGGTGGTCGGCACAGCTGCACGCCAACTACCAAATATGGAATTGTTTTCTGGACTCTTACTTCAGATCAATATTTTACAAAATGTGGTTACGAAACTTTATAAAAAATGCATATTTTTACGATTTCAGTTTTATTTCGCACCACCGCACCGTATAAAGAATACCGCTACGAATTCCGTAGCAGTTTCGTAGCAAATGGCAGATGTTATAGCTAAACGGTATTTTTTGCAGTAAACTTAGGCTCTAGCGTGTAGTTAATCAATTTTAAATTCGTTTCTAATTAAACTCAAACTCAAAGCATTTATTTCAATTAAACCATTTACAGGCACTTTTGAATTAATTATTCAAGCCTACCCTGAAAAATAAAAATTGCAGATCCGAAATGATATCAAAAATATAATTTTCGCGTAGCGATCATTTATAGTAAGTAACCTATCTAAAATAACAAAGGTTTATACGTAAAAACATATCTGAAAACATGAAACAATGAGAGAGCAAAGTACGTAAGTAAATAAAAAAAACAACTGAATCATGTGCAAATGGCCTAAACAAAAATACAAGTAATATGGGTTAGTACGCTCGGGGTCGATGACACTCAATACTTGCTCGACAGATTTGTAGGCATAACATAATAGAATCGTGAGAATTGATGACCCACATAAGTGCTGTACTAGAATTCAAATGTGTGTGCTAGCAGCTAGGTGCCCCGCGACTCTGCCTGCTATAATTCATCTTAACGAAATCCATTATCTACCGTTTTATTTAAATTTAATAAAAATAATACGAAAAATATACATTTTAGACTGGGTTTTAAAAAAATGGTTTTTCGACAAAATCGATAAGTTTTCAGAGGATCTATAAAATATTTATCATATTTTATTTTCTGCTATAATTAGTATCGAAGTTGAAAGTATATTCTCTGTTCAACGGTACAATTCATTATGGCTATCTCATCGTTCTGTAGGTTTTTTTTTACTTTCTAAAACTTAAAAAATATACTTGTTTTAATTGAAGTCCGTGCTTTTTGGTTAAAAATTTATTGTACAATTTTATTATTTATATAAGTATTACACTAATAAAAATATTGATATATAAATAAAAGACTGTTGGAATTATTATCATTTACGAAATTCAAGGTGTAAAGACAGACAAAAAAGAAAGTTTTATCGAGACAATAGGTTTAGTTTGAATATTTTGTTGAATTGCACACAACCTACAATGGACAGAGAAAGACTTTAAACCTACACATGATTTATCGATAATACCTTTCGTATTTTTAATGATTCAAGTTTTTTTTTTCTGTTTTTTTTAAAAACGTTGCCCCACACTATTAATTTCTCCTGTATCGTGGGTGCGTTTACAAACATTTATACTCACATACACAAACAGCCAGACCCGGAACAACTACTTGTAGGTCATACAAATATTTGTCCCGTGCGGGAATCGAACCCGCGACACGCAGCGCAGCAGTCAATCACTTAACCACTGCGCCAACCGTGCCGTCAAAAGTATTCAATTATTATATATTTAGTTTCTATCGACTGCTTCGTTGGTCCAGTGGTCGCAAGCGCTACTGCTGAGTAAGCTGGTCTTGGGTTCGATTCCCGGATCGGGCAGTGTTTTGGGCTTTTCCATCTAGAATTTCTCAGTAGCAGCCCGGAGTTTGGATTAGTGTCCGATTGATGGCAATAAGCTTGCCCCTATTACATGGAACTTAAACATAACTGACGAAATATGTGTGTATTTATAGGTGTACCTCTGCCTAACTCTTCCAGGTATACGGGCGTGATGTTTGATGTTATGACAGTTTCTATCGAAGTCAAATAAATTGATCTTTATTAGTAAAGCAAAATATTGGCAATGATTTGCCAATATTTTGCTTCCATAAATTATTTAATGAATTGTGCATCTTAAAACTTGTCGTTCCTTTTTGCGAACGATTTACATTTCCTATTTTACACACAATTTATTGTCTGGACTTCCTTATTCACTAGGTTACCAATTTTTCATTGACCATTTCTTCATTGTAGTCTAATTCTATTAGTTAGTAGAGTAGCGACTAGGTGTTAGGAAAAAACAAAACTTTTATCATCCGTTAGAAACAGAAATAATCACTGAAGCCGAAATCGGCATGGGCTGTATTATTATATATTTTTTCCATTATTATATTTACATAGATATTTATTACATTTTCAAATATTGTTATACAAAAACATATAAAAATTTAAAAATAGTGGCCCATCGGCACCAGGAAAAGGGTCCAGAGCTGCCAGTGGTATGCGTGCCGTGTCCAGGAGTACTGCTTTCTGAATCAAGCCCTTGACCCAGCCGTGCAATGAGAGCCTCCTGAGATTTCAGGTGAGGCTTTCCGCTATTAGGCCATTAACCGTTACGATTATCAGTACAATGATTGCAGAGACCACGTCCCACATGTCGACAACTTCGTGTGCATGTTCGTAAGTCAAGATACTTGATTTTTTTATCTTTCTTAGCTTTCACGAGTTTCTCGTCATGAGGGACAGCGATATCAAAATCACTGCACACCGCTCTCGTCGATCTATCACCACAATATCACGCTTATTGGCTACAATAGTTCTGTCAGTGATGATAGATCGACCCCAGTAAAATGTGGCGTGACCATTCTCGAGAACTGGGTCGGGCACATACCTGTAGTATGGTATTTCGGACTCCACAAGGTTGTGTGCAAAGCAAGTTGCTGATGGATAATCCTAGCCACTAAATTGTGTCTGTGCAAGTACTCGCCGTAAGCAGACGAGAACAACCGGAAACAATATGTCTGATTGATTCACCGGGCATGCCCGACAGATGTTAACCGTACCGTTCTTGACAATGTGTTTCCGATAATTATTCGTCATGATAACTTCATCCATAATCGCACAGATAAAACCTTCGGTTTCGCCGAAATCGTCCGTGAAGCTCTTTGCCTTGCCATACTTCCTTACGATCGTTAGTATCAAGTACTGCAGGTTTGCGCCAGTTCTCTTTCGCTAAGGAGAGCGGGGTGAGGCCCTTGTCCACTGCGACCACATCTCGGTGCATCCCCACGTCAGTTTGAAGAAAATATTCACTGAGGCTGCAAATCTCGCGGTTGTGGAAGGTTTTTGCATTTCAGAAACCTCGACCCCCAGACTTCCGCGGGATGTACAGTCTCATCACTGATGACCGAGGGTTATGTATCCGATTTGCTGTCAGCAATGTACGGACTTTCCTAACTAGAACATCAAGTTCCGTCCATTTGCAGAGTATGCCGAAAGAATACAACAAAACCGGCATAACCCAACCGTTGAAGGCACGCACCTTCTATATTGTTATTATCCGTTGATATATACCCATTTATTGGTAGGTACAAATGTGAAAGACTTCAATCTTTTTACTGAAAATGGTAGGTGTTAGTTTGGGTAGGTACGCGCATGTTTCAGTGAGCATCCCGCATGTTAAATTATTTTCGGAGTCACTGTAATAAAAATACTGAATCAGTAGTTATTTTTAATTACAAGGGGCAACTGTTGAAGCACGAAAGAAATACAGAACAAAATAATGGAAAACCAGAATAAATAAATGAGCAAAGTCGATAATTAACTCCATCTAAGCAAAAGATGCCACACACTAAAATGGGATTAAGTACCTACAAGGTAAATGGAAATGGTCATTGATCACCTATTTCAGTGTTTACAGACCCGATCCGCCCGCCCTGGGGCGGAGAACATTCATGAAGATTTTCACACGTACAAAAAGGATTGTGCATTGAAAAATGTTATTATTTAATAAAGGAGAATTTTAAAATACGTAAGTAGGTAGACGTCGTACCTATCTAGTCGAACTTATAAACATATTTTTATTATTGTCAGTAAAAATTGTAACTTGATACCATGCGTCTAATGAACTATGCATGAACCCTTTACGTCTGTTATTTAATAATGACGCACAATCAGCTGTTATTTATTTTAGTGCACGTCACAAAACCCACTCTATACATAGTTGGTTTACGTAGTACCTCGTCAGAGGTTCGGCTGCTGGGAATCCATAACTCACTAACGATCTTTATATCTAAATGCTTTATCCATTAAAGTATTTCACGATATTTTAAAGGATTATTTAAAAGGTGGTTGTCAAGTCGTATACGCCAGTTAATTGCAGCCAGTGATCGGCAAGTAGCGAATTCGGAAATCGATTTACTGCTTCCATTTTTGTTCAGCTGGTAGTTTTATCTCGTCAATTTTCATCAAAGTAATCATTCAATTGAGTTCAATTTGGTCTTCTCTGATATTAGATCCTGCGATTGCCAAAGTAGATAAAATAGTGCACATTCGAGACCTCAATGAGTAATTACGGAAGTATTCATACTCGTTTTTTTTCATTTGCTTTATTGATTTGACACAATAATAATTATGAATACCTATAGCATCAACACCAATACACCAACGACGCTTTCAAGAAAAAAAATATTTAGTAGGTAGATAGGTAGGTAGATGGATGTTCCTTTTGTACATGCAGGGCAATCCATAGCGATACCAAGAAAAACTCAGGGAGATCGATACTGTAATTTTTTAATATTTGGGACTCGATTAGATTTGCAGAAGGTACGTTGACTTCGGATCTAATAGTGCAAAGAACTTCCTGAGTTGGTCATGTGGGCTTATCGTTATAAATACACAAAAAACTCTCAAGGTCGCCCCACAAACCACATTGCATTCTGTATAAAGTTCGTCGACCGATACCGTAATTACTAGAGTAGTAGAATTTGTATTAATCATCGTCATTAAGACGTATAAATAGATAAAGTAAAATGGACTTTAATTGTATAGTGTGGGAGGTATAAAATAAATTAACAGCATGACCACGTGTATAATTTGCTGAGCATAACGTGCGATTGAACGTCCTTGTCAGAGCGTTCAACCCGGAATACAACCGTGCCGATAAAGGTCAATAAACTGTTATCCAATCTCGATAGCTGCTTATGTAAGTCCTTCACACATTATAATGTGATGACCTTCATAGTTTATTCTCCTATAATAGAGGTTGTTGACATATATAATACTGCCTCATATTTTTAGGTAAATACGTGGGAAATTATCTTATGTTTGTCCATATGCATACCTACGGTATTATATAATAATTCTTTGACCCCAATAGGAGTTCTACTGTTTTTATTATAGATTGTTTAACCCTATTTAAAGATTTCCCCTGTAAAGAGACTAAGTTTACCTATGAGCACACGTCACACACCTGTTGTGTTCTTAACTGACTCCTTAATTAAATAAAACTATATCAGCTGCACTAAATATGCACCAATGATACCTACTACTTGATATCAGGGGAAGTTCAAGATCACGCATCACCACGAGGAGCGCAGTTTACCTACCATCATAATAATGATGAAAGTTTTCCAAGTTTTTGTACTTAAATAGATTAGATGTATTTGTCAAATAAAAATAAGGAAACTCAAATAAACTGAGCGAGATATAAAAGCGAAGGCAAATGACAAGGGCAAATATGTTACGATGTTTTTTGTAAAGTGTTTATCATGGAAGATTGTACTGGAATGAGGTCAATGCACTTTCACTCTATCATAATATTATTATGATATCTTTCGATCATTGGCAGCTGCATCGGGTATCGTATTGAAATGCAATGATAAGCTTGTTCTAAGAAGTTTTCCAATCTTCCGGAATGAAACCTAGATATTCTAGTTTTTCCTTTTATGTAAAAACAACCACCTTTTTTGATAAAACGCCCTAGCACGAGTTTGACCCACTCACTATTCCTTGTCTATAAGTGAGCTCGCAAGTGTCCAATGCAGATTTTTTGTAACCTTGAATTTTACCAACTGATAATGGAGGTAAAATTAGGACAATCCTAACTAATATTGTAAATGCGAAAGTGAGTTTGTTTGTTCGTTACTTTTTCACGCTAAAACGGCTGAACGGATTTAGATGAAATTTGGCACACCGGTAGACCTAGATTAGGACATAGGATACTTTTTATCCCGATATTCCCACGGGATCGAAACTTCTGCGTGTGAAATTGTGGGCGCAGCTAGTAACAAAAAAAAAAAACAACCACCTAAAAACCACTGGGTAGATGCTTGACCCATTCAACCCAATACTGAAATTCGTAAAAAAAATGTAGTAGGTGCATTTCTAACCAAAGTTTAACGAACTTACTTTAAAAACAACTTTCGGTTTTCGCTGGAACTGACTAGCGTAGTATTTGCTTATTTTCTATGTGTAAACTTTTAAAGTTTTCTAAAAAGAATAATATCTAAAATGCATCAATATCTCTCAGCATTAATGCCCTAAGTGACCTAAATGTTTCTAACAATAAGCCTCAATGGCTACCAGCTCTATTCAGCAGCGAAAGTTTTTAGGTCACTAGGGCAGTAGTGAAGAAAGTTATGATAAGCACGTTTTACGCTAAAAAATGTACGATAGGAAAGATAAAACATTTTAAAATTACATAAATTGTATATTCTATGTCCGGTCAAAAAGGTGACAAACCAGGTCAATGAACCCAGATTTCATAATCATACATATGTCGTAAAAGATAATACGATATTCCAGTACTCATTGATGTTCACTTGAATATTTATCAACAAATCAATTCAACACGTAATAGATAAAAATGGCAGCGGCCGCTTAGTACTATATATAAAACGACTCAAAGCACCTTGGATCATTATTCTGAACCGGATTGTATTCTGCACACTCGGTCAAGTTTTCGCACCGCAGTTACATAATAAGAAAAATATCAAATATAAATTGCATTTAAATTTCAACAGGCTTAAGTGCTTTATATTTAAATTCAAAAAAGCTTTTCAGGCCTTTTTGCAAAAAATATTTTTAAGGTGATATTAATGCAAATAAACGATATTAATTTGTTTCGTAATTAAATTATTTAGAAATTCATTGGAAGTGCGGCTTTCTACAAAAAAAAAACAGCGTATCTTGAAATCAGGACTACTACTACTACCTATATTTTTGTTTTAATTTTCCTTTTTTTTTAGTTTTTCTAATTTTAGCAAATATGTTTTCCAACTTGCTTTATTATTGTCTTATAATAGTAGCAATCAACTATTTATCGAGTGATATAATACGTATTTTTATGTATTCAACGTTATTATTTTGGATAGTCTTCAAAAATATTAAATATTATAAAAATCTCCCGCCTGGTAAGTGCCCAATTTTTATTTTATCATGTCTTTAGTAACGCCATTGACATCATAGATATTTTAGTGGGTAGCAATGTCTCTTTATTTATGCATCTATCAATTTATTCATCGCGACTCTAAAATGGGGATGGTAATTAAAGAAGAGGTTATAGTTATAATATTTTGAAACTAATTATAATCCCAAGATCTTAAACTTCACTTAGGCGTACCGCTTTAAATAATTGAATACGTTAATTTACCCAACTAACAAATTCTCTTACTTTCAGGACCATGGGGTATCCCATTGCTGGGCATCCTGCCGTTTTTGAACCGCAGGCCTCCCCACCTGGTTTATCTGAACATGTCCAAACAATATGGCGACGTGTTCTCCATTCAAATGGGCAGCCACCTCACTGTCTGTCTTGGCTCCACCAAGCTGATGAAGGAGCTCTTCAGCAGGAATGATTCTACTGGCCGACCTCATACTCCGCTGATGAATCTTTTGGAAGGATTTGGTAAGAAACACAATATACTTACTTAATAATATCAGAATAATTTATTGTTTTATTTCTTTCTTTAAGCAGCAATAACCTGTCCTTCTTGCATCATGAAACACGTAACGCTTTTCACAATATCTAAAAACTCGTTTCGGTCAGACTTTGAGATTTTTAATTTTTTATCATTGTTTTTTAGGAATAATCACAAGCGAAGGAGTCCTCTGGAAAAGGCAGCGCCAGTTCCTTCATGAAAAATTCCGGGCTCTAGGAGTCAAGCTCTGGCCCAACACCCGCTTCGAAAAAGACATTACTGTAAGTTTTGCAATGAAATTATTAAAGACCAACATTTTTGTATTCAGAAAAAGTGTTTTTTGTACTTACTTTAGGTTTCATTTTTTCAGACGGAAATCGAAGAATTGATCACAGAATTGAACGACGCTAAAGGACAAGCTGTAAACCCGTCACATTTGTTCGGAAGACACATCCACAACGTAATTTGCCAGCTGATGATGACCTTCCGCTTCGAAGCCAATAACAAAGCCTTCACCATGTTCAACGAGAGGGTGTCTAGAGGTATGAAGCTGTTTGGGATGGTGCTTATTGGAGAACACGTGAAAGCCTACCTGGTAAATGAAAGATAATTATGCCTTTCTAGTAGAACCCTTGATGGGCCCCGAAAGATCTCTGTAATTTCGCAAAAATCGGGAATCAATCCCTAACTTATTGGGTTTAGGAAACCTCTTTCAGGGCACACCTCTTTAAGAAATATTCCTTCCAAATGCCAAGTGTCTATTCACGGAGACGAAACCAATTCTTATGCGTTTAAAAATAATTATATTTTTAATAATTATATTAATAAAATTCAATTTTTCGCTAGTTCACGGTCGCTACGATGAACTCAATGGTCATGTTTGCCCAGAGGTTCACAAACCCACTGCTAACGGTCAAGGTTGCGGGTTCAACGCCTGCCTGTACCTATGACGTCTTCAATGTCATATGCAATTCTAAGTTTAGTCTAAGCTAGATGACGTAAATGTTCGGCGGAAACGAGTCTTAAAGCTTATGTATTTTTTGTGACGATCGGTATATTTTCACATAATTTGAGTTCTATTTTGATACTCTTCTCGTAGGTTCTAGATGATAAAAAAGAAATTAGTTGATTCTGACTTCCCTTTCCTTCCCTTTTCTTTCTCTGAAACTTAAGGAAAAATATGCTCATAACAGGGACTGTCCCGTGTCCAATGTCCGTGCTCTATCTCACTGTTAAATCCAATTAATTTCTCTTGTCTCTGAGGATTAATTATAGTTGTAGGCGCCCGCAATTCTGCTAACCCATTGAGGAAAAAGTAACTGCATACGAGAAATGTAGCAGGATCTCAATCAGGACCTTGAATAATTCTTACAACTTTCATACGAAACTGTTTCAATTAATACTCTGCTATAATAATATATATCGTTGATCTTACTAGAGCATTCGACACACATTCGAACCGTTAGACCGGGAATTTACGAAAGCATTTTCCTTAATGAAACAATTACATAAATTGTATAATTTCTTTGTCAGAAACTTCCGGGCAAAAAGGTAGTAATCAACGAAATTAAAAGAAATTTGGTGGATATTAGCAAGTTTCACAACGACCATATAATCGAGCGTATCAAACAACGCGCTGGTTCAACGGAGCGCAAAGAACCAGCAGATCTGTTGGACCACTATCTAGACAAAATTGAAGAGGAAAAGTCGATGGACAAGAACGATAAGAAGAATATATTCCCTGATGTTGAACCAGGTAAATTTCCCATTTTTACTTAGGTGTCATATCTCTTCTGAAGAAAAATTCGATAATCTATGAAAAACAAAATCATACCATTAACTATCTGACTGTAGTTCATAGCAAACTATCAATAGATGCTTCTGTTTTTATAAAGAAAACCTTCAAACAATTCCTAACTAAACCAACATTTACAGAAAAACAAATAGTGCAAGTAATGAACGACCTATTTTCTGCTGGAATGGAGACTTCTCTAACGTCACTGCTCTGGACCTTTGTCATGATGCTGAAGAACTCGGCAGCAGCTGACAAGGTGCGAACTGAACTGAGGAAGGTGGTAGCTCCTGGAGAACTGGTGACCATGGCCCATCGCCTGCAACTGCCGTATATTGAAGCTGTGCTGTTGGAAACTATGAGGATGGTTTCCATCGTACCTTTGGGGACTACGCATGTTAATACTGCGTAAGTTAATATCTTATTTATTTTTGTAAGATGATATTTTCTTTCAACTTGTAGTTCTTTTATGGTCTTTAATGTTCCTCTTCATTCCTTATAGTTCCGAAATAACTGTCCGAAAAAGATAATTTATTCCTGTATAAAAATTCATAAAAAAAATTTTTCGATTTCAAATTTAGCAGACCCAATTTAGGTAACATCAATTCAGGAAACATTAAGTGTGATCAGAATGCAAATCAAATAATTATTGACTAACCTGCACCAGTTTATAAGTAATAATTTTAATGCAGTTGTTGCCACCTGTCATAACTATAATAATGGACTGTAATAAATGGTTTACATTAATATTATCAAACGTTCTGCCTATTACACGAACATTAAGAGGGAACAGGGCTTGCGATTCTCCATACAAATGTATTCTCCTTTTTTCTTTCTGAATAATTGCCTCCAAAACAATTTTTTTTTTCATAACATCTATGTCTGTTGTAGACACGTCCTTGTTATTTCCTTTTTTTCAGCAACTTATCGGTAAAGAAAATATAACCCTCCAAAAATTACAAAAATGTTTACCGCCGTGGTTAGAAGACTACACACAAATTCGAAAAGCTTTTAACATAAAAGAAAATGATAGGAACTTAGACATACTCTTTCTTTAAATTTCAATATATAAAATAATTGAATCGGCTCAGTTGTCGAGGAGAAAAAAGGGGAATACGAAACGACGATCTCGTAATTTTTTTTTGTGATATAATCGGTCTGAGCTATAGCTATCCCTATCGCACTCTACGGAGGCAGACTTGAAGTAAGACGACGGCAATAGTTTCTTCAAATAACAATTTTTCAAATTCCTCGCAGGCCCTGTTCCCTCTTAAGTTGTATTAGTTCGTCTATTATCCCGCCATTAAAATATTATAATGTTTTAAAATAGAAAAGATCCAAAATAAATCTATTTATTAATTACCAAAAATAGATCTCGTGGAGAATAATGAGTTCAGAAATAACAACAATTAATTAAGTAGTTAGTGGCATTTGTTTATTATATACCTAATCATACAGGCTTTTTTTTTCTTCTACAGGATTTGGAAAATCGGAAAGTACACTATCCCAGCCGGCACTCACATCATACCATTGATGAACAAAATGAACATGGACCCTGACATCTACCCGGAACCAGAACAATTCAAACCTGAAAGATTCATTAGAGAAGGCAAATTTACTGTTACCGATACTTTCATGCAATTCGGAACTGGACAACGTATGTGTATCGGTAATTTACTAGCAAGAATGGAACTTTTTCTCTTCTTCTCCAATATCATGAACCACTTTGAATTTAATATGCCAGAAGGAGAAGACATTCCACCGTTAGAAGGAGTTCTGGGAGCAACCCATGCTCCTATTCCTTTCAAACTGTGCTTTACCAACTTGAAAAAGTAAGTCAGCAATATGTATTCGGATTGGATTATTCACTTGAAAAGGAATAGAATTTGTTTGAAATTATCTGTACGATTAGTTTTTCAAGTCATCCATCCGGAAGCGTTGAAACTAGCCATTACTTTGGTTAGGTTTCTGGAACGAAAATCAACACAAATATTAGCTAGCAAATTGTCAAGTGCTCTTAAATTGTGATTGGTTGGCTGAATTATCAACAGCCAATCGCATCACTTGACTTGTCGCGTTGAATTTTGACGCGTCGATAATTTTCTTTCTAGAAACCAGGCGTTATACGAGTAGTGTTTAAAATCTACGCCACACTTGTGTTCTAACGTTGACAGTAATGTTACTAATATGTAATTTGAAGTGATTTACTCACGCCTATCTTGCGCTGCTTTGGTACCTTTATTTTTACTAGCTTTATTTCGTTTTTATGTTTTAATTAACACGTCGTTTAATCCCAGTGTTAACTTTTTTCTACAAATTTTTGGGGATAAATGGGTTTAACATTTTGTATTTATTTTGTTGCTACTACTAACATAATATTATACCCTTGCTTTAGTCTAGTTTTACAATTGTTATCTAAAGTTTTAGTTTATAAAATCATATTAGTTTCACCCGCCTTTAGATTAAGATATTTGCTGTTTAATATCACTATTGATATAAGAAGCAATATTAGCTTTAGGAAATCATTTGTATCCGTCAGATAATTGGTTCTCCACAAATATCTTGGATTTGATCGTTATTCAAAAAGGCTTTACAAACTTTCATCGCTGTGCTTCCTCGGAAACCCTATTGTTAATCTTTAACTATTGTTCAATCGCAAACACGGTATAAAAGGGTTGTGTGTACTATTATTCCCATTTAAAAGCTTAGTAAATGGAACAGTGTTAAACATTGTTCGTAGACTTTAACAAAGGTAAAAGTCTTGTGCTTTAAGTGACATTATTACCTTAATTAACTCTCTCAAAGAGAAGTTCGGGTAGCGTACTAATTGGGTCTTTCCTTTGTTTCAATATTGTTAGTTTATTTCATTGCTTTAATTACATTCATACTTAGTTGTGTGTATAAGTTCTTCGTAAAATGTCATTTATACTAGCATACAACATCGTCCTAAATTACACTAAGATCATTAAATTATTCGATTATTTAATCATTTAAAAAAATCAGTACAATTGTAATATTTTATGAAGTAGATAAATAATAGGTCTTTACCTATGAAGTTGCCGATTTGTGTGAAAAAATTTAAACGAATTTTTTTCATGTATTTTTTATTTGTATTAATCGAAGTAATCAGCCATGCACTCAATGCATCTTTGCCAACGCAGTGGCAGTTTATTAATGCCCTTCTTAAAGAAATCAGCTGGACGGGAGGCAACAAATTCTTCAAAGGCATTTTGTACTGCCTCTCGGGTATTGAATTTTTTTCCCGCCAAGAAGTTATCCAAATTCTGGAAAAAGTAGTAGTCTGTAGGCGCAAGGTCTGGTGAGTAGGGCGGATGACGGAGAGCTTCCAACCCCAGTTCTTGCAACTTGGAGACCGTCTGCTGTGCAGTATGAGGTCGCGCGTTGTCGTGCAGTAGCAGCGGAGACGAGCGATTAACCAATGCTGGTTGGAGATGTGCCAGCTTCTCCATCATTGTGTTCAGTTCTTCACAGTACACATCTGCAGTAATGCTCACCCCGTTTGGTAAGAAGCTGTGATGAATCACACCGGCGCTAGACCACCAAACAGTGACCATCACTTTTCTAGGGGTAAGTTTTCGTTTAGGGCATTGTTTATGTGCTGAATCAGGATCCAACCAACTTGCTGAGCGCTTGCGGTTATCAAACAGAATCCATTTTTCATCGCAGGTAACAATGCGGTTCCAAATTCCTTCATTTGTGTGTCTGTTGAGCTGTGCAAGGCACGTCTTGACGCGTACTTCGCGCTGGCGATCATTGAGTTCGTGGGGCACCCATTTCTCAAGCTTTTTTATCTTGTCAATTTGACGCAAATGGACCAATATTGTTTTGACGCTAACGTCGAAAGCTGCTGCTAATTCAGCCGTAGATTGTGTATCATCAGCTTCCACAATCGCCTTTTATTCGTCATTGTCGACCAAAGTCTTCGGACGACCGCGAGGTTCATTTTTCAGGTCGAAATTTCCAGAACGGAAGCGAGCAAACCAATAACAGGTGGTGCGTTGGTTTGTAGTGTTAGCTCCGTAAACGTCATTGATGTTGCGTGCCGCTTGTGCCGCGTTGCTGCCACGACGGTACTCATATTCCATAATTACTCGAATTTTTAACGTATCCATGATGACGAAAAAGATTGAAATGCGATGAAAATGTAACACTAATCAATAAACAAATGACTACTTTTGGAAAAAAAAACATGTTTTTAAAATAAAATTCATTTGAAATTAGAATTCTTAGCCAAACAAAAATTACTTTGATTTGAAATGGCCAGTACTGCAGAACGGCAATTTCATAGGTAAAGACCTAATATTATACTGTTTAAATAATTCTTAAAATAAATACAAGTACTTATTCGAAGTCATTTAATAAAAACTTTATTTATAGAATTATCCGCCTGCTGGGGTCATTTAGTGCATATGCAAACCATTCTTGTTCTTTACGATTTCGAATTATCTCCTTATGTTCTGACTAGGAGCACGTATGTGATGAATCGACAGTGATAAGTCGAGTATGTGATACCCTAGCAAAGTATATGAAGAATTGTCTTCCAGTTACTTATTGATAACCTAGGTATGCTTGATAGAGTAGGTACACAAACTTGCTCATGATCTTGTGCATTCATAGTTTGATATAATTAATATGTTATGACTGTGTTTGAACGGGTTAAATAATGTTTGTAGATTATTTTTATTACTAAGTTTATTCTGTTAACTTTTATTTTGTTGTGTTGTCCTTATTGTAATAAATGCTTTCAATTAATTTGTTGATTTGAATTTGTGTAAAAAAGAAGTCATAAGGAAACTTTAAAGCCCTAAATTAATCGACTAAATCTCAATGCTGAAAACAATACTAACAATCCCAATTTCATTTATCAGCCAAATTCCTATACCTCAGTCGGAACTTGCCTTTCAATGTGTTTAATGTCCGTTAATGTTACATTGTTACGCTCCTTTAAGCTACATTTCGTATAATTCGTATCACTCGTGACAACCCTAGTCCGGTATAAAATGGTCGTTACTTTCAAAAGACCCTTAACTAAAAAAAAGCAAAAAGGTGTTTTACGATCCCTATTGAAATTCGCTCTGAATGGATTGTATAACCGAGTTATACAATCCATTCATTTGCATAACTGAGGACCATTGTAGACTTCAGCATTCACAGTCATTCAATTCTCGTATTTATGTTACTCGCTTTAAGAACCAACAGAGGTGTCCCTTCACCATTTTATATGCACATAAAGCATTCTATGAATTATATAATACCTATTTTGATAAAACTGGTTGTCCCTTTTATGATGTTGACCTCGTAATTTAAAATAAATTCAAAGGTCGGAAGGGATACCCTATGAATGTTTTTCAGAATCACGTGGCGCTTGACCTTACAACACAAGTTCAAGGTTTTAAGGTGGAGTTTCATTACTCTAACTGTTATAGGAGTAGGCAATGACATAATATTTGCATTACTTCTTCATTCAGTCATACTTATTTAGCTCATGTTTTGTTTTCAGCCTCGTTTTTGTGATACTTCAACTAAGATACAATTGTTTATGTTTATTATATAATAAAAAAGTTAGGTATCTATTTCATATCTTCTTGTTTTGCCTAAATGGAGAAAAGTAAACGTAATGCGTCAGATAGTGTGGTCCGGCCCACAGATTGTTGGACATCAATTCATTAGTACTTACTTAATTACGACATTAAATTTGAAGTTGAATAATTCACACTAATTAAATTAAATAATCATTAATTATTTTAACGTCTGCCGATGATACCCTCCAACCTAATATTGATAAGAAAGTACATAATATGTACTTACATACCTATCTAAAGAGTATAAAAAAAAGAAAAAAAAAAAGAAGTTTATTTCAATAAGTAAGTAAGACTATAGAAAAAAAAATCGTAGCGACTCTTTCTGTAGGATATATTTTGTGGGACGTACCTTTAAGCTTGCCACGTGTAAGCCCGTCATCCGAACCTAACCGTCAAGGTTGAAGGGGATGAACGATTACGTAACGTGGGACTTGCGTCTGCGCAGCGGCGCTGACTGACAGCCATTCATACTGGTTTTGGTATTGAACAGTTGAAGCCTGTTATTATTAACAAAATAACTAATTATGTAAAACATGCATTGGGTAGTAAAAAATGCAAGAGAAAGACAATATAGGCTGGAAACCACTGTGAATTGATTAGGACGCGGTTGGCAGTCCTGTACTGAGACTTTGCTGTGAAAAAACCCCATTGGAGAGCAAAATAAGAGCTCTAATCACTATTGAACAATATCAAGATTTGCATTTAAATGTTGAAAACAATAAAAGTCATTAGATTACACTGTTGACTCTTATTGACACGCAATTTGTCTCTATCAGAGGATAACGGATATAAATTATTACTCGGACTTAACAATTGAATTGTACTTCATTAAAATAATGAGTTTCCGGATGCCCCCGTGTTGCTTGAATAACAATTTGCTCATTTACCAATATCGGTGTTTCGTGGACACACCAATCCAATCTAATATTTTCTCTTTAAACTAATATTATAAAGAGAAAAGATTAGATTTTTTGTATGTAACAAATATGTTTATACATACAAAAAATCAAATCTTTTCTTGTTTGTCGCTATGTCCGCGTTGTTCTTCTAAGCCACGCAACAGATTTTGATGAGGTTTTCACCATCGTTTAGAGAATTTATTCTGGAAGGTTTATGTGTATAATACGTTAGTATTAAAGTTACATATAACTAAGAAATTTGTCAAGTCGTAAAAACCGTGCGAAGCAGGAGCGGGTCGCTAGTAATTTATAAAGAATTCACGCGGGCGAAGCCACTGGCGGAAGCTAGTAAATATTAAAGTGAGAAAATGCTCTCATCATTTTATAAGAAACCTTTTGTAGTGTCCACAGCTACCGGTGCACGTACAACCTCCTTCTCAAGACTTCAGTAGGGTATTATATATGTACTTACCTACTTAATTGTAGCTTGCGTGATGAAATCATGAACTTGAATTTCAGTTTAAGGGGCCGGTGGTGGAGCATGCGTAGTTCATACAAACATAATATCAAAACACTGATATAAAGACGAGATATGAGGAATTTCAAATTTCTATAGAATACTTTTTTTTCTCATAACTCGTCTTTCAATCAGTGTCCATTCAAAATATATATTTGGGGCTTCTAGACATTCTGGAATTGAATCGGAATAAATACACACTACCTTAAGAATATGTTTGATTTACAAATTATTTTGGTATTACGTTTGTATGAACTACGCATGCTCCGTGGCTACAGCACTTATTGCACGACAACTTTAAATCCTAACTTATAATATTATAAATGCGAAAGTGAGTTTGTTTGTTTGTTATGCTTTAACGCTGAAACGGCTGAAGGAATTTGAATAGAATTTGGCACATGGGTAGACCATGACCTGGAGATGAGAGAGGCTAACATCATGTACGTAAGGAAAAATTTTTTTTTTTTCAGTAAAGTAGGTGAAAGACAAAATTATAGTACTAGAAATAGGGACCAATTAGTTCAACCTGGTTTCAGACTGGCTAAAGTAGACTCATCCTTCATGGGGTACTGTTTAAAATGTCACAATAAAATACCTCCCCACATACTCCAACTAAATGAAACGAAATTTAAATCGCACACTATGGTGCCAAGCATTAATATGAATAAATAATAACGTAATCTCTGATTGTTTTAGCATCTAAAATCTATTTTATACTATTAACTTTCCTTTTTGTAAAAAAATCTTAGAATATTTTATATTCTGACATTTTCATTATATGCAGTCATCTGTCTAATTTATTTTTCTAAACCATAGACATATCGCACCATGGACAAGTACACTTTACCTTCTTCTAGACTTCATATAAAGCTGGTGACACTGTAACCTTCGCAATAAGGGCAGGCGTAGAATTTTCCCTCTGTAAACCGTTATTATTAGTTCTGGCCATCAATAAATGAAGAAATAACATGATATGTTTAAAATGTTTAACATATATGGCACAGAACGATAAAAAAGGCCTTCAAATTTTCAGTCTTGATTTGGCTTTCGAAGAAGTCTGTTTTTTCTGCTCCTTGAGTCTATTTTTTAATACAGTTAACTACACGAATTTTAGTTCCATGTAACTAGCGTGTGCGCATGTATTTAGCGTAATTGTACGTGTAATCATACTAAGTGTGTAACCTAAACTGTCGATACTTAGTGGTCTCTGACAATAAACATTGAGTGCGTTTAATACTGTGTATCATTTTCCCGACCCTCTTGCCTACCCCTATAGGAGGCGTCGTCTACTTGAACTCCAAACGAACTGTAATCACGTGGCGTTTTACGCCACGAATACACGCACACAAAAAAGGCCTCCGACGTCAAGCGGCGTAACGCCGGACGATGTTACCCTCCGGGAGAGGCCTCTGCCATCACGTGTGACGCTAACGCGGTGCTCCCGCTAGTGTGAGGCGCCGCGAAGCGCCTTCGCTATCTACAAACTCTCACACCCTTCTCTCCGTTCGACAGGGTGGATAAATCTGCTCCGTGTGGCGCCGCAGCCCAGCTCCTCCACGCCGACTGACTGCCTGCCTGCCAGTCTACCTGATCCTGCCTCCTGCCTATCCCGAGTATCCCATGTCCTGTGAAGCCATCCCTTAACGTCCTAAACTTAATCTTTAATCTTAATGTCTTCTTTTACTATTAATTTTATTGTGACCTACGTTTAACTCCTCCACGGAGCTAAACGTAACGTTACAATATTTCAGACTGACTGCCCCCTTGACCATTCAAAAGTGACTGTAAATGGTTTAAATGAAATAAATGCTGTGAGTTTGAGCTACTTTTCATCCTGGACCACAAGGGATGTCGCGGGAAACAGCTAGTAAATTATTAACTGATAGCTTTTTATCGAGAAACAAGAAAAATACAAAAGTAGGTAAGTAAAATTTTGTGAGTAACATTGGAATAAGTATACTACCTCTTTTACAATTATTATCTCATTATGTTTACAATTAGTCGCCACTTTGATCTTGAACTATCACTAATATTTATGAATGATTGGGCTTTGATAGTGATTACACTACACGCACAAGGGTAAAACTGAAATGACAAACACAATATTTATGTAAACTATACCTTTTAACCCGCGATTAAGTGGAGTTCATGAAAATATGGCATGTTTTATTTTATTTTCGGCGAATCAATAGTTTAATAGCATCCTATCGCAATAAGGTCAATTCATGTAAGAAAACATATCTAAATAGAAAAATGAAACGTTTACTAAAAAGCTTTTTTACTGTTCCGGATTTTTCACATCGATACCGACAAAACTATGTGTACTTCACTCAAATATTGAAAGTATTGAAACTCGGAAATAGAAGAAAATACAAATGACTGATGTTTTTCGCAGTGAAAAAAAAACTATTGCCTTGGAATTAGAAGCACCCTTTTCGTAAGTAGAAGCTTTTTTCACCCTCTACCATAACTGGACCCTTTCTTAATTACGTGGACACAGACACACTGAAAGTTCTTAGAAAATAAAAAACTGGATGTAGCATTAAGTTGCTATACCTTTACTGTTTTTCGAAATATTCTCCATTGCTTTCTAAGCAGCGTCGCCTTCGACGGAACCACTGAGTTACGGACCAAACGTTCAAGTCATTTCACGGTGTTTTTAGTCTTTGTTCAAATTATGGGTATCCATCTAGTACATAGCTTCCTGACGCTTAAATGCTCATTTAATATTTATTGCACCTGACACCAATGCCTTAGTTTGCTCAAATCTGTTGGTAGGTCACTCTCATATCAGCTTCTATCATCCGCTGCACAGTAATGATATTATCGACAGTTGTCGCTGTCGCAGGACATCAGTAAGATTCCTACGACCACGCTTAAACTCATTGAACCAGTTGTAAACAGTGGCACGTGATGGGGCTTTCTTTGTTGATGTGGGCTAATTGAATTTTATCATAACTTTGTTGTTGACTAAGACTACAACGAAAGTCGTAATAAATCATAGAGCGAAAATTTCTCGGGTTTAATTCAAATTGACGCGCTAATCATCAGGTTACTACAGAGTACTAAATTCGAAATTTAAATAAATTTTTCATAGGATTTGTTTCTAACCAGTCAGTTTTAAAAACTATAATGATTTTTCTCTCAATGTATATCATTTTAACACAATCACTTGAATTTACAGAAACGTAAGCTGACATTGAGAAGTGCATCATGATTATCAGCCCGTAAACGTTCTCTGCTGAACAAAAACCTTGAAAGTCCGCTTCAATGACTTTCAGGAGCATTGCCATTATCACTACTAAACATAGATAAAGGATATATCATAAATACATTAAAAACTACTGCTGCCTCCTTAGTCCAGTCGCAGTAGTGAGCATGAGGTCCTGTTCCCAGGTCGGGCAAAGTGTTTTTGGGTTTTTCTTACTCAGTAACAGCCCGGAGTTTGGATTTGTGCCCGGTTGATGGCAAAAGGCTCGCCCCCTATTACTTGGGGCTTAAACTTAACTGGCTAAATGTGTGTATATTATAGGCTGTCCCGTCCTTATGGTAGTGGGGTATGACAGGCGTAATATTTTGTTATGTTATTAAAAACTTAGCGCAGATGACGTAATGCAAGCTGCATTTCCTGTGCAAGAGCTTATCACAAATAGTTACATAAGTGCGGGCACGCGCGGACGTGCAGGCGCCGAGCTGACATT
This sequence comes from Xanthia icteritia, assembly GCA_949128155.2. Taxonomy (NCBI): domain Eukaryota; kingdom Metazoa; phylum Arthropoda; class Insecta; order Lepidoptera; family Noctuidae; genus Xanthia; species Xanthia icteritia. Next base: position 9,026,512 of record OX421941.2, read on the forward strand.
AGCCTAAGGTCAAGGTGAACACTATTATCCTTGCGATGTGACGTCATCGACTGGCGCAACTGAATGCACATCAATTGTACTGACATTTGCTCGATGTTTACTATTCGCATAGAGCTGTGCACACCGAAATTACGAAATCGGTAAATACCGATTTTTTTATAAGTAATTTGTAGTTTTTGGACTGTTGGTTTCACTAGTGTGTCCAGTAGGACTTTCAAGTACTTATTTTGCCATATAGTGAATTTAAAAAAAACCATTTCGAATGATCTAAGAAATAACAGGCATTGCATAGTGATCCATCTTCCAATTCGCAGCAAGTATATAATGATTTCAGCTTCAGAATTGTCTAAACGACTAAATTGACGCTTCCAATGACGCTAGATGTGAATGCACTCATTGTCTTATAAAAATAGTTGCCTAGATTTGAATATCTAGGTTACGACACCCACTACCAATAGCTTGAAAGATTTCACTTTCTGAAATTTTATTTAACGAGGAAAGTGGCACGAATACGTATCCAACTTTGTTTCAATAATAATGTTATTAAATCAACGAAGCGAAAGGAGTATGTAAGGATTGTAGGGGGTGGCGTTCTGTAGAATCTGCCTGCCCATGAGAAAAAGATGTGAGTTTATGTATGTATGTATGTAAGTATGTATTATCTACAACTGGTGACATAATATTATGTATGTAAGTGTGTTTATCTCCAACTGGTGACATAATATTACAGACGTTGTATTAACTTCTGCGCACAAACAAACACTATCGAGAAAATTAATCAAGTCTGGCAATATTTATAGTGGCTGCGGGTGCTTGCCGGAAACGGGCAAATAACAAAATAATTAATAAGACTTTCTCATGGGGGATTCCAAAATGTTTGGTTTTTTGCTTAAAGGTTTTTATATTATGTATTATGAGATAAATAATCAGGTTTATTTTTCCGCATTTCCTTGAATGCATAAACGCTGGTGATATCACATTTCGACATGTTTAATGTAGTAACTATACACCTTAGTTTTATGGGTAATCTACCTCGCCCTAGGGCAGACGGAGGGTTTCGTAGAGCTTCTACCGGCTTAACCCTTAGTAATCCTTCTTCTACGAATGTTAGGGATCCCTGCGTGTATCGATTGAGAATTCTGACGGACAAAATTAATTACCGTGCTGTAATATATTAGCGTGTGCTCTTATTTCAGTATTAGGTATACAGGTTGCCCAATTAAGAAGTATAAAACTTTTTTATCCTCCATTCTGATTTGACGCCAATTTTTGCAGTTCTTTGGTGTCTATTATTTAATTAAAATGTGGCAAATTTGTTATGTACATTCTATAAGACCATGACCACCGCAATTCTTTCATTAATTTTATCCTGAAGTTCTTAAACGAATTTAAAAACGACCCAATTTTTCAAAAAAAACCCGATTTCCATTTTGATCACTGCTGATTTTGAGACACGTCTTGACTTTTTTTCTGTGGGGTTATCTAAAGGGACGTGTCGTGGTCAAGCTTGAATACGTAAAGCAGAATGTTTGAGACTTTGTTAGTGGGATACCTAATAAAGTATGCGAAAATTATGTTTAAGAAAAAACACGATGAAAAGCGAACGCATTTTTAAGAACAGGGGCAGATTAGGCGGTCTTATTCACCGTATAAAATTGCCAAGCCTTAATATATACTTATAGAAAAATATTATTTTGGTAATTTTGTAAGAAAAATAATCTTAATTTACATTTTTATACGTCCTAATTGGCCACCCAGTAGATACACTAGCGCCCCGCCCCCTGTTTTTTGCACGGTTTTTACGACTTGACAAAACATCTAGATTTTGTTATATATGTAAGTGTAATATTAATAGATACACATAAACCTTCCGCAATAAATTCTCAAAATTATTATGAAAACCGCATCAAAATCCGTTGCGAAGTTTAGAAGAACAACGCGGTCAACGCGGGGACAAACAGACACGAAAAACTACTTAATTTATAATATGAATGGAAGAATAAAATGGCATAAATTAAATAAATATGAAGAAAATGGAACCCCCGCGTCTTTCCGATAATAAACACGAGACATTGACCCCGTTGTGGCTCGTATACAAAAACAATGGCTACACCTGTCTGTTATCTAGTCTGAGTGCATCTTTTGAGAGCTACTCACATGTACCTAACTACATGTGAGTGCACGTGAACCGACGACAACTTGCGCAGGCGCTACGTTTGAACAAGATACGATTATTATTAGTGGTAGAACTTTCAATTTAAATAGACGTGTCAGGAAACTATAGTTAAGCCAGAAAACGGAAGAAAAGACAATTTATGCAGTACAAAGTGCGGGGAAAACGGCTAACGTTTCCATAAAAAACTTTATAGCTGACGTTTCCATAAAAAAAAATATGTCTTTTTGTGTTATAAGAACATAGTTTAGTTACTGAAAACAATGTACGTAGGTACGTACAACTATAGACGATTTTATTAATAAAATGTGATAAACGTTTTTACTTTAAAATTCTTTGTATGGTTATTTCATGCGGAAAATCCAGGAAAAAATGTAGGACAGCTATGGGGATTACCCTTACCTAACACCAGAAGACGCAGGTATAGATAGAATTACGAATATATTATTTTATGCATTTTTGCCTTTAGCTGTTTAGTCACATGCATTTAAATATCACTTATTACGGGTAATTTTAACTTGCGTCATTAAATCTAGGAAATCTCAAATGTAATTGAAATATTTTACTTTGATATGGGTAAAACCTATACCTAAGGGTTAATAAACTTTTGGATGTGATTAACAGGCTGTATTTGTTGGGTTCAAAACAGCGATCATAATTGTTTGTACCTACTGACTTATTAAATATCAATTAACCTGTCGCATGTCTCTTTTATAATAATAAAAAAATATTTGCAACCGTTTTCAGATTTTCATGCGCATGTACTTTAATTTGTCTATATTTCTGTAACTTTCCTAAAACGATAAATTTTCGTAACAAAGTATTATTGCTTAAGGAAAATATGGAGCAAAATCTGTCTAATCTAAATGATTGAGTGAACATTTTATTGCTTCTATTATTAATGTACTAGCACTAACACACAACAACTTTATTAATTAATATATGTTATTATCTTACTTAATGTAGAGATGGGCGATATCGAACGTTTTATCGATCCATCCAATCGATATTTATTAATCTTGTATTTTCAATTCTTTTTTTTTTCTATTATTATAACGTTTTCAGTACCGGTACCTGCTTCAATTTACCTATAAGTACATGCATACTTTCAGTAGGTACTTATTTTAAATCAGTCATTTTGAATAAAAGATCATGAGAATAATTCGATACCTAGTTTGTAGATTTTTCCCATCACTAAATAATAAATAATATAAACAAAATGGTAGTAGCTGCAAATACATCGTTTTCCTTATTATATCAATGCCGGGGTCGCCTTGCGTCCTGCTAATGCTTTTATTACAAACTATATAATTGTTTTATTACCTCCGTGCGAAATTACTGTAATAGGAAAAGTGTTGGTGCAGTATTAATTATTACTATTTGTTATGGTCAGATGACTATCTTGCAAGATTGTGTATTACCGCTTCTTCGTAGATCGGTGACTTTGAAAAAGTGCTTTTCCTTAATTTAATTTTGACAATTACAATTTTAACCTTGACTTAAAGCGTATTTTCACCGCATGATTTTAAAGTTTGTTTCCAGTCAAGGCAATCGCGTAAGTGACCAGTCAAGCATAACAACTAAATGCTAGGACCGCAAAAAAATAAAAATAAAGCGTGGCCAGACATCACACAAGTTTCGAAGGAGAAAAGGGAGGCCTTAGCCCAGCAGGGGACCAAACATAACCTAACCAAAAAAATTAGAAAATGCGAGGTTTTTCTAATGTTGTTTAAAAAAGGTCAAAACTAAAGCCATTATAAAATAATGCAGCAGAAACGAAAAAAACTACAACAAATTAACATTTTAACAGGTGCTTGCGAACACGATAGACATTTTTATGGAAATAATTTGCGTAATGACCACGTCTATTCATGACGAGCAGATTTTAGCAAACTCAGGCCTGTTGGTATTGGCTAATAGAGTGATCCTTGTGTTGACTGAAGTTGAGGCGAGTTGCCGTACCCAAGCTCTTTGTCAATTCGGGGATTTTGAAATTGCATGATGATTAAGTCCAAAGCCTTTAGAAATATTTTTCAGAACAAGTGCTGTGATGTTTTACAAAAGGGACATTAAAAAAAAAATATAGCGCTTAATACTACATCGTAACTTTCTCCACGAGAATATAGAAAGAGAAACCAAATATCCCCAAAAACCCACAAATTACATGATCACAATTGACAGTCAGACGGCAAGGCAGTCATTGAGTAATGTTGTGGACCCTTGCGTAATGATTGCGGTGCGTAAGGTCACTAACATCATCTAATTTTGCACGCTTTCGTAACATTCAACTAAAGTAAAAATCGAGCACGCCACTAATATAATTCCTGATATCAAGGCGGCCACGAGTAAGATATTTTAACAGAACAGAATATAGCTGACGGCTCTACGGAATTACAGATTGCAGAAAAATCATGTCCTTGATCTAAATAAATGAATATTTGTTTTAGCAATATATCACGTTTATGAATTTGCAACTGTTGCTGAATTATGCCCATAGCAATCGGATACAGTTTTGCAAGTCGCACTTGTGATCAATGAAACTAACCTTTTATTTACAGGCATGGAACCTGTTTTTAAAATACAGCATATAACCAATTGGTTATAAAATATACCTAAGTCACCTACCAGGCCCTTGCTATGGCCCTGGTAGATGTCCTAAAGGACAAGCTAACCTAAAATTGACCTGAAATAATCTTGTAATTATATTTTATTCCTTATAAATTGGATATGTAAAATAATAGCGCACAACTTGTGTATATGTCTTTTATCGATTTGTTTACTAAAATGTAACAAACAGCAAACACATTTGTTATGATTTTTATACCTACATTTAGGAGTAAAAATGGCGATGTTTCTCTAGTATTCTTCGTAGACAGCATTCATCACTGTTGTTTATCCCCCGAGATAAACTGAGGTCTTCATCCTTCGTTACGTCAGAAATTGATATTTTTCTCCACTTTTTATTTATTTGTTGTTCTCAGAATACGTTAGAACAAATAAATAGTTGTTTTTAGCTTCGTACGTTCTCCTATTTCTGAGTACATTTCACCGTAGTCAGGCTCCTCTTGAGATTTTACTGGCGAATGCCTGCGTCAGTAGATTTGCACGAACCATCTTAGGCCGCCTAGAGTACCTATAACAGCTTCAAATAAACACAGATAACAAATAACACTTTGTTCAGTCTTATAAGGTAATGTAAGTATTATTATAATAGGTGAAACACTATTGTACTGTTGAATGTCTTATTATTAGGACCTATGTACCTACTGACTATACCTAAGCACTGAATCTAGGATACCAATGGAAGTCTTTAGAATAGGATGAGAAATTAACCCTCACTTACAGCGTCACTAAAGCATTTACGAAAAAAAAGGATTAAATAGCTATATTTTGATCAAGCAGGTGCTAACATAACTACTTATGTTTTTTCTGATGTCGAATTCCATGAAATATAATATTATTGTAACTTTGAAATGTGTTTTTAAGACATAAATCAATTATAATAAGTACCTACGACGGAACGTACCTACAGATAATCTTAATATTGCGCAAACAAGAGCTTTCGTTCGCGATGACATCATGCTTCTACATTTATTTATTATTTGTACCAGTTATTCAACAATTAATTATTAGAATCAATCGATACCTACGTCCACAGTACATTAAACCTATAATGTTTCATTCATGACTGTTGCGAAACGGAATAACAACTATTCCCTGAACTTTTGTCTTGTTTTAGTTTTTAAACCATTGGTTTTTATTTGGTTTTGGTAGCAAATCCTGTAAACAAAATCATGCAAGCTCTCGTCTGAAAAAAGCTATAAGTAATAAATTAATAATAGATCATTGTTTTACGCAGACTAAAATGGTATTAGGTGAGTATTATGGAAAGTAAATGATATTAAGCATACCTAAGCATATATAGTTATTGGATTGACGAAAGCTTTTACTTTTAGCGCTACAACAGGTTTGGCTGAGAACAGACGGGTCAAGGTCGTGCCTCACAAAAAGCAGTTTGGCGCCGCGAGCACATTCTTAAATTCGGACGGAACCAATAAACTAGTCTGGACAAATCCATTATGCGACATTTCTCGTTCGACTTTAATGTCGAATTAGTAAGAAAAACACCTTAATTTTTACGAGTTTGACACCCACTCGCACAGGTGTCTCCTTGCCTGTTTATCAGTCTGTCTAGTACTCTAGGAGTTCGCAGAATGAAGCGTCGGCTTGTAATAAGAGGCGATTGACTCCATGTCTGCGCCCATTTATATTATCTTTATGTTGTAATCAAATTAATTTAGAATAGATAATTCTATCACGTCCTGTTTTGTAAAAAAATATACTATACGGTGAACTTATATACTCGTAGGTATATCGATCTCGTAGACTTTGGAATGGGTTGTATTAGTACCTACTTTATTTTATACTTAATTATAAATTTATATTTTCTACATGTACTTACTTGTTCAGATGGGTTCGTGGACCTGGATATATATCATAATTATTATAAAATATGCTGATGACACAGCTAGAAAAGCATGATTTCAGTGACAAATAAGATATATGTATTTTGATTTCGTAGCACGTAGCTAAAGTGCTTATTGAAACAAGCATTCCTTCATCTTAATACACCATTAAAAATACAGATGTGTACTCGAAACTTAAATGAAACAGCAATCATTCTGGTTATTTCAGAAGAAAAAAATTAGCATTGTGCATGCGTAGGTAAGGCAGCCAAAAATGAGACCGGCGCCTTCCCACCCTTGACCTGATGGGTGGTTGCGCAACCCCGAAGGTGTGCAGTGACTTCGCAAGGTCGCCAGAATGAATTGGTCATCTTTTTCCTTGCCAAAGTGAGCTTACTCTTTGATTTATTTGTTTGTAGGTAGCTACTCGTAGATTCTGCAGGGCCAGGTCCCGCGTTGATATTTTGATACTTTAAGGATATTTCACCGCAGTAGAGTAATAAGCCGCATCCTTACTCAATCCTTCTAGAAGTTGAGCAATAAGTGGCTCCATTTTGACATATTTTTTAACGTGATTGTTCCATACTTCCACGGTGTTATTGGTTTTGTACAATTCTTGATAAGTGTTCTAAGTATTTGCTAATGTTGAGTTTTCGAACCAGCACCCTAATTACGTAATATACAATCAATCGGAATTTGAATCATTTGAAAAAAATTGCTAATCCATTGCTTCATTAGTTCGATAAAAAAGTCTGCTCAACAACGTACATAACGCAATGAATGTTGTTGAACTGTCAAAATGAAACAAATTTGTCGTAATTGTTTACGAAAATGTGTTGCGTAATTAGATAGCAGGTCTTGACAAAGTAGTCGTTAAATTTAATGATGTTGTCGCTATTAGGACATTCTCCCATGATATATTTTCAATCAATGATGGCTTTACCATCAATTGATTCTGGTGGAAGATTAATTAAGGTATTATTACAATAAAAAAAAATAGTTTTAGTGTTAATGAATAAGTGTGATGCGTAAGTGTAAATACCTAATTGAATAATATTGGTATATTTGAAGTCATAAATTAAAACTAAAATATTCGGCTTTACTCCGTGACTGTACTCATAATGAAATTGGGCAGTGGGTCCAGTCGACCTATTCGAAATGTGATCGGGTTGAGTGATCTGCGGGTTCATTTCGAGTGGGTCCAGTTGACCAAAGACTCTTAGTTCGATAGTGATTTTCCTAAGTTATTATGTTGTGTTGGAAAATTACGCGTATAGAGTCAGTTTACCGGTTTTACATCGATGTACGAAGTTTTATTTTTTGTTAACGTTACTGTTCAGTGTCTAAGTGGAAATAGAAACACCCATAACTTTTATGTAAAATGTAACAACCTTGGTACAAATAATGAGCTTATGTTGGTTTTTAATTGACTTAGGAAAAATACAATTCGGTTCCTTATTCAATAATTATAAATAAAGATGATAAAATTAATTCTATAAATAAAATTGATAAACAGCATCATACTTATATTTATCAATTCAATTAAAACTAATTTATTATTACTTTTATATTTTATTTAATGGTGTTATTATTTTATTAATTAGGACTGTAGCTCAGTCCTAATTAATAAAAGAAAAAACATATATGTAAAGTCATACTGTTATACAGTTATAACACACTGACTTATTATAGGTATGTACTGTAATTCATGAAAGCTAATTGAAGTAAATAGGCTACAAGTACATGTCAGTCAGTGGGCGTCATTCTAACAACGTGACACAATGTGCACGTTTTCAGACATTAAGCAGATATAAACATAGCTACATTAAAATGAACACCCATTTAATGGCACTTAAAACACTTAAGAGGGAACAGGGCCTGCGAGGAATTTGAAAAATAAGTATTTTTAAGAAACTTTTGCCGTCGTCTTACCTCAAGTCTGTCCCCGTAGAGTACGATAGGGACAACTGTAGCTCAGACTGATTATAACACCAAAAAAATTGATGAGATCGACGTTTCGTATTCCCATTTTTTTCTCCTCGAAAACTGAGCCTATTCAATATTTTTTACATTAAATTTTTAAGAAAGAGTATGTCTAGGTTCCTATCATTTTCTATTATGTTAAAATCTTATCGAATTTGTCTGGTAGTCCTCTTATCACTGCGTTTTTTGTATTTTTTGGAGGGTCATATTTTCTTTACCAATAAGTTACTGAAAAAAAGGAAATAACATGGGCGTATAATAGCAGACCTTGATTTTATGAAAAAAAATATTGCTCTAGAGGCATTATTCAGGAAGAAAAAAGGGGAATACATTTGTATGGAGAATCACAGGCCCTGTTCCCTCTTAAGCTGCAACACTTTGAAGTCGTACCATAACGTTCCGGTGGTACCGGGTTTATACGGTCTGTCTGCGGAGTGCGGTACTATTAGTGATTTATATCTTCAGTAGCTACAACCCCTGACTTTAACACTCTTTTTCATGCGCTCTTTCTATATCTAGAACTATAAAAATGCACACCCACCGTGTAAAGTACACTTCTATATCCTATAAGTAATATTATCTTCTGAATTTCAGGATTCTTACATCTTCATTTTTTAAGGTCGTTGGAAGTATGTCGTGTGTCGTTTCAGTTTGTACTTACCACGACTTTCTTTCATAACTTAATTCATCCTTCACAAATTTGACATGTAATAACACTTGTTACCGTCGCATCAAAAGTACTGCTACTCATAGATGTATTAATAAAACTAGCTGCTACTTAAAAGATCAATTATTGTATAATTTGAAGACCTTGGACAAAATCTACGAGTGTTGCGTAACAACTTCTGGTTCATATTGTTTACAATGTACTTGTGTTTACGTAGTCTCTGCCGGGTTCGGAGACCGGCCATGATCTATCGTCACCTAATGTACAATGTACGTACATATTTTGTTTATCATCACTTTTTGTATGAACGTCTCTAAGTGTTTAATAAATGACAAGTTCATTCGACGCGACACGGTGGCGACGCATGAAACAAACCCTGTCGATCGGTAATTCCGCATTATAGATGTATGCTGGTATTTCCTGGGAAAGGATCGATAAGCCACCCTCAGCAATTTTCGTTATAACCATCGTTTGCCTTCAAGTATATCTCTTCATGTATCGATGTATTGATCCGTAGCAATGGAAGTAGTCTGCCTATTTTTACATTTCAAAAGTTTGGTTAAAATTATTTTAATGCTGCATCATTTTAAGCATAAATGTTATAATTACATTCATTTTCTAAACCTACCTAAAGTTAAGTTATAAAAATGTTACTGTGTCAAGGAATTCAGTTTGATCTCATGGGTATTCGCAAAAAGCTGTCACTATGAAAGATTTGCAAGCTTATAACATATTACGCAGCTTTTCATTTGATTTTTGTAATTAATTTCATTTTTCGCTTCACATGGTATACTTTTATAATGAGATTCTATTGATTTCTATGAAATATTCGTTAAAGCCTTAAAGCTTATTCCACTTACTTACAGATATAAGATAACATCTAAATATTTGAGATAGCGATCGTATAAAGGCTCGTACAGACCAGCGCGACGCGACGGCGCGACGCGACTCGAACAATACAATTTCTAAAAAAACTTCACGGTATAACAATAACCGGTGTCGCGTCGCGCTGTCGCGTCGCGCTAGTCTGCACGAAGCTTAAGGAGAGCCCACCTGTGAAAAATCAAAGCGATTTGTATTCTCTCATTTAAACCGGCTAAGAAATTATTATTGGAAATGATCTCGAGGCCTCGGAATGAATAAAATTTTACGAAAAATATCGAATTCCTGATATAATCTGCAGCATATTTTTAGAAATGTACGCACTGCTGACGGCCTGTGCTGCATCGCCACAGGGATCTGCGATGATAAAAATAATCAACAAGGTTGCCAATGTCAAAAAATGCCAATCGCCGTTTGCAACAATTTTTTATTACAGCGTTTAAATCTCTAAGTACATCCACTGTACCTAGTAAATTAATATAATTTTTCAGAAAAAATTGAGACATTTTTTTTTTTGATGATTAGCATTTTGTTTACGATGATTTTTGTTATATGTATGAGATAATTAACTTACAAGACGACATCAAAAAGCTAACCAGCGGAAAAAGTCAACATAAAACGAGTAAATAGGTATAACTGAGACCTGTAAATAGGTAGAACTGAGAGAGAAGGTCTTAACGTAGGTGTGACGATGAATACCTACACATCATTAACCCTACAGCGTCGTATGAGTAAGCTACAGGCTCTTGTTACGAACAACGCAAATAATTTACGAAACGAGTTTATGTAAGTACTTTCCTCAAATTAATACGAAGATTCTACGCAAATGTGTCTTGTTTCGACAAAATTAATGGATAGCCCTCCTTGTTGTCGTCAAACAGGATTGCGAAATATTTTGACATAAGTTCGCTAAAATTTATGAAAAGTTAAAATGATACCTAAAGCTAATAATAATTCGGGACATTTATGACAATATTGTAGGAAAGAGCACCGAAGTAGGTACCTAACCTACCTAACCATTATAAGTAGGTACTTACTAAAGTTAGGGTTTCATAAGACTGCGGAATCCACCACATAGCGGCCGTAATTTACCGGCGAATGACGTTACTGAAACGTTGTTTATGAAAGTAAGTTGGTGTGTTTCCCTAGACAGTGTTTTTTGACACCGTAAAGTCCGGTGCCATCATTTTCATGACGGCCGTCACTGCGGCCGTTATATGTGGCGGTCACCGCTCTTGTAGGAAACCGTAGCTTTAGTAAAATAATGTAACAGTGATTTACTCTTATGTACTACTGTTGTCAGAAGAGTGGACCCAAATAATTAAATTATGATACACTTTCGACTCCACCCACCTTTCATAGAACTCATACGCCATGCCGCCATACATATTGGAAGTGAACCCTCCGGGAGGGTGGCCGGCATCACGTTTGCGTTAAAGTTAACCATCGCGGACAGTCAACGGCATTAGGCTTAAAACCGAGTTATGAAACTTTGTGAAACAAAGTAAAATAGTGTTTTCAGGGAGTCTTGTCGCTATACGTAGTCTCCAATCTCTTACATTTTTTGTTATTATTTGTAACCGAGAACAAAAAATTAAAAGAAAAACAAAAATGCTTGGATTTGAAAACCAACGCATATACTAATAAATCTTATTAAAATATACATCAGATTTTATTTTCACGGTTTATAATGCTGTATTAGCTAAGAAAAACCTACATTTAAAATGAGCCCTCCGCGAGGGCTCCCGGCATTCCATATGCGACTAGGTGAACTCTCCAGGAGGGCTCCCGGCATTGAACGTGTTAACAAAGTATGATCAACTGACTGATTTTTCCTACATAATAGCTGTATCTTATCTACAGCGTATTTATGTTCACATTTTTGCTAGAGTAGATGTGATTAGGTACCCATTCCGGGCCAAGAAGCATGGCCATATTGGGACATTCTATTCCTGAAAAGCTTTGTTGAAGATAGAGATACTACTATGAGTACATGTAGCTGGTTATAAATATATAACTAATAACGTACTAATACCCTATACCTGTTATAAATATATACCCAATTACCTACTAATACCCTATACCTATTATAAAGAAGTAGAATATGTGAGTGTATGTAGGGGGTAATCTTCAGAACTGACATGACATGATAACTTTGTAAAGTACTATATATTTTTTTAATTTTGTGAATGAGAGGACTATGTGGATATTTTTACTATTATTTGTTTTTCTTTCTCATTTAGTTTTAATGATGGTCTGGCAGTTTGAGTAGTTTATGCGGCCTACCCAAATATCCTTTCTTTGGTAATGTTTGTCGAGTTGAGCTCCTTAAGTTCTGAGTTGAGCTCCGCACGATTACAGGACAGGTCCACTCAAATCTGTGTGGTTCTTTTCTCAAAAGACCATTTCAAACACTAATCTAAATGGTCCTCATATGGCCTGGCCAAGATTATGTCTAGACTTTAAAAGAGTCTGTGACCTCTGAGTTTTTTTCGGCCTTTCTTCTCAGAGTAGTCAGATAGGAAACGCCGAACTCATCCAGCAATTTTTATTTTATTTTAATATGTCCTGTATAAGTGATTCCAATATCCTATTTACAGAATAAACAATTTCATTTCATTTCATTTCACTACTGATGCGATTCCGAAAATTGTTTTACTAACGGGAAGCTACAGTATTGTCGAGTGTCATAGCATATATTTTATGTTTTAACAAGAGATTTGACGCGGACGATGTTGCGGGTAGAAGCTAGTTGCATATAAATTGGTGTTAGTCATTAATTAAATACTAATTTTAACTTTGAGTTATTTTTTGAGTCTTGACACGGTTCGAAAAACTGTTGACGCGATTGTTTTGACCTAAACTCCAACTCGTTATTTTGACCTAAACACAGGTACTTTTAATGATCGCAAACTATTTTGAAGCTTGACGCTGGAACTGAAATGAATTTTTGTATTCAGTAAAAATGTTCAAGTTAAGGATACAGACAGTTTAAGGTATTATTTCAAGATGTGGGTAGTTGGAAGGTAAGAAAGCGTTAAAACAATGTTAACAAAGTCTGCGGGAATTACTAAAACCACTAACAATGTATTAACATTTCAGCTTTGGTCAATTTTACTGCCAGTGATTGGATACACAGGGACTATAACCAAACGGGATTAAAACTGTCAACAGAAACATTCCTATGACCTATTACCCACTAACTTTTCAAATCCACTGCAACCGCGAGTCTTCAGTGCTCGTGCACTAAGAGCTCTGTATCATTTTATTATTAGATAAGATTCATGCTACAACGGTAATGTTTTCCCATTGTTTGTTTTATTTGTGCTTATATTTATATATAATTAGGTGTATTTATTATATTTATAGTTTTAAATAGGTATATATGTATATCTTTATATTTAAATGTAAAAAATCTTCTTTTCTCGCTATTGCACCTACCACTGTTTGTCTCTGCATCACTCAAAGGTTGACTGGTAGAAAATGCCTCTGTACATTTGTGTGCTTGAAGTATTAAATAAATAAATAAATAATAGGTTGGGGAAAAAGTTTCTTCGTATTTTTTAAGAAAATTCAAAACATTTTTTAACATAGTATGTTTACATTTAACTAAAGTATGTAGGTACCATTTTGTTCGATAACTTTTTGCCATCTTGTAGGTAGGGACATGATCCCATTGCTATAGAAATTTTGGGACTTCTGATCAAAATACCGCGACAAGTGGTTTTGGCAGTCCTCCCGTGATGTTAACCTGACACTGCCTAAAGAATTCTGAAGAGACCGAAACAGGTGGAAATCTGAAGGTGCAAGGTCAGGACTATACGGCGGATGCATTAACACCTCCCAGCCAAACTCTCTTAATTTTTGCTGAGTGGCTAAAGATGTGTGAGGTCTAGCGTTATCATGATGAAAAACCACACCCCTTCTGTTGATTAATTCCGGCCGCTTTCTCTCAACTTCTTGCTTTAATCTCATCAGTTGTTCGCAGTAGAGTTCAGAATCGATGGTCCTGCCTGGTGGTAACAGCTCATAATGAATAATGCCCTTCCAATCCCACCACACACACAGCATCACCTTGTTGCGAGTTAACCCGGGTTTTGCCACAGTCTGTGAAGCCTGACCGGCCTTTGACCACGACCTTTTTCGCACGTTCTTGTCGTACGTGATCCACTTTTCATCACCAGTTATCAGCTTCTTCAAAAATGGTTCGGTTTCATTACGTCGTAATAAAGAATCACAAATGAGTACACGGTTCATTAGGTTTCTTTCAGTGAGCTCGTGAGGTACCCAAATATCGAGCTTTTTTGTGTACCCAGTTTTTTTCAAATGCGCCAAAACTGTTTTGTGGTCAATTCCCAGTTCTTCAGCTACGTCGTAACTACTAATATGCCGATCTTGCTCCACTTTTTCAAAAATGGCATCCATTTTATCCGTAATAGGGCGACCAGAGCGACGTGCATCTTTGACATCAAAATTTCCGGATTGAAAACGCTTAAACCAAATTTGTGCTACTCTCACAGACACTGCACTAGGTCCATAAACATCGCAAATTTTTTTCGCGGCTTGCGTTGCATTTTTACCTTTTTTGTAGTAAAATTTTAAAATGTATCGAATTTCTTCATTAGATTCACTCATCTTGACAGTACGAAAAACAAATAAAAATCACACATTTTCCTAATTTGAATTTGGAATTATGTTCTTTAAAATTTAAACTTTCAATGATACCAAAACCAGCCAGATACACATAGTATAGCCAAAGAGATTTTATTACAAGTTCATACATACTATAATGCGAAAAGACTTTTTCCCCAACCTAATATACAATCTGTGAGTGAATAACTGGATATAATTGCCATGTAACAGACGGACAGACTTTGGAGATAGCTCGCTGCAAATTTTAAATAAGTTCTCAACTTGATGGACGATTAACCTAGATTTGAAGACAAATAAAACTCATCTGTTTAGAAGATTTTTTTTTTAAACCTGATGTTTATTATGAAACACATTCATTAAAGCTCTTTTGGTATGTGCCTACTTTTTACTTCTTAATGCCAATAATCCCTGCAAAGTCTGCAAAATGCCTTACACCCAGATTTTGTTATTTATTTATTTATTTAGGATCTCCAACAAAAGATGTACACAATACATGACACATAATTAAAGGGCAACGCCGGGTATGAAGTAGGTGTACTCCTTCACTTTGTATATGAGGCCACAGCATGCACAATAAAGTTAAAAACTAAGCTAACAAAATTAAAACATTAATAATAAGTAAACGGAAAATAAAATTATTTTTTAAAGGACATTATTAGAAAATATAACATTTAGAGATACTTAAATTAAATTAAATCTACGAGTAACTAGCCACAAACAAACTGAAAACCTCAAAAAAATCTTGTTAAAGTTGAGCACTCTCACAATTAACGTATCGATATTTTAAAAGCGCAATGAATACTTCCTCGCGCCCCTACTAGGTACTATGCTATAAATATGCCCATTATACCCTTGACTTTGAGATAAACAAAATAAATCATATTACCTACAAGTGAATAACCAGAGATTTCCAGACGTGCCGCTCGACACATTCTCAGTCTCACGTCTTATCTAGAAATTTGCTGTCAATATTCCATCAATCAAGTATGTACTTCGTTCGATGCCACTGAATCATTAGTACGTACTTAAACGACTATTTGCAATTTATAATATAGGTACTTAGTAAGCTTTGTGACATCCTACAGAGTATACGTACTTACTGCTACGACTACGACACTGTCCAATGTTCTAAGACGTGTTTTTAGTTAAAATCGTTAGTGTCATTTCCATAGATGTATTATATATCTATGGTCATTTCTAAATATAAATTTATAAAAAATCGTCTATAATATGTATATAGAACGGCCGTGAGTACTGCTCCTACTACGATACTAATTAGCATAATATACTACGAGAACGAGAGCTAATCGTATTTTATGACCACGTGCGTCACAAAATACGATTAGCTCTCTTTCTCGTACAAATTGTTTAAGTATTTCGTGTAGATAAATACGAAACGTGTTCCAGTGATCAAGAGCTGGCCCTGAACTCGGTAACCTCCTTACTGCCGGCTATTACAATCAATTGCTACCGTTGCTTGTCTACGGCTCCTCAAAATAGAATCATCAAACTGAACTGAACTACCTGAATGACTTGATTGCACTTCCCTGCCGCAAAACTGCACACTTACTGTTGTGTAAACACATTCAACATTGTTGCAGAATTTTTGAACAGAACAATGTTTTATTTCAGTATATTGTGTTTTATTATTCTAGCTGAGACTGTTAATTAATAAGATAGAGATAAATCGTAAGCTTCCAGAATAAATTCTGAAATGTTAAAGTTTATTTTGTGATGCAAAATTATTATAATAAAAATACTTCAGAATGACACGCTGCATCATTTAAATTATTATATAGTGTATTTACATACATACATACATATATAAACTGACGGTTTCTTCCCATATGGGTAAGCAGAAACTACAGAACGCTAATACCTACTACGATCCTTACATTCCTTTGTAAAAAAGAAGGCGAATATTATAATATGTAAAAAAAAACCTTGTCTGATACGGGAGACTGTTGTTAAGTATCGTACTGAGAGTCTATTTATGTGGAAATTTTCAGGAAAAAAGAAAAAAATATCAACGTCGTTCCTTTCACCTTTTTCGATTAACCGAAGCCGATCGTCCATGAGATAAAAATTTTACCAACAACAGTAGGAATATTGGCATGACATATTTGTTCATTATTGCGTTTTTGTTGACATTTGTGAATAACAAAAAGTACATTTATTATATCACTGCTATCCGGTATAGTTTTCAGACATACCGACGGTTAAATGCACGTCCGCGGGTGCAAAGTTCGGGCAGGGGTCACGAATCACTCCACAAAGTAATGTACTCGTATTAAACACGTTGCTATATTAGTCGATCATGCTGGACAGAGGTGGTGTACCTATACTCAAGTCCACAAACTTCAAAACACGACTTGAAACATGGATTTCTCTCTTCATCTTTCTTGTGTAGGCACGAGCGATACTGTTACAAAAATAGTTCATACTGTAGTGAGAAGATTTGCTTGTCAGTAGAGGGACAAACTGACTGCGAACAGCCAAAAGTAGGCAAGGCTTTAAAAGAGGTCTACTTTTCTCCAACATACAGGTGCGATAAGTGGGCTATTTGACTAGCATCGCAACTAGAAGATGTTTTGTTATTGCGCCCCAGGGAACAGTGTGTAATTTTTGATGAAACCACCAATTGTTTCTTGACCAACGCACAGTGATTTGCCTAGAACAAGCTAGGTGGACAGAAGTCACTTTAATTAATCCTTTAATTAGTAATTACTTGTCATTAACAACACCGCCGAAGTCATAATTCCGGGAAAAAAAAGCGCTTAACAATCCACAATAATAAGTCATAAGGGTTGAAAGTAGGTGATAAGGTAAATGTATTTACGTAAACAATTTAGTTGCAATTTTGCAGTGCTTTCGAAGCCATCTATGAAAACTTGTGGTGATTACTTTAGTATTTTCTATGATGGACTTTACTCTAGAGGTTAAGTACTTTTATATTTTACTTCTCCTTCTTCTATCCAATGATTCAAGGTAGAGTCTGTGTGATTCTGTAATTATTTAAAGATAGTGTTACAAAACCTGTTAATTTTCATATTTGTGTAACTTTCATCGAGTGTAACTTTTTGTATCCACATGTATCCAGTCATATTTTGTTATATGTTATAGCTACATCATTTAGCTTTAAAATGACATATAATTTATATACCCCAAGCAACCACCATAACACATATTGTATTTTTTCAGAAAAAGAGTACGCTATTTCAAAAATGGTGGTTTTTGAAGAATAGCTGAAATACGCCAAAGAAGACAAAAATACTCGTCTAATGAGTTTTCTGAAGCAAAAATTCAACATCAAGGATATTACTCCTGAATCAATGAGGGAATTGCAATTGAAAATTTCAAGTATTTCGTCTAAATTTAACGAAGAGTGGGTTGCATAAAAAATGACAAAGGATCGTTTTTTAAATAAAAATAAAAGTTGGTTAGAAGGAGCAGACATACAATTTACCGTACGTATGCATCGACCATGTGCTTCTTCATCGTCATGTACAGAGAGTCGACTGAAAGGTCGACCCAAAAAAGACTTTGAAGATTCGTCATATAAAACAAAAAAACGTAGGGTGGAGGACTTGGTACATTCGCGAAGTGCAAGTGAATTAATTGTAGCTGCAGAAGTAGCAATATTAAAAACATTATCATCTGGTTACGATATTAATTTACTTGAATTTGAAAAACTTTGCGTGCAAGCTAAAGCAACTTATTTAAGTCTCTAAACTTGGTACACAAAATTCTCGTACATAACACGGATGTGATCAAATCGTGTATTGTGCCGATTGGTCAGCTCTCGGAAGATGGTCAAGAGGCTCGTAACAAAGACTGCCGCAGATTCCGTGAGCACCATACCAGAAAACAGTCTCGTATATCCACGAATAGAGATTTATTAAATATGCTTTTGATAACGTCCGATCCTCTCATTAACTCACTCAGAGAAGATACTAGAAAGCGAACCGAGTCATTACCAGCAGAAGTGCTGAATTTGATTGTCCCACCTTCAATACCGGTCCACCAAGTATCACGAAATCTTCTTTCGAATAACGAAGAAGATTACTTGTTACCTGATTCTGAATGTCAAAGTGATGATGATATTAGTAAGTGGATAATAAATGTAATATTAATATAAATAGACAGTAAGATTTTCACCAATTTTTTTGATGTTATTATGTAGTTTTAATATTTTTTTGTATAGCTTAGGTTTAGCTTAATCACAGTTTTTTTTTAAATATACATAATGAAAATATTCTTTGTAAATAAATAATAATATCTTTTTATATTGTTATTGTATTTTTCTGTTGGGAATATACTTATTTTTTCAAACTTTCCTTCACAAAATGTCCCATATATTATTAACTTCATGGTCATCCTATTTACGAAGGTCAACGGTAATTAAAACAATAAAATATGAAAGATGATCGCCAAAAAAGTAATATGTACGATAAAATATTTTTGTCCACCTAGCTTGTTCTAAGTGACTCACTGTGCAACGGTTTGGGAATCGTAGTATGCTGTAGGATATCTATGATTGTAGGTAAATATTAAACGGGTACAAACAAATGCTGTTACTGATACCTACTCATAATATCCTCAAGTCGCAAATTATAAATTTGACGATCAATCACGGGGTAATATAGTGTTAACCAAATTATTCCTATGATTTATTTAATTATTTAATGATAAGAAAAGTATTATATTAAGTGATATCATAAACAAACTTGCAAGGACTTATAAAAAATGTAACAGTATTTGTTTGTCTTTTTGCGAAATATAATGATTATGATTAGTAGTAGGTATTCTATTCAGAGGCCCTAGTGTCAGTTTCTTTTAACCATTTCGACTTTACGCATTGACCGCGTTCGGCGCTCCGATTGGCCCTTAACCAGTGAAGGCCAGTAAAGGGCCAATCGGAGCGCCGAACGCGGTCGGTGCGTAAAGTCGAGATGGTTAAAACAAACTCACACTAGGGCCTCTGATCATTTTAGATTTAGAGTGTCCGAAATATTGTTACAACTAGGTATAGTACAATTTCATAACAAAATTCATTGCAACGACCACGAGATGTTTAAAATCAGTTACCTACCTAACATTATACTAGTGCACATTTCCTTAGTAGGTACGTGTAAGGTATAAACTCCAAGAGGTTACTGCTCCAAGAGGTTATGAATGTAATAAACAAGAATATTAAATTACTTACATAATGTCAATAAACCGTGAATAATATTGTGAATGACGTGAATCATGAGTTAGCTGCAACGAAATCCCTACGGTGGCGTAAAATAAACCCACTGCGGTTGATTCATATCCTGTGACCATTCATTTATTTTGGTGGTACCTACCTAATGTACTTATGTATGGGAATAAATAAATACACTTTAAAATATTTAGCTTTAAAATTAATTGCATGAACTATAAAAATAATGGTTTCCAATATAAATATGCTTAGCTTTAAAATTAGTTGAATGAACTATGAACTATAAATTTAATTTTTAGCAAAAAAGGTTAGGTTAGGTTCGAACTGTCTACGACAAAAACAACTAGAATATATAGATATCGGTCGGTTTTGGGGTTGGTTTTCGACACAGTTATAGTGCAAACCATTATTTTTGTAGGTATTTTAATAATGTTGTTTATGAAATTATTTCTTTATAGTGTATATTTATTATATAAATTTGGTTCATGTTTGTTAAAGTGATAACATTAAATTATAAATATATTATTATATTAAAGTGCTTATATACGTTTTCATCAAATTTAAAGTGCTATTAAAGACATGCCCCTTATGTAGTAGCGTGATATAATGCGATACGATTCAATTTGTATTACTAAAAACAATGAAATGATGCAAATGAAGAAGGGAAATGACGTAAACAACGTGAGTAATCTCAGTTTCGCATTGGACTGTAACATAGTTAATTCTTAATTTACATTATAATATTATCTTTTTTGACATTATACTCGTATACCTAAAATATTATATTTTTTATAATATATATATTAGATTTGTTACATACAGCTGTAGTGGCAATCATGTAATTTGGTCTAAATAGCTTTTTATTTTTATTATTTGATTTTGCTTTTATATAGATTCTTTTCTTTTAGATTTTGTGAATGTGAGAACGTTGTAGGCTTACAGACTATAGATCTGTCGACCATTTTCTATCTTGCTAAGTACCTGGTACTTGTTGATAGGCCTACACTGTCCTCTCACACCTACTAAAAATGTAATTTGAAAACATTGTAAATACCATTTACTTTTAAAAGAGCTTCTGACGTTTCATAAGTGCCCTTGTAAACCTACAAGGGCACTTATGAATGAAAAAAATATGTGAAATAAAATATTTTGAATTTGAATTTTTTGTATAAATATTGTGACAGGAAAATAAACTGAAAAATTATAATCAAGGCACACGAGACATCACCTACACCCAGAAGAAACGACATTTTCATCAGGTAATGCTAAAGATCGTTCCAGATATTATAGTTGCAACCTTTTATTTATAATAACCTAATGTCAATGAGGTCAATTTAAATAATAATGAAGAGTGCATTGCCGAATTTTTGGGTCACCTTGTGTTGTATAACTTATCTATGACTTTCATCACAAGGTACAAAGGTTGTCGTTAATGTCTACTAAGTTATCAAAAGAGTGAGCTACTTCACATCGATAACATTACTGGCGTATTTTATTTATGAAAATATTTTCGACTGCCCTGACGTTGGTAAAATTCAGAACAACAATAACAAGAAGTGGAAATAAAGATAATGTTGAGGTAGTGTTATGTGTCACGTAATTTTTACTACAAAACAAAGTGTTATTAAAAAACCGGTCGCTCCGATTTTCAGTTTCTTTTAACGTGATTCTGAATCTATCATGAAAAATTGAGCATTGGTGAATGTCAAATGTTTCACTCGGAGACCTCAGGAGAGTTGAACCCCAAAAGGTCAGTTAACACTGTTGAACCATATTAATTTTATTAGCATACTATTGAAATCCAGCCACATTCTTGCCCAAGTAAAAAAATATATAGAAAACTCTGCACGATTTGGTCAAAAATCACTATAACAAAAAAACGTAAAAAACTTCGCAGGCCATTTTTCTTAGCGCGCAAAATCATTACGTAAGAAAATGTCTTCGACATCAACCTTACGATACCAGTTTCCATTATGATATGTCAAATGTTGAAGAACTCTTAATTATTTAGTTATGCTTGACATTTACGCTAATATTAGGTTTAAAATATAAAATTAAAAAAAACAGATAAGCGAGCTATTTCGGTATCATTGCAAATTGCGATAATTTTAGCTGGTACTTCTTAGTCAATGAAAATGAAAGTATCAGAATAATAATATATTTTCCCGTGTTTTTCCGTGACAGAGACGTATTTCTGGATAGCTGTTATGCTCATTAATTTATTCCCACTCATTATTTATTTCAAGCCGTACAGCTTCAAGATATCCTCAAACCCCGCGACAAATACGTACACCCATCCTTACCCGTTGCATTGTGAGGGTGAGGTTAAGGAATCAATCAATATTGATTGTACCAAAACAGTATGGTATCCAAGGTCATACAAGAATGTACACGAATGGTGTGTGGGATTATCCTATTAACCTACAATTTCCCACTAATTACTACCACTGTACTGAAGCGTGGGCTTCAATTGATTTATCTATATCATTTCCAGGTGACCCGAAGTAAAACGCCCAAATTAGTAATTAAGTGGTTATTGGCAAAAACGTGATTCACGCTCCAATGTAAAATGTATTAGACTTATCTATTTATTATGCACTTAGAGGGCGATAACCTTTGAATCGCGCAGATTTTCCACAAAATAACTGAAACCCTCTGGAGGTATATAATATAAGTAGGTAAGCATCAGTGCAATCTACTAAAAATAATTTTCACGAAAAACGAAATAGGAGGAAACCAATAAAAAATTGAGACTGTAACTTTACAAAGAAGGTTTTATTAGTTTTCATTAAAAGAAGGTACTAGCCAATTTGATCAGCAATGGTTAAAGCCATTATGACACGAGAAATAAAATATAAAAAAGAAAGCATTTTAATGGCATCCCATAATTATTTTGAGATAAATGTCCAGTTACTTTTGTAAAATATAGTTTTAACCAGTATAATATTGAAATTATTTAAAAAAAAACAAAGTAATGGAACAATCATAGTAATATACTATTGCAATAAATTCAATGAAATTGTAATAAATAATAATCATTTTACTTCAAGTTGTATTATATAGGCAGTATATATATTAATTCCATACATCAAATATAATTTTACTAAAGACAAATGTCAAAAAAAAAGAAATAAGTTTTTGACAGATGATAAAAATTGGGGGGATCATGTTTTTATCTGTATTTTCTAAAGTTTTTCCTGCGAATACAATAAAGTTAAGAAAACATACAATAAGTTTATATTATTTTTGTTATAATCCTCGGTAAAAGGTTTTTATTTTTTGGTTGTATTTTTCAGTGATAAGTGTGATAACTCAAAAATAAAATGTTATAACCACGGTTATTACGAAGAAATCTTTCTGAAGCATCACAAATTAAGTTCCCGAAAGCCTCTACTCTGAAGCAATATGAAGGAAACGAATCAGGTATGGCAGCTTTATTCTTTGTTTGATACGTAAATGCAAAAATGTATGAAAGTGTTTTAACCTTTTTAACTTTAGCAAAAGTAGTACATTTTCAGTGATTATTAAGTATTTTTAAATTTAACATCTCATCATGTATTTTATAACTGAAAACTAAGCTAATCATGGAACAAGAAAGTAAAGAAATTACAGAAAACTTCTTTCAAAGATTCATCTAGTTATAGTAATAACTCGAATTAAATAATAAACAATTAGTTTTTGCAACGCAGTAACTGTCCAGTAGGTAAGCATTAAGTAGGTTATCAGTTGACCTAAGAAGTGCGTCGTTGATAGATTTGGCTAATGACGTCACAGCTCGCGTGTACTCCTACTGCTAGGGCTTATTCACAAAGAACATTCAACGTATTCAACAAAACTTTCAGAAACTTCGTGAAAAATCTAAATAAGTGCACTTTACAACAAAAACAGGCAACATTAAAGACTTAAAAAATTTGATGACTGTCACTATTTTCACTACAAATACACAATTTTTTACAGCAAACAGTTTATCTAACTCATTCAATTCCTAATCCAACTACAATATACCTAATGCCGGATATCTAAGAAAGTAATTAAAGGCTGTATGCAATACTAGTTCCTAGAGTACTGACCAGTAGTTCTAGTCCGTATTCCGTGCCGTGATAAGGGCTGGCGTAACCGACCCTTCAGGGAAGTTAGACAATCAAGATTTACTCATAACATTAGCGCGGTGTTTCCATTCAAAAACGTCGTAAGCGCCTTTTGGCAATTGCTCCTTATAGTAAATCCCTTAGGAGGGCGTGCGAGGCGCTTACGCAAGCCTTTATCGATTGGTCGCGCTTGCGTTGCGCTCACTCCGCTCTAAACAGGTCGTTCACCCCGGCCATTCACGCAAATACGTAGATTTGGAAACCTCATGGACCAGCTGAGTTGTTGCACTTTCATACTTGCTTCCTACTCCTTTCTTTATCGCAATATAACCAACCGAAAGTTGTCACTGCAAAATATTTCTTCAGTTTATTTTTATTGTCATAGTCGTCCGAAAGTGGTAGTAATTTTTCAGGTTGTTTCAGTTTTATACTTTTTTAAGATATTTCAAAGAACAAAGTTGTTATTAAAGGGTATAGTACTAATTGGAATCGCTGACCGAAGTCATCGACATATGCAAATAAATTAAAGCGATCACAATCTTCTGTTCGTATTTATTTGCTGCCCGTTAATAGGCTTTATTCCTCTTTGGTTCTTTCTTGTTCCTACTAATTGTTAGTAATTATTTTATTTCATCGATGAAAATAACTAGCGATTAACCCAAAGAGAGCTGTCAATTACACAAATTAATAAATAAACCAAAAAGTTATCTTGTGTAAAATTCGCAGGCAGATTGTATGAT
The DNA here is from genome assembly GCA_949128155.2 of Xanthia icteritia. Classification (NCBI taxonomy): domain Eukaryota; kingdom Metazoa; phylum Arthropoda; class Insecta; order Lepidoptera; family Noctuidae; genus Xanthia; species Xanthia icteritia. The sequence continues at coordinate 9,051,367 of OX421941.2, forward strand.
TCGTCATCATACAAACGGCACCGTCCGTTTACAAATGCTCGCAGTTATGCAAAATGCCGAAAGCAAAATGTAAATTGCCTAGTCACTATATAATATGCCACAACATTTGATGGACAATTCAAACGCCGTTTACAAAATGCCGCGGCAAATTGTTTTTTTTTTCTATTTATTACTACGCGGGTCTTTGTTAATCAAAACAAGAAAAATGGCGTTAACGAGTACCTAGTGGTTTTGTGACCAAGAAAAATATTGAAAACAGTGCACATTCTACGTGTGCAAATGATTTTCGTATTATAATTTACTCTTATTTTAAGTCTTCATAGGTACCTGATTGCTCAAATAAAGTCTCATTTGTCCAACGTGTGTTTTTTATGGTCACCCTAAACTAACAATCAATGTCGAAATTATAACAATTGAACGAGTTGCCAATTTGCCTTCGGCATTTTGCATAACTGCGAGCGTTAGTAAACGAACGACGCCGTTTGTATAATGACGAATCATATAATCTGCCTGGGACACAAACATTTCATTTTTCCCTAGAAAATGTAATCTTACGACTCAATTAACTCTATTTTACTACCTTACTTGTCGTCACACATTTTCTTCTTCAGGGGTAATAGGGGCTATCATAAATCTGGATTCCGGAATTTCACGTTTGTTCACAGATTCTCTGCACTGAGTAAAATAGGTATTTTACTTTCCTTCACAAAGAGAATAGATTTGTATTTATGTTTGTAATGAATAAACTCAAAACTACTGGACCGATTTTAAAAATTATTTCACCAGTATAATGCTATATTATCATTGAGTAACATAGGCTATCATTTATAACGATATCACGCGGGCAAAGCCGCTAGCAGAAGCTAGTAAGTATGTGATAAAGGAAAACGGCATGTCATCACAACACATTCTGTTTACTATGGTTTACATAATACATACTACAAGTAGTGCGAATTACGCTTAACACGTAACGTGAGGAGCGTTTCGGGTTACGTCGCGTTGCAATCCCGGGAAGACATTATGGTTTCGACACGGTCTGAACTGGCCAGCGCGCGACACTTCCACGTAAAGATATGCGAACCCCGTGAGACTGTCTACCCACGAGAAACGTCGCGAAAAAAACGCTCATTTTGCACGTAACCTTTACTAAACTCCACTTTTCATAAAATAAATAAATAACAGTGACACACGAACAATATTTTCAATACTGTGATGACTAGCAGCTAACATATCTGATATTGTATCCGGTGTAATTATTCATATGCAACATATTACTCAGCGCACAGAGGTGACATTGCTTGAAGCTCTGCCCACCACCGCAGTAGAGTCAGTCACTTGTAGTGAACGTGAGGATTACTCATTCATTAAACAATATAATATGTAATCGAAAATCCAACTGTTTTCAAGCTTACGAGCAATTGAAATGAAAAAAAAAAGACTTTACAATACTTAAAATGATCCCAGTCATTATTGTTTAAACTTTATAATAACGCGAAACATCTTTTACACGCGTACCTTTGCTATTTAACAAATATCAAAAAGGAGAACATTAACGAAATGTCAGAGAGCGCTGCGTTTTTTGCATTGGAAATGTGTAGTTAGCTACACATTTCCAATGCAAAAAACGCAGCTGTTTCTTTCTCATATGGATATAAAAGTTATAAGCGTTTTAACAGCTGCGGCGGGTATCGACAGCTTTATGTCCGAAATACGAAACATTGATACATCGCGTCGTTTCGTATACATTGAACAGAACACGATCGTACGATTATATTATCAACAAGGTGTTCGTTACATATGTCTTATATTTCGCCAAATGTGCATCGAACTAGGTTCGGTTTAACGACCCCTACATAACATTACGAACAAACACATAGCTGTTTTACACAATTTACGTTTATGTGTGTGTCTGCGTAACTTTGAGTAGGTAGTCAGCATTTTAATTTTCTTTTCTAAGAGTTGGAAAAGATAAAAAAAAAATAACTCATTAATGCAGCATTGGTAGACCAATTAATATTTTCGAAAAGTAAGTACCTAGACATTAGGTGGTAACTGCCATGTTATAAAATGAACGTCATTAGCAATCGTGTTAAATCGAAATACATAATTATTCTGGTTAGACCCGCCTAAAAAATAAAGTTGTTTATTATTCAGTTAGCTATCTGAAGGCTACGCCAATTGCGGTAAACTTGCGTGAAAATTATAAAAAACATGGTGGAGGGGTACGTAATTTTATTTAGATACATAGGTACATACCACTTCTACTATTCTATTACTTCATAAATTAAAAAATATAATTATTCCTGGAAATAATTATATTTTGATATTAATAATTATATTTTATTAATAAAACTATAATCCGTCCGTACAAAGTGTCAAGTCAAGTCATACAATTGTTTGGATCTTACGGAATGTTTATCACTGTGTATCGACAGCCTGACACAACAAATGGAATATTATGTCGTTTGACTGGTGTGGGTGGTCATATTATTATAATCTATTGCGAAACAGTACACAGCACGCCGCTATCAAAACAAAATAATTATATTTTCCATTACGTACGCAAAACACTGATTATGTAATCAAAAGAAATTAACTTTTAAGTGTACAAGCTTGGCTTAAGTACAGTAAAAAGTAATGGTGGACAGTGTCGCGCCGGTCACGTGACGTGAGCGTGTCGTAGCCTGTAGGGCTCCCGGTTATCACCCGTGTTATCACCCTGACGTATAGGTAGTGCGAAAATGGTGTCACCTACTTTTTGTATATTGAAGGTCGCTGATAATAATTTTTATTATAAAAATCGTGTAATCATCAAATCTTGCAATCTTCGTGTCACGGACAACCAGAATTATGCCTACTTGGATGAAATTCAGTGAACTGTTTCGACGCACTTATGGTAATTTTATTTAAATTATAGAACTGAACACCATAGATGAGTATGCTTCTTTATAAACGATGAATGAGGTTACTCTGCCTGTAATAATATGTCTCTATGTATAAGAAATAAGTAAGTCCGTTGATAAAAGCTTGTTTCTGTAGATATTTTTTGTATTAGGTCCATGACTCCTGAAAACTCGTAGGTAATTAAGAACTGAAAGCTGATCTACAATGTATTCAATTTTGCTCGTAATGCATTTCTCATGTTTTACGTAGGTATAAAATTTTTATTCTCACAACTCATGCGATAAACATAAGTAGGCGCAATCGATATTTTTCTCGTTTTATCAAATCTATACCTAAAGTTAAACATAACGACAAGTGTATGTACTTGCTCAACGTTAAAATTGATTAATTGACAACATAGTTCAAAGCGGTTACTATGCAACGTTGTAATATTTAGAAAACTCCGAGTAGAAAGGGGAAATATAAAAATATGACGTACACAAAATAATTATAAAATATGTACTTTTTATTTGCTTTTTTTATAATACTGAGTTTCAATGCCCATGTATTTTCAATTTTCTTGTGTATTTATTATTTATTAAATAGTATGATTTTTTTCTAAAATTCGTGTGTTAGACTTTTAACATTCTAACGAATTTTGTTATATAAACAAGAAACATATTTTTGTCACTCGACTACTTCACTAAAGGGAGTACAAATCTAAATAAGGAACAAGGACACCATGATCCGCATTTTTAGAGCTTAACCCTCCATAAAATTACCATACCACAAGAATACGGGCCTATATAAGAGAATAACGCCTTGAAATGCTTTCCTTTTTTTGGAAGTTTTGTTTCCATATGGCCAGATATCGCGTATACGCCCCAAATTTATTCAGCCAGTGTCAGAGGTTATTCGATAAATTGTGGGGCTTCTTGTATATTATTGACTATGTGATGAAATTAATTAATTAATATTAATTAATTAATAATTTATGAATTATCAGATTATGTGTATGTTTGTGTAGCTCACGTTTTTATCCCACATGATGTCACTAAGTGCAGGTGACGTAAAAAACAGGCAGATTTACTAAGAGATAAATTAGTATGTTTGTCATATATAATATGGAAAGTTTTGAGCAAATGCGTCGCAAATATTTTTCCTACATTATTTATTGCAATGATGGTAGGAACAGAAGGTATTCATCTTGATATTATCTTACGAAAGGTATCTATTATATGGGAATATGATTAATATTGATTATGCTTTTATGCCCTTCTTACCCTATAGTACGTTTGTTTTGACTTCTCGAGCACGCCGCAGCGGCGCCTACAAGGAAATGATGATGAATCACTTTTCGCAATCGAGATGGAGTAGACATTCTCAATAACTAGAACACTCATGCGTTTTGCCAATTTTCACTTTTCTATTGTTAATATTGCATAATTTATCTGTTAGTATTTAGGTGCCTAAACATTTAATCTGCTCTAATTGTGTATCTTAAAAAGCGCGTGCGTACACGCATCATCTATAGAGTTTATTTCGTAACAGCTGTGATTTAATATATTTATGGAAATAATGTAAAGTATAATACGTACCACATAGAATGTTCATTCTGCTACATGTGTAGCTATTTAAATAAATCAGACTAATCACTGAAAATTGAACAATACCTTCTCACGAAAAGGCTGTGAAGGCTGCTACGAAAATTCGCACATACATTTATGTCAAGGAGTAAATAATCGAGGATAAACAAACACTGCGTGTGCGCATATGTTAACTGACGTCGATGTATACCTATTGTAAGTGCCTACGTAACACATCTGTAGCGCTGAGAGCGACGCCTAATCAATTTCCATTAATCACAAAAACGTTGAATGGTGGCTCTTGTTAATTACCTAAATGTGTCAAATAATTTGTGTTTACGCAACGTCGTAGTCTAAAAATAGAATTAAAAAATTCGCTGAAAATTTTCTCGTTGTCGTTTTCGTAAAAATATTAAATTAATAAGAGAACTCTAAATAAAATTAAATTCCGCAAAAAAAAAATGTAACCCTTAATGTTGAACTTGTCTGTATAATGTATAAAAAGCTCTACCTGAGCTCAAACGACTGTAACGTCATCTGTTTGTCACGAAGTTTGTACTAAGTAGATTACTAACGCCCACTAGTGTTTATAACTGGTTTTACTTATATAATCAATTAATTTAATATCATATCGCATTAATGAATCGTTATGTCATTGTTATCTTTTTTACAATTTGATCATTAAACTTAAACTAAATTGTGCCCAATTTGCCAATAATCTTCAATGAACTCAGCCTCTGAAGATTGAGAAAAAAAAAAGAAATAGGTACTCTATAAATAACTTAATTAGGTACCTATCGACCAATCCATAGCTGATTTAACTTTTTAGATTATTTGCCGAAGTAGTTTGCAATAAAAAATAAGAGAAAAAACCGTATTCTTCCTACAAGAAATATTTAACCAATTCTGAGAATTATTTTTACTTAGAAACAGGAGCTTTCCCAAAAATAATAAGAAATAAATTATCATGAAACATTGCACATGAAATAAATATCAGCAAAGGCGCCAGTCGGGTTTGGCAACGAACGGGAAGTAGCATTACACAAAATGATACGGCTACAATATTTCGCCCCATGTTTACAATTATCGTCGAAATCGATATTAGCCACACGGTGGATATCTTTCGTGATGGATGTTGAGGTGGGAGTAAGAATTTTTCGAGTTGTTTTACGCATCAAGTCTACTCTTCATCCCCCCAATGCTAAGTTTAAGGAAATGCCAGTTTAAAGATGGTTTTAAAGTCCGCCTCTGTGCTTTTGCTATTATTATTATTATTTATTTATGTAATCAAGCAACAAGACTCATAGTGTTAGTAACACATAAACTTACAAAATATGTTAGTAATACAATAACACAGAAACAATTTGTGACATCACTGCTACAAGGTGACCAGCCCAGCCAATATCTTGCAGCAGTGAGTCACAAACGCATAATCTAGCCTGCTTGCTACCAAAGACAGGATGCTGTTGGTGCTGCCCCGCACCCTACTTACCAGGGATGCGCACCGCTTCCGCATCACAGTGTAGAAGCAGTCAAAGTGAGCTTCAGCAAACATCCTTGATGCGCTGCAGTATCGAGGCAACCCCATCAGCACCCTGAATGCGTTATTACATTGAACACGAAGGGCGCTAAAAAAGCGGGTGCTCAAAGTACTCAAATAAGCCATTGGACATGATTATCTTTTGACAATGGAGATAACGCCCATAGTCACCAGACAAAGCCAGACCTCGCAATACTTACAATTAAATAAAGTTATTGTCATTTAGAAACTCCCATACAGCTATTTGCCTTGCGTGATTAGAACACATTAATTTGGAGTCTCAGTGGTGTTGTATACCTGGACAAAAATAATGATATACTGTATTTATTTCATCATCATGTTAAGTTCAAACCTTCGTGCAGCAATGATTTAATAAAACCAGACACTTTTATTAGAATTATGACAATTAATTTACGATACGATTTCAGTAGGTACTACCAGTCTAGGTTTTCTGTTAAAACTCTGAAAATTGGCTACAGAAGGCAAGATGGCATCTGCATGTTCAGTTGTGTTAGTGCCAAAACTATGCTTTCACTAGAGACTTTTTTATTGATACATAGAAACTTGTCGCCACGCCAACCACTAAATGTAACTAAGTAGCACTTAGCTACGGTCCTAGCTACGATCTATTTTACTTTCGGAAAAAGGAGAAACCTTGTGGGTGATTTTCGTAAAAGTTTGTATGTCACACAATAATATTTACTTATACATAGTCAGCTACGAGAAGACGGAATTTACTTGCACGTTGCTATTATGAGGTTTCTGAAAACACAAATACGTTTTTGTAGAGTCATAGGTTCTCATAATCTATTACGGATAAGATATTCAACGCCTAAGGCCAGAAACAACTTACAAAAAAATTACCATACTCTAAGCATTACACTAAGCAGATAATAAAGAGCCTTCAACGTTATAAATATCTCTTACGATTGTAATAGGAAGTAAGATAATGTTTGTTATATGTCATTATGGAATTGAGGTCAATGAAAAAGCGTTTACAATATGCTTATTAATATTTTATGTTCATCTTTAATCGTTATAATAATAAATATAAATTATAATTCTTCGGTAAGTATTTGGTTCGTTAATGTTTGATAAACGTGTAATAATTTACTAAAGTCAACAAAAAAACTTCCTTATTGCTATAAGAACCTTTGAATATATAAGAAAAGCAGTTGTTTTTAACGGTTATCACTATTTTAAATGTGATTATATTTCAGTGTCATGTACATACGAGTAGGTTACTGTTACTGGGAACAATATAATTTTCCCGGAGTGAACCCAAAAGTTTTTCTTCAGGAATCAAGGTCGGAAGTTATGACTTTGAATTATTTATTATTAGGCTCTTCAACAATGAGTACACTATTACTTTACATTTTGTACGTTGCAAACTTAAAGCGCCTCATTACTTAAAGAAAAGCACAGCGATCAGCAAAGCAGTGATCTATAAAAATCATCATAATATCTCGTATTTAAAATCAATTTCAGAAGTCATTCTTGTAATCTAAACGCGGAAAGCTTGTCTTGCTTTGTTTTCAGTGCTTGGAGCTACGAATGTGGTGCAACTAACAAAAAACATACATTATGTTTTGCTAGAACAGAACTAAATTCCTTGCCAACTAAGTATGTAGATATATGGAATAAAAACATAATGTAGTTATTGGTACAGTCTCTAGCTGGTGGTGCTTTTTCAATGCATACGGAACTTTCTTGTTGAGATTCCACTAGAAACAGAACAATTTAGTTTTATGTTATTATGTACATCTTGGTTGGCGACTGTTCTATTGCGAGTGTGCGAAGCGTCAGTCTGTCTTATACATAGTGTGCACTCAGTCTGCACAGTCTTAATGAAACATTTTATATCCCAAGCGTGAACATCGGTTATACGGCTCGTCGCAGTGTAGCGATCAATGGACACAGACGGGTACTATAGTGTCTCCTGGGACGGTGCGATCGCTCAAACGTAGCGTGTTTTGACCGCAGGTGTGCAACGACTTTCCTTAATATAAAATATATTTCTGTAATTCATTACCTTATGCTTATCTTTAACCCACTCTTGCCTGGACTTATCAGTTATATTAATGATGGGACTCATTACATAACTCGATCACGCGACTAATACTATGCCGAAGAACCAATCTAACAACATCCGGATAGGAAATATCGAAACTTGATAACAGTCCAGATAAATCCGCTTCACCAATAAAAGGGACGGTCATTGATCTCTCGGCCTAGGAGCAAAGCGTGACTAGTTAATTTATTTATACGAAGCTGAAAACCGATATTGCAACGAAAGATATCGTTACGTTTGTATCGTACGGTGGTAAGCAAACTTAATCGATATCAGTCGCGGTTTCGAATGCTTAGCACGTGACACTTAATATACCGATGCGTCGGTAGGACACGCCCATTTGATAGCCCCACCTCTGCTAATGCCTGTTATCAGGACATCACACGGTACAGCCCTTCCGTGCCACGCTGCTCGATTGTGCACCCACTATTTTATACAAATCCGGTTTCAAAATAAGGATCATTAACTTGACATAAATAAAATTACACTGCTGTAACTACGAACTAACTGGCTGGCCCTGAAAAAATAACGGAACAGTGTCTTATGCGAAGCTGTTAGAGTATAGGCTCTAATAGTTCTTGAACATAGTGCATCATTGTAATCGTGTAATGAACCTGTTGTTTTTACATTGTCACTACTATGTCAGTTTGTTCCCATATTATAGGATGGAAAAATTCATAACTCTCACTTTATAAATAAGCAGATCTCGATTCGGTACGGCCTTTTTTTAGTGGGCGTCTTGTTTCATCATTTACTGTTATTGGACTACATCTATGTATGGATAAGTTCAATAAAAGTCAAGTTTAGAATATTTTTAGGTATCTTGTTATATAGAAACACGGTATGTTCTCAATTATTTGAGTTAAAAACCAACTAACATAACTTATCTAAATAAAATGTTCATACAGTAGGAGCTTTTTCAGGAGTTTGGCACGGTACACTGTGCGATCCTAACATTAGGTCACGGCGGCAACAAAATATTCAGCTTCAGTAGAAATTTTAAAGATAAGTAGAGTTGTTTAGAACGACTCTGAAAATCCCCTGAAACTCCCTTAAAATTTAAAAAAAAAATCGTATGTATGTCCAATTCTAATATTCTAAAAAGTGGTCTGATCGTAGTCGAGAACACAAAAAGGTTTTTTGTAAAAAAATACAGCAACTAGGTATACTTACTACCGAGGTTATGTTGTTTTTTTTCGGAAACGCCCTTAATTTTCGTAGCATTTCCGGCAACATTTGGACACAATGGGTTTTGGTTCAATGAAGCGTCCCTGAATGTACAATAGTACAGGTATTCATTTCATAGCCTGATGTAGGTAGGTACCGCCCGCAATAATCACTTAAAGGTTTTCAAAGGCCATTGAAAACATAATCTATTGGCCTAAATTGTGTGTTTTTTATGATTTTCCGGAAATAACAACTATAATCAATGCGATGACGTGGAATTTTGAATAGGTAACGGATTTATACAATTCTTTATTTACTAATTATATGTAAGTACATACAAAATAACCATACATTTGTATCTTTGTATTTGATTCTGTCTTTTTATTTCTTTCAGTAGAACTTATCAAGAGTTTTACTTTTTTATATAACTTTATTATTTTTAATTCAGTGTTAGATAATGTTATTTAACAAGTTTTTCTTATGTAACTGATAAAATATTAAATAACGTATATCTTTGTTTACATTGTAAGGAACATTATTTTTCACTTTGACAAAGATTACTCATACAGAACACAACAACTTAACCTTAGAATAATTTTAATTACGTTATTATTATTACCCATTTGAACTTTGGTCATTAATAATAGTCTATTTTGCTTAATAATGTTTGATAATACTACTGTGATTACCAAACAAAGAAAGGAGTACAGTTCGTAATAAGTCGTTAGGCTATGAAAGCTGCATCTGCTTTGCAAAGATAACACTGGTTGCACTAATCTGACTATTGTTTGCTATATTCCAGCTAAGGGGTTTAAAACTAGAAGAGGATTTGTCTTTTATCTACAGTAATGTGTTTATGTAAAGGCAAATAAATTAATTGCTAAGCAAATTAAGGCGTTTATACAGAAAGTGGACAACGTCGCAAAAAGCTGTCAAATATAAATAAGAAATATGGCTAACTAGTGAACTAAAATATTGATTATGAAATGCAGTAATTAATATCGTAACAGTTTGAAGATGTAAAAAAAAGTATTTGGAAACGTTCCAAAAGCTTTTTACACCTAAAACGGTTACAACATCAAATTCAGTGTTATAATTGCAATTAATTATTAATATTCTAGTTCACTAGTTAGCCATATTTCTTATTTCCATACAGTAATATTGCCAAATTCATCAAAACAGGTATTTATTTGACAGCTATTTGCGACGTTGCATACTTTTTAGTTGAACGCTCTTAGAATGGCAGTTGTCACAACTGTCATTCTGTGACATTTGTATGAAATGGCTATAACACGGCAAACAGACGTAGGGTCAATTTGCTTAACAATTTGTTTTCCTGACTGTACTACATAAATAAGATGGATACGGTATTCTTGAAACTTGTCTGCAATAACGTAACTTTTAATTCAATGCAAACAAATGCATCCGTTGCTACATATTGCTTATATACTCGTAAAGGTACCCACTTAGATGGGAATACTTTTTTTTAACATAGCCAAAAATTTGCTGTAGGAGAAAAATAAGTAGTTAACTTACGATGCCAATGCATCGTCATGATCTGCCTAGCCTAGACCATAACTTTATAGGCAATGCCGATTGCTACGTCAAAGCGCATTTCAACTAAAAGTTACACATATGTGTTAATTGCGTAAAGTTACACATACGAAAATATCGGAAAATAACGGACTGCTTTGAAAAGTTTCCAACTGCTAAATTACAACCGCAGGACCACAACCTTGTTGAATATTTAAATGGAAAAACCACAAAGTGAATAATTAAAACAGAACACGTAACTATTTGTTAATTTTTCGAAATCTACCGAATAGAAACGTGGTTCCTAATTTACGAATTCTTATTTTCACTACTACAGTTAGATTGGTAAACTATAAATTTGTTTCGCTTCTGGATAAATGTGTATTAACTCATAAACCACCAATCAAACCAATTCTACCAGCCCGCACTGGGCCCGCGTGGTATCCTGATTATGTATGTTATGTGTAACTCACAAATTGAATTAAATGACTTCCCGATTGAAAACTCTCATTTATCAATCTTTACAACGTTCAGATATTATGACCCTAGTAGATAGTAAGGGCATATTAATCTCTAAACGTTCTCTGAGTAAGTAAGGCTTTTGTTCCATGTTCATAATGCTTTGTAGAGACTATAGATACCTAATTGTAATTCATTGGAAGATATATTTTCGTAAATTCTAATACCTAGGTATGTACAAGTATATAAAAAAGGGAGAGGAACGAATCATAGAATTTTGAGATTACTATCTATGGTTCTTCCCCCTCCTTTAGGGTTCCGTAGCCAACAAGGAACCCTTACTTATATACTTGTACATATTATTATTTTAAAACTATTAGCTTTTAAATTATGTAAATGTGTTCTCCAGAAATAAACAAGAAAGATTTCATATCCTTATTTGAATGTCATGTTGACATCAATTATTATAATTATGATTATTATATCATTGGCTGATATGCTTGTATGTATTATTTTAGAAGCATACTGAAAACTCCTTATATTTTTTCTGTAGTAGCAAACACTATCACTTTGTTTTATTTGTAATCGATATCTTAGTTTACAATACAACAATAATGACCGTATTATTAATAGTTTTATATTCCATAGCATTTAAATAGTTCATAAGGTCACTAAAACAATACGATTGCAGCTGTGTAGTTATTCACTGTTATCATGATTCGAAGTGAATGAAATGAAATATTAAATCATTAGTCTTCATTGTAAATAGTATTTTAGTAAACAATATCTTAGAGGGAATAATAAAGAAAAAAACTTTTTTTTTAAATTATCATACTAAGCATCAGTTTATGTAATCGATTTATATAATACATTTCCGTATGTTATGTATCGAGAGAAACCCTAGAGGCCTGATTATTCAGGCTGGTTTTTTAAATCAAATTACTGTACCTAATCTAAAATTTCAAAAAGAGGAGCTCGCGGCTAAGTAATAACAGCCACACGGTTCGATCCATCAGGTTAAGCTACGCTTACCGGGGTTGGCCCGTGGATGGGTGACCATCTTTACATACTGAGACTCCTCCGTGTCTCGGAAAGCACGTTAAGTCGTTGGTCCCGGCTGTCATTCGTGGATCTATGACAGTAGTTACGGGTCGTCAGAAGCCCGAAAGTCTGACAACCAGGGTAATACGATACCCCTTGGTAAGACCAAGGGGTATCGTATTACTCAATAACTGGGTTGTGGAGGTCAGATAGGCAGTCGCTCCATGTAAAATACTGGTATTCAGCTGCATCCGGTTAGACTGTAAGCCGACCTCAACATAGTTGGAAAAAGGCTAGGCAGCTGGATTGACTGTAATCAATTTTTTTTATCGATTTTTAAGATAGAAAGCAACTAGGTTACCGACTCTTTTCCGTCTAGGTATGAGTGCATACGCAAAAGCATTAGGTCAGACTGTGCCGTCAATTAAGTATCAGGAATTAAACAATACCGTTTTGGACATAAGTCGCGAAATCACTATGTATTGCGAATTGTAAAATAAAAACTCTAAATATTTTATTTCTCACAAGATAATCTCATGTTCTTTACAATCTTTATTCCACGTCTTAATCGGTGCGACTACCTTATAATATAAGTATGTACATCTATCTGCTTTCCTGTTATTACAAATACATAGCAATGCAGTTTCCATCTTGTTAAGTTGTTAATCGGTCTTCTGAATCACCCCTAAGTAAGTGAGCTACTAAAAATAGAAATATAGGTAGGTGCGTAGAACTAATAATGGACATCGATTATTTATGCGTTCATTGCCTTTTATTGCCAAGTATTGTGAGGCATCTCGTAAACATAAAAAAATAGGTGATTCACTACGAGGTTCAAATCTCAAGTTAATTGTTATGAAATAAAACATGTAGTACTTACCTATCTATTTTAAAAACGTATTTTGTATCAGATATTTGGTATAATTGGTTAACATTCTGTAATATTGGTGAACTTTTAAATATAGTTTTAAGTAAAGGTTTTGGATCACTATATTTATTCATAATTTATACGTGTGGAAAGAAAACGTAGACACGATTATTATTAAAAGCGCATTTTAATGAATGGGGTCTGCGATCTCGTTGTATAATTTTAAGAGTGATATTTAAGTGTCGCTTAGAGGTCGAGCAGCGTAGAAGTTCGCCCAAGGCTCTCAATCGCGAGTCGTCGACCCGTCGTCACCTTGCCTCGCGCCAACTTACGCAATTCGTTAATCTTATCATCTGCATGCGCACCCGCACGACCTCGATCTCCCCTCTCACCCCTCGCCGAATTTCGACGCCTACATTAACATCAATAGGTAAAGTAAGTGAGGTCATCCCCAAAGTCAATTCTTATTTAACATTCGAAATGGGTAAGTGCATTCACCACTACGCATGACTTGATGCTTGAAACCTTTATTCAGTCATGTATTTCTTCAGTTCGTAGAACTTGCGTAGTATTATTATTTTTATAACCAACTACGGTGAACTGTTTTGTTTTAGATGTGAATTTGCTAGATTTGCCTTTTAATGCGTTCAAAACTAAAGTAAAATCCAACCTCTGTTCAAAGGCATACTATTCTATCAACGACTACTTAAATGATAAGAATAATTGGTCGCTGTGATTAACTCAAGACAATGTTTAAATGTTCTTTCTCCAGAATTAGCTTACTTACTGACAGGTTATATGAGTTTATATAATTGTTTATAATTTTACTTTATAAGTCAATTTATTTTATTTTCATTTATTGTTGACATAATCTACTCATTACAATGTTTTTTTTTTTATGAGTTGTATTGCAATATGTGGGTTAGCTAGCGACCTCGATATTTTTTTAATTTACCTCGATGGTCCTAGTTTATCAATTATAACTTCTAGTTACAGCTACTTGTAAGCGGGCACGTCCTTTATGCCTGGAGACTTTTATTTAGATATTGTTTTCGTTAAGTTATGTTTATTTCTGCTTGAGTATTTGAGTTCTCGATGTTTTTGGTTGGTATATTGGCGTGTGCTAGCTGTCATATGGCTATTAATTTTATAGTTTAAATTATGTTTTGTGTTGCGTAATGTAAATATCATTTTGCATACCTACTATTATATAGATTTTTTTTTTCTAACTGAACAGACAGCTGTGCTGCTGGGGAGTTTGTTGCGCCACTTCTTCTTCTCAGCTAAAGCACTAGGAAGTGGTGAAGGGTGGGCGTTTTGGGGGTCTTATGTAATTTTGACGTTCAAAAAGTGCTGATTCTCAGCCTAGTTTGAATAAATGACTTTTGAATTTTGAATTTTGAATTAAATAAAAATTAGTTCATGAAAATCAAAATGAAACGCAGTCTACATTAAAAAAAAAAAGTGGTCTACGAGAGGAGTGCTACGGGTTTCGTAGCGCACCGAGCCGCCGGAAAAGCGGCGGAGAGAGGAGCGCCCGCGCCGGTGGGACGAGCCTGCGCGCGCGCCACCCCGCGCGTATTTATTCGCAAGGCCACGCCAGCGGCGCGCCAGTGCGCAGACGTCGGTCGCACGCGATGTACAATCATTGAGTTCACGGCATCGCACTATCGCGATTTACGATCCACGCACTAATGCTACGTATCGTTTACTAACTAACAAAAAATACAACAGTTGTTTTTATTTATTTTTAAAGAACAATATAAACAGATAAAATGATAACAATGCTGTCAAATTCTAAACTTTTGTGGGGACTATGGCAAGTGGTGAACTACTGTGCTTCGCGTACTTCACTGCCACTGCTGCTGGTGGCGGTCGCGGCGCTGCTGGCGCTGCGGCTGGCGGCACTGGTGCGCGAGATGCGCAAGCTGCCGCCGGGGCCCTGGGGCCCGCCCGTCGTTGGCTACCTGCCCTTCCTCGGAGTTCGCCACAAGACCTTCCTGGAGCTTGCTCGCAACTACGGTGCTCTGTTCTCCGCGCGACTCGGAAACCAGCTGACGATCGTCCTTAGCGACTACAAACTCATCAGAGAAGCTTTCCGAAGAGAAGAATTTACCGGACGCCCCAGCACCCCGCTAATGCATACTTTGGATGGTCTCGGTAAGTTCGCAATATCACACAATAGTTTTGATAAATCTTTTGCAAAGCTAGCTTTTTTGGGTTTTAAAATGATTTTTTTCTGATTTCAATTTTTGTGTTCATATTTGCAATGCCGAAGTTTTTTCAAAGTGCATCGTACATTTCAATTGTTTCTGCTCAGGGTAAAATATTTACTGAAAGTTTTCAAAAAAGAAATAGTAACTGCTATGTTAGTAAATGTTAGTGTAACCCATAATATGCCGGCAAGAAAAGTGCACATGTGCATGTGGGCGTCACTAGCCCGTCCCTCCCGCGGCGGTGCGCGTGTGCCGCCCACCTCGTGAGCCCTCGCTATAACGCCTTCCTCTGTGTAGGCATCATCAACAGCGAAGGCCGTCTCTGGAAGAGCCAGCGCCGCTTCCTGCACGACAAACTGCGCGAATTTGGCATGACTTACATGGGAAACGGCAAGAAAATCATGGAAGGAAGAATTAAGGTTCGTAATATTAATTTTAACTTCATATCCGTAAAGTTCAATTTCTTTTTATTTGTGAAATAATTGGTCATCAACAATATTAATGGGTTTATTTGTTCTTTAGACCGAAGTTTACGAGCTGATCGCTAACCTGCATCGGTCGGAGGGAGCGCCCATTGACGCGAACCCTCTCCTCGCCCTGGGCGTGTCCAACGTCATCTGCGGCATCACTATGTCCGTGCGCTTCAGTAACGGCGACGCTCGCTTTGAAAGGCTCAACAATCTCATTGAAGAAGGCATGAAGTTGTTTGGCGAAGTGCACTACGGCGAATATATCCCTCTCTACAATGTAAGTAATAACAATATTCGGCATATATTAAGAACATATTACATTCCATGCTATGGGGTTTTTTAAGTTTATTTAAAAAACTAACAAATCCTGTTTTTTACATGCAGTACCTTCCCGGCAAAGCCCAAGCACAGGAGAAAGTAGCAAAGAATCGCGAAGAGATGTTCGCTTTCTACCAAACACTGATCGATGAGCATCGCGAAACTCTCGATCTCAATAACGTGAGAGATCTCATCGACGTCTATCTGATCGAGATCGAGAAGGCCAAGACTGAGGGCCGCGCCGGAGAACTGTTCGAGGGCAGAGATCACGGTAAGATTAATACAACAATCAACTATTTTTTATTACAATACAAGAAAAAATATCTTGTAAATAGTAGTTTACATTGAAGGTCTAATACAGAATGTTTTTTTCACAGAACTTCAACTGAAACAAATTCTTGGGGATCTATTTTCGGCTGGTATGGAAACTATCAAGTCATCCCTCTTATGGATGATTGTATTCATGCTGAGGAACCCTGAGGCGAAAAGGCGCGTACAGGAAGAACTCGATGCCGTCATCGGTCGCGATCGCTTACCAACAATCGAAGATATGCCAAACCTTCCTTACACTGAAACTACGATCCTGGAGACGCTACGCATGTCAAATATTGTGCCCCTGGCAACAACACACTCTCCTACAAAGTAAGTATTTAAAACATTAAATTCGGAAAAGTTGTTTAAAAATAATATTAGCAAAAATACTTATCACTACTTTTTTTCATAGGGATGTTCACCTAAACGGCTACAGAATACCCGCTGGCTCTCAAGTTGTACCACTCATCAATTGCGTACACATGGACCCTAACCTTTGGGACGAGCCCAACAAGTTCAACCCTAGCCGGTTCATCGACGAGACAGGCAAGATCAGGCGCCCCGAATTCTTCATGCCGTTCGGCGTCGGTAGGAGGATGTGTCTGGGTGACGTGTTGGCGCGCATGGAGATGTTCATGTTCTTCGCATGCATGATGCACCAGTTCGACGTGCAGATGGAGATGGGTGACGCGCCACCGTCGCTGGAGGGCACGGTGGGCGCCACAATCGCGCCCAAAGCGTTCCGCGTCAAGTTCATCCCGCGCTCGGCACCCGCGGCGGCCGCGCCCGCGCCCGAACACCCGCACCTGCGCCACGTCGGCGCGCACTAGCCGCCAGACCGCGCCAATCCGCGCCACACCGCGCCAAGCCGAGCCATACCGCGCCAAGCCGCGCCACACCGCGCCAAGCCGCGCTACACCGCGCCAAGCCGCGCCACACCGCGCCATGCCGCGCCACACCGCGCCAAGCCGCGCCACACCGCGCTAATCCGCGCGCGTCGCGCTACATCGCGCCTCACAGCGCGAACACACCCACCAGTATTCAATGATCACTCGTTTTAGAGCGAATCGACAACCATTTATTTAAGAGTTTATTATATAAGTGATGACATCGCCGACGCGATGTTCGAGGCTGTGCATAAAGTGTTCAATTAAATAGTAGACCGAACGTTAGATATATTGATATTCCCATCGTTGAGATTATAAAATGATGTTTGTGTGAGTTTGCAGTATTAGCGTGTTGGTAGACTAGAATGATAGGAACTTCAGAAATCACACCATTACACATTGTATTCCAGGTTTACGTTCTAAGTTCTCGTACCTATACCAAAATAAAATGTAGAATTCTAGGTCATTATTTATTAGTGTCACTTGCGAGAATGTGGTCTGTTGTGTGTGATCTCATGTTTGTTGCGTTACAGTAGGCTTTAGATATAAGTTTGTAAGTGTTCATTTATATGTTTAGTGTAACATGTACCTATCAGGTATGAAGTAACATTCCATGGTAGTGTAACAACCAGCAACTAGTCTAGAGCGATATCGTCGCTATATAATCGAATAACGCCTAACTTTAATGTTCTTGTAATGTACTAAATTTATTGTGTTGCAACCAAGTTGCCCTGTACTGAACTTCAGTCGAATAAGTCTGTTAGCTCGCAGCTCACCGTTGTCTGTTGGACTATTATATGCTTTGTACATAATGCTCTATTTTATTATAAGATTGTACGTTTAAGCTATAAATTAAAATTGTGAAAACATTGATTTGAACATTCTGTTTTATTAATACCTCGTTACCTACCCGAAAAAGCAAAAAGTAAGTAGGTATAGTAACCACTACACGCCGAGTTAAACACAGGCCCGATCACGTCATTAGTTGGCTACATAATTAAATATTTTTGACATGAAATACCAAAGGAGCCTCTTGGCATAATTAATCAATCATTTTTCTCACAAGATACATAATCTATTCAGATTAAATAGCAATAACTTAAATTCATTTGGCTTACAAAACGAAAGTTTATTGAACTTTTGGTCTTTCGTAACTCCAACATTAAAATAATTTAAACTGAATTAAACTAGTATGCTATTTTGTAAAGGTGCAGTTGCGTGAACATAAACACTATTAAGTAATGTTGGAGGTGAATGACCCGTTGACAGTCTACGTCACAGATATAGGCACGTAGACCCGTACAATTTGTACTATCGAGGGTATCGACAAGCTGACATTACTCACGGTCTTTCCCATTACTCATATGGCACTATCGTATACTACCTATTTCCTTTGTTATAGTAATTAAATACACACACGTTTATGCATGTAATTAGCAAAAGCTTTGCGAATTAAATGCATTGCAGAATAAAATGATTTAATACAATTAAGTATGTATTTACTTGGTATTTTACAACCAAGGAAATACTTGTTCACACCTCATGCTTCACTTTTGCGGAAAACTTAAAACAATTTTTTTTTTAATGCAACTTTCATTACAAGTTCCCTGAGTAAAGTATCTACTCTAAATTGTCTTCCTGTTCCAAAAGTAGTAAATTAATGAATTTTGATTTCCGCACTAACATTTTTAGTTAATCCTGGTGTTCAGGTTAATGCCGTAATGTTTCATAGCCAGCCATTGTATTTTTACGTAGGTGTTAATAGAAAAAAAAAAATTTTTTACAAGCAGTTTTTATTCAGATTTGTCGACTAAAATCTACCTATTAAATGCATCGTTATAATTTAATAGCTATAGCAATCACACAAGATCACAATAGTAGGAGACCCGTGGAGGGGTGAGTGTTAATCCGATGGTTCCTCGCATCTCTTCCTCTGAGGGTCGGTCGGACGCCAGTCGCACTAGCCGGCGACGAAACAGTCGCGCGACTAAGCCGCATGCCAGCATCCGAGAGAGCTCGTCGCCAGGACACATGCGTTTACCTATGGATGAAATGGAGGTTTTAATCTATTGACCTGGATCTTTTTTTTGTGTTTTAAATTGTCCGCAATGGTTCGTATCAGTTTGTATTCGGGAAAACGGAAAATGCATTATCTATGGGAATTTTGTTTGAACATTTGTTGGGTAGATTATTATATTATGTCAAACCAATTGGTAGGTATCTTGTCGAGTTAATTGAGAGAAAAACCGACACCAAACAAATTAAACTGTACTAAAAGCTTGTAGTAAAAATTAAATGAAAAGTTGCTTTATCACTTCCAAGAAACAATAAAATAGTTCTTTACATTGTAGGTACTAGTCCTACGAACGAATAGTAATGATACGGATAACCAGATAAATACCTCTTTCAAAGTTTATGTCGGACGAA
The DNA here is from genome assembly GCA_949128155.2 of Xanthia icteritia. Lineage (NCBI taxonomy): Eukaryota > Metazoa > Arthropoda > Insecta > Lepidoptera > Noctuidae > Xanthia > Xanthia icteritia. Next base: position 9,071,145 of record OX421941.2, read on the forward strand.
CTTATAAATCCTCAATTTCCATCGAAGGAGAGCTTCTTTTATATTTCAGAACAGAACGTAAAACAGATTTTTTATAAAATAAATAGTAATTCCGTAGCATGTAAGATGTTTCAATTTTTTTCTCGACTACGTAGGCCACTACGAAGGCTACTTTTCTTCTTATGAGAGTTACAGTGAGTCCTGTTCCCGTTGCAGCGGGTAAGTTTTTTTAAACATTATTCATTATGTAGCAATAATAAGTTAAATATTTTATTCATTTATTTTAATTACCTACATAATAAATGTCAATGTATTATTGTTTGCAATAACAAATCACAGTATCATTCAATATTAGTATACTAATATTAATATTACATTAAATATCACTAAATTGTTGATCGCAACGAATTATCATGTAATAAATATTATTAGTGGTTGAACTCTGACCACATTTAATAGGGAACATGTATACTACTCGTGTTCTTATAGGCAGGGGAAAAAACCGGCCAATAACGAAACGGACTTAGTGCAGGTACAGTACAAAGACTTGATCAAAAATAAACAAGTTTAAACTCGTGTTTTTTGGTCAAAACCAAAACGACCCTTTTCTTTTTCTTTAGACTTTTTTTAATTTCCATATGGTACGAGCGCCCACGACCAAAACCATGTCAAATCTTTTTACGGCCAAAACCATATAAAATATTTAGTTTAGGTGATTCTGAACCTGACTCGGTAGGCAGTACCGGTCAGAAACGTCTCAGCTTTACAGAAGCTCATTTATGCTTTGTCAAAAAAAATTGGCAGACGGTTTCATCACAATATGTCTGATATTAAAAATGTATATAGGTTTCGTAATTTTATTACGAAGAAGTTTGTTTTCAGACATTTTGTGTGGCACATGTAGCCTGAGTGCATTATAAATACGTCAAAAATAAAATACCGAACTGTTTCATAGCAATCCGTCCGATTCTCAGAATGTAGTTGTACCTACGATAGATACCGAAAACACAATTTAGATACCGAAAACACAATTTTAAGAAACGCACGTACCCAGGACACCATTTGAGGAACGTAACATAAATTTCTGAAATTAGGATTTTTGGATTCAGAATAACCAAATTTATCGAATTTATACGGTTTTGTTCGTAAAACGATAAGGCATAAATTTTGTTCATGGGCTCTCGTACCATAAAAGACGCCACAATAACACGTAATCAGTCGGTGTAGGCTTAGTAAAGGTCCAGCTGACACCCAATGACTATGGGACCCTAAAAAGGGTAGGTATACTTACTACATATAAAAAATATACAATTCTCTACTGAACACTTGACAATGGTAATCTTAAATCTTTCGACTATACATTAATATACATAGTTATCAATCCTTCAGTTCCTGATATAATTATATGTATAGGCATATATGTATAGACCTACTTATTAATATTAACAAATGTATTACGATAATGTATCGCGGTTATCTGAGTACGTAGGTAAGAAAAATAAGCAATCTGAAATCAAAGTAGGTCTCTTAACAGAGTGAAAACGTACTTATTTTAAACGTACATAATTATTATGTTTTCAGTCTGAGAATGCGAGTTATGTGCGATATCCGAGGTTATGTGACATTAAATTAACGCTCACTTATGTGGAAGCTCTAATTGTGTGTATTATTATTTCGATTCAGCGATATTTGGAAACATAACTTATGTTGACTACCAATTATTAATACATTGTCCCATCTGCCTTCTAACAAATTCTCTTGCTACTAATGGAGGTTCGTATCCATCTTTTATTAAACCTGTTAAATTAGATTACAAAAATATAAGTGGCATTACACACTTAGATTTTTTTAAAGTTAATTCCCGGTAGGTCGTAAGTTAGTTCCCTTGGCAATGTTGCGACATCTTGAGTTTTTTGAGATATTGATAGGAAAAAAAGAAGATTATCTTAAGTATCAAAGCAAGTATTAAATAATCTTAAAAAACAATTCAAAACATTACTAACATTATTTGAAGTGACAAAAGTCTAACGGTTGAGTTCAAAAGGTCGCAAGTCACAAGCCAAACCCCATTGAAGCATTGTAACGAACCTACTGTTAAAATAACAAAACCATTCGTTATTCAGTAAAGTTGAAGAGGTCAGTAGAGAAACCCGTTCTTCTAATATTGTATCAGCCCGAACTCACAAAAGGTATATGGGTTATGCCTTTGAAGAAAAGTCAGTCACCGAGTTTGGTAGCGTAGGATGTCTGACTACAGTGACTACCTGGGCCTACTTGGTATCTAGGGTCAACTAGAGGGTAGGGTTGTAAAGGTAGGTAAGGTTGTAGGTAAGGTTGTAGTCATTTTATATAACTCCTAAAGCGACAACTGTTTTTGAGTCAACGATTTGCGTGGAGGCTCTTGCACAAACTCGCAAATCGTGAGAATAATTATTGTATGTATCTACTGAAATTTTTTACCTGTCTGAAACGGTATGAACTCTTGAGGTTTCAGCAAATTACCATCGGGACTTAGGAATCTGCTCGGTTTAAATTCTTCAGGATTCTCCCAAACATCTGGGTCCATGTGCATAGCCCATTGAAGTGGTATGACCATTGCTCCTTTAGGAATCTTATAGTTTCCTAGATAACTGTCCTGTGGATGAAAGATATGTACGATAAAATAATGTGTAAGATATACTAAGAAAGAGTTGTAACATTTATAATGTACAATATTTTAACAGTAAACAGCTACCATTCTTTTGACCTATCATTATTTTCACAAAATCTAGCCGTCCTATATTCCATTTAGGACATCTCCGCAGCATTTTTATAATTAAAGGAACCGACAAAAAATAACTACGATGTAATGTAGGTATAAATGTAGCTTCGTTTAAAAGTGCATACTTTAACACATCCAAGCAATCTGGTCTTTGATATACGTATAAAATATGCATACTTCGACGCATCCGTGGGGAATCCCGATAGGAACTATCGATCGAATGCGCTGAACCTCACAGATAGCCGCCATCAGGTGAGGCAGTCTGGAACCGTCCACCTCTCCATCCTCAGGATATACTGCCAAAATCTCTTTACGCACTAATTCCTGAAAAGATATTGATTATTATAGTATACTGGGCGTACTATCGAAGATCTTTATATCTAAGCAGTTTGAAAACAAAATCCCATGAACACGATGACCACATCTGTTACCGCCCCGGTTCTATAGCTGCCGAGAGCTGCAAGCAGAAATAGTCCTTACGGTGTATAGATATGAACTTCTTCGATGGTACATAGCATTTGGAGCCGGCACAGTAAAATAATTGTTTTGTTTAATAAATTAAGCAAAAGTTAATGCTTCTGCGTGACACATCTTCATCATCGACCCGTCTTCACCCCGTGCAGGGCATATAACTTTCTAAGTTTGTGCTAATATCTATGCTAAACAAAGTTAAGGCTTTATTATAATTTGCTTTGTGCTACTTTGCGTTAAAAATTCATATAAAATGTTGGTGAAAAATAAGCTTAGGAACGTATGAGTGCCTTTCAGCAGTGCACACATGAATACATCGTTGAGAACTGACAGCGATGATTTACACACCATTAAAAAGTCTATGCTATTCCATCAGCTCAGACGTCGTGAATTCATCAAATGATTCGACACAAGACGAATGTTTGCTAAAGCCTTTATACGCACTAATAAAAGATGAAGCTTTTAAATATGTAAGTTCAATTATATACCTACAAGTAGGTACATACCTGTTCATTAGGATAAAGAGCCATGTACAACAAGAACCAAGCCAGAGTAACAGACGTAGTATCTAGACCAGCTCCGAACATATCAGCTAAAAGATACAACATTTGTTCATCAGTCACGTATTTGGCACCTTCGTCACCAGTCTCGAACCTTCTCTTTTGTTCTAGAAGGAAATTGTCAAGGATGCACTCGCCATCGGTAGGGATTAAGATATGTGGATCGAAGAAATGTTCCTCGGTATTCGAAGCGTGTTTGCTGTACTTGATACATTTCATATGACCCTCTGGGTGTTCACTGAAGAGGTTGTTATGCGGAGCATACGCTGCTTCCTTTATTGGTGGCAACCCTATAATTTTTCGTCGTCGATCAATGATACTCGCGTATAATCTGTGTGTTTGAGCCTGGCCGCGTGTCAAAACTTCAATTGTTTTTTGGGTCGATGATGAGATGAATCTGAAACCAATGAACGTTGCGTACAGTTAGGTAGTAAGCATTTATCAATTCATTTATTATCATATCAGTTTATCAAGGTACTTTAGTACTTAATCCTTACCTGACAAAAGGCAAAAAGTTAACAACACCGGCGACTCCCATTTCATGACAGCCCTCCTCTTGAATTTGTCTAAACCAGTGCCATGTTTTATCTTCGGGAGGGAACTTGAACCCAAATATAATTTCGTTGACGACATTTCCTAGAGAATTCGACAACATTTGGGACAGATCCATTGAAGATCCAGCTGCGTTTTCTACATTCTGAAAGAGTAATATTAATGTATAATGCTATAAGTTATAACACTCCATGTTCATAAAATTGGTCTAATTAATAACAGCTGTCATTGTTGTATCTTGTATGTAAACAATGACAGCTATTATTAATTAGACCAATTTTATACTACACTAATTAAGAATTCATGAATCATTGTTTTGACTTAAAACAAAAGTTGAAGGTTAAGTTTTAATTCTGGTGGCCTCAGAGCATTTGTCATTGTCATTAAAAGGTTAGGTACGTTTGTATCAGATATTGATTTATCTTAAAATTTAAATAACGTCAGCTTATGAACAAAACATTCAATAAATGTCACGTAAAAACACAGTAGTCATCGCATCCGCCGAAGCAAAACATTTTGGTACAAATGAGTCGTATACATTTTAGTTGCATATTTTTTTACTCCGGCGTCAATCGTTTATATTTGCTATAAAATGTCGAATAAGTTTGTAGGACCTACGTATTAGGTACAGAATACTAATCATACTTCCAGAAGTTCGTAGACGCCCGACGCTATCCGTTTTTCCAACTTCTCCCGCGACACGCTGTGCTTACTCATGCCGAAGCTTTTGAGCCATGTCGTTATCAACTTTCTCTGATCCTTCCACAGTCCGCCCTCCGCGCAAATAATACCTTCAACAATATTTTACATTAACACCACACTCAAGGTTTTTGTACGAGTCCGATATTTGTTTACTCACCGTTTCCTTTCATGATGCCGTGCGTTAAGAACAAAGGAGCTCTTCCAGAAAAGTTTTCTTTAGCGAAAGCTTCTCTCACCAATTTGCAATCTGACAACACGACGGCATACACGCTCCCCATACCAATACCATAAATCGATCCATACTGCTTAGAGAGCTTAGTTAGTGTCAGGTGAGGTTGATGCCGATCGAGGAACGGCAAGTAGCCCACGACCGGCAGACCCCAAGGCCCCGGAGGCAGACTCTGCCATTGTTTGATTTTTTTGAAGACCCAAAATCCCGCGACGAATGTGACTAACCACAAAAAGAAAAAATCCATTCCGATCTAAAACAAAGAAGATATTTTGTGCACATTATTACCCTATTATACAGTAGACGAGGACCTTTGCAAAAAAAAAAACGGCAGAGAAACGTTAAATGAAGCACTTTCAATAAAATGCTTGTAAAAAAATGTCTGGCTTGGCTGTGAAGGCAGCAGACTCTTTGTCTGGTCTTTGTTCTGTTCGAGACATCTAAGATAAGTTAAGGTTCTAGAAATGCTAAGCATTTTTGCAATATACATATTTATGACCTGTGCGAATAATCTGGACTTAGTAGACATTTAAAACTGGTCTTTGTTTCGGTAGTCGCCTACTAGTTTGAAAATACTTAGTATAGTGCAGTAATGAGAAAATCTTAAATGTAAATAATGTTACCATCAATTAATAATACATGTGTTTCTGACAATGGCTACTTTTAAAAAAAACATATTAATGTGACACAATTTATTGTAACAATGAATAATTATTACTTATTATTAGGTTCCAATGGGACAACTATAGTTTGTTTCAAAAGTATCTGATGAAAGTGTAAGCAAACTCTGTTCAGGATAAAATCTTACGCAGTCACTCACCAAAAATAATTAATAACGCATTCATATAATATATATTACGAAGGTTTCAACTTTAAATCTCAACACTTAAAAAAAAAAAAGTTTGTATAATATTATTAAAGTAAGTAATTTAAAAATCATCAAATAATCAATCGATGAAAGTTGAGGTTATAAAATTAACCTCTATTATCAAATGAAAAATATCTGTAAAGTGATGAAATTAAAATTTTCAGTTAAAGTATTCAAATCAAAGAACTGAATTTGGAAGTGGCACTGCGAATTGGCATCCACAAGTACGTTTTCTTATCGTTTTGTGTACATTTTCATCAGATACTTTTAAAAAAGACTTTAGAAAGCAGCATTCCAACAAAAAAAAATCGGAATCAAAACAATATTGTTTACGATTTCAGTCGACAGTCGATGGATGATCACATAACTTAATAATATTATGATGAATATTGCCAAATTCATGATAATGATTTAAATGCATTAAGTTATCATACTTATTATATTTATCAGGCCAATAATTCTACTGACGCACATCGGCGTCCTCGGAGACCGCTGTTACGACGCTGTACCTACTTGTTTTCAATATTCCAGTTGTTTTACCCGTATACTACAATTTTACTGTATAGGTAATCTATCGTACTCAACAAACAAAAAACTACCCACCATTAGAATAATTATTTTGTAATTGCTACAAAACACAAAGCGATAATTATGAAACGACTACTACATAGATGTTTGGTTTTCATTAGGATTATTTCTTGAGTGAGGTATTTCCCCTCTTCACTTCCCAGCATATATTTTTGTACAGCATAAATTATTCCTTCACAACGAATACACACATAACTAGTCACAATATTAGTTTCGACTGAATAATGTCTATAATTATACTTAATTTTGCAAATATCTTATCGAATAAATAAAATAATAAGTACTAATTATCTTAAAGATAAACAATTTGCACAAAAAAGAAATAAAACATATAAACTTATATAACAATCAGTAAATCGAGACGCCTCATATAAAATATTCCTTCATTCATTCAATCTCTAGCGAGTCTGTGGCATAAGGGCATGACAACCAATGCTACCAACTTAAACACTGAAAAATAAAACAGCGTGACGCGTCGCCTAGTATTTTGTTATCAATATAATAAGCAAACACACCTTAAACCATAATAATAGTAATAAAACAGTAAGTACTACATGAAATTGAAATGTAAATGTGTCTCACTTACTTCTTAGAAAGGTTGGCGCCGGAAAAGTAACTCAGAATGTTTTGATAAGTGTCACAGAAGATAGGCGCGTGTCTGTGCGCTGTCAGAACAATCAACACAGGCCTCTCGTCACGTGGCCAGACACCTACCGACTGCTCCGAATCCCGCCATCACCAAGTCCTATCAAAAATTACTATTCTAAATTTATATTCCAAGAAGACATTTGTTTTTCAAATCGTATTTAATATTTATGTTGGGCCTTTCTTGATATAGGTACTCCGATTTGCCGATCTGTCAAAGATTCGATCAGTGACGATTGTAGTGCCATATTCATCATACATTGGCCGATATTCAGTATCTTTTTACTTACTGTTCATGTTGTATATTTCAATGGAAAATAATTTAAATTAACTTCGTTTTAAAAGGCGATCATTCCCCGTCCCACCCAGCGGGCTGTGTCCAGGTAAGCCTCATTATTTATACACAGGAATATACGAAAACAGATGAATTTCACATTTAAATGCGAATAGAACTGTTATATTTTTTATGGTTCTCTTATACGAAACCCATTTCTTAAAATATGTTTTAAATCTATTAATTTATTAAGACTTATTTGGACATGGAAATATTAAGACGGGTGTCAAATTAATTGAACTCTACAAAATTAAGGACAACGATGACTAAACCAGCAAATTATAATATTTGCATTAACCTAAGCCGTTTGTATAAATAACTAGCTACTAAGCAATATTTACTCCGATAACGCTAGTTAGATAATCACAAACTACGCACCGCGGGCGCACATTATCGCATATCAATGTAATAATAAATCATAATTTAAACAGGCGCATTAAATGCACATACTTTATTCTAATTACGCAGTTTAGCATTTTTGTGCTAATCTATGGTAAGTAGTGTATTTAAGAGCGTTCATCCAAAAAGTTGGCAACGTCGCAAATAGCTGTCAAATGTTTACCTGTTTTGATTAATTTGGCAATATTACTGTATGGAAATAATAATGTGGCTAACTAGCGAACTCATTCTCATTTCAAATTGCAATTAATTATTAATATTCTAATTAATAATGAATTGATATCACTGAATTTGATGTTGTAACCGTTTTAGGTGTAAAAAGGGCATTTGGAAAGTTTTCAAATACTTTTTTTACATCTACATAGGTATTCGGTGTTACGATATTCATTATTGCATTTCATAATTAATATTTTAGTTCACTAGTTATCCACATATCATATTTCCATACAGCAAAATTTCCAAATTAAGCAAATCAACGACATATTTGACAGTTATTTGCGACGTAGCCCACTTTCTGAATAAACGCTCGTAACAGTTTGTAAGCAATGGCTAATCGTTGTATTAATTATTAACAGATTAAGCAAGGCAGATCTTTTTCAATTATTATTGATTTGCTCGGCTCGGCGTTTGATCACTATCTCGTCTGTTGGTAAGCGATGATGTGCTCGACGATGGAGCCCGCTTGCCTAGAAGCAACCTATTCACTCTTGAATTAAAGGCAAAAAAAATCAAAATACATTTTTTTTTTCATAAACCTACATGGGCACTTATGAAACGTCACAAGCTAGGTGCACGGTTCCAATTGGTCGTTTCCTATGGAGAAGAGACGGCAAGAAACTCCACGGTTACTCCTTTAAAAATAATTGTCTTTTACAATATTTTCAAATAACAGTGTTAATAGGTGTGGGAGGACAGTGTAGGTCTTTCAATAAGTACCAGGTACTTAACAAAATAGAAGATGGTCTACAAATCTACAGTCCACTAAGCCTACAGAGTTCTCACATTCACAAAATAAAAAATAATCTATATAAAAGATAAATAAATTCATAAAAATAATTAATAAAACCTATTTTAAACGAAATGATATGATTGCTATATACACAACTGTAATAAATCTGAATAATTATCATGTCCACAAAAGCCACTAATAAAGAGTTGAAATTAAAGTGTAGGTATATAATGTCATATAATAGGATGATTATGTCAAGGAAGAATGTAAAACAAAATAAAGATGGTAATTTGGGAGCAGTTAATAGACTTAATTTTTCGTTAATGAGGTACCAGGGAAGCCAAATGTGCAGAAGGAATTATTGCCAAACTTCCTTGTCTTCAACATAGTCTTTAATTTTATAATATGCTTTCTTCATATGGACATGTTAGCTGTGGCTATATCAGTCAACTGTCTTATCTGCATATCCTGAACTTAATCTACCTGAAAGTTCTAATGTGGGCGCCCCAATTAATTTATTAATCTAAAGTAATGCCTAAAAATATAGTTTCCGTTATTGCATCTAGTTTTTTGCCATCGAGTTTCAGATTTAGACTCACTTGAGGTAAATTTGGTAATGAGAACCTACCCAAACAGCAAAAACTGGTCTTATAAAAGTCACCATTGCGCTTTTGCCAAGAGTCTAATAAGTCCCGATTAGGGCACAAATTTCAAGACTTCTAGTTCTGCTATGGTTCTGTAAAAACATTGTAACGTGCTAAATTAGTCTGGATTTTATCTTGTAAGCGCATTAATTTATGCTTTAAATCACAGACTTTTTCAATAAGAGATAAAATTGGAAGCAAAAGCATTTACTTTGCGAAAAAATATTTAATGTTAGGCTATGCTATGTATGGCTATATGCTATTTATGTTCCAGACAACATTTACTACCGGACTATTAGGAATAAGAGATTCGTGCGTTGCGTTGTAAGTGAAATATTAATGCGAACTTAAGTTTTCTGTCATATTTTATATAGGTTTGCGGTAAATAATCAAGTTTTATGTATTTTTGGAATAAATTAAATTTGCACACTGACTTGACTGAGACTATTGCAAGAATTAAGTTCTATTCGTATGCTTCTACGGGAGCTATTGCATTTAGACTTGTGTGATTGTTGGCGACGGGACCCTATCTATGCACCAGGGCACAAGTAGCAGGTAGTCTACTAACGAATATTAGCGCGATAGATTGCAAATTTTAAAGTTTTAACTTGTTTTTTATTAGAATTTGTATATTATAATGTTATTTTGAGCAATAGGACCATATCCGTGCACTAGGGTACAAGTAGCGGGTAGATTGCGACGGAAATCTTGTAATATTTTTATGCTAAATTTTAGATTAGGAACATTTATTGTATGTCAAATTAGATTCCAACTAGAATTGATTATTGTGCGATTGTTTATGTATATTCATGTTAGATTCATATTAGATTTGTGTTAGAATTCTTATCTTGAGCCATCAAGAGCATTAAAACTAAATTTGAAAGGATTTTTTTGTAAGGAAAAATTGTCATAGATAATTACGTAACTTGAAAACATACTTTTTTGTTTATGGAGATATTTTGCTAATTTTGGTCTCAAATGAAAGGTGTAGGCTTAAAACTAATTTGTATGTTTAGTTTGTAAAAATCGGTCTGTGCAATAAAAAGATATAGTCACTTTTATGTAAGAAAATTTTACTTGACTAGAAATGTATAATTGTTTGTTCTAAAAAGTTTTAATTACCTAAGTAAATGACTTGTAATTATGTTTTAAATAGATATTAGTTATGTAAGGATATAATGTACTAAGTTTTATAAGGTTTTTTGAAAAAAGGCAAAATAAATGCAAAATTCTGAGAATACGGCTTGCACCCAAAAATCCTTAAGGATTTTAGTATAAAAGGCGTGCAATTTTTTTATAAAATGTAGTCGTAAATCAACCATCAACAAGGAATCAACTAAGCAAGCTGGAGTCTCAGAATTAAGTCAAAAACAAGGTGTCTTATTTCTTTAACAGAACAATCTGTGTCGTGGTCTCTGGGTAGTGATACCCGAACCCAGGTACGTATTCAGGGGTACGTGGTGGTGTGTGTAGCCAGCAGAGCCGTCTAGGCTCAGGTAAGTACGGAGCACACATCAACATCAGTGGGAGATTGTCCCAGGGCGACTGCGGTGCTGTAAAGTACCTAGGCCGTCCGCAACAGTTGGTCCTTCGAGTTCCGGATTCCCTGCAAGAAGATAGAAGAGTTCAGAACATAAGAAGACTTCAAGATGCCGGTTACCAGATCGCAGAAGGATGCCCCCTCACGCTCTGCGTCCCGTCCAACGGAAAAGGACGCGACAGAAGAAATGGCAGGGTCAGAAGGGGTCACGTCCGCGTCAGGGTCATCGGAGACTGAAGCTACATCGAACACTTCTTCGGGTACCACGACTACGGAAGAAACCACGACATCAGAAGCTACGATTACGACTGCGAACACGGCGGCGTCCGAGAAGAACGGACAGAAGAAGCAAGGTGCCGCCCAGAAGAAGACGAACGAGAAGATCCCAGAAGATACTCCGGAACAGGGAGGCCATGGCTCCGCCACGACCCTGAAGCCGAAGGGGGTCGTTCGTCGAGCCAGGTCCACGAAGACCACGAGTTCTACAGCCAGAAGACGCGAGTTAGAAGCCAGAGAAGAAGTAGCACGCCTGGAGTTGAAGCAAGCACAGGCTGCGGCAAAGCTAGCCCGTGTCAGATTGGAACTGGCACAGTGTGAAGATGGGGACTCTGTGGATGAAGACCTGGCAGAACAAGAAGATAGAACAGCACAGGTGCAGAACTGGATCCAGTCATCAGTATTGGAAGATGGCAACATGGAGCAACCAGAGCAACGAAACCAAACGTCAGAAGAGCCTCAGAAGGTCAAGCCTGAAGTGAATACTGCAACGAAAGGAGCTTCGATCGAGATTCAAGCATTGACGACAGCGTTAAGAGAAGCTTTCACTTCAAGAGGCGGACCAGCAGCGCAGCCGAAGTACATACACGAGTTACCCTACTTCGACGGCAGCAGCAGCGAGTGGTTGGCGTTCAAGGTCGTCTACGAAGATACAGCACCGATGTTCAACGAAGTTCAAAACATGGCGCGACTCAGAAGAGCGCTGAAAGGCAACGCAAGAGAAGCAATCAAGAGTCTGCTGTACTCCGAAGCTTCTCCGTTGGAAGTAATGCAAGCCCTCAGGAGAAGATATGGAAGACCTGATGCGCTGGTGCTGGCTGAACTGGACAAGATCAAAGCACTACCGAAGATTTCAGAAAACCCAAGAGACATCTGCATCTTCGCAAGCCAGATAAACAACAGCGTAGCAGCAATCAAGGGGCTGAAGAAACCACAGTACCTGCATTCACCTGAGATGGTGAAACAAATAGTGGAGAAGATACCTACAGTTCTCAAGTTCCGTTGGTACGACTTCACTGCAGCATCAGAAGAAGGCGAGTTCTCCGACCTGACGTTGATATCCAGATTCTTGAACACAGAAGCAGACAAGTGTGGAGCCTTCGCGACTTCAGAAGAGAAGAGCGGCTTCAAGAGAATCCAGCGGCAAGCGGCGCATTCGACCAAAGAAAAGGACTTCAAAGAAAAGGATTCAAGAAAATCAGAGAAGACTTGCCCTGTATGTGAGGGCGAACACTTCCTGGTTGAATGTCAGAAGTTCCAGAAGGCATCGGTGCAAGATCGCTGGGCAGCTGTAAAGAAGAGTCACGTCTGTTTCAAATGTCTTCAAGGGAGACACAGGAAGGAGAGCTGCAAGAAACCACCGTGCAAGGAATGCAAAAGGTGGCATCATCATTTCCTGCACGTCCAGTCAGAAGATAACACTTCTGAAGGCAAGAAGAAGGAGACACCGCAGGAGGTGGCAAGCGTCACTGCATCAGTGAATGCAGTCAACAACGCAAGAGCATACCTGAAGATAGTTCCGGTGGAAGTCTTCGGGTCACAAGGATCACAGAAGATATTAGCCCTTATGGATGAAGGGTCAACAGTATCACTTCTGAACAAGAAGGTGGCAGAAGAAATCGGCGCTCAAGGAAACAATGAAGAACTTGTCATCGAAACAGTGGGCGGCAAGCTGATAAGGAAGAAGGATTCTCAAGTGCTGGACCTGACAGTGAAGGGGGTTCATCAAGAAACCAAGAAGACACTGAAGAGAGTTCGGACCGTTGACGAGTTGAAGCTTACGCCGCAGTTCCTGGACAAGAAGAGGATTCAAGACTGTCAACACTTGAAGAAGATTGCCGATTCTCTGTACTACGAAGGAGAGTCACCACAGCTGCTCATCGGGCAAGACAACTGGGAGCTGATCGTGACTCAAGAGATAAGAAGAGGGAAGCCAGGGGAACCAGTGGCTTCGCGAACGGGACTTGGATGGGTGCTCCACGGGTCAGACATCGGAGGTGCAAGACCGGTACACTTCATGAACACATGTCTGCATGTCAACACGCCAGAAGAAGAAATGCATCAAGCAATCAAGGATCACTTCGCCATCGAAGCACTCGGCGTGCAACCGAGAAGACCCACTACGGACTCAGAAGGAAGAGCACTCACCATCCTGGAGAAGACCTGCAGGAGACTTGAAGATGGTCGATTCGAAGCTGGACTTCTGTGGAAGAACGAAGAGGAACGGATGCCAGAGAGCTACATTTCTGCCAAGAACCGACTGACCAACATCGAAAAGAAGATGGATAAGGATTCCCAGTTGAAGGTAGAGTACTGCAAGCAGATACAGCATCTAATCGACAGCAAGTATGCAGAAGAAGCACCCGCTGGACAAGAAGACTCCAAGAAAACATGGTACCTCCCTCACTTCTCCGTGGTTCATCCGTTGAAGAAGAAGATTAGGATCGTCTTCGACGCTGCAGCCAAGTCAAAAGGAAGAAGCCTCAACGATGCTCTGTTGCCGGGACCAGATCTACTGCAGTCGCTGTTTGGAGTATTGCTGAGATTCAGACAAGGACCCCTAGCAGTGGCGGCTGACATCAAGGAAATGTTCCTGCAAGTTCGCATCAGACCAGAAGATCGAGACAGCCTGAGGTTCCTGTGGCGTGGAGATCGACGCGACGTGTCACCGAAGAAGTATAGGATGACATCAGTTATCTTCGGTGCAACATCATCTCCGAGCACAGCAATCTACGTCAAGAATCGAAACGCAGCGGACTACAAGGAACAGTATCCAGAGGCAGTCAAGGCAATCGAGCTGAATCACTACATGGACGACTATCTGCACAGCTTCCATTCAGAAGAGGATTTCAGAAGAGTGACAGAGCAAGTAAACTTCATACATAAGAAGGCGGGCTTCGAGCTCAGGGGATGGGCATCAAATCAACCTGAGCTGCTGCAAAACGTGAAGACTGAAACCACCGAGAAGTCGACCTTGGCGAGAAGGAAGAGAAGACATTGGGGCTACGTTGGTTCACAGAAAAGGACTCTATCGGCTTCAGAGCGAACCTCAGGAATACGCCAGAAGAGATTGCGAAAGGACTTCAGGTGCCGACGAAGAGAGAAGTCACCAGCGCAGTGATGTCGACCTTCGATCCGTTGGGATTAGCATCACCGGTTCTCGTCCAAGGCAAGAAGCTGCTTCAAAACACATGGCGAAGCGGCGTCGGTTGGGATGAAGAAATAGAAGAAAAGGAGTACGAAACATGGAGAACATATCTGGAGAAGATGAAGCTACTCCAAGACCTGCAGATTCCAAGATGCCTGGCGCCACGTCGCACCGAGGGGGAGCTGCACACGTTCACGGATGCCAGCGAGACGGCGTATGCAGCGACGGTCTACTGGAGAACAGAAGATCAAGATGGAACTTACCACGTCAGCTTGGTAGCAGCAAAGGTGCGAGTCACTCCGTTGAAACCGGTATCGATTCCAAGACTCGAGCTGCAAGCGGCCCTCCTAGGAAGCAGATTGGCACACTCTGTTGAGGAAGAAATGGATCTGAAGGTGGAAAAGAAGACATATTGGACAGACTCCAGCATCGTACTTTCTTGGATCAAGACGGACCCGAGAACATTCAAGACGTTTGTGGCTCATCGCTTGGCTGAGATAGAAGATCTCACCAAACCTCAAGAATGGAGATGGGTACCCACAGCACAGAACCCTGCAGATGATGCAACACGCGACGTGCCAGATAACTTCAACTGCGATCACCGATGGTACACCGGACCAGACTTCTTAAAAAGAAAAGAAGTTCACTGGCCTGCGGCAAGAACCTTCAAAAAAGAAACCACCGGCGAAGAGAAGACAACAGACATCGCAGCGGCAGTAAGCATCACCCACCCATCACCGGATCCTGAAAGGTTTTCATCATGGAAGAGACTATGGCGAGCCACAGCAAGAGTACTGCAGTTCATACAACTCTGCAGACGCAAGGAAAAGGTCAACGTCAGCAAGAAAGATCCCGCCTGGAAAGCAACACAAGGAAAAAAGAAGACAGTTGAGAAGCAACGACAGTCTTCAAAAGTAACAGAAAGGAACCACAAGCCGCTGGACGCCGAACTACTGAAGCAAGCTGAAACTCTACTGCTGAAAAGAAGTCAAGAAAGAAGCTTCAAAGAAGACATCAGGTGTCTACAGCAAGGAAAGCAAGTAGAGGGCAGCAGCAAATTGAAGAAGCTCGACGTAGTGTCAGAAGACGGTCTCCTGCGGCTGAAAGGAAGAATCGACGCAATACAGGGCGTAACCAGAGACTACAAGCGACCCGTCGTGCTCGACAGCAAGGAAAGGACAACACGACTCATCTTAGAAGAGTTCCACTGCCGTTTCAATCATGGGAATCATGCAACGGTCATGAACGAGATAAGACAACGCTTCTGGGTGCTGGGACTACGATCGGCAATCAAGACAGTTCAGCATCAATGTCAGTGGTGCAAGACGAAGAAGGCGAAACCTCAAGAACTACCGACGGGTAACTTACCTGTCGAACGGCTGATGCACAGTAACCCTCCTTTTACGTGCACCGGCATAGATTACTTCGGCCCGATGACAATCACCGTAGCAAGACGTCATGAAAAGAGATGGGGAGCTCTGTTCACATGCTTAACCACAAGGGCTGTGCATATTGAGCTTACGCCGTCACTATCTACCGACAGCATGGTCATGGCGCTACGAAGATTCGCCGCAAGAAGAGGGATGCCGAAAACAATCTACACAGACAACGGGACCAACTTCGTCGGCGCAAACAAAGAACTGAAAGAAGCAATGGAAGCCATGAAACAAGAAGACTTCACTTCTGAAGCAGAGAAGATCGGCGTGCAGTGGAAATTCATCCCTCCGGGTGCACCCAACATGGGCGGTGCATGGGAGCGTCTGGTGCGATCCATTAAAACCGCACTGGACGCCACACTCAACGAGAAGCATCCACGAGAAGAGGTACTCCACACCCTCCTGCTAGAGGCCGAGCACATAGTCAACTCTCGGCCTCTCACCCATCTCTCCGAGAGCCTTGAGGAGGAAGCACTCACTCCAAATCACTTCCTCCTCGGGCGGTCATGCGGCGCTACGAGAGTCGGCCACTTCGGAGACAACGAGCTCGTGGGCAGGCACACTTGGAAGGCTACGCAGCGACTTGCCGACCACTTTTGGCAACGTTGGCTGCGAGAATACCTGCCCACCCTGCTGCCGAGGAAGACTCCAGGAAGAACCAGCGCCACAGACCTACACGTCGGGGACATCGTGATGATCGTCGACCACAGCCTGCCGAGATGCACTTGGCCACGCGGCAGAATCCAGCAAGTGTATCCAGGACCAGATGGGCGAATCCGCATCGTCGACGTCGAGACAAGTGGAGGTGGAGTGCTGCGAAGACCCAGTTCGAGAGTGGTGCTGTTGGTGCCGGGAGTGTCGCCGAGTCTGGAGAATGGTGCGACGCACGAGGGGGAGAATGTTGGCGACGGGACCCTATCTATGCACCAGGGCACAAGTAGCAGGTAGTCTACTAACGAATATTAGCGCGATAGATTGCAAATTTTAAAGTTTTAACTTGTTTTTTATTAGAATTTGTATATTATAATGTTATTTTGAGCAATAGGACCATATCCGTGCACTAGGGTACAAGTAGCGGGTAGATTGCGACGGAAATCTTGTAATATTTTTATGCTAAATTGTAGATTAGGAACATTTATTGTATGTCAAATTAGATTCCAACTAGAATTGATTATTGTGCTATTGTTTATGTATATTCATGTTAGATTCATATTAGATTTGTGTTAGAATTCTTATCTTGAGCCATCAAGAGCATTAAAACTTGAAAGGAATTTTTTGTAAGGAAAAATTTTCATAGATAATTACGTAACTTGAAAACATACTTTTTTGTTTATGGAGATATTTTGCTAATTTTGGTCTCAAATGAAAGGTGTAGGCTTAAAACTAATTTGTATGTTTAGTTTGTAAAAATCGGTCTGTGCAATAAAAAGATATAGTCACTTTTATGTAAGAAAATTTTACTTGACTAGAAATGTATAATTGTTTGTTCTAAAAAGTTTTAATTACCTAAGTAAATGACTTGTAATTATGTTTTAAATAGATATTAGTTATGTAAGGATATAATGTACTAAGTTTTATAAGGTTTTTTGAAAAAAGGCAAAATAAATGCAAAATTCTGAGAATACGGCTTGCACCCAAAAATCCTTAAGGATTTTAGTATAAAAGGCGTGCAATTTTTTTATAAAATGTAGTCGTAAATCAACCATCAACAAGGAATCAACTAAGCAAGCTGGAGTCTCAGAATTAAGTCAAAAACAAGGTGTCTTATTTCTTTAACAGAACAATCTGTGTCGTGGTCTCTGGGTAGTGATACCCGAACCCAGGTACGTATTCAGGGGTACGTGGTGGTGTGTGTAGCCAGCAGAGCCGTCTAGGCTCAGGTAAGTACGGAGCACACATCAACATCAGTGGGAGATTGTCCCAGGGCGACTGCGGTGCTGTAAAGTACCTAGGCCGTCCGCAACAGTGATATACCTGCCATACTTGGACGCCATTACATAAATTGGGGTTCCATTGAAAGTATATGAAAACCTTTAAAATATATGAAAACCTGACATTTGTACGGGAGGACACTGTAAGACGTCGTTACAAACTAAGGGGGCTGTTGTTGGGATCGGATGATGTACCTATTCTACCAGAATAGGTACCCATACATATTTTCCCTTTCGGATCCACATACTTCATCTCAACATGATGTTGTTGGCGTTTAAAGATGTCGATATTTTTATTCTTCTGAAAATTATTTTCAGAAGAAATCGAAAAGTCTACGGAACCACTAGCTTCAATATCATTGCGTTGACTCAAAGATTGCTCTTGTGCAAACAATTCCTCCAAATCACGAACTTCGTCATCTTTTTCTTTGTTTTGGAAATGTACTGAACCACTAGCTTTATTGTCGACATTAAATTTGCCATGTAAAAGCATAAGGTAAGATTAATTTCAAAGTTTAAGCTAATTTTATGACGAATTTTTATAGAAATGAATGCTAATTCTTCCATTACAGCCGGGTTCTTGGCTAATAAGTTTTCCAAGAAAATTTTCACTGATCTTTGCGTACTCAAAACCAATATTCTTGTATGAATCTTATAAACGCACTTTCATAGAGTCATACTAGTCTTAGTTAGTGCATTAGTGATGCTTGAGTATTTAGGCAAGAGTATAAGTCATAATAAAATAATGCTAATATAGGTACATGTCTTGTAAAAGTCTTATTAAACGAATAAGAGTCAACACACCAGGGGTTGGTCCAAGCGTAGCCGTAGACGTGACTAATACTATACTAGTTTTAAGTAATGCTGAGTCTTGAGCGGGGTTTTGTAATACGGGCCTAAGACGCTCCGTAGAAACCGCGTAACTCCGCGTAGAAGCACATAGCAGCCGCGAAGCAGCCGCTTAGAAGCCACATGGTTGCGGCTACGAGGCGTTAACGTGACGCCGCCGATGCCTATGTAAATGTTGGAGTTTTAGATCTAAACATTTACAAAAAAAAATACCTATACTTACTTACTTGTCTGCGTCAATGTAAAAAAGTCTGTTTAATATTGACTATTCAAGCTTGTCTGTCGGTTACAATATGACAAACTTGAAACTACCAAACGAATTCAACATCCACATTCAAGGTTTTCGGTAAGAGCAGAAGAAATAAGTTGTACATATTCTAATAAAATAATTACCAGTCCTTATATTCTCGTATGATGACTTGTTGAGGTTGGTTAAATATTATTATGACCTGCTGCACATCTACGCAATGTGCAAGCCGGATTACCACATATCTAATCATAATATTATTAAGATTGAGAATAAATATCTAGATAAATCTCTAATCTTCAAGTAACTCAATGAAAACATTATTATGTAATTGTATAAATGTATAGGTACAATTACTGATGTTTACTTGGCAGATCTCAATTATTTTCTAAATGTTGTCAGAAAAAAAAAATTGTATCGCACGCTGCATGCGGTACATCGATTAATTTGTTAGGACGTAAATCGCGCGCGCTCAAACATCAACAGAACATCTTTTTTTAAACAGAAATAATTTGTTTGATTCATTAATCGTCTTTAAAAAAAATATGCGATATCAAGATCCCCGATCTATAGTTTTGAGTTAGGTTGGGGGGAGCGCGAGACGGCCGGACGAGGTCGCGAGCAGTCGCATGCGCAGGCGGCGCGAAGTGTGAAGGCCGGTCAGCGGCCGAGCTGTGTTATCGGACCAATCATAACGATCACCTCACTTACGTAGTATCCACTAATGTAAAGCATTAGCTCCACCACGTGCCACTGATTTTATTAATTATTATGAGACGCAATTACGCGCGCCAACTTTAATTGAGTAAGTTATGATATATTCTCGCACACCCACACGTATTACATTGCGCGCCGTTCGTAGTGTTGTAGCTCGTGGTCAAGTAGTGCCGTGCACTTGGGAATGTGAACTGAACGATTAATTGAACAATTGCTGACATTGTACAAATTAAAAGCTACTTTGCAGTCTAGGTCACACGTAAAACTGGTCTTACTTATAAGATTTGTTTCCAAAGAAATGAGTCAACAAGATTGTTTTATTTCATTAAAACAGCAGGCACTTGTTTACCTAAATGAATGCACCTATCGCCAAATTGAGCACGATTGAGAACACACCATAGTTATAACATAGGTATGTAATTTTCCAATTAACTGTGAGGTACAATTTAGTTCAAGATATCGCAAAAGTCTTCACCAACTGGCAATTTTATAGTTAGGTACGGAATTCAACACTTTTGGCCTGTAGGTACCTAATTTACTTAACTTATAAGTTTTTTGCCCTGAGTGGTTCGAACAACTGCAGGACATGACACGCAAAAAAAAAAGAGTTGAGCGTCAAATGAAGGTTCGGTTCTTGAGGGCATCCATTAACAATATCCCTACTTTTAATATTTTTAAACTTTAAATGAATACCAGAAATACATCCACTCTGAAACGTATAATTAAAAAATTGCAAGACAATTTTATTATCTATCACTACAATAACGATGAATCAAGTGATTAAGCGTGAGCGAGGGCCGCACGATACAATAGCCGCGACAGATCCAGAGCTGTGCGGACTCGGAGCCTTCGAGGCCCTTGTTGCCATTCTCATTCAGCCACCGTACAGTTATCCCGCGGCCAGTGTTACTGACACAATGCAAGGTTAACATGAGGTGGACGCCCGCAAACTGCCCGCATAGCACTTAAAAGGACATTTACGTTTTATCAAGTTATTCTGATCAAACAGGACAAGCCAAAAGCCGAAATCCGTTTCCAAGTAGGTACCTGGCTCATACAAGATTTTTTTTTCTTTTTATGCCTACTGCAGAATGTTATTTCCTAGATAATTATTGAAATGTGTTTGAGCACTGAGCAGTTTGCCCACCTGCAGCCTTGTATAAAAGCTGTATTTTTCCTTATACCTTGCAACTACACTTGCCGAGTATCAATTCATATCAATCTCGATTTTAGGTTCTGTTGTACAAGATAATCTATTCGAGCGAGTACATAAATTTCACGTCTGCATTTAAGTGGAGCGTTAATCGATAAAAAGTGCAGATATCAGAACTAGTCGGACGTGTCGGCCCTCAGCGTCACTGGAATGTTCGTCTCATTATGCTCATCGTTGATTAAAGTCAATAACTTCATCGCGAGTGCGGCGAACATTCAGCATCGGCTCAATGGCATCTCTAATGAGGCACTCTTGTCAATGAGCGCAGCGAGCCAGATCTCAATCGCGCCATGTCTCTATTCTCTTTTACTTTCGAACGCATCCAGTCGGGCGTAGGCCGCGGTCTCCGGTCGTCCACTCCAGCGCGCGCCTCTCAACAGACTATTCTTTTTCTCCTTTACTCTCGAGCATAGTCTAGAATGCCTGCATCCCGTATATACGTCTTCCTTCTTTTATTTTTAGTTAGTGCGAAAAAGGTAGTCGACCAGTCCTAGCGGCGGGGGTCAACGTATTCGAGGCTTTTTACCCCTGCCTGATGCAGCTGTTGCACAATAATAGAGAAATTTCTGGAATCTTCTACATGGGTGATCGAGCTATTTATATCTGCCTGAGACAGGAAAATGCATTGCAAAAGCTAAAAATAGCTGCAAATCAATTAAAACTTCCCGTATTCATTGAATACTAATAGGCTTAGTCATGTCATGTTTTATTGTAGATTAACTACGCTACAAGGAAATGTTTTGTGTAGACTATAACATGCATTTATAAAACATATTATTATCTACTTCATTTTATTAATCAGCTAGTACTTTGGAAGGCATTTATTATAAAAACACAACTTATTTTATCATTAAATACCAAAGTCACATATCAACATCAGGAAATAACTGTTAATTATTAACTTTCTCGGGTTAATTCAACATTTGCAACCTTAATTTCACTGTACTTTCTATACTGACGAGGCGTCGTAGGTACTCGGAGTAAGGTCCAAACTCGTGTCAATGATCAGCACACTATCGTTCCTAGGACTTTGACTTCTCTTGATTGTCTTTATTGTCAGTGAAATAGGGCCATACACAACTATTATACTTTTAATCATACTTTTCTCTTCCATTAAACTGTCTGTTAAACTCGTGGTTAAACTCATGTGACTGGATTTTGTTGAACCTATGTAACTGGTAAAATAACGTTGTGTGCGTTAAATATGTTTGTTCATTTTACAGTTTACTATACAATACATTTTTATGGGTTGCGCTTAAAAGGGTATTTCACAAAGCTTGCTTTTGGTGGCAAACACTGATTGTAGATCTCAACAAAGAAAGGAATGCTGATCAAGTTCTCATGTTCTGCCTACTTTAAGGAGAACTACTTACTACTAACAAATGGGCAGTGCAACAGCAGACCAGTGAAGGACTCGCTCGTCCGAATCGAGTCACTTACGCGCGCCCAACGGGCCATCGATGTCCTTGCATTCTTTGAGGTAGAGCAAAATGGTACCGGTTCAATAACCCTTGACAATGTGAAGGGATCAGCTCTTAGGCTAAGAGGCGTGGCAGCTGACGTAATGAAGCAGGCGTGAGGGTCGAGACCATTTGGCGGTCATGAGGTTCTAGCTGCCCTTTAAACATTTAGAAAAAATTATTTCCTTCCAAAATCGTAAAAAAAACACCGACCTAATTACTTTGTGTAAAAATATTCAATGTAATTCAATCAACAAGTTTAAGGAGTATCAGCATCGCGATGTGAATAAATATTCAAGTATTGGGGTCAGATCTCATGCACTGTTTATGTACGCACGATGTGTTGTGATGTTAAGGTGTAATATTTGGGCAGCATGTTGTACTTAAGCAAATTTGTCAGGCAATCATTTTTGTCAATATTTCATCTCGAAATACGATGCTTACGTGACAGGTAAACAGTCGTAAAGTGTTGGGGATACGCAAGACTTGGTTTCTACCAAACTCATCTTACAAGTTTTCCACTGAAAACTACTTAGTAAGATGAAAGCCTCATCTTGACGCGCTTACGAGATTGAAACGTTTCACAGAGCTCATATTCACTAAGTTCTGTGAAGTTTCGCGTAGGTACTAATCATGGGAACTTTAATTATAAGATTAAAGGCAATGAACATCAAACAACTTTTGCTATTCAAATAAATTTTAAACGATGTCATTTGTAAGTTCATATTATCGACAGTGGCGGACTAATGTTGGGTTGGGCGACAAACCTAAACAAGAATGTAGGTTGCAAGAGCGAGCGGAGCGAGCCCGAATTTTTTTGGACCCTAATTTTATACTTAGCATGCGTGCGCGGCCATCAGTGTTAGCCTAGTGGTATCGACCACGACTTACACTTTGACACAGACAGGCACTTTGTGTATTTAATTTCATCACCACTGCTCACAAACGGTGAAGGAAAACATCGTGAGGAAACCAGCATCTTCTAGAACCAAAAATTCGAAGACATGTGACATCCAACCCGCACTGGGCCCGCGTGGTGGATTATAGCCCACTCCCTTGTATTTTTTATCATTATTATTATTACCACGATTTCACCAGCAAGGAGTACACAGCTGGGCATAAGCCAAGGATTTTTACAACGACCAGACTTGCGCATCCCGCAACTATTGGAATGGTTGCTGAATCAGCACAGTTAAAGATAATTATTTCTTAGGAATCTACGGTTACAAAAACAAGAACTCATTATGTCTACCTGATACAGAAACATGGTCAGCCTCTTCAGTCCCACTGCTGGGCATAGGCTTCCGTTTTCTGCTTGGCATTCACATTAGCTCTGTGCTGACTGCCGGACAAATACCATCAAGGTGTTTTGGCCTATGCCAAACAATAAATCATGCCATTCCCCTCGAGCATAATCTTAATTTCACAAAAACATTATTCAATTGATTTGTGAATGGTAAAAAATGTGCAGGTAGTTTTTGGACCGAAGATTTTTTACTACAGCTCTTGTTTGGAGCAGCGGTCACAGTAACGAGTGAACGTTGAACTGAAGCAAATTGTTGGCATATACAGAACCACAAATCGATTTCTTATTCTTAACTCAATGTACAGGGCGGCGTCGGCGACGGCGACGCCATGTTTACAAACAAAGAGATCAATGCACGCCAAGTAGGTTAGCGCAGCACCGCGCCGTATGCAGCCGCGCGCCCGCCGGTCCGTATTGCGCGGGTCGTGGTCTCCGCACACCGACCGCCTCGCAAACGGAACGGACGCACTACCATCACATAAACATTATTAATCGCTATTCATTTGAATATCATTCGGCCCAAACAAACCCTCAAAGACACTCGATACCCTTGCCGCAGGCTCGCAGGTTATTGTGTTGTTCAATTTGTTATGCGAAATAAATAATTTGTTTTGTCACACCGAGTTGTGATACTAATTTAGATTGTTTATATAGATATGACTATAAATAAACAGCTACATAAAAATAAACATCAAGATACACAATCAAATCAGGCCAAAGTTTCTGGAGGGCAACAATTGTGCGCTTCCGCAGGAGAAATCGTTACAATGGCCTCTCACAAGCACCGGAAGAAAGTTCCTAGCGATTTGCATAGCGCGCGGCGAGCCACAAGCGCAGGCGATCCCGCTCTCGCAAGGCTCCGCGATGGCCCACATAGACATGTCTTATAGTTTATTGTCGCGGACCCATTTCCGTGGGTGCACGACCACGACCACCGCCTGGCTCGCGGATCGACACACTTCGCTCACTCCGAAAGTTTCTCCGATAGAGAAACTCACAATATCTAATAGCACCGACATCCGTCTATGCAGATTTCCAGAGCAAGCCTTCATAGAGACTGTGACCTAAATACGAACGTTACAAAGCGTATAACACGTGGAGAGAGGTTGTTTATTTTTCACACTGACAACATGTTTCTTCCTTCATGTGATCATACCGTCCGTCCGCTCTCAGGTCAGGTTGAGAGAGTGCAAACGGCATGAACGGCGGTTAAAAATAAAATTGATAGTAGACACAGAATCAATGACAGCATCAACTCGTTTTCATTACAAATGGCTGGTGGCAAGAAAAACTTGCACTAGTGTTACGTTAGAAAGCGTAGACATTTCACCATAAAGCCTAGAAAGTGTACATAAGAAGAAAGTGAAGAAGTAGGGGAAAAAATGTGCAATACAAGTGCACGGAGGCGCGGGAACGTGGAGCGGGTACAGACAATACGCACTCGCTCCGAATCTCGCAGTTTCCAGTTCGATCGCCATCACTTTTTCTCCCTAGATGAAACCGCTGCACTCGCTTGCACACATTTCTCGACGCTCCACACGTTTGCCTAGTTCTTGTATCAATGCACTCATTTTTACTTTCTTTTCCGTTCGCTCTTGTTCGTTTGTTTCTCCGCGCGCTTCCATATATTATACTATCATAGCTATCTAGGTACATTGATCGACTCTCAATGAAAATAAAAATCTGACAGGCGTTTTCGTATTCCATGGAACGTTAGAACATTATTACCTATTGTCTCTCGAAAATTCGAGAACAATTACAGACTTTCTCAATTAATATAATTGTTTTTTTTTACAATATTTCTGATTTAGTAATTAACAGCCGGTATCAATAAATTATTTAATGTTCAAACTATAAACAAGTTACATACTATTCGAGACTGATATGGTGATGGTCAGAGTTTTTCATACCAAAAGTCAGTAATGTGATGAAATTACGACATAGAAACAAGAGTATTTTCCTGAACAGTGTTTACCTGAAAGTGAAAATCGAACATTGTACACACATTCATTATTGGTACTTGCACAGGCGTAGATCACGCATCGCACGAGCCGCACATGCCGTTGCGGATCTAACAAGCATTTGTCTGTTTTTTATTACATGATCCTGCCTCCGTTGAGAATATAGATATCTATTAGAAGAGAACGAAGATCGAATATTCTGTTATTACTTGATATTTTAATGACAGTTTCTTGTGTCAGTTCCGATGAATTGTTCGGATGGTCACATGCGAGCGATAAGTCCGAGAGAAAATATACAAACATTATCGATCCAACACGACATACGTGCACTTCATAATCAATTGTCAAGTTTGTATGCACAATAACTATCTCAAATTCAGTACTTAGGACGCCGCATACCGTTCGTGATCCGTGATTGTCACGTGTTGTATAATTTTTATGTTTTAGCATGCATTATCTCGATTAGTTTAAATGTGGTGTTTTATGTTTGTATACGATAATGTGGCATGTGTCATTAGTTGTCACGTGTATCGTGTGGAGTGGCCGTACGGCGGCGAGCCGGGAAAGCCGCCGGTCGCCAAGCGACGTCGAGAGAAAGAGTGTGAAGGAGAGAGATGGGCATTTCACCGCACGGGGTCAACGCGCTCGCTATACTGTCGCTGATTGTGCCCCAATTGCAGTATGTGGGTCTAGGCCGGCGTTCGTCGACCCGCGTGACACACTTAGCGGCGCGGGCGCACGACTGCGGTGCTTTCACGCCCCACGCGCGGGTTGGGGGCACTGCACGGAAAGCTGAGAAAACTTACCACATGGGCGGGCAATGCTTTGTTCACTGTATACCTGTGTATGTTCTATAGAAGCGCTGTGCATATTTGTTTATATAGTAAATGCCGTCGTCACAAAGTGAAATCAATTAATTTATCAACAGCTGTTTGTTATTTAGGTACATTGTTAGATTTGAATGGTGACTGATATCCATGCATACCCATCATTCGCAGAACCTTTAAAAGATCTTGCACCTGAATCTTACTAACTGTTGCATATTATAATATTGCTACGAATGACCTTATTACTTAAATAAGATTATGCACTAACTACCGAATATCATGAGAAAGGATTCGTTTTGGTAAATGCAAGGCTGAATGACAAAATCTGTAAATGTTTCTAATTTTCAACGTTCATATGCAGCCAAACATTTTAAGGAGCTTTAATTATCCAAGGAGAGACATTGTCTTTAATATAATAGTCAAGTATGCGGCTACCGAACAATGTCTATCAAAATTGCTATTTACACAAATGTACAGTAGCCTTGGAAATTGCAACTCTTGTTATATTATTATATTGTGCACTATCACACGGGAAGACACGTCGCATTCATTGGAAATTCATCTTAACGTAAGCAAGTTTATAATTATGCTTTCTTTACAAAGGTACAATTCATATACAACATTGATAATATTAATAACCCACAACAATGCGACTGACATTGATCCTTATGGGAATGCAGCTCAATTAAGCGCAGTGGGGCAACTAATGCGAGTAATGAATAATAGTTTACACGATAGGCGTTTGTTGGTCGTTAGCTGTCGGAGAGAACAAGGTCAGCTGATGTGGGGCAAGGTCAATGTGGACGAAGTCTTCGAGTGATAGCGTGACCTCTGCATTCATTATCGAGTTACAAACGTGCGGCAGCTGCACTCATACATTTCTACCGGACGTGTGCTGACATGGAAAAATAATATTTATTTAATTATATGTGTGATACGCATATTAAGGCGTTGTGAATCGAGTACGATAAGCTCAATTTACCATATCAGAATATAATTAATTGTAAGCACGTTTTGCTACGATTTGATTTAAAAGCTAAACCAAAAAAAATGAAGTTTATAAGATTGTTAATTCAATATCAATCGCAGCTGACGTTGCAATATAAAATGAAATTAATATTATTGTAATCAGCTTTAAGCTCCACGAAAAGACCTTCAACTTTTTCAAGTACATATCCCGTTACAATATTTCGTTATTAAAGTTGACTACATTACTTGCAACTTACATTTGTCTATAAACGGCATAATTATGACTAAAAACACATAAAGAGAATTCTTATAATTACTGTCTATTTCGAGCTATTGAAAAAGCAGTCAGTATCTGTCCAAAAGCTTTTGGTGGCACATCGTGGTCTACATTAATCACACCAATAAGTAAAGTTGAAACAAAAAGTAGGCTGTCATGATAATTGATGGCAGCATTCGCTACACTGTCACAATTAAATGGTGGTTCAAATGGAGCAGGTGTACAAAAAACAAAGTTCTTGGAAGCGAGAGAGCGTTCGGAGAACCTGTTGTGTCCGTACCTGCACGACTTGAGACGACTAAATGCATTTTGCACATAGTCGAATGATGTCATTCAGGATATTCGAAACGTAAAGCGGTTCTGAAATAAAAAAAAGTCGTGCTCACAAGGTGATACGAGTGCTTTCCCCGGCCAATGAACGTTAGTCATAGTTTCGTGTCTGGACAGTCGATATCGAATATTTTAGAAAAGCGTTTACGTTTATGACGACGATATCGCGTCTTATGTGTCTCTTCAAACGCACAGTGATTTTTTTATGACCTTTATTGAAGTTTTCAAACGCTGAAACACATATGTATTTCTACTGTTCAATTATAACCATGCATTTCTCTCATTTCATATATCAGACAGCTGGCAGAATAATAATATCAATAAAGCAGCTAAAATAAAAAGGTTTGGCATGGGTGCAGGTGTGGGGCTCGTAACAGTTGGCTTTCAGTGTCAATTCGTGGTGTGAGACATGTATCTTTAATTCAAAATTAACAAGCGATGCGATCGTCTTCGTCGGCTTTAGTTTCAATTTTATAACCATAATTAATGTTAAATTTTATGATATGGATCGCATGCATGTTTCTTGGATGCATAATATAAGTAATTGGTTTAATACGTATAAAATTATAATGGATAAACCGAAATAGAAATAAAATTGGATTCCTTCTTATATTAAAAAGAGGACTACTTTCATGAATGCAAAACCGGTTAAAAATAAGAAGCTCCAGCAAGGAAAGTGCATCTCTTTCCACAGATTCAGTTTTGTTTCTTGCTATTTAATAAGCTGTACGTACCTATCACAATTAATTTTGCCGTTAATACTTCAACATTTAGACGGGCGTTGTCAGTACTCAGTAACTTTAATATAATAATGGTAAAGCTCTTTTAAGCATGATGACGTCACCTCACCCGCTTGCGAAGCTGATTTGAATCGCAACAAAGTTGGAGTCTGCGTCATCCGATTGAAATGGAAACAAAAAGTTTGCAGCGCCTACCTTTCATTCATCCCTCGGAACGGCCGCTACGTCATCGACTAGACGTCAGGAATTATGAGTCAAGTGTATTTTTATACTAAGATAAAATATTAGAGTATTTAAAGTCGTGTCATGAGCTGTTTGCACCTGATCATTATGATTTTGTTAACTTTTTGACTTCTGAAAAGTACCCGTAGAAGTACGAAGTTAAACTAATTTAGAACTTTAAAAATTGTAAGAGTGCAGTTAGTATTTTGTTTTGCTTCAATATTGGTACAGTTTGGAGTTAAGATGGTTTTTAGACAAAAAAGGCATTATGATAGTGATAACTGGAAAACAGTATGGGTGTCACAAATACAACATAGGTTGGGGTGAGAGGTAGAAAACACAACAAGTTTGAAAATAAAATTTATTGCTCGTAAATAATAAAAATCACCGATCTACATCTGCCGTAAATTTATATAGATGTCATAGTCTCTTTTCAAGACATCGAAAGTTCCTCAATAATAGTCACTTCAGCTTGATTCTTGTTCAGATTGATTGTTGGAGCTCAGCAGACGCGAAGTTCTTCAGTTGCTGTTTAGTTGAGTTCCTCGGGGAGGGCGACAACGGGGTCGACCACCACGGGGGAGGGCAAGACGACGGGCTCGGGAATGACGACCTCAGGGATGATGGGCTGGGGCATAAGCACGGGCTCTGGGATGATTACCTCGGGAAGGACGGGCTGGGGCATAACCACGGGCTCGGGAATGACGACCTCAGGGAGGACGGGCTGGGGCATAACCACGGGCTCGGGGATGACGACCTCAGGGAGGACGGGCGTGGGCAGAACGACGGGTTCGGGGATGATGCTGTTCTCAGCCTCATCGACGATTTGGACGGGGGTAGGGGTTATCTCGGGCTTGGCGGGGACGACGACGGGGGAGACATCGACGGGGGCATCGACGTTCACGATGATCTGCACGAGGGGCAGAGGGTTGGCGGCGGCCACAGCCAGCAGGGCGAACAGAGCAACGAAGGACTTCATTGTGTGTGTTTAAAGTTTTTTAACTGAAAACAACACATTCAAACTTATTAATATAACATAACGACAAATCCCGAATGAATATTACTCGGTCAAGCGTGCAGTCAAGTAAATAGGGAACAATATCTAATACTTCAAAAAAAAGTGTAACGTTGAAAGCACACAATGGTAAACTTATCAAAATATTACGATGCAGAATAAATTAAAAGTGATCAAAGAATTTTAGAACAAAATACCAGGCGCCAGACATGCCACGACAATCGAGTTTATATGGATACGTGACTTTAAACGACTATTGCAAAAAAAGAAGATAACTAATTAAACAAAACACTTTCAGGATTCGAGATTAGCACACAAAACATGGTATTAAATTGGTTAAATGGTAGAAAATTGTAAAGTATTATTACTTTACAATTTTCTAATAATGTACTAAGTCAGCTTGAATTTGTACTACCTAAATTAGTTAATAAATATTGTATTTTTTATTAAATTGTTTTAACTCACCTTGCTTCCACAAAGATCAATGAAAATTATAATTGTTTGTGTAAAAACACTCAGTTTTTATACAAATTTAAAGCCATAAAAACGTATATCGATGTGTTATCAGATTACCACAATTAGGAATTAACTTTTATCAACTGTCGCAAATGCTACCAATAAATATTTAGTAGCCCCTTCCCCTATTATAAATATAGATAGTAAAGCTACTTTAGAAACCAAATAATGTCGTTTTAGTTTACTTCAATTTACCTATTCCCAATGTAATAGCGGTTAGCAAAAAAAAAAACTAATAAAGTGTAATAGATATGTAATGGGTAAGAATCACGAAATAGACTACGACAGTCGATAAGCCTTTGTATTTTGACCTTCGATAAACATTACTTTGAATAACTTTTCTTTGAAATACTAGACCAACGTATAAGGCCTGAATGTCTGCTGGTAAATTAAGATCCAGCACCTAGTTAGAACAGTCCAAAATGTTAAGCATTTAATAATATATAAAATACACGTTAATTAATGCCTATTTATGTTGGAAGAACCCTAGATAATGTATTAACATTCACACCGAACTCGCCAAGAAATTGAATATAATATCATGCGCCGGTTAGGACATGTCAAAAGAATGGCATAGGGAGAATGTCGACACAATGTGGAATACGAAAGTAGAGGAACGAAAGGTCGGAAGCAACGCCGACCTATCACGATCATATAAAACGTATACACTTCTGGATGTGGAATCTGTAATGTTTGAAGCTTGGGTGGTAAATCTCTTTGATTCGAAATTGCAACAAGCTACGTAGACAATCGATAAATTCTTGGGAAAACCTTTTATAAAATCCTAGTGATTCATGAATATACTCGGACTAAGTAAGCCTGTATACCCTACCTCTGAGTTTTTACTTTACTCCAATACTCAGACGTGAGCATGTAAGACCTCAACCTTCTAAAACTATTTCATGGCTGTTCTTAGCATTTCTGTAGGTCTCCGAGATCTTCGATGAAACGCATACCCATCACTTCCCCTTCTATGATTAGGTATGACTTTCTTTGGCAGGATCTTTGCTCATATTTATTTTGTCTATTAGGTTATTCAGGAATATACTCTAGTGTAGTCTGTGACCTACGTTTACCTCATTAGAGCTAAACGTAACGTTACAAGTGCTTACCTTACCTCAATTTCCTTTGACCCCTTACTAAGTTTCTGGTGAAACTAAGGGCCGAGCTTGCGTCTTCTCCTGCCATACATAGAAGCCGGTAAGCCTTAAGGTAGTCTTAATAAAAACTAGTCGTAATTCTATACTAACTAGACAATAGTACTCGGCAATGGCAGGCTATCGCTTTCGAGTATCACAATAATCGCTTTCGCTCACTCGCCCGGAATGGGAAATAATTTCTTTCATTGCCATAGTAACTCGCTAGCTCCCCTAGATCGAGAAAGTCCGTATGATGGCATAGCACTAGTAACTTAGTAATGAATAATTGCAATAAAACGAGACATTTCTCGGTTACATGGTGTCAGGTTGACTTTTACTAAATGTTGATGAGAGACCACTGAAAACCATTTTTAAGTCAATAAGAATCATCTCGGTTGTCTACAGTGATTTCATTAATCATTGCGATTGCGACTATCGATGTTATTTTAAGTAAAGAATGTTAAATTAACCCGTCCTACCTGTGATTTCGTAGCTAAAGCTTTCATATAACATTTTCATATTTACTTTTACCCGCAGATTAGCTTCAAAATAACCTAAATTGGGAATGTTCAACACCGTCTACCGGGCGAAGTGTGTGGGCATTATACAAGCAGTTTACGCCATAGAAGCCAGGAGACTTACGGGCACCCACATACGTATACCTACTCCTCGACAGCGCCTCATCCAATCCTTAGTGAAAAAAAATTTTACCTCGAGACTAACACTAGAATGTCGCAATGTACTAGAACGTGTAGCGGTATCTAACTGCAACACAGAGACACTGCAATGGACGGCGAACTAGCTAGGAGAGCATCCAGCACGTCAGTTTGTGGACCCGAACCTATCGTACCCATCCCCTTCAACCAGCTACGCAGGTGGCTACAGGAGTTCACCCACACACAAGCTGAGAATTAGTGATCTTCGACACCGGGCTGCAGGCAGTCCAGGGAAGCTATGCCATCCTTAGATGGTAGGCTAACCAGACGCTTATTACGCCTGGACAGGAACGACCTGTGCCTGGTGACGAGGAGATTCCACATAATAGACTTGTCTTGAGGAAACCGTTGCTCATATGCTCTTTGAATGCACAGGCATCACCCAGATTAGAACAGAAACCTCCGGGTCACCCAGATCTTTCACAGATGTTCTAAACAGACCAGGAGACCTAATGAACTTTGGAGGGAGGTGGGCTAGTTCGAATAACCACCGACGGCCGCCATGGCCTACGCATAATGGTCCACCTGAAGGACTAAGTGCGGAAACCAAACCTCTTAACATAGAACATGGGACATAACCTAAATAGGTAGAGGTGAATAGACGACACAGTTCGTGCAGGATGCAGGATGTGATTTACTCGTGCCAAATCTACCAACAATCATACAGTAATATAAACTGGCTGTTACCTATATGAAACTCGGGTCGATCGTTGTGTACTAACCACAGTACTTTCTTTCTAACCCACTTCAACCTTAAAAGTATCTATTATTATGATCTCTTATTATGTCCTCGCTAATTTCCACTAATGAAAGATTTAAAAAAGTCATACCTACCGTAATGTGTATACCCTTTAACCAAACTATTGCAATTGCAATCTAAAGAATCTGGACCTGAATGTCAATATTGGGAATATCAATCATACCTTCGTATGGAATGATTCATTACACAGCGTCAGTTCAATATATCGTAGGTTTTAAAACACAATCATTTAGATATGTGTACCTACGCATTGTACTGGTCAAATAGTTCTCGTAATGTTAAAGTAGATTAAGATAAAGGATTCTAAATGAACGATTGCTCACAAACACATGACAAATGTTACAGGAAAACTTAATAAATAACAGCTAAACTCCCGACAGGTATATTATTTTAAAATTGCAATTTATCGTTAACTTTATTGTCATTGTTGTTGTATCTACCACGTTATTAGCAATAGGTAATCGTAAAATTAGCGGCAGGAAACCAAAAGCACGCGTTATGAAAACTACTGAACGAGGACCAGTCGGTGCCGGTACGTTCACCCACGCATTGGAAAACTCGGAAAAGTAGCGACCAGACTACTTGAGGCTCGAGAAACATCGTGTCCATCCGGTGGCTTCTACTCGTATATTACATTAAATCCCGTATATTTCCCCTCTCGGCTCGTTAAATTTGTGGTGTGAGTTGGAAAGCCTGTGCAGGCGCCGACGTGCGCGCATGTACCTCCCGCCACGTTTCGCGTGGAAACTGTGCCACGTCGCGCCTTCTCTCAGTAAAAGTACTTTCTTCAAGCCGCTTTCGGAAACTCGTCTAGAACAAATTTCCTCGCTATAGTAACCTTGTACATGTGACATAAGGCGTTCGCCTGCGCGTGCACTATAATTAGAACTGTCGGTCGTTTATAGCGTACCGAGAACCCGCAATCGATACCGAACCGTGCCCCGCCTGCATGCGATCGTGAGAAATATTGCCGCCGTAACATTAAGCTGTGCAGCCTTATCCGTGAAACAATGGGATGTTACGATGATTCAGTACACGCATTTAATAAAATATTCCTACATTATGATGGGCATAAACATAATTTTATTAGTCAGCATGAACGACAGCCAGAATCTATCCTTCAGTCTGCATTAGATTTATTTGTATTGAAACTGATGGCCTCATTTATTTAAATCTAACATAACCTTTTTGATCTTATTTATTTATTTATTTAACAGTTTATGTACACACATATAAAGAGACAAGAAAAGGGAACAGAAAAATACGTACAAAGGTGATGCTTATTTCTAAAGAAATCTCTTCCAGCATACCTGCGATAGGAGAGTGGATAAAAAGAGATGTAGACAACGTGTGTAAGAGTAGAAGAGAAAATAAAATACATAAAATAAAAACATTTAACCATTCACTAATATAAAATATGACCTTCAATATGAGAATATACTTACATACATACTTTCAAAATAAATATCTCTTAAATATATATACTAATAATTATAATTTTGTAGGTATATAATATAATAATAAATACAAAATATGCAACTATGACGAAATGGAAAGATAGTGTTCTTTCACTCTTCTTTTAAAAACTGCAACAGTTTGGCAGTCCCTAATGTTAGGCGGTAGTGAATTCCACAACCGTACCGCATGCACACTAAAGGAGTAGGAGTAGAAGTCGGTTGAGTGGGGAGGGGATTTAAGGAGATTTCTAAGATGCGACCTGCAAGGAGCATCAGAAGGACGGGCGTAGGAAAAGCGTTCCCGCAGATAGGATGGCGTTTTAGGGTTGTGAAGGATGTTAAATAGCAGACATAATATCCGAGAGTTCCTGCGAAGTCGAATTGGGAGCCACTTGAGTATTTTGCGAAAGTTAGAAACGTGGTCATACTTTTTAAGATTAAAAACAAAACGAATGCAGATGTTTTGCAACCGTTCAAGTTTATTTAAAAGCTCCTCGGTGGCATCCAAATAACAGGCATCAGCGTAGTCTATGTATGATGGGCTGTATGAGTGTTTGAGCAAGGGAGATTTTGGTACACAAGGGCAAGAAGCTCTGGAGGCATTTCAGCGAATGGAACGTGTAGTGCACTTTACGACACACTGACACCGACACCGACAGACTGAACACCGACAAGACTTTACTTCGACGGGACTCTTCGCCGACAGGACACTTCGCCGACAGGACTCTTCGCCGACAGGGCTCATCAGCGACGCATAGCGAGCTCGGGACTTGGGGCACCCCGACTCGGACAGGTTAGGTTAGAAGGGGATGGCAGGGTCTACGACCCCGCCATCCCCTTCGTGGTTATTTTTTTTTAAACCACACAGAAGTAGGAGCCCCGCAAAGCGGGGCTCCGTCGACAACGCCTTACAACAAACTGATTATCGGAGATAAATTGCGTCGCTGATGAGCCTTGTCGGCGAAAAGTCCTGTCGGCGAAGAGTCCCGTCGAAGTAAAGTCTTGTCGGTGTTCAGTCTGTCGGCGTAGTGTCTGTCGGCATTTAGTCGTACACTCAAATGTTTTATTTTTGCTTAATGCATAATAGGTAGGAATAAGCCGACCAAGATAATAAGGCAACATGATGGGATGCGCGGCCTCCCCATCCTGAATATCTTCACAGGTCTTAAATTCTACATTCGCCTTTGAACCTTGTATAAATATAATAAGTAGGTATTGGCAAAGACATTCTTAAATACCTAGCCTAGTAAATAATATTGAAAATATTTGTAAATGACATCACGACTGACATTTATGAGTTGTCCAATTAAGCCCACTGAAAAGTATTGTCAGTGATAAAGCCACGCATTCACTGGACAAATGTCCCGCGGTACCAGTCGCTTGAAACTTCGGGCGATGTTAACCACCGTCTCTAGATATCATAGCTCCAAAAGCGTTGTTTTCGAGTTAAGAATGTAAAGTATAGCCTATGTCCTTACACAGGGTATTGTTTATCTGTGTGCCATCCAAATCCATTCAGCTGTTTTAGCGTGAAAGCGGAACAAACAAACTCACTTTCGCATTTATAATATTGGTTTGGAGGACGTTCACATTAGTAGTAATAACAAAAGACATTTTGTCAATCCTAACGTAATTAAGACTGCTTGCTTTACATAGAAGTGTAGAGTATGCATGACGCTCTTCTAGAGGTCTGATTTGTAGAGGGCTTAATATACAAAGTTAGCTACTAGTGCCATTTTTCCTTCATTAGCCATTATTGGAACTATTCATATTTGAATGTCATATACTATTTACTCGTTGGTTTACTGCATAATAAACTCTTTGGCTTACTGTCATGGGGTCTGTTTTTACGGAGCCACTTGCTTTTTAAACATCGTGTTTCTGGCGTAACCCAATATTAAAAAAATATGCTGTGATTACCTTTTATCTTAATTTGACCGAGATCTATCTTATGAGACTATTTTTACGAATGGACACGAAGTCTATGTGCGACACCCAAATTACATGGAGTGCTGCCTTTCTTCTTTGTATGCGTACTTTGTTTCTAAGTTACAAGAAATAAATGGAGTTTGTTACTGACAAGTCTGAAAGAAAACCCCTTGTGCATGACTGTCCTGTCATGAAACGCGTCGTGAAAGTTTTATCCTGGGCTAAATCGACCTGGCAATTTTATTTCTGCGCTGAAGTGCAAGGCACTTCAAAGGGACTGTTAATAGTATTATTGAAGACTTTGACTTTATAGCTACTGGTTGTTTTTAACATATCTAGTTAGGTATAAATTATTCTAAATTGGTGATTTTTATAGTATTTTTGTTTAGGTACGTAATTTTATTATCATTTAGTGATTAACAGCGTTTATCCGAAAACTTGTCAACGTCGCAAATAGCTGTCAAATATTCACCTGTTTAAATTAATTTGGGAGTATTACTATATTTTTTATTAAATTATATCGTAACACCGAATATTTAGTTTTAGATGTAAAAAAGTATTTGGAAACCATTGATATATCAATGTTGGAAACATTCCAAATGCCTTTTTTACACCTAAAACGGTTACAACATCAAATTCAGTGTTATAATTGCAATTCATTATTAATATTCTAGTTCGCTAGTTAGCCACTTTTTATATTTCCATACAGTAATATTGCCAAATTAATCAAAACAGCGAATTATTAACATCTATTTGCTACGTTACCCCCTTTCAGAATAAACGCTCTTAAGATTTAAGTTATGTCAGGATTTGGATCAGAAAATACAGAGTTAAATTAAATTAACTAGCGAGACTCCGCAGGCGTGACGGGATCGACTTTTCCCAACTATGTTGGGGTCGGCTTCCAGTCTAACCGGATGCAGCTGTATACCAGTATTTGGAGCGACTGCCCAGTTACTGGCTAACACGCCTGGTTGTCAGACTTTCTGGCTTCTGACGACCCGTAACGACTGTAAAAGATCAACTAATGACAGCCGGGACCAACGGCATAACGTGATTTCCGAGGTACGGAGGAATCTCGGTATGTAAAGATGGTCACCCATCCACGGACCAACCCCGACAAGCGTAGCTTAACCTGATGGATCGACCCGTGCAGCTATTATTTCTTAGCCACGAGCTACTTGGAATCAACATCATAAAAAAAATTGACGATAATTTATTTTGGGGTCAACGACCGTTGACAGTGTTGTTACTCGAAGTACGAGTTTAGAAAATAATTTCAACCAAAACCAGATGCAATAAGCACCCTTCTTTCATCACTTACGTGGTCTAAGTTTATAACCGATCTACGTTTTTTGACAAGATATATTGGGTGATAAATAGAAATAAATGAAGAAAAAGTCCTCTCTCATATTTGTTCCTATTATTTAAGTGTCGGCTATTTTTAAAAACCTAATCATCAAACATCGTTTACATATAGTTTACTAATCATACTTGAGAATAAAGCAATGCCTTTTCCTTCCCTCTGAAGAATCAATTCTTCTTACATCGTACTTTCTTATTTCTGTCATACCACGTGCTAGAACTGCGTATAATTCTGAATCCAAAACAAATAGATATCAGTGCTCTGCTTAAGGCGACACTAAGCGACTTTTAATGATTTTATACTGAAGATCACGTCGAAACGAGTAGTGTTAATGGTTTGGAAAAAATAAGTGTTAAATAAGAGCATTTTCTTGATAACTTAATCTGTGAATATTTTAGATTATGCTTATATTACGTAGTGTAATTAATTTGTAAAATTATGTCTAACGCGGATAAAAAACTGAGAATCACGCAAAAACTATCAAGCGTATTTTTCTGAAACCTACACCATTTTAAAGATAGCTTAATTATTTATCTTTTATTATACGTGTTTTATTAAAATACCTTTTCATTTATGTGGAACAAATTAATGCGTCTAATTTGGGACAACGCTCCTTGGTAGGCGGCTGGACGTACGTGAGCGTGAGCGTGAGCTCAGCACAGAACACGCAAGCTAACCACTCAAAGCCACTGGCATATATCGGCGTCTTAATCAAAGGAGAGCGATTTTCGCTCGCTACTGTTGAATTCATAATATTAACCTGAAATCAAAACATGTCACGAACGTCCTCGTGGCGAGAGACACGTCCCACCAGACGCGAGACGTTCAAAATACAGACGTGGTAGGTATTGTGTAGTAAACTATAAGTAATATACCTAAGGCATACCTAGAGGTTAAGATTTACTACGATGCTGATTTCATTGGCATAGATATTAAATCTGAGGGCTCACGTTTTCTTATAATGTTTCGGCCCCACATAAACAGAACCTAAATTGTGAATTCGGTGTTTCTTTATTTCGAATATAATTACATGAAAAAGAATACTGAGGTTTGTCACAATTGCTCACTCTTCATCCACGTACTTATTGATTCCAAATCATAACATCAAATTTTATTTGAACTCAAAGATTTCCTAAGCAAAACTTGATAAGTATTCAGATTTGGAATTCAAAAATCCGTTACGTATCGGGATTTTGTCAAGACAAGTTTTCAATTGAAACAAAATCCCTAACCATGAGCTGAATGCGCGGCGAAGAGGCTCGCAGTACCTAAACTTCACTTTACAGGCATTACTCCTCTGTCAGTCTCATTCTAAACGGTTGACTTAAGGCAACATAACAAGATAGAACAACCTAAGTATAGATATAGACAAAGAGTTTGTTACATACGATCAAGCGAGCAAGGTTCACTGAAAAAAAAAGGAAAAGGAAATAGGTTACTCTGGTGCATGCACTGTTTTGATCTTTATCACGGCATGTTGTTGGCACCGGCGGAGACACGTGCTGGCTGCACGTGGCGTTGAGATGGTGCCAACGGCCTGTGGCGGAGGCCTGCCAGATAACTGCAGACTGTATGAAGCCGTACGATAATAGATGCTGTACTATACTAATTCATAGTATTACTTACAGAAATGTTATTGTGTATATCAGATGTAGTCTATTAAGCCCTGTATTGTACGAACAATACAGGTCTACTCCGTACGGGTCACAAAAGTAACCTCTACCTTTCAGAGAAGTTTTTGTCGATGAAAGTTTTAAATGGAACATTCTATTTCTTATAACTTTCTTTTGAAGTTGTTTAAACTGGAAGCCTTGTTAAATACATCCTATACTATTAAACGTGCAATATTTGTATATATATATATATTTGTAATCACGTTCACGAAAACGGCAATAACGTTTTCTATGAAACGGCAATAATGTTTTCGATCTAGCTAGGTCTCATATCTGGGACAATTCGTTTTCTCCGTATTTTCACCCGAGCAGAGCTCGGTCACCCAAAGTTTAGAACAAAATGGCTACCTTAGAATATTGACATGGCACGGCAGCATGGAATTAGTAACTACCTACTATCACGGCCACATGGAATTAGTAAGTACCTACTATCATGGCCACATGGAATGAGTAAGTACCTACTATCATGACAGCATGGAATTAGTAGTACTGTACATGGAAATAGTATGAACTATCCTATACTATTAAATGAGCATTCTCTATTTTCACCCGAGCAGAGCTCGGTCGACCAGGTACTGAAACTTAATTAGCCTAAACGCACTATCGACAGACATCATAAAGTCAACGAGCCGTAAGTAATTTCAGGTGCAAACGATATCAAACGATAAAATAATATTACCTACGTGACGCGAACATAGTTATGATAATACTAATCCTAACTAATATTATAAATGCGAAAGTGAGTTTGTTTGTTACGCTTTAATTCATGCTAAAACGGCTAAACGGATTTAAATGATTTTTTTTTTATGTTCTCTACACACCGCGAAAGACCTCGTCGCAGAGTACGATGTTGTCTGCGTATCACGGCTGCGTTGCTTCGATTCTACAATACGGCCTTATACTATGGGGTAACTCAACAGACAGATAAAGCCTCAGATAAAGCCTTTAGGGTACAAAGGCATTCCACCATAGGAATCTTGTAAACCGTGTTACTAAAATTAAAACTATGTTTTATAATGTTAAAATTATGGCTAGTGGAAAAACAATTGTATTCTGTAAATTAATATATAAATAATGTTAATAATCAATTTTAAATTAATGTAACGATAGTATTAATAAAGAAAATTAAAATTAATAAATAATAGAAAAATTTGAAGCATGCTAGGACATAATTATTATACTCCAGCATTAAATTCATTGCACAAAATTTTCTCGTAAAAAAATTCTAAACATTCAAAAGTCATTTATTCAAACTAGGCTGAGAATCAGCGCTTTTTGAACGTCAAAATTCATAAGACAGTCCCCCAAAACGCCCACCCTTTACCACTTCCTAGTGTTTTAGCTGGGAAGAAGAAGTGGCACAACTCCCCAGCAGCACAGCTGTCTGTTCAGTTAGAAAAAAATGAATCTATATAATAGTATGCAAAATGATATTTACATTACGCAACACAAAACATAATTTAAATTATAAAATTAATAGCCATATGACAGCTAGCACACGCCAATATACCAACCAAAAACATCGAGAACTATACTCAAGCAGAAATAAAAATAACTTAACGAAAACAATATCTAAATAAAAGCCTCCAGGCATAAAGGGCGTGCCCGCTTACAAATAGCTGTAACTAGAAGTTATAATTGATAAACTAGGACCATCGAGGTAAATTAAAAAATTATCGAGGTCGCTAGCTAAAAATTCAAAAGTCATCCTTTGGGACGAAAACTATCGGAATAATGAGAATATCGAACGTTGTCGCTTCATCAGCATGCTCTGTAGGACCCCACGGAATGCTATTTAGTTAATTGCCTTTCCCTACAACACTGCAAGCTAATGAAGCCACCGGGAATTCACCTTAAGAGGGAACAGGGCCTGCGAGGAATTTGCAAAATAGGTATTTGAAGAAACTATTGCCATCGTGTTATCTCAAGTCTGCCACTGTTGAGTGCGATAAAGACAGCTGCAGCTAAGACCGATTATATCACATAAATTTTGACGACATCGCAATACGTATTCCCCTTTTTTCTCCTCGAAAATTGAGCTGATTCAATTATTTTTACATTAAAATTTTAAGAAAGAGTATGTATGTCTAGGTTCCTATATTTTTTTTATGTTAAAAACTTTTCGAATTTGTCTAGACGTCCTCTAATCACAGCGGTAAAAATGGGGGATTTATGTAATTTTTGGAGGGTCATATTTTCTTTACCAATTAATTGCTGAAAAAAAGGAAATAACAGGGACGTGTCTACATCAGATCATCCTTGATTTAATGAAAAAAAAATCTCTAGAGGCATTATTCAGAAAGAGAAAAATGGGGTATACATTTGTATGAAGAATCGCAGACCTTGTTCCCTCTTAACCCCGTAATAAATTTCTCTTTGCAAAAATGCAAATGAGACTAAAATAAAATTTAGAACAAATAATCTTATATCGAACAGATAACAGTATTTTGT
Source organism: Xanthia icteritia (assembly GCA_949128155.2). Classification (NCBI taxonomy): domain Eukaryota; kingdom Metazoa; phylum Arthropoda; class Insecta; order Lepidoptera; family Noctuidae; genus Xanthia; species Xanthia icteritia. Next base: position 9,113,297 of record OX421941.2, read on the forward strand.
TAGACAATGCAATTCCTTACGGCTATTAAAATTCCTAAGTCAGTATTTATTCTTCTCGCTGAGTCGAGAGGTTGCTATGCAAATGTTCAGCCATTGCCGGGGCAGCACAATCTGAACGCATAGTTTATGATAGCGTAGCGAATTTTTACTTATGTGACCTAGTTTTCTTAGTGAGATCGCCATAATGTCTTAATTCAACTTTTCGTCATAATATCTTTCATTTCTAAGAGAAATTCTATTGTATAAATAGAATTTACTTTATAAAACGAATGAAAACCCATTAGGTATATTAAGGGACACTTGAGGACATCATGTGATGGTGCATCACCTTGGATGGTGATTCAGGATTTATTTCTGGGAGGGGCACATGGGCCAGACTGATAAGAAGTTCTATAGCTTGTATTGCACTATGCTGTTTTTGGGATTCATTAATTTTCAATGAAGATATAGTACCCTACTTCTTCAGTGTTCAGCATTAAAGCATATAATATGGATTCAGGCCAGTCCATTCAGACGATTCGATTTTATTTTTCCTAAACCGTTTTGGGGGGCCACATGCCCCTGGATCCGCCTGGATCCGCCCTTGGACATAACACTGAGTTACTGATGATTATTACTTTAATTTAAGCTCATCAGAGCTTTCAAATTATTTGTATACGTAAGTAATAACTGCAATATAATTTGGTAACAACACCGTAAGTTGTTTCGATTAACGTTGGTTCGCAAATTAGTATAAAACCAATCAGAAGGCCTACTTTCTTTGCTTTTAGTCCAATAACCCAAATTCAGTAAAAAAAAATTAAGTGGACGTCGAAATCGAATCGATATTTTCATTATTGTCACTTCCGTTATAGCCACCGCCGTTACTTATAAAAGGAACAATAAAATATTATTATCTTTTATTGCAGGTGGCAATTAGCGTTATAAATGGCTGCGGATTATTTTACTGACGCGTCGTGAGAATGTATAACAATTGATACGATCTTATCTGTCAAGGAAGTACCTACATCTTTCTTTATGGACCTAACACATAGGTCTACTATCTATATCTCTCTCCCAAAACATTTATTAAGAGAACCGTTATCCGAAATGCCATAAAGCGGTCCCTCGGATATTTGGGACATTTTATGTGTCTGGACTTGGACAAAGAGCCGTTAACTGTTTCGAAGGCAGTAAAGCAGTTTTCTTTATTTCCGAGAGCAATATGGGATCCATCGTCGCGCACGTGTTGAATCAGGTCAGCGAGATTCGTTCCTGAGGCACCGCGCCAGACAGTTAATAAGATTGTTTGTTTTCCAACTCCTTGACTCAACCCTCTCGAACCTTACACAGGAAAATATAATAAACGTTAAACTAATATTGAACCTATTTCTTGGTCCGGAAGAAAGCTAGCTATTTTCTATTTCTCATCCATCGGAAAATAACAAATTGAACGCGAAATTAACTGTCAATCAGTAGCTTCGCTACGTCTCTAGCAACTTGTCCAATAACTCACGAACAAGTACCTATAATTGAAGATAATATTATGTTCCGCCATTTTGCCTCACTAGTCAGGAAACTTAAACGGCTTTTAATTACTTTGCGCAAATTCATTAACCCGTAACAATTAGAGATTTTGAGTACAAGGTTTCAATATTCACCCTTGGACTACCTTGACACAAAAATAGCTATACCTACCTACGATCCTAGGAATTTTATATACTCGTATGCAAGACTCTGCTTCAGCTGTAGTTTTATTTTGTAACAGTAAAATAGCATGTCTATTGGAAGCAACTTAGCTACATTATTTAAATAAAGATACAGGGAAGTAGGCTGACCTTTATTTTAAATCCTTCGAGTATTCACGGAGTAATAATCTGGTAAAACAAGCTACGCCAGAACAATATAAAGATAAGACCGAAACATTCGTATGATTTCAAATAATACCTTTATTTGTTGACAACCCGATAAGCGTGGAGGGCTCAGGTAGCTCTGGCTTTCTTTTCCACACTCATGTTGGTTATTGATCCTGACCTCAAACAAATATGGTCATGGTTTCTAGTTAAATTCCGAGTTTTGGAACAAAAACTCCTTTTTTCTAAATTGTTTTGGGAGGTAGGCTTTCTGCATGTTTACTTGTCGATGTGTGGTTTGTTTCCTTGACTAGATCAATGATTGTACACCTATTGTGTGACTTTATTTACCAGAAAATAATGTGCAGAAAAACATCGCTGTTACAACCATACACCAATCTCACACGAATATTGATTGTATTTGAAGGAAAGACTGCTTACCTAACTTACCTTGACTGGTATGATGCATGCTACGTCAATGTGAACTCAAAATCGTACCTGATTGTGCCTAGTGCGAAATTCTTGAATTTAAAATAAAATAGCGGTTTTCAACAATTTTCATTGTTCGTTTTTGGAAAGCTATTAAATCTTAAAACTCATTTCGTTTTAATGCCTCTTAGTAGCATTTACTCGGAATTACTTCAACGCGGAGTGCAGCTGTTTCCCCTTTAAAGCTATTTTGCTAGATAGCCAAAACTCAGCCAACATTTGGTAAGTACCTATATTGAATTTAGGCACTACCGGATTTTTCAGACGTGTCCTAGGTCAGTAGAAAACCTTACATATTATTTACCAACATTTTTTATCTAAGTATCTACTTTAACAAATACGTAGACAAAACTACCAGCATTTGAACACTTTGTGGACTCATTAATCTTAAGCTTTAGATTCAGAGCACAATGAGTTTTAGAGCGCTGGTATTTTCTTTGAAAACGTTATATAATTCCAAAATTACATGCTTGAGCTTTTCATTTCCAATACGACTGCAAGTGTATGCTCCCGTTTCGTTTTTAAATACTTATATTAATTTCTGCTTTACTATGGTGCTGTATTACAGAGTATTCGTAGTCTGAACTAGACTCTGGAAGCTGGAAGCTTTCCTTCAATTGCACCAATGCAAATGTGACCAAAACAAATGTGAACGTAGGGAGGCTCCCTACGTTCACATTTGTTTTATCAGCGTATACATTCCAGCTGAAAACTAAAACAAATACGAACTTCAAAATATTTTGAAAGTTGTATGTAAAGTCCTAGTTTGCAGGGACACATGTAATTCTGATATAACCCTTTCATAATTATCAGCTTATTCCTAGTTTTTCAAATTCGGCAACGAACATTCGAACACTCCAATTCGCTCGACAATGTAAGTAAGTAGGTAGGTAACACATAGCAACATACTCGTAGTAGCTACTAAATTGAAGTCTCATTAAGAGTGGCTCGCGTGCCACTTTTTGCGTTATTCGGCGATTAGGTCATATTGAGGTGGTAGCCTTACTAGCACCGGTAGAAGGCCGTGCTCTTCGGCGGAATGCGCGCTTGATGTATCACGAACACGTGATTGACGAAAGTTGCTTACACTTAATTAACACTTACTTGCAGAATCGGGACTAAGCAGTAGATTTGACCTCATGTTGAATAGTTGTACTTGTGTTTTCTATCATGATTTTTCTTTAAGTTTGACGCGATACATAATTACGGTATGATACTGGAAAAAGTCTAGTTAGCATACATAATTATGTATATAAAGGTTCAAAAGTTGAATGTTAATAATATGGTAAAACTTTTAATTGATTATAATATATTACTCTCTATCTAGTCCTATTTTAAGCACTTTTTAGTGTTCATTTTAAGGTGATACCGTGAGTGATTCACAAATGATCCTGTTTTACGAAATTGTAATTGAGAACCTTGCAATCAAGAAATTGTCCAAAGTAACGAGCAATTTACAACAGCTAGGTTATCACCACATCGCTGCATTTCCCATCGCGTAAATTAGTTCGGAACTCATGAAATTCAACTTACATTCGACTGGTTAATTTGACTTTAATGAACGGTATTCGCGTAAATAAGTTTCATGAAACATGAATTTTATTCATTTATTCGTTTTACTGGACAGTACTCATTATTTTGTCCCTAAAAGTCGTTGCCACCCTGAAATCACAAAAAACACTAATCAATTTTTGTCAGTACGCTATCGATCAGATCATGTATAAGTAGTGTCATCGCACTTTTTAAGTACAATACATTAGAGGTACAACTGGCATGTAGTCGGCCTGTGCTCGGCTTATTTCAGTGCAACAACCAGATTCTGCTTACTTAGCGGTCCCCCCACCTATTGACTATTCCGCCCAATATTGGCCGTTAGGTCAAGTTGGTCTACCAATTTGTTTTGCGATGTTGACCCTTCCCGTAATACCTCCCCGAGACAGCCCGGCTATAAAACTTGACCTTAAATAACGACTATTTTATGCCGAAGCACTTTCATCTAATATGGATGATATAAACGTAATTTACTACGGTAAATGAACACTAAAAAGTGCTTAAAATAGGACTAGATAGAGAGTGATATATTATATACAATTAATAGTTTTACCATATTATTGACAATCAAATATGTAATTGATATTATATTAAATTGACATTTAAGAGGCAACAGGGCCTGCGAATCTCCATACAAATGTATTCCCCTTTTTTCTTCCTGAATAATGCCTCTAGAACATTCATTTTGTTTTACTAAAATCAAGGTCTGCTGTAGACACGTCCCTGTTAATTCCTTTTTTTCAGCAACTGACTGGTAAAGAAAATATGACCCTCCAAAAATTACAAAAAATGCCCCATTTTTACCGCCGTGATTAGAGGACAAACCAGACAAATTCGAAAAGTTTTTAGCATAAAAGAAAATGATAGGAACCTAGACATACTCTTTCTTAAATATGTTATGTAAAAAATAATTGTATCGGCTTTGTTTTCAAGGAGAAAAAAGGGGAATACGAAACGTCGATATCGTCAATTTTTTTTTTGTGATATAATCGGTCTGAGCTGCAGCTGTCCTCATCGCACTCTACGGAGGCAGACTTGAGTTTCTTCAAATACCTATTTTTCAAATTCCTCGCAGCCCCTGTTCCCTCTTAATAGTTAAATCAACATTTAGCTATTAAAAAAAACTAAACTATGCCATTTTTTTTGTCGTAATAATTCTCTATTATAAATAACGTAAGCAACGTTGAGCTATTCAAAACGCGACGTTTCATTGAGAGCACAGCTGTGTGCGTATAGCACCTACACGACTAGTACCGCGATGGGTGCGGGCGCAGCTCTGTGGCCGCGGCGCGCGCGCAGACTCCGCGGCGAATTTCGCCGCTCTCGCCCACTGATCTACATTTCACCTCCAATATGGGTCAATAACTGCCCACGCTCAGCCCCTCCGAGCGCGGCCATTCACCTCGGCACTCCAAATCATTGTTCGCCAAATGTATAGCGTTGTTGGAGGTCGTTGACCCCGCGTTGGTGCGGCTGCTGACAGCCGTCAGCAGAGAGTCTTCTTCGAACGACGCTCGACACGCCGACATCAGCGCAAACGCAAACATCCTCTGTCCATCCGCTATAAATTATACATACATATCAAGCCTCATCGTGTATCTACTAGCATAAATAATATGGTAGCCATTCCGCATGCAGTCAATATCGTTATATTTTTATTTTATTTTTTTAAAGTGGTCGATGCAATTTATAGTATTTAGGACGTAAACAAAATAATTAGAAAGTTTTTAAAAGCATTCACTTTATTGCGAAGCTTTGCTAGGCTCTACGTTTGCGGACTTATTGAAATATTTGCCGCTGAGAATATTTATGATAGCCATTAAATAGTCAGGACGTCTATCCATACTGATTATACTGAAAATATAATTCCGAAATCAATTATTTTAGTAAAAACTAAATAACTTGCTGAGAAGGGTTATGGCTGACAGAATCTAGCGTAAACACTGGTATATAAAAGTATATTTTTTTTATTTAAAGGATAAACGTTTCCATTTTACATTGCAGGAAGGAAGAGATTTTTTTTTCTTCTTAAAGTCTAGGTATCAAAGCGATCTGTCAAATAGACACTATGTTTCACATTGCCAGTAACTTATAACACCTCCTATTTTTATAAAATATACATTTCTTTACATTTTTTACTAAAAATAAGCTAACTTCTATGTACGTTTACAAAAAAACAAAAATCGCTTATAATCTTACATTTAGTTTAAAGTTTTAATATCTACATAAATGCAGCGAAGTGAAAAAACTAACCAAATTAATTATCAAGTGCTCATAAAACATAAAGCTGTTATGTTGTATGTTTACTAAGTTTATAGTTTTATTCCATACTTTAGTAAAGATAAACAGTTCAACTTAGATAAATAACTTACTTATTCAGTAGTTTCTTACAATGAGTTCCAAATTTAACTCTCAATTGTTTTGTTAGAATATCAGCTACACCCCGATTCAAACTTAATGGCGGCTCGGAAGTGCGCTACTCGCTGCGCAGTAACGAATTCATGGGTCAGCGGGGGTAAGGGGTACTGCGCAGCGAGTAGCGCACTTCCGAGCCGCCATTAAGTTTGAATCGAACCCTGCTGATCCGTTGGACAATATAATTATATTAATATTCTTCTTAACATATTCTTCATGAATAAAATGATATCTAACATCAATGTGTTTTGATCGTTTGTTAAATGAACGTGTTTTTATAAGTTGAATAGAGCTTTGGTTATCAATCTGCATTGTTGTTTCGATATCACTTTTAGTTATTTCTTTATCATAGTTTTTAAATACAACATTTCTTTACAACAATCTGCGGATGCTATAAATTCTGCCTCTGTAGACGATAATGCCACTGTTGGCTGTCTTTTAGAACACCATGAGATAGGTCCACATTATTATTACATAGCCAGTAGTCTAGTTGTTACATCATTTACATAATCTGAATCTCAGTATGCATTCAAACAAAAACTTTACAATTAGATTTAAACATAATACCTTCATCTAATGTTCCTGCTAAGTATTTTAATATTTTCTTTACAGCTAAAATATCTATATGATCAGGAGTCTCTAATTTTTTGCTAGCTTCATTTACAGATTGAGCAATATCTGGTCTTGTCAGAGTTGACAAGTATAACAATCCTCCTACAAGTTGTAATGGAAAGTTACACTGAAATGTTATGTTTGTTTTCAGTGTCTTTTTCTCAAAATTTCCAGGAATTTTACTTGTTTTACAATCACTCACATTGAATCTCATTAATAACATTTCTGTATATGCTTTCTGTGTTAACTTTATACCTGCACATGTTCTATTTATTTCTAAATCAATATATTGTTCAGGATTTTTACTAATTATATTTCAAATGATTTTTCCAAACAATTTAGGATGTCTAACAATTGTTGTTTACATTTAGATACTATTATTTCATCATCAACATAAATTGCAAGAACTACAGACTTGTCCTGATTTGTAAATACACATTTATCTGATTTTGTTGCTGTGAGACCTAGTTTTAACAAAGTTTAAGTAAATGTTTTATTCCAAGTAATTGGTGCATGTTTAAACCATACAGTGCCTTATTAAGCTTACATATTTTATAATTTTTGTTTTCATAACCTTCAGGCATTTTCATGTGTACTTCATCTTGTAATTCATTGTACTAGAAAGCAGTTTTTACATCATTTCGAAATTATTATACACAGTTATAGCCATAATAGTTCTAAGAGTTGACTGACTTATTACTGGACTGTATATTTCATCATAATCTCCCCATTTTTGTTCAAACCCTACTATCAACCTATAGCTATATACTCCGTTACTTTTTAAGTTAAAAACCCATTTATTAGACAAGATTGTCTTACCCTTGGCTTCCGCTTTATTAATTACTTGCCAAGTATTATTTATTGCTAGAGATTCCTTCTCTGAAATGCCTCAGGACCTGAAATAGCTTCATTATAGGTTTGTAAAGCATAGTCATTAAACCTAACAGGTGGTATTCGCATTCTTTTGCTTTTCCTTATTTCTTCTACTATTGTCTCATAATCAGATTGTGTTACTGTTGTATCGTTGCTTTCAGTAGACATATCTTGATCATTTTCACTGTTAAACAGTTCTTCATCACTGTTATCTGATATTATCGTGTGGTTACTTGTATTTGTATCATTTTCATTTTGTGTTATTTCTTGGTTGCTTTCTGGTTCTATATTTAATATCTCCTTTGTTATTATTTTAAGTTGTTTTTCTTCCGGTTTTATTTCATTGGTTTTATAGTTTTTCAATATTGTTATGTCTCTTCCTACTTCTATTCTTCTTTTTTCACAGTTCCAAACTCTATAGCATTATTAGTGTAGCCTACTATTCTGAGTGAGTGATTTTTTCCTCTTGGTTCTAGATTTTTCAAATTTCCTAAATGTTTTGCATAAACAAATGTACCAAATTCTTGAATGTTGGATATATCTGGACGCTTGACCACAAACATCTGAGTGTATGATTTCTAAAATTCTATTTGCCCGTTTTCTTTGAGTGTTGAGACTGCTTGGCTTTTACACAAATTTCCCAATTTTCTTCTATGTCCAGTCAGCCATGTGATTCCATCAGTCACTTTCATAAGATTTTGTAATACTTGTTTTTTATGTAATATAAGCCATTTTTTTATTGCCACACAGGACCAAATAGTTCTCTTTGTATATTTTTACTTCTTTTTCAGAAAATTGTACCATTCCATTTGCTTTTGTGATTGAACTGACAGATATTAGGTTCTGTGTCAAGTCTGGCACATACAGTCTCTACCAAAGCACATTTATCACTTTTAAAGTCTCTTTTCCTTCCGAATACATTGAGCAGTTGTTAGCAACTGCTAACCGAACGCAAATAGCAACTGCTATTTGCGTTCGGTGGATATGAAAATCATGTATTATATTTTATTTGTGTATCATATGTGTTGTGCTACCAGAGTCGACAACAAACTTTATATTTTCACATTCTATTTTTGTCAAAAATACTGATTCTTTTTCTGTTCTCTTCTTCCGAAAGAAACAGTCCTCTTCTTCATGGTTGGTTTTCTTACATATTTTACATTGTTTTTCTTTTTCCTTGCATTCCTTACCCGGATGCATTTTTTTACATATGCTGCATGCTTTACATTGGGATCATACATTGGGCTTTCATAAATATGGTAATTTTAAACTTCCAAAAGTATCTTTTTTACTACTTATCGATTTTTAAATGCTGGATTCCGCGTGTGGTATGCAGGTTGCGTGATTTTATTGTTATTTAGTTTTACTGGTTTTTACTTTTATTTTTATTGCGTTGGTGGTGCTGGGCCAATAACCTGAGAAGGGTTATGGCTGACAGAATCTAGCGTAAGCACTAGTTTTTAAAGGTATAAAAAAGAATATTTTTTATTTTTCAATTTTTGTAAATGTGAGTACCATGGAGCCGTTTACTATGTTGTTTTGTTGTATGTTGACTTGAAAGAGCATGGCAGTTGAGAGTATGTCATGCTCACTTAAATGTCTCGCTGATGGTGGCGAGTGTGTTGGATCATTCGGTTCCCTACAAAATGGTTGAGCTGGATGGTGCTGATCCACGCGTCATGTTCGTGAACGGGCGCCGTCGGTTGAGACTGGTCATCTCTTATCTGCCATTGCTTATTTTTAATCTTATATTTTTAATCGTTTTTGATTATTATTTTATTTTACATTGTTCTCACATATAGAAGCAACAAAAGTAATGTACCCAGGATTTTGTAATTTCTATATTTAAAAGAGTGTCCTTGGAGTTTCTTGCCCGTTCTTCTCCATAGAGATCTACGTTTTGGAATGGGCAACTAGCTTCAACTTTCTGACTAACTGACCGACTCTTTGACAATTCAAAAGTGCCTGTAAATGGTTTAATTGAAATAAATGCTTTGAGTTTGAGTTTGAAATACACGTTTTCCAAATTACATTGCAGAAAGGAAGAGAGTTTATTGTAAGTCTAGGTATCAAAGCGATCTGTCAAATAGACACTATGTTTCACATTGCCAGAACACTTGCAGGGTGAATAGCTTGAAGAGCTTTTAGAGCGTTTACCTTTAAGAGTGACGTTAAGTATTTAACAGGCCACCGTTTGTTACTCTGTTTTGTGTGAATTGTGTAGTACTGTTTTGCACACAATTCAAAACTGCGAACTTAATTTGTTTTATCAATTTATTAGCACTTGGCCGAGTGGCCACTCTACTATAAAATGAACTATTGTAAAATGCCAACAAATTATACCTACACCGTAATGATGACTGATACAGTGATAACTACATACTGATAAACACGAAAATAAAATACGAGCGTGCAAAATTATAATTCCGTAAAAACTTAATGGCATGTAGGTAATATAAAACTATAATTGATAAAATGTTCATATCTCTATATCGAATACGATATCTATAAGAAATGATACTTCAATAATTTTTTATTGCAAAAAATAAACGTCTAATCTTGCCACACATAAAGACGTAAAACCCGCGCTAGATGAGAACTGCTACTCACTAGGCATAGTTCTGTAGCTATCCAAATATTGTTGTGAAGGAAAGTGGCGCGCTGAACGGACGCACACAGCACACTGCCTCCGCAAGAAGTGTCACGTTGAACTCTTACATAAGGACTCGCCTTGCTTTCCAAAATATTATTGGATTTTTTTGTCTTTTAGCGAACAATGCCTTTGTCACGCATCTACATACGCGTTGCAAAAGAAAGTTATGCTGTAGTCACATAATTGAGACCATTTAGGCCTATCTAAATCTTAATGCTTACATAAAATAACCAATTTAACGAACGGACCTCTCTTTAGAAACACTCCTATAAAAATAAGATACGAAACATCTTAATTGTCGTTGCCAGATAACTGTATTCTTTTCATTCTGAGGAATACTTATTATAGAAAGTTTTATGTTACTAAAAACAAGATTTAACTACATAAGTACACCTTGAAACATGAAAAAATATTCAAGGTCTAAAAAATGTTTCTTCAGAAGGCTTAAAAAATGAGTTGAGATGTTGTAATGTAGGCTTTTTAGGAATAGTTGCACGGGAAATGTTAGTGGTAACGAGGCACATAGTGCCCGGGGCGCTGGGGGCGCTGGCGGCGCTCGGCGGCCCGCGGACAGGTAGCGTGGCCCAAGGAGAAACATCGCTTGCTCTACATTCGTCGAGTTTGGAGCCGATGACTCCTCGTGACCGTGTCCTCCTTAGCGAGTGCTGCTTTATCTCACCGAATTTCTCTCTTCTGTTCCGCATCATCACGAACAAAAAGTCAAGACCCGTTCGGTGGAAACACGGCCTAGTTGTGACGACCACTTGGCCACATAGCGCCGCCCGCTCTACAACAAACCCAAAAGCGACTACTTTCGCCCCGCCCCAAGTGCTAATTATACTTGACGGGACACTAGAAATAGAGTAGTATCAGATGTGGTGAAGACAATAACAACTTAGGCAAACTATTCACTGTGCACTGCGGTGAACGTTGACCGATGTCACCTGCCTTCTAACAGAACTGTAATTTATTAGCCTTTCCATTGATGGCGTATTTGTATTCTGAGCTTTTATATTTGTTAAATAATGGCAATATCTTACAGGTATTCTACTATGAAATCAGGTTTTGTATATCAAGACTATATTCTACCCAACTTTTTTCGCTTTTTGTTAAATTACAACAAAAATAGGAGTCTGCGTATCACTGATCAGTTTCCCTCACTCGTACGTTTATTTAGTTCACCGTTTTCGTTATTAAGTCAGTTTCGCTGTTTGGTCAGTTTTGCGAATTAGACAGTTGCGTCAACTCGAAAGTTTCCAGTGCTCGCCAGTTACGTTGATTCGTCAGTTTGGTACACTTAAGGAAAAAGATTGTAAGATAAGTTTGCGTTGTAACAAACAAAAGCGGATAATGTAAGGCATTGTAAGGAATACCTAGCCTAATTAAAATCAAACTTAAAGATGTATTTGAAATCTCAACATAACAAAAATAAAAAATAAATCTTAGCTTCTAATATCATGTAAAAAAATAAAAAATAAAAAACAGTAATCCGATAAGTAGACCTTAGTACATATTTGTTTTTTATTTTTTTTATTTTCTTCGTTGGTTTGGTGGTTGCAAGCGCTACTGCTGAGCATGAAATACTGGGTTCGATTCTCAAGTCGAAAAAAGCGGTATTGGGCTTTTCGAGTATACATTATTCAGTTCGGATTTGAGCCCGGTTAATAGCAATACGCTCGCCGCCTATTACATGGTTCTTTTAAGTACACCTCTGCCTAACCCTTTGAGGAAGCAAGCGTGATGCTATATTACGTAAAACATAATTTAAATTAGCAGACGTGTGTAGTAGTTTTCTACCGACTGTACTTTGACTGACGATTTGAATAAAACTGACGAATCAACGAAACTGGCGAACACTGGAAACTGTCGAGTTGACGCAACTGTCTAATCCACAAAACTGACCAATCTGCGAAACTGACCAATCAAAGAGACGAGTGAGGGAAACTGACCAGTGATACGCGGACTCGATTGTTTCAGCAAATTACAATCAACGATGAATAATTTTCATTCAAACACATAAAACCTTTAACTAATCTGAGATTAAAGGTTATTTGTAAATACAGTATCTAAATAACTAAATCCAGTTAAAGCACCGTTCGATAAAGCTGAATTCACGAGCAAAAATCATAGTATACCTATCCATACGTGTCAACAATGACTGCGCATGAGCAAATGTAGGCGTTGAAAAAAATACAATTTTTCAACGTCAGCGCAGTCCTTTTTTTGTGTCCGAGGCTGGCCTTTAAGCACAGTTGCAATATCTTAAGTAGATTTTGACAGTCGTATTGTCTGTCATATGCCTATAACTTTTCTTCTGTCATAACTATAAAACTTAAATGTGGAAAATAAATGGCGATCTTTAACTCTACGCTGACTTGTATAAATGTTAAGAATAATTTTGTTATCAATGCGTTTAAATCTTTTTAATCAAGATTATGTTATTAAGTACTTGATCATTTATTGGTAGAAGTACCTCAGGCAAAGCATTTAACACCAAAAATATGGTTCTGTCTACCTAGTAGCTAGTACCTACGAGTAGGTAATAAAATTCAAGTCAAGAATTTTGACACCGATTGCAAAAATGCTGTTTCTACGCACTCATTCCATTTTGTGCCGGCAATATAACCATGCGGAAGTAGAATTTAAAAAAGTCTTAAATAGCGGTAAACTGTTGTAGTTTATAAATTTTGCACACTGAACATTTTGCTCCGCTACGCCATCTGCCTACAATATTGTAGCACCGCTGTTCACGCTGTTCCGCTGTTTGTTTGTTGTATACAAAATAATTATGCTTTTCATAGCTCAGAAAGATGTCCTTTCCACAAAACTAGAGAAATTAACAAAAAAAATGCGCATGCTACGAAATCTTCGTAGGCCGTAGTCCCGTAGCCGTAGCCAAACTGGAACCGCAAATTTTTGAAACATTTAACTTCGCAATCAACTTATGTTAATTTTTACATACGAAATATTTCCAAAATATTGCTCCTCGATATGTACCTGGTACAAACTCGAAAGTTATGTCCCAATGACATAACATTCGTAGCTCGGTGGCAGAACGACGAACTTAGCTTCGTAATTCTATCTTGAATATTCATTTAGTCAGCATACGAATAGTTGTTTTAAAATGTTATTCCTCTAAATGGTAGGTACTGAATAAATACATACGTAATAATGTCGTAGTACATAAAAGACGTAAGTAGATAGTGTAGTAGTAATCGCGGCGATGCTACGGATCTTCATTTTCATTCATAATATACATTCACATCATTTCTATCGCAAAAACACTTTTTCCTGAGAACGCTAGAAAATTTAAAGGTCTGATATTAAGTTCAGTAATTGATATCAGTAAATACTCTATTGTTTTATTTTTAATAAGTGCTATTTAGTGTAAGACATAGTGCGATATACTGTCTCTTAATAAAATGAAATCTTTTTATATGATCCGAAGCACTTAAAATTATTCGAATCTTAGTAAAAAAAATTAAGAAATAAAACTTATAAATCATGAAACAAGCTTCGGGTGAATGGTCGTCGCTGTGACAGTTATCAAAATTCCTCTAAGCTCGCTCGAGATCTCATGACGTCCATAACTTTTACTTTTTAAAATACTTTCTTGATTATCAAATTATGATGATGTTATTATAGTAAGTTAGGGTGTGCAATAGGTGCGCAGGCGCGTCCAGTGCACGGCTAAATGTCGCGCGCGCGGCCTCAGCACTCACAAACGGCCTTTGCAGTTCGGCGCGGTCGACGACCCGCCGGGGTCGTTGACTGGGCCCGCATTAAGTTTTCACTTTCGTTCACTAAGGATAACTGTACCATATACGTCACGTACATGCCCACAATTCCGTTGACGGACCATTCGGTTCCTTACACCTGCGGGGAATACGCAATGCCGCTGTCATACATTTTGTGCAGTATACTTGCATCTCGCCAAAAGACCGAGAATCCCCTCCCAGATGAGCCATCGTGAAACTCGGGTCTTTAAACTTTAAAGGATTCGATAACCTATAGCAATTAACTTTAAGTCGGACATCCTACGCCAATGAACCTCGGTGGTTATCTTCGAATCTTTTCGGAATGCAATAATTGTGATCAAGAAATATGTATTTTTTAACTCGCACCCAAATTGACCAACTATTTAAAAGATAATCGTCAGTAGAGTTTTACATTGACCTAGGTTTTTATAACTGTGACTCGTGACTGGTCAATATTTGCCCGTTTGTAAACGGGCAAATATCAAACGCAATAAAGCCTTAAATAGTATCAAGTACATATCAGATCAAGTTATTAAAATGTTGTAACGATCGCATACCGTAGCAAACGTTCAAGCTATGTCCGTCACCTGCCTAGGCGCTAGGCAGAAGGTTGTTGCACTAATGATTGCCGGTGTCGTAACTCGGGCGTTGGACTAGTGTCCTTTTGATGCATTTTGGGTACAATTAGGTAATTTTGGCGGATAGTGGGGAGTGGTGGTGGCGAGGGGGGGGTGCGGTGCGTGGGGTTGCGGGTTCGGCGGTGGTTGCGCAAGCGGCGGTCGTCGACTCGGTTATGTCAGCGGTTTACGTAAGCGTCACCTCGCAACGCTCTCGGGGCAGGCGCCAATTGTAGCCCCGCGATCGTTTCGCACTTCTCGCGGACTATTTGCGGACGGCTACGGTTCGTTAGCGCTCCGCACTAGCACCTCTTGACCGACTCTCCGCATTGTTCCTCTGCACCCTCCGCGACGTGCTAACTTCATTAGTGCCGCCGGTGCCGGTGCCGCGGCTCTGCGCTGCAGCCGTGCTCATCATACTAAACATTATCTATTAAGAAATTGAACATCGTTCAATTACAATGGGTGATTCAAGTAGGTATATATTTATTTGAAAGGTGGCTAGCTTGGTCGGTACATTGTGTAATGCTAAACAACCTCCAATTAAGTTCAACCTTTCATGAATCGATTAGCGCTAACATCAAATCGTCCATTGTAACCGTTGTTAAGAACAGGTGTGCCCTAAAGGAGTAATTATGCGATATGGTTGCGGTCGTAGTAGAGAAGGGGCTGGAGCGGTTGCGTCAGCGCAGCGTGCGGAGAGCGGTCGGACTCAACGCACAAGGTTGCCGAGGTTCAATGCTCTAGAAATACGACACCCGACCCCGGGCAACCGCATGCTGCGGACCAAACCTGCGTGCGCGCCGCCCGCTCCGCGCGTATACTGCGCGGGGCGCCGCACCAACATGCAACTCACTAAATAATCAATTAAAATATTTAAAAGAAAATTAAATTTACTATTACGGTAATTATTCGATAACTCTGTCATGATGTCAGTTAAGCAGGCTTTTATTCCTTTTAAATTTATTTGACACAGAATAAGTTTTCATCAGGCTATCTCAATTTTCTGTTATTATACCTCCTCTCCAACTTGTCCATCAAGCACGCTCATTCCGTCCAATAGTTAAACTAGTTCTTATAAACGATGACAGTTTTATTTTAACGGTACACGCACAGCTTCGCAGGGTAACCTTCAGAAGAGAGAACGTGGCGTCGTGAGCACGTCGTGAGCACGTCCAATGTGCCAACTCTTTTTTATGTAGTTGTTTCGTAATTTTTTTATAAATAATTTTGCCTTCGACCTTTGTAAGCCGCCCAATTTAGCCCGATTGGTATTCCCGCGGCGGGCGGCGTCGTGTGCTTTTCGTAACTTGTGGTTCAGCAACGCGCGGGCGCAACGTGATCGTCATTACATTAGCACCAACCACACACATCGAGTACAAACTGCTCTTAAAATACTCATTCATTATACAAATGTATTATAAATATTCGCATTACCAACTGCAACAAACTCGTAATTAGCGTAGCGCTGGAAGTTATATTATAATGTGAGACCTACCACCCACCCATAAACTATAGAATTGCTTATTGATTTATATGTACTTACTTTCCTTTATGGCCGATTTACATTGATGATCACTGACACTAGATCGATACTGGATCAATGTTTATACTTTTCAATCCAGTATCCTGCTTTGGATTGAAATACAACAACCTATTATTTCAACCTAGTACTAAGATACTGGTACTAGATTAAAAATACGTTTATTCAAATCCAGCTCTGGATTCTGAAGTGTTTATATTGGTCATATTATTTAAATCCAGCGTTTGAATCCAGTAACACTGGATTAACATCTGACTCAGCACTGGATACTGGATGCTGAACTGGTTTGAAAAGTGCTTACATTGGTCCAATTTTGATTCAATATCACTGGGTTAAAGTTATAAGTACATCAAAATACTGGATCGATGTACCTACCTAAATCAGCTTTTATTTAATGTCGCAATTTACCAGCCAGCTTCTGTATACTTTTAGGACTCCTGCAATACAACCAAATCGCTATAACATCTAGGTATGCAAAAAAAGCCTCTATAAATACATATTTCACAAATATTCATAATTAAATGTACATAATTGAAATGTCACGTGTGTTGCTAATCTCTCAACAAAGTGCCTACTCAACTCAAGACGAAGTCACGTAAGCACCGACATTATATCGCAAAGAAAGTAATAAGTAAGTCGCTACGTTTACATCGAGTCTGCACTTAATTGTTAATCAGTCATTACGCGACACTCAAAACTGAACAATGTAGGTGAGTGCGCCCAACATTTCTCGTCTCATTGTTTCCTTTTTCAAGTTAACCGTTAAACGTTGACAATTTCTCCGCTCACTTCTTCATTCTGATTACAAGAAGGCGTAGAAAGCGTCGTAATGCTTATACAACCTTTTAACAGCGCACGTGAGCGACAACACCAAGGTACGATTGTCCAAGTCTCTACTGATTCGCGATTGCCACTTTGGCCTGAGTTCACCGACCTCGTTGGCCCGTTCTACGAAGATGCTCACAATTTTGCAAACCGGCGCCATCGTTTCACGACAATAAACACAGTGATGCGATCTTCTGTGTTAATACGGAGCCGAGTAACCGTAACCGGTCAACAGAAAGATACTTCGTAGGTACAATGTTATGGCAGGAAGGGTGCGTAAACGCCGGTGCCGCTGCGGCGGTACCGGAACGGCTGTCCGCAGCCTTTCACGCACTTAATTTGGCAGGACCCCCTTCTCGCCGCGCCTGCCACGCACCTCCTCGCCTCAACACTGAGAGAAAGTAGCTAGCCTACGCAATGCTAGGGTCAATGACCGTACTCGAAAATGCTTACTTCTGACAAAGGTGACACATTGACAGTGAGCATTTCATATTCAGTATGTGCGGTCAGTTTCTTGCACGAATGTTGAATGGTCGATGCGATTAGGTCAGGCTGGCGAACTGGCCTATATTGCGCATCGCGCATCGTGGGCGGCCACGTAGGCAGCGCCGCGCCACTACGTACCCAGCACTTTACTCCTCGTTCAATTAATTCCAAGTAACACAGCTACCGTATTCAAAATCTTGAAAGGCGCTGTTAAGCAAAAACCATCAACATTTGGTACATAATAAAAAGTCTCCCGAAATAATGGGCTATATAAAGGAAAAGTTTACTGTGAAGATACGTATCTTTTACAACCAAATAAAAGTGGGTACATAATGTTACAAAGATGTGTCTTGACTGGTAGAAACTCGCGAGCTGCCCTCGTAGTATCCGATCAGATAACGAAGGGCACGGCCTAAATCTGGGCATGATCAGGGTCATCAGAAAAAGTAACCGTATTAAAAATATAACAGAATAGTGTTCCACTGGTCCACTAAGCGCATGACAACGCGTACGCGCCCCGAGGCTGCGGCGATTCGGTAACATAACTGAATTGAAAGATCATATTTTACTATTATTGTTGTTATACCTGCATGCAGAGAATAACGCAAATTATAGTTATAATGGCTTTCTAAAACGATTCATCTCGTGCTCCAAATGAAATAAAATGCTGTAGGTCAGGTATTGTAACGGAGTATTTGTGGTCCAACTATAAATCTTCATTAAATTATAATGAAGATGTTTACGCTCATCGGAAACATTTCCGGTTTTCCACTTCAGTATAACTCAATTAGGTAAAGTATGAGACTGTTATTTATAGACTGTAATTTATGGCTTAACGCATGACGTTTTAAGAGGGAACAGGGCCTACGATTCTCCATACAAATGTATTCCCCTTTTTTCTTCCTGAATAATGCCTCAAGAGCAATTTTTTTTTTTCATTAAATCAAGGTCTGCTGTAGACACGTCCTTGTTTTTTCAGCAATTAATTGGTAAAGAAAATATGACCCTCCAAAAATTACAAAAGCCCCCTATTTTTACCGCCGTGATTAGAGGATCTCCAGACAAATTCGAAAAGATTTTAGCTTTAAAAAAAACTAGGAACCTAGACATACTCTATCTTAAAATTTTAAGGTAAAAAATAATTGAATCAGCTCAGTTTTCGAGGAGAAAAAAGGGGAATACGAAATGTTGATCTCGTCAAAATGTATGTGATATAATCGGTCTTAGCTGCTGCTGTCCCTATCGCACTCTACAGGGGCAGACTTGAGGTAACACGGTGGCAATAGTTTCTTCAAATACCCATTATTCAAATTCGCATGCCCTGTTCCCTCTTAAGGGTTGAGTTTATCAGCGGAATCGTCGTATTTGCATAAACAACAGGATACGAAGTTCTGTATATTTTAGGGGTTAAGCTCAACCAAAACTTATCGTAAAAAAAATACTCGATCAGAATTTATATATCGATGCCCCCGAGCAATAAGTCGGTAATGTACTATTATGGACTTCTTGCTGTTATGGCAAATTTGGCATCTACGGACTGGATTACATCTTACCAATTTTTTTTGTTTTTTTCTAACGATAATTTACAAAGATATCTTGACATGCGTTTTTATTGTTGGGAAATTTACAAACAAAATGATGTCGGCAAAAATACTGTTATAGTTCGGTACAAAGAAATATTTTATTTTTTATTTTGGTAAGTAGCTTTTACCGGATTATTGGCGTAAATAATCTTAGACAGCTGACAAAAATAATACTACAGTAGCAATATTTGACTTGCAAAAAGTTTTGAGTGTACCTCAATCCGAAGTGAGCACGTTTTATTATAAAAGAAAGTATCCATGTTACAATTTCACCGTGTTTGATGCCATACTTAAAATAGGATATTGTTATGTATGGCATTTTCAAATAGCTAAAGGAGGCAGTACGGAAATAGGGAGTGCTTTGTTAATTTTTTTTAAAACTGAACGCGAGAAAGGTATTACAAAGTTTTCATTGTATTCAGATGACTGTTATGGACAAAATAAAAATCGTTACATTTTCGCCCTATATGTTTATGCTGCCAAACTTCTTGGAATTTCCATAACCCATAGTTTTTTTGAAACTGGGCATAGTCAAAATGAGAGAGATTCCATGCATGCTCCTTAGCATTGTATAATTGCATGGCACACGTGTGGGCACCATGTACCGACTATAAAGCTACCATTTAGGTACTGAGTATGTCTTTCATTGACTTGAATGTGCCCTGGCGGCTGAGAGTATGTCATGCTCACTCTAATGTCTCGCTGGCGGTGGCGCGTGTGTTGGATCATTTAGCTCCCTTCAAAATGGTTGAGCTGAATGGTGCTAATTCATGCGTCATGTTCGTGAACGGGCGCCGTCAGTAGGGACTGGTCATCTCTTAGCTGCCACGGCGATTTTAATTTAATTTATATTTTTATTTCTAACGGACGCCTTTAATGTTTTGCATCGTTCTCACATGTATAACTTCAACTTGAATGATGTAACCAATATTATGTAACCATCTTATTTTATTTAAAAGAGTGTCCGTGGAGTTTCTTGCCCGTTCTTCTCCATAGGTACCTACTACGCTTTGGAATGGGCGACTAGCTTCATATTTCTGACTGACCGACCCCTTGACTATTCAAAAGTGCCTGTAATTGGTTTATTTGAAATAAATGCTTTGAGTTTGAGTTTGAGTTCATGCATGCATAGAAAAAAACCTAAAAAACAAAGTTTTATATACCCCTGAATAAATTTACAGCGTCATTTTAAATTCAAAGATTACTGGCGAAAAATATCGTGTCATAGAATTAGAGCAATCTGAAGTTTACGATTTAAAACCACTCGTAGACGATAAGCATTGGCGGTGTGATAAAGACGGAAATGTGATCCATTGGGCAGACGTGATGGAGGTGAGTGTGTCTGATTCACAAGCAAATAAGTTGTTTTTCAAATATAATTTTGAAGACACTTATTCTGAGCTTGATTTAAACAACACTCACACTGCCTTAGGTAGACGAAGAGGGCGAAAGCGTACACAAGAGAATAGCGCAGATGCAGCTGTACATCTAGATAACGTGCAGTTGCAACGTGCTTACCACCAACCTATTACAATAAGCAAAGCTTTACATACAGACCTTTTAAGTTTATGTAAAAGTGGAGCTATTCCACGGTTTTATCATCCTTTCTATGACTCTTTGTCCTGTTCTGAATCCAGGAACGAAAATTTCTCTGAAGAAGACTAATACTTTATGAAAATTATGTGAACCAAAGTTGTTTGCAGGATGTGTTTTATTTCATTTACTTTTTTTGGATTGTTATTATTGATTATGTTTCTGGAGCGAATTTATAAATAATAAAACTCTGTTAAGTAATTGAACAGTGTGTTTTTCGTTTCAACCTTCAAAATATTACATTTACACGCGTCAAAAAAATTAAAAGGTACTGGGTGTTAACAATAACACTGTTATTCAAAATTTTTTCGTAAATAGTATTGGTATGTATCAACACTGTTTTTACAATTATTTAATATTACCACAATAACTGCATAATAACACATTATGCATCATGTCTACGATAAAAAAAAACTTGGTAGAAGTCCATAATATAATGATACGAAATAAATTGTTTGACAAATTTACTGCAATAACTCTGTAAGTACTATTACTGTAATATTTGAACAATATAGTTTCAGGTATTATTTATTTTCTGAAATTGTAAGGTTTTGAATGTAAAGAATTTAATATTATTAGCACAGTTACACTTCACAAAAAAATAGCTTTCATTTGATACATCAATGACTTGAATATTCCTACTGGCTGAAAAGATATTCGACAAAAACAGTAAATCTTTTCTCCTGTAAAATTTAGATTTTTCGATTACCGACTTATTGCTTGGGAGCATCGATATCAATGATCAGAACACAAATATTAATCTCAAATAGGTATGATTGCTTAACTATTACACCGGACCTCAGTACATAAATAGGTATAAATTAATTATGGAGTGCATCTAAATAAATTTGCATTATTTTAATGAACAGGTCACGTGTGACCACTCCGGACAGGCGGCACTGCATCAGTTATCATAACTCGATCAGCCCCGGTACATACATCTGCGCAGTTGTCCATCAGTCCGTGTGCAATCAACTGTTAATTTATTGTATAAGATTGCATGAGGAATGAGATATCTGTCTTTACGTGGAGAGTGGTATACAAGAACAAGCGCGCACGTGCCATGGAAAAACACAGAAAACAAGGACACACTGCAATGGTTCATTCAACCGGACGTTATTATTCAACGAGCGCACTGTGATGAAACTACGCAAATCTTCATTATTACTAACAAAGAACAGCGTTTCGAAATATTAGAGCACGTACAATGTCGTAGGGCACGTAGAGGGCCTTAAAGCAGGCCCGAAATATGACACACCGACAAACGCAACGAACCTACGCAAGCTGTTTACTGAATACGTTACATGATTTATTGTTTTAAGCTGCTTTCATGCTGCTGTAACATATTTTCAGTAAATTACGGCCAAGTACAAGTTATTAGCGTGGCATGTCATTAAATTACTAATGTACGACAATTTATAGCTAATATTTTTTTAACTGTAAAACACGAAATTTCAAGGCTGTAATGACTACGTGCAGAAGTTAATACGTTTATGTACTTAATTATAAAAAATACAGCAGGCAAGTTTTGCGTGTACCGTTCACTACGGTTTTCCATAAAATGATATCTACAAAACTTAATTTAATTTTCGCATCTGTATAGACTGCATAGCCAAAGCTGACTTAGAAGCCAAAGCTGACTTAGAAGTCGTAGCTGACTTAGAAGCCAAAGTTGACTTAGAAGCCAAAACTGACTTACAAGCCAAATCTGACTTAGAAGCCAAAGCTGACTTAGAAGCCAAAGTTGAAAGCTCTCTGAACTTGCCAACAACTTTAAGCAATCCTGAAAAAGCTCTAATGCGGACTATTGTAATAGAAACAGATAACTAAGCATTTACTGACGACAAATTTATCTTTATTTTAATACATTTGAAAATGCATTTTCATTTAAAAATAAAGATAAGATAGGTATGTAAATGCTGCGTGACCAAAATATAAAATAAAACCTTGCGCTGATAGAAAATCGAACGCAGCTAATTCAACGGGCGGGCCATATATTACTTTTAATAGTTAATATACCCGTTTAAGAGCCTCTAGTTGTGCCATCTGGAACAGGAGATGAATATTAAAAGGCTCCTTTCAATAAAATGACTTCATCAACTTAGTGTTATAGCTACTTTTAACTAGTTCCTCGCGCGAACATTTCACAATTTCGCTGATAATTTAAAACTGAATCTGTTAACTTTTAAACGGACTTTGTTGTTAATAGGACTCTTTTGATATTGGGTGTTGGAGATTATTTTGTCGGGCATTAATGCTGAAATGAACCTTTTTGGCGCAGCCGTGAGGCACACACTATTATTGCTTTATGATTATTTTCACTTTTTATTTTTGTATTATGTGTTTCACGAACTGTGTCCAAATAAATAGTATTATTTCTTTCTTTATTACGTAGGCCTTTAGGTAATTCAGACACATTTTTCATAATTTTATGATTTAAACACAGTTTTACGCTAGGTTTCAATTTTTTTTTTCTTTAATCGGTTAATACCTATCATGCGTCCATTCATTGGACATTGAATATGATGTTCTATCGAGGCTAAAAAGTTAGTTTTTCCTGGTTGATGTAATGAGTAGGAAAAATAAAGCCAATGCGTGAATCCCAAGTATTGATCCTTACTACTCCATAGCTACGGACGTAGAGTTCGACGTAGCATTTCAGAAAGGGGCTTCTAGCCGATTTTCAGCAGAAATTAATTACCAACCGTTGTTTCGAATTAAAATTCTTCAACTCGCTTCGGACCCAATATAAATAAAAGCTTTTTGCAATAAAAAATAATTAAGAAATCCTTTTTTTTGGAAAATGCGGGCCATTTTCCAGAAAGGGTTCTAATCTGTTTTCAGTTTAATTCAATATGTGACGAAAATGAACGGTGACAGTAGGGACGGTGTTAGAGATATCGAAAAAGGTCAAAATATTGAAATAGTCAGTTTTTTGTAGTGTCACAAGCAGCAATCAAGTAGAGGTGTATACCTCACCCGCCTACGTCATGCTAGAGACACGTTTAGAAATCCTAACATGGAAACCTAATTCATGGAGAGGGGAATCAAGCCCGATAGCTTCCTCGGACCAGTCGCCTTATTAGATCAGTGCAGCTTCTGGCATCGTACCGATATCCCGACGGCATAACACGTTAGACTTTTTTATATAAGCTACTGTTTTATAGATTTTATATAAGACCAGCTGTTGCCCGCGACTTTGTCTACAATCCAGGATGAAAAGCAGCCTATGTCCTAACCCAGGTCATGGTCTTCCCATGTACCAAATTCCATCCACATCCGTATAGCTGTTTTAGCGTGAAAGCGTAACAAACAAACCAACAAACAAACTCACTTTCTCATTTATAATATTAGTTAAGATTAGAATTGAGTGGAGATGAGAATGCGAAATTGGAAAATGTGCCGTTTATGATTTTAGAAAACTTATTTCTGAAAATTTCTTACTGGTGTTATTTTACACTTTTTAAAGCTTTTTATAGCATTTTATATACTTGAGATTATCTACTGTAGGAGTCACCAAGTTGTGTGACACATCTCGATATTTTAGATCTTCTGCGAAGTATCAAGTATGTCCTTACCTAAGTTCTCGAATTTCAAACGTTGAAATGTTTCAACATAATTTTCCGCTCGTTTACTCATAATTAAAACTTTTTGCTACAAAAACCATGCTGTAGGTACCTACGGCGTTTATTTAGTCTTACTAACACAATAAAGATATGCACGCGATGTTCTACACGTTAAAAAATGAATACCAACTGGCCCAAACTATGAATCATTTTGGCATTTACAAATATAGGTAGGTATCTATTTACAAGTCTTGAGTGCCTCGAGTGCTAAGAAACACGTGTCACAGTAAAGTCCGACCATTAAACTCCAAACAGGTTGTTTCGATATTTCCAAAACGGCGTTCAATTATTTTTATTCACAGCAACATAATAAAATTACGAATAATTATTAGCAGGTTTTGTTAAACTTATTGCCGCAGAAGTGCTATTTTCGAACTGTTCAGCTGAAATTCTACTGAAAAGTTCAAATTTTCCAAAATATTACAATGCTATAACCACCTTACATCCTTTATATATCAATTAGGTACCTTGATAAGTAAGTACTTATCAAGGTACCTAATTGATACTGTTAAATAACAGTATCAGACAGAGTTAATTGTTGCTTGTAAGTTTTTTTAATTAAGCATACCTAATATATATTTTTTTTAAATATAGATTCATCAATCATCATTCTGAAAATTGTCTATTCATGGCAGTTCTTTATCCATTCCTCTATGAACTCGCATGTAAGCCTGATCTATGACGCGTAGCTACTTAAAACGTGGGTGATCACCAAAAGTCTGTGTTGCCATGCCACCCACCAGTCCGCGTACACGCAACATGATTAATATGTTACCTATGCACCGAGTTTATAAATAATACAGTTCAAAAACAATGAACGGTACGTTGGTCGTAGCGTGGAGAAATCTAAACATCACAACCCTAAATAAATTGCTATTAGTATGCATACCACAGCGACAAACGCAGCCAAAATCGAACGGCCTGTGATGGTGTAACCGCGTGAGTGAGGTAGTAATGGACCGGGTTCGTTCGCCGATAAAAGCGAAAGTGCTGCGTTCACTGGGACAACGACCGGCTCCTGCGGACAGCCCTGTCGGTTTCCTGCATCCAGGTCATCATCATCAAAAATTGGCGACTGCGTCACCGACCTCTTGTTAGTCAGCGCAGTCTCCACGCGCATAGAACAGGGTTCAACTGGCATTTGTTTTGCTAGTTGGTAGGTATATCTTATTTTGATATGTACGAGTATTAGGCTATTATCATGTGTTTCAGTTCAAGCTTCATATAAGAGTTACATTTTATTTAAAGTTTGACTTCAGAGATAAGCAATTTTGTGATGTACGAACGTATATTTCCCTCATGACCACAAAATCCGCATAGCAATTTCAAGATATCGCAATATTTGCTATGTTCAAATGTACGGAAAAGCAGTAGGTACCTACAAAAAGCGATTCGTTTTTAAAAATTCATGACTTTCATAAGATTCATACAAATGTAGCTGTATAAGCAACTACCTAAATATGTCATTTATTAATATCCGAAATTAGAAACATGCTTTATGTGAGTTCAATGAACTGTGTTGGTACTAGGTACCTACCTACATTATGTTAACAGAGCTTTATTCTGCGGTAGAGTTTTACCCAAAGTAATATACTCGTACAAATCAAAATATTTGACTTTCCATTATTGAATTCCTTCTGTTCCTTCTCACTTGTCCGTTGTTTTTAATGGGCAAATTGATCACCAATTAGGTAGAACAAGTTTCCGTGGCTAACTATGTAACGTATGAGTCTAGGTATATGTGGTGTTTAAGTATGTGGTAAAAGATTAGTTAGTATACATTGTACTGTTGTAAAATATCACACTGTCAAAACATCAGCCACTGTTGGTATTGCAGCAAGATTTTTTCAAATTACTTCATCATAACTAGCAAATAACGCACTACGTCTCTATTCCGCAGCAGCACGCGTGCTTAGCATGACCACGATAGAAACGGGTTTTGTCGACGGAAGAATAGACAAAATGACAGCTGAACAATCACAATCTGTCATTTTGTCTATTCTTCTGTCGACAAAACACAGAAAACCCGTTTCTATGGTTTTCTATTGTCGTGCGTGACAGTAGCTGGCGGTCACCCAGTGCGTTGTCTGTCCGAGTAATATTACAGCCATTCTGCTCGTCCGTCGACGCGTGAATATTTCATTCCTCGTCATCTCATAACACGACGCTTCATTCCATAAATATTCAAGTCGTGAGACGTCCATTAGCCCCCGTTAAATTAACATTGACTACGAGCTACGAGCTATGAATTTTGCAAAAAGCAAAGTTTGGCAATGTGTGCCGACAATGACTCGTTTATATGCAAGTACATTACAAATTGCTTCAATATACACGCATATGTAAGTAGAATACCGTCTGGCAAGTGCTGAAAAATCAACAGCGTATTAAAGTTGTATAAATATCTCTGGCTCAAAGCGCCGGCGCCGCCGCCCGGTGGAATTGTGGAAACAACGAATTTCAAGTTGATATCGTTAGAGCCCGCACTCACGACGGAAATGGTTTTCGACATGCCTCATGCCTTTTTCCAACTCCGAAAACAAGTTAAATTCTTGTTTCAAAGGAAATTGCCTACCGGGTCTAACTTTTCACAATAAGTACTGGGTCCTGTCTACGTGTACCCTAGGCAGTTTTTGATATTGTAATTCAAATAAGTATAAGTATATAATTACGAGTATTATCTTGTAGGTAGGGAAGCCTTTGGGTGTATCACTCTAATGTTTTTCTTACTTGCGATGCTAACGTTGCACATTACAAGTATTACTATTTACTGCTCCAACTAAGATAAATTCCTAAACAAAGACATGACAAAAAAGACATTTTACTTGTCACAATTTCTTATAAATTGAGGAAACAAACTGAGTAGGGTCAACTATTTATTTGTAGGCGACACCGCCTGCCAGAATAACAAAATGTAGCCAGTGCGACATGTAGCTACTTAAATTTGCCAGGCGCTTTGTTGTCTGGTTCGAATTCGAACCCACAGCTTGCGTCGATCTAATCACGTTTAATGTTTTAAAATATAGCATGTTATCTTCTGCAATAGCAAGTTTTCACATTCAACTTTCAAGCACAAGCAGAAAAATATAGTCACAAAATATACCTAGCCAATAAAGTTACAAGGTTTAATATTTTCCTAGTCTATGGATATTTATTTTACCTTGCCTCTCCAAAGTTCCTAACTAATATTTCTGAAAAATCAAAGATTAGTATCGCCACATGATAACATGAATCATAATAAGGGAGGCTTTATGTGTCTCGACATTGTAATTAACTTACATTTTATGAGTGACAGCGCCCTTACCTGACAAAGTAGAGCAGCGCCCTTGCTTGCTAGAACATTGTTATGAATTACAATAGAGGGCGTAAGCGTATTCACCAAAAATAAACAGTTCAATCAGACAAGACTACCTAGTACATACTTTGTTTGTTCCAAAATGTTACTTTTGGACTCCTTTACCTAATGGTAGTTGTGATTTTCCCAAATTTTCCGTAGCCTTGATTTCATTTTGCCACTTCACCGTAGTTCCTATTTCAATAGTTCTTTTGAATTCCTTTTTTATTTTCTTTTCCGTATTTAGATACCTACATAATTTAGATAGGTACTCACCTAACGCATATAAGTACCCATAGATAAGTCAAGATTGATTATTTCCGAATAAAGATACATCAGAAAGGTAGTTCTAGTAACTACCTGTTACTCCTTGACGTCCATCAGAATTCAGTACAGTTTACCTAGTTAGGGCCCCACTAGCAATATCACGTCCTAAAGTATAATTTGCTAGTAGACAGGATGTATTATCCGTGTCATCGCCTCATCGCGATTGCTGTAATGAAAACAAACATTCTCAAAACAAACAACAAGGATTTGATGGATGATAGTGGCGCATTCTCATCTATGTTTACTGCATTGTTCAAATTTCCCTCTTGCCAGTGGAGACAGCTAGTCGCGTACCTGTCTGGTGGGCGCAATCGTTACCGAGGCGCGTCGGTCTGCATCGGCGGGCATGCGCACACCAGCCGCGCGAGCGTTCGACCAAGTTTAGTGAGAACTGAGAAGTGAGGAGGAACGGCACTGCACGCTGGCTGCGAGTGGTCGAGTCGCCGCCGCGCCGCGCCGCCCGCTCCCGCAGTCCTCCCGCCGCGCCGGCTCTGCGCGCTCCACGCCAACCGCATCATGGTGAGTCATTGCTACAGTGCGAATTACGACGACCTTTAAAGTTTAGATGCAGACAAAAATAAAACGATACGCTCCATTTAATATAAACCAAATGCTAGTGCGTAAAACCTCTTGAAGTAGCTGATTCGAGTAATCCCCGTCACAAAATGGCATTAACCTAATTATGTAGTGTTTGATCACACTTAAAGAAATCGAGGAAACTGCGTACCGATCCTAATGAAGGTCAACCGTTAAAACCACTATTCTCACGAACTAACGTAATGTAAATATAATTTCAGGTAATGGACAACCGTGTGAACGAAGATAACGAAACAGAACACAACTCTTCAATTTTTATAACTAATTTTCAAAATGGAGACGTCGTGAACTATTCACTTGTTTTGATCAAGGGAATTATAACAAGAGGAAATTCTAATAACCATGAAAAACTATTATGTACATTAAAAAGTGAAAACTTTCAAAATAAATCGCAATGGGACGTTTATAATGGAGAATTCAAAGTAATAATAGAGCTGAAAAGAGGTGAAAATGTTATTGATTTGGAATATACAGAACAGCAACGGAAAATATTACTCTTGGACTATACTCCAAGAAAAACAAACCTTCGGGTCACTCCAGTTTACATCATATGTCAAGGCCACGATGGATGTTTTCAAAGTCCGCTAGATATTGACAACTCGATAGAAAGTGCCTGTTCCCGAATAGCTCTTGGTTCAAAGTTAATTCAAAGCTTAACAGCCGAAAAACTTTTCGAAAGTGGAATCGGAAGAAAAACATTTCAACTTGAACATGAAGTAAATCCTAAAAAACCAGAATGCATTATATTTAAAAGTAGTCTGAACGTCAACAAGGCAAGAAAAATGAAACAAACAGAATTATGGTCACATTTTGGAAGAGAATTAATGCTTTCCGACTTAGGAAGTAATGAAAGAAAATTCCTGGGCTTCATATCCTGCACTCGATATAAAGGTACTGACATCGATAAGCCTATGACACATGAAGAAATTATATCCCTTACTGAAGCATATGCTGCATTAGGGGGAGGCGGTTTGGCGCTTTTCGGGACAGCTTGCCTTTACACCTGGCCAACGACTGTAGAAGAAATCGTTCCAAAATTCTTAGATGCAACACCAGTAAATGTAAAACGATTTATGGATGACAGTGGATACCGTGGCACATTGGGAGGATGTTTTGCAACTACATTGGGATCAGTCTTCCACGAACTTGGTCACACTTTTGATCTCGGACACACGAAAGATGGTATAATGGGAAGAGGTTTTGACAATTTAGACAGAGTTTTTGTTATTGGAGAAAAACGATCAGCTTTAGTTAAAGATAACATGAATAACTTCAGTGGAAAACCAGTACAACATTCTACCGTGTCACTACAACGCAATATAAGTGTTACAATGAACGTGGCGGAACCATTACGAGTTTTAGGACCAAGAAGTAAAACCACATTGGGGAATTTTGCTGCTATGTCGAAATCTGACATATTAAGAAGAAGTCCAAATGTAACACCTATAACCAGACCATCAAGTGTTTATTCCAATATAACAAATAGACTTACGGATTCAAAGAAAAACGTTAATCGAACAAACGGAAACGATTCAATTTATTGGACCAGAAATTGTGCTGTGTTATTGTCTTATCACCGGTGGTTCAACAATGAATATGGAAGAGAAAGACAAGCGATAACGAGGTATCTGAAATTTGATAAAAACAAAATGATGATCATTTCTACTGCCGGTATTAGAATAGTTGAAGTAAGGGATGAATCAAACGGACTGGTGTTAGATTCGTATGAATTTACAAATCTTGTGCCAGAAAAAAGATTCTTGGTTCCATTTACTTTTTCACCAAAAACCAAAGTGTTGACAATAGTTGTAGAAGATGATTTGGGAAACGTGCTGAAACAGACGTTTTCATATTAATTATTTGGCGTAACAGTATTGGGAAAGTTGACAATAAAGTGAAGAAAATAAAGAAAACAAGAAGAATGACGTATTATAATTAAATAAAAAAGAAAAGTTTATGTCTCCTAGACTAGAAATACTTTTAGTTAACAAGTGTAAAATAACTAAAAAGTGAAGAAAAAGCAATGGATTATTCCTAGTGTGTGCAAATTAAATTAAGTGGTAACACCAAACCACAGTGGGCAACTGGAAAATAAATATTATGACATTTGTGTGATTGTTTGTGAGTCAGTCAGTCAGTGAAAATAGCATTGTTTGTTTCCTATTAATATTTCAGTAATTGAACGAGTAATAAAATAATTAAGCAGTTTTGTGAATGGGTGTGATATAATATCTGTATCTGAAAATGGCTAGCACTTCTAAAAGTAGTGATAGTGAAGAATGTTTTTTTCTCGCTCTTAAACACTTTCCACCAGTTATAAATGGAAGAATTAATATAATTGAATTTATAGATGCATCTACAGACTTGGTGGCAGTGGTAGGTATGTATGAATGCTTCATTCGATATTATCTTAGATTATCCAAATAATATTGATTTACAATATTTGTGTATCATTATTACAGAACGCCTTGGCACAATTTTTGCTCCTGTAAAGTATGACATGCAAGGAAATATTGATGTAAGTGTTATGAATCATGTCTTGTCTAGTAGGTAAAGAATAATTACTTAATCATCTCAATAAGTGTGATAGTTACACTCCAAATAATAATTTAATTTATTTTGATTAAAACTTTGTTTCAGAAAATAAAAAAGTATTTCATCTATGACAAAAACTCTTGCTTACTTGAGTTAATGCTTGCTGAGACTGCTACTGGCAAACCTGGAGCAGAGAGTGTGCTGTGGCTTAACAGGTGCGTCACAATCATGCAACAAAGAATTTATTTTGCAACCAGGTACAGTATTTTAAAACCTTTTAGTATGGTATTAATTACTCCTTTTTATATTTACAGGGCCCTGCTATTTTTCGAAATTGTGTTTACGCAAATCCTATGCCAGGTTCAAACCAATGATATTGATGTGAATATGAAAAAGATATTTACAGTGGCTTATGAAGGGTCTGTCAAAAAGCATCACAACTGGGTCACACAGCAAATATTTTCTGTGAGTATAAATTTGTACTGGTATTTATTATTTATCTTATCTAAAACCTACTACTCATTTTATCTATCATGTTTTAAGTTATCTAAAAATTCTTCTGATTAATCTAGATTCTAGATACCTATTGTGGTTTGTTATATTTTTATTAATATTATTTATTTACTTTTTGTTTCTAGTTTATCTGTAAAATGTCTCCAAATCTACCTGAAGTAATAAAATCTTTTGAAATGGAAGGCAATATAAAAGGATTTGTAACGAAAGTAGAAAGTGGACAAGCAACTTTACACTTAGTGAGATGTACAATTGATAACTTCTTTAAAGATAACAAACTATTCAATGAGCCCCTTGAACCAAAAGCAGAAACTTAAAACCATTGGAAGGAAGGAAATATGAAGTATTACTTAAATCTGGAGTAACTTTTTTTTATTTTAAGCATAATTTAGTTAAGATATTTGGTTGGCTGACCAGTAAAAGGTTTAGTTATGACAATTATATTTAGTAGTAGTAAATATAATGAATGTTTTGAACGTGAAATTGTATATAGTATTAAATACCAAATAATGTATTTTATGATAATGCCTAAGAGTGTACCATAGTGCTGTGTTAGTAAGTTTAGGAAGGAATGAATATATATTGTTTATTTTATATTCCTTATAATAAAATGGCACCTAAGCAATTTGATGTATTCTGTGACATTTTGTTTATACCTATTTTATTTAATCATTGGAAAAAAATATATTGAATGTCCAGTGCCTTGTAAAATATTTGAAGGCAAAGTAACAATTTTATAAAAGACTATCCACACATTTTACCAAGAGGTTATATTTGATACAATTAAGAAATATAGGTACCTAGTTCAGTTGTATTGTATAATACCCAAGATTTATGATATAATAGAGGTGCTCATTTTTATAGTTTACAGATAACATTTCGTGTGATATCCCTAAATTTAGATACCATTAATATGAGTTTAAAATATATTTAAACTTGGGATATATTCTTAATTTAGATTAAACTTATGTTTACAAACATGTGTAACCATTAATGTTTAATTATTATAAATGTGTTATACTAATTTAAATAAAAAAAGCTTTGCTTTCATACACTTTCACTCTTATATTAAAGTCCTTAATTAATAAAAATGAGCATTTAATGTTGTGTAACAACATAATAAATCCTTTTCATGTAATTTGTGTGAGTCATTATTTCCAGAGTCATTATTACCTCTACAATCAAAATAAGGATTATGGCTGATTCAATCATGACTGGGTCTAGCTGCATAGGTATCCATTTTTACAATAAATACAAAATTATTCAGATTCCATGAATATATATGAGAACTTATTGCAACCTGTCCTTTGGTTGTGACAAGTAAATACTTTTGGCAAAGTTGGATGCTTGTTTTAGTGCCAAAAAACTGAAAATAACTTCAGCAAGTGTGAGCAGCCACAACATTGTGTGTAGTGTTGTCTCCATGGGAGTGCTCATCAGGTATGGGTTGAACAGGAAAAAGCTGACCAGAGGCATTTGCATAAGTATGGTCAACATGAGGAATCCTGCCAGTTCCGGGACCTGAAAGACATTCAAGTTCAATTAATAATTTGTTATAATTTCTGTTCATAATTTAAAATCCTATGGTCAAATAAAATAGGTAGGTACTGACCCTACGAGACAGGTTTCCATAGTGACCAAGATATATTCTTGCTGACTCAATGACAACCAGTAAAGTAAACACAGTCAGTGAAAGGTATTTTGTTAGGTGTCCAAGAACATTCAACTGAAATAAACAGATATTTGATTAGCATGGAAAGAGGAGAACACAACTCGTTGCTGACACCCGTCAGTTGAGTACAAAATAATACGTGTATTACGAATTTATACTTTATTTATTCCATACCGTGTCCAACTGAGAGGTGTCAGGAACGCATTGTTTCGGCGGCCGGAGTTTAGGATATGTAGTTGAAATGGTTAATAACTGCAAAGTAAGTATAATGTGGGAAAATCGTTAATTTACCTTTGAATATAGAAAAAATCCAATGACAAAAACCCAAGTTATGTATAGGTAGTAATTAAAATAGAGACATTTTTGTAAATGTAGCATCGTCCTGTATTCCATTTTGAGTCACCAAAGTTACGAGGTAGGTTGCAGTTGCAGATCTTTATCAATCATTAGTATTCATTAGTTATTACTACTTATTACATACGGTAGGAATAGATTTATTTTTCATTATCTTGTGATACTTATCAGGTGAGTTCAGTCTACGGGGATAATAATTTTCATAGTGTTATCATTTCTTATCCTATCTTTGTACCTACATAAATGCTATTTCAGAAATAGTTCAGTCAACACGACTTGTTATTTTAACTTGAACTCTGAAAACACAGATTTCTTACTAACTCCAGATATAAGATAAATAAAACCTATTATCAATAATGATAACAATAAATTATTGTTTACTACGACGTAATGTAATGACAATTGACAACAACAAATACAAACAAACCAAACTTCAAAATCAAAAGTTCACTGCTACCTGTCAGTCAGTGACTCCGATGCGCCACCTATCGTGAAAAAATGGCAGTACAGATCCTCATTGAGGATCTGTACTGCCATTTTATACAAAAACTGTCAATTCAGTAAATTTAAATTTTCTCATAATATGCATAAGTGTGCTGTGCCAGGATATACTAAACTACTAACCCTGGTGTTCATTTATTTCCCAAAGATACTACGCTTAAAAAAAAGTGGGAAAATAAAAGAGTAAAACTAAAAGTTTCTTTGAATATGTTGATTGGTAATCTTCGGGAATATGGTGAAGCTCAGGTGGAGCTATTAACATCTTGGTAAAGTTCTACAGCAAGAACGTCAATTGCTTGGCTTTCAGACGCTTGAGGGCTTTGATTGCCGAAATAAAATTTTCGGTCATAGTTAACCTAAAAAATAAAGAATACCATTTATAAGGCTTCCAGGTACAGACGCCAGCAGGTCCACCTACCCGAAACTGTCAAATTTTCCGATTCAACTTTGAACTTTATGCTGTAGTGATAAAGTTGAAAATCTATTAAAGAAATTTGACAGATTGTAGTAGGTTGATGAGTGGACCGGTTTCAACTAAAAAAAAACAAAAAACTGATTTAAACAAAACGAAAACGATTTGATAGCGACCATCCCGCCACTGGCGACATCTGCGCTGAGCTTTGCTTGTGGTTTTATTTTTTGGGTGGGAATTTATCAAATAATTTCTCCCGCTCTGGGCGGAGTGGAAGAGCGTGTCAGACTCTTACTGACTAAAACCCACCCGTGTTCCTTCAGTTGCCTTTTGGACACCCCGGCATGCATCGGTCCTGGCCGACACCGCCAGTTGTGCTGACATCTCTTTGAGACGCGCGTGAAACACAACGCGTAGTCGACCCGGGCCATCCTTATCGGACGGCGAACTACCAATTACTTACTGTCCGCAAGCCCGCGCAGGCAGTACAAATTACAGTGAAAACACAAAAATATCAACTAAAAACTACAAGACAAAACATGTTTACGATTAGTGCTGCTAGCGCCACTAGTGGTGAAACTTGGCTTATACTTCTCCTTTGGTATAAAATTATTCATTGTTTTTTTATAGCAATTTGAATAGCCGTTATAAGGTTTTCTGGATGATTTTTCTTTTCAAGTATTTCAATTTTGATATGCGAACTCGATAATTTGTGGCAATGTATTTATACTGATACTATTCAGAGGTATTAAGTTAATTAATAAATAATTAATAATAATAATTAATAATTAATACTCGATAATTTGATTATTTGAACTTTTGGAGTTGGCCACAGGCACAGGTTCTGTCACTGTCAACAATTCTTTTTGACACTGACTGAACCGTACTTAACCTAACTTTTTCCCAAATGTTGATTTAATTAATGAAAACTTGAAATACAAAAATATAAAGAGCAATTTATTACATATTATAAATGCACATGCAATATTAATCACAATCACACTCTTATTGTGATTAAAACTATGATAATGTTAACTCAGTCGCTTCGTGTGACCCTTGGTAAGTTGTTTTCAGAATATTTAAAAAACCCTAGGGTTTAAATGATGATAAAAGAAACTTAAGAGCGTTCATCCTGAATGTGGACAACGTCGCAAATAGATGTCAAATATTTCGCTGTTTTGATTAATTTGTCAGTATTTCTGTATGGGAATAAAAAATGTGGCTAACTAGCGAACTAGAATTAATATTAATAATGAATTGCAATTATAGCACTGAATTTGATGTTGTAACCGTTTTAGGTGTAAAAAAGGCATTTGGAAATCTTTCAAAAACTTTAATACATCTAAAACTAAGTATTCGGTGTTACAATATTAATTACTTACTTATTGCATTTTATAATCTATATTTTACTTCACTAGTTAGCCAGATTACAAATTTCCAATACAGTAATATTGCCAAATTAATCTAAGCCGGTAAATATTTTACAGCTATTTGCAACATTGCCAACGTTTAGTATAAGATAGCTCTTAATAATGAGAGTTTTTCAACTTGTTTTAGGTCTTTTACGGCCGGAAAGCTCGCAACTGGTGCTTGTAGCCGGTATAAAATATTTTCCACCCCCAAAAAATTATGACCGTAAGTTCTTATTTTATTAAATTTTTATGTAACTACACTGTTGTTTTATAAACGCACTAATTTACATTAATATGACACTTGCTACTAATAGGAAATGATCCAATGGAATATAAAATCCGAACTATAATATTATAAATGCGAAAGTGAGCTTGTTTAAATAAATAAATAAAAATAAAAATTGTTTATTGATACCAGTTACATTCACAACTTTGCAGGCTAAAGCGGGTAACAATTGAAATGTATAGTACAATACATGCTGATATTGATTCCCAAACTAAGCCAGAGCTTGTATTTTGGGAAACAATGTTCAGTCATAGTGATGACACACAGTAGACATTAATTGATGTTTGAGGACAAAGGTGAAATGTTGTGAAAAGTTTGTCGCTGCACGGTGCATGTGGTTACAAAAAAAAAATAAAAATAAAAATTCTTCCTAATTATTATATTCTTATATATTACGGTGGGTGTCGCGTGTAAAGTGCGTGCATGTATCTATGTATGTATGTATGTACTTATCAGTAATTAGGGGGGGGGGGGTTGTATGTGGGTGGGAGAGTGTCCGAATGTATGGGTGAGTGTCCGTATGTATGGGTGAGTGTCCGTGTGTGTGTGTACGCAGCCCTGCGATGTAAATCTTGGGATCGGTTTCATAACCACTACGTACTGTGTGTTTAGTGTGTGAGTGTGCATCTGTGGTTTTATGCGTGTTGAAAAGTTTATGCGTTGTATATTAATAAATCCTCAGTTTTGTGGTAATCTAGTTGCAGAAGCCAATCCGCCACTAGAGGTTTAATTTTATTTTTAGTTAGTCCTGTAATTTGCAGATCCTTGTTTATTATATTGTACAGCTTACAGCTTATTGCATTATAGTGTCTACTTGCAAAAGACGTCTTACAGGGGACTCCACGGCAAACAAAAGTTTTTTTGCGTCTCCTTGGGTCAGGTAAGGGGACATCACTATGCTTTCTCAGCGTGGATTTGAGCACAAAAAGCTGTCTTACTGTTAACACTTTAAATTCTGAGTAAAGTTCTGTAGTGGGATATCTAAAAGGCTTTTTGCTTATTACTTTTAGGACAGCTCTTTGTGCTCTCTCCAATCCGATTAGAAGAGTTTTGGCGGCCCCTCCCCAAACCGGTATGCAATACTGGATGATGGATTGACAGAGGGCTAAGTAAACCAGTTTTAACTTGTCAAAGGTAGCAGAGTTCCTAAGCGTTTTAAAGAGGTGTATCAGTCGTCTTACCCTAGTGGTAACTGCTTCTATATGCCTGTCCCATCTCAGGCCACTATCCATATGTACGCCCAGGTATTTAACGCTATCAGTGCGAGCAATTGCCTGGCATGTGCAAGTGCCCCTGGAAGAGCAGTTATGGGCTTTTATAGTAAAGTCAAGTGTTGGATGGTCAGATTTTCTGATGGAAAAGGTGACGTATTGTGTCTTCGTAACGTTTAACGTTAGAAGGTTCTTCGTTAGCCAGTTCATAACTATGCGAAGGGAGTATTCCGCACTCTCTTTGACCGCCCTCCAGTCAGGTCCTGATATCAAAATTGCTGTGTCATCCGCGTACGTGAAAATGGTGGTGTTTGGAAGGGAGATTTGACACAGGTCATTAATATAAAGCTGGAAGAGGGTCGGTCCAAGAATACTTCCTTGCGGTACGCCGTAGGATATAGTGTCCTCGTCACTTAAGTAGTCTGCTATTTTAACTTGCTGTTTCCTATTTGTAAGATAATCTCTGAAAATTGCATGAGTTATTCCCCTTACACCCAGCCCCTCCAACTTGGCGAGAAGAATAGGGACAGAGACGGTGTCAAAAGCTTTGGAAAGATCTAGAAACATGCATAGGCATTTTTTCTTATCATCCAAGTTCTTCACAATAGTATTTGTAAGGTCCAGTACAGCATCTTCAGTCGAGAACCCAGAACGAAAGCCATACTGGTTTTCGGCTAAGATCTTGAATTTGTCTAAGAATTTTTTGAGCGCCCGGTTTAGCACCTTTTCCAAGATCTTTGAAAGAGTAGATAACACTGCTATGGGGCGATAGTTGTTGACACAGTCTCTGTCCCCGTTCTTATAAATTGGGTGAACTATCGCTTTTTTGAAGGCTTTTGGGAACGCGCCTGTTTTAATAGCGAGATTGCAGATATGTGTTATTGGAGGAATTAGTATGTGCCGACACTGTCTAATGATTTGCGATGAGATACCATCCCAGCCAATAGCACAATCAGTGCGCAACTGCAGTATGATAAGATCAACATCGGATTCCGTAACATCAGGCATACCAAAAGAATTTACTGGGCCGTTGAGGGGTGGGAGGTTAGCTGCGGTTGAAGGAGAGGAGTTTGGTAAAGAAGTAGATGGAGATTGAAATTTTGCTGCTAGCTTTTTACCTATGTTAGCAAAGAAGTTACACACTTCATTGTTTGTTTGTTATGCTTTCACACTAAAACCGCTGAATGGATTTGTATGAAATTTGGCGCATGGGTAGACCATGACCTGAAAGGACATAGGATACCTTTCATCCCGATATTCCCACGGAATCGTATCGGTGAAAATCGAGCCGGTGAAATTGTGGGGCGCAGCTAGTACCAAATATATAAAAAAATCTACTTAATAAAAATCTTAAATTCATTCACTGACAGACAACTCCAGTCTAAACCGCTGGGTCTAGAAGCATAGATTTTATTTCAAGATTTCCTTATGTCTGTCTGCGCGAGCTGTATCTCATAACTGTATTATGTAGACAGTTGAAAATTTCACAGATTATGTATTTCTATTGCCGCTATAAGAACAAATAATAAAAATGAAATAAAGTTAAATATTACAGTGGGTCTCCATACAATAAACTGTTAATTTAAAAAAAATAAAATAACTGGCATGTGGGGTGTCATCGACCGACACCTCAAGAGGCTCCCATTGTACGGCTGGGTCAAGGGCTTGGCCACGGCACGCATAGTGAGGAGGTTCCTCTCTAGAGCCCTGATCACCGGCAGCTTGGACAGGATCCAAGATGCAGTTCCTGAAGCCGATGGGCTACAATTTTTTATCTTTTTTAATGTTTTTTACAAAAATATTTAAAAATGTAAGCAATATGTATTGAAAATGAAATAAAGGATAATAAATAATATTTATACTTAAATCATAATTATTTATATTCAGGATAAACATGACCATAACAATATAACACCGGGACAGAATCCAATAGAATTTTGCCAGAATCAAAATACATATAAGCACTTGCATTTCCCGCAAGTCTCATTAGTGGAAGCTCTTGGACCAAGTTCCGAACATCTTTGCCCATTGTACTTTATCTTTGCGATTTTGACTTTTAATAATTTTTAATCTTAATCCCCGGTTACACTTGTGCAGTAAAACTTTTCATTTTGATACCCCACTCGATAGAAATGGGAGTTTTTTTTTTGAAAACAAGCTTTTCGGCGCCAAAAATCCGCCATTTTTATAGTTATTCGTAATCCGTATTTTTACCTAGAGTCACTCGCGCAATATAGACAAATCTAACGATATATCATTCATCGAAATCGGTTCAGCTGTTTGGTATTTACGAGGGAACATAGAGACGGACACATACATACAGGTCAAACACATAATCCTCCATTTTGGCTTTGCCGCAGTCGGGTAAAAAGAGTTCAGCTGTGCTCGGAACATGAAATGGAGGCCACTTCAAACAGGTTATACAACCATAGTCACGGTAAATGTAAATTAATATTTTGGATAAACTCTGGAAACATAAGTATTATAGGTACTATCGAAGAACTTCATATCTAAGCAGTTTGAAAACAAAATCCCGTGAACACGATGACCACATCTGTTACCGCCCCTGTTCTATAGCGGCCGAACGCTGCAAGCCGAAATAGTCCTTACTGTGTATAGATGTGAACTTCTTCGATGGTACATGATTTACTTTGTATTCTATATTACACTAGCTTCTGCCCGAAACTTCGTCTGCGTGAATTTTTTTGTTTTGACATCGCAGCATCGCATCGCCCGCCCGCGATATTTAGCTTCGTTTTCGCTTAATGTTCTTTCTGACTGTTTTCTTTTTGCTCGACTTCTAAGGATGTAGCGTGATGTTTAATAGCCTATAAGGTTCCTCAAGAAAGGGCCTATCAAATACAAAATCATTTTTCAAATCTGACTGGTAGTTCCAGATATTAGCGCGTTTAAACAAACAAACTCTTTTAACTTTATTATATTAAGTACTAGCTGCACCCCGCGGTTTCACCCAAATAAGTCTCGATCCCGTGGGAATATCGGGATAAAAAGTATCCTATGTCCTAACTCAAGTCATGGTCTACCCAAGTGCGAAATTTTATCCAAATTCGTTCAGCCGTTTTAGTGTGAAAGCGTAAACATACAAACAAATGTTTTCTCTTTATAATATTACCAACCTTTGCCAGCGGCTTCGCCCGCGTGCATGTCGGAAATTTTCCCAAGGGAACGTACTACCGGGATAAAAAGTATCCTATGTCCTATTACAGGTCATGGTCTACTCGTGTGATTTCATCCAAATCCGTTCAGGCCGTTTTAGCGTGAAAGCATAACAAACAAACTCACTTCGCATTTATAATATTAGTTAGGATTATTACTAGCGGCGCACCGCGGTTTCGCCCGCATAAGTCTCAATCCCGTGGGAATATCGGGATTAAAAGTAAAAAACAAATAAGCAAACAAACAAACTCACTTCGCATTTATAATATTAGTTAGGATTATTACTAGCTGCGCACCGCGGTTTCGCCCGCATAAGTCTCAATCCCGTGGGAATATCGGGATTAAAAGTAAAAAACAAACAAACAAACTCACTTCGCATTTATAATATTAGTTGGGATTATTAGTTTAGATAGATTGTGCCTCTCCAGTCCATCACGAAAAGGCATAGTTAAATGTCTTTGAAAAACACATTTTCTTCAAAAACTTTCATGTCATTTTTATTTTCTTCAACATTGAGCTTATGGATCCTGTCAGCGTTTTTCTCTATTACCTGTAGTTTAGAATTTAACCATAATTGCTAGAAAAAAGAAAATCACCCGTATATTATATGCCTAACATCCATAATATAATATAAATCTAAATAATTGCGTGCAGATATTGATATACCTGAGCGTCAGAGGCTTCGTATTTACGACAAGGTGCCCATATACCCCTCAAACTTGAAACCACCTAAGATGCAAAAGCGTCTACGCTACATGCGTGGTCCAGAGCCACTACACACAAACCTACAGTTGCAGCAATATGGTGTTGTTGTAAGTTTTAATCGTTTTTTTTTTTCATGTGCTAAGATAATAGGCATTAAAATATCATCTAGCTTTCTTCAGTAATTTGTTCTTTCACTTCAAATGATGCATTGTACTTTCATAGTTGCATAATTGTAAATTAACTAAATTCTTGAACACTTTTGAACAAATAAGCATTAACTAATTAATTACTCGAATACCTCATTGGTCTAGTGGTCGCAAGTACTACTGCCGAGCATGAGGTCCTGGGTTCGATTCCCGGATCGGGAATCGAACGGATCGGGGTTCTCAGTAGCAGCCCGGAGTCCGGACTTGTGCCCGATTGATGGCAAAAGGCTAAGGGTAATAGGGGCGTATTACATGAGACTTAAACATGACTGGCGAAATGTGGGTGTACTATAGGTACACCTCTGCCTAAGCCTTCGGGAAAATACAGGCGTGATGTTTTGTAATTAAATACTTAATCTTTTCAGGCTACTGGTGGCGGCAGAATGCGTTCTGAACATTTCGAAATGGCCCGTCTTGTGGTTGCAAGGAAGTTAGATCAGAAGAGAATGTTTGCCATCTGGCGAGTAGACCCTCCATGGCAGCCCGTCACAAAGAAAGGTCAAGGTCAACGTATGGGCGGAGGTAAAGGAGCCATCGACCACTACGTCACTCCCATCAAAGCTGGCAGGATTATCCTTGAAGTCGGCGGCAAGTGCGACTATGCTGAGGTATGTGTATATTTTTTTAGGCCCATTCTGCTGTTCAGAGCTGCCAGACTAGTAATATGTAAAACTTATCAATAGTTAGCCAGGTTATCCATGATGCGGGTGAGCAGCTAGGTGTCAATGCTGTTGTGTTGGGTTAGTAGTTGGTACGTTTTGTTATATATAATAGTATCACTCGGGGCTGTGCTACAGGGTGCTATTTTTTACAGAAAAGGTTGGGTTCAATTCCTTGCTAAACCAAAGGCCGGAGAGGGAAAGGACTGGAGAGACACAATCTATCTTCCTATTTAGATTTAGACTGTCTATACTGAAACATATTAACCGACTTTAAAGAAAGCAGGAGCAAGCACCTACTCTGATTTCTCTGTTATTCCTGAGCCGATTTACGTGATTATTTTTCATTTGGTAGAAAAAACCACAGATTTGATCAAAGTGCACTTCCGAAGGCGACCACAACCGCGTACCGCAAGCGCCAGTGTCCCCCAATCGTATTGGCAGACCGCAGCGACCCGCATGCCGCTACGGTTTTCATTCCGATCGCGGCGTCACAACTTCGACGGCAGCGGCATTTCTCTTCTTCAGTTTCGCGATAGTGACATAAGTCTAAAAAAAAACGTCTTAGTGACAGCCAGTGATAGCACTATTCTGGTTTGCAGTCTGCGGTCGAAGCTGGATCGCAGTGTCAGGCGGTAACGTCGCTTTCTACGGAAGCGATTTCATTGAAA
Source organism: Xanthia icteritia (assembly GCA_949128155.2). Lineage (NCBI taxonomy): Eukaryota > Metazoa > Arthropoda > Insecta > Lepidoptera > Noctuidae > Xanthia > Xanthia icteritia. Next base: position 9,156,322 of record OX421941.2, read on the forward strand.
CCAGTCGTGTCGCTGCAATTGGGCGACGTTACCGCTTGCGGTTTGCGGTTGCGGTCTCTTTCGGAAGGGCACTTTAATTTTGTTTAAGCAGTTTATGAGTCAGCTTCAATAATAGGTTTTTAATCCAGTTCGTCTATGTTGATGGTGTGGTTTATCTTCACATAGTAAGTAGTGGTAGGTACATGTGTTTGTATGGGGTACTACAACTGAAAAACAAATACTGTAACTCGGCTACGGAAAAGTAAAAGTAATCTTAAAAGTACGATACAAGAAAATATTTCAGACAGAAATCAAGAGGTACAAAAATGGTCAAGCTAAAGCCGTCGTCGCATGCCATTATAATTTTGTAGGTATTCCTGGCACCCACATGGTATACAGGCATGCGACCACGGCTTTATCTTGACCATTTTTAGCACTTCTGAAACTATAGGTTATTTTTCCTATTTGTGGTCACTTTTTTTCTGAAGTGTGTTTTTTGTAAAAATGATTTTTCTTATTTTCAAACATATTTTAGGTTTACCCTATGCTGAAAATAGTAGCCGAGCGGTTACCATTCAAAGCTGAGGCCGTTTCCATGGATATCTTGAAAAAGAAGGCTGATCAAGAGAAATGGTTGGAAGAGAACAACCAGAATTATTATACGATGAAGTACATCATACAAAACAATATGGGAGGATGTCACAGGATGTTGTCGCCGTTTGACCACCGGTGGTATGGAAAATATTTGTAAATATTCTTATTTAGTTAGCATAAGTAGTAAAAATACAGAAATTGAGTTTATACTTGCAGATTTTATTTCACTACCTTGGATTTAACAGGCCTGAACATAAAATAATTCATAAAAAATACAAGTAGGTACTTCATGTTTATGATTTTATTCAAGTCTTGGTTTCGAGGTATACAGATACTTAAACACACTGTTCTCTTTTATAACTTCTAAGGTGACGATATTACCGTGGACATTGACGTCTACGTCCATAAAATGTATCGAAATACGTGCTCGTTATTACGTTATCTTGGTCGGGCATTTAAAAGAGTCTTCATATATTTCCATACATTTTACTTCCCCATGTTATCATGATGCCGTGACGTGGACGTGGGCGTCCACGTCCACGATGATATTGTTAGGTTAGAAATAATCAAAGCGCACATTAGTTTAAGGTAACGTTTTTTTCATTCAAATTGGGAACCTCAACCCCATCAATGGTTTTAAGTACTTGTAAGGTACAGTTGTCTGTGCTAGCCTTTCAGACCAATTATTCACACTCCAATAAATGAAACAACATGTAATTAATAATGGTTTATTAAATTTGACATTTTCATGAAAGGATTTTCGTGACAAGCCTCAGTTTGCATACATGAATCAAACCTTGTAGCAATAATTACTTTATAAACTCCTTTCTTACAATTATGGCAAAAACTCAACAAAAACAAATGTATTACAGTAACAAATACTACAGCGTAGAGTACTTAGTATCTTATGACTCGTCCCTAACCTAACGACAAAAGCCAAACAACACGCTATTAGTATTTTAGAGAGTATCATGGTTCACGAATAAAGATAGTGCAAGCTGATACGTGTTCCACAGAACACTAGGCGCCATCTGTTGCTAAAAGTAAACAGTACAAGTTTGTAGTCCACTGCTCCTATTATTACATTATTTTAGGGTCACATTAATACACAATACAAGATAAAACATTTATTATTTAGTGTACTATTGTAACAGACATGAAACATTTCATCATATTGTGTGCAATTCTACTCTGTTCATATTATGTTAAGCGACTTCTACCACATATATTTTCTATTCTCCATTGTTATCTCCACCATAAGTACCTATAAATTATATAACGTCATAACAATATTTACAAAGCCTAACATACTAACTTACAAGTAAATGCAATTTACATTTTCAATAAATTAATGTGTTTACAATATCATACAAGCGTTACATTTATATATGATATGGCTTTTTATTTATAAAATAGACTGCATATAAAATCAATCCCTAGCAGTCATTTTATCACAACTTTAAACCATTATTAGTATGACTTGTCAAATGTTATTGGTACATTGTGAATATTCCATTTATACCTTATAGTAAACAGTTTTTGTTTCTATAATAATTATTAATAATATTTAATTTAAATAAGTCTATAAATGAATAATTCAGTGCTTTCTGACGAAACGAAACTAATTTCCGTATTTAAATTTAATTAGGCTGTCTTTACGTAGCGATAAATAAATCGAACTAGTTCACATCAAATATTTTAAAAGATTTTAAATAGACGGTTAAGCCATTTCTGAAAGAGTGGAACAGTAGAGAGTTGAGCAAATAAATTAGCTCAGATTAATTATAATAATTATATATTTGACTAGTTCTGTATCTTAAACTACACTTAAATACTATATTCCCTAGAAACTGGCGATTTGCAGTCTTAATTATAATAACTATTGTGTTTTATTATCCAATACACGTTTGGCGGGAAAATGAAAGTGATTTCGTATCGAGGGATTTATAAAATAAATGCATTTTTACGTTTAACTGGCGTACATTAGCTAAGCTCTAAGTTAAGACAAAAGTGAGGTAGCGTTTTTACCTTCTAGTGGAAAAATATATACAGATCTAGAACGAATGCAACGTTTTTTTTGGTATGAGAATAGTACAATAGCGACATAATATCCTAAGGTTCGCGAATAGTAGGCAAGGATATACGGCGCTTAGTGTACAGCATTAAATCAGCCCGTTACCATAAGGAGACAGTAATATCAATATACAGACAAACCTCGCGTGAGTAATATTTATAATTTATTATATTCATTGACATATTATGAGTATTAACTACATGCACACAATTATCATTATTAGGTACTTTAAATATGTGCAGCTTTGTAGATGACTAGAGTAAATACGTTTAACGATAGTATTATTATGTATAAAACAGTTACAATTTGTATAGTTTCGATTTCGATCACTGCAAGGATCCACTTTGAGACACATATTGTATCGAGGATAGTACATTGACTGTCAACAACTTTACTCGTAAGCTTCGCTCAGGTGCTCTAGCAAGAATTTCAATTGAGTTTTCATGAAATTATTTTTGTGAGCGATGGAGTCGCACAGCACTTGCGTCGGTGCGACTGCGTTGCCGTTGCTTACGTTCTCGTAAATGTGCGCGTCTGGGAACGCGTTGTTGTTGTGCGAGTCAGTGGTACTAGCCTCTAGCCCGGCTGCCCCGGACGTATCAGTGGGTGCATTGTATACGTCGATTGGCGGAGCTTTGATGCTATGCTGATATTTAAACGTAGACAATATCTGCCGGATCTTTGCAATGATCTGCTCTACTCAGGCGTTTGATTCCTGCGAAAAATTTTAAAAATACATAAGTCAGAATTCTGCAGCAAAATCTATAGGGTATAGAATGTCTAAATAGAATCGTGAAGTTAGATACTACTTTCTATGCTAGTGTAGTGGTAAGAGTTGTGGTAAGAGTTAGCTGCTTTCTAGCATTCTACATTGATGACAAAATAAACAATGGTTCAAGAGAGGTGAGAAGTGGAATGTTGTGTCTAGGCGATCACCCGAAATATCGAATTTGCTGCAGGTGAATTAATGAATAGGTACTTAAAATGAATCTTAACAGGTATAATTAAGTGTTATAATACTGCACGGCATTCGTATGTATAGTCATATAAAATGTAAGTATTCATATAAAATATTATCCTAAATTTCATATTAAATGCATCAAAATTGAGGCTCTATCCATTCATAAGAAGGTACATCGAACATCGAGACAATACATGATAGAGCCGCGTCGGGTCGGCGGCGCGTGACGTGGCGAGCGGTATCGATGCAAGCACACAGCAACACTACACTAGAAGCAGGTGGGACGGTGTGTGGCGGTTTATACCTTGAGGTTGTGGAAATAATGCATGATCTGATCGTAGTCCATGTGCAGCTCGTCCAGCCCGAGCGCCTCGGCCGCGGGCTCGCGCGTGTCCGCGCCGCGCGAGTACATCGGGTTGCCCACTATCGTGGCGCGCTTCACCTCCGGAGAGTTGCTCCCTACGTCACAACTCCACGTTACTCTTTGTTGACTACTTTCACAGTATGTCTAACTAAGTTTTTTAGACGAGGAAAGATCAGGTTTTGTTTAAAACTCACCTTTGTTCTTGTTGGCGGCCTCCACGAAATCTCCTTTTGACTCTTTGGATCTATTCTTGTGCCTCATTTGTACTTCAGGTAGGCCTATAAACATTTAGCTCATTAGTATCTAGGACTTCAATCAAACAAAATACGTCATTCGAAGAGATAATTACCGATTCCAGAGTCGTGCATATAGTCGGGGCTTTCAGGTTTGGCGAACGTTCGTCGTGAGTCGTCGGTGCCTCTGTTGAGGCCGACGATCTCTCTGTAGTCCTTGTTCTCCATCACGAGCGGAGCGTCGTTGTCGAATTCAAATAATCGTGCGCAGTCGTCCTTGTCAGTTAGCTTTTCCACTGGGTTATCTTCTAGGTCATTTCTAAGGGGGGCCGGGTTCGAATCGCGTTTGTAATCTTTCATGTCTCGGTTCAATAAGTAGGGGGAGTCCAGTTTGTTTAAATCAATAATTCTGAAAAGAGAGAAATATTTGGTCAGCCAGGACTTAAGGATGATACCAAACTACTGTGAGAAAAGTATTTGAACTTACCGGTCTGAGCGGCGGCCATTTTCTGGAGATCGTCGGGAGTCGTAATCACGGTCGTGTTTCTTTTGATGATTTCGGGAATGATTTCGTCTTGTGGGTGGCATGACTGCGTCGGGCAAAATCTGGAAAAACACCATGATATTTTAATAAAGATATCTCGTTCATTTTGCATAGAATTTTCGGACTAGATTGTCTATTTCTCCTTACTTTGCTGGGGTTTCGTGGTGGCACTGGCAGTTGTGGTTGTGGTGTTGATGAGTTCCTGTGGGGCGGGACTGGAGGTCGGTAGTCATCTGGGTTGTTGGCGTCCGTCCTGTAGACCAAATGGAGTAAATTATACCATAATTATTACAATAATACACAGAAAAAACTACTAAGCGCAAAGCTTGATTACAGACACAGGTTAGAACAATGACACCAGGCAAGACGGAGCGTGCTACCCACAGAAATCCATTTATTTTATGCTGTTATAGTGAGAACAATCTTAGGAAGTTTTGTGCGATAAGAATGTTAACAGACCAACCCAGAAGTGAATATTAATAAAAACATAGAATACACACATCACATGAATGCTTTGAAAGAACAAGAGTAAGTGCAATCAGCTTAAAAACTTGCAAAAATCACTTACTGCCAGTGTCCATCGCCGGAGTGATGCCGTGTGTGGCGCGCCGGTTTCTTGCAATACGTGGTGGTGTCAATGACCTTCTTATCATTCTGCGACGGCAGTTCGATGGAGTTGGGGTTATCGAAGCTGGTCACCATCACGTTCCCATTCTCTCGTATCGCGTCCTCAGGGTCCACATAGTTGTAGTTCAAAGGGTTAGCGGTGATCCTCATCTCAGTGTTGCCATTGTCAGTCTGTTGTGCCGAGTTTCTGTTCGCAGGGTGACGGTTGCCATTCCGCTCGATAGTCGCGCGTCCTGGAAAATTGAAAGCTTCATTTTTGACTCAATTATTGAGTGTATTTAGGATTACGAGTATTGTTATTATATTAAATCATTTAGTTGGATTTTGCAACTTGGAAAATGCATTTTTCCAAGTTATATTCCAATAATTATATACAAAATGACTCCCGTCTGCTGGTATCAAGTCAACCACTCATGCTTTAAAGTAAGTACCGTCAACAGCAGTTAACAGTTTACTCTTGAAAGCGTCTCTATGTCGTAGCAGTAAGGACGGTTTTTATAATTCAAGCGTTTTTTACTTTTGACTTGACTGGCGGTTAACTGTACCAAGGTACAGCAGATATGAAACTGAGATGTCATGTAGGTACACAGAATAATTTATTATGAGTCATGGTTCTTTTTGTATTTGGGTATACCTAACGGCACTTTAACCAAAACAAAAGTTATAAAGAAAAAATCTTACCCAGCCACACCCAGTCGTGTGCGTTAGTAGTGGACTCCCTGTTGGGCTTGTCCCGCGCCAGGCCCAGCGTGGCCCCGACCAGGCCGGCCGGCAGGCGCCCGCCCTCGGCCGCGCCGGCCGGCCCGCGCGCGCCGCCGACTCGCTCTGCGCTGGACGGCTTCACGCGCGTCGCGTATACTACGCATGATACTACGAATACCTGGGGACAAATTATTTATTTATTTATTAGACGATTTATTTATTTATGTATGTACACAAAAACATTTAAAAGAGAAAAATACATAAAGATAGAAGAGCACAAAGGTACTACCTACTTATTTCATTAGATTTTTTTCCAGCTGATCTGCGGCGCGCGAGTTGTATGAGAGACAGACATTAGACACAGTGTGTTTTTATTGGTTGTAATCTGTCTTACTGCAAAACTAGTTCTAACTTTAATTCAATCTGGAACATGCGAGATATTGCGACTGCCGTTAAGGCTCCGTGCACGAAAAAAAACCTTTTTCGTCACTAACTTATCTAATTGTAAGAAAGTTTAAAATAATTGAAAAATTAAGTCTGTGTAAATATAAAAGTACAGTTTTCGTGGTGCTAAACCATTTGTGTCAGTCACAGCACCTGGTAATAGTTGCATCACTTTTGCGCTCTCGAAAATATGGTTTATTTCGCCTTTGATTTACATAACGAAGATATTGCATAATCATAAAATAAAATTATGATTTTATTTCAACGACAGCTGAAGATTAATGTGTCAATTTTAAATTTCGTGATATGGTTTGCTGAATAATAGGAAAAAATACATTAATGACCGAGTTGAAAAAAATGGTTTTTCCACATTATTTTCCTGCTATATTTTGTATCGAAGTTAAAAAAAAATGGTTGAGCCACATGCAAGTCGACCATATAACGATGTTGATGATAATTTTCAATGTTCAAAATCAAAAGCAGTTTCTTGTAAGTGATCAAACGTTAGCCTCGCGTCATTTTTCGGAAAAATTGTTGCAAATATTTATGATTTTCCATGAATATTTAACTTATTTGAAAAATCCTTTTCAGCCACCTGCAAAACAAAGAACTCGACTTTTAAAATCACAAATAGTTTTGTTTAAATTCTTTTTCCCTTTCTCACAACTAATTAACAAAATTGATCAAAATCAATCGATTTTGTGCACGGCCTCTTAAGTTCTTAATACAAAATTGACAATTTAGACTCGGTTCTGCAGTTGGTTTTTGTACTTATTAAAGAACTTTTCGTTCGTCGGAATAAAGTTGACAAGCTGGTAGCTGGCTCGAAAATTAATTTCTGGTTCGAAATTTTGGGCTTGGACTAAAGTTAGAACTCGTTTTGTAAAGAGAAAGTAAATAAATTAATGTTCTACTGTGAAATACTCGCAGATGTGTCATAGCCTCACCGAAGTAAATACTGAGAACGAGCAAATTAATACACGAATATCGGTATTTATACTAAAAATAATCGTTTAAAAAAATCGAACTCACCACAATTGCAAAGCAGAATGCACCGAGCACCACGTATATTCCTTTAAAAAAAAACCCAAACTTTAGATTCGTTATATCTACATTAGGCAGATAGTTATAGGCATTTTAGTCACAATATCTCATGTATATCTTTTGTTGGAAATCCTCAATAAATAAATAAATGTAGCAATACTAACCGATGACAACAGAAGTTTGTGCGGTCTGGTGCTGCGAGTGCGGCGCGGGGTTGTTCCGGTAGATGGAGTTATACTGCTGCGCCTGCGCGATCGTCGGCTCGTGGTTACCCTCGTCCTTGAATGATGGGTAGCCTAGAACATAACGATTTTCAGCTCAGTCTCACATGCATTTCATGCATGTCATGAACATGGTGGAGATCTACTGATAACATGACACGGCGTTATTATTTAAGGTTTTGGTACACTGGAATATTAGGACCCTATCGCGTTTATATAACAACACAGGCAATAAGGAAAGTGGCTGAGCTGGTCACCAATGTCAGCAGTGCAACCAACCTCCGTAAAGGGCAGCTACCGCTCCCTCTAATCAGACGGTAACCACGAGAACATTCAAAGCAAATCAATTTTCGAAAGAGATTCAGCATACAATAATTCGATTGTATTATCAAACTACCCTACCTACATACCTTTAAGAATATCTCCAAGCTCAGCCATCCCGCTCCTCATGCCGCCTCTGGCCATAATATCATCATTCTGCGGCGTATCAGGCCTTTGCGGCGCGTCCCCTCCGCTAAAGTCGACGTCCACGCTAGCGGCCGCGGTCGCGATCGCGCCGGGAATGTTCTTAATGTTTGCCGGAGTCTTCGTGTCGCCCTTGCCCGGAAGAGCCACGCGACGTAAAGGTCCGGTTCGGCATTGTTCGGGTGTTAGAAGAGTTACTCGAAGCAGTTCGCCGCTTCCTGGAATGCGGAGTTTAAATTTTAGGAGTTTGGTAGCATGTGGCATAGTTTGGATGTGTGAAAGACTTGTAATTAGTAGCTAATGTGGTCAGTCAGGTACATGTACGTCGATCATATGCAAATCTTTATAATATATAGTCATGAATCTACGCCATCTTCGTGTACGTTACCCCAGCAGGAAAGTGTCTCCTAGAGTTATATGAGTGGAACGTTTAATTGGTGCCTTAGCTGCTGTAAATGTGCCCCCACATAAAAAATGTGTGCCCCCTGTCGTTTTGGAAAAAAACAGAAAAAATGATTCCTGCTGGGGTAACGTTTTTCTAGCAGGAAAATTCTAAACGAATGATCGGAGAGAGAAAAATTGTGCATGGCCAGTGAGCTTATATGTGTGCCAAAATGTGCCCCCAAAAATAAAATCTGTGCCCCTTCAGGTTTTCGAGATATTGCTTTTCCTGCTGGAGTAACGTTTTGCAGAATCGTATATCTCTAAAACCATTGCATGTGACCCTGTAGAATAAACATACACGAGTAGCTCTTAATATGTGCCCCCTATTGCCCCAATTAGATTTAAGAAAATATTTATAGTTTTCAAGTTATCGTGGTTTTATGAAAACCCGAAAAAACATCGCAGCGCCTAAATGAGACAAGGTATAAGTTCGCTGAAAACTGTATTCGGACCTTCTTGACGCTAATAATTACCATACAAAGTTTCAAAACTGTTCATGCATGCGTTTTTGGATAATCTTGCTAAAAGTCAAAACGATGGTGTCATAACTTTGACGGCAAAATACAAGGAACCGGCTCAATCCAAAACCAAAATCTTGTGCCTTTAGTCAAAAATATAGTGTGTATGGTGAAAATATTCAGCTTGGAATGTTTCGCATTAAGTAAATATTAACAAAAAACCAAAATATGTAAACAACGGCTGGTTATCCGACCAAATTCGAATGACTACTAAAAAGCGACGGATTCATACATATCGATGATCGTCCAAAGGTCATCATAAAACCACGATAACTTGAAAACTATAAATATTTTCTTAAATCTAATTGGGGTAATAAGGGGCACACATTAAGAGCTACTCGTGTATGTTTATTCTACAGGGGCACATGCAATGGTTTTAGAGATATACGATTCTGCAAAACGTTACTCCAGCAGGAAAAGCAATATCTCGAAAACCTGAAGGGGCACAGATTTTATTTTTGGGGACACATTTTGGCACACATATAAGCTCACTGGCCATGCACAATTTTTCTCTCTCCGATCATTCGTTTAGAATTTTCCTGCTAGAAAAACGTTACCCCAGCAGGAATCGTTTTTTCCGTTTTTTTCCAAAACGACAGGGGGCACACATTTTTTATGTGGGGGCACATTTACAGCAGCTAGGGCACAAATTAAACGTTCCACTCATATAACTCTAGGAGACACTTTCCTGCTGGGGTAACGTACACGCCATCTTCATATCAGTCCGAAGACATCAATGAGATGGACTATCCAATATCTACAGTTCATTAAGGCTTGTAACAGTTTGTTAACTGGATCTGTGATCGCATAGTTACCAGGAAAATGGTTCTTATCCCCTTCTACATCCGGTAGATAAGGGTGATTTCCTATGGAAGTTACACGGCTAATGAAATTAGCTAGGTTTGGGGCAAAATAGCGTTAAAGAAAGTTTGAGTTCGAAGACGTCAACATACCTTCTCCAACAGCGATAACCCTCGGATGTCGAGACGCATACATGGGCGCGAAGGCGACCACCTCAGGGTCGAGACTCTCCACAACGAGGAAGTAGTCCGACACCGCCACGTCACGCAGCGCCGTGTGACTGCCGTCCGAGAACTCCAGGTCTATATCCAGTAGGCCTTCCTGGAATATTTATTTTTTTATTAGTTTCAGCTGTACAAAAGACGAATAAAGTTGGAAATATTGCCTATCATGCCAAATAATACCCAGGTCCTATGCAAAATTTATGGATTATAAAAGAGACCTTGCCCCCTTGTTGGTTTTCTCCTCAGTCAGATAGAAAATGTCGACTCCATCCACCTTTTTTTTTTTGTTGACGTGTAAAAGTGATTCCGATATTCTATTTACCGAATAAACAGTTTCAATTCTCCATTCCATACCATAGAAAAGTGAGTAAAGGTTTTTCCTTTTGAAGATGAAGGTTACCATCTTTTACACTGTTGATTTGCGAAGGTACCTAGGTACCTGATGAGTTAGAACTGATTGGTATTTGGCAAACACATTAGTTACCTACTGTTGGGCTTTCAAATCAAAATTAATTAGCATTCATTACCTTAAGACTATTCCAAATATACAGACTCGTTTACTAATTTGGTAGGTAGGTACCTCTCTACGTAATTACCCCCTCGTATACCTACCTAAGTACATAGGTAAAGTCTTATCAAAGGAAGTCCATTCGATTAAGCGTCCGTTCATTACGATCCTAAATAGTGGTCTCATGATCCCTTCCCCATAATATTCGGCGATTTAACTTTTAAAGAACTGATTAATTATAATTTCTATTCAACATACCTGATACTGCGCTGTAAGTCGCCGAGTGACTGTAGTTTCGGATACGTATCCGTTCTCGATGGCGGTGTCGGGCGATATGTTCAGCTGCAGGCCAGATATGACGCGCACCAGGAGACGAGAGATTGACACTTTGTCGTTACCCACGCGGACTTCACGCAGACCGATCACACGGCCTAGAGAAAGAATATTATAAATTTGTAAAGTTATTTTTATTAAATTAGGCGAAACTTTACAGACCTATCTAAAAGGAATAAAACAAAAAACAAAAACGTTTTTATTAACGGGCGAAATTACTTCGTTGGGTGGGGTCAATGCTTAAAACCTTAGTTTAAATATGAACTTAAAACTATGGTTTTACGAAAAAATAATAAATCCTACTATTAAATGAGCAATATTTGTGTATATATTTGCAATCACGTTCTAGAAAACGGCTCAAATATAAGGGTTTACGGGGGCGAAAAATCGATCTAGCTAGATCTGGGAGAATTTTCGTATTTTAATTCTCGTTTTCCGTATTTTCACAGCCGCGGGAATATGATACAACATTGGTATACCTGGATGATATGTTTATCTATTTTCACCCGAGCAGAGATCCGAGCAGAGCTCGGTAGACAGGTACTAAATAAAGAAATACCAAAATTTATAATATTTGTGATCTTGACCAAATACCTACTGAAGACTTTACCTAATAGGACATACGTATACTTATATTTACTCAAAATCTTATCTCTAGCTGAGATGAATTAAATCTAAAGTGTGGGCTATCTACTTATGTATACATATAGCGGTGAAATCTGAAATTTACAGTCAATCTGCGAGCTCTTTACAGTAGGGGTGGGTCGTTACTTGATTTTCGCGAAACGTAACGTAACTAGTGACTTCGAAGGCGTCACGAGTTTTGAAAACACGTGATTTAGTCACTAGTTATTTTTTCAAATTCTATTCGTTGATTCAACATGGTGATTCTATCGAAGAATTTGCGAAACGAATTATAAATGATTATCTACGTAATACGTTACATAGCTATAAGCTTTTCGAACGAATAAGTTTTTGTAGCTACATATTATGTAGTTACATCATTAACGTAATACTAACACAAATAAACTTCCCATCATACTTTATTCAGGCTTAGGACTGACTGCATTTTCGATGCAGTTGCTTACAAAATAACGTGTTTACAGTTTGACTCGAAACTAGCTATTCGGCTATATGCCCCGTAGCCAGTTATTGTAACTAGTGAAGTGAAATAACGCCCATACTTACTTTGCAGAACCTTTCCCAGAGATTAGGTATGCCCAAATGATTGATATTTAGGTTAGGCATTTAGGGTACTAACTACATAAATATCTTTAATCGGGGCTTGGATTATCTAAAACCTATACATAACTAAGTAAAACCGCTGAGATAGACTAGTCAGAAACAACTTGTAACTCAACGGATTCTTATCTTGCCCAGACACATAAGTTTAGAATCTGATAGTTTCGGGCGAATTATCGTCAATCGACTAACTTCTAGGATTCGGTTGAGTCACGAAAGCCTTTGGAAGCGCCAATTGGAGATGAACACGATAAGATGAGGTACGAGTCTTCCCGAGTTAGGTACTTCTTAGCAAGGCGTCTAGTTTAGTGATCTACAACTTCTACAAGTTGTGAATTTTGCGATAGATCCATGCGGTACAGTTTTTGTTCCGGTCGTAGGTATGTATCTGACATATGCCTGATTACTTTTAAGTACAAGATGATAGCAACTTCTCCTCATATAATAATAAGGTTACGAGAGAATATCTCTATTATCACGAAGCTTATTTTCCCTCAGGATAACCTCCTAGGCGAACGAATTAGTGTGCGCATTAAGCTGTTATTATCACATCCATAATACGAAAGATGTTCCTGCCAGCTGTCTATCTTTTTGCCGTAATAATTCCATAGCTTCCAATCTGTCTAAGTAATCCGATGCTGCTGATTATCAGCATTAACCCCCTTATTTATAAACGGTGCTTAAAGTTAAGTATTGATAACTTCTGCCAACGTTTGCTTAACCATACATTTTTAGACGATTAAGAGCGTTTATAATGAAAGTGGTCAACGTCGCAAATAGATGTCAAATATTTCGTTGTTTTGATTAATTTGGGAATATTACTGTGTGGAAGCATGAAATGTGTCTAACTAGCGAACTAGAATATTAATAATGAATTGCAATTATAACACTGAATTTGATGTTCTAACCGTTTTAGGCGTAAAAAGGCATTTGGAAAGTTTCGAAATACTTTTTTTACATCTAAAACTCAAACTCAAAGCATTTATTTCAATTATCAACCATTTACATGCACTTTTGAATTGTCAAGAAGTCGGACAGTTAGAATTATGAAGCTAGTTGCCCATTCCAAAGCGTAGTAGGTACCTATGGAGAAGAACGGCCATGAAACTACACGGACACTGTTTTAAATCAAAAATTTGATACAAAATCACATCATTCATGTTGAAATTATACATGTGAGAACAATGTAGAAATACGTGCACGTTAAAAGCGTCCGTAATAAATAGATAAAAACAAAGAACCTTTAAAAAATTCAAACTAAATATTCGGTGTTACGATATTAATTATTGCATTTCATAATCAGTATTTTAGTTCACTAGTTAGCCACATTTCTTATTTCCATACAGTAAGATTGCCAAATTAATCAAAATAGGTAAATATTTGTCAGCTATTTGCGACATTACCAACTTTTAGGATAAGCGCTCGTAAACGTCTCATATCTTTAGGTAACGTTTATAAATAAAGGGGTAATAAATCAGTCTACACACGGAAATACATAGGGCCATAAATTACCTGTAATAGGCGACAGCACTTGCACTTCAGTTCGTCCAGTGCTGCGTCCTTGCAGCACGCGACCTCGCAGTGACGCAATCCGAGGGTCCGAGACTCGTGTCAACACGAGTTCCGTGACCTTCAGCCACGTCCGACGCGACACGAAGTACGACACGCGACCCGAGTCGTGGTCCTTCGCCAGGAAACGGGCGTACACCTACACCACAAGGAAAAAAAATCATTAAACTTTTAAAATGTCACGTAAGCTTTGTGTTTTTGACCTTTGCAACACAAAGGTACAACGTACACCCACTGTTACCTATATAAGTACTTACGCCAATTACCGTGATTGGGGGCGAGCCCACTGCCATTTATCGCAGGCAATTTTGAAGGCATTTTCTTAACAGAAAGAGCTAATTATGCTCCTACACTTCGCTCAAGCGTTGACGTTTTAAAGTACCTGGCTATTAGGTACTCAAACCGTCAAGCAACCACTTTGATGAAATTACGTTAATTGTTGAAGAAAAGAGGGTGATACGCCGCCAGATCTAACCTTTACCAAAAAGCAAGATCGGCAGAAAGTAGGATTGAACACATTCATGTGACTTCGAAGTCACACAGCACATGAATAATCTTAACAAATTCACAATGAAGAAAATGTAACTGCACCGCCTACCAGGAAACTTTGCTTATTTGCATATTTAGTACACTTTAGGTTACTAGTAAAAAACCCCGTATAATAAGATTAGACTGCCTCGTTGGTCTAGTGGTCACAACCGCTACTGCTGAGCATGAACACCTGGGTTCGATGTCCAGGTCGAGCAAAGTATTATTGGGTTTATTGCATCAGGAATTTCAGCAGCCCGGAGCCTGGATTTGTGCCCGGTTGATGGCAATAGGCTCTCGGCTCCATGAGAATGAGGCTTAAACATAACTGGTGAAATGTGAGTGTATCTGTATGTGTTATAAAATGGCACCATTACCTCAACATTGCTCTGCTGGTACCGCAGGCGGCACGAGCGCTGTTCGGACAGCGAGTTGGTGTTGTCTGGTCTGGCGCCGCCCCAACCCCGCGCAGACAGAGAACGCTTCGCGCGCTCCTTCGTGTTTGCGTCATCCGGGACTTTCCAACCTATGTCGTACATTATTCAGATATATTTCGCGAAATAAATAATTTTCTAAGTTAATTAAAAAAAAATTGTACCCATCATTAGTTTTTAAGTATACTTTCGTACTGAAAGTAATTATTTAAGTAGTCAAAAGTACTTAATTAGTTGATTCATAGTTTATCGTCAATCAAGCACCTACCTAGGTAAATGGTGATCGTCTACTCAATTAGATAAGACTAGACTTTAAAATTTTAAAGTTGTTTCCAAGAAACTTAAACAAAGTTACAAGTTAGTAGACACCTTAGTACCTAATCCAAAAACTCAAAGTCAATCTATTCAACTTTTAATGAAACGTTCAATCATTCAAGACACTCGAGTGCGAAATAATGAGCAACAACACAAACTGACACTTCGATCGATCACAGACGATGTTTACCTTTGATTTGCGACAGCCTGTTGTCATCGACATCAATCTCCAGAGGGTATTCGGGCATCCATACTGTGAACCGCGCCAGACCGGTATAAGTGCCGTATTTGACGATCACGGACGCGTTCGAAGAACCACGGATCTCAGACCCGTCAACGTATACTGAACTGCATGATGATGATACCTTGGGGATAACAAATATACTTATTATTATTCTTAGGCCCGGTTGCACAAACTTTTTTAATATCAAATATAGTAATATCGAAGCCTGTAAAAATATACTGATACTTAACGAAAAATCTAAAAAAAATACAGTAGGTGCTTTAAAACATTTTTATTCTTTAAATGTATATTTTTTGCTACTATGAATTTATTTAATAAGAGGATTCTTAAAAAAAAAAAAAATAACACTAAAAGGTTACGAAATACCATAATTCAGCTTTCATGAGATTAATACTGGCTCTATTGCGATCATCTCGCCATTTTGTATTGAAATAAAAGTATTGTAGTTTCACCTACTATAGTTTTTCATTAGAAATAAAATATACTTAGTATTTAGGCCTCTAATATAGCAGGATAATATAATATAATAGTAGGGTTGGCAGCCCTAGTTACACCACAAATCACTAAACACATCTAACGCTAAACGAATTTAAAACATTGTTCTGTATCTGTCAGTCGTTTGAAGATGACAGACAGAATGATGTTTTAAATAAGTTTAGCGCTAAACGCATTTTAGTGGTTATTTGTGGTACAAGCGGGCTTTAGAAGGCGAAGTGTCAAGCGATTTTGAATCATGTGCGGTGTAACTTTTAACTGTCACCTTGAGGTCAAGGTGAGAAGAGAAGTGAAGGTTCACTTCTCATAACCAGCACGCTTAGCATGACCACAATAGAAACGGGTTTTGTCGACGGAAGAATAGACAAAATGACAGATAAACAATCACAATCTGTCATTTTGTCTATTCTTCCGTCGACAAACCCCGTTTTTATGGTTGTAATGCTACGCGTGCTACCCTATAAATCCTATAATGTATTATGTAAGTTAGGGACGGTCCCTGATAGCTAGATATCGATATCTAATGGCGATAAAAGCCGACAAAAGAGTCAAAAGCTGACATTTGAAGGTTAATATTAAAAGCTCGGATCTAAAAAAAGCTTTTTTTATTATTTTTAGCCATTTCTATAGGTCTGAAGAGGTATTATCTCACAATCTTTCCCTTGTAAGATGATACCAAAGGTATCAGATGAAAGATCAATAGCTAGATAAGTAAGAAAATCTTAAAATAACTTTATGTAAAGTCTGGCAGCAACTTTTAGCTAAAGTCAGCGAAATTATTTGTTAAGCTAATTAACTATACCAACATAAATTGTCCGCAGGTATATTCAAATCACAAAATAGTGTAATTCTTAGACATTTGTATGAAATGGTTATAACACGGCAAATTGACGTAGGGTGTGAATTTGCTTAACAATTAATTTTCCTGAATGTCTGCCTAGGTAGGACGGAATAATAATTCAAAATACTTTGAATTATTATTCCGTCTTTGCAGGTATCTTCTCGCTTCATTATACCTATCTCCTGAAGCGACACGTTGCTTATTACCTACTTACATTACAGAGAAAATGGCTTAATTTCATAAAGCTCACATAATTTTCACGCTCACCTTTAGCACGCTCTCATCCTCAGAATGGCAGGAGCTCTGCAGTGTGACGTCAGCGACCTGACCTGCTTGTGACACGATCAGCACCTTCATCGCCTGAGACACCTGACGACCCGTCAGCACGGCCGTGTTTAAGACCTCCCAGTTCTGGTGGAAAACCATCAAATTATCCAATTTGCTTGTAATTGTAGAGAATCTACAACTTTTGAGAATTACGTCCACATTATCACCAAGCTTGGTAACGATGGACTGCTATAGGCTGAGTTGTTGGTAACGATGCCTTAGCATGGACACCCTCGATATGCGTCTCTATTTTCAATTCGCTGTAACGATACACATTACACAGTGAAAGCATATTCCTAAACATAAACCAATAGGTTTCCTATCGAATATGCAATGGTCTTCGTCAAAATCATTGTTGCACACGTTCAGTGCCGGGAGCCCTCTTGGAGGGTTCACCTAGTCGCATATGGGGTGCCGGGAGCCCTCGTGGAAGGCTCATTTTAAATGTAGGTTTTTCTTAGCGAATACGGCATTATAAACCGTGAAAATAAAATCTGATGTATATTTATAACAAGATTTATTAGAAATTGCGTTGGTTTTAAAATCCAAGCATTTTAATTTTTTGTTCACAGTTTCAAATATTCGCTTAAAATTTAAAACGTTGGAAACGTACGAGTATAACGACAAGACCCCCTGAAAACACAATTTTACTTTGTTTTACAGTGTTTTATAACACGGTTTTAAACCCAATGCCGTTGACCGTCCGCGAGGGTTAACTTTAGCGCAAACGTAATGCCGGTGACCCTCCCGGAGGTTTCAATTCCAATATTATTATGTATTGCGGCATGGGGTATGAGTTCTATGAAAAGTGGGTTGAGTCGAATGTGTTAAAGTAACTTCAGCATGAAATTGAATAAGGCGGGCTATTCTATTCATAGTGGCAAAGACAGGTGAGAAAAAAGCACATAAGTAAGACGAAAGAAAGAAAATACGTTTATTTGCGGTAGACATGACGCAAAGAAAGAACAAAACACGAAAATATTTCCATCCATTTGGGGGAAAATATGCGTCACATCCACGCAAAACGGCCATCGCTCAGCATAATTTTGCGACCCTATGCGAGACAGAGCCGCAGCGCTGGTTTTCAGCGAAAACCGTAGATAGTAATAAAATCCATTAGTCAGAAGTAATCAGGTTACCAACACTTGTAAATGTAACCTTGGAGATCGTTAAAAAGAACGCTTCGAACCCCGTCGAAGTTAAAAGGTATTAATTTGAGGACAGATTAAGCACCATTACTTTAGGTAATAAATTCTTGTGACCTAGAGATACCTAAGTAACTAGTGAAGTAACTGTTCTTTATTTCCTAACTGTCCTAGTCCCTGACCAATTGCGGCCTCCAGGTTTTATAGGTGACGATAGACACCAAGTAATTCAGTCCTCTAATAATGGCCACTGTCTATTAATCTAAGACCACAATAGTGAATCCGTACATACAAACACTCCATCACTCACGTCGTAATTTAATTGCTTTAATCATCTAGTTGGGCGGTAGACAAGGAGCGAGCGTTCATCCGTCAGTGAGCAGATATGAAGAGCCCACTCTGCCCACTCCAGCCAGAGCGCCCGCGGCCCAACTAAATGACTCCACGCTAATATTGAGATAAACTAATTGCTTTATAAATATTATTCTGTAACTTCATTTACAGCCGCACCGTCGGGACCGCACACGTTGCTGGTGACGTATGCAAATTATACGGGCGCCCGAAACAATGTATATGACTGCCACACGAGTCCCCAAAGTCCCACAACCCGATTCCGCTATTTAATAGAACGTTCAAATTAAATTAACGACGAATCCGTGTTACAAGAAATGGAAAAAAGCCAAATTGCTTGAAAAGATAATAAACGTGAATCGTGTTCGTAAGTTTGATGTAATTTAAATGTTAGAAGATTTTGTTGATCCCTACTTCGTTATTGTGGCAGACTAATGGATGTAAAATTATTTCACAAAGAATAGGGCGATTAACGTCTAAGTATATAAGTTACCTCTTTTAAAACAGAGAAAGTTTATTTTTGCGAACTGTGTATAAAATAAAGATGGTATTTTATGGTACCGCAAAATGTAAGTTATGTTCATTGAATTTGATAACAGACATTTGCTATCGATGAATAATTATGATCAGCAGAGCAGTTATTCACAATGTGTCGGAGGCGAACAAGCCGAGCGCGAGCAGCCACACTGTGGGCGCGGTGGGCGGCTGCGACCCACCATAGCCTCCATTAGCTCGCGATAAAGCTCCCATTACACCACTTCATTCATACTAAGAGTGTACCATTAAAAGTTAATCTCAGCTATTTCGTACAATCACGGTCGTAGCAGACATAATAATACTTCAGAAATTAAAATATAATTCAGATGAAAATAATATTATGAAAGCTCAAAGTGCCATTTATGAACCCAACAATAATTACCGCATCTATTTGACTAGACGGTTTAAATCAGACAGGGTCGATCGCAACGAGACACTCTAATAAAAACCTTTGGAACCCAATAAAGATATCGTTATAGTAATAAAAGGGGCTCCCTTCGTTCCATTAATTACTAAGAAAATACCTTACGGGTAATTTATCGCTTACAATCGATGTCTTAATAAATTGTTGATTTCGAGCACCTGTCTCGATAATAGTCGAATAATCGAGTGGGTGTCCGTGATTGTAATCACTATTCGCATTTATTACAAAGATACGTTTTAAATGGAAAGTAATATAAAAACGTATAGGTGTTAAGCCCGTTAATCGTAGTAAATTGCTAGGTAGTAGACTGTTCATAAGAACATACATCTTTTAAAGTGTTATGCTTTCACTGAAAGTATCTCAAAGTTTTAATCAAGAGCAGGCCGTGAATATCCCTATAAATGCTTTCAACATGCTAATATAAATCCTGTTTGAATTTTATGTAAATTGCGGAAGATGATATGACTAACGTTAACAAGTCGGTAAATTACCTTAGAAATTGGCAGCACAGCTTGTATGTCGTCCTTTTCAATGTCAAGTCTGGTGTTGACTCTGTGTTCGTGGGGTGGTTCTTCCGTGGTCGAGGTCGTGGTGGGCGCTGAAGATACTTTGGCTGACCAGCTGATGCGGGCAGTTCCTCGCCCTGACTCTCCCTCCGACCCCTCCCCGTCACCCTCCCCTTCAGCGCCGACCTCCACGAGCCATGTGAGGATCTCCTCCCAGCCAGGTTCGCCGACGCCGCTGCTTTCTTCAGAATCCCTATATCGTTAAATTAAGTTACAATATTCGGTTCATAAACTTACTGAGCCTAAAAGCTTTTATTACCTAAAAGGTTGTTTATTGAGGTCGAACATCTTGAAGTTGAATATAACCCGGGTCATAATAAATCAATAGTCGTATTATGTAGTCTTTATTCTTTACTCTCAAAGTTCACGTTATTTGGGTGTAGTCGCTTTACGTTGCGCAGTGGAAACACGAAATTATCTAAACAATAAAAAGTTAGTCGTGACATCGAGTTTCATTAAGCGGAAAAGCGCTGACAAAATTTATGGCTGTGCAAATGCAAAGAAGGCGTGGGCGAAATACAAATCCCGCCAAAGAAATGAGAAATGGAAACATTCTGTTATAAAACGTGAAGAATAAAAATAAATTTTCATTTTGGTGTGAAACTCGTTTAATTAGATGTATATTTATGTACGGGTACATAGAACAAATGAACGGCATGGGCGTTTATGAAGCATATACGACTGTTGCATAAATTACATGAAAGGTCCTTGTGCGCATCGAAATATACATAAGTTATACTACAAAATATTATGCCTAGAACGTTATAAGGTCGTTGTTTAGTTATGAAATTTACATAGTATTGAAGTAAACAGCTCAAAGACGAACTTACGAAATACTTAGAAATGGAATGAATTCTTTCTTGAAAGTCTCTCGCTCAGATGACCTAGGCGGCTAGTTAGAAGGCACCCACTTTATCTACGACCACTCCCATTGCAAGAGCATTTTATCGGTAAAGTGGGAAAACGTAGAATTGCAGATGGCATTTTCATTTTATCGGATTTATTTTTGAAAATGAATGTCTCTTTTCAATTTTATTGCAATTTCTGCCGTTATTTAAGTGTGAAGCTGCAATTGCTCTTCTTCCACGATCTCATTGTTTAATTTTACAATATCGTTGAGGAGACTATTACGTCGCAGGATAGTTTTATAACGGAAAAAGTAGTTATTATTAATCTTGTCGCTCAGGAAACTGCAATAAAGTGCTCTGAAAGTGGATGTGAAAAGGAGCTTTGTCGTCATGCTTCTAATTTAGTTAATTAACTTCACCTAGTTTAATGTAGTTTCCACCTACAAACTAAGAAAGGGGTTCTTTGTTCATTTAGAATATGACGCAAGACTTGGACTAATTTGGAAGTAATTTTCACATTTGCAAGTTCAACTTAGGGACTCACCCTTAGAGCAACGGTAGAAGCCTGCTGCTATTAGTTACATTGATTAACACGCCCTGGCACACCTGTGTGAAGCCAATTTTTGGAGAAGGTTTTGGATCATAGTTTATGCTCATTATTTACGAGATAACTGATTGAGTGATTAGTTTATCAATTAGGTTCACCTCAATAATTCTTTTGATTAGCAAATGAAGCGGTCAATCGAACCATAAACTAATAGTAACTACGTCATATTAGGCGGGGTACATACGTGTCAGGAGATTCGTCTTCTCGCAGTGGTTGTTCGAGTCTTGTCGCCGTGACGGTGGCGGCGCGAGGCTTCACTTCGGCAGTCACCGCCCAGCGAGAGTTTGCGGCGGTCACGCTCACCAGCCGTATACCTGACTTCACCTTCATTCTACAGGACAATACACAATTTTTATTTTCTACATAATATTAACTTTCTGGTTAATTCACGGGGTAGTTCGTTACCTACTCCATGTCCTGTCGAAAAAAATTCAGTGCAGTTGTACAATGAATGGTAAGGTATGCCTAGAATGGATCTATTGAAACATTATAATTCAATACAATCAACCGCGATTATAAAATTAGGTAGGTACTGAATATTGATAACCCATTGTTGATTGTTGGCAATGTAAAGAGCCATCATAAAAATAGAGATAGCATGCATTAATTAATAACTAAACAATAATTGTTTGTGTATCTTTTGTCCGCATTCCGTCACTTGTGTTTGAACGCATAATGTGCGCTGTGCACTTCCTCCAGTCCTAAAGTACACTGACACAAATGCGCCTCTTAGAATACCAATCGTAAAAGAGAAGAGATCAAAGCTATGTTTAACTGAATGCAGGTTTCCCTGCATTGAGGATAATTTATTTCATGCTTTGAACTTGTTGGCTAGTTTTCGCTTATACATGAAACCAAAATTTAGATTTTCCTACAAACAAAACTTACACGAGGATCTATATAATGGATAACGGAGGATCAGGACCACGTAAAACTTCAGTTATCTAAACTGTCTCACGTTATTGTTGGCATAGTAAAATTTATTTTAAAAGCTAAGCCGAAAGAGACATAAATTTCCATTTAGTCGGTTGCAGTCGAGTATTCCCGTGCGGGTGCGACTCGAACCGTAACTCAAAACGAGAAACAGATACTTGTATCCGTGATGAAGTTTTGGAGCAGGTGGCGCATAATATACGAACGATTGTAAGTATCCAATATAACTACATCACGGGTACTTCCTTCCAAAGTGTAAAAATAAAACTTCTTCCAGCTGCATTCCCTAAGAACATATCCGCTCATTTCTTTTGAAATAGACTGGCGCCTTTTAGCGATATCGACAGGATATTGATTCCATTAGATTCTCGTGTAGCATTTGAAGCGTCGGGTGTAAAGATTGCAATAGTGCACGCCGGGACACAATCACTGCGAGCTCCACAATCGCGCAATCACTGCCTTTTTACGCGAACAGAAATTGAACACGCTGTATTTTTCATTGACCCTGCAAGCTATAGGTAAGCTAAGCACCTATTGATTATTATCGATAAGCTGTAACTAATGTCTATGTAGGTAGCTCGCTATAATGTTCTATAGGTAGATAGATTTTAGGATGTTTTGTTATAGATTAGAATGATCGAATTCCTCTATTTTGAATTCAACAACAAAACGATTCCCCTACTATTGCGACCAAAAATTGCAGGTCATAATAAATGATATCATCGGGGGATTCGGAAATCATAATTCTAGTTACCAAATTGTGTTGGCGATGTTGAAAAGGAATGTAATATTCATGGCTGTCTTTAGTTGCATTTGTTGTAACTATCTGATCATATATCAATATTTGCGCAGTGTTCTTCGAATTCTCGTTCGCAATGGCTTAGTGCAGTGGTGGTATATTACAGTTAGGAGGAATAGAAAAGCAGCTAGTAGAATGCCGTAACTCAATATTAGAGCAGAGCTTGGGAAATTGTACGGAGATCTTTTCTACTTATAGAAAGAATTATTATCGTTTGGTACCTACTTGAAGAAAAATTGAGTTCTTTCCAGGCAGTGCCTACATAGTCCGTAAAATATAAAATGCTAAGAAAAAGGACAGGTACTAAAACAATCCTTATCAATAGAATATGTTATTTAATTTGGGCATTTCATTTAGTTTCAAATATGCCTTGGCATGATATCATTTTAATTAATAGTTTAAAAGGTATCACAGATTCAAAATTACGCGTAACAAAATAATTATGGTTGACGGCAACGCGGGCGCAGTGCTAGCACAAGAGTCAATGACCTTTTCCGCGGCTATTAGGTATGCGATCATTGCTTCGCTTCCTTTTAATCCGGTAGTATGTTCCCGTGGGATATTTTCCCACATCCACGCGGGCGAAGCCGCGGGCTAGTATAATATAAAAACTCAATTGTAGTCCGTGAGTTAACCATTTCAAATGTACCTAACAAAGAAATGACTATTACTATGTACGATGTTAATATTTCTTTTCATAACGTCTTTAGAATTTAACAAAGACAAAGAGCTAGAATTTATCTAAGTAAACTACCACGCAAAATATATAATCTTAAGACAAATAAGGTAATTATAAAATAAATCAAACAAAGTTGAGAAAAGCCTCTTCAATTTAACACACAATGTAATTTTCACGATAAAAATGTCATCTCTTGTTCTAATTACTTCTATCTTTTTGCGGTCGTCTAGAACGCGACCAAGAGTTATTTAAAGAATAAACTTGATCCCAAAAAGCAATAAATTGTGTCGAATAAACGAGGTGATTTTGGAGTAGTTATTCAGTTAAAAACTAGAATAACTGAAAAAGTTTTAATTGGCGCATTGAGGTCGACAGTTTGCAGTTAAGCCGTGAGATGCGACCGCCTGTTCGGTACTTCAGTGTACATGTGAACTTGTTTTGTTAGCAGTTGGCACCTCGTCCGTCCTCCAACCGCTGCGGCGCGCCACTCACAACTTGCCAAAAGTTACAAGGAAACAATAGGTTTAGTTGTGGCAACTTCAAATTTTTGTTTACATTCTTGATTAGAATAAAACATAACTGTCAAAATTTCATGAATTATGTCATGTTCCTTACTTCCCACGCAAGATAGTAGAACGTGATTGACAAGCAATAAACCAGTCCCAGTTGGGCGGAATACCAATAAATATTAGTCAGCGTGACATAACACAGAGATGCGCAAGTTGCTCGTCGTTAACTTGAAGTGGCTTATGCGTTGACAGATTTTCTCCTGGTGTGGGTTAAGAAACCGCTATGTCAGGCTTACAGAAAGTCTGAGCCAACTTGGGTGGCATCGAGGCTACAGTTAAGCACTGCCGTTTAATCACAATTTTAATGACCATTGTCAAGTTTTTGCTAACATATGATCACTTTCGAAGAGAATAAATTACATAGCTTACAATTACTCCTACATGTAAGTATAGGTATATGAACAAAGTAAACTTGACCTCACCTGATGACAACATGTGTAATCGTATGACTGGTGTCGCGCCTCACTACAAAGGGCAAGTGCAGTCTAGAGTGAGGATACAGTGGTGCTCGGGGTAGGAGGAGAGCAGCATCACCGGCTCGAGCTTCTCTGTACCCAGCACGAGCTCCAGCCAATGTGACAGAACCCAGGGGCCATGCAGGCTGCACAGACACTCGCCCACAGGCACCTTCGGCTGTTTCTCCACTGCCGGCTTCAGCTGCACTGTAAGCTAATCGCACTGTCCGTGGTGGTCTCTTGCCCTTTCCATCCGCAGGCCACCATGCAGCTGGTACCGTTAATTCAGCGAGGCAAGCACCTTCCTCGCCTTCAGGGCCACACGTCGCAGTTAATGTTCGCGCTCCGTAACTCGCGTGTAACGTAATACACACTCGACGCGGTCGTGTCGCAGCACGTCTAGCACCACCCTCACCACCGGTGTGGAACAGCACACGTAGCACTGGAGCATCGCGAGGAAGCTCCCGGAACACTAGGTGTGCAGACACATCGAGTCTGTGCGCAGTGGCGTCTTGTAATTCCATCAAAGACGCATTTCTCCTTGGTGGTTCCAAAGGATCAGGAACTGCGTATCGCGCTGGCACTGTCTGTTTAGTAGAGAAGGGCCCATACGTAGCCCGCACTGATGCTGGCGCAGAGCCTTGTAATACTGTAAACCGATCTAGTGATAGTAGGGCGCCGGGCAGAGCCGTGCCCATAGGTTCCGGCGGTGGGCCCGAACCGCTCCATCTCGCTGTGTGTTTTAGAAAAAACCCACTATCCTTATTTTCGAAATGCACTTCGACGCCAAGCACCGTCCCTGAAAAGAAAGAAAACTATTTTTAAAACGTAATAAAACATTTGTCATCGATTTAGGAATGCGTAACACGTGTAAAATGTTAAATAAGTGTTTTATTTTTGTTGTTTTGACGAGAGATAAAAGGGCGTTGAAGCACAACATTGGCGCCGTGCCAACCGCATTCTGCCCTGCAGCGAGACGTCATTTGCCTTAGTTTTATGTTTACAAACACATCGATATTCTTACGTCGAATTGGGTATTAACGTAACGACGCCCTAATCGCACTGTTTTTCTAACAGTATTTTAAAGAGATCTTTGGTAGTGAAGCAGGTCATGGTTTATGT
Organism: Xanthia icteritia; assembly: GCA_949128155.2. Taxonomy (NCBI): domain Eukaryota; kingdom Metazoa; phylum Arthropoda; class Insecta; order Lepidoptera; family Noctuidae; genus Xanthia; species Xanthia icteritia. The sequence continues at coordinate 9,182,432 of OX421941.2, forward strand.
CTGCTTAATTTAAAAGTAACACGCTCCGTACCTGCGAGATGGTTATGCGAGGATACGTAAAATGTTATATGGCGGTAATAACAGAAACATTTTATATGTAAGCGAGGAATATAAAGGAGATTAGGTATAAGGACGCGAGAGTGGTTGGTCTTGTTTCTATGAGGGATGGCTTCGCTCGGGGCCCGCGTCACGCGTCACGCGCCACGCAGGCTGCGGCACGGCCTCGTCACTCGTCTCGTTTATTGAGCCAGGATTTGTGTCACGTTCCTCTTACGGAGCTCTTCACGGAATTCATTACGCGGCCTATTTATGATTCTCAGTGGTTGGTCTCTTATAAAATATTTTGTTACGTTTATAATTGAGTTCCTATTTGGTTTAGATTGTTTTAAACTTTATGTTTTTCTTTGGAATAGGTACAATAGAATAATTGGTAAAGTTTGTTTTGAACTGACATTACATTATTTTGTAGTTTATGTATATTCGTGAAGGTAGCAGATTAATTAAAACGAGGAACGAACAACCTCACAGTCAGGGCTGATCACAAAACGGCTAGGTACAACAGCAGACGTATTAATTGGTTGCCAAAAAATTTCCTGTGAGCGGAAGGTAGTGCTTCATTTGCAAGGAAACGGCAGGCAATTCCACGAATACGCCACATCCCTCCACCAGGGAGAGTTAGGATAATAAAAAGCTTTAGCACGTGACGCTCTTAGGACAAAGAAAAATTCGCACAGCTTCCAAGTTTCAACCTCGTTGAGAAATGTTACATTAGGTACCTAGGTACAGTCAGCAATGAAAGACGATCACTTCAGAACTTTATTATAATAATTATTGAGCACAATTAAAAATTAACATGAAAATGCTGAAAAGCAGTAAGTATATCGAAAATTTCAGATCAATTTATTTAGTTCATACTTAAATGTAGTGTGTATATGTGTGTTATGTGTTTTAGGTCAGCGACCTTCGTTGCTGACCGTACCACCTTTGGTCGCGTGCATCGTAATTTTTTTAACTTTATGGATTCTTTGTGAATTCAAAATAAGTGCTAATTACCCAAGGCTGGTGCTAGGAACGTAATGAGCGGCAATTATGCAAAGCCATATTGATTTTTACATTTCCAAGCAGATGCTATTGATCCGGGTACTTCCTAATGAATATTCAATAGGCTATAACTATGGGCTTTTCAAAATATAAACCTGAAATGCTAATATTCTTCAACCACATCATCGGAGTACGGTTAAGTGTTTAGAGAAACATTTTTTATGGAGCGTTCTTAACTCCAGCTGGCAACAGAGGCTGGCAACAAATTATCCGGAGAATTCTCTACAATAGTCAACCTCGCTGTGATACACGTTAAACTCAATCAATCCCTACCGTGTAACAATAAGATTTTCAACAACCCATTTGCTTAAACAATGGCAATCAATATTTTTAATAAACGTTATTGTTCGTATGGTACGCGTTTCCATACATATTAATTTTCCCCCGGACGCGGTCGCAACAAAAAGAGAAGTTTCGCGAATTGATATCGCGTTTTCCGATCGCACCCTCGATTGTGGGCAGCGTTGGGGGGAGACAGGGGGGAGACAAGGGACACATGGGGGCACGGGGGACAAGGGGACACGTAGCGGGTGTAATAACTGCCACAGAACTAAATCCTTAGATATGGCCCACGCGTGCCCATCTACCCCCTCCCAACCGTCTCTATCACACTGACCTTCCAATAACTCCTATTTTATATACATATTCATGCAATATACATAATTTCCACAAAATATTCGCTCTTATTCTTATTTTTACTACTACTACCCGGACCGTAGATGAAGATAGGGAAAAAATACCCGACTGGGCACGAATACGTTAATATTTCTTTTTATCATTTTCTATACCACATTCAATCGACTAAATGTAGACTACGCTTTGATAAAGTTGCCAAAAAAGAGGTTGGGCAGGCTTTCAGACCCATTTGTCTAGGTTTTTGGGGTAGACGTACCAATAGGTGCGTTCTCCTTATCATTCCCCGAATTCGGTATTATTCGGAATAGTCAACTTAAAGTAACTGGTTTCTATAGAGCTTTCAAGACGATAAGATAATTCAGTCTCTATATGACATTTTCGTATGGTTTTCTTATTTATTTTAGAGCTTTTCCGAACTTTTACCGGCTACACCTTCTTCTACTGACGCTATATTTGCACTTTCTTTCGTGAGATATGAAAAGTTTCTCGTTTTAAAAGACTAAACATCCTTTTTGAACTAAGTATGTTGATTATAAAGTTTGGAAAACTAGATTTTTCCTCCCGGTGTTTTCACATTCTACATCATTGATTTGATATTTTATTACTGATAGCTTGTTTCAGCACCCACGCTAGCCCTCCTTAGGACATTATGTAGCTATCGTTCTACAAAAATTACAAGGTTAATTATTATTTATTATCCTTATAACATGTTTTCCACGTAGGACTTCGCGGCAAGCTCCGCGAAATCCACGCTAAATGTGTATCCCACAGCTGCCTCATTATATTAATAATATAATATTGCGTTGGAAAATCCGGACATTCTGTTAATGAAACAGTATAGCCCTCCAAAAGCACCTTTGTGTTGTGTTAATATAATGTTCCGCGAATTCATTACCCCGTACATTTTCAAAATTAACACACAACCGCGCTGCCTGCATGATACGTTACGATAGCCGTGTGACCGTATGCTAGATAAAGCCTCATTGAAGGGTAATATAGCGGACGCGGACGCGGCTATGTGTCAGACTCCATTAACGGTAAATATTTGTTCATTTGTCATGCTGTGTTGCCAATGGACAGCTCTTTGACGTGAACGCAAACCGCTGCTTTTACATAAACGCCGCATATCTCCATTTTCAGTTAAATGATTTATTAAACTCATGTTTGTCTCGTTAAAAAGTCAACTGGGTTGTACCCTCGTAGCTCTTATCCTGCTAAGCCTTTGGGATAAAGGGTACTTGAAGTCATAGGTTTTTCGTGGTTCCGGAATATTTTAAGCGAGATGCTTAGCTTAACGCGACCGAGCGGGGATCGTTCGCAAAAACATCGATTGTGTTCAGGCTTCAAGCTGTAATGTACCTACTTATAGCCCATTGAATAGGGGAAAATTACACAATGAATATTAAAAATACGTTCTTGGTTCTTAAGTAATTATGCCATTAACATTTTTGCGAGAGTACCTATAACGCTTGTTTGAATTTCTCAATTAAATTGAAAAGGGTGCAAGTAAGGTATAAATGTACGAATAGCTAATAACCCAAATATTTGATTGCTTTCGTAACTCAAATAGGAATCCTAAACAAACAATCTAAAAGGTCTCTCTTAAAAATACTCGGTGAGTTTTTAAATTAACATTTAAACGTAGTTTTAATTAAGTTTTTGTCGCAATGCATATTATTTTATGAAATGATGTTAAAACGGAGTAATTAATTCAATAATTAATAATATTCCAGTACGTCGTACGGTCGGTCGGTCTATGTCGGTGTGTACTTTACGTTTTCAGGATGCAACTAAGCCACATAGATTTTGAATCACGACCAATTTTCGTAAGACAACGTTAGCATCATGTTTCCTTAAACTAGTCGCAGTACTCGACCACATCGTAGGGTACCTATGTAGTGGCATCAATTCCTTAACAATGGATGCTAAGCGTCACCAAAACTTTAGGTTATGAAAGCAGGATCCATCCCTGGCATCCATGCTGTACGATCCTCGTTGAGCCAAGTTGAGCTCCTTAAGTTCTGGGTTGAGCTCCACGATTACTGACAAATGCTTGCACTGACAGGACAGGTCCACTCAAATCTGTGTGGTTCTTTTCTCAAAAGACCATTTCAGACACTAATCTACATGGTCCTCATATGGCCTGACCAAGATTATGTCTGGACTTTAAAAGAGACTGTGACCTCTGAGTTTGTTTTGGCCTTTCTTCTCAGAGTAGTCATATAGGAAACGCCGAACTCATCTAACTAATTTTTAATTATTTTTTTAAGATGACGTGTAAAAGTGATTCCAATATCCTATTTACAGAATAAACAATTTCATTTCATTTCATTTCATTTCATCATCAGAAACATTCCATGAATTGTAGGCAACTGTGGGCTGCTTTATGTTGTAATAATATGTAATTACTTAGCATAGCTACCACTGCAGTCTGCACACAATACAGCGCATTAGTCACAAATCGATGACCATCGATCCGTTCGTATACAAGACTAGCCAAGCAGGATTAATTATTAAAGAACAATTATTAATTGGTGGATCATTCATTATGCAACAGATAAAAGAACTATTTCACGGCACCAAAGACAACAAGGGAATAAGATTTTTTTTACAAGGTGGGGCAAAAGTAATCAACCGATGTTGCATTGCTGTAATTTTTATTAGGAATGAAAAAATTTGATTTTACTTCTGGATTAGGCATGTTTATTTAATGAATTATATTTTTTTCAATCAAGCCGAGAAAGTTATATCGATAATTGGCCACCGTTAGAATTGATGATCATCGATCGTTTTGGCATTTCCATCACTTGTGTCAGAACTTCCGGCGATAGGTTATCGCATTCCTGTTGGATATTCTCTTTATGGGCTTCAAGACTCTGAGGCTTGTTTACATAAACCCGGGATTTCAAATAACCCCACAAAAAAGGTCTGGAGCGGTCAGATCGGGTGATCTGGCCGGCCAGTGGAAATCGCCAAAACGAGGTCGATTCCGGGTTCTTGAGCGAAGCCAGCCACGTTCTTGAAAAAGATGCAGAATGCACGTCAATAAGCCATAGAACGCTTATTGATTTGTATTCTGCATCTTTTCACTTCACAAATGTCAAAACAGAATTGACATTTGCCGCCATTTGCAAAAGTTGTAGCGTCTTCCAAGTGCGCGGCGGGTGCTGGATGCTGAGGTCGAGGATGGAGTGCGGTTCAGATTTAAATTAAAGGTCACTCAGGTTATTAAGTGCATGACTAGAGGTAAGTCTCCAGGGCACGATGACCTCAGCATCGAGCATTTGCAGCACGCAGGTTCTCACTTGCCCAGGGCGCTGGTCATGTTCTATAACTTGTGCTTAGGGCATTCGTATTTACCCAGGGATCTTATGAAGACCACTGTCATTCCAGTTATTAAAAATAAGACGGGTGATGCCTCCGACGGGAACAATTACAGACCCATCTCACTGGCTACAGTGATCGCCAAGGTGCTGGATGGTTTGCTTGATTGTCACCTAAGTAAGCATTTACATCTGCACGATGCCCAGTTCGGTTTTAGAGCTGGGCTTTCGACAGAAGCTGCTATACTGCGACTCAAGCATACTATCCAGTACTATGTGACGAGAAAGACGCCTATTTACGGCTGTTTTTTGGACCTGTCGAAGGCATTTGATCTGGTGTCTTATAATGTGCTGTGGGATAAGCTTCGGGAAGATACTAGCAAACCCAGGGACATGATCAGCATTCTGAGATATTGGTATGGTAATCAAACCAATAATGTAAAATGGGCGGGTTCATGGTCCACAGAATACAGGTTGGAGTGTGGGGTCAGACAGGGAGGCCTGACGTCACCGCGGCTCTTCAGCCTGTACATCAATGGACTGATAGATGAGCTTAGCAGGGCCGGCGTTGGCTGTTCAATAGATGGCACATGTATGAATAACATTAGCTACGCCGACGATATGGTGCTGCTGAGTCCATCTGTCAAGGCCCTTAACTTGCTCCTAGGCATTTGTGAGAGGTACGCAGTGTACAACATAAAAAAAAGTGAACTACTTGTCTTTAAGGCGGGCAATAAATCACCCACTACTATACCATCGGTTAGTCTTGGAGGAATCCCATTATGTAGGGTCACCAAATTTAAGTACCTGGGGCATTGGGTCACTGAGGACCTCTCTGATGACATGGATATTGAGAGGGAACGTAGGGCGTTGGCAGTGAGATGCAATATGCTGGCCCGCAGGTTTGCGAGGTGCACAAAAGCTGTCAAAATGACTTTGTTTAAGGCGTACTGCCAGTCACTGTACACTTGCAGCCTGTGGGTTCGCTATACGCAGAAGGCTTTCAATGCCCTACGGGTCCTCTACAATAATGGTTTCAGGATGCTGATGGGGTTGCCGCGATACTGCAGTGCATCAGGGATGTTTGCGGAGGCCAGCATTGACTGCTTTAGGGCTCTAGTGCGCAAGAGAGTGGCCTCCCTGATGCATCGTGTCCGGGGCAGCCCCAACAGCCTTCTGAACACCATAGTAGACAACGTGGAGTGTCCTATAGTGAGGCATTGGAATAAGGTACACAGCTCCGGTTGTGTCCTTTTTAATGTAAAATAAAAACAATAGTAGTTATAAGTTACTAACATAGTTTTAAGTCTTACTAACAATTTTTATATGGAATAATGTTCTGAAATAAATAAAATAATAATAATAATAATAGGGTGATTACTTTTGCCCCACATGTTACATAGTATTGGGAATAAATGGAAGGAGGGAAAGTAGGCCTTTGCCGTGCAGTGGAACACAAACGGCGGAATTATATTATATCCTACTTCGTACTAATAGTATAAATGTGAAAGTTTGTATGTTGGGACGTATGTTACTCAATCACGCAAAAACGGCTGAACGGATTTGGATGAAATTTGGCACACAGATAGTTTATAACCTGGATTAATACTTATATTACTTTTTATCCCGGTAGTACATTCCCGTGGGATAATTTGCGATCTTTACGCGGGCCAAGCCGCGGGCGAAAGCTAGTAATAAATAAATCCAGAGATCACTGTACAAAATAAGAGCATGTAGATGATGGTCTTATAAATACCATTACGTGTCAATGTAGTAGTGGCTGATGGCATCATATTTTCCTATCCGTTGCTTCGATGAACACAATAGGTAAAGTGACTCTTTCTGCATAACAAATTCTTTTTGCTCCAGAAAATGTGTTTGAATTATTCTCCCTACGCGAGTATCTTATAGGATCCATGTACCTGTCAGTATGGAGATGTGAATGTTTTTTGATTTGAATTTTATTCGAGTTTTTATTTAGATATACACGGATCGAAAAACATGGGATAGATCCGATACAGGGACATACATGTGTGTGTAGGTATGTCCAAATATTGTTGTTGACGCATAGATTGAAAGTGGATTAGCGAGCACGCTTCGTGTTTACTAACGTGTGTTTTTATTGATTCTATTGAAATTGTGTACGGTTGCTTGTCGATTTATTTAAAACGTAGGTAAGTACTTACAATATAACTCTCGTTTAGCTATCAAGAGCGATCACAAAATTCCTAATTCATTTTTGAGCGAGAACTATTTCAGTATTGGATGTTCGATCCTCATTAGGGTTCTATTTTGACTGAGAAATAAAGGAGAAACGTAAGTACGTAAAACCTATCAACTGCTTATCTTCAGTTAAAGTCGTAAAAGTGAATCGAACGAAATGGGTTGGTTAATGGTGCTCGGCGATGGATTACCACCTTGTCACCACTGCAATCTTCCGATCCTATACATTATTGGATACGACGGTCTTGGCTCCGAGGGATCGTTACTGTTGATTTACTTACTTGTTCTCCTTTCTCCTCAGTTAAGGAAAAAATATGTTGAAGGAATATAAACATTGAAAGGGAAAAATATGGTTTCATTTGAGGAAAACTCATTTCAAAATATGGGAAGGCGTGCAATGACGCACGATGCCGTTCAAAATATGGGCCTAATGTTTGTTTTCAGCAAGTCATGAAAAATTAACCGCGATCCGCGATTTTGGTTAGATCTCATAATAAAATAAATATTCGTTAAGCAAAACCGAATCGAATAACTCCTAAAATTTGTATAAATCGACAATAAACTGGGAAAAATTGACGTGAAAGGAGGCGGCGTAAAAAATAATGGTGTACCCTCAGCGGACGAGCAAGGGTGGCCTGCTAAATAAATTGTTTGCCTTTTTCAATTTCACAGCGAATCCGCAGTACGTATCACTGTTACAGCCTCAACGTGCATACATATGTATGGCACTGAATTCAATCTGTTGTACGGGTATCACATACAATCAACTCGACGACATGTTGTGGTTGGAGTACTTGGAGACTTGTAGCGGTTTCTTGTTACCTATACATATTTTCTTCCATATGTCAAGTCCTTATTGACTATGTATACAAAATGTACTGATAGCCATATTGATAGACTTTATATTTCGAAGTTAAAAGAAAACATAAGTAAAGAATAAATAATAAAATGTACATAATACAAGAAGAGGAAGAAAGAATCATCAAACATTAGCACAAAGCTAAGAAAAAACATACCTCGGATACTTTACTCCATAACAACAAGGAAGTGAACTTGATAGATATTGAAAACAGACATTTTCTCTCTTTCGATATGAGCAGGTATATTCCCGATTCGGTAACGGATGTATTCAAAACGAGCATCATTACGTGCCATCAATAACTCGACATCGGATTTGAAAGGCTTGCGACAACGGTGGGTATTCATGAGCGCGGGCCCTTGTCTGTGGTTTTATGACAACAGACTTGTCACGTAGTATAACTACATTGTATTCCTTTTTATGTAACATACCCGTACGAGAACGTATTGATTCACGGACGTGAATTTGATGGATTGACACTGTAGCTTCATGGAAGGAGAGGAACAATTTTCGCGCACACTAGTTTGAAACGAAACTTTTGTTGGCATTCTCGGAGCTGGGGAAGTTATTATCAAATTAAGATTATTTCTAAGTTTTTGTTACAACAAACTATTAAAGAATATTTAAGCGTAAGTAATAGCCTGGATGATTATGCTAGTGTAGACCAAATACGACTTCTCGTACAAGCTTTTCAATATAAACACAATTTTCCATTTTCATATCATAGCAAAAAGGAGTATTGCTAAGGACCCAGCTACATTTCATGACGTACTGTCGCATAAAGGAAAAATGTGCATCAGAGACGTGCAATGCTAACAAGAATGCGCGCCCTGCCGACGACACCGTACATAACGTATTACTGGCGACAGTTTCTCAGAACATGTTACGCCTGACTCACGAAACGGGACGAATGGTGATTTAACAATGTCTAAAATAGACTTCCTTGTGGAATGCGACTATATCAACTACAGCCATAATACTAATATCTGTGATCAACGAATAGCTGAACAGTTACGCATGACATTATTCTTGTTAGAGGGCTTTCTCGCATACGGATTCGAATTTTCATATTATATTAACCAAATTTATAATGCATCTGTTCGTGAAGAATCATACATAAAGAATTATGTTCTTGCAATTCATGAGTCATAATATCATGAACAGGTCGCTCGAAATCTGTTATATTTTACACATTGGTTGTGCTAGGATCATTATGCTACTACCAAATAAATAGGGCAGTGTATAGAGTGCCGCTATTTGTGGCATTATAGTGGCGCTGCCTCGGCCGCACTAAAATGCCATAAGCATTGCATTGTCATTGTCACTATCACTTGTTATTTTGTTTGATTGTTGAGGTAAGTTCCCCGCCCTTTGTATTGATTGATGGTATTTGTTTTAGATAATTATATCAAAAGTCACTACAATTACTGAATTTACGAAAAATTAAGTAGCAAATGAAAATGGCTGAAAGGTAGTTTAGGTTAGGTTAGAACTGCGACCACAAAACGCATGAGCCGAGCGAGCGAAGCCGTTAAGGCAAAAGATAATGTAATGTTTTGGGTATATGGTGTTTTACAGCAAACTAACCTCAACAATCAAACAAAATAACAAGTGACAGTGACTCAGTGACAGTGACAATGTCAATGCAATTTTTACGGCACTTTAGCCGGGCCGAGGCAGCGCCACTATTATGCTGCTAACGGCACTTTATCCGATAGGAATAGAGTACCGCTAGCGGCACTCTATACACTGCCAATAAATAATACCAATTATTTCGAAAACACTCTTGTTTGGAATATTATGTAAACAGTTTGCGCGAGTATGAGCAAACCAATAATGGTGGATCATCCATCCTCCAATATCGATAGCAAACCATATATTATTTAGGCTGTCAACTCTTCCGTCCTCAATGACGTCATCCACTCGAACCTTCGTCCTTGTCGAGTTGAACCTCTCGCGATTGTTAGTGGTATTGTTATTTATTCTTAATAACCCCTTCCGCATGTATAACTGTAACCGCGATACACGTCATGCCACTCGACGAGACGTTCTAGGGACGTCAACCTCTTGAGCACTCGACCTCAAGTGTGCTTCTATGAAAAGCTCCTACGCGCAATATGTTCCTTCGAGATAATTTACGCTTCACTACATAATTCAAGAGCGGCTGTAGCTAGCATAAAAACTTACTTTTGTTGTGCAACATCGAGGCACCCAGGGAAATTGAGTTTGACAAACATTTCGTACCCCATTTGTTTTTTAAACGCATTATTTTCTCACCCCTTGGACATTTTGTAGAAACTCGTTAACTCGAGATTATTGTAAATAAACGGTTTGAAAGAAAAAAGACATAACACTTTAAGGTTTAGCTAGGGGATGAAAACAGCCAGACGTTGTTTCTGTAGAGCAGCAATTTTTATACCGAAATTACACGGTGGTTTCCGTACTAAATTGTTCGAATTCGCGTTCGCTAAAATATCTGTTCTTGCTCTTTTCTGTTACATTTCCTAGACATTTATTTATGTTATGTATTCAAACTGAGCCAATATAGTCAAATTATCTTTCAGATTTATTCATAGATATTGCCGTTCATAATTCAATCTAACCAAATGTATTCATCAAGCAACCTACACCTAAGACAGGATTATCCCTCGCGGATAGTCAAGTGCTTGCCGAAGAATGGATTAAGTACAATTAGTAACAGGAACCACTTCACAGGTTATTGCTTTAAGGAACAACTAATCGTCGTGAATCCCTGGCCGGAGATGGATCGCCCCCGCACATTCTTGTCTTGTTTACAATCCGTCTTGTAGTGTCGTGCCGTGGGACCGGACGGCTGTATGCGCTTTTCCTAATCATTGTGAACAACTTGCGTAGGCCTGCGTAGAATGGACGTACTTTTGTATACTCAAATTAAGAATGATTTATATGAGTAACTGTAGAGTCCGGCAAACTTCGTCGTATAAGGTGTCTGATTCATTGTGGATGATTTTACGCGTAGAAACTTGTGGACACATGTTAGTAACAGTTTAGTCATAACCATAATAAAGCATAGTTTGTAGCAGAGCGTGAAGGAATAAGCTAAACACACTACACTATGTAAGCACTAAGAAATTTTCCCTATTTTCCGAGCGCTCGCTTGGCCTACGTACGGGCTGAGCGGTACCTGTGAAGACACTTGTCACCTAACGGTAGACCCTTATCCGATGTTTGATGACAGAGATTTACTACTGGCCACCTGTTTGGATATGATGTGCCACATCAGCTGTTTTGTTTGATAAACACTCGGGAAAGTTTCCTCTCTTCATTGCGTGCCGTACGACATTATCACCGCATTACTATTTATTCGACCGAATATATTGAACAGGCATTAGGCAAATGGGCTTAATGGCTTGTAAAGTTGGCTACATAGTCACATTCTACAAGATATTTACATGTTTATTTATTCAATTATCAATAAGATTAATCTCATAAAACATTCAAAGGGATAAGACTGTGATTGCGCAAATGCTCTTATACAGGTAGATGTTATGTCGTTACTCGTTACCTATCTGCATTAGGTGGTTTACTGCTTTTGCTTTAATTGGCAATTACATAGGTTTACTGTTAGTGTCGGTAATTAGTCGTGGGGTAAGGCAGGCGGTGACTCGGCTCACTCGCCGAGGTCGACCGACCTCCTCCCCGCACTCCACAATAACTTGTCGCGCCCATCTAAATGCAAATAAAGGGAGGGTACCTACCCTTGATCTTTGTATGCGCGTCCCTCATTTGTCAACATTTTGTTGAAAAAGGTGATATTAAAAATATTTGAATATTTATCGCTGGTTGGAATTACAAATGGTCACTCAAAGCGATGACGGCCCAAAGGAGGTTTGTTGCTGTTGTTTAATAGACGCATAAAGTATTTTATCTACTCTCATATCGTAATATTCTAAGGAGCTCGTGGCTAAGTAACAACAGCCGCACGGGTCGATCCAACAGGTTAAGCTACGCTTGCCGGGGTTGGTCCGTGGGTGACAGACTCCTCCGTGCCTCGGAAAGCACGTTAAGCCGTTGGTCCCGGCTGTTATTCGTGAATATTTAACAGTTGTTACGAGTCGTCAGAAGCCCGAAAGTCCGACAACCAGTCTTACCAATGGGTATCGTATTACCCAGTTAATGGGTTGTGGAGATCAGATAGGCAGCCGCTCCATGTAAAATACTGGTATTCAGCTGCATCCGGTTAGGCTGGAAGTCGACCCCGACATAGTTGGGAAAAGGCTAGGCAGATATCGTAATATTCGAATTATAAACTTCAAAACGAGTTTATATTGACATACTTTATAAACACAATACCGCAATTTAAAAATAGAATCTTATAACACTTTTTCTCTAACAAAATAGTGCTTTATTAGGTACGATACAGGGCAAATCCAAAAAGTTAATATCACCAAGGAGTTTCCATCAACTTTTGTAATGGAACGTTACGAGGGACAGCAGCACCGCTCTTGCGCATGCGCGGTGATGTGCTGGGTGCAGACGCCATTCATACGGGAAGTTGTACTGAATGACGTTGGATTTTTTATTTTGATCTTTCATTTAGTAGGTTCAATCCCAATGTATAAGAGTAGATAAAGTAGTGTATGAAACTGCACATAACTAGGTATTAAAACACTCGTGTGATACTATTAAAAACCTCGCCTACCGAATAGAATATTGTAATTTTTCAGATGGAAAATCCCATTGGGCACATGGCTTGTTTATTAGATAACTTAGGAAAACTAATAAACATTATGTACAAGTTGCAAATTTCGGTGTGTCTAAACGTTGGTCAAGTGATTTAGCTGAAAAGCTGCTTTCAATTAAGGACAAAATTAACCTTAAGGAACATGCAATGGCTTTAAATTGCCAATTTGCCAACAAGCTGGCGTGCACTGTATGCCAGGTTGTGCACCGCACAGGCAGGTATATAACTTAATTCTGTGTCCTGGCAAACCAATTTAACTTCGGCCATCGCTGACCAAGGTATTCCGACAGTATGGCAATCGTTTAACTCCGGCTTTTGTTTTAGGCAGAAACTAATAGTTTGCTGCAAAATACGAATAGGTATAAGGAATTGTAAAGGAAGCGATTTGTATAACGCTGTTGGTATCTAGGCGTCAGGTTGTGTAGGTTATTTCTACAAGGTGTACTTAAGTACCTATTAAAAATCGTTTGAATGTGTAATGATGAAATTAATTCGATAAAAACGTGGATATTTCTTGGTGAGATCTTGGTTGTAGCCATAGTATAAGTTCCTAAAAACATTTTTTTGAAACGTGCAATACTCGCCATTGCAATTTGTTTTTGAAGATTTATCATTTTATCATCAAAAATAAAAAAAAAAAACATAAAAAAAGAAAAGTGGGCTTAGCAACGAAAAGACAACAAATAATAGGGGTAGTTGACCTATTGTTATGAACACAAAATTTATTTACGAGTATCTACAAAGCTCTAGAAATTATTTTACCAGGAATTTTGCTGTAAACATTTGAAACACAGTGGCGCCAACAACAGGTAACCTATATAGAGTAAAGCAACTCTACTTTATGGATCAGGAATGGGGTCATAGCTGTGTTCAGCATAAGTAGCGACAATTTTGTTGCCAGATACGATATCAGCTTACAAAATTACCATGAACTGTGATAAACTACTCCGACCCATGGAATAACTGTTCCGTTCAGAGCCGATAAATTTATGGGACGCATTCTTTTGGTATTATTGTTGAGAAACATCGTTGTTCAGTGAGTAGATGAAATGAACAGGCGTTTTACTGTCGTTTCATTTGACAGAAACGACTCGCGCGTTAAATAAAAAAATCATCTATATTATTTTAAATTAGGGTTTATACGGTCAGTGAAATTGTAATCGTGACCAATTGCAGTAAGTAACGCGCCCTCCCGCTGCGCGTGCGCCGCCGACGCAGCAGGGAAGCGTCACTCACTATATGCATGCGCATAGGTACTACAATGAGACAAGTGGCTTATGAAGAACCCGATTATTCATGATTATTTTATTACATATCTATTGACTATCGACAATGATTTGCATTTTTGAAAGCTTGGGAACAGTTGTGTAATGTAACTTATTGACTCTTAGTTCTGAAATTTACTGTTCATAAAATAAATACACGTTCTATAAAATGAATGCATGACACAAATAAAGGAATAGAAATAGCATTATGGAAATAAAGCGAAATATTTTACAAGCGCTAACAGCCGCGCCAACACCAAACGTGAGATTTGTGTAAACTCTACGGATTTAACAACAGAGAGCAAATCCTAAGAAAATCCCCTTCGCCTCGTTATGAGACTACATTTATTAGAAATATTTGTGTTAAGAGAATGCCGCAGAAAACCTAAAAACTCCCAGAAAAAAACCTCTGATAAATTCGATTGTGATTGGAAACAACAAAAGCGCTTTTATTGTGTCAAATAAAAGCAATATGATTTCGCAAAACTTTGATAACAGACAAGTAATAACCTTTTATTTTCAGACAAACTGTTCCGAACAATAAAGTTGTTAAAAATTGAAGCAGCGGGACTCAAAGTAACTTTTCAAAAGGTGAGCTAGGTGGGATAATGTTGAGATTCCGACTCGTGAGAGATATGCTGGAAGTTGTCCATCAGCAAGATTGATACATTAGCAGCAAAGCTAAGTGCATGAGGTTGTGCGACACAAAGCAAGATGCTGATGCACTCTCTTTGCTCTCACAGTTATTGTCACTGCCTGAGTCTCTTCATACTCTCTGTGTTTTGTTTCCTGAGGTAACTTCTTTGTTACACGGCCGTATTTTCACCGCGAAAACTTGTTCCTACGTTCCCAATTTTTGTTGAATATCGAGAGCCGTAACGTGTAGGTACTACCTTTACCCATAAAAGGTTTTATGTTTCACGTCTAATAATAAGACGGCAATATACTCGCTTTATTCGCCTATATGTGGAGCAGCCGTGGCTACTTACGAATTGTGAAACATGTAGAAAGACATCGTATTGATTGATTACACCACAGTTATTGGTTCAATTGGAAGTAATGACCATTTTGTTCGACGATCCATTGACTCTCAATTTAAATGTGGACGCATTACAATCAACCAATTGTTTAGGAACTGTGACGGGTGTCATTTGTTGAGATAAGAGCTTGTTATTATTAAAAGTTGAGTAATCACCGGTTGGTTAATTCAATCGTGATACATTTTGGTGTAGGTAATTGTTTGTATAATGAAATGCACTCGAGTTCATTGTAACAAGGGTGAGGTGTGTCTGGGTGCCACAGGAATACGAATGGCACCCCTGTGGCTGGGAATCCCATGATTCCAAAACTGTGTAATGTCACGTAACGCGATCCTATCGCTGTATAAACTAATGTTTCCAGACTGCCTACAAGACACCCCTCTGCTACTTAAATATCATATCTGATATTGCAGTCTTTAAATGCTTTTAATTTAATTTAATTAAAACCGTTTGTCTCACACGCAATGTTTAGCTTTAGGAACTAATGGATTTTCTTTAGATTTCCCTTTTTGTGCATGTACATTCTATGCCGCCTAAAAACATAGGTTTCAAATCTTACTACTCTTAAATGAAGGATATTCAACACAAAACCTTTCATCCGTGTATAACAAGAAAATTAATGAGTAAATCAAGCTACACACGGGCAAGAACACTCAATGAAAGCATTCAAAACGCTTTAGAAGATCATTTACGTTTTAAGGCACGCAGTGTTCACGAGTAACACACACGATTACATTCAATTAATTTGTTCGCTCGTTGGGACGAAGAGTAAGCTCTGCGATTGTGAGCGATTTATTTAAACCCAGATGTTCGGCGTTACACACACGACTGCCGGGTTTATTAGATGCGATAATGTCAGGGATTTGTTATCACCATTCCATATCAAACCCTCTTTCATACTAGGTAGACGAAGTAGGTACCTACTAAGGTACCTACCTACTTCGTTTGCTGAGTTGACATAACAGCGCGAAACACAAATTGCCTGTTTTAAAACTATAACATCGGAGTAAGGCGCTTCTATCGATCCGATAAAACTCTGAGCTCCGTTTGAACGTAAAGCTTGATTTTTTAAGGAATTCGTGAATCGATGTTCGTGATCACGGCTCCAATGCCGCAGCAGCTCTTTGAGAGTTCCAGTGCACTTCTCGATTACTCGATCAGTAATTTAATTAAAGTGAGTGCACATTAAAGATGCCTAGAGGTATACGGGAGCTTCGCTTTTCTGGGCCCGGCGGCGTCTACAGGGAGTACGTTTTATTTGAAATACGGCAAATTTCAGGCATCTTTTCTTGTACACACTTGAGCCGATGCTCTAATTGTTAAAATAAGCGTGCTATCATGCCTCAAAGGAATAAAATCACCGGAACGTTAATAAGATGATAGTTTTTTTAAACGTTTTATACTACGTCCACTTATTTTACACCGTGGTAAGCAAATTATACACTGTTATGATTATACGCACAATCAAAACACTGGCCATAATGTCCCATAAATGTCAATTAGTGTTTAAATGCCAAACATTTTAACCCACTTAATTCGTTTATTGTAAAATATTAACAACATATTTCAGTATATTATTATCAGACTTAATTGGATGATGACAGTTAAATAACCATTAAGCATAACACGAACTCGAAAAACAAAGCTCTTTATAAATAACCCATTATAATAAAAATCTAAACGTGAAAGCAATACTAAAGTAGCCAGAATTACACGGTTTCGCTTCAAAAGGCAGCATTTTTCTACCATTTCTTTTGTAATAGCAATTCGAGTTGATTAGACGGACGTGGAATCAGGATAAAGGTATTATCTGGTGAGCGTACCTACGAGTAAAGGGTATTATCGCATGGTTTTGTAACCACTGAAAGCCGAGCTTTGAGTTAATTAACGCTCGGGTACTCGGTCGTGTTCCACTAATGAATAAAAGCAAGTAAGTATAGTGTACCTACAATAGTTTAGTATTAGCACAATAGCTGCCTAATGCTCTGCAAAATGCTTTTGTAGATACCAAAACGGCCTCAACCCTATTGTCTGCCTTAAATCTCTGCAAATATAGCAAGACTTTCCCCTACTGCAATAAAACATGGGGTGCTTTATCGCTCGGAAGATGTGCAGGCTTGCAGTAGCAGATACCGAGTAGCAGCAAAATGTTTCTTTAGGGCTTATTGACTGTGTGACCATAAAACTTTATGGAAAGCTTTTTTGTTGTTGTAAAATAAAGCTTACCATGTATGTCATGTTTTCCTCTACCAAGTTAACTAGGTACGTTGCTTACTTAAATAATTAATTAAAGTTCAATGGATGAGTACTACTTAGTACGTAGTGTAGTAATGAGTAGTGCGTGTCCACGACGTATCATTATCTAAATAATATAGACACGATGAATGGACACGCCGTCGCCCCGATGTCCCCCTGTTGATTGGCGACGTAACCATGCTCCCGACTAATTACATTATTAAAACTTCATTGACGAATCCATTATTAATACGTGTTTATACTGGAATTGTTTAATATTATTATTATACTTTATCTTTATGTGGATTGACTCCCAGATTTATATGCAGCTGTGGTTGTTTAATTGTGTTTTAATTTAACACTGTAATAGCTTTAATTGGAGGTTTTATGGACAGAACGCCAAAACCGCAGACGGCTCAAAGCAACATTATCGAAGTTGTAGTGATGAAACTGTTCTCAGTTTCAATTCAGGCCGTTTCAGTAAACAGTATTTCGATACTAAATTAGAGAGACTACCATTAAACCTATATTAACTTGCTGCTAGATGGATATTTCAAAGAAAATGGAGGAAAGTCAGATAAATGTATAAATTGAGTTCTACGATAAATTGACATTAGCTAAACGGTATTGTATTTGGAGCTTTTGTCCTTCTATTTTGCTAGTGCCTGTGCTGAATAGAAATGCGCGGTCGGGTATTATTTCATTAATAAACCGTGCTGATGGAAAGAAATATTTACAAGACTTGACAGGGTAAATGAAGTGATAGGTGGATTGAACGTGTTCAGGCTTGGGTGCGGATAACGCAGCGTGCGAACTGGCAAGCGGGCCGGCATCGGCGTCGGCTCTCGGCACGGGTCCCATTTACATAACCGGACGTGTCACGAATAATATGGAAATGACCCGGCGCTCTGCGAGGAAGCGCGGCTGCACTACGACCTGCCGACACTTCGATATTGCCTCCATTTACAACGGGAATGCAATCTCGTTGATGCTAATGTAATGTATGTGCGTACATTGAAGCGTGACGCCCGCGCCTCCTGCGCTCACACACCACACCTTACGTCACAAAAGATTTAGTGCATGCAACTAAAACATTCTGCATTTCAAACGATCTCTCTCGTAACTCGCAGCCGTAGCACAAACAGCGACCCGAAGTCGGTGTGCGCGCGCGAGAAAACTATATTGAATCTTGAAAATAATTTAGACTTGCAGACGTGTGCAAATTACGTGAGCCTGACAGTATAATTTCAATTAATTATCTCTTTCCCCTGTGTTGGCAGATAAATGACTCCCAAGGGCGCCATCCGGGCTGAAAACATGAAACTTTGTACACATTCAGCCCGCCCACCGACTGATCCAGAATCCTAACTTTTGAATTATGTATCTTTCCAAGCGTTTTTACACAACCCGAGTGTCAAAGAAACACGTCACACGACATCCAAACATTTCGATTTTTAAATAAGTTGACACCGTTTACTTTCTGATTATGTGAATTATTAAAAGACTATCTAGACGCCGTTTGAAATCTAAATGGGTTTCGAAAACATGTTACGGTTGGAAAAAAAGTTGTTCGTAGCGTGCGCCGCCGATGTTCCTGTGCCGATATGTCGGTCGTTGGAGTGGCAGCCAGCTTCCCAAGCGAACAATGACTTCAGCATCGGGTCGAACTCAATTTCACGCGTGATTTGTACACTTATTTCATTTCCACTCCAAGTGAATTGCTGATAGAGTAGGCGGCTGTATTAAGCTTTTCTAATAGAAACACCCAAGCTACGATACTACTAACTTTGAGAAGAAAAAGTAAAATTTGTCACAAAATTATTCCTGTTTACAATAGGTTACGTATCGGATAAAATATGAAGAATAGTGAAACTATAAATAATGTTTGCTAGTATTATGCGGTTTTCAGGCGAACAATGCTGTGTATAATGATTAGGGAGTCGCGTAGCGCAACTTGACAAACAGCGGCTCTTGTAGCAACATCTTGCGGCTCACGGTAAAGTCGAGCCGACAACTTGATATATTGGGTTGCTTTGTGAGGGCGAGCGGGTAAACACACGCAACCCGAGAGCCGCCGCAGCCGCGCCACGCGCTCCTTACACAGATAACGTCCTCCAGGACGAGGCTACTAAATTATTTTTATCTTCAACTCTTGCACAAGTCTTCGCACTTAGCTGAAGTTACAGGAAGCGTTTTGGAAGTCGAAAGAATCGTTAAGTGGAATCAAGTCGAGAGATACCATTTTACAAAAGTGTTAGATACCTACACACTTAATTGTTACACATTGAATTAATCCTTCCCTCGAGAGTAGAAAGCTTTCTATTCAATTTTATCAAAATCGTGACTCCATTTCGCACCTCATGCGATATCATTTTATGTAAAAATTGGTTAAAATTCAAGAGTCATATGCTGTGAGCAAACGACCGTAGGAACATCATGACAGCAGCAAAATTCCACGGCTCGGTAGACAAGCCGCGTCGCTTGGAACTTTATGACCGGCAAACGATGCGTATGTGCACGACAGTATAGGCGGTACGTCGATAAAAAGTCCATTGTCGACACCGGGCCGCTTAAGGGTTCGCAAATGACGGGAGGAGCTCGAGGAAACGCGATAAAAACTGAGGACGACCGACTACGTGCCGTCGAACGACAAAGAAATGCTATGTTGGGCTGAGACCTCGACAAGCGTGAAATTTGATTGGCATCAACAAAGAAAACATTGAGCAAAGAAACCGTAGGTGTGCCCAGACCTCGCTGGCAAAGAGACACGTACTCGATATAACGAAGGGTTCATTACCTGAAACAAACAAATGTTTTATTAAATAAACTGAATATTATCTGAAGCTAAGGAATAAGCAAAATTGAAACCAACCAAACAACACTTTATCTATGTTTATTAGACAAACGCTAAATTAACTATGAATGAATTACAAAGCGTCGACCTAATGTAATTAAGATTAGGTAAACCAGGCTCTGCTTAGCAGGTACAAATACTAATTTTATTAATACTTGTTCTGTGATAAATATAATCGTATTCTATAAATCTTTCTCTGAGCAACATGGGATACTTTGATCAGCAACGGAATTTATCGTTTCATTAAGAAATTCTTCGGTCAAAGAAATTTCCAATATAAGGTAGGTATGTCTATGAAAATGGCTTCCGGCTGAAAGAAAACAGCGCGAAGTTGACGATATAACGATAAATGTAAGTTTTTATTTTTAACCACCTACATAGTATATTCAGTAGGTTGGGGGGGGCCTTGTTTGTTATTTCACTAATCCAGTTTATGTCAACACTTAGCGCCCACTAAACTAAACAATGCGTTTCGAAATATTTCACGCACATGCTGAACTACTTATTATGGTTATGCCGATATTATAAATAAATAAATAGTGTGTACACTAGCACGTTGTAGAGGTTACACAGGGCGTTATGAACTTTTGAAAGTGGGTTAATTCAAAATCGCTCAATCTGTTGCGTGACTCGGCAAACGGTCGACCAGCTTTCGTGTTTTTCAGTCGCCCTCTGTATAAAAGTTACATTTTCACGTTGTGTTTGTAAAACGTGGAATAGTTTCACAAAGCCGCTCTCTGTTTCACACGAAACCGTTCGATTTGTCGGTTGCTTTGCAAGTTTCTTTCGAAGGGCGTTGTCTGCGTCCATTATGCAAATGGAGGCTCCGCGGGCCGCGGTGTACGTATTTAGCCGATCTATTCACAGAGCCTGCCCGACAGACGACAGGATTCAACTACAACTGTGATCGAGGCAACGGGTAGCTCGTAAATAGAATAAATGCCGGCTAGTTTCCACGCTAATGCTGAAACGCAAACAATACAAAAACACTTTTTTCTCGTTTGAATTGCAAACGCGGCTAAAGTTCTGTTAAAATACAGCCTTTATTCAAATAATGTTTGGAATTCAGCGGCAGGTATTTCTGTTGTGTTTATTGCTTTGTATTTTTCACTTAACTATTGTATTTTGGAATTAAAAAACAATTTATGTTTCATTGTCGACTTTTTATTTTCTGGGTGCTGTATTTTATGCGTTCGTATACTAAATATTGTTATGCTCAATTAAGCTCATTTGACGTTGTATGCACAAAATGTTGATACAAGTAATGGTTGTATAATCATCATCAGGGTGTATCATGTGTGTGTTGGTCCCGGGGGCGCGGCTGTCGCTGCTCCATTCCGGAGAGTGGCGACACGAGCCGACAAGTGTTTTGATACTATCGCGCTAATGTGTTCTGCTATAATCGATACCGACACACGAAAGCGGAATTTTTATCACTCCATATAATATGGTATTGAACAGTTTCATGAGGCCGTTGACTTGGCACGCGGTTAATGTAAAAGTAGATATTTCCTTAGTCAACAACGTTTTTTCTTTACGTCGTTAAAAGCTGGCTAATGTTACTATAAATAGATAGTACAACAAGTTTATAATAGACATTATTTTCCTACTTTTGCTTGCAGACGATACGAAACTGGAAGACTTATCAACAACAGCGTGGCAGTCAGGCAGATAATAATTTAATAACCAGCTCACATCCTTTCATTTGTACCCTTGTTGATAATAGACACCGAATGGGTATTAGCTTAATTAGTAATCTCTTTACTAATCTCTTAATGTCCAGAAAGTGCTTCCCACGACATGATACATTAGGTACCAACCCCGGATGTTTACACATGGGGAGCACATACTGGCTTACGTTGTAAAGTGGCTTCGTAGATACACCGATGTCAAATTAAAAGCTATTCAAAAGCATTTTCAAACACATTTATGTATGAAAAATATGTGCTTACGTAAGTAGAGGCCAGCTACTAGTTTTCCTTCATAGTTCCATTTCGGAGAAAACTAAATAACATAGTTTACAAGGGTTTCTCCCACAGGATACCACACCCTTGTTAACTTTATTTGACTGAAATTCGGTTCTGTAATACTTTTACTGAACCTGAAAACATGGTGATAAACAATATAATAAATTATAAGTTTATGTGGCAGGGGGAGTCTTGTGTATTCAGAATGACGATACACTAAATGAGGTTTGCATACGTGCGACTAGCACTAGGGGAGTGCCTTCACGACAAATTTGCTTGTCTAACTGTTGCGTCACTCAAAATGTATGAACAGCACATGACATACATAACATGTAGGTATACAGGATATTGCTCACTAGAACACGGATGAAAGTCACCTAATAGACAACATAATTAGGCAGTTGCGTAAGCGAAGTCATCAAATCCAACTCGTTTTATCGCTTGCAAAAATACTCGCTCTTCTATATTAAAAATAATAAAGTAATTACATTCTGGATCCGCTTACATGAAAACTCAAGTATCATTTTAAATTCTGTTAAAATATGATATTGGGTTCCGGATACTCGGCGCTAGTAATTTGTTGTTGCGGTAGTAGCACGGAACAGCCGACTCTAGCTGAAGGTTTCATTTAAAGATATTGCACCAACTCCGCACTTATATTGCCAACGTTGTGACGTAACAGCTCTATTGATCCAGGAAATGAGAAAGAGCCAATTTTAAAACAGAAAATGAAAAAATTCCTTCGCGTCCAGCAAGTTAATTAACAGACCTCGTGTAAGGCCCCAAAAATAACAACGATAAGGCAAAAAGTGAAACATCGAGCTTTTGTTTGGTGAATATTATTTCAGCACCAAAAGCTGAAGAAATCTATTGAAAATTGAAGATTTTTATATTATACCTTCGTTTACTTTCTGGATAAAACAGCAAGCCTTCACATAAAAGAATGGATAAAACATTTGCATCCAAAAAAGAAAATCGGCTTAACAATTCGTTAAGTTTAGAACTGTGTCACAAAACGCCTAGTCGGCACATAATCTATCGACACCTGCGACACCAATTCGTTCTGCCTCACGTACAACGAACAAACTTCATAGGAAAACTTTAATTGGAAAATACTCCTAGTTTGCTCAGAATAGGTGTTTTCAACGCTATCAGCTATTAGCTGTGCACCTAAAACTATTGATTATTCAACAATTCCATGTCTATTTAAGCTTAGATTAGAGCTTTCTTGCTGTATTAGATTTTGTTTTAAAATAGGTTTTTAACTTGTATTAGGTATAAGATAAGTAGACACATAAATGGAACCTACGTGCCATATTGATTCTGCTTAGCAAATTGGTAAACGAAACTATTGTGGTGGATATTGGTAAAATTATCACGCTACCGACCAACTACGAATTCGCGATTTCGAAATTATGCAAGAGAAATGATAGGTACTGCAGCTGCACATTTCTGATAAGATCTCGGTAAAGTCATCTCTTACGCACGATATCCGAGAACATCCTATTAGTAACAGATGGACGTTTATCACTGATCACATGAACCTTCATGATAATAAACATTCACATCAATATTCAAATCATATTTCGCAATCATACTTCGCAATCAAGCGTCATACAATGTAGGCATCCAGACATTGTGTCCCCCAATCGAAAAATAAAATCTAGATAGGAATTCGAGCGAGTATTTAACCGCCCACCGCCCAAACATGACTGCTATCGATTGGGACTTAATAATAGAACTATGTCAGACGCTACGAATGATACATGAACCACCGATTATGCGAAAAGCAATATCACCCACTATAAATATTAGCTCGGGACTGGAAAAGAGTAATTCGAAATAAATTCAATTAACTTCGCCTATCAGTCTTGTGTGGCCATGTAATAAAGTTCCGTTTACAATTGAATTGAATTTCTTGGAAACTCTGGGTTACAATAAAAGTTACTCGTACTTTTTATTAGATTTTGGGCACATTTTACCAAGTTTAGTAGGCCTATTTACATTTAAAATAGAACTAGGTGCTTTTATGTAGTTGTATAACAATATACTCCAAAACTACGATAAACAATTTTAACAATGAGGGACATAAATCGACTGCCATGTTGCAGCTAGCAGCCTATACTTTAGGAGATAGATGCTGCATATTATAACAGCAGCGAGCGCTCGACGCCCGGGAAGCAGCTGTGCCGCGCGCATCATGCGACCCCCTTATAATGAGGCCGCGGTGGCTACCACACGGTGTAAGCTCCTTCGTTTGCTATGCTAATTGGTCGGATAAGCTGCCAACACGTACCAACCTGCCTAATTAGAAATCCGAGGAAAAAATAGTGGCTTTGCAACGTATACATAATGAAGCAGCTCCAAGTTAGAGTTAGGAACTTTGTATGACGGTACCAGCGCGTACCATGGCACCAAATTATTGTCATATTTATAATTTTATTCAAAACCGGAAGCAGAAAGTTTAGTAGAATAGTAAGAAATTACGATTTTATTTTATTATACAAGCTATAAAGAAGTTTGGGACTAAGAATTTAGGTTTACAACCTCTTTAAGTAGGAGTAGTTTGATTCGAGAGCGTGAATAACGCTACGAGACCGTCGTATATTTCCCTCAGCCACTAATTAACGCTGTCAACATGATGTGAGCAACAAAAAGTTGTGATAACTAAAAACGTGGGTGTTCATGTGAGGCCATTCATATGCATCTGCATGTTCTCGTATGTAAAGTATTCACACGCTCGCTCGCAGCGCTAATGAAGTTTTTCGCACGCCGCGCCGCACCGTTCTCTTCTCATCTAATTTGTGTATTTTTATCATCAAATGAAAAGATTTTCTTTGCATAAGATTTCTAGAAATAATGGCTAGTTTATAACAATAAAGTATTGTAATACATTAAAACTTTTCACCATTAATGTATGTATTCTTTGTACTTTATATTCATGTTATGAAAAGTTGCTACCGAATAAATACCTAAGAATTCTTTTAATATAGGTATTATTATTGTATGCTACATTAAGTTATATATTTTTGTAACATTAAGGCTAATTTACAAGAAAATAAAATAGTTAACTAATCAAAACACATTTAGAAACTTTTTTTCCGTTTGCAGGCACACTGTTTACAAAGTTTGGTACAAACTCAATAATGGGCTTGTCACTATTGCACTCCGGGTACGCAAATCACATTACCAGGCCAAACGCGGAAAATAAGGAGAGGTTTTTTGACTTTTCTCTCTACATTTTGTCGGAAATAGTATTTATCAGCCCCGAACAATACGCTGTTACTTTCAGACTTCAGTTCGAATTGTAAAAGTCAATTGATGTAAAAATAAAAGTAATATGAAAGATACAGTCGTGCGTGTTACGTGGACAGAATACGAAAACATTGAATTTTCATTCTTCATCCACTTGATCGAACCGGTATGAAGTGTTTATTTATTCGAAAGAGCTATTTATCTATACAACTTCGCAACTTCTACCTTACCGGCTTCTCCCCAAATCGTATTTGACATCGACTCCTACTTTCGATATTAATTAAAGTGTAGCAGATTAACATTTAATCAATAAACTTGGGTACAACTTGTAGGTACTTATCATCATCTTCAATTAGTGGATTAGTAGTCAAAGACGTCTCGATCCCTCGCTATTGAGAGCGGTCGCACCACAAAGCTTATAGTAGGACATTGTTGAGTTAACGAACACTAACAAGAGCGTGCTCTATCTACAATGCCGAACATATCAATTAATAGCTATTTCTAGGCACTGTATGACTAATTCCACGCAAATTTAACCACCGATCTTTATGCCAAAGCTATGTAGATTATCCATTTGAACCGGAATATAATATAACGTTATTGTAAGTTTGCTTATGTGTGCAAAATCGAATAATCGTACATTGTAGGCAGATAATTACTGCCCTACGGTTCTTAATCGATCGTCGATTGACTATTTCCCGTTGTATCCCTCTATTAGTTGATTCGAAGCAGCCGTTTTAAGATAAACAACGCTTAAATACATATTTAGTATGGTTAAATATTTATGCGGCTACTTTTGTCCTTATAAAATATGGCATAAATTACAATTTATTTTTGCTGTGATTCTTGTATGTAGGTCTACATAAAAACATGACGTGTATAAAGAGCGGCATGAACGTACAATTTATTCAAAGCCCGAGGCACGTGGACCCGAGGGATTCCAGGCTGGACAAAGGCTCAAATTCTCATTACATATCGGAATTTCGCAGCAATATTCAATTTTGAAAAATAAACAGCGCTGGTTATTATTTATTACAGAGTGTGTATCCAATACCCAAAATGTAAATATACTTTTCGATAAATTAATATTAAATTGGCAAAAGAGTCAAAGATGCGAAGTAAAGAGCACAACGAAGTTTAATTGGAAATGTCTTCTGAAATTGATAGGTAGTGCTTTAAGAAGTTTAGCCAATTTGCTTCGAGAATTTGAGAACGACTTCGGATTCCATTTCCTCGATCTCCGCGCTCAGTAATTCAAATTTGAGCGAATACTGTCTTTAAACAAAACGAATTATATATGAACATCGTTTTTATGACGGGTAGGTAATATTAAATCAAGAATTTTATGTATAAAAGGTATTCAAAACGTATTTTAGGTCCCAAAAACGAAAACAGTGGCGGTTATAAAAACATGTACTTATTTTTCCTACGCTCCACCTATTTCAACTACAAACTTTTATGTTCTCGATTTTCAAAGTCAGTTCAGAATAATAAAAGGGTGACTTTTTCAGGCTTCAATAGACGCGTGATTTCGATAAAAAGGTAGCTTCTGAATAGAAATGATATTAAAAAAATTATTAAGACAATATTTTTGAGCATTCAAATATACTAGGTACTATTGGGGCATTCAATATTCATGCATTTCACAAGAAACTTTTCATTCTCATAAAAAGAAAAAAGATGCGGCTTTTTTTTCTTTTTATATTCTATGTTTAATATGATAGTAAGTTCCGAACCACACATACATTATAGTGAGTTATTGAAACACGCTCCATCGGCTGGGCGACCAAGTGCAACGGGCGACGTCGAGGAGTGGTGCTTCAAAACGCATTAGCATTACTCGCCTGATGAAACTTATGCATATTGTACCTCAACGTATTTAAACTAAGGTATGAGGGAGACAGAGCTATAGAACCTAAGTGGCTTCGGCAGGTCCCGAGCTCGACGGCGAAGATCCGGCTTCTGTCAATGTTAGCTCTACACTTCACTGGTACACTACTCAAATAATTTAGATGATGTAATTTAAATTTCATTTTGTTTGATTGCTACGTGTGGTATCATTCTTTTTCTTTTGTCACATTGGTATGCCACTTAGAATGTGACCTCAAGTACTAGGCTGTTCAAAAAGTAATGATAATCGGTTCATATTTCTATACTAGTAATAAAGCTGAAGAGTTTTTTTGTATGTGATCGTGCTAATCTCTGGAACTACCAGTCGGATTTGAAAAATCTTTTTGCTTTTGATAGCCCAATTCTTGAGGAAGGCTACAGGCTATTTAACATCACGCTAGGAATCAAAGGCGCCAGCAAAAAAAAAACAATCGATTATCATTACTTATTGAACAGCCTAGCACCTAAGCTTTATCATGTGCATGTCTCTGATCGCAAAAATCGTAAAAAAAAAATAAGAGTTAAAGAATAAGTACCACAAGGAAATTCACTTTCACTCTCATTAAGTAATAGGACAGTCAAAGCAAAATGGGCTGTTTCAGGAACAATGCGTGATCTTATTTGCGACTCATATTGTGTCTGGTATTGCGCCAGCCCTTACCCCAAAACAAAACACAATTAGTCAACATCCATTCCAAACTTGACAATCCAACTGAACGGCTTGTTCTAATAGTCATCAGCAATACGTCATACCCATTTAAGTTTGTACAAATCAAAACGGTACAAGGCAGGTTTAATTATTCACTATATATTCAAATCCTTCCTTTCACAAATTCCGTTTAGTGCCATAATCGTTAAATTGCAAACTAATAGCAGGAGCGCTCACAAAAGTCAAAATATTACGTTTAGCTATAATAAATAATGTATTTAATTGATCATGAAATTAACATCAGTTCCACGTTCAGTATCCGTAAACCATAAGTTTGTTTTCAAAGCTTAGCTTTACAAATAAATCTACTATTTTTATTGAAGTCTTCCTCGTCATAATACGACTCCATGAAGTTTATATGGTTAGCAAGTTTTGTGGGTAAGAGTTTTTTTATTCATGCTTAATTGCTAGCTAAAGATAAAACGTCGAAACGAAAAAGATATTACGTCTACTTTAAAAAGTTATAATATTTTCTCTAAGATAAAGATTATGAAAAAGATTATTCAAGTTTAATCGAAGCAAACTTTCCTTAACTTGTTCCAGTATCCTTCTTTCTGGTGAGCAACTCAAACAACTTGAATTTAAACGGTACAGTGTTGATACAGCTTCAATTTTTATAGTCTCAGTGCTAAGCGGAGCGAACACGGCGTTGCCAGAGGCGCTCACTACTACTCCTGACAATATTTGAACACTGCATTGAACAAACATATTCCTCAACAAAAGCTTATTCTAACAGCACCCTGGCGATACTCCGATAGCGACACTTTACAAACAATGAGTATGAAAATCGTACAGAATGTACACCCTTTTACGAGCTTCTTTACAAAAATCCGTGTACGCATGAAGATTACGCTTTTATCCCTTATGAAGCGAGGACAACTCATCGCCTTTCGCGTAATGTCGGGTTTGTATACATAATGTTCTTACTTAAGCTAGTGTGTTTCCTTCCACAAGACTTACTTCGCCATTTATCAATCTTTAAACAGATACGTATATGTTTTGTCTAAATCCTTACCTACCAAAATAAAACACAGAGACATGAATTTTATGTCATACATTTTCCCTCACTTTTATTTAGGGAAATAAACTTTTCCGCACATATTGTGGAATTGTAGCCACGAATCATTATAATTTCTTCATCCACCAATCCGTCCATCTGTATCTCGTAAGCTCGCACTTTTAGATGTATTTTAGCTTTTCCCGTTTATATTTCGGTTTTTAGAATCGCTTCATATTATTTTATGGGTCTCTGTGTTCGATTTAGCACCTCGTAAATTACCCAGATTAAGAATTTATTAAAATAAACAAGTATTCCACTACCTACATAAGTACATAGTTAACACATGTATGAATTACGCCTTGAACAATTATTGGCATAACCAGTGCGAATACCTACTAGACATAAGTCCACATTATTCTACCTTATAGGTATCCAAATATAGCTGTTGAACACTACTTAGGCTGGACATAGGAAAGACGCGAGTCACGTCCGTTCCACAAGGATGTGTTTTATTACATTCCTAACACACGGCAAGACATTACGGCGTACGTGCGCGGTCAAAATTACCTCCCTTGTTCATTCATGACAATGTCCTATTAAGGATACAATGTTACAATGTACACGATCCCTAATATTACCCAGTTAAAGACGCTCGTTTCGAATGTAAAGCTCCATTTTGAAGTAAAGATGTAATTTCGGGTGGCTCATTCCAATATACGCTTTGGGCTTGAGAACTCTCATTATCGGCTATTGTCACGTTCGTGTTCTTTGCAATGCAAGGCTTACTTTTTTTCTAGTGAAAAAGTAGAAATACAAAAGGGGTTTTCATCTTTCCGTCCTCATCAATATTTCCGCGAGGATCTCGATTCCGACATAAGCCTTTGTTATTGATGTCAACGTTGCCTCTCTTTGCGCTTCCGACTAGATATTAAATGACAAAGTAGTGCATTATTGCTCGGAAGTGCCTTTTGTGAACCTTTATTACTTGAGATTCTTTGATATTGTTTCGATTTAAGTCAGAATTGTTACGTTCCTTATACTTGTTTTTGCTTTGTGATATAGAGTAACAATCGGAAAATCTTTGGAAAATGAAGAAGCAACTGAATTTATAAGAATATTAAAGTATGTTCTCTGAGTAATAAAAAAAAGAAATTCTGTCAATCAGATAACAAAAAAATATTAGACACGTATTTTTTACGTTTATTTATTTATTTTATTATTTATGTACACAAAGAAAAATAGATACAGATAAGACATAATCATAATTATGAGTACAAAGGTACTGCTTATTTCTTAAGAAATTTCTTCCAGCAGACCTGCGATAGGAGAAATGAGAAAGAAATGTAGACAATAGTGTGTGAGAACAAGAAGAGAAAAATATAAATATGCGAAGTCTTAAACTAAAATATTGAAATAAACCTACACGTATAACGTAATAAATTAATATATACTTAAATAAATACATAGAGCTTAAATATATAAACATACATACTATAGGTATATAAATACTCACAGTTGAGAGGAAAGGTAATGCTCTTTTACTCGATATTTGAATTTTGAAACAGTTTTTAAATCACGAATGCTAGGCGAAAGTGAGTTTCACAACCTTACTGCATGGACAGATAAGGAATAGGAATAGTAGCTTGTTTTATGAGGATGAAATTTAAGGAGGGATCTAAGGTGTGATCTACATGGTGCGTCGCTAGGGCGAGCGTAAGAAAAACGCTCACGCAGGTAGGAAGGATAAGACGGGTTGTGTAAGACGTTGAAGAGGAGACATAAGATCCGAGTGTTCCTGCGAAGGCGGATTGGGAGCCACTTGAGTTCCTTGTGAAGATGAGAAACATGGTCATACTTTCTAAGTCCGAAAACAAAACGAATGCACAAGTTTTGCAAGCGCTCAAGCTTGTTTAATAGCTCCTCAGTAGCATCCAGGTAGCAGGAGTCGTCATAATCTATAATCGGCTGAATAAGTGTTTGTGCCAAAGAAATTTTAGTTTTCAAGGGCAGGAGACTTTGAAGGCTTTTCAACGAATGAAAGGAGAAATGTACCTTTCGACTGACCTCATTGACCTCAGCACGCCACGAAAGATAAGAAGAGTCAATAATGATCCCCAAATCTTTGGCGGTTTCGGTATAGTTAATGTGAACACCATGAAGAACATCAGCCGCATTGCGAACGAATCTGCTGCCTATGATCATAGCCTGGGATTTAGTTGGATTAATTTGCAAATCAAATGACTTAGCCCAAACGCTGATGCAAGCATGGTTCATAGCAGCAATTGTAGAACCCGCGTCAGCTACAGTAAAATGTCGGTAGAGCTGCAAGTCATCTGCATAGAGATGAAAACTAAAAGTAAAAAGTAAAACTAATTACTCTAGTAACAAAGTTGATGAAAATTGAAAAAAGAAGAGGAGAAAGAACGCTACCCTGAGGAAGACCCTCAGTGAAGCTACACCAATCAGAGAAGGACTCCTCCAGGCAAACACACTGAGAGCGTCCCCGAAGATAAGAACTGAACCAAGCTAAACCGGAAGAAGAGAAATTGATTGATTTGAGGATACCTAGTAAAATGTCGAAATCCACTGAGTTGAAGGCGCTACGTTATTATATTAATAAAAAAAGTACCTGGACGACCGAGCTCTGCTCTGGTGAAAATAGAGAATGCTCATTTAATATTATAGGAAAGTTCATATTATACTAATTCCATGCTGCCATGATAGTACATACTAATTCCATGCTGCCATGGTAGTAGGTACTTACTAAGTCCATGCTGCCATGTCATTATTCTAAGGTGTCATTATTCTTGTTCTAAACTTTGGGCGACCGAGCTCTGCTCGGGTGAAAATACGAACATGAATATTCCCAGATATCAACCTAGCTAGATCGATTGTTCGCCCCCGTAAACCCCTATATTGCAACTTTGCTCGAAATCGCCGTTTTCGAATACGTGATTACATATATATATACAAATATTGCTTGTTTAATCGCTCGGTACGTCACAACTAAGTATAAAATCTACATAGGTGTGACGTCATGACACATTTTTTTCTATGTATCTCCTTAATCTTTTCATAACGTAAAAAAATACCTAAGTACAAAATACATTCCCTATCAAGTCAAAAGGAACAGATAATCCAAGGTGTTTCACAAACGCAAAAAAGTCACCGCAACTTAAAGTAAGGGAAGAAAAAAACCCAGTTTTCTTTAAATTCCCTTCACGTCTGCACTTACAGGCAGCACTATTCAATGTTTTATCAAACTGGCAACCGAACTGAAGGAAATACGTCCTTGATACGCGTGGACGAACATGAGCAAAATATAAAGCATTCACGAACCTCCGAAGAAAAGATGACACATTTTTACTCAATTAGGAGAAACTTCACCAGTTCTACATTGTACGATATTAAACTTACTGAAATAATATCTTTAAAGTTAGACAATTGCCAGACCATCTTGGCGCTAAATACTTAAACTTGGTGTTTGAGTCAGTCCCGTTCCCGATCGCAGGGCGGCTCCATGCTCTTGGCTCTATTTGCCTGGCGTCGACTACATCTGATTATATCATACCAGGAATTGAATCGTTGCGAACAAGATACCAGTACAGCACGCTTACATAAACTAGGCACTAAGTTTATACTCTTTAGAGACATCACTTCCTAAGTCACAACAAAGCCATATTTGACTGTACAATAACGGTAATTTACTATTTTTATTTATTCTGAAAATGTTAAAAAGCAGCAGCTCACGATACCTATTTCTGTCAATATAAACAGTTAATCGTGATAAATTGTTACTTTGATTAATGTAAACTCTCTAGTTCTTTCTGGAAACACGCGAGCTCGCTGCTCAACCCTACGGTGCACGCAATTTAATAAATTCTCTTTTATCCTCAAAAACATATACTTTTTTAATTCATAATACGCTTCAACCTTACAAGGCCCTGTGATGTTCACCCGACATGTTGTCCCGTAAATCGAGTCGGTCTTCGAGGCATGTTTCATTAATATTTATGACTGGAACATTATCATTAAAAATATATTTTGACTGGCCGGGTATCACCGATACGCCCCATTCGATATCCTTTTACAACCGCTACGCTTATTAGAGTTTATAATTTGGAAATCTGAATATAAAATACTTATGCTTTGTCACCCAGAAACAGGGTCTTAATTATATTCTTATTTTTCTGAGTATTAAAAATGCTGGTATTAGAAACTTTAATATTCAATTGCCTGTCGTGTGCAAGTTTACGAATCGATTTAGAGAAATAGGTTAATGCAGTGCTTGTAGATAACGGGCTACGAAGCGTGTCACTAGTAATGCATTATGCATATAGGTCTTCTATCTCCTGACGTTTCCCTGAGTTACTGTCTGATACTGATTAGCTTGAGGGAATAATTATGTCGTGCTTAGTACCCACTACGACGAATTTATATACAATTTTATCTATACCTCAGAAAAGCTGGACGAATTGTGTGAAACATGACATTTAATATAAATGTATATTAGAAAAATACTTGCTGCACCAAACCCCAAATAAATTGGGTTAAAGGCTGGAGGATGATGACCATGCTGATAAGCGTGCTTTATACTTAAGGAATAGAAAACGCCATATTTTTGTTGAAAAACAGGGACCGAAGAAAATATTAAGGCAAAATTAATATGATAGAATCTTCCGTAAGTACGCAAATTACCCGCATTGGCGTGGAGTTGCGGACACTAGCCCGTATTACCGAGTGAAGATTCTAATTAATTTAGAATCTTCACTCGGTAATATCATACGGGTATATCATATTAGTATCTAGCATATATAGAACATAACAGAATTATATATTGATCGCCAGAAAAACCACAAATACCACCATGTCTAGGTGACATAGAGAAGATCTTGGAGTGGAAAATCTTGGCTGTGGAACGTCCTCTTTTTTTGCCTTTGGTCCGGACTAAAGGCAAAAAAAGGAGGTTCACTAGCTTAAATGTAGGCTTAACAGATATATATATTTATGACATTAAGTATCTATCGAATGTCTAGCTTAAATCTAGTCTATATCGTGAAAGGTAAAACAAGTGTGAAGATTAATATATCCTACATTTATTATAACTTTACTGCCCATTTCTACTTTCTTTTAATGTCTCGTAGTTAGTGGCTGCTATTAAATTGCTTTTAGTTGACCGCTAACCATTAATAACTCAGCGCAGATTTAATGCGGGAAAGTTAAATATTGCTAACATTTACAATGTACTACGTTGTCCAAGATATTCTTTTTGACAACACGAGCTGAGGGTGCATTTTTGTGATATTCCAGTTGAGGTTTTATTTACCAAGGAGGTATTTAGAGTAGCTTCACAGTTTCAGCAGTCCAAAAGGGTCATATTTTATTTGCTGGGCCCATGATATTTTCTTCGCGTGCTTTCATCCTAATACACACGCTATTACTTTTGTAGTCCGTTCTATTATAATAATCTTAAGGGCTACAGTAATATTTCCAGTAGAGGACTGATCATCGGGTGCTGTAGCCACTGCTCGACCCAGAATCTCCACCATAAACAACTACCGCCACTTGGTTCGGGGCATGCCATAATCAATTTGCTAAGCATATGTATCAAGTGTTGAAATTCAAATATTTATCGTCGGTTCCCAGGCGCATGCGCTGGCCGACCGTTGACCCTGCGCCCGCGCGCCCGTTCGTCGAGAATGCGTCTGCTTTCTGTACGCTGCGCCTGAGCACCCGGATCGGGACATGACAAACAACTACAAGTTCTCGATACTGCTACGTGAATATGATGGGACGACACAAACACCGAACCACGACATTGACGTATGCGTATTTGTCTAAGTACGAGTATATGCGTATTTAATTAAACTTCTTCGAGGAAGGGTCAGCATATGGTACGGTTTTCAACATCGAACTAAGTAATTGAATTGTAAAATTGGCCCATTTATATAATGAATAGGACAATTAATTCCCAGTAGAATGTATTTGTGTAATCAATACACACAATGCCTAAACAATTTGGAACTCCGAACTGTCAGAGTCACTGGAGTACGCTCCAAGTGTCTATAACACTTAATTCCCCAACAATAACAATATCGATCTGTCAGCTGTTACGCAAGCAACCGTTTGGCTCTCACTTATGGAATCAGAGGAAGCCATCTTCCATACTATTTACTATAAACATTTTAATAGCACACAATACCTAGCTGAACATTTATTGAATGGAATGAGTTATAGTGTCTACAATACATTTTGTTTTCCCTAAATAATCATGTTAACTCATATAGAACGGATGAACGGAAACTGAAAGTATGTACTACGAAAGAATACTACCCCATGTTATCGAAGAAATATGTATTCGACGATAACATATAAACAGCCGAAATAACAAGTCGATAAAAGCAATTACTGGAGCCAAACGAAAAAATCTGTATTATACCGAACGAACAGATCTGTTGAATGCGGCTTCATTAAGCTCCAATTATATTATTTTTAATACATTTGTCAAGTCGGCAAATGGAATACGAATTTGTTTTATAACTTATAAATTAAGCATGGAACGTTAAACCATAACACTTGCAAACTACAAGTAGGTAAGTAATTACCTTAATGAAAAGGTTAATTGTATTTAATAACTGGTTTGTATGTCATGTTTATGAAATTAATGGAAAGTCGGTAGAATCACGTCAAAATGTGGACGCGAACCGAGCGCGATGATGAAACACGCAAGCAATACGCCGCAAAATTAATGACCAAACACGCCAGTGACTTACGCAGTCAGACATCTGACTTTTGGTGTTATAGAGCACTGGCGTTGCATGTCAACTCGACTGTAATTACTCGTGTGCGTCCTGTTTGGATAACCCTAACGTTAACCTAAATTATGTGCTGAGACTCGGAAGTCATAAGTCATCTTCATAGCAAATTGCTAGAAATTAATCTTCCGTCTATTCAAGCAGCAAGATATGTACCTGCATCGCTGTATGTTGGGCAATTAGTTGATTAGTGGCATCTTCATCGTTGTTGTGTGGCTTTTGCATCCCTTGAGCTAACGTAATAACATGATGGAAGCTGAAATATGTTTTAATATTATGTAGTCAGTTAACGAACGAGACGGGTCACTGGTTCGCGCAGACACGAGTCAAATTAATTAAATGTCAACGCGGCCAATGTACCGAAAGCGTCGAATGCAGGGATTAATATCTGTATTCACTCAGATAGGCAACCGCTCAGTCATACACATCCATCCACTCAATGGGATTCATATTCCATTTGTTGAAGGCATTATGTGCGCAGTCTATTACAAGCAAAGTCAAAGTCAACTACACTCATGGATATACTTCGGCTTTGACAATGAAATTCATATTTCACTAAACGGTAGCATATACCAACGATCGATTCAACATGCGACACTGTGCCAGTATTCCCGGAATTCGTTTTGTAACAAAGTGTATAAAATTGTTATCGGCACCTAGCTGATAGCATCTGCAAATACGTATAAAAGCTTTTTATTTGTTTTACATACGGGCTCTATTATTGTACTTTTATAGACGTAAAAATAAAGCATATCTACCATTTTGAAAAAGGGGCATACCTACGGCCATTTTAAAACAAAACAGAGCTTTAAATGGCTTCATGTGGGTAATCACAATGAAGGGGGTTCATTATTAATATCGAGTTAAAGAGCGCTTTACCTGAAGAGCTCTCGAAGTCATTAGGTCGCGGCGCCCATTACGGACAGGTCTCATAATGGAAGCACCTTATGTTACGAGCCGCTCCCCGGACTAATGGCGTCAGGCTTTAATACTGTTAGAACTCTTAATTAATTTACACATGACTCGTATATAATATTGAGATCATCAGTAAGAAATTGTGCATTTTCCACAGTACCTATGTTAGTAAATAATTTCTACGTCGTTCATTTTGTACATTTTTCTACCGCAATCACATAGCTGGATTCGCACAGACCGCTAATAAACATTCCAACCGACCTAACCTCTTGTGGATCCTCGAATCAGGATTCCACTTAGAAAGAAAATAAAAAGACGGGGCTTGTTGCTATTTTTAACTTTATATCCAAGACATTGATAAGTAGGTTTTTAAGAACCCGTTTTGAAGCATGTAGAATTGTAGAGGCACAAGAATATGAGTCCGAGCTCAGTTGGAGCACAGAAATCTTGAAAATAATAATCCTCGCCTAACAAGTTTCAAACTTTTCAGAGCAGAGGCTCGGGTCAGAACCGTCAGGGGTGCCCTCAGTAGGTAACTTGCAACGAATAAATCTTAATAAACAAGTAGTTTGAAAGAAAGCGCAAACAAGAACTATAAACAGTAATGAGATAATAATTTTAAACTTACAAGTAATAAGTCTTATGGATTCTCTAAGCTTCTTAAGTTATCGTCTATTTAAAATCTCAGAGCAGGTATAGGATACGCTTTTGTTCAGTTAACGCGAGGTTGTCTCAATCATCGACGGTCATAAGCAATTACTTCAGTGCCACTTAGTAGATAAAGCTACTGTTTCATCTTAAATATTCTAAAATATCACGTGTTTAGTGGCCTGAGCCCACCAAAGCCCAAACAAAATCGAATAAGTTTCGTTAGAAGTTAACAGAAAAACCGAATGGGTTTCAGCTCTTGCATCAAAAAGAGTTTTAATTAACTTAAGTAGTTACGTAAGTACAAATGTAAGATGAATTTAATCTTTTAAATGAGTCTAACGTTACAACTTCCCCGGATCTTACGTTCCTGTTCGCGGGCAATGCATTTCCTGAGCAAGTTTAAATATTAGTTCGAACAAGTTCCTAAGTTTCTACAAGATTTTCTTAAGAAATTCCATGTTAAACACGTTTCTTCCTAAGTAACTGAGCATTTTTGCTTGTTTTTTAGTCATGAGCTGTTTTTATGCCAAATGAGTGAACGGTAAAGGTTATTTAATTAAGAAGCTGTTTAATTAATTGAAAGTAAACCACATGAGCTTAAAGTGAACATTAATGTCAATTAACAAGTATTAATGGAAGCTGTGATTCGTGCAGCCGGCTTCTGTTAACTCCTGCGAGTATCGGTTCCGTTTGATTGAACACCCACTGAACTGAGCCGCTTAATCACGGTTACACGGTGTGTTGCCTCATTACAGAGATGTGTTGCTGCAACACTGACTCCAACCTTTTAGACGTTTTACTTCAGAAGGGAACTTTTGTATAAGTCTGTTCAATGGAGCAGTAAATTCCGATTTAAATCTGACTTATTGAAATGAAGACACCAGTATACTTTTGTGAGGAAAGGGAAGTTCCTATAATAGAAATAGAGTTCTTAATTTCAAAGCTTCAACAATATAGAATATGCTGGACTTCGTTTCAAAGATATTTAAAATAAAACAAAGCTGATGCTAGGCAAAATGAAAGCAATATAAGTTGAGTTGAGTCCCAAGTCCCAACTTTGAGAAAGGTCTCTTTAAGGGTCGAATAGGCAATCAAAAGAAGCTAGTACTTGTAGTTTATTACTGTAAGTGAATGTAGTCTTACTTTTTATTGCTGTGTCTGTTTAATAGAAATCCACGTCCGAAGAAGTCTCCAAAGTTTAAAGAAAATAAAGAAGGTAAATACAAAATAAACTATTTCTGCTTCAAATGTACTTTCTTACATTTTGTAAGTTGTTGTATCTATTTATCTTACTTTTGACTAGACTTGTAGAAACTTGTCTCAAGTTTTCCTACCTAATCAAACGAGAAGTTTGCAGAAAATAGCGTCAAAAGTTTGACTACAACACAGAGCTGGTTCAAACTTGACGCCCGCCTCTGCAGCGAAATGTTCTCTGGAGACGTCCCGAGCTAAGTAATTCTTAACTGCACAAGACTAGTTTTAATGCTCAGGAAGAGAAATTCAAGCATCATAGGGAAATCCGGTGTTCTTAAGTCACGAGTTCTAGTTTATAGATGAATGCCGTAGTAAAATTATGGCACACAGCCATACGCATAAATTATCCATAAAATATGAGGTAATATTTTTTTTTAAAGTTTTGTGAGATATACCTTCGAGATGTCTTGCATTTTCAGTTCGATAGTTACGGGCAATTTTGGTCAACTCTGAATAGACAAGCGGGAAATAGCTGACATTATTTTATATGGATATTTTGTCAGATTAGATCTTGGAAACAATCGACTCGCATAAAACACTTAAAACCGAAGACGTAATTAAACGGCGGCTAAGTGTATCCGACGTTTTATTATAGAACATCAATAAAACACCCACATCGGCTGGCACTTCACGAATTTTATCGACAATGTGACGATATAAAACGAACTGTTAAAATTTTACATCCGTATCTAGAAATTGTATTTAGCAGCTACAATAAAAACGTGGGTAGGTATTCAACTACTT
Organism: Xanthia icteritia; assembly: GCA_949128155.2. Lineage (NCBI taxonomy): Eukaryota > Metazoa > Arthropoda > Insecta > Lepidoptera > Noctuidae > Xanthia > Xanthia icteritia. The sequence continues at coordinate 9,221,891 of OX421941.2, forward strand.
GAATGCCTCAACCATCATTAGAATGTGCCCAGCAGTTTAAGAATCTCAAGTGAAAGTTTTCTTCAGGACTTAAACCTTGCAACCTTATCCCCAACATACAGCCTAGGTACTGTGAGCAACATAAGTCTCCCAGTCCTACTTGACTCCTGAGAAATGGTGCGTTACAAAAACAAATAGAATAGATAAGCGGGGCTTTCCATTTTGTGTAAATACGCAGTTTGTGTTCCCCTGATTGATGACGACTGAAAACGTAGACAAAAATTCGAGGGAAAATATTCTAACAAAATTCGTAAAGTGAAACAAGGATTGCGTATATGTTACGACCACCCCTGTCCTCGTCCTAGCCGCGCCGGCGTCGGCGAGTGGCTAGACGGCGCGTCTCCATATTGCCACAATGAAACTTCGCTAAGCAAACGAGCTCACATACACCACTCTAGTTTCCTTGATGTTCTTTTGTTTTACAGGTGAGGATGAGACACGCTAATCTACGTGGATGAGGAAACAGTCATAAAAATACGACACGTAGTGCCATAAACCAAGACTATCAAGTGTCAATCACAGTGATGAACGTTGGCGTTTGATGTGTCCACGTTGCGCCATCATACTCAACATGGCAGATGACGTAACTACTGGAAGTATACTGTACTGAGGCTACAAAGTAACGAGTAGTAGAATTATCGAAGAGCAGAGCTTTCTTCCGTACCCAAAAGATACCGATATCCTTGAGAAACGTTTCATTCCAAATAGGATTTATGTCAAAAGAAACTCTTGAAAACGAATGAGCGGTCACCTTTGTGACGAAAATAGAAATTGTAGCTTGTACCTACCTACTCAAACATAATTTGGATACTCTTCACGATTTAATGATATCGCCTACGTCATAGCAACAAAAGATAAAATCAATACATCCCACATTCCCACATTCAAGTTACGAGCTTTTTCGATGAATCTAAAAATAGACTTATTGTGCTGGTTATTTTTAGCTGCTGAACGCTTTCGTACTCCATGTTTCTGGATTAAAAACATCTAATGGGTGTATATTCAACTTGGTGATTTTCATTTACAAGGAAATATAAACAATAATTCATGCCTTGCGTGATTTCCAAACAGTATTGATGCTGCCAGGAGTTCAGTTAATCGTAAAAGTGTGAGCTGCGTAAAATATGACCCAATTGGCATAAAACAAGGCACAACTTCGAGTCAAAATTTTGGCAAAGTAATTGTTGTGAATAAATTAGGTGCACAAGAAATAATGATTTATTTACAAATGAAAATAAAAGCACTTGGGCTACTTTTAATGTCCCGCACTTTATGGACCCAGCAATTGGTCCATATAGACCCCACACCACAGCTGACGAACTTGCTAGACGAGGATCAAGCACGGCAGTCTGTGGACCCGAGCCTATCGTACCCATCCCTTTCAACCAAATACGCAGGTGGTTACAGGAGCTCACCCACACACAAGCGGAGTACTACTATGCCATCCTTGGTTAGCAGGCTAACCAGGTGTTTATTACGCCTTGACAGGAACGACCTGCGCCTGGTGACGGAGACCATCACGGGACACTGCTCGCTAAACAAACACTTCCACACAATAGGCATAACGGACAGTCCCCTGTGCAGGGCGTGCGTGGAGGCCGTTGGGCACGTGCTCTTTGAATACATGGGCGTCACCCAGATTAGAACAGAAACCCTCTGGTCACAAAGATTCTACACAGATGTTCTGAACAGACCAGGAGATTTAATACTCGAACTCACACACTGAGTTATATTACTTGTAAAAATGCTAGGAATATCGTATAATTTTACAATGTTTGTAAATATGTGAGCACCATGCATCTATCACATGATTAATTTATCTGTCATTCCTTAATTTTTCATTATTTTTACCTAACGTGATATAGTAATCTTATTCTAGGTGCATCGTCTTCACATATAATTATATAATTGATGTATACAAGATACTGTGAAAACATTTTAAAAGAGTAACGGTGGAGTTTCTTGCCCATTCTTCTCCATACGAAAACTACCTTTTGGAAGGGGCAACTAGAATCAATTATTATTTAAATGTTGACGTTCAAAGGTGCCTTTTTTGTGCCTAATTGAAATAAATTATTTGACTTTGACTTTAATTATCTTCTGGAGGGAGGTGGGCTGGTGGGAATAAGCACCAAACGGCCGCTATGGCCTACGCACAATGGTCCACCTGACGGACTGAGTGCGGAAACCAAACCCTATAACATATATAATATGTAGACACCAGATTCTGTAAGATGGTCTTCTTCTTCATCCGGTGTAAGTTGGGAACCTAATTATTACAGCGAGTCGTGGTAAGATAAAATCAACGACCTCAATATAAAAATAAAAATAAATGTCTGCCGCATTAAGAGCCTGTGCACACGATGCGTTGCGGCGGTGGCGCGGCGCCGGAAAGGTGTCGTTGCGGTGTTTTACATACAAATATCCATAGTTTGGCACACGGTGCATTCCGGCGTCGCATCGCATGTACACCGGACTGGCAGCTCGCGAGCCGAGGCGGGGAGGGGTGTACGCGTTGCAACGCCGGAGCAGCACCGCTCAGTTGTTCATTGTGACCGTCAGTGCGGCGCGGCGCCGCTGTGGCGTATCAACGCTACGGCGCGGCGCCGCATTGCTCGTGTGCCCGCCAATGTGGCAATATATTTGCGGTGCGGCGTCGCAACGCATCGTGGGCACAAGCTCTTAGTTATTACTTTACCTCTTTGGTACCCAAAATCAGTTACAGCTTTACAAGCTAACTCAGGATTAGAATCGTGTCAACGAATGGTGACCGGCTTAACCCCTGTCACTTTAAAACCTCCCCAGCGAACTGTAGGTGTACGATAGAACACCTTTGCCCTTTTGGAAATCATAGGTCTTAGGTAGGTTAAGCTTTCTTGTCCTCGCTCTTATTTACATTCATTACGATTAAACATAAATCCAACGGTTTTGGTTTGGTGAAAATAAGTTCCTTTATAAAGATTTTGGTGCCAATTGTATACAGTGTGTCCCTGGATAAAGTGCACAAACAAAAATGGGTGAAACTAGACCATTATTCATCGACAAAAGAATTGGAAAAAAAATCTAAGTCTAAAAAAAGTCTAAAAAGCAAAAACAAAAATAAAAAAAGAAATTTATTGAAAAAATCAAACAAAAATTTTCAAAATTTCTTCAAGGATACGTGTTTTTTTACTTGATGACTGTTTTAAAGGGTTTCTTTATATTGGCCATGCAACATTAATTATCACTTTATCAGCCAACCTTACCTATTGTTTTTATTTAACGAAATTCACTCAATGAAATCGGAGGACACTTTTTACGCTTTTTTACGAAAAAGCTCTGGTTCATGTGGCGATCCACATGAAATGATGCAAGTGCGACCATCATCCATACTTAGTTTGTCACTAATTTAGGACTAGGAGGCTGTCACTAAATACGGACAAACAAAACTGCGCAGTCATAATTCATTTAGACGAATTCGTAGAAAGATTATTTTTTTATTTATTTGAGTAGTTTGAGCCTTTGAAGAACTTTTGATCTTTTGAAATGAGTTGGAGACAAAGTCAAAGTCAAAGTCAAATCATTTATTTCAAGTAGGCCCGTATAAGGCACTTTTGAACGTCAAAAATTTACAAAAAAAATTAATTGATTCTAGTTGCCCCTTCCAAAAGGTATTTTTCGTATGGAGAAGAATGGGCAAGAAACTCCACCGTTACTCTTTTAAAATGTTTTACAATATTTTGTATGAGTACATTAGTTATATAATTATATGTGAGGACGATGCACCTAGAATAAAATTATTATACCACAATAGGTAAAAAAAAAATTAAGAATTAAAAATGAAGCAACAACAGATAAACTAATTATGTGATAGATACATGGTGCTCACATATTTACAAACATTGTAAAAGTAGACGATCCTCCTAAGATTCCACAATTTATAAGTCAGTGTGCGAGGAATTGGTCATAGAATGTAAAAACAATGTCATATAATAAGAAATAATAATAAAATATACACTTAAATTTGCAACCAGTTTGATTTTGTCTTGATTCTAAATTATCCTATGGAGCAGGACCAGCATGTTTCCAAGCATTCTTATCTTGGATATAATCCTCTAATTTGTAATATGCTTGTTTACAAAGTGTACTTTTGAGACCATTTGGCAGTTCTCATACGTAGGTACTTATGTTAGCACGCTTGGTGAAACACAAACGAATACTGTGCAGGCAGCCCTATAGTTTGCAAACTTCAGTTCCTCTAATTATCCTCTTCACGTTCCCATTACGATTTCATGTGCCTGTGTGATTACTGGCAATGCAAACAATTCTCAAACCACAATCAGTGTTTTTGCTGTCGGTGAGCGCTACAAAATGCAAATTGCAGGGTCAGCAACGAACGTTTTGTTCAGCGGCTGACACGTTGCAGCCATTATCTTTGTTACAGAGCGCACCGCAAACACAATGAAACCGCATTAACTTGCGTCTAGGGAACACACATATTATTACTTGCGTGTAATTTGCTGCAAACGGTTGTAGCTCTTGCGTTGTTTAGGATAGAAACGTATTAGCACAGTTCAAAGCCAAAGTGCAAAATACACATTTGAAAATAAAGCTCGCGCCCGCGTCTGTGTTGAGCTAATCTTGCAAATGAATGGTTGAATTTAGTGGTTTTCATTATAACTTTAAATATTTCCCGAGAAACGTTTTGTGTTAAATTCACGTTTATTTTTCCTTTCAAAGTGTTGAGAATTGCAGGCTGTTTACAGTGTTGACATTTCGCAGAGCGAGCATCACGCAGTGGTGAAGTTTATTACAGTTTTGCTTAAGTTAGTTGGCTGCACACAGGTCGGTAGCTTTCCCGATGAAGATCAAAACAAGCTGGCTTAGCTCAATTGACTTTTACAACTTGCATAAGACATTCACCAGCTGGCACACTCTTTTTCCAAGTCTAGGATAAAAGGAAGGGCTTCGTGTGTGAAAATCGAATCATATAATTCTTCAAATAAAGAGATATGACTTCGTGAATTGACACCTCCAGTTCGATATTATATGCCGCTAACAGCCTAATGCGGTTCGTATCAACGGATCCTTTACTAAAGCTACTTCAACTTTTTAGACGAAAAATATACATATGTTATTTGGAGTCTAAAAGCTTTTCAAAGTTTCAATTTACTACTCTTAGGTAACCAGCTTGTTGTGAGTCAATGTTATTTCGAGGCTCCGTTGAGAAATACCTTAAAAGCAATTGTACTGTGTAAGGCACTCTCTAAGTAGTCGCTTTGAATTCTCAGGATAGGCAATATTCACGAGAATACACATTTAATCAGGGTGTGGCGAAAACAACCCTCATTAAAGGGAATTAAGCTTGAATTTCAAAGTTACAGCACTTTATTCGGGCAAAGAGTTCTTTCACAATTTATTCATTGAAACTGGAATTATGTACATTATTTTGTGGAACACATGAATCGGTTATTAGCAAAGCAAAAGCTATAAGTGTTTAGGTGTTATTGTTAGTTAAACTGTAGCTCAAATACCATTAATGTTATTTTTTTTTTCTAATCGTGAACCTCAAGTTGTTAATAACAAATTACCAACTTGGTGGTCGGAGGCGTGGGAGATTAAAACACTACATTAATTTAACGTGTGACCAAGTTACTGAAAGAGATGTCTCTATCGTTTTCCTAGGAAAGCTCCCCAAGGTAACAAACCAAGGATAAATACAAAGCAAATACGAAGAATAAAAGAAGCAAGTTATAAATGAAGTAAAGACAGATTTTATATTGGGGTCCGTGCACACAGCGGGAGACTTCAGCCCTTCCCGGGTTCGCAGGAACATATAAAAGTATACATAAAGTTGCGACCACAATGGTTGTGGCGTTCAACTTGATTGCTAAACGCTTTACCAACAAAAGGAACTGTTTAATGTTACGGCACGCACCGCTAGCATTCGATACGGTTTAATAGTGGCTTTATTTCACGGCCATAGTTAAATCCTCGGTATTAGCGTCGCGCATAGGTACGTGTCATTGAAAAGCGTGTAATTCGATTATATAAATCTGTAGTCCAACAATCTGGAATGACGTCGAGATTAATGTTGTGGACACACAAAATAAATCTTACGAATAAAAAAGAAATAAATCTTTATATAGTAAATCAATCAATGGTTTACAACAGTTCGTGGTAATCGAAGCCTTTGATGGCTCAATGCTAAATATTGATGGGCTCGCATTATCCTATTAAGTTAGCCGTAGAATCATTAACCTGTCTTTGTCCTGACACGTTAGCATTCAACTTTTGAATATTAGTATTATGTGCATCAATGAGACTAACATTTAGAATTTTACTTTATGATTTTGTTGATGCAGAAAACCAAGTCTTCACTCCCTATCAATGTTCTAGTTGCAAAATAGCCTTTACCTAGTATCTACTAGTAATTCTGCGAATAGTAGACCTCGCGAGCGTAAACTTTTTTTCAATATAAGTACCACTAAAGTTATTTAAAACGGGATATTTACCATGTTTTTTTGTTTTTAAAAATATGGTAAATATCCCGTTTTTATCGGATTTTAGACTGACATGGTTAATGTCAGTCTAAAATCCTATAATTAATATACCTATCCAACATTTTAAAAAACCCGACTGCGGCTGTAGGTTACGAAAAAGCATATGGTGGCAAGACGATTATTAAACAGCTAACAACGCACTACTAACCAACTACTATCTGTTAAACACTTTTTTTTTTTTGTGTTTAACAGTTTTTTTTTTTTTAAGCTACTTTTCACGTAACAAAACTCAGTCACACAAAATGTTCGACGGGACCACACACAATTTTTTATTATAAAGTTGTAAAACCTATACCAAATTTCGTCCAGATTGGTTGTAAAATACAACTTGTAGAGGAGTACCAACAAACTGACACACGAAAGCAAATTTTGCCAAGACGCTTCGCTCGCTCGGTCAACTAGAAAAATACTAACGAAATCCATCCACTTCACAGTATTGCACATACTCATCAAATGAAAGAGGAAATCTCCTGTTGGTTTTCACAACATCCTGTCGGCGATTCTCGAACCTTCTAACAGGCTGTCACTAGATCAAAGCTTATATTTCTCAGAAATACCTGTGTATAGGAACTATTGAGGTAACTTAACCTGTAGTGTGCCATAACAAGCGAAGAGCTTTTATTTCAAAGGAAATATTGAGCTGCGAGGAAATGTATGAAGTAATCAACACACGTAGTACGAATCTACGAATGCCGCAGAATTCTAGACAGGTTTCGCTTAATCGGACTATACTACAAATTGTTGGGCCGGTTTTCTTAAACGATTGAGCGATTAATTTAATTTAACGTGCTTTAATTAAATAATTTCGCACATTTAAGAGCACGTATGTTTTAAAAATTAGTAACGCGAATTTCTTCCATGACTTAATATTGTTAAATATGTAGGTACTTCATCCCATTCATCGATCTAAAAAAATATATAGTATGTGTATATTTTTTCAGAGCTACATAGAGTACCTACCTAAAGTAATTTTCGTTGCATGCAAACATAAATTGTTACTTGTTCAACAGGAACAGTCATTACTGCCGTTACTTATAGAGAGCCGTAACTTCAAAGTTAGATGTTGGGAACACAAAGCGTAAGTAGTAGTCAACACCGGAACTTTCAGCATTTACCGTATAAAATACATAAAAGATAATGAATCATTTGGAAAGTAATGTTGCATATTAATGATGATCTAGTTTTGGTAACATTATACGCGAAGTTTTAATGTGAGCTCATAGAGATACCAACTGCATTTTGACAGCATAATAGCGGCCATGAATTAAAAGTTGAAAGAATGTACGGAATATTAATAAAAATGATCCTATTTATTATGTTATAATTTTCTTTCTCTACTACGAGCACAAAGTAGCCATTTTTCAAAACAACACTAGGGGGGCATCACGTTTTTGAAAGCACTTCAGTCAGCTGTACTCGGAAGCTTTAAAAGTTCATTTTTCGTCTAAAAACAAGTTAGCAAGAGTGCGTGTCTTGAATAGCTGGAGAGTCGTTAACTTTGGCGTGGTTATAAATCTTGTGAATGGCCAGCTTTATCGGCGTCCGTTAGACTCCCACAAACTGACGCTTCAAAGCAATATCAAAGGGATTTTAATTGCCAGTCGACCGACACTTACCGACATTATTACTCTAATAACAATCTGCAGATAATCCCAATGATGATGATGATAATTACAAACTAAAGGCTAATAGGGAGTTCCTCAAAGAATTAAAATTTTAACTATATTGAACCTAAAGTTTTACTGCTTACAAGTAACAACATTTTTATCACTCGCTGGCGCCGCGGCATTTCCTGAACAGAAACACGAAAGAACGAAAAGGAACTTTTGTAAGTATAGATAATAAGAGAATAAGTTTTGTAATTAATGTAATGTAGCTGGGAATATAACAACAGTTTGTCGTCATTTAAATACAATAAAGATTAATACAGTTAATACAACGGCTATTTCAGTTGCAGGAACACCTGATTGAAAATGAAGAGGTGAAACTTTACGTAATGTCGCTGCTTAAAATTGCTAAAATAACGAAATTACAGTGTAGCATGGCAACTCTAACGTAGGTGAAGCAGCACCTAGAAAGATTAATGGGCTTAAAATTGCATAGCAGCTGTGCAATAAAAGCAAGCCCGTGGAATCAGCGGCAGGCACCGAAATGCAGTGTATATCACATACGACGTGTGAGTGCATCCCGAGTATTTCACTGGAATTAAAACGAAATTTTAAAGATCACCGCGTTGACCCCTTTTTGCAGACATATTTTCTACAACCCGAGTAGAAATAAAGCAATATTCATTTAACTGCCAGCTAAATAATATTATGAAGAATTACTGCGATTTAAATTTAATGGAGCTCTCTTTCGACTCTTATTATTTTTAATGGTATTTCTGCGTCTCCTATTATCGTGCTGAGCTTTATCAGAGTAAAGTTCAAGCAAACATACCTAAGTATCTACTTATTCAGTTCTAAACTGACTAAGTGCTCTCACATTGCTTGTGTTTAACAAAATTAGTTTAATTCTTGCGTGTAGACATTCGTATGTGATTCGAAGTAACTATTCGTAGATAACAATCTAAATATACCATCTTATTGCTTATCAGGGAACGTTTGCCGAAAGGATAGTTTTGGACTACCTATTATGTCGTATTTACCGACAGGTGGGTGAAAGAAACATAAGACACAACAGAAAACTCACCTACACATCTTTTTCTTTAACGTCTAGTTAATAAAAGGTACTATAAAGATTTATTCGATATTGATATCGAATAAATCTTACTGACCAATGAATTATAAATCAGGACTCTCCGAACGTTCCATACTTTCGCGTCGCTGGAGCAAAAAGCAAATTGCGTTTGACCGGTCTCGTCTGAAGAACGTTCTAAGTACGTAGGAGGACATGCCGCACCATACGAACAATCGAGGACACCTCACACCTCGACAGTTATAAACACTAGACCAAACTGAATAGATAAGCACTAACGAGAAACATTGAAAACGATCCATGAGAAAAATTAGTAATCTTCTAAGTAACAATAAAACTTCCAGATTACTTTGACATGACTATTTTGGAGAATGTATTATTTTAGTGAACATCTAAGTTTTTATTACGGAGGAACCTTATTATTATAGCCTTAAAGGTTAACATTTTTATTCTTCGTAACAAAACTGGGATAGTAATGCCGCGCGCCATTAATTTTCCCAGCTAAATAAAGTTTCAGAAACGGAAAAGTCCACCACGGAGTTTTCCTTTGGTGTTGAGAGCAAATAACTTGCGGGACAGGAAAATATACAGAACCACGAGAAATACTAGAGATTAATCGTTATAAGAACAGAATGTGTTCCATGGGAAGAAAGATTAACGCGGACTTGTGATTCATAATATGTGGTGTTTCCAGAAACAAGTAAATTGGGTTAATAAGGTAGAGCACTAAGATTGGCCGAAAGAATATTTAACAAACTACCTGAAAAAATTAAAACGTTAAATCTGGACAATTTCAAAACAGAGCTATTAAGAATTTTGATAAATAAATGCTATTACTCACTACAGGAATACTTGGGCGATACTTCTATAATTACTGCTTCAGAAAAATGTACATCACCTCACCTATTTTGACAATTTTGAATTTTGTTTGACATTAATATGCCATGTAACTTAATTTTTTTTCATGTACTTAATTTATTTGACATTTATTGAAATTTATTATATTTTAAATTTGTATTGTTATGCATGCATGTACCTATTACTATTGACTTTATTACTAATGTGAAATTTGACATAATTCTACCACCATAAGATAACTTAAAAATTAAATTTGTATTAAAAAGTAATAAATTCGACAATGTTAATTAAATATATTATATTTGTACGCCTCTCGGCAAAACATAGAGGATCTACCAATCTGTAACATCTCGCACACTGTTGTAATTTGACCTGTGTTTACAAATAAAGCATTCTGATTCTGATTCTGATTCTGATTCTGATTCTGATTCTGATTCTGATTCTGATTCTGATTGTTTAGCTATCATACGCAAGAGAAGTAGGTTGACATGAAGTACGTAATAAAGTTTTGATAAACCTAGGCGCCTACGTTAAAACAAGAAATAAACACCATTCAGTCACCTACATACATCACTCAGTTCTTATCGAAACAATTGCAACAAACAACTAATTATACAATCGCGGACCCTTACAAGGGTCCGCGATTATATAATTAGTTGTTTGGATGACACTTAGCAAAATTGTTCCAGTGAAATTGTAATTTCACTTCAACATCAATTTCGACATTAACTTCGACATCAACTAACGTATATCTGACTATTGGGACTGCATGCACTTGGGTTTATGTATGCGCCACATGACACTACTGACGTCAGCGTGTAAGAATGTAAGTGTTCAAACTATCTATCTATCTAAGTTCTTAGAACTTGCAGAGCTTAAACATGTGTTTCTTGTTTTATTCATGCTACTGCCTTTTACCTACAAAGCTATTTCCTACTGAGAACAAATTACAGCATCTTAGCAGAACCAAATCTCATAGACCAACAGTGTGAAAGCTAAATGTTAAGCTAGAAAATAAAAACAGACTCACCAAACAATTATATGTTATTATATTACATTTACGAACATATTTGGATAGACTATGAAAATAGAAATGGAAACTAAACTACTAAATAAACGAAAGTCACCATTCTTAAGTATGTAAGAATAATCCTTGGGGAAAGCTTCACAGGAAAAGGGCGCTCTGCGGGGAGTTCACGGTATCGACTAAACAGAACAGGATCAGAATTCAGAGGTCGTGCGGTCGCTCCAAATGTAGATAACGCGATAATCCATAAAACCGTGTCAGTTAGACAGTTCTAAAGAACCGAACTGCATTATTTTATCATCTTACAACATTGTAGAATACTACAGCCCACACTATATTGTGTGAAATGATGTATGGAGTAGTAAACCAAGAATGAGGCAAACATTCTCGGGCGAACCAATAACAAATCAGCAGTAAAGTTACTCGATTCACAAATTAAACCAATTCGCGATGACGTTGGGTGGATCGATAACCAGATAAACAAGTTGGGGTGGGGCAGCGACCCCTGTACTCTTGAGGACGCAGATGCCCATACATGGGACGACAACATTACGACAGTTAGACGGTTTAATCTGGTCTCGGCAAACTGGGGTGGACTCATATAGACACACTTGTGGGACACTCTTTGCAATGATTTTACTAGTTTGCTGATTCCGCACAAATTGTAATCCAACTGAGGGGAAATAAGCTATTATGAGCTACTTGGGAGCTGCGGGCTTTCGACCCTTATTCGTATCTACTATAATATTGAACTTAAATGTGGGTATGATTTATGTTCCTTATTACGTGGCTCTACAACTTTTCTCAGAAGTGATAACGGAGCTTAGTTTTTAATGGATAGAATCCGAAACGATAAACATTAACTACTTATGTGTGCTTTACTAGCACGTAATAATACTTAAGATACTCACGCCGGATTTATAAATGAAGGCATTGACATAACCAAAGGCGTATCGATACTAAATAATCTGAACAATGTGGTAGAGGCATAATCACAAAATATCAAATATGCGTACGTAGGCACACGCATAACTCCAGTGCCAAAGCTTTGGAACCCTGAAAATGAAACCTTTTGTCCGCGTGTTTTATTCTAAACCAAAAAATGCAGAAATGTATTAATATTTCTCGTTGGCCATGCTCGTATGTCAAGCTTTATGACTTAAAACTAATGGATCTCATGTCTGCGATAAGAACCCCAGACACATTAGGAATCTGATTCCCAAAAAAATAATCCCATACCACACACTGGGAGAAGGGGAGCCACACGTCTAATCCCCCGAATGGCGCCACCGTCTGTGACATTCTGTGACAATGTGGAGCAAACGACTCCCCAAGTCCCTGACACTTCGCGATACTTGCACAGTTCGCGCCACAGACTACAATTATATATATGGTTCGCGCCCCGGTTAATTTTGACAGTAAAATGGCATTAAAAGCTTTGATGACGCTTGTACGGCGGAATCTTTAACAGATGTTGTTTTTCAATAACAAAGTTGAAAGACAAACATATCGACTTGGAATATAGGTCACTTTAAAATATTTGAACACGCAGAGGAAAATATTTTCCTCTATACTGATATATTCATTCAGTCAAGCAACATCGGATTTACCGCAAATACCGTATCTACATAGGTATTACCTAGGTATTGAAAATCCATTTGTAAGGGGACTGGACGTTAGCGAGCTTCAAGTTTCATTTGATTTGAGGTGTATCGGATAGCCGGTCCGTTACGTAGGTGCCGTATTATGTGGCTTCGTGAGCCGCAAACGGCTCACAGTCCACCTCACTCGGGAAACACGCTACTCTTGGAATATTCAAGGATAAATCTAATACATACAGCTGCTGGAATTGTTTACTTATGGCTTTATATGTTACCTTGTAAACTTCAGTAGCATTTCCCACGTCTATAATTTATGTTATGGCTGCAAAGAGAGAAACGTTCAAAGTTAAAGCGCCGAATATCACACCAAGCTACTCACCGGTAACAAATAATCAATACCTTATTCCTAAAATAAAATGTAACAATAGCCTCGCCGCACTAAAGGACAACCGCTTAAAATGCTTTCCATGTTCGGAGTCATCCGGCGGTGACCGCTCGCAGTGCCCGCACTCGCGTGTCGGCCCGGAAGTAAGACATGGGAATCTAATCACTTACTCGATCTTATCTGCCTCCAAATATTTTAACTTTCATGAAAATAAATAATCGCCATGTCAGAAAGTCATTAATTTCACTTGTAACCAGGATGTTAGTTGTGACTTGTGACGCGAAAGGGCCAGATTGTTTTACGATAAGGCTATCGTAGTTTCAATTCATAAGCATTCATAAAGGTTTAATAGCGTCGGTAAGAACCGATAATAGCTGTGCTAAAGTCTAAACTCCGTGCTTAAAGGTCACGCACGTCAACGTTCTGTCGCTTCTCTGTTACCGAGTTTCTTTATATTAATAACTGCCTATATAAATTGTTCTTAATGACCCCAGCCGTACCTACTTTTCTTCCTACTTATTTAAAGTAAAATATGATTGTATAATATAGATAAATTGATTGTAATAAAAACATTTCTAGCAAAATATACCGTTATGTCATTCAGCATTTGGCATAAGAGGCGCCCTCAAAAAGCGAGCGTGAGTCGGCAAATTGTAACTAATGGATCTCCCAGAAGATGACTCATGAGTCCCACATGTCACTCTAAGTAAGTCACAGACTGATTTTATAGAGACGCGGGTCGGGGTTCGTTATTTTTGGAACGATGGAAAATGGGGCCAGTTTCTGTATGCATACAAAAACTTACCCTTACGAATTCACTGACAAAGTAGATTACATTATATACGTGGCTTCTACATTTGGATTTACTTAAATGTAGATAAAATTATTTGAACGACGATCTTTAAAACCAAGCAATGACGCCAGCTCACATTATACTCAGAAATACTAATTGATCTGAATTAAACAATGAGATGAATGTCCGTCTGGTTATGAAGGGACTGCAAATAACATGCCTGTTCTAATTGATTAATTTGTTCTGCTTTTTAGAACAGAAGGCAGTCTCAATCATGATTTACAAGAACATCATCGGCTACCTTGGAGAGAGATTCCAATGAAATACATAAAATTGGAACACCGTTAAGTTCTGAAAATCATTAATAACAGATTGTCTCAAAAAAAAACCATATCACCACAATAAGATTACAAAATGAAAGCTGGATTTCAAAACGCAAAACAAGGATTACCATTGCGTAAAAGCAATTCAATCTCCTAAGCACACATGCGGACTTCATAAATCTCATGTCAGATCGGTAGAAGCGCGTTTTATGTCATAAATACAGCGGGTATGTATGTCAAAACATGGGGGATTTGGGCGCGCTCTCCCTGCGCGGACGGCCAACCGTCGTGCGACGCCAGCCGAGATAATGAAAAAAGAAGATTTATGATCAAACTCTAATCAAATTTTATTACCGTCTACCACCCTTCACGTTATTATCCTTGCGCACTGCGTTTTCATTATCGATTTGTAGTTCAGTATGTCATCTTTCAAAGCGACCGCCGTCGCTAGATGCAGGAAATTAAATGCACTCTAAAATCTAGATCAGTGGTTCCCAAACTATGGGTCTGGTGGGTCGTGAGCGAATATTGGGTGGGCCTTGAAACATCCTTCCATCCTCCATCTTTCTCCTTGTCGTGAAATAGCACTCCTTGTATGTAATTAAGTATTAAAATTTTCGATTGCAACTGAATGTTTTTTTTCCTTTTTGAACAGTCCTTCATTCACATAGTTATGCCCCTTTTTTTTCATGACAGCCATGTGGTGAGTCCCGAATTTTGAACTTTTTGTTAGGTGGGTCGCGGTCCAGTCAACTTTGGGAACCACTGATCTACATAGATTCTAGAAATTCTTTTGTCTTTTAGGACAAAATATTTTGAGCTATGACTATGAAACTTGAAATTGCTCCAATATTATCACCGAAAAACAAAGCAGATGAAAAATCAAAACGTAGCAAAGTTTCCTTATTCAAAGGGGTCGTGAGTCACATTACCATAAAGTTTCCAGCACGGAATGTGGTGTTGTAATATAGCGGGAAATAATATAGCCATTCGTACGCATTGTGGAATAACGCTCGCACCTCCCCCTAGCACCATGATCCCGTCCTTCACCTCTCTGACCCAATTATGCGGAACATATTATATTTTTTTGCCCTTACCTTCTCCAGTTACACCTCTCCACTCGCAAATGGCTAATAATGACATAATAAAATGACCATGAACTTGAATGTTGCAAAATTCAAGAAAGGGCTAATAACCCCCTACCACACGTTTTGTGTCAACAAGCGAAACCGGTTTGTAACCCACCGGCATAACACAAGTGCTTTGAAGTTCAGCATATAATTGTATCATAAAATAAGCGACGTTCAAATTCCATTGTAGATAAATAACAAAGATATAATTTTATCAATAAGCGTGAAACGAAACAGCGCCTCACTCATTCCCTCTTTATCAAATAAGCTGATATTGCGGCCCAGTTCTAGGATTGCCTGATTATAAGTTCACATTACTGGTTGTGAGGTCATCAAGAGCATCTGCATTATTGTTATGTCTCCACTTTCATTCATTGTCCATTCAATTTACGTTTTCTACAGCGGAAGGCAATCTTCCGCCCGTTTTTTGCAACTATTCTCAGGAACTAAAATTAATATTTCTTTGCAAGCGTTTCTCCGCTTCGCAATTTAATGGGTTTTTAATAGAACTTCAGTATTGTTGAGAGTAGTAAATTGCTATGAATATGTTCAAATTTTTAAATGGACAACTCTTTAAACCTTTCAAAATATTTTTACAAAAACATGTTTGAAATGACCCTCAAACTCAACTGAGTAATGAGAGCAAAGGGTGCCACAAAAAGGTCTATTATATACAGTAAAGCGCAATGACTTGAATTAGTTATTCAGTTGATTATGCCTCCCCTATAGCCACTCTATCATTATCGTTTTACTTCACGCACGTGCCGACTTGCGCAGGCACCCTTGTGCTCTTCAAGGTCGATAATTATAGCCTGCAGTCTTTTGTTCCACGCTCGCTACCCTCTCTTTAAGAGTAAATATTATTTTGTCTTCGTATGTTATTTAAGTAGGTACTTTCTAAAGTTCTATACAGAAGTCATAGGTTGTCTGTTTATATTCTGGTAATCGTAAATGCTAACAGTCTGAAGTAAATCCATTCGGAATTAATAAACACGAATGGGTGAAAAAAAAAAACATTTTCTAAAATCGATTTTCAATCAACTCATCACTTGGCAGTCGAATGCTTGACCACTGTTTCTAACACACGTTCGCTTCGTTCGGTTTCCACCTGTCTCACGGGTGTCCAGCCACACAAAAACCGCTGCGTTTTCTTTTAATGACTTAACTCTGCTCTTCTTTAGATAATTATATAAATGAGCGAACCATATCTTCCGAAAATATCAGAGTGCGGTACGATCCATTGTACATTCAGCTATTTGGAACGGACTAATCCAACAAGCAGATCTGCGACTGCGGCCTTGCGGTATAGACGACGAAAAAAACTTGTCAAGCTTGCCTGCCAAAAATCGGCCGAAGTTCGGTTTACCAAAAGTTGTATCAACTGCATTGTACTCTTCTGTAAAGCAAACAATATTATTGTAACAAGATTCAAATCCCTGAAGAACGGTTGATTCGATTGATAGTAGATTAATTGCAAACTCTGTTGTGAACAGTTAGATGTTATAACTTGAAGCTGTTTGGAGACCCATCGTCAAGCCGCTGGGGAAATAACTCGCGCACTGCCTGTTATTTCGTTGAAAGCAAAAGAATCTCGGAGTTAATAGTGCACCAGTGTTTCTTATTGAGAATAACTAAGCCATAACGCACTACATAAATCCAAATCTTACAACCGCTTTAAAAATTATGGCTAACTATCGCAACGATCGTTATCCCACATATTTAAAGTTTTAGGGAAAGCAAATTCATTCTCAAGTTTATACAAACATTCCGTTGTATGTACTCCGTCTTAACATAAGCGGCAAATGAAGAAACTTTTGTAATAAGTTTAATTATATGTACTAGAGATTAGGCGTTGCGGGTTGCTCCGTACTCCAGACTCTTCAGGGAAATTTAAAGCTGCCCAAATTGCACCTGGGAAATCACATTCCCACCAACATGTTCTAAAGAAATAACAAAGGGTCCTGGACTAGGAACTGCGGTTGGAATGATAAAAGTAGTGGATGAAAATAATAGTAGTTTATCATTTTATTTTCGCACCTTATGCATTGTAGTCGTCTCGTTGGAGAAAATATTCATTTTCTAGAATTTCTGCTCAAATTCAAATTACACCATGTGCGGCGAAACACTACTTTTAATACTGTAAGTAAGTTGTTCTTGTATGGATCTCAGGGACAACTGCCAAAAATAATTTTAGCGCAGGGGCTGAAACTGATATTGCAAAGTAGATAGGAATATTTCTTTTGGATCATCAAACCACTTAAATACTGTACTTGAACTCTTGAATGAATGCTTACAATAAGAAAGTGAAAATGAACATTTAACGTGCACATAAATAAAATTCACACGAGTGCACGACCGACCCTCGACTAACGTGCGCAGGCGCAGGCCACAGACGGCGCAACCCGAAGAGTGTAAACACACACACCGCTGAGATGAAACGATGGAAGCCGGCACTGGCCACTTATCGACTCCTGCACCCGTTTTGATTATGCCTGCTCTGTCAACACCCCAAAATAGATACAAACAGAACGCCGCATTTCTACACCGAATTGTGAAAAATTAAGTATTAACAGTAGCAAGCCTTATTAAGCCCAATGGTTTAAATTAGTCACTAACTCGAAACGAATACCTATGTTGTGCATATCAATAACTTTGTTGGGCAATTACTGTTCACCAGAATTGTATAATAATTAATGTAATCCCAGCAGAAGCAGATAGTATCAATTTTAAGATAGACCGCTCCGTGGAAGTATTACAGAAACGACTACATAATATTGATATTAATATGACGTTATAAGTTTATAACACAGAATATTGATCGTTCTTCTTATGGCGCTCTCAGCCTTTTTTGCTAATCTATAATGAGGATAATATACCTACATAATCCTAATAATGATCGATTCATATCTATCAAATTAATAACTAATTCACTAACAAGCTCTTAACGAATTACTGGCCTTATAAAATGGATAAGAACGTATCTTAAAATATTTTATGTAGAGCTGGTGTACTAAAATAAATTCTTAACTTAAAACGCGTTGAAAAAATGAGCGGAGGCCAGGTGCAGTCCATATCCGCTCGAACAGAAAGAAAAAAATTGGGTGCTCTTTGAGAGGTAGAGTACTACATTAAATTCGTTTTTTTCTGTGTTAGAGAGACATAATATGGCTAAAGAGTGTATAATGTTTAGTTTGGCTAGTTTTTCTGTAGAATTCAACAATTATGGGAGCAGAGGATCCGATGTAGATGCCCATGAATTTCCATGGCCTATTTTATCTTTCTATACTTTTAAAGATGCTCCAGATTAATTATTGGAATGATCCAATAATTAATCTGGAGCATCTTTAAAAGTATAGATAAGATATCGCTCTATCTAACGGTAACTAATGATTTTTGCAGCCTGGCATCTCGAACCTCAGATGACAAACCTGCCTTCGAAAAATGTATGAGATTTAACGCGCTCTTGTGATTAGCAATATTTTTGCCAAAGTAAGCAAGTTTAATATCTTCACAATAATAAAGTCAAAGGTCTGATGAAAAAGTTTCCCAAGGCACTTTGTAGGTTGTCAGTGACATTGCAGCGAAGTCAACCCATAGTGGATTCAATACACCTAAAAGTAGATTGATGAGGGAAAGACCCCACTTTTTCCAACTTTTCTTATTTTTCCTCGCAAGAAACTTTTCGATTTATCATATTCTATTTGAAATGGGGTTCGGAACAAATTATTCGAGAGCAAAAGTTTTCAATGATAGCTTCCTTCAAGATGTAGACAACAATGGGTTTAAAAAACCTATCAATTATCTATAGCGAAGAATGATCGTGGTCGATTGTTAGGTATTTTATTGTCTTCTTCAATCTAGTTTCATGATTGTTCCTCCGTCTCTTTTTGGTCTTCTATGTTAGAGGGTTTGGTTTCCGCACTTATTCCTTCAGGTAGACCATTGTACTACGTGGGCCATGGCCGCCATCGGTAGTTATTCCAACCAGCCCACTTTTTGGTCTTATTCGCCATTGCAATTTTCAAGGTCTTCCTTTCTTCCTTCGGTCTTTAATTAATGGTTCCAGATTGGAACTTTGGATTCGCTCATTTTCGTTTAATTATGTTTTGTACAAACAACTTATTGTAAGCATTCTGTTACAAATCCATTTCAGTCCCATCTTTTATGGTAGATGAAATCCAAGTTACTACGAATAGATCACTGTCGCGTTATTTCATGTTTTTTAATATTTGTGCTGATACTTTTGGACCATTGATTAAGCGATTTTATTTTAACAAAAGAAAACCCGTCGGTCGGCCAGCTCCGACGTCTACCTGCGTTGAACACCTGTCGCAGGTTGTTGCCTATAACATGTATTATATAGAAAAAACTGAAATCCCAGCTGTTTATGATTACATTAAGAATGACTTACGAACGCAAAATTTACGTCCAGGCCGATTTCTCTTCTTGCTAATGTAGGTACTCTTCTTACGGTAAGTGATAAGGTTGGTACGTTATAGGTATGCTTCTCAACAAGGGCTAAGGAAGGTACTGTAATTTTGTAAGTGTACCTACATAGTAAAATGGCAATGGTATTTGATAATAAGAAGATACTTATTATGCTGCATCACGATTAATATGACGCATAAAAAGGCAATTCTCATTGATGGCACCGGCAGATGGCCATTTAACAATAGGCGCTTTCAATAATAATACCTTCTCATCGAATCGTGATGTGATGGGATTCTTTTATTAAAATGGGAAGGATAGATTTCTAATGTGCTGTAACATTTTTAAGATAATTGTAAAATTGAATTAAAATAAGAATGAAGATGGCTATTAAGAAAAGTCTATTGGCATAAAACAACCATAATTTTATTGTTCTCAGAAATGAGATTGGCGCCCCGCAAAAAGTGCTCTTTCTCAAACGGTCCCATTTGTTCCCTGAGTTGCCCGGAATGAGGGTCCCTCGGCTGAATTACAACTTATTTTTCAAGCCACATACAGTGAGTAGGTATATTGTGAAGCTCCGTTTCTTTAGAAAATCGTAATCTTAAAAAGATAGTAGTGCAGGTCATGATATACCTAAATAAGTAAGTACCTACTTAGATAATCCCATTAACATTGGTATAATGTAATCTGGAAAGAAGGATGTATTAGAAAACTAAGCACTAACTATAGAACTACTAGGACGGCTGCTCTAATTGGTGAAATATATACAAAAATTAACACAAAATCTACAAAATATTTAGACGTCTATGTTAAGCGCCAATTATAAGAATATTTTACTACAATTCAAAATAAAAAATACAGTAGGTATATTTCACGATGAATCAAACAAGAACAAGATGCATGCAACCTTACCTGTTAGTAGGAACAGCAGAATTAAACGCCGCATGACGGAATGCTTTCAGGAGCAGCGTGGAACGTTTACGCGCGTGTGTTTACCGGAGCCATCGTCAACAGTCCCGTCAGTCAACTATGTAGCCAATGTTTACGCGACTCAGCTGACGTCTTCGTCTATTATGTTCGTCAATTAACCACACACTCGCGCACTGCGGGATCCGCACGCTGCAGTGTCAACGGCCACGAGCTTACGAGAAAAACTAGACACTTGGCGAAAGCTGTCCTTCTGGGAAGCAACCGGAACTGTCCCACGTTTGCCGCTATCTTCCAGTGACTTACTCATTCATCTTCCGAAATACCAAGTGCGGAAACTAGACGACAGTCCCTTCTGTGATGAAAACATCACACATGGCTAGAGCGACGACGAAAGCTCTCTCGCGCGCGATCACAGCGCACGGCGGCTGAGTCGCGAGTTGCGTGAGTGGGCCGGCAGCGGCCGGGGGGCGGGGTGGGGGGAGGGGGTCGTCCACGCCTGCGCACCGCGCCCGCACCGCACCACCTCCAGTATTGACCGACGACGCCTCCTTCCTACAATTCACATCCTTAACTAGGTACTACGAATTCTCCTTTGAAAAATCCCCTAATTCCATCCCTCCGATTGAGATAGGCCACGTCTATGGTCCATGAAATAAGCTCACCTGATATTTACAAGCAATGAAGTTTTGAAATACGAACACTTGCTACAGTAATCCTGCCTACATTAATGTAGCCTAGTGCTGGGAGGATTGAAATCCCAGGCGTTCTGAAGAGTGATGAAAGTTATAAACCATAATTATTGCAAAGTTAACGCGAGGGCAAACAGTTTACCCTTTCTTAGGAATAGGATGAGTTTATAATGTAGGTACCTAATTTTTAGGCTCAAGTTGCATACATACTAACAATGAACCTATTACTTAAATATTTATGGACATTAAAAAAAAAAACTATAAAAATACATAGTACCATTTTTTTTCAGGTTTCTAAGTAGAGACTACTTTAACTAATCCAGCTGTAAAACACGGTTAACCAAAACCACGCCTCTCAAATAGAATGAATTAGGAAAACAAAAAAAAAAGTATGTAGAGATAATGTGCAGTCTCCATACCTCACGAATGCATAATAAAAAAAGTCGTGAAGTCGTGACTGATCTAGTCTAGGCGACAGCCTAGTTGGCCTGCAGCCTATATACGCTGTTGATGACGTCAAAGTAAGTTGGCAACGAGTAGACGCCCGCAAAGCGAATTAACTTGGGATGTACCTAGTGGCACTCAAGGATGACATAAGCTATGTCCTATAAAGGGGACCGAGTCTATCGTGCTAACTGCTCCACTATTTACTTACCTACTATTCAGACGGCAATGTTTGGACTGTCTAGGTACTAAATTATGATTTCATATTTATTTTCTAGAACATTAACCGTCGACTTTTAAAAAGATTATCTATAAGTAGGTAGTAATATTATAAAGAGGTCTTCGAAACCACTGATCAGAATTCGAAAATTCTACAATATTGTCGATATACTTAGTCATAGGACAAGACAACAAGAAATTTCACGCGGACGAAATCGCGGGCAGAAGATATCATAGATATACTCTTGTATTTTATATAACGAAAACTTTAAAACGAGTAAGTAGGTATTCAAAACTACGCACGTCCTCTTTCCAAGGATTTTATTCCAATCTGGAAAAGTTCCGTGTACCGAAGGACGGAAAATTTACTTAAGATTTTAAATCGCTTCAAGGCTTCACAGTAAGAAAATGGTGTCGATTCTCTTGTATACCGAACTAAACTACACACATCAACACGGTCTAGGGATATTTTTAAAAAAGCGAATTACTATCAATGTGTTAATTATTTATATGACATGTATATATTTAAAAGATACGTTATTTAATATTCTACCATTTTTTAATAATGGTTAAGGTACTTCGATTAAAATTTCAGGATTTTATGGAAAAAAAATGAAGCATAGACGGAAACCGTATATGAATTAACTTTTAATTAATGAGTAAAAACTGAAAAAAATAGAAAAATCATTTAATTTGTGTTTATAAACTTGAAGGTAGTAGTCTGAGAAAGCGCCCATGATGTTCATAACACATCGGCAACGATTCGGCATGCTCAGAACAAGGTTGTCAATGTCTTGCTGCGGAATATTGTCCCATGTCCTTCTGAGGTGCGCAAAAAGTTGATCTTCTGTAGCCAGATTTTCAGGAACTTCCTTCAGAGCTCTTCTTTGCAGCATATCCCACGATGCTCAATGGGATTTAGATCTGGCGATTGAGCAGGCCAGTCTAAGGCCCTAACATTGTGTGTATGTAACCAAGCTGATACCGTTCTCGCCGTGTGTGCCCGGGCATTGTCGTGCATGAGCAGGAAATCTTGCCCCATTTGTGTTCTGTGGGGCAAGATTACGGGCCCCAGCACCTGTTGGACGTATCGTTCTGCCGTCATATTGCCCCGCACCCAAACGAGATCCGTCCGTCCTCCAAGACGAATTCCTGCCCAAACCATAATTGTTCCTCCTTGGTATGGGTGAACTTCCTGAGGGTTCTGAAGACGGCTCCATCGTCCAGGAACTCGCCAAACACGCGTCCTTCGTGAATCTGGATGGAAGCCGTACCTGGATTCATCCGTGAACAGCACATTGGACCATTGCTCACGGCCCCAGTCCACGTGGTTCCGAACCCATTCTAATCGTCGTCCACGATTGCCTCTCCGTAAAGGTGGGACCCGGAGTGGTCTACGAGAGCGTAGATTGCTTTCATACAGTCGCCTTCTTACAGTTTGGTCACTCACAAGCACTTGATGTTCCACTCGCAGCCTTTGGACCAATTGAGTCGCCGTTGCATTTGGTTGAGCTCGCGCAGTAATTTGCAAAAATCGATCTTGTCTGGGGGTAGTGATGCGACTTGGCCCCCGGTGCCTCTCCGCTACTTCACCTGTGGCACGATAGCGTGTCCACAATCTTGAAATTACATTTTGGTGGGTCCCTATGGCCTCAGCAACATTACGC
Source organism: Xanthia icteritia (assembly GCA_949128155.2). Taxonomy (NCBI): domain Eukaryota; kingdom Metazoa; phylum Arthropoda; class Insecta; order Lepidoptera; family Noctuidae; genus Xanthia; species Xanthia icteritia. The sequence goes on from OX421941.2 coordinate 9,245,666, forward strand.
TGAACAGACCCAGCTTCCAGCATTCCCACAGCTCGTAACATCTCCGCCCTCGTCAAATTTTGGCGTTGCGTGGCTACAATACCTCAATTTTAACTTTATCTCGTTTAAAAATGAAAAAAAAACTGTAACTAAACGTAATTCGTATTGTTTTCTAAATTTCGCACAAATGAAAATTCCCTCTCCTACACATCAAGACATTTTTATGCCACCGAAACAAAAGAATTTTCAAAAATTTGAATTTGGAATTAGTCTGAGATAAATTACAAACAAATCGGTGTATGAAAGATTACAATGCGGCCAGTACTTTTCGAGTTATTTAATTGAGTATGAAATATCCCTAGACCGTGTTGATGTGTGTATCACTAAAATTCCTTACTTTTGGCTATGAGAATCTTAGAGCTATTCTGCAAAAAATATATAGGATCTAAATTTAAAAATAATTTTGACAAAACTAAAATCGATTTTGACAATCGCGACTCCACGTGGTACCTGTTTGCCCAACCCCGTGAATGTTTTTTAGAGCCGGAGGCGCACAGGGTTTGGCAGCCTCGACGTGTTTATTATGGAATTTTTCACTTTTTGTATGGAAAATATATAAAATTATTACCTACACGTTGAGTTTTAGGGTTTATGAGTTTTGTAAAGGGGGTCGAAATTTTCATTATTTTTGCGATAGGACACACCATTTTTGAGATAATAAGCAAAAGTCACAAACACCTCCCTTAGGTGTTGGTTGGTTGGTGTGAATTTTAGTTCATGACAACTAATTTTATTCCACACCTTCTTAATCGCGATTAGAAATAGTCAGATTTAGGTAGACCATCAAAATTTTAGGCGAAAAACGTCAAATTCAGAATAGCAAAATTACCTTTTCACTAAATTAATAACTCAGTGCCATGCCATCTTATTGCTGTCAAACTAAAATATAGTTACTTAAGTTGTGTCACTTTAGTCTATTTCAGAATGTGAAATCGTCGTTTGACAGGAATAAACTACATTTTGATGATTTTTAGTCTAGTTTAGAGGCATTTGTGACAAGAGAATCGGCAATAATGTTACCTACTGCAAGCTGTTTTTCATGAACATTATCATCGCCTCTAAAAATGACAGGTCCCGAAATAGAAGGTTTTTTAAAGCTGAATTTACTTCCATAAATCTCTAATCTTGCTCGTAAATTGAGAAGAAACATAGAAAGGTAACAGTATTTCTAGTTTTATCGAAGAGCAGTTTATAATCGCAGACAATGCAAACGGCAAATCAGTAGGTATTTGTGATTTCAAACTATTAGGACAGAGCAATAACTGTTTCCATATTTACTTATTTAGGCTGGTTTACTCTTTGCAATTTGCGTGAAATGAAAAACGGGAAACCTGTTTCATTTTAGAAGTAAACTAACTAGACTTTACGACGTTTAATTATAATTTTACGATGTTGAAAAGGAACATTCGACTACCTACCTCTAGGTAAGCATAAAAATAAATAAACTAGAAGCTCAAATAGAAAAAAAATGTTTACTGAACCTGTAGGAATGTTTTGATTGATATTTCTATGCTTCCTCAAACAGTTCCCCCTATCCTTGACTGGGTAACAGTTTTCAGTGTAAAGGCTTCTCGCCAAACAAGTTATTAAATAGTTCCGGACGGAGTCGGTAGGTGTCACTGGCGTAAGTTACTTTGCAAAAACATACGCGCGCCGTACCTACCTTACATATATATCAATACTAATCTATACTAATAATAATATTATAAAGGGGAAAGATTTTTTTGTTTGTTTGTAGGGACCGAATAGGATCCGAAAATACTGGACCAATTTTAATCATTTTTCACCAATAGAAAGCTAAGTTATCAGGAAGTAACATAGGTAGGCTATAAGTACTTAATATATTTTCAAAAAAAATTGAAATCCTTAAGAAAATTGCAGTAATGTAACCCAAAGTAGCAAAATTTTGCCTATAAAATTCATTATTTGGCGTACGCTGATAAAACTATTGATGATACATTAAAATGATGTACTACCTACATGATTAAAGTACTCATTATTACCTACAAAAAAGTCTGTGACGGAATATATCTAACTATTTTAGTTAAGTCACATTGGTGCCGATTCTCTTGTCACAAATGCCTTTAAACTAGGCTAAAAATCACCAAAATTTAGTTTATTCCTGTCAAACGATGATTTCCCATTCTGAAATAGACTAAAGTGACACAACTTAACTATATGTATTTTAGTTTGACAGCACTAAGATGGCACTGAGATTTTAATTCAGTGAAAATGACAATTTTGCTATTCTGAATTTGACGTTTTTCACCTAAAATTGTAATTTTGTAACTAAATCTGACCATTTTTTATCGCGGTTAAAAATGGTGTATTAAATGTGGAATACTATTAGGTAGTTGTCATGAACTAAAATTCACACGAACACCTCGACTTCGAGTGCAAAAACAGTACTGTATATAATATATTTTTTGTGAAGCCATGTCATAGGACTGACAAAGAATGAACGTAAAGTTACGATTTGAATTTTAGGAATTTTAGAATCAAAGAGGTATTTTTTTAATTCTTATAATTACCTATAAACAATTGATTCAAACTATGCTACATTATTACTATTATCTACATAAATATTACACTAAATAACTAAGTCGTTTGTAACATTTGGCTCGCAAGTTTTTCCTGGGTCCACATTTTGATAAGTTGTTTTCTGATTTCAAATGCAATAACAGCTGTAGCCATTCCAGTGTTTAAGCTGTCTACTCCTCTTTGTAAAGGAATATTTAATCTAACGCCGTTCATATTTGATGCTAGCCTGAAAATAAATTTGTTTACATCAGTTACATTATAGGAAAAGCTAGGAAGGCTATCTAGTAAAAAAAACAACTTGGCATTGTCTTACTTGTAGCTATCATGACTTATCCCTTCAGTTTCTCCACCTATGATTAAAGTTGTGTGTTTTAAAGATGAGAATTCCACGCCATAGTATGGCAACACTGACATCTGATTTCTTTCATCATTAGCCTTTGTTTCGTCTTTATCATCTGAAGTTGTGGTGTTGCTATCAGCAACAAATATTGATGTGTCTGGTTCCAGGTGGCTTGGCATTTCACTCCAGTCTATTGAATGGTAAACAGGGAGCCTGAAATGAGCCCCTGCTGCACTTCTTATCACCTTTGGGTCCCAAAGATCCACACATCCTGAAAAAATATAACTACAGTCAAAAGCGTTTATAACGACTTCGAAGGGGCCATCGGATTGCGGTTGTTATAACCGACAGTCATTATAACCAAACACTATGGTTAAGTAAACAGAAATGCAGGGTCCTAATAATTTTGTTGTTATAACCGGTCATAACAACAAAATTTTGCTGTTTCTGCTACATTGTTTAAAGCAAAGTAGTTATAAACGGTTTTGACTGGGCCCACATGCTAGATGACAGCCCACCCTCTCCTCTCCTCAGTGGGAAAATTATAGGCTGATTATGCTTATCATACTTATAGACTACAAGTAGAATATTTTTCTATATCATACCATGACTGTATAGTACAGATAGGTACACATGTACAGTCAGGGAAACTAATTTTAAACAAATTGACACCCTCCGTCAAGTTGCAGTATTAAAGCCAGAATGACAGTTGTACATTGACAATTTAAGTTGGTAGTCTATTTGCTTAACAATTAATTTACCTGACTGTATGTGTACCTATGATATAGGATTTTTTTAAGAACCATTACTAATTTGATCACTTCAATGCTAAAGTCATGGACAAACAAAAAAGTCAGAGATTCTCACTAACAAGAAACTGTCACTCAAGTCAGCCAGCACACTGTACGCAGGCCAGCACGCACACATTCTCATATTAGTTGGTCAAGCAATAGTCACTCAAACATCAACACTTACACATAAATATTTACCCATAAGTACAGCGAGCTGGCCAACTTGAGTGACACAGTTTTTTGTTAGCGATAATCCATCCACCTTTTTTATTTATCCATGGTTAGTTTGTAATGTTACCTGCCAAAAAGCAATAATTTATACTTTTTTTAAAGTACCTTTTGACAGTAGCACTTTCTCGCAGCCAACACCAACAGCCACACGCAGTATGGCCCCCAAGTTACCAGGCACTCTGATGTTATCACATATAAACTGAAGAGGCAGAGGTCTTGATAAGCTCTTTACATTGTCTGCGTTAGGAGTTTCAAATACACCTGAAATAAAATAAATGCATGATTTATAGAATATGTTAAAGTATTGGCATTTACTCAGTCTGTAATTCTCATGTACTGTATAGCTTTGTGTTCGTTTATTACTTACACTGTCTAAAATTTGATAATCTAAATTAAAAATTGACACACAACATTTAAAACATGTAGAACATAGCAACACTACAAAGACATAACTGAAGGCTTAAAGTGGCTAACTGCCTTTAGGTATAGAAACTTGCGTAAACTATGATAATTGAGAGAAGTAATTCACTAAATCGTAAAACCAACTTACCAAAAATACCAGGACTAGTTTCAACATCTGACCACAGTTGCATCTCTTTGTATGATATTTTGTAAAATTTTACCCCAGTTCTAGGCAAGAATGGTCTTAAATTGTTTAGCTCTTCAGATCTGCTAAAGATGACATACTTCAACAAACATTTAGCTTCTAACCCATCAATTATCAACCTCCAACCTTCCACCAGTGTGTGACCTGATCGCAATCTTTCTTTTTTTGATTTCAATTTCACCAATAGGGAACTGAAATTGAGAAATGATAGAATCAATAATTACATTTTGAAAATATGAATGTTACAGGGTAGGTTAGATAAACATACCTTAAACGCCCATCATTCTCTTTCAATTTTTCAAAAAGTATATCACCTATGTCATCAAAAACTTTCTGTTGACTGAGATAGAAATTGCGCTTCTTCAACTTTTCGTCCCTTTTTTGTTTGATTTGTTTTGTTTTTTCTGGCGGCAGAGATGATCCTGTGTTTTCTTCTTCAATTTCATTTTTTTCAATTACATTACCTGCTTTAGTTTTGTTAAGAATGGAAGGATCTAGGTTAATGACCTTTTCTTTTTTGAGATTAGATTTTTCTTCGAAAGGTAATAAAACCTTAGCAGGAGACCTGTGTGTCCACCTCCCGTATAACCTCACTGAACCATATATCGGCCCAGGTGGTTGACGAGTTAAGATTTGTGACACCAATCTATTAATACTTCTTGCCATAACTGTAGTTAAATTTTATTACTGTATCACTTCTTTTTTTTCCAAAGGAATAAGTAGTACTAATATGTAGTAAGCTAAACAATAAAAATCGCACCAACAACCGGCTGTGGTACGATTTTTTATACAATATTTTGATTTTTGATGTCTGAATTGTCAGAATTCAGTGTTGCCATGACTAAAATCTGGTCGGTGGTAAATCCCTTATAAAAATACGGTAGATTTTATAAAACTACGGTGATTGGGTTATGAGAAAAAAGGGTGTAATTACGGTGTAACACTTTTATTAAAATCATACAAAAATACAAGTAGTTACTAGATAATAATTCAAAAACAGATAAGTACAAAAATGAGGATATGATAATGATGTCACTTTCAGTTTCACCCATTACCTATTACGTGTGAAACAAAAATAATCGACAGTTAAACAAAGAAACTGTTAAAACTTGACGACTTGACAAGTTACCAAAAACAAACTAAATTCGACGAATGCTACGAGTATGTAACTAAATGAAACGATCGTAATATTACTCGAAATTATCTATAAACGACAAATCATTTTTTTTTAATAAAGAGGGCCCGAAACAGGGGGAATCCCCGAACTGGCCTACTGGTGTGACCATTGTAGTGTCGGACAAAAATATTTGGCATCGGAGTGCGTTCATAATACATATTATAATACGTCCACAATACATATTAATTGTGTTTTGATTTAGTTAACTTTTTTACAACAGGAATCTTAATCCTTCCAGATAACGGTAGATTTGGTCACCGTTGTCATGTCTCGACGGTAGGTGGTAATTTTTTGCTGAATACGGTGCATTTACCGTAATTACGGTGTACATGGCAACACTGTGTCAGATGAATGTCAGATTCAGATTGACAGCGGGTTGTCATTTGTCAATGTCAATGTCAGTTAAACTGCACGGCGCTGAAGTACTAGCTATCACAGACTACATAGAGATACTTAATTCCTGTGACTGCGGAACCGGAAAGTTTCTATTAATATAATTTGCTAGAATGATCTATAAATTATATAAATTCCAATCCGAAAAAGAACGAATAAATATTTTTGATTCAAAAGAAGAAATATTTTTGATTGAATGATCCCAATATTGTTGTGCATCTGCCATTGGCCATTGTAATACAGATTTTTCTAGAAAGTTACTATAATAGTAGCGTTCTTATTCAGACATTTTGTTTAAATTATCCTTTTATGATATTTAGTGCAAAAAAATATTTAATAATTTCTTTTAGGACATATTAATAATTAAAAGACGGGCAATATTTTGATAAAATTATACATCTTCCATGTATACGTTTTATCAAAATATTACCCAAAAGATTTTGTGTTGTCACCTTCAGATGAATGAATACCATATTTTTGGCAAATATTTACACTTGCCTCGCTTGTCCTCCTAATATGAGGGTTAATTACTTGTACAGTTCTCTTAGAACCTTAGAAATAACCTTAGTCTTTGGGAATAGAAGGCTATTCCTCGAAACTCAGTATACAGCAAAAATAAACATAAATAGACATTTTTCATTTTTATTCTGCAGTAGTAGACCGAGACGTGCTATTATGATTACTTTTATAACGGAATTCACAAAATATTATGCACTAAAATACTTTTAAATGGGTAATTCTAATTTAGAAAAGTATCACACAGCTCTAAAAAACGGCATACGTGTGAAATATTACTGTTTTGTGTAGTCTGTGGTCTCCCTGTGGCCTTCTTCAGTTTTTTTTTGCCCGAACAACATTGCATTTTCTTATCACTCGTCAATCGTCAGCTGAAAATAATTTTGTGGATGCGTATTTTGTGTTTATTTATAAATCAGTCAAGAAACGCTAAACAAAATGGCAACGGGAGTAAAACCTCGTGATGATGAACGTGGTCTCACTAGAGAAGACCTAGAAACAATACAAGACGCTATGAAGACTAAGAAATTTCGAGATCTTTTAGTGGAGTACTGTGAGGAGATTCGTGACCCGGCAAACCAACAACTTTATCAGAAAGAAATGACCCAACTCGAGAAAGAACGAGGCTACGACGTAACCTTCCTTAATCCGAAGGGAGGTTATGTTATCAAAACAAGTGTCGCCGGCGATAGAAAAGCATTCATTAACATCTGTAGCAACGATAACGTCGGCAAACCGACGTATAAGGTAGAAGTGGTTGATGGAAAGAGAGGCATGAACTGGCAAGTACCATACTCAATAATACCACCACGGGAGGACTATGACCAAAACCGAAAGAGTTGCGTCATTTACGACATAATTTTCCATTCATACACTCTCCGCATGGCGGAGGTTAATAATGAGTTTCGTGCATTAGTAAACAAAACTGCCTTTGATGGATTGAAAAAAACTTATAACATTCACCTAGACATTAACAACTTTCGGTTTCCCAAATCTCAGTATAAAGGAATGTGTACACCTGCTGTTATCAGAACAGAAGACCCCAATTACCAACCTCCAGGAGAGGAAGAAATGGACAGTTTGACTCCTGAGATGATTGAGAAGCTTTATCCCCAACGCAATTATTCAGAAAATGAACCTGAGCCAGTGACTCCTAAAGAAACATCTAAACCTGCTAGAAAAGTTAGAAAAAATAAAGCTGAGTTTGCTCATTCGTCTGAAAATGGGTACACCATTCCAAAGTATGTCATCAAACAGCAAAAAAATGTAGACCTTCAAGACTTCACTTATCATAAAGATTGTAAACAATATAGTGCTATACCAAGCCATATAGTGGTTGAAGTACACCTTCCACTTCTATCATCTACAAAAGACTGCACTCTGGATGTTCAAGAGAAATATCTCAAGTTAGCATCTGAAAAACCAGCAAAATATAAACTGGATATTACACTGCCTTATTTAGTTAATGATGAATGTGGTACAGCCAAATTTGATAAAAGCAGACACATGTTAATTGTAACTTTACCAGTGATCAAAAAGAACTTGAAAAATTATAATGAAAACTCTTTAAAGGTAGATAGTGGAGTGGAAAGTGAAGAAAATTCAGGTTCACAAAGTGATGAAGATAATTATAACTCTAACTTGATTGAGGAGTTGTCATCTTCTGCTGCTGACACTCTAGCACTACCTGAAGCATGTACCATTACTACCAGTAACTCTGAAGTATTTTTGGACTCCTCATATGGTTACATACTGCCTCCCTACACACACAATGTTTTGGATGACATTGTAGCTTTAACATTCCACGTTAAAAATACTGAGCCAGACTCTGTCAAGGTGAAAAACAATGGTAATGAAATTTACATCAAGTTCACATCAGTTGGTGCTGGCTTTGTGCCTGTGCACTATGCGGCTATTTTAACATTTGATGCAGAAGTTAAGTTTGATAATGTAACAGGAGAGGCATGGGACAATAATGTCATTTTGCAGTTGGAATTGGCCGGAGCTGTACCCCAGAAATTCCAAATTGGTTTAAACAAGGATTGTATGACTTGTGAATGCTTTGACGTATCTCAGGTTAAGAAGACAAAGCTTGAAGAAAAGCCTGCAGGATCTGAGACTGAAGATGTTGCACCAGTTGTCGAGGTAACCAACTTGGGAACTGAGACAAACATAGTAGTGTCATCTAATCATATGGAGTATGATGAAGATGATGATTTTGAGTCCCCAACATCAATGGATAGAGACATAGTGTTCACAGATTCTGGTAGGTGTGAGAATGGTGCCAAAAGCATACTCCGCAAGCCAAACATGATGCGCAGTTACTCAGAGTCCAGTGCCGGCGATGTTGCCTCTTCTATGGACTATATAAGTTCTGATTGTATCCCAGAAGAATCAAGTTTGAAAAAGACTGTTAGGTTTAGTGATGTCATAGCCAAACAGTTTTACAGGTAAGTTGAGAAACGGAAACATCTATTACATAGTAGTAGATACATATTAATAATGAACAGTACATCATGACTTATTAATTTATTAAAGTAGGTTATCAGGCTAAAGTTGTGTCTGTTTAAATGTGAATAACAGAAAGTCACTGATAACATTTATTTATATTGTTATTATAATAATATCATAACTACCTACAAGGAACTTTTATATAGTTTTATTATAGTTTTCCAATGGCTATCTTATCTATTATGCACTTTATAATATTCATGGTAACATGGCTTATCTTGTACTGAATGGTGAAGCCTTATCTAAGCAATATAATGTTTTGTATGTCCTTAGAATTAAGATAAGATATTATGTGAAATATTAAACAAACAACGCGTAATTTTCCATCATAGCTGAAGCTATGTTTATGTGTATTTCAGATACAATTCATCTATAGAAGGCCAGAAAAAGAAAAATCAACGAAAAAAGAGTAAAAAGCGGACTCAGGATCGGCGAAAGAGCGAAAGTGAAGCTGAAGATGACTTCAATATCAGCTCTCAGGTAGGTACTTATCTATCGATCTGAAATATCCATTCAACAATTCCTTCTATTGAAATCAGCAGCAAAAAGCTGCCTCTATAAACACAGGGGCATTTTAACCACAAGCACTTAATATAAGTAGTGCTCGGTAGGTATTTCATGATAATAACAGCAAACAATATGTTGTTATGGCATTTCATTACTGTACAATAAATTGTACATGCTTACTACACATACAAGGTTTGTTTGCAAAAATTATGAAAAAGTATAAACAATAACAATTGAAAAATGATAAACAGTTTCATACCATTTGATTATATACCTAGTGATTAAAACTTATCACTGTATCCGTGTTAGTTAATTATTAGCTCATGCATGGAAATTTTACTTGAGCCTGATAATATTTTCATGGAATGTTCTGGCAGTGTTTAATGGCTTACGTATATCGACCTATCCAGTATTGGAAAGAGTGCAATAAATTGTACATGCTTACTACACATACAAGGTTTGTTTGCAAAAATTATGAAAAAGTGTAAACAATAACAATTGAAAAATGATAAACAGTTTCATACCATTTGATTACCCATAGTGATTAAAACTTATCACTTTATCCATGTTAGGTAATTATTAGCTCATGCATGGAAATTTTACTTGAGCCTGATAATATTTTCATGGAATGTTCTGGCAGTGTTTAACGCATTTAGTGCGGCCAACGCGCATGCGCGTTTTTCGGACTTATAACAAGTGCTGGCGGGCGCGTATGAGCGTCCATTCAATTTCTAAAACTTTTTTCGAGTGCGGCGCGCCGCACCTGTGCGTCTATTGTGCATCTCTATTGTTTTGAAAGCATCGTAAGATAAGGGTCTGTAAGGGTGTCTACACACCAGTTAGTTTGTTTAAATGGCCTTGAAAAAACTGACACGCACTGAGAAACGGAAATAATATACTTAGCTTTGTTCTTTTCTGTAAAGTACTTATAATAACTCAATACTAACATCGCATTGGAATGAAATGGAGCTACCCGCCGTCTAAACTTTTCTTTAGCTAAACAATATTCGGTTGTTACACAAGTAATATTGACACGAGTGTCAGGTTGGAATAATATTCGTTGGTGGTGTACCCACCACAACTCGCTTTCCGAGTCGTGCATAATAATTGACGTAGATAATAATTGACATTGATTTGTGAGCGTGCAAAAAGAAAAAAAAAACTTAAAATAATAAATTTATTTTTTTTTGGTTTTTTTACCTACGCCCTTCCCTTTGGGCGTAGGTAACTCCGGCCGGAGGCATGGCCGTTTGGCGGTCCGGTCGTCGGTCGGGTCGACAATTATGACGGCTCTCTTCGCCGCTTGCAGCAGAGCCGTCATTTTTACGCCGTCCTCGGCACCGCCGCTGGTCCCTGCGCCGCTGCCTTCGGCACCGCTTTGCCCGGGCCCGTCGGAGCCGCCAGAAGGCAGTGACTGCGACGGGACCCAGTCGCTCGGATTTGTATCCTCGTCTTGCCTAACATAAAGTTATAAATGTGTAGGTAATAGGACCTATTGGTTCGATAATTATATCAATGGCACTAATAACGTCAAAGAAAACTCATAATAAACATTACAGTACCTTTGTATTTGTAGATACAAAACTAAGAATACTTACAGAAATCCTTCGCTTTCCATCTTTGTTGCGTCGTGTTACGTACTGTACTACAGTGAACAAGTTTTTACGGGTCCGTTTCACTGGCTAACGGCTAAATTGAAAACGACAACATAACATCTCTTTTGTTTATGGCCATTCAATATGAGGCTGCAGTCATCGGACCGTACGGCCTAGTTTTACGCGAATTGTTGAAAATAATTATTAAATATCCTATAATTTTCAACGACCAACGAGAACGAAATTCGATCGATCGAACCTAATCTGTATAATGTACGAAAAAATTGGCACAGACCTCTGTAACCATGCCAAAAATATATAAAAAGAGTCCTACCTCCTAGGTACACACCACAACCAACATAATTAGGATCGTTCTTTGTAGTACTACATGAAATGAAGCTTTACCTGTTAAAAGTCTCCACTTCATGATAGTATATGTGTGATGGAAATTAGATTCAAAGGGCAATAAAATAAAATAAACTTGAGGAAAAGTTCATAGTTTATTGGGGGAGCCCTGATGAGTCGCTTGGTCAAGAACGATCACCAGGGCTCCCCATAATCAACACGCTCTTGGAGCCACGCGTGCCACACGCTGCGAGCTGGTGGTACTGGCGGCGGTGCTGCTGGTGCTACAGGCCTACAAAAAAGGAAATTATGATTTGTAGATTTAAAAAAGAAAACTTCCATATATGAACCTATTGACCTATATGTCCTATTAGTAGTAGCATTTCAACTTTGTCTCTGGGATGGCAACGCATTTGCAAGGCCTCTGGTATTGCAGATGTCTATAGGTAGTGGTGACCACTTAACATCAGGTGGACCGCAGGCTTGTTTGCCATCCAATGACATAAAAAAAAACATAGAAAACCAAAATGTAACAAATATTCTTGAATGTCCTTGGTAGATCATGTATGTGCAGTCAATTAAATCCAATGATTTTACCAGGAAAGCCACATGTGCTGAAGGAATTATTGCCAAACTTCTTTGTCTTCAATCATAAAATATGCATTTTTGACAAGGACTAGTCTGATGTGCGTTTTAAACTTTCCATCGCTAAGGTCTGTTACTGACTTTGGCAACTTGTTATAAAAGCAGATACTGTTTAAAAGAAATTACTTGCTTGTTTTAGAATCTAAATTTGGGTTTCACAATCTCATGTCTACTGCATGTAAGTTTATGCAAACATATAAAATACTTTCTAAGAAATTAAGAAAAGGCAGTTGAGCAAGTATGTACTCACCGCATGTCCATGTACTCCCCGTCCTCCGGCCTGTAGACCAGCAGCGGATGCAGGCTCAGCTCCAACCGCCTTATGCGTTCTGGCATATAGGCGATTGGAACTAGAATACCCCGGATCTGTCGAAGTAAAACAAATAATGAAAGTAGGTATGTAAGGATCGTAGCAGGTGGCGTTCTGTGGTTTTTGGGCTTCCCCCATGGGAAAGGCGTGAGCTTACTTAGGTATAGACCATAAAAATGTGGGGTATATTATTATTATTCCGTAACTTAAACCGAATAACCTAAAACTTGAAATATTGGCACTAAACAATCAATAATGGTATATACCTCGTCCACCGCCTCCACCAACGTACGCAGCGCGCTCGCCGCGTCTTGGGCCTGCTGCTGCTGCACCACCTCCATGTTTTCATAGATGGGTCTGAAAAAAAAACATTTAAAATAATAATAGGTAGGTAGGTACTTATTCAATACAATTTGCTTACATGAAATATTCAGATATTGATACTTACTCATCGATGGAAGCTGGTGCATCAGCACCAGACCAACAACAAAAGACGCGGCGAATGGCGTGGCTCCAGAAACTCATTTCCGACTTCTTGTACTGTTCTTGTTTGAATTACTTTGAATTCGTGCACGCACCGGTACCGGTAAAAAGTGAAATCAGAAATGTGTGTGTACTGTCAGTGTCAATTTTAAATCGTAGCTTGAACGAGTGAATGAATGATAAAACAAAATAATGTTACCATAAAATTATTTTTTGATAATATACTTGTTGCAAAGTTTATTCACCACTAATATGTGTGGAGAAATTAATAATATTATAAAGTGCCGCGCCGGTGAGCCAGCTGCGAGGGAATCCTTTTGTTAAAAATGTCTTTTATATTTATTGGACTACTAATCTATCCCGATTGTTTTAAATTATCTTTTGTAACCAAAACTGCCGGAACCCTTTTGTTTTAAATTATCTTTTGTAACCAAAACTGCCGGAACCCTTTTGTTTTAAATTATCTTTTGTAACCAAAACTGCCGGAACCCTTTTGTTTTAAATTATCTTTTGTAACCAAAACTGCCGGAACCCTTTTGTTTAAAATGTCTTTTATCATATTTTATTGGACTACTAATGTATGCCGGCTGTTTTTAAAAATATTTTTAACCAAAATTAAGTATTTTTAAGTCACTTCTGTTTTGCTTTCGTGGTGAACAGACGTACTCTCCGTGCTCTCCCTTTCTCGTGCCTTATATTTTGACCGTTGCTTTCTTTCTGGACCTCTGATTTGCCCCGTGATAACTTTGGCTTGTGATATTGGACTCCGAAAACACCTCGTGACTACCTTGGCTTGTGATATTGGACTCCGAAAACACCTCGTGACTACCTTGGCTTGTGATATTGGACTCCGAAAACACCTCGTGACTACCTTGGCTTGTGATATTGGACTCCGAAAACACCTCGTGACTACCTTGGCTTGTGATTTTGGACTTTGAAAAAACCTTGTGATCATTTGGTGCATCGTTCTGGACTCCGTGGTTGTCAAAAACTTTGTGTGTGAAGTGTGGTGAATCTTCGTGATCTTTGAGGCTCTACATGGTAAGTACCAACAGTTATTATAATGAGCCATCTTTTACTTAATTTACTTGATCTTTCGTTCAAAAATGTGATATCGAACCCATATCCAATATATATGTAGATGACGCCAATTCGTCGTAAAACTTCGACATTCACGACTGAGTTCAGCAGTTCAGCTTACAGCAAGTAATCAATCAAATCAGGAAGCTTTATTTATCTCTTCAACTTTTTCTATATAAGCATCTTCTTGATCAATCCATATTTCATTTTCTATAGCTCAGCCAACTCTCCAGTTGTTATCTTATTTTAGTCCATTGAAAAGTTACATTTGGGGTTGCATTTGTTATGGGACGCAATTTTTTTTATCTTTTAGACTAGCTGTTGCCCGCGACTTCGTTCGCGTTCACTATTTCATTGGTTTCAATTTTGTTTTGCGTCGTTAGATTACACGCTGTCACAGAATGCGTAAGAAAAATAAAGATTCACAGCTCCTCCCCCGTAGGTGATAGCGTGATAATATGTAGCCTATATGTTGACCCGACCTCTTAGTAATATTCATGCAAAATTTGAAGTAAATCCATGCAGTAATTTTTGAGTTTAGCCCGGACGTACATACAGACAAACAGACAAAAATTCTAAAAACTATATTTTTGGCTTCGATATCGATTGTGGATCACGCCCCAAGTATTCTTTTTAGGTCTGTTAGGTCTCACAAAAAACTTTCGGTCAAAAAACCAGATTTTGATTAAAAAAAACGGTTTTCAGCCTCCAACCTGTGCACTAGGCGTTATTTTTGAAAGAAAATTTGGAAAAATAACATTACATTCTGGTTTCTATAGTACTCACCCTTCATCCCTGTGTTTTGGTCCGCGTCCCGTGAGCCAGCGCCCAGTTTGGAGGCTAAAAATCACTTTTTTTTAGTCAAAAACTGATTTTCTGACCAAAAGTCCAAAATTTTGTTCGGCACCACTTCTTAGTCGAAACACTCTTGTCAGAGTGGTCGTGGTTGCGCAGACGAGGTACACGGAGAGATGTTCGATGAGTGGTTGACTTCCCCGAGGATTACTCTTTCAGCGATGTGCTTCCATTTCTGCCGGTTGGAGACGTTGCGAGTACACTGGACTATGGCGGACTCAGTAATTTTCTTGATCAGGTCAGTCCAGCGAGTTGGTGATCGGCCGCGTGATCTCTTGCCCTCCACCTGGCCCTGAACCGCCAGTCTCTTCATCGAATCTTCATTTCTAGTTATGTGACTAAAGAACTTTAATATTCGTAGCTGCATAATAGACGAAAGCCGGTCCTTAATATGAATCTCTTTGAGGATGGAAACATTGGTGCGAAACGATGTCCACGGAATCTTTAGGAGGCGTCTCCAGCACCATATCTCCAAAGCGTCAGCTTTACGGCGATCCTGCACTCGCTCGATGGCGCATCGTCGTTTTAACTGGTTACTCACGCGCTCACGCATTTAACTCAGATTTTTTTTTTTCTCAAAAATTCATCGATTTTCGCTTATAACTTTATTATTTTTTATTCTATGACTAAAAGTTACTAGAGAAAGAAGTAGAGAATTTTATTTGCAAAAAAAAATAAAAAATTGTGAGTTTTTTTTTTGTGTAGTTTGTCAGATAAACCATAAAAACCATTCGTACCCCTTTTTCTAAGATGGCGGCCGTGGGACAAGGGTTACAACCCCACAAACTTTGATTTCACTTTACATTAACCCCTCCTTGATATCTAAAAAATAAAATTCCGTCCTCTAACAAATGCACGCTAAGCCCAAAAAAATTTAACATTTCAAGGACTATTTGGCTACTTATCGTATTGATTTTGCGGCACAATATGTACGATAAAACATTGCTTTCAGATGGCACGTAATTATGAGGACGTGAGACGTGATCTCAATGAAATCTTCGGGGAGGATTTTGCCGACGACATTGAGTCCGACGCTTCTGACAGCGAAAGTGTCACCTCCAACGCGTCCGACAGGTAGAGAACCCAAGAATTTAATATCTAATTATATAATCGTATTCTTAATGTAGTATTTGTTTCAAGCCTTGAACGGTTTTTTTAAGTAGATATTTTTTCTCCTTTATAGCTCAACAGTTTCCTCCATTGGCCTGTCACCGAATGGAGAGTGGACAGAGGAGACAGCTATAATAAATAATTTCCCATTTACTGGGACCCCCCAAATTAAGATCGCGGAAGCATCTATGAAAGGACCCGTGGAATATTTTAAAGCGATATTTCAAAAAAAGTTTTTGACCAGCCTAGCGGAAATGACAAATATGCATGCCCAAATTTTATTATCCAAGCCACTTAAGCCCAATAGCCGCATATCAAAATGGAAGAATACAAATGTGGCTGAATTGTGGACATTTTTGGGCATTCTTTTTTTTATTGGCACCGCTAGGCTGAGTAAAATATCTGATTATTGGAAGAGTAGTGCATATGTAAAATTTAATATAAATAAATATATGTCGAGGGATAGATTTCTGCTACTACTGAGATGCCTTTTTTTCAATACAACCTATGATTCAATTATAAAGTATTCAAAAATTGACTATTTACTAAATTATTTTAACGAAACCATGAAGAGTTTAGTTTATCCCGAAAGGGAACTAAGTATAGACGAATCAATGGTTGGATTTAGAGGGCGTGTAGTTTTTCGCCAATATATTAAAAATAAAAGGCATAAGTACGGCATAAAGTTATATGTTTTGGCCGATCCAAAAGGACTAGTCCATAGAATCCACATGTATAAAGGTGCCTCCGATACTGAAGTTGGTGGTGTAGGTCACGTTGATAAAGTAGTCATGACACTTTTAAAGGATTATTTAAATAGCGGCCATTCCATTTACATGGACAATTTTTATAACAGTGTCCAGTTAGCAGAATTATTGCTTACAAAAAAAACCTACTGCACTGGAACTTTGCTTGCCAAAAGAAAAAATAATCCGAAAAGTGTTGTGGCTAAAAAACTTTTGAAAGGTGGAACTATTTATAGGTATAATGGAAAAGGTGTTTGTGTCGGTAAATGGAAAGACAAGAGAGACGTGCTCACTATTTCCACTGAGCATTCATCCCACTTGATGCCAGTGGAAAATAGGCGTGGTCGTGTGGTCAACAAACCAAATATGGTTATACAATATAATAAATTTATGAAAGGTGTTGATCGACACGACCAAATGTTAGCCTACTATCCTAGTGAGCACAAATCCATGAGATGGTACAAAAAAATTGGCATTCATATACTACAAATGATGTTGCTCAATTCCTTTTTTTTGTTTAAAAAGGGTACAAACAGTACTATGTCCTTAGAGACATATAGGGAAAAAGTACTGTTTGAACTTCTTCCCCCTCCATCTGTCACACTTGCGCCTCAAAAGGCAAGACACATGCCCAAAGAGTTGGAGAGAAATGGCAATGGGTGTCTTAAAAGGCGCAAATGTGTCAGGTGCTGGGTAAAGGAAAAAAAAAGGAAAGACACAAAAGTAGTTTGCCCGGATTGCGATGTCGGACTTTGTCTTTCTTGTTACGGTCCACACCACGACGAAATGTCCATGTAATTTGGTGGGTGTTGGTGGTGGGTGATGGTGGTGGGTGGTGGTGGTGGGTGATGGTGGGTGGTGGTGGTGGGTGATGGTGGGTGGTGGTGGTGGGTGATGGTGGTGGGTGATGGGGGTGGGTGATGGTGGTGGGTGAAGGCGGTGGGTGATGGTGGTGGGTGATGGTGGTGGGTGATAGTGGTGGGTGATGGTGGTAGGTGATGGTGGTAGGTAATGGTGGTGGGTGATGGTGGTGGGTGGTGGTCATGCATGGTGGTGGTGGGTGATGGTGGTGGGTGGTGGTCATGCATGGTGGTGGTGGTGCGTGGTGGCGGTGGGTGATGGTGGTGGGTGGTGGTGGTGGTGGATGATGGTGGTGGGTGATGGTGGTAGGTAATGGTGGTGGGTGATGGTGGTGGGTGGTGGTGGTGGTGGATGATGGTGGTGGGTGGTGGTGGTGGGTGATGGTGGTGGGTGATGGTGGTAGGTAATGGTGGTGGGTGATGGTGGTGGGTGATGGTGGTAGGTAATGGTGGTGGGTGGTGGTCTTGCGTGGTGGTGGTGGTGCGTGGTGGCGGTGGGTGATGGTGGTGGGTGGACGTGGTATGTGGTGGTGGTGGGTTATGGTGGTGTTTTTTTGTTTTTTTTTTTTGTGGTGGGTTATGGTGGTGTTTTTTGTTTTTTTTTTTTTGTGCTGGCGTCTGTATTTTTTTTGTAAAAACAGCTGTTTCCTACAAAACTTCAATATCTATAGGGTCAAAATGTGTGGAAAAGCCTTTTTTTTTTAATATTGTGTGCATATGTGGCATGTGCCAAATAAATGTATTTTCTTTCTTTCTATGTGTAGTATAATTTACGTATTTTCTATTTATGTAGTAAACGTTTTTGATTGTAAATATTTATTAGTTTTATTCTACTACTTACCTACATAATACCAATGTAGTGTAATTTATGTATTTTCTATTTATGTAATAAATGTTTTAACTGTAAATATTTATTCGTTTTATTCTACTACTTACCTAACCTAATAGCAAAAAAATAATATTATAAAATAAGAATGGGTCTGATGTTATTGCATTAGATAAATCATAAAATCGTATACTACTAAATGGCAACACTAAGTGTTCAATTTCATTCATTCATTCACTCTATACGTTTAGGTACGAACAACAAATGATGTGCAAAAGTAAATTGAAAAGAGAAAAAAAAAAACAGGTAACGCGATCCGTGAGGTTACATTACGGCCTAGTAAATTGACAAAAACAACTGTAGTGTGAAATAGCCTTTACATTTAGCGTAATAAATATATAATTATTTTATGACCGTCATAAAACACGAAAATTTGCAAACGCACATAAGCGCCGTGCCGCACTCGGGCAAAGTATTGAACGACGCACGAATGCGTTCAGCCGCACTGGGTAGACTTTCATAGACCGCGCATACGCGGTCATAGCACCACACGAAATATTTTTTGGACGCGCTTGTGCGTTTGCCGCACCGGGTTAGTGAGCTATTTACTTAGCATCTGCAATAATTTCGCAAATAATTCAGCAGGAAATGCGTTAATGGCTTACGTATATCGACCTATCCAGTATTGGAAAGAGTGCTATTATTGTTACTCTTTAGGATGTGTTAAAAAAAATTTGTTGATATGCGCGCATGACAACGGCGGCGGATGTGACCATAAAATGGAATGTTTAATAAGTAGGTACATCGAAACTACCGGTACCGAAACGATATCTGATGCCGGTATTGTATGCGGTATGCAGCAGTATACCGCATACATACTTCTTACTATCTCTTTCTTTTTAGTTTGGTTAGTGACTAAACTGGTGTGAGTTTTTATGCCGCCCATAGCCTTGGCTTCTAGTGTTGGGATTTTATCCGGATAAATACCCAAAATGGATAAATACTCAATAAATGTCCGTTTTTACTCGAGTATTTATCCAAAAAGTGGATAAATACTACCTACAGTTTTGGTTACGTTTTCTAACGTAAATTTTGTTATTTTACAAGCAAAAGGATTGAAATAAATGAAAATCTGAAAATATACATTTGTACCGTGCTTTATTAATCACTTTATTAATAACAAAAAGCCTGTAATACTCAATCATGAATATTTCCGTCAAGCACTGTTAAAGTTAGATAAAGTTATTAATTTGTGATAAGTTATTAATCATAAATTATTGTAATATTAAGAAAATTACATAATAAGTTGAGAAAAACACTAAAATAACAATAGACCCATACAATCATAATCTTTTTCGTCAAACGATGTCAATATAATATGAAAATATAGATTAGTGCGTTACTTTAATCACTTTAACAATAAGACAATATTATAATAACAACGGCTTCACTACACTTATGAATATTTTGGCAATTACTGATATTTTCTTAAATTAACTACTATCACTATTAGACGCTTGTTCATCATTATCAGAAAAGCAATTTACAAACTGGAACTCACTTCCCGATTCTCTCAAATCCACTGATTCTTCATCAGTATCTCTCTGTACTGGACATGGTGATGGAAAGTCTTCGAACAATCTCGTAGATGTTATGTTGTTGTCAAACTTACACGCACGTTCGCTCTTCATGACGCATACCTGAGCACTGCACGGGCACTATGCGGCGAGGGGGTGGAGGGCAAGATAAGCTAAACAAAAGAAACGGGACAAAAGGTGGGTCGGGATAGGGTATAGTAAGAACCACATTACTTCGTTTTGACATCAAAAGTAATAATGTAATAGTGTAGTATTTTGGGAAGCTCAAATAACAATAATAGTCATTAAATTTTAAAAAATAACCATCAGATTTGCAAAAAATATAAATATCCATTAATTTGAGTAAATATCCGATAAAAATGGTTGAAAACGAGTATTTATCCATTTCGGATAAATACTCGAGTAATTATCTGCCGAGAATTTATCCTTCGCCCATCACTATTGGCTTCACATGCCGTCGAGATAACTCAGGCATGCTGTTTCCTCACGATGTTACCGTTTACGATGTAATCGTTTCGGTCGGTATTAAACTACACTACTACAGAATTATTCGATTGCTATTATGGGGTCCGTGGCTGTAATAACTGCTGGGGAACCGCGATGTGATGTTTTGCGATCACATTATGCAAAACGTCCAAGGTGCAAAATGTCATTAAATTTAAAAATTAAGGTCCCTATAACAACTTTCTGAGCAATTAACAAAATCATAAATGTATCATAAATCTCTTTTGTTATTTCAGAACCTGAAGCCACGGTTGAAATCAGTTCTGAAGCCTCGACGCGATAGTGGTCTGGCGGATACATCCGACGCCGAATCCGAGTGTAATAAGAACACTGCGGATGAAGGATCCTGCAATTCTGCTAACGAAGATGGCTTCAGCGAAAACGATAACAATGGGAAAGCATCATTCGATAAGTCAGTCTTTAACATAGTTGGTAAGGAGGACGATGAAGACGATAAATCTGAGGCCGACATTTGGGAATCGGAACCATCAAAACCTTCACAAGGAAAGCGAGACTCTGTTACATGCGATAATATTCAGCATAACACTAACCTGTACGATCCCGACAAATTAAACAAAGGCCAATACTTAGAAGTAATGTTCAAAAATGATCTCATATTTGATTTAGACATGTGAGATTGACCATCTCTATTAGAGCTCCTTTAGACAAGAGCTTGTTTGGAATGTTTTAACCTTACACTTATTGATGTAATTTATTAGAAATCCAGTGATTTTGTTTGTGTAGAAACACTTAGTTTAGTATTACATATTCCTTATGATTATGACTTAGATTATTATTGATGTTCCTTCCATGGTGTATTTTTAAATTTGCTAAGTTTATGACAATAGTTTGTATTCTATTTTAACTTATATTTATTCTAGTGTGTTCAAAGTTTCAAACACTGTCAATTTAGATAAAATTATGTTGTTTAGTTCAAAGTTATAATTGGTATACCAACATTTTTGATGTTATTATGCAGAACTTAGTAAATTTAGAAAATATGGAATTATTTGTGTAGCATTGTCTTAAAATACGGACATATTTGGTAATTGTAACTCTGCTCATTTAGACAATATATTTAGTAGTGAACCTGCATTTCATGGTACAAATTAGATTTACGTCACTGTATTGGTTAAGAGATAGGAATTGATTTTATAATGAGAATAAGGCCTACCTCTAACGTAAGTTAGATAATAACACTGTTGCACAGCGAAGATAAAAGTAGTTTGCTAGTTTTACACACTGCAAAATGTTTTGAACACATGATATGGGTGAGTTTTAATATGAATTGAGTAAGTTTCCACGGAAAATACTTATACACTTGGTTTAGTCAATTCATAACATAGTTATACTTGACGCCTAAGTAACATAAATTAGTGCCTTTCGTCTGTAAGTAAACGAAGCCACCAGTGAAAATATTTCCGTCGACTGTTGTCATAAACCATGCATTTTGTTTTACTTATTCACTAAGAATCTTGTATGTATTGAACAAGCAATTATGCAAGTTATGTTTGATGTAAAGTTTACAAATTATTTAATGATGAATGAATTGTGATTTGGTGACTTAGTTTAATACACGAATGAATTTGAAATCGATGTTTGCTTTACTATTTGTAATTATACCATTCTAGATTTAATTTTTTATTCATAACTGCCCGCGACTATGACCGCGTGAAAGTTGTAAAATAGCAACCTATCAATCATAATTTGAATCATATTGAAGGTAAAATAAGAAATTTGTCTGCTCAACAACGTAATTAACGCAATGGATGTTGTTGAACTGTCAAAATGAAACGGATTGTGATTGATCGTGTGTTACGCAATTAGGATGCTGCTGTACGGTTAAAATAGTCATTGATAATCATGAGCACGCGTCATGTTTCTTTTATATACAGGGCGTCCCACGGATGCATATCCGTGGAGGGAAAGTACCTTGAATATTGTAGATGGAACATTTTACTGAAAGAAGACAGTATTTGAATTTAAAAAACAATTTAAACTGCATTCATAGATATTTAAATAATTACATGGTTGAACCGGGAATCGAACCCGTTACATGAGAAAAATAATCACCTGTAGCTTTATCATACCGATCGAAAGGCTTCATCATAAGGATTATTTTTTGCTAAATAACATAGTGTCACAAATAAAAGGAAGACCATGAATTATCGCTCGTTTCACCAAGCTCGAAGCTCCATCTATCTGAAATCGTCCATCACCAACACGGAACAACAACAGGCGCCTGCGGTCACTGAGTCATGCCAATTCACTCTCAAAGCCACATTGTGGACAAAAATCACTTTAAGAATAGGTTTTTTCCCATTCTTCACCAAAAACAATGTGGCACTTCCGCACGGCGTTACACTCCAGCAGAGAAGGATGAAAAAAAAAATTAGATCGATTCGAATGAGTGAACAACTCTAATTTGCAAGCATCGTAGCGTGGGACGCGTTTCAGTTAGATGGACCGGCGACATTAAAAAGGCGGCTAGGGCAGACGAGGCCAAAGACGGACGACCATTCTTTGGCGCAACTTGGGGGAGGCCTATGTCCATTATTGGACTTAAATTCAACATTTCCTAGACATATATCCGCAGGTAGGATAAGCTGAAGGTTAGCCAGCGATCAGTGGAGCGTAGCTATGCATCCAAAGCAAAGAGTATAGTAGCTATACATATAAAGGGGATCCAAGGGGTACGGATTACCGGCCGAATTTCTGATGTCCGTGACTACCAACGACAATCGCTTCAATATTTGGTAAATAATTAGTACTCAATTGGTGATAATTAGTACTCGAACAATAAAATTGGTCCCTTAGTAGTTTTCGAGAAACTCAACTTTGAAGGTGGTCCGGCGGTAGTCACGCTCCCTTCAGCAGGACCAACATTAGCGCCGAAAAAGGGGGCATGCTACAGCTATTCTAAGTATACAAATAATTAGTACCCTTGTATGTGATTCATTTCGTAACAAAAACAGAACTGAAACATTTGTATTTACCGAGAAATCAACGATGATAACTTTCACACCCTCGTTCAGCAGGACCACGACTTTGAATTTTGATTCCAAGTTTGAGGAGATTGTCAGTTTCCTCAAACCTACATAGAAAATGAGTATCCTGCAAGATGTGGTAACAGATGTGGTCATCGTGTTCACGGGATTTTGTTTTCAAACTGCTTATATATGAAGTTCTTCGATAGTACACTCGTGCACTTAATTTGGTCGGGTTATACGCGGAGATTTAGTATGGAAAAGTAACGAAAGCTAAATTCTCCTAAAATACAACACTTAGGAATCTGAATTTTTGGTCACTATAACTTCTTTAGGATTCACAAATTTTTGTATAAATTTGGGAAGAAATTACAGAGTTTTTAATAGGTTTCCCTATTAATAACTCTGTAATTTCCTGAAATGAAAATTTAATAACGTGACTACCGCCACCCCACCAATGGCAGGGTATATGTCGTAAACTACTGAAGTACTAATTTTGAATTTTGAGCACAAATTTTATCTTGCAGGGTACTCATTTTCAATGTAGGTTTGAGGACAGCGACAATCTCCTCAAACTTGGAATCAACATTCAAAGTCGTGTGGTACTGCTAAACGAGTGCGCAAAAGATATCATCGTTGACTTCTCGGTAAATATAAATTTTTAAGTTCTGTTATTTTTAAGAAATTAATCACATACAAGGGTACCTACTAAATATTTGTATTCTTAGAATAGCTGTAGCATGCCCCCCTTTTTCGGCGCTCATGGTGGTCCTGCTGAAGGGAGTTGATTTTTTCGAAAACTACTAAGGTATCAATTTTGTTGTTCGTTTACTAATTGAGTACTAATTATTTACCAAATATGAAAGCGATTGGCCGGCGGTAGTCACGGACATGAATTTCTGTGTTTGCTTTTAAACACTATTCCTTTTATTAATAAACGCGAAGTAAAGTTACAACCAGTGGAGTTGCTTGCCCGTTCTTCTCTACTACGCTTTGAAATGGGCAACTAGCTTCATCTTTCTGACTGACGGGCCCTTTGACAATTCAAAAGTGCCTGTAATTTGATTTATTTGAAATAAATGCTTTGAGTTGGAGTTGTTATACCTCCAGATTAACCATACATTTTTCGAGGTTTAAAACTTTCGACTTTTCATAGAACTCATACGCCATGCCGCCATACATATTGGAAGTGAACCCACCGGCATTACGTTTGCGCTAAAATTAACCATCGCGGACTGTCAACGTTATAAAACACTTAACGAAGTAAAATAAGTATTGTTTTCAGGGGTCTTGTAGCTTTACGTAGTTTCCAACCTTTTAATTTTTTTGTGAATATTTCTAATCGTGAACAAAAAAATCAAAAAAATAAAAATGCTTCGATTTTAAAACCAACGCATATACTAATAAATCTTGTTAAAAGTTGTGGTTAGTAATGCTGTATTCGCATAGAAAAATCTTCATTTAAAATGAGACCTCTGCGAGGGTTCCAGCATATGCGTCTAGGTGAATGAACCCTTCAGGAGGGCTCCCGGCACTGAACGTGTTAAGTTTGGCATAACTTTACTCAGTGTGGATATAGGTAGCATTACAAGTTTCTCAGAATCCCATAGGTACCTAGGTACACGGAGATAGATACCTAAGTAGGTAGGTATTTCGTAAATACGCCCATTGAGTCATTTATGTCAAAAATTTGAGCAGGGATAGTGGACTCTTGGGAAAAGCGCTCAAACTTTTTCTTCAATTCTTACCTATTTTCTAGTATGTGTGCGAGTGTGTAGGTGGGTACATTTTCCGAGCGCGAACCCCTAACTCGGGCGTAACTCTTTAAGAGCTTAGCCTACCCGTATTTGAAGTGAGTTGGGTTCTAATTACGCACATCTGTTTGAGGATACAATGACACTAAACACTAACTTTCCCTTACCCTGCGAAAGTGAAGAAAAACAAGCATTTTCAGTAAGGTACAATAAATAAAAAAGCATAGACTCTACGTGCTCAAGAATATTAAGATATATCTATTCATGAGTAGGAGTCTACGTGGACATTCCGGGAGTTCTGTATTAATTATTTCCACGAGTAGTTCTACCTCTCTTCGTTGCTTTAGGAATGTCATTGGGTGGTAAACGAGGTTGTCACCGCCACCTAAAGAAAACAGCAACCTAATTGCGTAACACACTTTCAATCACAATCCAAGGGTTTCAAAGGAACTGCCGGGGTTGCGGGAAAGTCCGAAAGGGGGAACCTACTACCTAAATACCATGGCCCCTGGCAACGTACAGGCAACTGAAGGAGCACGGGTGGGTTTTCGTCAGTAAGAGTTTGACACGCCCGCCCGCTCCGCCCAGAGCGGGAGAAGAAAAAAAAAGGGTTTCAAAGAAAAAATAAAAAATCTTAATCCATTGCTTCATAGGTTTTTCTTTTTGGTTTGAAAAATTCGTCTGCTCAACAAACGTATATAAATAACGCAATGAACGTGTCTGAACTGTCAAAATAGTGGCGATCAATTGTCATTTTATACTTATGTATTACCTACGCAATTACCCCACTGGTATCGCAGGTAGGTCTGTACGCGAAGCTATTCCAGAGACAAAGCGATAAAGTCTCAACTACATGTAATTACCTACACCTTACCTGCCTGCATCCTTACGGCATAACCATCAAACCGGAATACACCAACGCTGCTTAGCGGCAGAAATAGGTATGGTCGCAATGGTAGCTATATCTCGGAAAAACTGCATTACCTATATTTTACAAAGAGTTCTTTAGCTCCACTACTAGATTAGATAGGAAGGTACAAAGAGCTCTCTTATTGGATCAAATACCAAACACGTAGATATCTAAATTCAATTCAGATGTCTATCTTGCCTTCATCAATTTAATGCAAATAGACTTCAAGTAAGTACTTCAAACATAAAGTCGAGCAACTAAACACAGATCTCATAACGATACGGCTGCAAACTTTAAGATATTAACGACGACGGGCTTCTAAGAACTTAATCTTAACTTAGCCTTTAGCATTACTTTATCATCGCTCTCTCGTATTTCATTAAAGTAGGTAGGTACCTACTACTTTATGTGCTAATTTTGAACTATATCTGAAATATTTTGCATCCATTTTACAGTGCAAACTAAACGATACTACAAGGCAAATGTTGTGTGGTACGCATGAGTTGGGTACCTTTCCAGTATTCGAATACCTACCTTAGAAAAAGGGGTATGAAAATAAATACTGCCGTCCGTCCGACAATTAAAATGATGTAACAAAAGGTACTTAGGTACCTAGATA
Source organism: Xanthia icteritia (assembly GCA_949128155.2). Lineage (NCBI taxonomy): Eukaryota > Metazoa > Arthropoda > Insecta > Lepidoptera > Noctuidae > Xanthia > Xanthia icteritia. The sequence goes on from OX421941.2 coordinate 9,272,546, forward strand.
ATAACGATGCGATGCCAACTTTTTTTTCTTACTTCTTTCTCCTTTAAGGTTTAGGTAAAAAAGAATTGGTACGGGCCTACGGCGTAGCTGACGCTGTGTAGACAAGAACCTACGGGGTCGTAGCAAATGGTTGATTCGTTAACCCACTACCACCGCTACGCGCTACGCCTACGAGTTTTGATCGGATGTTTTTTTGTAGTTGTACTTCTTAATTAATGTTTGTTCATCCCATAGGATATGGTTCAACTTTCAATTAACATTATATTTCATTTTAAAAACCAAATAACGAAGTAGATATTTCTATTTACCGAACATTCTTTCTTTTTCTTCTAACTTCGACATTAGAGGATTAAATGGATCTACCCAATTACTTTGGATCAAATCTAATATAACAGAGAGTTCGCTTTGTAGTACTTTACGGCCTCCACATAGACTTTATGTAGGTATTTTGTTGTGTACGGGTGCAATTAGGAAAATAAATAATGTTGTATGATCAACTGCTGCTTAATAGTAGGTACAGGCTTAATGTTTTACTAATAATATAATACCTATATGCAATTTCGTGGTCACCCGATTCCATGGCACTAATAATATTATGACGAAATATGGGTGCAGGTACACACATTGCAATATAAAACTGATTTACACCCGTCACCTCATACTTCAGGTCCAGTTGAAAACCAGCGTCAGGCACTAGTTGTCTGGCATTTTTGCTGAACTGGGCCTATTTGGCGCAGCCGCGAGGCACACATTCCTGCTAGTATCTTACAACGCACTTTACACTTTTTATTTTATACCTATTCTTTCTTTTTACTTTATTTCTTTTTACTTGTGTGCCTTTTAGTCTGTGCTAAATTAATGTATTTTCTTTATTTTTTTTTTCTTGGTACAAAACATTCCTGGCTTTCTTTTGAAACTTATTATTCGTTCGCGGTGAGGATGACGATCACCTGTTTTTGACGAATTTTTCGCTGGCATTTTAACTTTCAAGCAATCTGAGCGCTTGTTGCCGATCAAACAAAGTAGGACGGCCGGTGGTCACAACATTTGTTTGCGAATGTTTAAATACCTACTTGTAGTGTGAACACACATTTATAAAAACAAAAAAGAGCGAAAGAAACGAAAGTGATAACTTATTATTCACCAAACGTTCCCGCAGCAATAATTAACTTTACAGCATCATAAACACCATGTAATAAAAAAATATGGCCGACATCTAATAAAGTAAAACACGTAAAATAAACAGTTAATTAATCTACCAGCAATTTGTATGCAGTCATGTGAAAAATTTAATTAAATAAATATTCCGTTTAATATTGAGTAATTTGTCTGTGAAACCAATTAAGAGAGACTAATTACGTGCGCGGGCGGGACTCTTAGAAGTTACTCTGTGTTGAGAAGCCCGCGTTGTTGATTTTCGAGTTTTCCTTGTTGTTTCTAGTGATTGGTGATTATTGCACGAACTACTGCCGTTTGGCATTTGTAGTTGGCCAACTGGATAATAACATCACGACTGTCTCCCCGGAAGGGTAAGAGCCAGATGTGTGTACCTACGTAGGTATCCATATTTTGTTAGTTAAGTTAAAACCCCAAGAAGGTTATGCGGGTAGGTAAACCTATTCCCACCGGGCACAAATCTCACTCCTGGCAGCTGAGAAATTACAAAACGAAAAACCCAATAACACTGGCTAACTTAAAGCATTTATTTCAAATAAACCAATTACAGGCACTTTTGAATTGTCAAGGGGTCGGTCAGTCAGAAAGATGAAGCTAGCGCATTCCAAAGCTTAGTAGATTCTTATGGAGAGGAACGGGCAAGAAGTTCCACGGACACTATTTCAACCTCGGTGCGAATCCAGGATGTTGCGAACAATATAGCCAACGAGGCAGTCGCTTTGACGAAGAAATAGAAGTTTATTAGATTACTATGTTCATTACAGCGAGATTGGATCGTGCGTACTTTCAACAGCGCTGATATATCGTTTTTTAATAGTTGTGAAATTATTATAGAAAATATAATAAAATATTTTTTTTTAATGTTCTTAGAAAACGAAGCTTTACTGATAGAAAATGCCTATCGCTGACATTGGATCTATGCCACCAACCGTCAGCGACGTGCATGACAAAGGGTTCTCATAAACTATTCTTTAAATCAAATAAAATTCAATACTAACATCTAGGTTAATAGGTAAGTTTTGAAGGTATTCGTACCTGTCATGGCAGGTACTCTTAAAATAAATATAATTAAAACCAAACTTTGCAAAAAAGGGTACTATAAAATTTTAGATTATTTAGATGATAAAAAAGCTTGGGATTGAGCTGCTCGCTCTGCTAAGCCTTGTGCTAAAATCATAAAATCAATACCAGTATTATATAAAAATTACATACAAAATGACATTATTACTTTGTAAAGTATTTTTTTTTTAAATTTTATTTTTTAAATTTAGGACTATGTGGATTTTTTAATTATTATTATTTTTTCTTTCTTTTTTAGTTTTAATGATGGTCTGGCAGTTTGAGTAGTTTATGAGGCCTACCCAAATGTCCTTTCTTTGGTATTGTTCGTCGAGTTGAGCTCCTTAAGTTCTGGGTTGAGCTCCACGATTACTGACAAATGCTTGCACTGACAGGACAGGTCCACTCAAATCTGTGTGGTTCTTTTCTCAAAAGACCATTTCAGACACTAATCTACATGGTCCTCATATGGCCTGACCAAGATTATGTCTGGACTTTAAAAGAGACTATGACCTCTGAGTTTGTTTCGGCCTTTCTTCTCAGAGTAGTCAGATAGGAAACGCCGAACTCATCTAGCTAATTTTTAATTATTTTTTTAAGATGACGTGTAAAAGTGATTCCAATATCCTATTTACAGAATAAACAATTTCATTTCATTTCATTTCATTTCATTTCATTTCATTTCAAAATGCCTAAAAGCTTGGCTTTACATATCGATATATCGCAGTAACATAGTTATAGCCGTGATGTAGTTATATCCCTAGGGATATAGCTACGTCGAAATTGGTCGCAGTAAGAAAATTAGGGCACTCCGACAGTTATGAACCGCTTTCATATATGACGATATACATATAGCTTTATTTCTAGGGATACAACTATATCACGGCTATAACCATTTTACTGTGACAGATATACATGGCAGCGAAACCATTCCAGATGAAATCCAAAACTACATATAGGTATGTATATTTCAAACGGGTAATGGAAATAAATTCGGCTTTAGTCACAAACGTTTTTCGTCCTAAATAATCAAAAACACATATGAACCTATATCGATGTGTAAATTGTTCACACTTTAAAGATAGTTGAAGTTGATGAAAATCTAAAGTTTCCATTGAAGGTGCTTGTTTCATAAGTAACTCTGACAGACAGTTTGTCAATTTTCCATTTCTTGACGGGTTATACCTGTCTCGTGAGTAATAAAAGAACCTATCAACTTAAAAGAGATATTCAACTAACTTTGAAGATCAAAGGTTCGTGGAGACTTTACTCCAAAATATTGCTGTCTGCATAACTCGCTCTAAAGGTTGTTGAAACGCTCTCAAAAATGTAATTTTCGAACTTAAGACTCCGTTGAACTTTCGATGTTACCTCCACACTACCTAAGTACCTATTTCTGTCTGAACTGTTCAGAGTTAAATCCCAATTTAATAGAAACTTTAAAGCTGAGTCTAGGGTTAATGCCTTTTGAAATAGAAGAATGGAAGAGACTTTTCTAATAAAGTTTGGTCCATTGCCTCTAGATGGTTGAATTTGGTCATCGTAGAACATGTTCATTAACGAGTAATGAGATCGTCTAGACGGAGAATCGCTAAATTATTTCATTGTATTGAAAACAAAAGCCAGAAAATAACCACATTTCAAGTTTAATAACGAATCATTTTGATTCAGAAATGGAGCAAATATTATGAACAGTTGGTCCATTTCGTGTGAAAAGACAGTGGACACAAAAGTGTATTATAGTCGGAGTGTTTGAACAAAAATGTAGTTGTAGCGGTACGACCAACTGTCCAACACCCCCACACGCGACAGTTAACGCCACGGCAGATAAAATGGCTACCTTTTAACAATACCTGGAACTGCTTTCAACAAGCTTTCAATATTTCGCCACTTGTTCACAAGAGCAAAATGGGCATTTAAAGAACAAAAGTTTATTGTGCATTTCAATAAAGTGATTGTTGTGCATCTTTGTATTAATCTTGTTGTAAGGCAGACATTGTTGCATATTGCATATCTTCGGAGTGGATGAGCTATAACAATTATTCCTTTCTTCATTCAAATTTCATAACATCGTGAGTACTATTATACATTCGCCACACGCCACGAGACACTTTACTTTGTTTAAAGTCGACTATTAGCTACTACCTAAGTTTTGTTTGTTTAACTGAAAAATATATTGTAGCTGTGTACAGTACAGGTAACTATGTACCAGTACCTACCTAGTTTAACGTTTTTTGGTAGTATGTAAGAATCATAGCACGTCGCGGTCTGTAGTTTCTGCCCACTCCCATGTGTAAAAGTGTGGGTTTTTGTATGCGTATGTTTGTTTATCGCCATTAACAGGGTTTGTCACTTATCATTCTTATCGAGGGCTATTACGGACCCTAATGTAAAAATACTTGTCCAATATCCAAAAATATTTGTCTACTTTTGTGACTTTTCGCTTAACTAATACAACTGTTTTATACTTTTTAGTAATTTTTTTAAATTATTTATTTTATAATTTTAGTGACAAGTTTTATTTTAAAACATGTCATGCTAGGTGGCTTTAATTTTTAAGCACTAAAGTTGGTTTTATGCTCTCACGGCAAAGCCAGGCGAGGCGTAGATGGCGTGGGGATGAAATGTTTGTTTTGCATGTACCTATGTGAAATGTATGCCAATAAATTATATATAGTTTGGAATGTGATCATGATACCCATATTGTAATAAATTGAGTTTTTTTTTACACGTTTGAATATGGAGTTGTGCTGCCGCCATTTTGATGCCTGACTATGACACTCGGGATGACGTAAGGATTCTAATGACACCCCCCATACATCTAAATCTGTTCAGGCATTTATAAGTTATGGTGGAACAAAGAAACTTAGATACTTACATATACAAAACCCTGAAAACATTATACTCCTTTTTGGGCGTTCGTGTAAGTTAAGTAAAGACCATAAATTCGGTCATTCAAGTTATGAGTGTAATTACCTATAAGTATTGCAATGAATAACAAAAGGGTAAAAGCTAAGGATAAACAACAAAGTAATCCTTTAGCCTCTGCACAGAAAATCGTTTTCCTTCGTCAAGTTTTACGATTTTATTCACGGAGATAAGCAGTTAACTTTACGTTCGTACGCTCGTATCCACCTTCAAATTCTCCTATTTTTCATATATTATGGTACCCTGATAAGAATTTATTTATTTTTGCTGCTTGTTTCTACGAACCGATAAAACCTTGCTTACCTTTTGGTATTCAAAAGCTCGATGTGCTTTCTTTTTTTTAATCTCTTTTTTGTTTAAACAAATTATTTGTTTTCTGACACTTTTTATTACTAAGGCTACAATCTGAGTTGCATGTGTTGTTCTGCTGGCGCTATCTACTTTGGGACCAAAAGGTATTTTCCATCTCAAAAATGTTTCGGAAAAAAGTAGTGTTCCTGACACTGTTTTGATTGTTTTATATTCTGAGATGATAAAGCTTTCTGATATAATAGTAAAAAAAAAAAAAACAAGTTGAAGTTTCAAATTACAACCAAACTTTGAACTTCGATAATTTCATATTAACTAGATTACTCATTATAGAAGTTCAACTTAAGTTATTTTCTAAGTTCTTCAAAGGAACATAAAGATTTATACATTTTTGGATTGCTCAGGATCTCTAGTTTACAAGTAGGTACGTTATTTTTGATGAGATCTTTTTTTTAACAATTTTATTTTTATTTTTTAAGTGTCATGAGAAAATTTTCCGTCTTTTTAATTTTCCAATGTAGGTTTCCTAGTTGCCGATAGCTGCCGATGTCGAGTTAATGACATTTTTAGATCTCTTAACTATTCAATAATACAAAGGTAAGTAAGCACAAAATAGCATAAATATATAATGTTTAGAGAAAAAAAACTCACATAATAATATGATAGAAATGATGGGGACTGGAAATGAAATGAAATTGTTTATTTCGTAAATAGGATATCAGAATCACTTTAACACGTCATATTAAAAAATATTAAATGTAAGCTAGATGAGTTCGGCGTTTCCTATCTGACTAGTCTGAGAAGAAAGGCTGAAACAAACTCAGAAGTCGGTCTTGGACAGGCCATATGAGGACCATGTAAATTAGTGTCTGAAATATTATTTTGAGGATAGAACCACACATATTTGAGTGGACCTGTCCAGTCAGTGCAACCATTTGTCAGTAATCATGGAGCTCGACTCAGAACTTAAGGGGTTCAACTCGACGAACAATACCAAAGAAACGAGATTTGGGTACGCCGAATCAACTACTCAAACTGCCAGACCATTAAAACTAACTGAGAAAGAAAAAAACAATTGTCACATAGTCTTCATATTCCTAACCATTTTATTGTTATTAACCATCGAGATAGCTCAAAGGGCGTTTCTCAAAGTCTCTACTTTCCACAATTTTCTTTTTCCTACTAACGACCTGTACAAATCTTGTGAAGTACCAACAGTTCGTCAGCTATTTATAATTGGTATTGTATTAAAACAACACACTTTTTTTTTTTTTCTTTTTTGTTCATTGACTGGGCAACTGAGGGTATAAGGAAAAGCAGGGAAAAATTGTTTGAGCTGTATGGCCTTAAGCCTTATATTAACTCTGAATCTTTTAATAAGTACGTTGCTACTTACTCTAAAACTTTAAAAAATACTTACATTAGCAACAAGATCAAATCAGCCGATAGTAAAATAAAGACGGTTTGGAAAATTATCAATGACGAAACAAACAGGAATAAAAGACATAATAATGATTTCACACTACAAACTTCACGTGATCTCATAAGCACTAACAAAGAAGTTGCTCAAGAATTTGTAAATTTCTTTACTAGTATCCCAGTTAAAACTACTGAATACTTAAATTCCTCGCCCTCGCGTTCTATTGATTTATTAAGAGCAAATGTTTCATCCTGCCCGATTGAATTTAAATTCAAGCATATAAACCCCTTAATAGTACTAAAAGCTTTCAAGCAAATCAAGATCTAATTAACCGAAGATCTATGGGGAATGTCAATCAAAGTTTGTACCTCCATTATTGAGACTATAGCGCCGTACTTAGCTTTAATATTTAATTTGTGTGTGGATCAAGGAATCTTCCCTGATCTAATGAAATATAGTAAGGTAATACCACTTTTCAAATCCGGGGACAGTAAAGACACCAATAATTATAGACCCGTATCCGTGTTGCCGGTTTTAAGCAAGGTGTTTGAAAAGGTAATGCTTAACCAACTGCTCAAACATTTTAACACCAATAAAATCTTACATGGTCAACAGTATGATTTCACCAAGGGACGTTGTACGACTGACGCCGGTGTCACGTTATTAAAACACATATTTACGGCGTGGGAAGAGGCCCAAGACGCCATAGGATTTTTTTGTGACCTCTCCAAGGCATTTGACTGCGTCGACCACGAAACCTTAATCTTGAAATTTGAGCATTACGGACTTGGGAAACTTGCACTCAGTTTAGTAAAATCGTATTTGAATAATAGACAACAGCAAGTTCAAATAAATGGTGTCAATTCACTCGGTTTAAAAGTAGAAATGGGTGTACCCCAAGGATCAATATTGGGTCCTTTCCTCTTTTTAGTATATATTAATGATCTACCCCATTTGTTAAAAACTCAACCACAAATGGTGTTATTTGCTGACGATACTTCCTTAATTTTTAAAATTAATAGACGTACATCAAATTTTGACGACGTAAATAACGCCCTACAGCAGGTCCACAATTGGTTCACTGCTAATAATTTAGTATTAAATGCAAAAAAAACTAAGTTCATAAGATTTTCTTTCTTTACCAAATGTCAAAAGTAGTAATTGTGAGGTAGTATTGAATCAAGAGAAACTAGAATTCGTCGATAAAACTGTTTTCAACACATCATCACATACTTCAACTGAATGAAACGAAATTTAAATCTTATATTAAACGCACACTATCCAAGCATATTATAAGTTGGGGGATTACATCGCTGATAAAAATGCTTGGCTCAACGCTGGTCCTGCTCCACAAGCATAAACTAATTGATTAGCATTTGAAAATACCGTTGGAGCTGCTGAAGATTTTAAAAACTATCTTTGCATTGTATAAACTCAATCTCTTAGCATTGTATAATTGCATAGCACATGTGTGAGTACTATGTACCGACTATAAAGCTACCATTTAGGTACTGGGTATGTCTTTCATTGACTTGAATGTGCCCTGGCGGTTGAGAGTATGTCATGCTCACTCTAATGTCTCGCTGGCGGTGGCGCGTGTGTTGGATCATTTAGCTCCCTTCAAAATGGTTGAGCTGAATGGTGCTAATCCATGCGTCATGTTCGTGAACGGGCGCCGTCAGTAGGGACTGGTCATCTCTTAGCTGCCACGGCGATTGTATTTTATTTTATGTTTGAATTCGTTTATATTTTTATTTCTAACGGACGCTTTTAATGTTTTGCATCGTTCTCACATGTATAACTTCAAATTGAATGATGTAACCAATATTATGTAACCATTTTTTTGATTTAAAAGAGTGTCCGTGGAGTTTCTTGCCCGTTCTTCTCCATAGGTACCTACTACGCTTTGGAATGGGCGACTAGCTTCATATTTCTGACTGACCGACCCTTTGACAATTCAAAAGTGCCTGTAATTGGTTTATTTGGAATAAATGCTTTGAGTTTGAGTTTGAGTTTGACACAGCGCTACCCTACAGCACTGCATATACTAATAAAAGACGTAGAGATATAGTTTGTCCACAAAATACAACAAAACATGCTTTTGTATCCAAATTTTATCTATACATCGGTCCTCTTCTCTATAATAGACTAAACTTGAAAGCAAACATTAATTCGAATTCGTCCCCGTCTAAAGCTGAAAACCTTTTGCTTAGTAGTGTATCTAAAAGAAGTCGCAAGTCTAAAAACACTGGTGATTACTGGGGCATCTCCATTAAACTTTTTAGCAATATAATAGACAATAACGCGTTCCGGGTGCTGATGGGACTGCCGCGCTACTGCAGCGCTTCCGCGATGTTCGCGGCGGCTGACACAGACGGCTTTGCGGTCATTATGCGCAAACGGTGCGCATCTATCATGCACCGCATGCGTGACAGTCCCAACACCATTCTACGCGCGCTGGCGGACCGGTGGGACACTCCGATGCTGGCTCATTGGATACGGCTGCACGCAGTCGTATAGTGATTTGCCACCATCATCGGGAAGTCCACCCGAACCTGTCATTTAGTGTTTTATGTATTAATATGTATTATTGTAATTTGGAATTCTATTATTATTATCTCCTTTATTTAACTATATACATATAAATTATATTTTTAAATATTAGAATAAAAAATTAAAAACATTTAAAAATATAAAAAATAGTGTTCCGCCGGTGTCGGGAGCAGGGTCCAAGCTACCGGTGGTTAGGGCTGCAGAGACAGGAACCTCCTCACAATACGAGCCGTATCGAGGAGTACTGCCTTCTGAATCAGGCCCTTGATCCAACCGCCTAATGAGAGCCTCGAGAGATGTTGGTCGAGGCTTTCGGCCATCAGGCCATTGGCCGTTACGACAATCGGCACAATGATAGCGGAGCACACGTTCCACATGTCGACAACCTCGTGTGCTAAGTCGAGATATTTTATTTGTTTCTCTTTCTCAGCTTTCACGAGGTTCTCGTCATGTGGAATGGTAACATCTACTATCATTGCGCGGCGCGCTAATCGGTCTATCACTACTATATCAGGCTTATTGGCAACAATAGTCCTGTCTGTAATGATAGACCGATCCCAGTATAACGTGACATGGTCATTTTCGAGAACTGGGTCGGGCACATACTTGTAGTACGGTACCTCAGAATCCACAAGTTTATATTTCAAAGCAAGTTGCTGGTGAATAATCCTGGCCACTTGGTTATGCCTGTGCAAGTACTCGCCGTTAGCCAGACGAGAACAACCAGAGATAATATGTCTGATGGACTCACCCGGACGGTGGCATGCCCGACACACGTCAACCGTCCCATCCTTCATAATATATTTTCGGTAGTTATTCGTCAAGATAACTTCGTCCATAATTGCACAGACGAAACCTTCAGTTTCCCCGAAAAGGTCACCAAAACGTAGCCAGGATACGGACGCTAGGAAATCTACACCGGGCTGATGAAGAGCCCGATAGAAGCGCCCGTGAAGCTCCTTGCTTTGCCATACTACCTTGCGGTCCTCTGTAGTAAGTACCACAGGTTTGCGCCAGTTCTCTTTAGCCATGGAGAGCGGGGTGAGCCCCTTGTCCACTGCGACCACATCACGGTGCATACCCACTTCGGCTTTTAAGAAATATTCCCTGAGGCTGCACACCTCGCGGTTGTGGAGGGTCTTCGCATTTAAAAAGGCTCGACCCCCGCATTTCCGCGGGATGTACAGTCTCATCACCGATGAACGTGGGTGATGCATCCGGTTTGCGGTCAGTAGTGTACGGACCCTCCTGTCCAGGGCGTCGAGTTCGGTCTGAGTCCATTTGAGTATGCCGAAAGAGTACATCAAAACCGGCATGACCCAACCGTTGAAGGCGCGCACCTTGTTTCCGCCCGAAAGAAGACTAATTAATACCTTCTTCAGGCGACCAAAGAAGCGCTCCTTCAACGATTGCTTCATGTCAGCAACGTTGATGCCTAACGCTTCCGACATACCCAAATACTTATAGCTTTCGGCTGAGGAGAGGGATCTAAGGTGTATGGAGTCCGAGAGTTGAGTTCCCTCGGATCCCATAATCTCCCCTCGCTTTACATGCATGACTGCACATTTGTCCACACCAAATTCCATCCTGATGGCGTTACTGAATGTTTCAGTTAACTTCAGTAACTCCATCAGTCGCAATTTGTTGGGGGCAAAGAGTTTCAAGTCATCCATGTAGAGGAGGTGAGATATGACCTGACCACTTCTCCTCAGCTGATAGCCCAGTCCTGAATTCTCCAGCAGTGTGCTTAGAGGATTCAGGGCTAAGCAAAACCAAAGTGGACTCAAACTATCACCCTGGAATATTCCCCGTTTAATCCATACAGGTTCATTATTCCCCTGGATCTGTCGACATCCTGGATAGCGAAGGACCGTCCTCCATTGCCCCATACATGACATCAGGAAGGAGCGCAGAGTTGCATCTATTTTGTACAATTCCAGCACCCTCATGAGCCATGTATGTGGCACCGAGTCGTAGGCCTTCTTATAGTCTATCCAGCATGTCGACAGATTCTTACGGGATTGACGAACCTGTTGGCTTATGGCCATATCGATGAGGAGTAGCTCCTTAGTACCACGGGACCCGTTCCTACATCCATTTTGAGAGACAGACATGATTGAATTACTGTCAATGTGTGTGTTAATTTTCACTCTCAAAATAGATGTAAGAAGTTTATAGACTGTTGACAAACATGTGATCGGTCTATAATTCTTGGGTTCCGCGGGACTACCTGACTTATGGAGCAGGTGGGTAACGCCTGTTGTTAGAAACTGCGGTAGCGACCCAGACTCTAGGGATGACTGGAATTGAGATGCCAGGCGAGTGTGTGAACTAATCAGCCATTTTAACCAAAAGTTGTGCAGTCCATCCGGTCCCGGAGATTTCCAATTCGGTAACGGACGGACTGCTCTGGCCACGTCTGATGGCGTGATCAGTATAGCGTCCATTTCTGGAATAGTTTCACACATTCGCCTGACATCCTGCATCCAGCCAGCCTCAGCGTGACAGACGGGCACCGACCAGATGTTGCGCCAGAATGCATTCGTGGCGGCATCATCCGGGCGGCACACGTCCGTCATATTTTGTTCAGGTCGCTCCCAAGATCTATATACCCACCTCTCATCGCTCTGGAACATGCGATTCTGCATGTATCGATCGACTCGCCGCTTATACCGCCGAATACGGCTCGCCCATGCACAAACTTTCTGCTTCAGGAAGTCGATGCGCTCTGTGACACGGGACATGTATTCTCGAGGGCTGATTCCAGTCCCCGAGAATGCCCGCCTTACAAAGCGCATCACTCGTGGTCGTGTATTGCCCTCCCTGAAGCAGTATAGTTTGCCGATGAGTACCCTGGCTCCATCGATACGTCGCTCGATCCTGCATTGCCAGGCTGGTACGGCTGGTTTTGGTCGAGTAGCTCCGTCACTGTTTGGAAACTTGACGTTAGCTAAACGACATGCCGCAGCAGCCGCGCAATACAGGATCGAGTGTGTATCAACGAGATCCTCGCTGCTCTCGAAAAAGTTGCTGAGCTGCGAGTCCAAGGCACACACCAGCGCCCTATTTTTTTTGTGCATAGGTAGACGTGGTAATCGGGGTCTAAGATCGGTCGGAGTGTACCTATACTCACGAAACGCATCCTCCAGTTCGCTCCTCAATCGGACGTTGCACTGGCTACTTACTGTGGCAACCCTATCATCCTCCTCTTCGACACTATGATTGGACCGCGGCGGGATTACATCAATAGGTGACGCTTGTACCGCGGTTTGTGCCGGAGTTGAGACGATATGATGGCTCAGTACCTCTGAGCGCAGCCTATCAAGCGCGGCATCGTCCAACCTATGATTGCGTTGGATGACCCGCACCTGATCCGACAGTCGTTGGGCCGAGACGTTGACGGTTGGTTCTAGTTCCTGAAACAGAGACAGCATCCTAACACGGTACGCAGTGAGGTTAGTTCCTCCCTCTGTAGACCCATAATATGCGCGCATGACGTTCTCGTTCATAGACTGAGTCCATCTCATGCGCTGCACACAACCACCGGTAGCGGGGACCCGGCTCGGGGCCGGTTGGCCCCTAAGTCCCAAGCTCCTCGGTGGCCGGCCTCTCCCCTGCCGACGTACAGGTGTTGGCGACGTCGGCGGGGAAAAATACTCATCGCTCGAGCTCGACGCGACTACCGCGGCCAGTGTCGTCACAGCGCTCACGGTGGGGCTGGGTACCGGCGGCGGCGAGGCGGAGCTGAGCGACGAGTCCGGAGGTGGTGGGCGTGCTCGTGCAGCTGATCTCGTCAACATTTAGTTTTCAGTTTTGTAACGCATGGTTTTATTGGAGGTGACATCTGTCAGTTCACCTCTGCTATGGCATTTTTTCGTAAAAGTCTATTTCTATGGTTAATTTTGTTATTTGTATGGTTTATTTTGATTTTTTAAGCTTCTAGGCTTCTGATATAAATAAAAACTGCGTCTAAAATGAATACAAATATTAAAACTGAAAAAACAATTTTTATTTTTTTTTTAATTTTTTTTTTTTTTTAATTTTTTTTATTTTTTATTTTTACTAGTTTGTAAGCTTGCTATTATTTTACTAACAAATATGGATGATAATCTGAAATAAATGATTTATTATTATTTATTTATTTATTATTATAGACATCGTATCTAGCTGTTACTTTTAATAAATGTGTTGATTTAGGAACTTTTCCTCACCTCATGAAGTAGTAAAGTCATACCATAATTTAAATCAGGTACCTAATAAAAATGACGTTGGCAATTTCAGGCCTATTTCTATCTTACCAGCATTTAGCAAAATATTTGAAAAGTTAATACTCAAGCAGTTGCTAAGACATTTTAATTTAAATAGCCTCCTTCATAATGAACAATATGGCTTTACAAAGGGTCGTTCGACTACAGATGCGGGTGTTGCTCTGCTGAAACACATATTTAACGCATTGGAGAACTTACAAAATGCTATTGGGATTTTCTGTGATCTCTCCAAAGCCTTTGATTGCGTGCACCATGAAACGCTTTTGCGTAAACTGCGTCATTACGGTGTGCAAAATGAAGCTCTCAACCTTATAAATTCTTATTTACATAATAGGTCCCAATGTGTAGATGTTAATGGTGCGAAATCTTCCGGGCTACCAGTTCAGTTAGGTGTACCTCAAGGCTCAATACTGGGTCCATTCTTGTTCTTAGTCTATATCAATGACTTACCATTCTATTTAAAGGGTATCTGTGAAGTTGTACTGTTTGCAGATGATACTTCACTTATTTTTAAAGTAGACTGGAATAGACAAGACTTTGACGATGTAAACAGTGCACTCTCAATGGTTACGGATTGGTTTTCGACAAATAACCTAGTTCTCAATAGCAAGAAAACGAAATGTGTAACGTTCGCCCTTCCAAATGTTAGAAATCTAGGACCCAACATCGTCTTAGATAAAGAGTTGCTTGAAACTGTAAACTCGGCAGTTTTTCTGGGCATAACAGTAGATGCCAAACTTCAGTGGGGCCAACATATATCGAGCCTAGCGGGAAGGCTCAGTTCGGCCGCCTACGCCGTCAGGAAAATAAGACAATACACTGACGTTGATACAGCTCGGTTAGTCTATTTTAGTTATTTTCATAGAGTATTACGTAGTATTAGTATTAGTATTAGTCCTACGGTATTCTGCTGTGGGGCAAAGCTGCTGATATTCAAAATATTCCTTCAAAAACGAGCTGTTCGAGCAATTTACCAGCTAGGTGCCAGAGTTTCTCTGAGAGATCTTTTCAAAGATATCGGTATCCTCACAGTGGCATTACAATTCATTTTCGCCAACATATTATATATTAGGCATAATATACACTTATATACTAAAAACAGTGATATTCACAATGTTAATACTAGAAATAAGGACAAACTACGTACTCCCTTTCACCGGCTTCATAAGGTTCATAACTCATTTGTTGGGCTTGGTATAACCTTTTATAACAAGCTACCTTCTTCTTTGCTAGATTTGCCTTTGAATGCGTTCAAAACACATACTATTCTATCAACGACTACTTAAATGATAAGAATAGTTGGTCGCCGTGACTAACCCAAGACAATGTTTAAATGTTCTTTCTCCAGAATTAGCTTACTTACTGACAGGTTTTGTGCGCCTTTTAATTATTGTGAACTTTAGCTAGATGTTAAGCATATTATTGTAAGGATTTGTATCAATAAAGCATATTATTATTATATTATCTCATTCGCGGTCAACAATCACTCCCACTCATTTGTCACATACGCACTTCCCGGAGGAATGCTGAGTCGTCCTTGACTCTACGGTCTTGGCTTCGAGGCTAGACCCGACCATACTACCCAGAGCTACCGCGTACCACGTACCCACGGTCTAGCAAGTAGATGCCGATTTCTAACGGGCTATGGCTACAATACTCTGGTACGGTCTCCGACCCAACGAATCGAGAACCCGTGCATCTCACACAAATAATTTAATTCGACTCTATCTCCACTATCTCGTCTTCCTCAACAACCTCAATAGGTACTTGGCCCTCAGGCATTTTTCTAACGCGATCGTGTGAATAATTGTAGGTACGCTTATTGACCAACGACTTTAAAAGATAACGATCTCCGTCTAGGATCTCTACAATTGAACTCGAGACAACAATTGTAGGGTATTCTTAACTTTGTCATTACCGATACCAATTAGAGAAATCACATTATCAAATCGCTTTCCTTTAAATTTACTCGCAATACTTTCTTTTACTAAAGAATATTCTGCACCCGAATCGTAATCAAATTTAAAATGCTCACCAAAATGTTCCAATGTACCCGACGGGGGCTCGACCACGCATAGGTCGACTCGCTTCTCTGCGGGGACGGCGGCTCCAGACGCGGGGGCTGTGCAGCGGCTCGCGATGTGGCCCAGCGCGCCGCACTTTTAGCACGTGAGCGAGCCGGTCTGCCGTTGTCCAAGGCTCGAAGTAGCCACTGGTGCTGGAGATGGTTTCTTCGCGTTGATCTTCTTCGTATGGCATTCTGCTTGCTTGTGTCCCAACTTCCCACATGCATGGCATTTTATTGGAAGCGGTGACGAAAATCTTGGTCGTTTTTCATTTGCTGCATCAGCCGTCGTTCGTCCATCTGAAGGGTTTTTGCGCTTTAGATAGGAGAACGCCTGTAGTTCTTGCTGCAATTGATGACGCGTCTTGATTTCTGTAGTGAATGCAAGCCGTTGCAAGCGCGTGTCTATTTGTGCCAAATGAGCAATAATTGTTGACACTGCTATTTGTTCAACGCTCAAATCCTTCCACTGATTTAACAGAGACGTAATTAAGCGACTCGAATAGGCAGCGTAAGTTTCGTCATCTTTAGGTTTTTCGTTATTAATTTTAATGAGGGTAGCTGCAGATGTCTCGACGCACACAAATCTTGATTTAAATAACTCTTTAAATTGTGCCCACGTTATGCCTGAATAACTTACTTGTGATAGCCATGTGATGCTGAGCCTTTTAACGCTTTACTGATGGTCATAATAAGCTGACTCCCTTCCATCGCACACTCTCCAAAGCACAAGTCTGCAGTTGAACACCATGATGCCGCGTCAGATTCTTGTTTATCAGGATTGAACTCCGGTAAAACCACGTGGTTGTTCACACTTGGGCTCTTCAAAGCGTGTATCAGTGCTTGCATTTGCTGGTTTTGTAACTCAAAAAATAACCGCCATTGTGTATCACTGTTGCTCACACTGCTTGTCGATTCATTTGCACGACTGTATCCCACTTCTGATGACGGATCATCAGGATGGTTTGAGCTACGATCTGCCATCAGGCAGGTTTTTGTGGGTATCGTGCAAAGAAATAACAATTACTTAGGCAAATAATCACTTTATACTTTAATCACTGGTTACAATTAACTAATAACAGGCTGGTATGATGATGATAGTTCAACAAAACGTAGGACAGTTCCGAAGAGTCTTCACTGATCGATCGCCAGGATAAGGAATGCCCCGACTTGGAGCGTTCTCTTCAACCTCGTAACCGACCGGAAACGCCTCGACTCTGTCTAGGCGCGCCAACTATAGTCGTCATAGTTGCCGCTAGGTGGCGTGCCATGTTTTTGTTGTAAACGTCCATTGCCGGATGCGACATATATGTACAAATTTCACCTACGTTAAGTATTTATCAATTTAGAAGCTAAAAGTTAAGCTACTCAACGTATAATTAGTGATCTATTGTCAACCTTTTGATTATTTATTTATTTTATAAGTCTATTTAAGCTCTTCCCGCCTGAAACACAGGATTACCTAGTTCAGGCAAGTAAGTCTTAGGAATATAATTTATTTATTTGAAAAGTATTAAAAACTATAAAAAATGTATGCCTTGTAATTTTTTGAATAAATATTATTATTATTTCCTTTATTTAATACACATAATTTACATTTTTAAATATTTAAAAAATTTAAAAACAAAAACATTTAAAAATATATAAAATCGGGAACAGGGTCCAAGCTACCGGCGGTCAGGGCTCCAGAGAGAGGAACCTCCTTACAATGCGAGCTGTGTCCAGGAGTACCGCTTTCTGAATCAAGCCCTTAATCCAGCTGCCCAACGAGAGCTTCCTTAGGTGTTGATCGAGGCTCTTGGAAAATAAGCCATTGGCTGATACGACTATCGGCACAATGATCGCTGAGTCCACATCCCACATGTCGACAATCTCGCGAGCCAAGTCAAGATACTTAATTTGTTTATCTTTCTCGGTTTTCACGAGGTTCCCGTCGTGCGGGACCGTTATGTCAATAATCATTGCGCGCCACTCTCCTCGATCCACCACCACTAAATCAGGCTTATTGGCAACAATAGTCCTGTCAGTGATAATGGATCGATCCCAGTACAATGTGATATTTCCATTTTCGAGAACTGGGTCAGGCACATACAGAAAGAAAAAAGAAAGAAAATACGTTTATTTGCGGTAAAAATGACGCAAAAAAGAACACAAAAGTACCTACATTCCTGTAGTACGGTACTTCCGATTCCACAAGGCTGTATTTCAGAGCAAGTTGCTGATGGATAATCCTGGCTACAAGGTTGTGTCTATGCAAGTACTCTTCGTTAGCTAGACGAGAACACCCGGAGATAATGTGTCGGATTTATTCTCCCGGACGTTGGCATGCCCGACAGATGTCAACCGTGCCGTCCTTCACAATGAATCTCCGGTAATTGTTCGTCATCATAACTTCGTCCATAATTGCACAGACAAAACCTTCGGTTTCCCCAAAGAGGTCACCAAAACGCAGCCAGGCTACGGACGCTATTAAATATACATCGAGTCCATGTAGGGCCCGGAAGTAGCGTCCGTGAAGCTCCTTACTCTGCCATACCTCCTTGCGATCGTTAGTGTCAAGCACTACAGGCTTGCGCCAGTTCTCTTTAGCCAAGGAGAGCGGGGTAAGGCCCTTGTCCACCGCGACCACATCCCGATGCATCCCCACGTCGGCTTCTAGGCATGACCCAACCGTTGAAGGCGCGCACTTTGTTTCCGCCTGATAGAAGACTATTAAATACTTTCTTCAGGCGGCCAAAGAAGCGCTCCTTCAACGATTGCTTCATGTCAGTAACATTGATGCTCAACGCTTCCGACATACCCAAATACTTGTAGGTTTCGGATGTGGAGAGGGCTCTAAGGTTTATGGAATCCGCGAGCTGAGTTCCCACGGATTCCACAATCTCCCCTTGCTTTACATGCATGACCGCACATTTGTCCACACCAAATTCCATCCTGATGGCTCTACTGAAAGTTTCAGTTACTTTCAGTAGCTCCATCAGTTGCAAGTTGTTGGGGGCAAAGAGTTTTAGGTCATCCATGTAGAGGAGGTGAGATATTACCTGACCACCTCTCCTCAGCCGATAGCCTAGGCCTGAATACTCCAGCAGTGTGCTAAGAGGATTCAGGGCTAAGCAAAACCAAAGTGGACTTAAACTATCGCCCTGAAATAAGCATTGCTCGATCCTTATCGGTTCGCTATTCCTCTGGATATTTCGACATCCTGGATAGCGAAGGACCGTCCTCCACTACACGACATCAGGAAGGTGCGCAGAGTTGCATCTACTTTATACAACTCCAGCACCCTCATGAGCTATGTATGTGGCACCGAGTCATAGGCCTTCTTATAATCTATCCAACATGTCGACAGATCCTTTCGAGAACGGCGAACCTGTTGGCTTATGGCCATATCAATGAGGAGTAGCTCCTTAGTACCGCGGGATCCGCTTCTACATCCATTTTAAGAGGCAGACATGATGGAGTTGGTGTCTATATGTTTGTTAATTTTAGCTCTCAAAATAGTTGTAAGAACTTTATAGACCGTCGGTAAACATGTGATCGGCCTATAGTTTTTGGGTTCTGCGGTGCTACCCGATTTATGGAGCAGGTGGGTAACTCCTGTCGTTAAGAATTGGGGTAGCGAACCAGACTCCAATGCAGTCTGGTACTGAGCCGCCAAGCGAGCGTGCGAGTTTATAAGCCATTTGATCCAGAAGTTGTGCAGCCCGTCCGGCCCTAGAGACTTCCAGTTAGGCAACGGACGGACTGCACTAGCTACATCTTGGGGGCAGATGGTAATAGGCCCCATTTCTGGTATAAGATCGCAAGCTCGCTCGACTTCCCGAGTCCAATCACCTTCGGTGTGACTGACAGGCACCGACCAGATGCTGCGTCAGAAAAAGCACATGGCAACATCATCCGGCAGACGCGTGTCAGCCACACCTTGGTCTGGTCGCTCCCAAGCCCTATAAACCCACCTTTCATCGCTCTGGAAGGTGCGATTCTGAGTGTATCGCTCTACTCGCCGCTTATACCTACGAATACGGTTCGCCCATGCATACACTTTCTGCTTCAGGAAGTCGATGCGCTCTGTGGCACGGGCCGTATAGTCCTGAGGACTGATATCAGTCCCTAAGAACGCCCGCCTCACAAAGCGCATCACTCTAGGGCGAGTATTGCCCTCCCTGAAGCAGATTAGTTTGCCGATGAGCGCTCTGGCCCCACCAATACGGCGCTCAATTCCGCACTGCCAAGCTGGTACAGCCGGTTTCGGTCGTGTAGCTCTAGAGTCATTTGCAAATTTGACGTGAGCTACACGACATGCCGCTACAGCCGCGCAGTACAGAATCGAATGAGTATCGGTGAGGTCTTCGCAGTTATCAAAATAGTTTGATAGCTGCGAATCCAGAGCCGCCACCAGCGCCCTATTTTTGTTATGCATGGGCAAACGAGGTAAGCGTGGTCTAAGTTCGGGCGACATGAACCGATATTCCCGAATCGCACCCTCCAAAGCACTCCTCAATTCCTCATTGCATTGGGTACTTACGTTTGTAGCCCTATCATAAATCCCCTCGTCAGCTTGACTTGTAGTGACCTGTGGTGGTGGTACTACAACACTCTGCGACGGGGGGTGATGACATGGCTACTCCGCATTTCACTTCGTAGGCGATCAAGTACGGTGTCATCCAACATAATCATATTATGATTACGCTGGATGACCCGCACCTGATCCGACAGTCGTTGTGCCGAAACTCAAGCACCTGAAAAAGAGAGAGCATCCGAACACGGTACGCGCTCAGGTTGTTTCCCCCCTCTGTAGCCCCATAGTATGAGCGCATGACGTTCTCGTTGATAGATTGTGTCCATCTCATGCGCTGCACACTTCCGCCGGAAGCTGGGACCCTATCAGAGGCTGGTGGGCCTCGAGGTCCTAAGCCGTCCGGCGGCCGGCGTCCTCCCCGTCAACGAGCAGGTGGTGGCGTCGTGGGCGGAGAGAAATACTCTTCGTTCTCGACACAACTGCTGCGGCTGATGTCGTCCCAGCGCTCACAGTGGGGCTGGGTACCGGCGGCGGCGAGGCGGAGCTGAGCGACGAGTTCGGAGATGGTGGGCGTGCTCGTCTCGTTGCTGATCTAGTCAACATAGCGTTTTTCTTGGGTATCACATCATCATTGTTTCATTGTAGGTCGACTTTGACAGCCGTCATTCTTGTTGTTTTGCTTATTCTTTGTTTTCGTTTTATGGTATTTTATTGTCTTTTTATTATTGTGCTGTTATTCCAAAGGGTTCATTATGCTTTTCGGACTGTTTGGGATTAAATGCGGCTGAGGAAATACATATATTAGGTTGGGGAAAAAGTCTTTTCGCATTATAGTATGTATGAACTTGTAATAAAATCTCTTTGGCTATACTATGTGTATCTGGCTGGTTTTGGTATCATTGAAAGTTTAAATTTTAAAGAACATAATTCCAAATTCAAATTAGGAAAATGTGTGATTTTTATTTGTTTTTCGTACTGTCAAGATGAGTGAATCTAATGAAGAAATTCGATACATTTTAAAATTTTACTACAAAAAAGGTAAAAATGCAACGCAAGCCGCGAAAAAAATTTGCGATGTTTATGGACCTAGTGCAGTATCTGTGAGAGTAGCACAAATTTGGTTTAAGCGTTTTCAATCCGGAAATTTTGATGTCAAAGATGCACGTCGCTCTGGTCGCCCTATTACGGATAAAATGGATGCCATTTTTGAAAAAGTGGAGCAAGATCGGCATATTAGTAGTTACGACGTAGCTGAAGAACTGGGAATTGACCACAAAACAGTTTTGGCGCATTTGAAAAAAACTGGGTACACAAAAAAGCTCGATATTTGGGTACCTCACGAGCTCACTGAAAGAAACCTAATGAACCGTGTACTCATTTGTGATTCTTTATTACGACGTAATGAAACCGAACCATTTTTGAAGAAGCTGATAACTGGTGATGAAAAGTGGATCACGTACGACAAGAACGTGCGAAAAAGGTCGTGGTCAAAGGCCGGTCAGGCTTCACAGACTGTGGCAAAACCCGGGTTAACTCGCAACAAGGTGATGCTGTGTGTGTGGTGGGATTGGAAGGGCATTATTCATTATGAGCTGTTACCACCAGGCAGGACCATCGATTCTGAACTCTACTGCGAACAACTGATGAGATTAAAGCAAGAAGTTGAGAGAAAGCGGCCGGAATTAATCAACAGAAGGGGTGTGGTTTTTCATCATGATAACGCTAGACCTCACACATCTTTAGCCACTCAGCAAAAATTAAGAGAGTTTGGCTGGGAGGTGTTAATGCATCCGCCGTATAGTCCTGACCTTGCACCTTCAGATTTCCACCTGTTTCGGTCTCTTCAGAATTCTTTAGGCAGTGTCAGGTTAACATCACGGGAGGACTGCCAAAACCACTTGTCGCGGTATTTTGATCAGAAGTCCCAAAATTTCTATAGCAATGGGATCATGTCCCTACCTACAAGATGGCAAAAAGTTATCGAACAAAATGGTACCTACATACCTACTTTAGTTAAATGTAAACATACTATGTTAAAAAATGTTTTGAATTTTCTTAAAAAATACGAAGAAACTTTTTCCCCAACCTATTATTAGGTTTACCTATGAAATTGCCGTTCTGCAGTACTGGCCATTTCAAATCAAAATAATTTTTGTTTGGCTAAGAATTCTAATTTCAAATTAATTTTATTTTAAAAACATGTATTTTTTTTCCAAAAGTAGTCATTTGTTTATTGATTAGTGTTACATTTTCATCGCATTTCAATCTTTTTCGTCATCATGGATACGTTAAAAATTCGAGTAATTATGGAATATGAGTACCGTCGTGGCAGCAACATCAACGATGTTAACGAAGCTAACACTACAAACCAACGCACCACCTGTTATTGGTTTGCTCGCTTCCGTTCTGGAAATTTCGACCTGAAAAATGAACCTCGCGGTCGCCCGAAGACTTTGGTCGACAATGACGAATTAAAGGCGATTGTGGAAGCTGATGATACACAATCTACGGCTGAATTAGCAGCAGCTTTCGACGTTAGCGTCAAAACAATATTGGTCCATTTGCGTCAAATTAGCAAGGTAAAAAGCTTGACAAATGGGTGCCCCACGAACTCAATGATCGCCAGCGCGAAGTACGCGTCTGTTGAGCAGTGCAAGGCGTCGATACGTGCCTTGCACTGCTCAACAGACACACAAATGAAGGAATTTTGAACCGCATTGTTACCTGCGATGAAAAATGGATTCTGTTTGATAACCGCAAGCGCTCAGCAAGTTGGTTGGATCCTGGTTCAGCACCTAAACAATGCCCTAAACGAAAACTTACCCCTAGAAAAGTGATGGTCACTGTTTCGTGGTCTAGCGCCGGTGTGATTCATCACAGGGGAATTCGAGGGGATTCTCTGGGGAACTTGTTCGGAAATTAATACTATCTTTGTTTTACAGAAAAGGGCTGTTCGAGCCATTTACAACCTAGGTCCGAGAGATTCCCTTCGAGAAAAATTCAAAGAAATAGATATTCTGACTGTAGCGTCACAATATATTTTTGAAAACCTATTGTATGTACACAAAAATATATCTAAATTTAAAAAGATTTCCGATATTCATAGTTTAAATACGAGGAATAAACACAACCTCGCTGTACACCGCACTCGTCTCCACAGAGTAGGCAACTCGTTCATGGGTCAATGGTATACGCTTTTACAACAAACTTCCCATTGACATTCGAAACTTACCCATTAAACGATTTAAAAGCTGTATTAAAACCAAACTTTGTAAAAAAGGGTACTATAAAATTTTAGATTATTTAGATGATAAAAAAGCTTGGGATTGAGCTGCTCGCTCTGCTAAGCCTTGTGCTAAAATCATAAAATCAATACCAGTATTATATAAACATTACATACAAAATGACATTATTACTTTGTAAAGTATTTTTTTTTTCTTTCTTATTTAGTTTTAATGATGGTCTGGCAGTTTGAGTAGTTTATGAGGCCTACCCAAATGTCCTTTCTTTGGTATTGTTCGTCGAGTTGAGCTCCTTAAGTTCTGGGTTGAGCTCCACGATTACTGACAAATGCTTGCAGCCCCCACCACTTCACGCTCCGAGCTAGAGCTCATTGCGCCCGATGTAGCGTCGGACTCCGACCCCACATCACTTCCCTCCTTCTGGTTTTTGTTTGTTTTTTGTGATTCCATAATTGTTCACACGAGTAAAAACTTTGCATTGTCTCAAAAATAGTGGTTCGCACTAGTGACTAATTACTTAGCTACCCATTAGTCAAGCTATCAACCTCCCTCACGGTGCGCCGCCGCTAGGAGGTTTGGGGTGATTTTTTATAGAGGTTTTCATCCTCGCGGCCCGGGCGGTTAAGCCAAGACCCTCGACCCCCGTCAAATGCCAGAGACATGACCTTGACACTCTTCGGGGCTACGAGACCAACGGTGGCAGAAGAAAGGTTTCCTCCTGCATGCCCGACGGCAGTGTTAGTGCACGCCGAACCCGCACTCCAACGCTGCTCGCACTTCAACGTGTGCTCTCTCCGAGTACACGTTAGAGCGTTCCTCCGACAGGATATTGGCATACGGTCAACGAGACCCCTTAGGCACAAAGTACCTAATGGGGAGTCATTGCCCGCACTCCAGGGTGCACCGTCCCGGAGACTGGCCTTCCCCCCGGACGCATCCATAAGGGAACTCCAGCCCACAGGCACACGGGGAGGTTTCCTGTCCAAGCACCCCACGTCATTGCTCCTGCTTGTAATATATTTTTGCCAAAATCTGTGCTTACTTTGCATTTGCTATTCTCGTATATTTGAGTTCTGCCAAACATAAGTGCTGCTCAAAGATAATATTGCGGAGACAAATATCAAAAATCCGGAGTCACACACGTAATCTGTTCGATTTATGCCCTAACACGTGTGACTCCAGATTTTTAATTTGTCTGTCTGTGATGTCTTGTTTATACCTTTTTAGTTTGTTGACTTTTTTGTCGTAGTTGGGTTTTAGTTTTTTTAACTTCTATTTTTATAACTGATTGTTTTGCAAACACTACTGCTTAAAAAAAAAAAAAAAATCTACTAAAAGTCCCAAATAATTTAGAAATCCTCTTCGCAACAACCAAACCTATTTTTCATTGTGTAAATTAAGGCAATGAAATTACTGAAAGACGAAACAGCCTCACAAATGTTTTTATTAAATTTTCCCGAAAACAAATTCTCGAAATTAACGAGATATTTTTTGTTTACTGAAATGTTTTGAAGAGTAAACACCAAAGTTTGGCGATGAAGATCTTAGAATATTTTCAAAATATAACAAATATTTGCTGGTAGAGTGAAGGCGTTCGGTATTATGTAGTTGGAATTGGACATTGGTTCTAAACTCTTTTGATTCAAATTAACAGCGCACCTTACCAAAGAGTTTTATTGTACCACGTGGAGTCTAAACTAAGCGAGGGTGATATCAGAGGTGCAGCTAGGATCATCTTTAGCAGGGATGCGGCACTTTCATCTTTAGCACAGCTCTGGAGAGCAAACACCCTGCCCCGGCAGATAACCTCTCCTTCCCTGACCCACCCGCTCCGGAATCCAACTCACTTCAAATTACAGCAGCTTAACAATTATGTGCGGCTGTGTACTCCTTTCGAAGTGGCTCCGCCGGCGGGCTTGACGGCCTAACACCTCAACACCTGAAGGACTTAATGTGTTCAGGGGCCGGGGAGGCTGGTGAGTCCCTTTTGAAGGAGCTGACGGCCCTCATCAATCTCATACTTTCCGGCAATGTGAACGAAGCCGTCATTGATATTTTGTATGGAGCAAACCTATGTGCCCTGCACAAGAGGGATGGCGGCATTCGACCCATTGCCGTAGACTTACCGCACCCAAAATTTTCTGTGCTTTCTACAGCGAAACACTGGCCAGCAAATTCCAGCTCCTACAGCTGGCCTTCGGGTCTAAAGGGGGCTGTGATGCTGAGGTTCATGCATTATAACACTTACTTCTATAGCTATAAAGGTTAGGTCATCCTTAAGGCTAACATTAAGAATGCTTTTAATTCCGTAAACAGGAACACCTTGTTGACAGAAGTTCAAAAACAATTAATTTACAGTTTACAGTTAATTTACAGTTTTTTACATACAATTTACAGTTTTTTCTACCAATGTAATTTATAAGGGTGCATGTAGCACCCCTCTAAATCACTTTATAAAGACAACCTTTTGAAATCAGGCGTTGGATGTCAACAAGGTGACCCTCTTGGGCCAATCATTTTAGTTTGGCAATAAATTCAATTATTCGGCAACTAAATTTTAAACTCAACGTATTCTATTTGGATGATGGAACCCTAGGAGGTGATGTAGTCACAGTCATAAACGATTTAACTTTTTTAAAGAAAAAATCAGTTATTCAGTTATTGGCAAACCTTATATCCTATAACCAAAATGTGAAATTTATCTTCCCCAAATCACTGACAGACAGACTACCATAGCAAAATTGAATACAATAGCACCAAATATCAAAATCAAGGAAATAAACTCTGTTCATCTCCTGGAGTCCCCAATTTTTGACGAATCCTTTCCAACGTTTGTTGAGAAGAAAAAAAATTTCAATGATTTCTCGGAAATACTTCTCTAAATTAACATTCGGCCTTCACACTCATCGATACTGTTGTTTTGGACCAAAATTTACATAGTTATAGCCTTCGCTCCTCCCATCTATATTCGAGGGGTTTAGCGCTGATAGCCGAAATACAGGATTTCGCCTAGTTCGGCTACAGATGTCTAATTAATTTATAACTAGAACATATATTATAGCCTTCAGACATGTGTATCATTGTAAATATTTATTGAAATAAACTTATTATTATATTATTATCTATGGAAGCATTCACAACTTTTAGAAAAAGTATCGATCCTAAATGTGGCCCTGAACGACCGAGCGTGGCAGCAAGCCATACTCCTGGGTGTTTTCGGCGTCCGCAAAATTTCAAGTACACGTTTACCGGCCTTCCTCTCCACAGTATCAATAAATTAACCAGGAACTTTCTATCTTCCTCACTGGTCGATTTTGAGGTACTTATCATGTTTGACCGAAGCGTTGAACGCTTGGAAAATGGCTTGTATGCGGATTTGCCCATCATCCCCTCCTCCCAGAGACGGTGGAACGTGCCGCCTTGCAGTATTATACGGAATACCCTGGTAAATAAGTCACCTAATACTGTTGAGCGTGCCCGTTTGTTGGCTGTGGGAGAATGGGACTCAGGCTTCCGGCTTCAGGCGCTCCCGTCATTCACTATAGTCACTATGAAAGATGAATCTTCGTTTCGTCTCGCTGCGTGTCTCCGTTTGGGCGCACCTTGTGTTGTTCCGCATCGGTATCACTGCGGTGAAGCTGTCGACAGTCACAGGCACTATGGCCTATCCTGCTGCAGGAGCGCCAGTCGCATAGCACGGCACGCCAGCATCAACGATATTATTCGTCGAGCCCTTGTCCAGCGTACCAGCGGTAGTAGAACCAAACGGCTATGTTCGTGACGATGGGAAGAGAGCAGACGCCATGAAGTTGTTGCATTGGAAGGTGGCTGGCTGGCTTCTGGTGTGGGATGCACCCTGTATCGACACCCTTGCGCTATATCAAGTTCCTAGCACGGCGGGCTGTGCTGGCACCTCTGCTGTAGGCTGTGCTGGTACCGCTGCTGCGGCGGCTGAGACCCTCAAGCGGCGCAAATGCTGTAACCTTATGGGTAACTTCAGTTTTGAGCCGTTTGGGGTCGAAACGCGCAGGTCATGGAGCCTGAGTACGCGTCTCCTTTTTAAGGAAATTAGTCGCCGACTAGTTGGGTCACGTGAAATGTCAGCTAGTCGGCGAGCTGGCTCATTCTTTGGCCAAAGAATTAGCATTGCCATTCAACGTGGCAATGCTGCCAGTCTTCTGCGCACGTTTCCAGATGACAGTGATGCGGACGAGGACTTCGACGCCTAAGTGTCCTTTTGTTTTTGTATGTCATGCCGGGGTCGCGGGAAAGTCCGAAAACAATACCGTGGCCCCTGGCAACGTACAGGCAAATGAAAAAAAAAAAAAGTAGTTAGTCATTTAATTTAGAACCTAATGTAAATAGTTAATGTTGTAAAAGGACTATCACATATACGACTACAAATAAAAATGTTTTTCCAGTTTGATTATATACTTACGTCAATATACATAAAGAAAATGGTAATTGTAGTAGAAATATTTCCTTGGAATAAGAAAACGAAGGTTGTTTTAATAATTACAAACCTCGGAGCGTAGCAAGTTTCGTTCGCAATTATGCAACTGCTCACGTTGAGACGTGAAACTAATGAAGGAAAGCATACTGCATAATAGAAGAAACCACACACAAATGTTAGTTAATTAAAAAAATACGAACGGAACGACGGTATTTTATAAGTTTTCTTTTATTTTAGGAATTAGAAATATATGCCTCACGTTGTGTCTCCACTAAGATGTCTCATAGACTATAAAGTGTATTCTAAAATCGACATAGTGTGATTAACAGTTAAGGAGTAATTAGTAATTTAAAGAAAATCTGAAAATAACTACTTTCTTTAACTGCACTTTAGATCTTTAGAAGTTGTATTGGGTGGACTAAAGACAAACGATGTACATTTCGGAAAGTTAAATACGTTACAGGTACGTGAATACTTTTGACCCAATTCGTTCAGCTGTTTCCGATGACCGAGAACAAAGGACCACCGTTCTTGACGTCAGATAAAGTGTGATGGCTGTTATTTTTAACGGCAGAACGACGCTATAAAATACAGAAAGAATGGTAGAACAAGTAATCCCGGAGCTGAATGCTATTGTGGAGGTTGTAACAATGCTGTGATTAATGATATGAAGGGCCACTGAAAGCTTCATACACAGTACACACGGAATTGTGTGTCCCTTAACAAAACACACGCTATTGTCAGTCTTATTCCTTTAGAGCAAAGTTTACGGTGCTTCCAACAATAAAAACCGTAAATATGATGAGTGTCGCTTTAGTTAAGTATTTCATCATAAACGTTATCTTGGACACGTCGTTATTTGGATTCACATATCTGGATTATGTTCTTTCAAAACAAGGTTAAGGTGTGATCATGACGTCATGATAAGTTTGTAAGCTGAATTTATTATTTTTCATAAAATGTCTACATACGAGTACATGAGTTACTTACATACATACTTAAATAATTATTATGCACTTGACATCAACATTCTTCTAGAATTATGACTCTCTCACTATACGCTCACAATTCATTTTATCGAGTGGGTCCACTCAAACGTCCCGTTCGGAGTTTGATATGTTCTATTTTCCGGGACTTGGTGCCTTTGAAACGTGAAAATTCCCGTGATAATACTCTAATCGTCCGCGCATTGGGTCCATTACTGTGTTTTCATAATGGAGATCGATACGCCTACAAACTTGAGGAGAGTTTTATCGGCACGAGAGTCCAATGCAAGCACTTGTAACGTTGTGACCTCGGGTTTACTCAGATTTACCGCAGGCGTCGAAATCATATTAGCGTTACCATAATTTTCGATTTACTTGGTTAGATACTAAGCTAGACGCCGGGGAAGGAATTACTGTAACAGTATTAAAAGGATACCTTTTGAATATTGTATTTGCAATATTGTATTTCAATGATTTTTTTCTCATAAAAGCTTCTCGAGAACCGAACGCAAACACGTTTATATGCGAACGTATACACAGACATGTCTCACACTCATATTTACAAACATTTATTACGTAGCATAAAGGGAAGCTTCAGTGAGCGTAGAAACTGTAACAGCGCTTGTTATGCTATCAATCATGCCGCGCATGCTTTTTTGAGCTCTATTTTTATCTGCATAACGCCAAGAAAAGATACACAAGTTGACAGGACGCATATGCCCGTGAACGCTACAGTTTACACAAGAGGTACGTTCTTGGACACAGTTATTATCGATATAGCATTTGGTCGGTTGTAAAAAAAGCTATAAATTACGTAAAGTTTAGCTGCTCCTAACGGCACTCTTCCTTGTCCACTGTAAATACCGTAAGAATAATTCGGGTCCTTTACCCTTATCGTTTTAAAAAATTCTATTATTTTATAATCCACATAAATCTCGAGAGCTTTTCCGGCTAGTACGCGATTGCTACGTGGAGATAACTGTACAAACATGAGAAAATTTTGTCATAATATGGATGGTTACACATTAACCCGCCGCAGGCCTAAGGACAAAAGGGTATCCCCAGTAACGAGGTAGGCACCTTTATACCAAAGTCAAACATAGCAAAGTGCTGAACTAGTGAACGTAACAAACAGCTGCACGGAACACACAGCTCAGCCAGCCTCGTTTAGAGTTAACGAACATTTTTTAGTTACCTACGTAGACGAATGAAACGACCAAATAAAATTCTAGTTATTTTTAATTGGGGCCGGGTTTTATGTGAGAAAAGTAAAGAATTTCACGAGGACTAGTAAAATGGAATTAAATTTTATTTTATTTTAGTTATTGCCTATATAAGACTGTGTAGTGCACTCTACTTATAAACACAGCCATAGGTACAGCCATAAGATATTTCAATAATTTTTATTCTAATTACCAATTAAAGGATCCGTTGGTTTACTTTCGGATATTAATTACCTTCTTGGTATGAAACAATTTTCCAAATAAAAAATATAATTAATTAGGTAGGTACTTACTGAAAATAATCAACAAGCGAAAACGATACGTCGATAGAAATCTTTTGTTGTTTTCAGATTAAAATTTGATAGACCAACAATAGACAAAAAAAATAATTATTTTCTCCGTCGTATATAATAAATAACCCTGGGTACCTACTAAAATCAAATATGAACTCACCTACCTAATCGAAATTTCAAATAATAAATGTTATTTTTTCGCTTATTTTAACGTAAAAGTCCCTACCTATCACCTTTGTCTTACTTTTATCTGTCACTTTTGTGAATTCAGTGAAAGCGTCACCATTTTGAAGATAATTTAACATTCATTGCCTTGTCTCCTTGTCAATCTTCTCTTATCCTGTTAAAGTTCGCTGACTTTTAGAGCTGATTTCACCAATGAAACTGAAAGCGATCAGCATTTCTAAAACGCGTTCAAGAGCTATCAGTGTCAAAATTGTTATGGAACGTACACTGACAGCTCTTGACCGCGCACTTAAATCCGCACTTAGAGTTTCTCTTGTTCTTCAAAGAAAGGAAGACAACACAATGCTGAAAATTACAATTATTCACACGCAGTTCCTTTTTCTTACTTAAAATTTCAAATTAATTTGCCAACAAGTCGGCCGAACAAATTAATTAGAAGTTTTTAAGTAGACACAGCGTCAACACGCTCCCCTGAATATAAAACAACGCTCTTTCCATTATACAATTGTGCAATCATTAGCACAAGTACTTGCAGGCATCACTTACCACTTGTTTTTCGGATTTTTATTCCGAAAATTCTTTCGCAAAGTGTTAAACACACTTAATGGAAGAGTTGCGACACTAAATGTGTTTTACGACACATAAAACTTTCAGAATGAATTATCTTAATGTATTAAGGGCGCAATAAAGTTATCCAACGCTCAATTTATTAGTATTGATGTCCCACATGAATAGAGAATTATCGGATATTCATATTGAATAGTAAACTTCTGAAAGGATTTATTACGAATTGATGAGAGTATCCCTAGAGGGAGTTACAATAAATGGTTAAGTTTCCGTGACTGACGACCATAAAGAAGCCCATCTATGTACCTACTGTTTTATCCTCAAAGGGATTTCCTAAACAAACAAAATGATATCAAAATAATTCGAAGTAACGAAACAAAACAAATCCGATAAAACTCAGAAAGTAGCTGGTACAAAGAAAAATTGTAAGCTTCCAAATAAACGCTTTATTAGATTTTGCTGTTTAAGGTACGAGGAGAGTTTTTATGGGCAAAAGCCTGCGACTGATGTGGTGACGGACGCCAGCGTCAGGTGCTGACTCCGGAGACGATAATGAGGATGTAAATTGGCGTGTGGCGCGAGCAGGGTGGAGTGGGCGCGGGTGGCCCGGGCCGCCCAACCTGTGGCGTATCTGTTGCGCGCCGTCGACCGCGCGCCCGGCGCCCCGGCCCGCTCCGGCCCGGCCGCACGCAGTCTGTGTCACCGCGCCGCCGACGCCGCCGCCGCCGCCGACCGCGCGACTCTCACCCGAACACATACACTTTTCCGGTTCAAAACACGTGCATTATATCAATCTACCAGATAAATCTTCGCGCTGTTTGATTCAACATAAATCTCCTGTTACTTTAACAAAAATACTTCAAGATAATATTTTATTTCTAAAGTTCTTAGTTCTTTTCCAATCATAGTGTTTTTAAGTTGTTGTTTTCATCGGATCTTTTATTGCTGGAAAAATCATTTATGTTCTAAACTGGTCTCCGTTAGTGTAAGTATTTATTAAAAAGTTAAGTTAGTGAAATAAATGGTTTTGTTTACAAAGCTTTTTAGACTGTAATAAATAGAACATGATATATTTACTTGTTTTATCGTTAAGTTTGAAAACAACTTAATTAAAGTAAAGTTAAGCAAAATATTAATTTATTTACTTATACCATATTTTATAGACAGATTTTTCCAATTTTCTCGAAAATTTTCTTTATTAATATGGACTGATTTTTATGAGTGTAAATCGAAATATTAAGTACTTATGTTGTATCGAACTAGTTACGAAATTGTGTTCTTTTGTATGATCTCCCTTATTTATTATTTAACATAATATTTCTAAGTTGAACCTTCCTTCATTCTATGTTGGTGTCTATTGCGTGAAAAAGCGGTATTTTTATGTAAATTTTATGTTATTTCTTGAAAGTGTTTTATGTATTGATATATATTCCTAGAAAGTTGCTGCCATCACTTGATGAAATAAAGTAAAATTATATCTACCTATCCATTTTTAATGGATTCGAAACAGTGAATTTGTATAAGCAAAAACATTTACTCTCTCCTTGATAATTAATTACACAGAATCCTCATTATTTTAATTGAATAAAAAAACGAAGTTTGTATTTCGATACTTTTTACTGAAACACTTTGCTGCTAGGTACATGGGACGTTAATGTTTAAAAATTGATTACTTCATCCTATTAGATCTTTATCTATTCTGCTTCTCTTCTTCAGTTTCTTCATCCCAAATTTTTCTGTTGGATTTTAGCTTTTTTTCTCCTTCCTGTTGTGGTTTTTAATACTTTTGTATTATATAATTGAACCATAGTTTCTTTATACATACATAAACTCACGCATTTTTCCCTTGGGCATACTATTCTCTTAATACTTGATTGAAGTTGAATATTGTTTTAACTTTTATTCGAATTGTTCACCGTATTTCGAATTCGCCTTTCGCACGTAGAGTTTCATTTTACCCAAAGTTGTAATAAGCATAAGAACTCTTAAGTAAAGACTCTTGTAGCTATTGCCTTGTCTGTCTTAAAAAGTTTTGTAACAAAAGTGGAACATTAGGGATGTATTTGAATATTTTGCTCTCGGTTCAATTTCCAAGGAAATCATTATGTCCCTCAGGGTTCCGGACACCGGTTTGGGGCTCTTACCACTCACTATTTACGTTTACACAATGGAACCCTACCGACGGAACCCAAGTACATATCCATTATCTTTTGATTTGAGCGTTCTGTCCCGTTTTATGTCACTTTGAATAACTGGCACCATGAATTTTATTGTTTTTTTTTATTAATCGAGAACTATTTGCTATAATATTTTATCGCGAATCTCTTATCAGAGAGAAAGTAGTACCTAGACTCGTAATATGATATTAAATTAAACTACATTGAATATTTTTTTTATTTACCGACGCTAGTTGCTGAAGAGCTACATTGTCTTCCACGTGTAGGATCGCCAGATACGAGTTCTATTGATGCACACTGATACTTGTAGATTACTCTATTACAGATGAGCCTGCAATCCATCACAACTAAGTAGTTCACAACTAAATGTTGCATAATATAACAGCACAAACGTTATTGTTACATGCGATATCTTGCATACGAGCTCCATGAAAATATTTTTTTCTGCGATAACTATTTGCCCATGTGCATTCAATTGATTTAAATCCATTGAAAATCAGTAGCAGTGATTCATACTACATTTATTTATTACGTTACTTAATTACAATTGGCTCAAATATTCATTACAAAAGACAAAGAGCTTACTACAAGACCTCCTGGGATTACTACTTCCAATCTGTAGCAGCAGCAATCCACTCTATTCTCGGTCATTAGGCCCTGAACTTATCGTAGATAAGAACCATTATCTCTGCCTGATATCTAGATCGATACATGTACATATTTGTAATTCGGGTTTCAATACCACACTGATACAATCGTTCGACAATTCTAGTTTGAAGAATCAAGTTGTAGAGAGTTTAATGAACAATTTGATACGCGATGTTTTATAGTGTCGTCTATTAATTTTTCTTTTTCTTATCTACCTAACAGGACCAGTCAAGAAACACGGACGCTAGTTGTAAATGAGTGAAAGTTCAGTGCCATTGTCAATCAATTGGAAGATCGCATAGAAGAATAAAGTGCAGTGCAGTGCGTTCGAGAAGTATCGTGTGCGGGTCTCGATGGCCGGCTCGGCCCGGCCGCGCTAGATCGATCCCGCCTCAGCGGCGCGGCTCACGTCGGTCAGTGCATGTCACCTACTATACCTTATGTGCAAACACTCTGCTGTAGATCTGATACACGCCTACTTAAACACAATCGCGATAAAAATATGATCATATCGTGAGTAACGCTAACACAAACCACGTGCGCAAACTTTGCAGTAATGAAATTTCTAATTTTGATCGTGTTGTACGTCGGCAGTAAGGGCACAGTTCAGGAAACAAAATTTATTGAACTATTGAACAATGCGACTGGGTTCGAGAAATCCAATTTGGACAGTTTACGTACAATTGAATTGCTGCTCCTGTTTTGCCGATGATACGATGCCGTTTCTAATGTTCTGTTCAACCATCAATCAGTACTAGCACAGGTACAACATGGAACGATGCCAAAACTTTTGTCTTCTGTTTCTCTTTAATCAAAAACGTAAATCTATAAATTAAACCTGTGTTGGTTTGTTAGAACAAAGCAGCGGCTACCGACACAAAAATACTTTCACTGAAATATCGCAATCATAAACCGGTATGGCCTGGTATGGGCGGATATTTATTTATTCTAGGCAATACTTACGAGTTCCGTGAAAATATTTATTAACGGGTAGAATACGAGAAGCTGGTAAAATGAGAATTACTCCCGTAACTTTAGAGTCACATTTGGAAAGATATAATTGCTGTGTATATTTATAACTCACCCAAAAATTTGGTATCACCCTTTTTGTGAAAACATAATGCGTCCCGCAGGTACGTCCCGCAGATGCGTATTTTAATCCAGAATTAATTATGAATGGTGGGTACAATATCGATTTCCTTATTTTTATACATCTAACCTTCAGCCTAATTAATCAACCTTTTACAAAAATATAAGGTCCCATTAAAATAGATGGACAAACTTTTAGAAATCATTCAGACCACCAAAATAAGAACAATGGTAAGAAATAATAAGAAAAACGCATTAGAATTACACAAAAAATTTTGGTTACCCAATGCCTTTTATTATTTTAGGTCAAAATAAATCACTTTAATCTGTGTTTTTTTTTTTTTTGTTTGGATATCTTTAGTTAGACGTACTGAACGCTGTGTTAAAATTTGTCCATCTATTTTAATGGGACCTTGTATATTTTCCTGCCTCCTGTACCGAATACTGTCCGAACTATTCCTTTCAGTTTCAACTTATCGCGAACATATAAACATGCATTATAAGTACTTTCTTTCACTTATTAGGTACTCAAAAAAAAAAAAGCAGAAAGCTTTTAGCATCGCACTTAACTCAACCCCAAGGGTATGGAGTGGATTCAAACCTAATTTACACAATAATTTGTTGGCTATCCACACATTTTCGGAAAATTAAAACCTTAACAGATTTATCCGACTCATATGAGTTTGGCTAAAAGATTATAGCATGATAATGAGAAATAAATGAAAAGGTCTATTTTCTGGACCACTTTTATTTTCAACTCCAATATTTTAGGGAAAGCCTGCGTATTTCCCGTAAATATTGAAAAGCTTACGAAACCTAATCTACGGTTAGCTAGTCAAATATTTGATACTTGTTGTTAATTTTTTAGGGTCGTTATTTCATACTAGCTTCTGCAAGCGTGAAAACTCAACACAAAATATATTCTTTGACACTAAGAAATACTGTAGCTTAGTAAAAATGCACTAGGGCCAGACAGAAAGACAAGCTGCGCACCGTAGCCAGTAAAACAAAGCTGTTGCACCAAAGCATCTTCTGTATGGGTCCACGTATCTTTAATAATCTTCCACCTTTTTTCAGAACTATGTGCGATATAAATACCTTTAAAAAAAATCTACACGAATTATTGATAAGTAAATGTTATTACTCTATAAGAGAATTTCTAAATGGCAATACATTGAATCAGCCGGTTTATTACAACAAACCAGTGGGTACACAATCATAAATTTTAAAACTAGATAGGTACTCATAAACTATGAAGAAAGCACTGTTCAATTGTTTTGTAAACTATTTTGTAACATGACTAGTTTGTAATTTGACATAAATATTAAAAACCAACTTAATCTTAATGTATTGCATGACAATTTGACGTATTGTATTTAATTTATGTTCCTGAACTGCTAATATGGATTTTGTATGCCTCAATGGCGGGACATAGCAGACCTACATGTATGTAACTAACACAACATCTTATATACCTATGATCCACAATAAATGATTTGAATTTGAATTGAATTTGAAAAATTTTCAGAATCGGATCAGTAGATTAGAAAGTATATACTTAATAAAACTTGTGATTTTCTATGTATCCCTAGATACAGTAGGGGTAAATGCAACACCACAAATTTTACCTCTTTAAGCATAACATTTGTATAGAAATAGAGATTGATGTTAGCAGAGACGGTGCGGAAGCAATAATTTCAAATATGAATCACTATATCGCAGTGTTGAGCAGTTTCACTCAATCAGCAGATAACCGATTTTACGTAAATTAACGGTTATGTATTAGGAGGCAATAATAAAGATAGGTAACTGTTTACCACCTGAATACGTTAGAGACCAATTTTAGATACCTACCTATTTCGGGTTATAGTTAATTAACCCCTTTGTTGCCAGTTAGGTTGCCGCTCTAAATTAATTCTGTTTGGAAAATTAATTATTTAGTTTACTGACGTAGGTACCTGCTTTTCGTTGAATGTAGCAATGATTATGTGTTGGGCTTCAAAGATTTATTTTCATGCTTTCTCAAAAGCTGATACTGAAACCTAGGGGAGGTTTCAGTATCAGCTTTTGAGAAAGCATCAAAATAAATCTTCATCAAAATTTAAAAAATTAAGGAAGTATCATCAGCAAATAACACCATTTATGGTTGAGTTTTTATCAAATGGGGTAGATCATTAATATATAGGTACTAAAAAGAGGAAAGGACCCAATATTGATCCTTGTGGTATATCCATTTTTATTTTAAAACCGAGTGAATTAATGTCGTACCACTGAATATTTAGTTTTTGATGTAAAAAAAGTATTGGAAACTTTCCAAATGCCTTTTTTACACCTAAAATGCGTACAACATCAAATTCAATGTTATAATTGCAATTCGTTATTAATATTCTAGTTCGCTAGTTAGCCACATTTCTTGTTTCCATACAGTAATATTGCCAAATTAATCAAAACAGGTACATTTTTGACAGCTATTTGCGCCGTTGCCAACTTTTAGGATAAGTGCTCTTAACCTCTGCGATTTGGATTACCGCAGAATCAAAGGTTTCCAACTTTGTTCAAGTAGGCAAACTATCGAGGGTTTTTCATTTTACTTGAATTATTTTTAACAGACAAGAGTTTCCTTAGCATTTCAATCCAACTTTGAATACCAAATTAAATTATTAATATTTCGCACCTTTTTCACCGATTTCAGTCTGGTCCCCTCCGGGAAGTATTTCTAGATCAGTCGCAAGCGCACACGCTTCTAATATTTTATTATATTGGTTTCGATCCAAATCCTGATCAAACAAGATGTTATTTTGCAGTGTCGCATTTTGAATCCAAGCCTGTTGGGAGACGTACACAATATTACTTGAAAGATTGAATATCATTTAGGAAATATTTATAAGAATATTAGGTTTTTTTTATCTGAAGAAGCCTTTTATCCTACCTTTGATATTAACGCGTCCAGAAATCTTGTCCATTTCTCCGAGCAAGGCAGAGAGTATAGACGTCTTGCCTGACCCGACTCCACCTACAACCGCGACCAGTGAACCGCGAGGTACACGTAGGTTTAGGTTCTTTAGAACAGGCTCGTCACCCCACGTGAAGTGACCCTTCCTGTAAAAACTCACCTGGTTTAGAAAAATAATTAAGTTGATCACTAAATTGAGGAAGGTTACGACCCGGCCTCGTATCTTTCTGGCTACCTGACAAGCAGGAAAAAGTAAATCCCCAAAAAAAAAAAACAAGGTAAAGTTAGACAAAGCATAAATGACGGAAGCATTTCCTATAGCAAGTAGATATTGTGTTGGTTATGCACCTGAAATAACTGAGAGATTTTTTATATTAGAATGTAAAGACAGCGTTTTACTACCTGTGCGAAAAGTAATAAAAAACGCGAATATACAGCCCTAGGAAGTAATTAAACA
This sequence comes from Xanthia icteritia, assembly GCA_949128155.2. Classification (NCBI taxonomy): domain Eukaryota; kingdom Metazoa; phylum Arthropoda; class Insecta; order Lepidoptera; family Noctuidae; genus Xanthia; species Xanthia icteritia. The sequence goes on from OX421941.2 coordinate 9,311,117, forward strand.
AATATACGTCACATGACACAAGTTGAATATGTGTCACCGTTCTGTCAGACGGGTGAAAAGTTCACGGTTCGGATCATTCGCGCGGTCTGGAAATTATCACATAAGAAAAGATAATTAAATACAATCTACTCGTAATGTTAATGTACAGTATTATAGTGACGACACTGAGGTAAACATGGATGAAAATCCCGACGTTTTTACAAGCAAATATTTAATTTAAATATTAATGCGCATGCTTACATATTAATGTGATGTTAAACCGCTTCGGATGAAATGTATTGTACATTGTCTATTTGTTTAACACTTTTACAATAGCATGAGTGAATTTACTTTGCGTCTATATCGTTTCTGGTAGATGCAGCTGGTACAAACCCAGGTTTGTTGAAAAACACAGTAGCATAGACTAGAACTACACAAGTATAACTAAGTACACTTAATTTTCTCTTCTGCTCTTACTCACGGTGTCTAGGGGAGACCGAGGGTAGTTGAAACAATTTTGACATTTTAATTCATACACAAAATTCTACAAACACTAATCGTATGAGTTTAGTGCCAATCGATAGTTTATTTCTTACACTTTCAAATACCTGTCACAAAGAACGTGTAAGTATGAAATTTGTGGTGAAAAATGAACTTGAATGTAACAAGTCATTTTGTTTCAACTCCCCTCGTACCGAGGTATGTTGAAACAGGGGTCGAGGTGAGTTGAAACAGTTGATATTTTAGTAGAATTAAGGGTTGTAAAGTGGAAACGACGAGACAATTTGAAGGTATTTATTAAAATAAAACATTCTAACATATTTTGTACTGAACTAATTGAATATTTAACGAAATAATCATCACTTCTTATTAAATTCCCAAGAAATGAACATAAACTCTTAAATAATTAAGTGGTATGATACGCGATCATAATTAACAAATTATAATATTAATTATAGCAACAAGTTTAGAATCAACAATCATATTCTTACAAACTGACTCAATTATTATCAATTTTCAGTCGTTTAGAATCACTACAATCAGTCTTAATATTTCTTATGAAGGAGTCTAAATTTGTAACAATAATCTCACAAATGTGTAAATTTCGCGACTCGCCATACCTCTATCTGTCTTCCTTTTATAATCAGTAGGCATACTGAAACAAAATTAACAAAAAAAAAAAGCATAAACCACACCGTATTAGCATTCACCCATACAAAACTTAAGCGAGGTGAGTTGAAACAGTCTGTTTCAAATCTCCTCAGTGAGAAAAATCCTGCCAATCTTTATACAACCAAAAATCCAGAAGCAAAACACATAGAAATTAGTTTTACCAGCGCCATGGTTTCAATCGTTAGTTAATGAGCTTTCGCAACATTTAAAACCCAAGCTAAAATACAAACCCATTATCAAAATACAGGTATCTTAAAAAAACGTTAAAAACTTACTTTTCACGATTTTTGCGACGTGGCAGCCACAACGACTCAACCGCGTGTCTGAGGCACGGACGCGAACTGCGGGGCCCGGCGGGTGGTGGGGAGCGGCTGATTTTTGTCGGTGCCAGATCGCTAACGTTTTTAAATTTCGCGAAATCAGTGTTGTTTCAAATCACCTTTGTGTCAAAACCCCTCGGTCTCCCCTACATCTCTTTCTATCTACTTTCCTATCGCAGATATGCTGGAAGAGATTTTTTTAGAAATAAGTAAATAAGCATCACCTTTGTACGTATTTTTCTGTTATTTTCTTCTTGTGTCTTTATTTGGGTGTACAAAAATGGTTAAAATTAAATAAATAACTTCACGAAAGCAAAACTTTCGTACAGTTGTAGAAAAGTAATATGAAATTCATTATCTATTTCCGCTGAGCGTTTTGTTACAAATTGTCCGGCTTTCGAACAAGTTCAAGTACAAAAAAAATATTTGTTAACTGGTTTTTATTAGGAGTCGACTTCGTAAGAATGATATCTTTGTGGACTGCCTGGTAGAAGAAGAAAATAATAATAAGTACCTAGTGGAACGAAAGTAATGTTAATAAAATAAAATAAGATCTTATGGCCGGTCGATAGTGTTTATTTTTAACCAAATTCTAAAAGATTGGTTATCAATATTCGGATGTTTGTTTATATTTTTTTATGTATGTTTGGGCAAAACTCCGTCTTAAATAGTCGAAATTTGAAAAGTTCTTTTTTTATTTGTGTATTTTTTTTCAATGGGACCACCCATTGTCATCAGGTCAGAATCTTATGATGGGATCCAGGAGAAATCGAGGGAACTCTTCAAATATTGTAGGCACACCTATAGCGATTTGGGTATTTTTTATATTAACTCGTGCAGTTGCTCTTGGAAAGCACCATTTGTTGAAGTGAAACTGATGATGAAGACCACAGATGGCCACCGGAACTACTCAATAATAAGTATTTCACGGTTGCAATTCGATTACTTTAATATGGTTGCCACGCAAATTTATGCTCGTCACAATGTATATGGAGAAGTGGAGCTGATGGTAAAGTACCAGGAGAACTCCTCAACGATTAACGTATCAACGTATCAGAAAAAAACAATATTTTATATAAGGTGATGAGCAGTTGACATTAGGCTTTTTTAATTTGAATAAATTTTCGTTCTTTGCTGAACTGGGCCTATTTGGCGCAGCCGCGAGGCACACTACACTTTTTATTTTGTTTTCTTTCTTTTTACTTGTGTGCCTTTTAGTCTGTGCTAAATAAATGTATTTTCTGTCTTTCTTTCTTTCAAATTATAAACTGTTCACTAAAAAGCGAGAAATAAAAACAATGTAAAAAAAAAAACAAGAGACTTCCAAAAAAGCAACCGACTACCAAAAAAACAATACAAAGTGGAAAATAACTGAAATCTCGGAAGTCGGTGTCTTTGGTTTTGTATTTTCTTTACTTGCCACGCACTTCAGAAATTTAAGTTATTTTCCACTTTGTACTGTTTTATTGGAAGTCGGTTGTTTTTTTTTAGAGATATATTGTACATCTTTCATTTATTGATCTTAGTTGCTTTTCAATCCGCCTGTACCTACATTTCTTGTTGAACTGACGCTTTGCGTCATTTGTATCATGTTTTTTTCTAAGTATGGGGTATTTAATTAATGCAAGCTTAGATATTATTATAAAGAATGATTTCTCTATCCAGTATCCACCCACCTTCCAAACTTTAGCAATAAATAAGTCGTCCAGCATGAGCAATATGGGCATATTTTTATAGCTGAGTATTTAACACGTAGGTACATATTAAAAAACAATACAACACGTACCTACTGTTTTTGAAAACAATACGTATTATACGTGACTACTGAAATGACGAAATGATGACTAATTAGAGAAATATGGAAGAAAAGGACATGGTGCGCCGACCACAAATACATTGGGATTAGGGCAGGAGAATGATGATGACGTATTAGAAATTAGTACCTGGGCGACCGAGCTCTGCTCCGGTGAAAATAGTACCTGGTCGAGCGAGGTCTGCTCCGGTGAAAATAGTACCTGGTCGAGCGAGCTCTGCTCCGGTGAAAATAGTACCTGGTCGACCGAGCTCTGCTCCGGTGAAAATAGTACCTGGTCGAGCGAGCTCTGCTCCGGTGAAAATAGTACTTGGTCGACCGAGCTCTGCTCCGATGAAAATAGTACCTGGTCGAGCGAGCTCTGCTCCGGTGAAAATAGTACCTGGTCGAGCGAGCTCTGCTCCGGTCCCTACTGACGGCGTCCGTTCACGAACCTGACGCATAGATTAGCACCATTCAGCTCAACCATATTGAAGGGAGCTAAATGATCCAACACACGCGCCACAATCATCAGCGAGACATTAGAATGAGCATGACATACTCTCAGCCGCCAGGGTATATTCAAGTCAATGAAAAATGATGCTGTACCCAGTAAATGGCAGCTTTACAATACTAAGAGATTGAATTTATACAATGCAAAAATAGTTTTTTAAATCTTTAGCAGCTCCAACAGTATTTTCAAAAACGCTAATACATTAGTTTATGCGACCTTGTGGAGCAGGACCTGCGTTGAGTCAAGTATTTTTATCAGCGATGTAATAAACACAAAATCGTATATTTAAATATCAGTGACAGGATGTTATTATAACATCATTAACATACACCAAGTGGAAAAAATACGTTTTATAGAAGCTAATTCAAAAACTTACCTAAGTAAAGTTAGTAAAATTTATATAGGACCACCTAGGAAGACCACCCTTTCAAACAAAAAAAACTTTTTTTTTCGAGTAATCCGAAGGAACATACAAAAAAAGGTTCCAACTAACTGAGAACCTCCTCTTTTTTTTGAATTCGGTTAAAAATAAAAGCCTTATAATCATTAAAAAATAAAAGCAAAAAGAAGTACTTAAAACGATAATGGCATTTTAGTTTTTTTTACGAGAAAAAAGGTCAGTCAGTAGCTGATTAATATTAGAAACAGGCGCACGTTCAGCAAAAACTAGTTAAAAGTCTCCAAATTGAATTGAAAAATATTGTTCAATTTGTTGTTTACAACGAAAGATATTATCGAATCTTACAGCAACGCCTTGCCTACACCTACGAATTTTGACTATAGATCTAAGTATACGACATCCTGTTTAATATTACTAGGTAAATAATTAGCCATTATGTAAGCTATTTTCTAAAAAGATCAAACTCGACATCATTTCATTGTAGAAAAGGAATAAAATGATTTGAAGAGTGTATATGTTTTGCGTATGACAAAAAAAATATGGACGGTCGATCGAAACATCCGCCTTAAACAATAAACTCATTTTCATCTAAATCAAATAAAAAGATCAGCACTTTTTGAACGTCTAAATTGCATAAGCCAGTTCCCCAAAATCATTTCCTAGCGCTTTAGTTGGGAAGAAAAAGCGCAAAAAACTCCCCAGCAGCACAGCTGTCTGTTAGCTTAGAAGAACTAAATTCTATACAATACGTAGTTGATGGTAGATGTAAGTACTAACACTAGTTTCTAAGTCGTGTGTATTAACCAAATGCATTATACTCATGGGTCCGAAATAAAAGTTTTTTATTCATTTTATTTTATTGTTGTGCAAAGTATGTTAATATTACAAAACATCCTTAGCGAGGTCCAATATAAATCTACGAAGAAGAGTAAGGTATATTTGTAAGTACTGATCACAATAGAATGAGTTATAAAAAGTCAAAGAATGTCAGCATGATGCCTGCTTAACTAAGGAACAATTCATCTAACAGCGTCCCTTGCTTTTATTGTAGCAGACGAGTGTTGCATGCTTAACTTACCAAAAATATGTACAAATAATTTATTTTTATGTTTAAAAACCAAGGCAATTTGAATAAAAGCTTGTAAAAAAAGTATAGGTACCTACATATATTTTACTACTCCGGTTAGCTATTGGAAACGGTTCTACATCATAATTTAGACGTTATTAAGAAGGTATATTAAAAGGTCTGCAAAAGCAAAATCATGCTAAAAATCCAAGTCAAAGCCGATTCGCTCCGAATCTACTGGACTGATTAAGTTGAAATTTGGTACACATATAAATGACCGTGAACGAACGTGTAACGTAAATAAATGAATTTTGAATATGGGGTTCACTTTTGGGGAAACATTTGAAAAATAAAAAATGAAGTTTATCAAACTGTACCGACATGTCAAATGAAAGGGCTTGTTAATAGGATTTTCTTTTTCTTTTATAGTTTTAAAATAAATAGTTTTAAAGTTACGTTATGTTAAGATAGCACATAAGTACTGTACTAATATTACCAAAAGATAATAAAAAATCTTATTATCATTGAAAATAAAAAGTTATTACAATTTAAATTCACATTTTTAGTACCAAAATTACCCTAAATTAATGTACAATTTTCAATAGGTTTCATAAGTTATGACTTGTAGACACCCACTAAACGACAGACACCCGCGACCCATGTTTATAATAACCCGGCAAAATCTGAATATTTTTTTTTACCTAAATATTACCCCATTAATAGCCTCACAGTACGATACTAAACAACAACCTCACGGATCGGATAGGGTTTTTTTTATGTTGTATGTATGTCGCATTTTCCCTATCTCTGCATGTATAAATTTTCCGGTCGATCGTGCCGTAAAATGACATATAGCTACCTACGTTATGAAAATTCCTAGATCCCTTTATCCTTCTGATATTTATGTTACGCCTCTCACATCTCTTTTCTCATTAGAATATAATTGGAAATCATACCTGCGTGTGTACATAGTATTAAAATTCGGTTTAATAAATTCACGTTCAATCATATCCACGTAATCCACTATACACGCGTTCCCTACAAGTGGCTAGTTGACAGTTTTTGAGAAACCAATTAGTCATGTTCCTTGTGGCTCAAAATATGAATATTTCAGCAAAGTATTGTATTAACAGAACAAAATTATAATATTTAGGGTTCCGTACCCAAAGGGTGTCAAACGGAACCCTACTACTAAGCCTGCACTATCCGTCCGTCCGGCTGTCTGTCAGGGCGTTCTGTCGTGGCGGCTCGAGTGGCTAATACTTTAATTCTGTGAAATCTATGAGATTTTTTAACAGTGTTGCTTACTTCTGTCGGAATATTATAATATTCGCCATACATAAGTAACAACGTTTTTAAATATTTAAAATTAATATTCAAAGCAAACAAATAATTAAGTACTTGTGTTAATGTTTACTTTGACAGTCGTAGTTATATGACTTCCATTTTTAATTTTTAATGGATTTTGTTATTTCTATATTTAAAAGAGTGTCCTAGGAGTTTCTTGCCCGTTCTTCTCCATAGAGATCTACGTTTTGGAATAGGCAACTAGCTTCAACTTTCTGACTACTGACCGACTCTTTGACAGTTCAAAAGTGCCTGTAAATGGTTTAATTAAAATAAATGCTTTGAGTTTAATGTGCTTTGAGTTTGATTCGGAGCGAATCGGCTTTGACTTGGATTTTTAGCATGATTTTGCTTTTGCAGACCTTTTAATATACATTCTTAATAACGTCTAAATTATGATGTAGAACCGTTTCCAATAGCTAACCGGAGTAGTAAAATATATGTAGGTACCAATACTTTTTTTACAAGCTTTTATTCAAATTGCCTTGGTTTTTAAACATAAAAATAAATTATTTGTACATATTTTTGGTAAGTTAAGCATGCAACACTCGTCTGCTACAATAAAAGCAAGGGACGCTGTTAGAGGAATTGTTCCTTAGTTAAGCAGGCATCATGCTGGCATTCTTTGACTTTTTATAACTCATTCTATTGTGATTAGTACTTATCTACGTACAGCTTCGTATGTAGCAAAAAAGCAAATATACCTTACTCTTCTTCGTAGATTTATATTGGACCTCGCTAAGGATGTTTTGTAATGTTAACATACTTTGCACAACAATAAAATAAAATAAATAAAAAACTTTTATTTCGGAACCATGAGTATAATCCATTTGGTTAATATACATACGACTTAGAAACTAGTGTTAGTACTTACATCTACCATCAACTACGTATTGTATAGAATTTAGTTCTTCTAACTTAACAGACAGGTGTTGGGGAGTTTTTTGCGCTAGGAAGTGATTTTGGGGAACTGTCTAATGCAATTTAGTCGTTTAAAAAGTGCTGATCTTTTTGTTTGATTTTGATGAAAATCAGTTTTTTGTTATACGCTATACACTCTTGTTTTTAAATCGGTTATTCGTAGGTCCTACACCTACGAATTTTGACTATAGACCTATACGACATCCTGTGGGCGTTGCTGTAAGATTCGATAATATCTTTCGTTGGAAACAACAAATTGAAGAGTATTTTTCAATTCAACTTGGAGACTTTTAACTAGTTTTTGCTGAACGTGCGCCTGTTTCTAATATTAATCAGCTACTTACTGACCTTTTTTCTCGTAAAAAAACTAAAATGCCATTATCGTTTTAAGTACTTCTTTTTGCTTTTATTTTTTAATGAATATAAGGCTTTTATTTTTAACCGAATTCAAAAAAAGAGGAGGTTCTCAGTTAGTTGGAACCTTTCTTTTGTATGTTCCTTCGGATTACTCGAAAAAAAAAGTCTTTTTTGTTTGAAAGGGTGGTCTTCCTAGGTGGTCCTATATAAATTTTACTAACTGATATTTAAATATACGATTTTGTGTTTATTACATCGCTGATAAAAATACTTGACTCAACGCAGGTCCTGCTCCACAAGGGCGCATAAACTGATGCATACAGCATCATCTTTCATTGACTTGAATATACCCTGGCGGCTGAGAGTATGTCATGCTCATTCTAATGTCTCGCTGATGATTGTGGCGCGTGTGTTGGATCATTTAGCTCCCTTCAATATGGTTGAGCTGAATGGTGCTAATCTATGCGTCAGGTTCGTGAACGGACGCCGTCAGTAGGGACTGGTCATCTCTTATAGCTGCCACGGCTTATTTGTTAATTTATTTTTTGATATGTAACATCTTTCCTCTCACTTTCCTGCAATCAAATCAAGATCAAAATCAAAATCTGAAAAAATCTAAATAATCAAATCTGTAGGAGTGATTTCGTGAAAAGGGACGGAAGTGTGTCACACGAAGCTGGGGAAGCGCGCGCTATTTGATTTGACCAATGAGCGGTACTATATTTGGCTGTCAGAAACGACTTTGACGAGCCCCCCCCCCCCCCCCTATAATGGTGCTTATTTACCTTAATGTTGCTTATGACCAAGGTGAGATGTCAGATGTTACACATAATATGCGACTACTGTACGGCTCGCTCGTTTTTTCTTTTTATTACCGACGCTTTTAACGTTCTGCATCGTTCTCACATGTATAATTTCAACATTAATGATGTAACCAATATTTTGTAACCATATTTTGATTTAAAATAGTATACGTCGAGTTTCTTGCCCGTTCTTCTCTATAGGTACCTACTACGATTTGGAATGGGCAACTAGTTTCATCTTTCTGACCGACCGACCCCTTGACAATTCAAAACTGCCTGTAATTCGTTTTTTTGCTTTGGGTTTGAGTTTTTGTAAGATACACGGATACACATCAAACTATATATTTCCAGTTTAAGCTGACCTCGCATTGTACGGAAATCCTATATAATGCGATATTCGCCGCCTCGGGTCCTGCTGGATGGCGGGTGGCGGACGTCCCCGAGTCCACCGTCTCTGCGGACCTGTTGTTGTCCGCCGTGTTATGTTGTTGTTGGCGTTGTCCGCCTTCCGCCGGCGCCCGGTCCGCCTCCTATAGATCAGGAGTGGTCTCAATCTCCCCTCCCTTTCCGCAGCCTTTCATTTCCGCAACCGTTATTTCTGCGAAATGACGGTTTCACAGAAGGAGATCACCGCACCCCACGACTCGGCCCTCCCGACCATCGAACGAGCGACAGCTGGCAGCGACAGGAAGGGCGAGGCGACTACCCGAGCCCGGCAGCGCTGGAGCCGTGCCAGAAACCATGCCTGCTGCATGTTGCATGCTGACTTGCTTGCTGCATGCATGGTGTATGCTTGTTTGCATGTTTGTGTGAAGTTTCTGCGATATGGTGCTTCTGCTTTTTAATTATTATGAATATGAAATTTATGCCTAAAGATGATTCAGAATTACAAAATTATGAGTTTTGAATGTATGATAAATGAGTGTATGCCAAATGATTTTCTGCGAAATGAAGTTTATGCTATCCGCTGTTATGCAAACTAATATTATGACATAAAAAATTCTGCAATAGAGGATAGACCCCTTTGGCACGTTGTAGCCTAAACGGCTTGATGCACTTTAACATATGTATGAGGTGTCGTTAGATTCGTATTAATTGTGGAGGTGACATAGGGTATACATATAATATTTATATTGCATCTACAAATACAAAAAAAAAGCAGGGGAAAGTTTTTTTAAATACATTACAACAATATTGGTATCAAATAAAAGCTAGTAATGAGTGAATTTCAAATATTGATATTTATTAATTAAACTAAAAAGCTTGAAATAAAGCAAATTATTTAAAGAAAAGAGAAAATCAAGCATTGTATAATCTACCGGTCGAATGTTGGTATGGCACAAACCAATAACCTGAAATATGGTGTACCTAACTTTTGTTTGTGCGCCTGCCATACCAAAATTCTATAGATTTATAATGCGTGTTTTTTTTTCGGTATGTGCTTTTACGGTTGGGTCGGGTAGTCGGGTTTTATGTTATTTTATAAATTTTCGTAACTAAAAGTCAATTATTGAGACATGAGAGTAGCATAAAAAAACTTTTTATGCTGTTGACATGGTCTCGTAATCGTCCTCTGCCGCATATTGGGCTTTCCAATGTTAGAAGTGCTTAGGATAATCCGGCTAGTTAAAATATTTGTACATCCCAAAATCTAAAATGAATTTTCCACGTTAAATCCTGGTTACTTTCTTGGAGAAGCGTGAACATTTGCAAATGAAATAACTTTTCAAATTCAAATGCACCGCCTGGGGTTTTAACGAAATTGGGAACCCTGAATTGGTAATGTAAAGCCGGGTCCACACTAGTTAATCTTGCTTTGTACAATATTCTCCCTTTGTTTCATCAGAGCACTTGACACCACGCTTTTGTGTCCGGGTTTTGTATGTGAAGTCATTTGTTATTGATATTTAGGCCGTTGAAAGCGAAACCTCGTTCAGGCACAACGGTGTATATAACGTACCTTTTTAGAAGTCACATGTTTGCTATTTACCTACACTTTATTTTAAGGCTTTTGTGTTTATTTTTCATTTTCTCTTTGAAAAGCGAAATTCCTATACAAAAGTTGACCTTGGTTTTAGAACATTTTGCACGTTGGTTGTAGGCATCATTGATTCATTAAGGGGACTACAGGAGCTAAACGCAAGTTTTATAATTCCTATATAATAGTATATGATCCACTGCAGTAAATAAAATCTGAAAAATATGGTATTCTTCAGGATGTATGCTAGTTAGATAGTGTGGTGAAAACACAATACAATACATACATTTCAAAAAAATAATTACGGAAAACAAGTCTTAGAAGCTTCACAATACAAATCTTATTACAATAATTATTCTCTCTCCTACTGGTATTAGCTATAAAACCTGTAAAGTGTGTGTAAGGTGAAAAGTGTAAAATGGACAATGTCCTTTGATACGGTAGAATAAAATCACGAAGATACCTCTAAAATTTTCTTTTAACGATTAAAAACCATATTAATATACTTACATGCAATAATTCTGATGTCAGATTATTCTACAAGCTACATATTAAAGTAATGTCTTCTAGTTTTTTAGTCCAATCAATAGATTTTTTGTATATAGATATTTGCTTCATATTTTGCAATAAATTACTGGCGTTGTGTCATCGCACTTCTCTTTCTTTTCTATGCAGTCCGACAGTGACCGCACTTAAGCTGTTTTCAGCCTCTTAAGGCAGGCAGAATATTTTGGTATGGAAGCATATTTTTTCATGGCCATTGGCTAGACTGTGAGTCAGAAAGGCCCAAAGGCTGTTGGAATAAATTAACTCAACAATATATAATATGACACATCACCCCGTTAAGCATACGGACTGCTAAATAGGTATGATGTCACTATTGTGCTTAGTACATGCTGGTACTCAATAACTATTCTGTTCACGACTCAAACTTATTATAATAAAAACTGTCTACTTACTCTAAAGTGCACTTTTATAATTTCTAACATGGCGATAGTATCGTGGATGTCCACGTTCACGTCACGGCATCACGATAACACAAGGAAGTAAAATGTATGGAAATATGTGAAGATGCTTTTAAATTTCCGTCCACGATTATGTTATAATCTGCACGTATTTCCATATATTTTATGGACATGGACGTGTATGTCCACGATAATATCGTCACGTTAGAAATGTTAAAAGCACAAATGCTGTAAAATTTTGTTCAAAATAATTTTGTAAAAATCAAATGACACAACAATACAACAAAAAAGAAAGGAATAGCTTTTGGTCAGTCAAATGAACGTTCTGTTTGAAATAGCAATTTATACATCGAAATCAATTTATGTAAACCATTTAGCTGTGACTGTCTTTAATTCTACGCAATCAATTTGTAGCAATACAACTTATTGTCACAAATAAGATGTCTTTTGTTTTGTTAAATCTCCTATGTCACTGTCGGTAATAGTAGCTCTTATTTCTTCAATGATAAAAAAATCAATAAATATGCACAAAACACAATACGAGAGAGTATAGGTATGTATTATATTTTATTGGCGATTGTTGCGACATATAGTGTCGTAAGTACAAAATGCTTTGTATGATGCGATCCACAGAGATGTATAAAAAAAATGCACTTCGAATAATACATTAGTTCGATCTATGTAAGACAATTTCATCTTGTTTCTTGTTAGAAAGGAAAACACTGAAGTTATTATAGTCTTGTTTAGGAGCGTCCTCTTCTAGTATATGCATGCTTCAGTGGCCAGGTGCGATGATATTACCATTACACTCACCTTTCTCGTCTTATGTTTACGTTGGTTGACTTGGTAATGTGTAGGAACCGTAAAGTGTTAGGCAAAGACAATTTACACTCTATTTTTACACACAAACACAGTTAGGACTATTTTGCAAAGAGCGCACGAGAACATATTACTTTACACGAAACGATTCGAATATTTTCCGAACACGATTACCTACCTCAGCAGCTGTTCCAGAATAGTTTATAAACACTATTGTACAAATTTAAACCAATTTTTATTGCCTCCCAAAAAGTAAACCAATTAACAGCGAATGAGTCAAGGCTTGCATTGTTTTCTAGATCCTGGCATCGGGCCAGCTTTCGCTACCATCGATACTAATTAATAGAAAACTCTCCTCAAAATATGGGTCAATTTGTTAAACACTTCCTTGTAGGACTACCTAAGATGCACTGGATTTCCTTTGAAAGTCTTTAACGGCAGTCTAAGGAGAAGTTATTTTCTTGAGCTTAACTTTTTCTAAGTTGAATGTTTCTTGCTAATGAACTTTTCATACATGCTAATGGAAAATTGTTTGCGCACTTTTCAATGTTCGTAAAGCTGGTCATCAGGAGTTTGATTTTAGCAGCCTTGCACTTGGATTCAACTAGTTATAATGCTTATGAATTTATAACACTTTTATAACATCGTTTATCAATTGTCTTTGATAATAAAGTTGACCTAAATTTAAAAGAATGCAGTATAACAGCTCAGAATTAAAATTCCAGACAAAAGTAGACAGATAAAACTACGTGCTTATCAGAATTTCATGATATCTGAAATAGATTTCACTGACCTGGTAACATTGAGCTGTTGATTAACGATTGGATCATGTAAAGGCGAGGTAGCTGTGTTTCACTAAATATTATGCTTCACTTGCGAATCAGCCAATCGGAAATGATTCAAACGATAATGAATGTGCTATTTTTTAATCAGACTATCGTAACACTCGGAGTGATAATTCGAAAATAATCGTTGTCGGAATCTAACCTTGAACATTGGACGGCCAATTAACTGGAACCTACATAACTCTTGCGGTCTAATTAATATCTTACAAATAGATAAAGGTATCTATTCTTCTAAACCCATTGTCTATATTTATGAGCTAAATAAAACTAGTATAGCCACAGTAAACACGTCTATAAAATGATAAAATATGCGTGGCCCTGTTTCAGGCAGATATTTCTACGATTTTCTAGGAGCTGCTAAGTTTTGCCATTTTTCTTTACCTTATCCACTCGTCCTAGTTGGCCTGACCTCGGCTTTGACATTAAGAGTCTAGGGAAGATCTCCAACGGATACAGCTTCGTAAATAAGTCTGGATCTTTTTCAGTTATAATAAGCTGATCAGATGTATACTTTTTTGGTTTGATTTAACAGAGAGTTGGAGGATTTTTTATGCCTACAGATATTCTTTACCTTAACACCATCAACGACTCAGTTTATTTTTGTGTCTATATTATTATGAGCAAACGGAATGTCTTCTTATCTATAGTTGTTTATGCTACTTTTGTTTGAAGGTAAAAATTGTTCTTATAGTTTCGTTTTATTAGGTCAGTTTACTCCAGGATCCGAACAAGTGTGCCTTTCGCTCTGATCTGGATCCAGACTATTGCATTGTACAGAACATTTGGCACCGCGCCAACAATGAGACCACACTTTGTTGTTAATAGTCTTGCGTATATCTATCATCGTTCTTATTTTATTAGTTTATTCACCTGTATTACAAACGTACCTCAAAGAGACATTGCGGTATATATCTAAAGAAGTATAAAATTGTAAACATAATATGTAAGTTATACATAACGTTAAGTACAGCCGGTCGCGCATTGCTGTCTGTTTAGAAACGAGTCTGAATGATTTCTCAACGTAATAAATGTGTTCTTGCGTGTGTGTAGGTAAACCATTACATGTCTACTGCGTTTGCTTTAAAACAGATGAAACTCGCTCCAGATTATTTAAAAATAGGTAATATTCAGCAAAGTTGATAATTAAAACATTTAAGTAAATATCCACAGTGGTTAGTTGGCGAGCTAACCATTGTAAAATCAACATCGACTGGCATAAATTAAAACAAAAATAGTGTGAGACTTAAAAACAAACAGGACCAAACATATTTGTATAAGCTTGCACTCCTACTGTTGTTAGAAATTCCCGCGAGAAATAACCTCTTTCGGATTCATGCGAGTGGTATGTACGAAGGTACGAGGACCGTGTGGGCAACAAAACAATTTATCTATTATAATATCAAAGTTTGTGCAGAGAATACACAAGGGTTACTTTAGTGAGTCACGTTATCTTTCTGATGTCAACGTTGACGTGCTGAAGCGTTAAATTTTTCACTTTGTCGCTGGCCGTTGCGCGTCGCCACTGGACGCCTGATGTAGGCCACTCGGTAAATTTAGCTTAATTACCGTCTAAATTCAGAGATATATATGGAAGGCTCCGGATAGAGACACCTATAGGATGTCTGTGTATAGGTAACAACGTACCCACTCTAATCTATTACGTAGACATACCGCACAGTACTCCATACTTATCTCGTATTTTAGCGAGAGTTTTATGAAAGTATTTTATCAGCAGGTGAATGTAGCCGATCTGAGCCGATAACTTTACAAGATTTATGAGCTCGTACTTAATTTAATAGGTCTGGCATTAATAGAGCTGGTATCAGTTGTACGATGTTCTATTTTAAGTGCATGTGGGTAGTAGCAACTTCATCGCTACTGCATAGAAATTTTATAATGGTGAGTCAGTGTGCGCCTAGCCGTTATCAAACGGTGCATTCGCTCGAGCATCCTACACGCCACTGAACCCGATAAACGATTTATGCTCCTATATTCGGTTATTTTTACACCAAACATTTCAGCTTTGGCTAATATTCTATATTTATTCTATGTTATGGGGTTTGGTTTCCGCACTTAGTCTTTCAGATGGACCATTGTGCGTGGGCCATGGCGACCGTCGGTGATTATTCCAACCAGTCTTTGGCTAATGTTTATAACGGGTGTAAAAAGATACATAGGTACGCATGAAAAATATACTTTACCCTGTTTTTGCAGTCGCGCAGTCGGGCTAAAAAGACGCTTAACGAATCTGAGAGTCAGTCGAACGAGTGAAATTCGTACGTACACGTACGAACACGAATGAACGATTCCGACCTTCCAAGTACAAACGGAGCGCGCAGACTGGGTGCGACTTAGTTGTACGTATACGTACGTATAGTTCCAACGTCCGAAAATAATACGAACTTGTTGGGATTTTTCGTGCGTTCAACACAACTTATTTGACGGTAAAAACATATCCAGTGTGCGCGCTCAATTTGTACGACCATGGTCGTACGTGTACGCACGAATGACATTCGTACGAAAACGTATGCAAGGCGCGCGCGGCCTTATTCTTCCGTCATTGTGTTTTTTTTTGTACTGGTGTCCAAGATATAGAAGGACAAAGTTCCAACATTTTTTGACGTTTGTTTTTACAATTTTTTTAAATGTTTTACTTAGCTTTAAATACCACCACGACCCCTATACCGCTGTATGCACCAATAAGCACAATGTTTTGCGTGCGTTACCATAGGTTAACAGAGCGCTGTCATACTAAAAATAAAAGTCGTTTCCAAACAATTATTTTTGTACTTTTGGTGAGTTTGATGTACTGAATGCGTAGATGACGGCCTCGTGATGGGTCTTTGTACTTCCTATAACATAGTACCCTATTTTAGAACATAGCCATAATTTATTTAACTTTTCCGGAATGATAGGAGTAGAAATTAACACTCCTGCTGAATTGTATACCTACATACCTACTAACGAACCTTTGAATAAACGTCACTGTTGACGTTACACTTAGTTTAATCTTGGAGGTAGTAGGTATAAGGGTCATCTGAGTCCTTTCTGTGAAACTCAAACAATCTGGTCGGTTTACAGGAATCTGTGAATTCTTGAAGCATGAAACTTCCCAGACACCAGTAATTGTTTTGTTCTTTTAACAAAATATTAGTTTAAGTATATTCAAAAGTCGTAGGAAACGCTTGGAAGATATGACTTGACACCAAGTTCTTTTTTCTTGAATATTTGAATCTTCTTTAGCTTTGAATCATGTTGATAATAATAAATAATACTTAACTTACTTTTACGTATTGCAGCTGTTAATTTTTTGGCACTATTTATTTATATTTACTTTATTGTACACCAGATTACATTACAAAAAGAAAAAGTTATACATTTCAAAATATACAATGGGTGGCCTAATAAAGCTTGTCTTTGATGTTCCAATCAGACGTTACAGAGGCTATCGAATCGGTTTGATCGCCTACAGTAAAGTTGATCAGCGTTGAACTGAAAACTAAACAATTATTTACACTTTCACCTTAAGGAGATAAATCAACAGAAAATTAATCCAAATCTTAATAGTTTCTCGTTCAAAAGCATACCTATCTACTACTACTATATAATAGTTACTGTACTACCTATAGTTAGTCCGTTTACTTGAAATGTTGCGTCGGACAAACTTTGCGCAGTGGTATTGTCTGAGCAGCTTTGGAAAACTTTCTAACTTTGTAAAAGGAATTTAATCTGACCATCGCTCAATTAAGATTTACTTTAAAACCTCTGAACCGGTACATTTAATTGAATATTGATTGAATTTGAATTTTATTTATTTCTCAGTTTAAGGTACATTGAGATCTGTGTTAATGTTTAATGTAAAACACTGTTTCACACATAACCATTGCTAGTGTAGAAATATTAAATAATAAGCTAGGCAAAGAATATTATATAAAATTATGAAATCTTGTATTAAGTTTATGAATTTATAATATTAATAGACTGATAGATTCATCAAAAATGCATTATTTATAATGTCAAAATATTAATAGTTAAATCAAAAATATAAATCATTATGTCAAAATAAAAATAACAATGTCCAAGAATTCATAATAATGTTAAAGAAATAATGTCATTATTAAGATTTTAATTACAATATCAAAAAGTATGATTTAAAAATTCATTGACGGAATAAAAACACGTGTCTAAGAGCCAATCAAACATTTTACATTTAAACTTATTAACCTATTCTCAGGGCAGGTGGTAATTTATTATACATTTTAATTGTCCTACAACTGGTATTTCTACTGTATAATTGCAATCTCTAATAATATAATAATAATATTTATTAAAAAAATTATAAGGCATAATTTTTTTACAATTTTGCTTAAATGTAAATTATATTCCTAAGACTTACTTGCCTGAACTAGGTAATCCCGTGTTTCAGGCGGGAAGAGCTTAAATAGACTTATAAAATAAATAAATAATCAATAGGTTGACAATAGATCACTAACGTACGTATACGTTGAGTAGCTTAATTTTTAGCTTCTAAAATTGATAAATACTTAACGTAGGTGAAATTTGTACATATATCCACTGTAGCACAGTTAGTAAATTCTCTGTATCTTCGTAAGACATACTTTGGAGAGTATCCTTGAGAATTCTCTTACAATTTGTGTAGTTCTGGGAATAAATCTCTGAGCAGGTACTAGTAATTTCCCGGCATTTTTTTGTTCAGTGATGTTGTTAATGCGACGGCAGCATGTATCCGATTGACCTTTCTTGAAAACTGAAAAGAACAGGATAAAGGAAGCTTAAGTTTAGCAATAGTTTAAATCTTCTTAGTAAGAAGGGAGCAGTTTTCTTCAGTAGCGTAGCGTAGGGGGGCAGGGGGGACCATGGCCCCGGGCGGCACTTGAAAAGGGACGGCAAGCACCGCAATTTTTTTAAATACATAATTAGAAAATACGTTTTCTAATCGCTTCCGCGCTGACCCGAGCCCGACAAGGAGGCGCGGGCGCGACAGAGTGGCGCGGCGCGGTTGTTGGGTTATCGTATGAAGACGACTTGAGACGAACAATATTTTCTTCAATAGACAGAGTAACTGCTGAAATTCAAGAAAGATTCCAACAATTGCAGAATCTGGCGATTTTTTTTTTGGAGAATATTCTTAACAGCTGCCATTAGTACCTTATGCCAGTTGCAAGAGAAGCTTCTCTAAACTAAAGTTAATAAAAAAATATCTAAGATCGACTATTCACGTTGAGACTATCAAATTTAGCTATATTGACAATCGAACATGGCGTAGGTACATATTGACAGTGATAATTTAATAAAATTAATTTCTTTGAGAAAAACACGAAGAGAACATTTTTAAATAATTGAAAAATTTAAAGGTTGACTTTTTACCAATTTTCTTGACTAATGATGAAAATAGGGGGCGGAGAATTTCCGGTCGGCCCCGGGCGGCGAAAACCCACGCTACGCCACTGGCTTTCTTCCCACTAAGAAGATGGAAGTGACTTGGTTATCTCTGGTCTAACTCCTATAAAAGTCCATTTGATTCTAATGTAGTATTGCAAGTTAAACCCCATTTACACAATGTAAGTTTCTCGCCTGTGGCATACATAACATTAAAGCAACAACGACTTGCATCATCTAAGCACTGTTTAGACGGCGTAACTTTTATTGTTGCTTCAACTAGAGCGTTATTACACTGACATCATCATCAATCTGCCTAGCATTATACCTAACCTATTTCGATTAGCTAGGGCGCTGAGACAAAATACTAAACCTATAAGTGCGCCGCGAACTGAAAATGTTTGGGAACCCCTGGTATACTCGATTACCTCGCTCCCTCTTGTACACTCACGTCGATCATTTTCGTTACGCAAACGCGGCGAACACGTTGCGCACACGTGGCGTGCTCGCTACGCACACGCAGCGAACGCGTTGTACTACCGCCTCGCTCATACTTGCTCGCAAATCGCCAGTGTGATAAGCCCCTTATGGTATGCCACAGGCAACTAAATCGCACCGTCTAAATTAGGCTTTAGGAGAACAATCGATCGATCATGCTTGAGTCCTAGGCTTGGCGGGAGCGACCCCTGGATCTTTGTTCTCCATCCTGCCTTGAGGTCGATAGTGGGCTCGCATTGTATCTGTAACGTCTAGTCCATAATCCAGATGACAGATTTGAAGGCCTTTGTTCTGGTTTGTTCATAATCTGAGAGTACCACCTACGTAGGTATATTAGCGGTACCTGTAGGTATTTGAATATCGGATCGTGAACTGACCTATCTATAAAAATATAAGAGTGATATGAATTTGTTATTCGTAGCCGCAGACAAGCGCTACGAAAAAACATGTCCTATAAAATATGTATAATACTAAAAAAGGTTCGACGTTTTATTTTTATTTCCAAAAGAAATAGATATGAAAAACATTTCATATTCGGAGTAGTGTGTATAGAAAAATATATTCAACTTACTTCCCCTCGTCAGCCATATGTTGCAGTTTTTAGGTATCATATTGAAAGTTTTTAGGTATCATATTCATTAGATTAGTTTTAAGGTAAAATTCCGTAGCGGATCGCAGACGGAAGCAGCAGACGACGTGTCGTCGCGACACAACTTGTTTATATTGGTTCTATGAAACCGACGTGTCGCTAGCTACGGAAGGTATTTCATAGAAATTCATAGAAACCAGCTACCTAATTACGTAACACATGTTCGTAAACGATTACGACTAATCTGTTTCATGTTGACAGTTCAACATGCGTTATTTACGTTGTTGAGCAGTTTTTTTTCGAACTTATGAAGTCATGGATTAGCAATCTGTGTCAAAACGATTCAGATTCTGATTGATCGTGTATTACGCAATTAGTGTACAGTTGTGTCGCGGAGACACGTCGCTTGCTGATGCCGCCTGCGGTCGGTCATGGAATGGTACCTTTAATCTCTAGATGTACTTAATTAAAATTTCATTGATTTCCATAACAACGCTACCATTTAATATTTTATGATTAGCTTATAAATAGGGTACCTTAAATGTGTTGATCCCTAACGCGGATTAAACGTATGTTAGAGCAAGTGATTTACTGCAAAGTTTCAGAGAGCAAACCTTTCCGTTTAATAATATTAGGTAAAATATTCCCTCGTAGATTTATATTGTACCTATAGGGGAACTACCTAACAAATTTTGGTGGAAGGGACCTTTGACTGATTTATTTGTTAGGTTTTGGATTAAGGTCTCATTTTTAACTAGGGTCGGCGCAGAAGATACACCATACATACCTTTGGAAGATACACTTCCAAAGCTACTTCTCTATTAGTCGTCATCCCAGTAGTTACCCCCTTTCTAGCCACATCATCTTTCACACAGTCCACCCATCGTTCCTTTGGTCTTCCGGGAAGATTTTTGTCCTACTCTTATAGCCATCAACATTCATACTCAAGACTGTCCTCACGAAATTTTCCTCATTCCTCATTATTTATTTAAATGAATACATAGTTCTTCGTTGACGTCACATCTTCAGTGACCATAAACATTGTAAATGGTCCTAAATGTCCTTGTTAGTGCGTAGAAAGCATAAGAATCGGTAATTTGCCTCTGCACGTATGTAGTCCACGGACCATGTCCCTTCAATCTCCGCCATTGTTTGAATGCTATAGATTTATTCATCTAAATATTATAAATTTGCAAGATTGCATTAGGTACCTGCGTATGACGTAGTACCTGTTCGCACTTACATTTGAAACCAAACTTATTATCAAATTACGTCTGTTTTTGAATCTTTGAGAATAAAGTATTGTTGTATCTCTTTGTTCTGCCATCCATAGATTTGTTTCCATTTTCTGAAATGCAACAAGTTACCATTTATGTGAAGACACAAGTGTTATATGAAAACACAATTTATTACACGATATTTTCGTCCCCTCGCCATTTTCCGACACGACCGCTTGCTGAAACCGTCCATAATATAAAAAGAAGTTTAGCTGTGACTGTCGATATCAACAAGTTGATACCTAAAATTACATTAGGAAATTATGCAGGACGGACGATGCTTGAAAAACACATTAGCCGAATCAAAATTGAAAACATACATTGAAAACTTTCAGAAGTAAGTGGAAATCAAGAACATAATGTGTGAAAGATAAATGCTGATGAAAAATAAATCAGTGATTTAGTGGATATGGAAACTATAAAGTCATAAATATTCATATCATAGTCATAATTTCCACCAAACCTCCGCGCTACTGGACACTGGTACAATAGACTATCAAACGTCCACACTGCTGGACACTGGTACAATAAACTATCAAACGTCCACACTGCTGGACACTGGCACAATAGACTATCAAACGTCCGCACTGCTGGACACTGGCACAATAGACTATCAAACGTCCGCACTGCTGGACACTGGTACAATAGACTATCAAACGTCCACACTGCTGGACACTGGCACAATAGACTATCAAACGTCCACACTGCTGGACACTGGCACAATAGACTATCAAACGTCCACACTGCTGGACACTGGCACAATAAACTATCAAACGTCCACACTGCTGGACACTGGCACAATAGACTATCAAACGTCCACACTGCTGGACACTGGTACAATAGACTATCAAACGTCCACACTGCTGGACACTGGTACAATAAACTATCAAACGTCCACACTGCTGGACACTGGCACAATAGACTATCAAACGTCCACACTGCTGGACACTGGCACAATACACTATCAAACGTCCACACTGCTGGACACTGGCACAATAGACTATCAAACGTCCACACTGCTGGACACTGGCACAATAGACTATCAAACGTCCGCACTGCTGGACACTGGTACAATAGACTATCAAACGTCCGCACTGCTGGACACTGGTACAATAGACTATCAAACGTCCGCACTGCTGGACACTGGCACAATAGACTATCAAACGTCCACACTGCTGGACACTGGCACAATAGACTATCAAACGTCCGCACTGCTGGACACTGGTACAATAGACTATCAAACGTCCGCACTGCTGGACACTGGTACAATAGACTATCAAACGTCCGCACTGCTGGACACTGGTACAATAGACTATCAAACGTCCGCACTGCTGGACACTGGTACAATAGACTATCAAACGTCCGCACTGCTGGACACTGGTACAATAGACTATCAAACGTCCGCACTGCTGGACACTGGTACAATAGACTATCAAACGTCTGCACTGCTGGACACTGGTACAATAGACTATCAAACGTCCGCACTGCTGGACACTGGTACAATAGACTATCAAACGACCGCACTGCTGGACACTGGTACAATAGACTATCAAACGTCTGCACTGCTGGACACTGGTACAATAGACTATCAAACGTCCGCACTGCTGGACACTGGTACAATAGACTATCAAACGTCCGCACTGCTGGACACTGGTACAATAGACTATCAAACGTCCGCACTGCTGGACACTGGTACAATAGACTATCAAACGTCCGCACTGCTGGACACTGGTACAATAGACTATCAAACGTCCGCACTGCTGGACACTGGTACAATAGACTATCAAACGTCCGCACTGCTGGACACTGGTACAATAGACTATCAAACGTCCGCACTGCTGGACACTGGTACAATAGACTATCAAATGTCCGCACTGCTGGACACTGGCACAATAGACTATCAAACGTCCGCACTGCTGGACACTCGTACAATAGACTATCAAACGTCCGCACTGCTGGACACTGGTACAATAGACTATCAAATGTCCGCACTGCTGGACACTGGTACAATAGACTATAATCGAGCGATAATCGCAGTTTGCAGGCAGGAGGACACGGCCATCCATCGCCTTGGATTCACTTTAAATTAATACACAGGTACACGTATTTTTCCCAGAAAGTAATAGATCACCATGTGATACCATCTTTACAAAAGTGCCTCTTACCTTCGTCCACAAGCTCATTTCAATCAACGATTATAATAAAAATTAGCGCTCTTTGAGAATTCTCAACAACGTTACTATGCAGAACTCCTAAAGCAGTCTTGAAGAGGATTTAATAAACTCATCTCTTAACGTGAAGGCAATTATAATTAATCAGAACCGCGGGTATCCGTCAGCGTTTCTAATTAAGATTTAGAAACAAAATACGTATTAGGTGCGTAGAACAGATACATTACCTATAGACAAGTCGTTACATGATACGATTTTTGAAGATCGTTCATAATAATATTTCTTTGGTTTCCTGTTATTTAATATCAAATCTTTCGTTATTAAGATCATCAAAATTTGTAAATTGGTGTGTTTTTAAATTGGTAAGAAAATAAAGTGCAGCCTTTAATTTTATTTCATTCGTTAGTTACGTACTTGTTAGTGCATCGATGAATTATGTAATAGGTAGAAAAATAATCATCTATTTTACCTATAAAATGTACCTACTCATTGAATATTTTTCTACAACTTATTAGGTTCTCGAATGACAGCGACTGGCCCCTTAACGAGCTTGGGGTTCAAGTTATTATGACCTTTCTCCGATCGAGATATATTGGCAGTAATAAATTACCTCAGATTCATACCCGCTGAATGTAGGGGTGATTCAATTACACAAATATAGATCTTCTTATCGACAGTCATGGCTCCAAGTTTATATCAATAGGGAATAAGTTATATGAATATCGTAGGTATGTCTCGTCTATATCCCACATATACGGACCCAAATCAAAGTCGGGACATTTGAAACTATTATTTCAAGCACAATCACAGTTTAGAAATTATAATAGTGTAGCGTATATTCAAATTTCAAATGTAGAAGGCTAAGATATTATTATAACTACTCTATTTTGCTACATTACTTACCGCAAGATATTCATTAAAGCTTAGAATGTAGATAATATAATGAATATTATCTTGGGCGGTAATATCAAGACCAACTGTTTTGACAATTACATACGAATATTTTATAGAGAGCAATTATTATCTCTAGCTTTGGTCATTACGCACTCGATAGCAATACGTCATGTCTAAATAAAATAGCCAGTGCCTACGAACATTTTAATATTCTATTCCGCGTTCTGATTGGTGAAATCATGGGTAAAACAAACGCAACGCAGTTTGAAATGTCCACGTTATTTAAATCTGCAATCTATTGTCAGACACAGATGTGGGGCTCGGCAGTAAACTGTACTTTATTTTTGGATGCATGTGTTTCTGCCTATAAGCAGACAATAGAACGACTGTGTTGACACATGTAGCATTCTAGAACGGCTGAGTAACCGTATGAATACGACCACTACGCTATCTGAAGTTGTGCGGGTATATGGCAGACTATTTAGAGCAAAGTTCTCGAATATCGAACAAGCTTCACATGCAAGCACTAAACTAGCAAATACTAGACAATGAAATGAAATATATTCTGTTGTATGTTCTAGTAAATAACTGCAACTATTGACAGACGTATTCCATTTCTTCTTTGCTCTTGGCATGATAGTAGAATGTGTTTGTTTAGAAAAACAGTAGAATTTTCTCTTAAATTCAAACTCCTTTATCTTTATATCAGCACTTGCATAATCTGTATATCTTTAGCTATTTTACCGAGAAATATAATCTGAGACATGATCCATATCCCTTTATACCCTTGTTCAACTTGTTCAACCTTCAGTACGTGTAAGGCTTCAGATTATTAATGTTCCTTCTCTTCCTCTTTGGGAACGAGGAAATGCCAGAAAGGGTTGGTTAGATTAAAATGCGTTCAGAGCAAAAGCCAATTAAGGGTTGTGGATACCGATATTGTGAGAGCAAAGTCTTGTAACATTTAATAAACATAGCCCAAGCTGTGAACCATGTGTGGAAGACGTTAGTAGGTTACAACAGCTGTTAGCGAACCCTGTTTCAACTTAGACGGTGTTCTTTATAAATTCTGATAAAAAGGAAAATAGCCGTAAAAATAAATCAAACATTATGTAGGTACTACGATTGGATTTCAAATTGTATAGGTAGAAGATGGCATAATGGGAAACCGTGAGCGATTTCCGTTGACCGTAATTTAAGGAATCTCAAACGTATAGAAAATTAAAATTCTAAGCCAAGCTTTATCCCTTTTGATATAAATGATTGACAATATAATTGTAAATGTGAACAATACATGATAGACTAGGTTTCTTAAAAACAATAAATTGGTTTCAATTAATTCGATACAAAATTTTCAAAGAACGATTCAAATAAGGTGCCTACCCATAAATAGGTCACACAATCTTAAAACAAACACACAAAACAAACAGAAACAAACTTTATCAATTATAATTTCAATGGGTAAGACTTTTTGTATCATCGAGTTACATTATACAAAATCGATATTCAAAAACATGGACATGAATTAGATATAAAACGAGATTGTCCTTTATGATTATGTTTTATTTGTCTAGGTTTACCCTCAATCATAACATTCTTACTTAAGAAGGTCTCCTAGCTTATCTTTCGGTACAGTAAAGACCATAAAGTGCCTTCTGCGGTCAAAGGTTCTTGAGATATAACCTACAGCGTTAGGGACAGTAGCCGAGTATTTGATTCACTAAGGAAGGGACAGTCGTTATCCGTTTGTTAGAAATTCAAAGAGTAATAACTGTGTGGTTAATTGAGTCATCAAATTGGCGATCTTCGGTATTATCCGCTTAGAACATTCACCATTTGGAAGTTACCGATTAGCGGTCGTTTATAATTGGTTGGATTGCAACCCTATTGTCTTAAATTGACAAAGCTTTCAACAGCTATTGTTTTCCAGTGAAATAAGTTATGATCTCCTGGGTTATTTAGTGCTTAAGTTATTCCAGTGCTTAAAAGATCCGCAGGCTTGGCTACCAAAATATCATCGAAAACGTTTAACGTCGAAACGAAATGCATGACATGCTCGATATGCAGGCAACCGGCCAGCGGCCTGTCTAATCCTCCAAAGCGAATAATTAATTAAATTAAAGAAAAACACAGACAGGTTGATTATATTTTTATCCAAGCGTTAAATTAGTTTTCAATGAAATCCAATTAAAGCGCGTCCATCAGTTGTCCCGTGAATCTGGAACAAACAGATAATTTATGGAAGATGTTGTTTTTGATGTCTCTGGAAGACATCAAAAACAACAGAGATAAACTTTCTCCTAGAAAATATTTTTTTATTAAGATACTTCCTCTTTTCGACGGTTAAATGTTGATTTATTCGGGATGGAGTGATATTTAAGAAGAAAAGTAAAATAAAAATATATTAGGTAGTTACGCTAGTCTATTGGATGTCAAAGTTATATTATATCATTGGGCTCGAATATTACTTTATTTGGTATAGTGGCAATTAGCCTAATGAACTAAGTACCTAATATGTGGAGCGCCGTAATATCATTATACAATTACCTATATTATACCAATATCTCTTAATTGTTATCTGTATTAATAATAATAAAGCTGAAGAGTTTATTTTTTTGTTTGTTTGTTGGACGCGCTAATCTCTGGAACTACCTCGGATTTAACAAAATCTTTTTGCATTTGATAGCCCAATTCTCGAGGAAGGATATTTAATATCACGCTAGGACCCTTGGGAGCCGAGCAAAAAGAAAAAAAAGTCAGAAAGAACGCTAAGTGAAAACGAGGTAATAGCGCGGGCGGGCGATACGATGCGACGGGGTGGGACGATACAAGAAATTTCACGCAGACGAAGTTCCAGGCAGAAGCTAGTCCTAGAATAAAATCAGTCTGGTATTCACGTAAATAAGAGAAGTGATTAAAATGAAATTGAAGCCTAAATTAGTTAAAGGTGCCAATTTCAAATAAATTATTCTTATCTCTTCGCTTCGCTCTCAGCTCTTGTAATTCGAGTGTCTTTGTCGTCCATTTCGAGATCAAATATCAGTTCATTCCGACAAAGTGATTGATTTTCAAGGCGGTGTTTAACTAGCAACTGTCCAGCTAAGCTTTATTAGCAAGTAGGAGCGTATTCGATGAAATGGAACGTCTACTGTTGTAATATCTGTGCGAATTTTATCGTTCAAACCTCAAAATTATCGTCGCTACCGGTCTACTTCAGTAACATTTTTATTGGATAGAAAAGTAAACTCATTTATTCACACATTAAATTCGTCATTTTGTTAAATGATTTATGAGAAACCGCTTAACGAAAGGTCTCAAAGTGGCGCGCGTCTAAATGGACATAAATATTTCACCAGTGAATTGAAACGGGAGCCGGGGGAGGTCAACTGAGGTCCACGGCGGCAGGGGGTGGCGGCTCCTGATGAGTTGTCAGCAAAAAATGGCGTCAGTTGCCTTATTATATTGCTTATTTTTCATTTTGAAGTATAAGCGAGCAAAGGAAGAGGAAAATGCGCAACACAAAATTAATGTATTCACTCAACTTGGATAATTTATTAGAGTTGAGTTTGTATCACCATTTGCGCAATTGCCTGTTGTAGATTTCGTGGTAACCTTTATCGTTTCAATTTCAATTGGACTGACTGCCAAGGTGGAGCCACAAAAGGAAATTTTCTAAATTCCTCATTTCAAGTCGTCAAGTCCACTTGGAGCAACTCAAACAAATGTAGTCGAGAAAGCTGACGGTTATGGAAAAAGTTTGAAGATTATAAATTTTCAACAATGGTTGTCAAACATTTCCTTTCGATATAATTTCGAAAAAGCTACTATAGCAGAAATGACGCAATGAATAATAAATCTATCGCAAACTAAACCGCTAAACATCTTTATTGGATATTTTTAAAGTGTCTTAATAAGGGCCTGAAATGTTACTGAAACAAGGTCAATAATTTTTATCTGGAATATCGTCATGGTTGAAAAATATCTGTCCCTATGGATCATCATCCGTTTTCCTAACTAGTATCCGAAATCTAGGTAGACGAAGTCGTGAGTAAAATCAAGTTTTAAACAAAATATTTGTGTAGTTTGTGATAAAAATATACCTACTTCGTAGTCACAAGAGGAATATAAATCAGTAAGACCCACATGATAAGCAATTTCACGAATATTGGTGAAATATCACATGATATGATAATCCTTGTTAGCTCAGACAGTATGTACGAGGCTTGAATAAATTGGGACAGGCTCGTATGTCAGCATGAACGATTCTAGGAAATTGATATTTTAGATATTTGAAGAGCATTGTTATTTGACGGCAGAATAACTGTTAGGTATGGAGCTACTTGTTCAGAGATATAATAACATTAGATCATATCGATGGTCTAGAAAACAGATGTTGTAAGTGCAGATTTTGTAAAAAAAAGGACTGTATTGGTTGGACATACGGATGTGTTTACTAATCATTGCAATCATCAGAAAACCAATTTTCCGTCTCCTTCTACCCTTTTCAGTTGATACATTATTAAGTAACAGTGTATAAGACCTAAAGTCTATTAATAATCGTTATCATCATTTCTTTTTTATTATTGTGGCTTCCTAAAAATTAAAACTCTTTTATTATTTTTGGTACTTTCCAATATTTCTGTTTTCAAATTCAAAGTCAAAGTCAAATCATTTATTTCAAGTAGGCCCGTATAAGGCACTTTTGAACGTCAAAAATTTACAAAAAAAAATTAATTGATTCTAGTTGCCCCTTCCAAAAGGTAGTTTTCGTATGGAGAAGAATGGGCAAGAAACTCCACCGTTACTCTTTTAAAATGTTTTACAATATTTTGTATAAGTACATTAGTTATATAATTATATGTGAGGACGATGCACCTAGAATAAAATTATTATACCACAATAGGTAAAAAGAATTAAGAATTAAGAAAATTTCAATTGTATAAAGTGATTTCATTCGTAACAAGGTCGGTGTTCACACACACTTAAGTGATTTTATCACAACAACACCACAATGATTCTCTCTGCTCTCAAAACGGTGAAGGAAAACATCGTGAGGAAATCGACATGACCAAAAATTCCTACCAACTAAAAATCACCCCACCATACTTAAAATACCCTATAGACCTATAACCAAAAATTCGAAGACATGTGACATCTGCCAACGTAGTACTGGAACCGGGTCCGCGTGGTAGATTACAGCTCACTCCCTCTCGAAGAGAGGAGGCAGTGTCCCATAAATGGTAATATTATAGGGTGATTATGATAACACCACAATCTTGCCCTAGAAAACACGTGGGTGAGTGTTTGACTGAATATTTTAAGCCCACCTAATATTTTTGTACTTTACCTAATAATGATAAAGTGTTCTATAACTGTGTATTTATAACGAAGTAACAGTAGGTATGCTGTTTTTTCAGGATTTTTTTTTGTAAAATGATCTTTGAACATTGCTGATATAATGATAAGTTCCATGCCTACAGTTTCCATCTGCACAACCGTCAAGCAAATAGGACTCAGCCTCTTGAAGATAGGTGGCATCGAGTACTACACAAAAAAACATTCTAGAAAGGACTTTGACAAAAAAAATGGCACTATACACCTCTCAAATAAAGTGCCGTTAACTGCATAATAGTGACGCTACATCGGCTTAGCTAACGTGCCGTAAGAATTGCATTGTCATTGTTACTATCACTGTCACTGCCACTTGTTATTTTGTTTCATTGTTGAGGTAAGTTCGCTGTAAAACACCACATTCCCAAAACATTACATTTTCTTGTGCCTAAACGGACCCTGGCGTAATGTGGTCACAGTTCTAAACTAATCTAACCTACCTTTCAGCCACTTTCATTTGCTAATCCAAGGGGTAATGATGGCTACACTTAAGTTTAGCCGGCTATAGAAGAAAGAAATTAACATTTGCCTTTCCTCAAAAACAAAATAACAAGTGACAGTGACAATGACAATGCAATGCTCAACAATCAAACAAAATAACAAGTGACAGTGACAGTGACAATGACTATGCAATGCTTACGGCACTTTACCACTTCACTTTACGGCTGAGGCAGCGCTACTAATATGCCGCAAATAGCGGCACTCTATACACTTCCAAAAAAAATTGCGCGTGCAGCACCGTACACGTGATAAAAGTGTGAAACTTCTTAAAAAATACAGAATAAGGGAAATTGAGACAGAGATATCTTTCTTCTCTGTCTTGTAACGAAAAGTGCCTAAAAGTGACGCGTCTTTGAAAGGAGATTGTTTTTTTGTTCGGCGTTTAGGCCCACCAAAAAATGTGGCGTCTATTAATGAAATGCATGTTGATTTGTTCTTTATGATCTCTTGATTACTGTAGTAGTAATCATTTTACTTCATAAAGAAATACTACCATAACCTAAAAAATATAACTCTAAAAGAGCTATTGTTTAGTGAGTGGGATGGCCTCACCGCTATTATAATTTAGTAAAATAGTGCACTGTTCAGCAATAAATAGCAGGAATAAAGTGTATTTTGAACGGTTTATGAAATCAAGAATCACACAATATGTAACAAAGCATTTTTATTACTGTCAGTATATAATATCAATTTCAACGTCAGACGCTTTAGAAGTAGATACTACCTATTTCATCTAAAAACGATGCAAGTCGCTCAACTTCTCATCTTGATATCGTGTCCAAGATAAAAATACTTAAATACCGCACGCTCAACATTACATGTGCACAATAGCCAACAATACCAACGTCTGCCCACCAATTAGTTGCAACACCCAACCAACAGTATCCAGCAAGAGTAGCTCTAGTGTTATAAATTGATGTCCTAGGTACCTAAATAATGGGCACGCCATTATTGCGGCGATAAGTCCCCTCTATGAGGAGTGGCTAGAGAGGCGCCACGGCGTCCTCACCTTCCGCCTGACGCAGGTCCTCACCGGACATGGTTGTTTCGGGAAGCTCCTGTTTCGTATCAGGCGGGAGAAAACACTCGGGTGTCATCACTGCGTGGATCGCCCGGAGGACACGGTGGAGGTCTGCCCGGGTTGGGCAGAGCATCGCCGTGTCCTCGTGGGGGCGGTTGGTGGCGGGGATCTCTCGCGTCCGGCCCTGGTCCAGGCCATGGTACGGAGCGAGAGGGCATGGGAGGCTGTCACCTCCTTCTGCGAAGCAGTCATGCTCGCGAAGGAGGAGGCGGAACGCATGAGGGAAAGGCAAACTTCGCGCCCTCACGCCCCTAGCCGCCGCAGGAGACGCCCTGGGCGTCGGGAATCGCAGGCCGATTCCCGGGCACCGTAGGCGCGGGCTTGCGGACGATGAGCAAAGGCTAGCTCGCCGTCCGATAAGGACCAGGCCCGGGTCGACGGCGCGTTGTGTTCCACGCGCACCTCAAAGAGATGTCAGCAGAAGTGAAGGGGTCCGTTAGGACCGATGCCTGCCGGGGTTGCGGGAAAGTCCGAAAGGGATACCGTGGCCCCTGGCAACGTACAGGCAGCTGAAGAAACACGGGTGGGTTTTAGTCAGTAAGAGTCTGACACGCCCTCCCGCTCCGCCCAGAGCGGGAAAAGTTATTTGATAATTTCCCAACCAAAAAAAAAAGTTTGTCCAGAACTGATTTATTTGGATATATTTATCATCAAAACAGTGATGCACGACTATTTGCGCCCTGCAGGGTTTAAATGCGGCAAATGACAGAGCTATCCAATCTGTGTGACTACATTATTCGTCGGACATATAGAAAAGAAGAAATATTATTCGTCTTCTTCTTTACAAGTGAAGAAGTACAAGAAAGATATTAATGTTCAACGATGATCTGAGTATGCCTAGCCTTGAATCTTCTAAGCACAAGGCTAGAGGTGTCGGGTCTAATTAATAACCACCCCCTTATGCATGGATTATCTTTTCCCCAAACAACATTGCACAATACAACTTGGTACAATATCCAATCTTAATCATGATTTGCCCTTCATTCCTGATAAAATTAACATCGTAACCGAACTAATTTGCAATACACAATAATGCTAATTAAACACTGGAATGCCAATACAGTATGCACAAGAGTACTAAGTGAATTTTTCATGTTCTTAAATATTCTTCCGAATACCTAATGGATGGTAATATTTATTTTCTACTCATGATAATACAGATAAGTACTCTATATAATGGTTAAATAATAAACACACTATTACTGCACATTTTTGTATAGGTAATAGCGTGTTAAACTTTCAACTTTCTTCAAACTGCTCTACTGCACAATTATCAAAACTGCAAGACAATCGATATATTTTACTTGCTATTTTTGGAATTTCGTGTCTACAAAGCTGTCGACTACTAACTTCACACGTTTCTCTAAGGTCCTCTTGTGATTTATCTAGCTGAGCTGCACTATATCACCTGAGAGAAAATATACAAAATATTTACTTGTACGAGTATTATTTATGAATGTCTGTCATACATACAAAATTAAAACTAAATGTTGAAAACTAAACTAAACGTTATTCATTGCTGCATCAAAATTAGGATACAATGAGTGTCTCTAACAAGTACAGAATAGAGGTCGTTCTATTTCTTTGAGACAAAGAACTCGTCGCGCGAAGCTATTCACTAATATCCTCTTTGTGAGCAGAATTGAGTCTAGCTGACTAATGCCTATTTGGAGGTAACTAATTATTCCGTCAATAGGATTTATCGACAAGGCCACGGACTATTACGTTGTCTCTTTTGTAAATAACTAACGAATCAAGAAAAGGTAAGATTATCTCAATGGTAAGAGCTTGCATTATCTCTTTGTGAACACAGACGTAATTTTCAGTGAGTATATTATCTCAGCTGTTAGGAGTGCGGGAGCAAGGTTAGTTTCATGAAATGTTATTAAAACAATAGCACAAATATATGCATTAGGTACATCCACGCCTACTCAACTTATAAATAAGAAAATATTTACAAACTTTGCATTTACCTTGAAATTGAACAGGTGTACACTTACCTATGTTTTGAATTGAAAATACAATTGGAGGCAATTACAAGTTCGAATAAATTGGATGATTATTAAATGCCAAATCTTAGGATTGATTTCTCAATAGCCAAATAAACCTTTTCAGTATTCAGAAGGATCATATTGAAGTATTGAAAGCTTTTCTAGGGAAAATTTGCCAACAACTTAAATACAAAACTCGCCCCGTTAAGACCTCACTAGTAGTTTTTCTTTATATTTTTACGTATACTTAAGTTTTTTTCTTACAAACATTTGTTATTACATATTTAACACCTCCCCTGTGTCGCTACACGATGACAACTTGTGAACGTTATCTCCTAATAAAAACACTATAAATGTTTTGTACGATTCATCTTATCTGTGCCAATGGTATTGAATGTATGATATTTTAAAATAAACAGAGAATTTATAGCCATCTTTTCTTAGTATTTAAAAACAAATGGCAAAATCTGCCAGAAATTGTGTGAAAATCTGAAACACCCGAGACAAGTGGTCTGTTCACTTTACTCAACCTCCGAAAATAAATGTGGGCAATTACGTTAATATAAACATTATAGCTATACAAGAAAATAAATGTTTCTGTTCGTCTGACACTGTTTAAATTAATTTCTCCGCGATCAACGGACCGATATTTCATAGCTTGTGATTGGCACTTTTATTTATTCCTGGGCTTATTTCTTTTTCACGGTGTATTGTTTTTTTTGAGCGCGGTCGAGTTGAGAGGGGCAGTGGAGCACTGTAATTATTACGCAGTTGTTAGACTTTGTGTAGAACAGTAGAACGACGTGTGCTTGAATAATTGCCATTGTTCGAAGTAATTTGCTCCGCGTTTGCTTCATGAACTTTCTACTTTCATAAACATTTTTGCTCATCTTCTTTCAATACAAGTATTAATTATAATAATGTACGAGTAGGTACACTAGCCAAAGTTACACCGTTATTAATATTGACTTATCCTACCTATCAAAATTAAACCAATATTATACCGCAGTAGATTCTGAAGCCCGTAGGGAGTGCTTTTGCGTAATCGCGTAATTAAGATACTCTGTAACTAAGATACAGCCCATGTACACATGGCGCAAGTCAAACAATCTATTACTCCGACCAGATGTTCAGATACCAACTGCTTGTTGGTAAAATATAATAGCGCCTTTCATAAGGAAAATGTTCCCATATCCATTCCTCAAACATAACTGAGTGATTCTTCGGCAAGTTTACTCAAAGAAATATTAGAATACAGGGTGCAATGCCACGAGCCAAGGTAAAGAAATAAATTCCTAAAACCGCGAGGAGTCAGAAAACAAACAAGTGTACAACTTTGAGCTCGTAAATCATAAAAAAGTCGTATGGGTTCCCGACGCCACTGAGAATATAAAACATTCCCAAACTTGATGGAAATACAGCTATATATCAAAAGGACCCATATTTTAACACATAGCATACTTGCAAAGTGCGAAATGATATATTATCCAGTAGGGTACTCAAGATCAGAAAGAAAGGTCTCACTCATAATTATTCACCACTGTACGTGGACGGAATATCAAATGAGAACTAATGCATTCTGTGCAGGTTATTAAAAATAGCGCGCCGTCACTTGTTATTTCTGTTAAGTATCAACCGTGCCACTTACAGCAGAATACTTGCTCCTGAAATAAATGAATCCACTCTAATTATGAAATGAATTTGATTATTTACAAGCAGAGTTTATATTAATAAGTAGGTAGATATTTAAGACTGTCATATATTAATTACGTTACTAAAATGAATGTCTAAATGTGTAGGTAGAATGGCAAATAAACCTACGAGAATAAAACTAGAAATTCGAATGAAAAGTATCTATAGAGGAGTGTACGCAACAGATATGTTCGATGTCCGCCCAGCTCAGCACAAAAGGTACTTGAACAATCAAAATACCAACAAAATAGAAAAGAAATGAATCCGCGCAACGAACAAAGAAATAACTTAAGAGCTTATTGTTTGCAATCAAAAGTTTTTCATAAATGGCGCGGATTTCCAGCTTAACGTACAGCTCCATTCAATCGAGAATGAAGATTTAAATTGATTCTATGTTCGGCTAGTAGCGGTGGATTGGATCAAAGAAAATAATAGCAGCGATGGGCGGCGGCGTTAAATTATGTACATACAAACAATGCGGAGACTGATCTGCATTTTATTGTTCCCCGTACGTATACAGACCTATATTGTACTCAACATCTATCCAGCCTTTCCCCAACTATGTTGGGGTCAGCTTCCAGTCTAACCGGATGCAGCTGAATACCAGTATTTTACTTGGAGCGACTGCCTATCTCATCTCCACAGCCCAGTAACTGGGCAATACGATACCCCCTAGTAAAACCGGTTATCAGACCTATCTACTAATAGAGAAATATATTCCATTTAACATAATAAACTACTATACAGCGTATATAATTGGCACACGTAGTTCTCTTCTACAAATTTTCATAATGTGCTAGTTACTGTAAAAAAGAGAAGAAAACTATATGATTAACTTTTGCAATCCTGCATAAGTCGTAAGTTTTAAACTTGGAGAAATAGGTCATCATGAAGCTGGCAGGCGCTCTACTGTGCGAGGATTAGGTATACCTAAGTCTAATATAGTTATGAGTATAACCATCGAACACTGCGCATTATATTTAATCCTAGATTTCTTTCTGTATAGCGCTAATGCACGAACACAGTTTGATCGTCATGTTTATATAATATCCTTCACGCTCCTGTACAGTATTTCTTAAGTTTTGCAGAATTTATTTATTTCTCTCTCTATTAGAACACTATCATTACAGGTTCATCACCTAATTTTGAAAAAATAATATATAAGAAACCTAAACAATAAAAGCAACCTTTCATTCAATAAGTATATAATGAAATATACAATAACATATCTGTTACAACACAATAATATAACAGCTGTTAAAATATATCTGTTCCACAATAGCACGCAACACTAATCTACATTAGGTAAAGTATAAAATAAATAACAATAACCTTGCGAATACACTCAAATTACATGTGAATAAATCAATTTTGATGTGAAGATCGTTAAGAGGGAACAGGGTCTGCGAATCTCCATAAAAATGTATTCCCCTATTTTCTTCCCGAATAATGCCTCTAGAGCATCCCTTTTGTTTTCCTAAAATCAAGGTCTGCTGTAGACACGTCCTTGTTATTTCCTTTTTTTCAGCAACTTATTGGTAAAGAAAATATGACCCTCCAAAAAATACACAAAATGCCCCATTTTTACCGCCGTGATTAGAGGACTACCAGACAAATTCGAAAAGTTTTTAACATAAAAGTAAATGATAGGAACCTAGACGTACTCTTTCTAAGAAAAATTATGAAAAATATAATTAAATCTGCTCTGTTTTCGAGGGGAAATACGAATACGAAACGTCGATCTCGTCAATTTTTTTTGTGATATAATCGGTCTGAGCTGCAGCTGTCCCTATCGCACTCTATGGAGGCAGACTTGAGGTGAGACGACGGCAATAGTTTTTTTAAGTACCTATTTTTCAAATTCCTCGCAGCCCCTGTTCCCTGCGTCGTTCCGTTCGTCCCTCTTAATGACCCGACGAGTTTTACACGAGTTTTAATAAATAAATATCTAGTTTTCATTTAGTAATTGATGATAAATGTAAAGGCACTTAAATAAAATAGTGTAGGACCAATTTCCTAAGCATCACATATTTCCAACTCATGAAGATGAATACCGTTGACATTTTCGTTTCGTGTCTATTCTGACCATAAATAACGGATGTTATGTGGTTATAAAACACGGGTCGTAAATTTACTATCCAATTCCTACATACTACTATGTATGATCTGCCTAAAGATGTATGTGTCAGGAGACGTGGTGGGACGAGGGACTTATGTTCTAAAATATATTACAAAACAATGTAACAACGGCTAGCTTTGACGGTTTATTTATTGATCTATGTTCGTAATATCATCGGATTACGTTGAATTACTTAGCATCGTTACAAAAAATATTCCCTAATCATAACTAAAAATAATAAAATAGGTTCTGTACAATTACAGTCGATATTAAGATAGTTTCGAATGATGTATGACCCTTTAAATCTCTCAATATATTTTTGTTTTACTAACGGGACCCGGATATTTTTGCCACTCAAATAGGATTTGTGTATTTAGCCTCATTCCTCAAATTTATTGTTTTTCCTTGTGTTATTATTCTTTTTTTAGTTAGGCAACCCTTAATTCAATATAAGGCTGTCAGTTACTTATTACCTTAAAGTCTTTATCGACATGGGAAAATCTTGTCTTCAAAATCGACATGGTGGACCGGTAGACCTGAATCAATATAGATCAAAATATTCTGCGTAAACTTAAGAAGAAGACTTTGATCAATATTGATTACGCGTATTATGAAGTTTGGTACAATTTTCTTACATGATAGAGCCTTATTGAATTTGTGAGTTTAGGCAAACATTCACGAAGCTATAACGATGTTATCTTATGTTTACTCGCTTTGGCATCTGAAACAAGTCGATCGTTTACTTGAATTACCCGTTATGCTCTGTTTTTATGACATGAAATACCTGTTCCGAGAACGAGGCAGGTAGATAATAAAAGTAACTGTTTGTTATCTACAAACATTATGTGATGGAAAACTCACAAAGCTTGGATTGGGATTTAGAGAGATTCGGGACGTAGCGCGTACGTACCGCCGACGTACGAGTTTGAAAGGAATTACAGAGACATTACATTAGTCGTATTATCCAGCTGGGAATTGCTCAAGGATTCCTTGATCCCCTTTCTAGACTCATTTTGATTTGTTTTTTTTCATCTTACTTACACTCACTGAGTTTCCGGTCGATGATTGATTAATGACTAAATTGATTCATGGATGGTTCCCGCAAAAATAAATCAAGCTACTTTTTCGCCACGACAATGACCTTTCATTGAGAAACGTAAAAAAAATACAGTGATTTTAAAATCTAAATAAAATATCGGAGTACCGAAATACTATATCGAAACTTCCTAAAATAAACATTCATTAAGTAAAATACTGGTATTCAGCTGCATTCGGTTAGACTGGAAGCTGACCTCAACATAGTTGGGAAAAGGCTGGACAGATATATATATTCATTACTGATATTACGAAAACATGCTCGTTATTCGGATGAATTGAATCCAATTGGAAGTTACAAATTGTTTCCGACATTTGCAAAGCGAAGCAAAGCTATGAAAGCTCTGAAAACTTACAAATGGCTGTGTCAAATTGTCCGGTTAGCATTTCAGTAGCAGCTCTCAGTACTACCGACATTCCCTGCATTAATTAGAAATGCCTGCAAATGAGTATGTGTAAGGCTTTTTTTTTTTTTTTTTTGGGTGGGAAATTATCAAATAACTTCTCCCGCTCTGGGTGGAGCGGGAGGGCGTGTCAGACTCTTACTGACTAAAACCCACCCGTGTTCCTTCCGTTGCCTTTACGTTGCCAGGAGCCACGGTATCCCTTTCGGACTTTCCCGCAACCCTGTATGTGTAAGGCTGCACCGACCACTTTAATTGGTTGCGGTATGCTGAAGTTCACGGCTCGCTGAATCGGAAACATCGCCTTTAATCAATGCCTAATTAATAAAATTGTACGAAGTTTACACTTGATGATGTAATGGATATTACTCGTAAATAAATTGATGTATTGATTACTAATAATCTCGCTTCTGAACACGGTTCAGTATAATTGGCTTCCCGTAGTGATTGACGCTGTAATGGACAGAAATGTCGACGATATACAGGGTGGATTTTTGAGATGAGGCAGTAAGGGCAGTTACCTGAACCGTTGTAGCTACAGGAAAACGGTCTTAGGAGACTGTCCTTAACTTTTTAGAACATTTTGATCTGCATACACAGATTTTGATTTTGAAAAACATGTACAGACAACAAGAAAGTAGATCAAAAAAAGTTTTTGTAAAAACTGTTTGCTGACTGTATTTTTTTTTTCAAAATCTGCGGAATCAAAATGTCTCAAAAAGTTAAGGATAGGCTCCGAAGACCGTTTTCTTGTAGCTACAACGGTTAAGGTAGCTGCCCTTACTGCCGCATCTCAAAAATCAATCCTGTATAAACACTTAAATTGAATCAAAGAGTTTAACCAGTTACTAGAGTTCTACAAGGTAACTGACAACATATTGTTTATGCTAGCGCTGAAATACATGATTTTCAACAACATATTTTGGTGGCATGTGCTTTAGAACTAGTAAATAAAGAGTGATGGCAAGCCGATGGCTCGCAAGTCGCAACGTAACCGACACATTCCGTTTCGTTATTAGTAAATATGATGTACTTGCGTGACTCGCGTAGCTAAACAGCCTACACCGCTATTCAATATAGTCAAGAAAGGATTCCCACCAAATAAAGAAATGTCCCAAGTTATTCAATTGTTTTCTTTCTCGTGCATGAGCTATATTCAAATGTATGAGTGGAATTTTTCAATATCGGTCTGCCTTTGAATCCGCTTTGCTGTTGTTCAGCAGAACACATTTTATGGAAAATATTTGAATTTTATGTGAAATAAATTCAGAATGTAATGTGTATTTTTCAAACGAATGTAGAATTTCAGTATGTTTACAACAGTGTTAATTGAGCAGTTTTATCGTCATCTCCGGAGTTTTGACAGCTGATTTAATCTACACCTTCTGTCCCATATTTCTTATTTGCAGCTTTGAAGTTTTTTAATAAAATGTATATTCAAAGTCACCGGCTCATTCATCACGAATACGAGTAAAAAAAGGCCTCGTCCGTCTATCACAGACGTCATCACTGGCCTTATAATATTACCAATAAAGTTTCTATGAAATAAGACCCTCTGACGCGTCCAGCAGATCCCTTCAGAGGTCTTTTATCCGAAGAGGATTTCCAACAAAAGTACGTAATCAAGTATATACGAGGATAAGGCGGAGTTGAGTGTGCTTGTGAAATAGAACTCCCAAGTCAATAACAACGTTATTAATCTCCTTGAACTTACTGCTTATGAACGTTGCCTTATCTGTAATAATCATATATTCTATAAGATTATCTCGTGTTTCTTATGCATGTTTATATTACGCGGAATAAAGTGAAATTATTTGTAAGGAGCTTATTGGAGACAGTATTGTTTTATCGGATTTCTCACTCATTTCTAGGCTCTCTCAGGTGCCTGCAATTTAGCCAAACGCGAACAAATCCTGAAAAGAGCTAACGACCTCGCCAGTCCCAAAAATCCGATTCCATTTTCAAAATTGATTGCTACAGTTTTTTTTTTAAACGAGTTAGATTTATTGGTTCGTCTAAATTTGAATAACTCTACCTAACGTAGCCCCAATGTAAACGTCGCACTCATGGTTTTATAGGAATATTTTGAGTAAAAGGGTTTTATGTGGTTTTAACATAAAACGTGTTAATACTGTTAATATGGGTCAAAATATGAGTTCTCGTTACTAAAAGGATTATTTTACCTATTCGTAATACCATGTAGGGTTTTGTTCCAATAATTTTAATTGAATAACTAAGCTTTAGTATGACAAAACACAAACGATGCAGAAAGGTATATTGTGCTCAGAAATATAAACTCAAATACAACATTTGTTAGAACTGGCCCGCTCTCCCCTCCACAATAGTCAGAATTGTATGCCAGTCATCCCAACTATCACAGTGAAAGTATGCTAGATTTTTTTAGGCTTTAGTTCATAGATTTTTAGCAAATGTGATGGTAAGCCGGAAGTAAATATGTCTATCAAAGGACGCAGATGTTTGACAAACGAGAATAAATTCCACAGCGAAAACCTTAAGTAAAATCCAACCTCTCTTCAAAGGCATACTATTCTATCAACGACTACTTAAATGATAAGAATAGTTGGTCGCTGTGATTAACTCAAGACAATGTTTAAATGTTCTTTCTCCAGAATTAGCTTACTTACTGACAGGTTATATGAGTTTATATAATTGTTTATAATTTTACTAATTTTACTTTATTTATTGTTGACATAATCTACTCATTACAATGTTTTTTTTTATGAGTTGTATTGCAATATGTGGTTAGCTAGCGACCTCGATAATTTTTTACTTTACCTCAATGGTCCTAGTTTATCAATTATAACTTCTAGTTACAGCTATATGTAAGCGGGCACGCCCTTTATGTCTGGAGGCTTTTATTTAGATATTGTTTTCGTTAAGTTATTTTTATTTCTGCTTGAGTATAGTTCTCGATGTTTTTGGTTGGTATATTGGCGTGTGCTAGCTGTCATATGGCTATTAATTTTATAATTTAAATTATGTTTTGTGTTGCGTAATGTAAATATCATTTTGCATACTATTATATAGAATCTTTTTTACTGAACAGACAGCTGTGCTGCTGGGGAGTTTGTTGCGCCACTTCTTCTTCCCAGCTAAAGCACTAGGAAGTGGTGAAGGGCGTTTTGGGGGACTGTCTTATGTAATTTTGACGTTCGAAAAGTGCTGATTCTCAGCCTAGTTTGAATAAATGACTTTTGAATTTTGTTTTTTTTTTTTTTAATCTTATCGAGCTTTTGCGATTCACATCCATACCGTACGACCGTACCTTGATTTACTGAATATTTAGTATCATAGCATCGTTGTCTTACCCTAGGGCGAGTTCTAATTAGTTATTCAAATTTATTGGTCTTTAACGCGTTCATCGAAGAACGCGTTAAAGACCAATAAATTTGTAAAAGACCATTTTTTTTTTACAAAACTAAAGTTGGGTTTACACCACGAAGTAAATACAGATTTACTTCTTGCTTCATACGTTTACGAGTGTAAACCGTATCTACTGAAAACGCTGTAAATCCGCAATTTCCCGGAAGTGACAAGATACAGGCTAACAGTAGGTAACATTATAACATAATATTATGTCCATGACCGGTTTACATTTTCCGCATTCTGTGAACATTGTCAATTTGCATACATACATACGTTAGAGAGGCTTTTGAGCGTACGGATTATATAGGTCAGCAATTAGCAGATGGTTATTTACTTCTAACCTCATTTGACTGGAATAAGTCATTAAAAAAATTATAGAATTTATCATATCAGTCCACTGGTGGCTATAGGGCTCTCCTATTTATTGCCTTTAAACCCTACCTACTTGAAATCCTTGAAATCACGAAATTTCTTATGCCTATTTTTGTCATGTCAGTACGATTACATATCCACATAGTTACCTTCATATTATATATAAACTTTCGCCGGTTTCCTTGCGAGTAGGCAGAAACTTAGGTTTGAATATAAGAATAAGAATAATTTATTTGTTCAAAAATATACAGACATTTAAATTATAGTGATAGACTATAATACACTTAATTCTATGATCAGATATTGAACATCTGTGTCTGAACTAGATATACAATATCTGTATTTCAGACATCAGCGCTCTTCCCCTATTGTAGGCGACACTTCAAAATTAAAATTGTTTGACCTCAATACACATCTATAACATTCGACCAGAGATATAAAATAAAAGGAAATGATAAATGTAGGAGAATAATCTAAAATTAGATGTATAGTGATGGCTTCCGGTGACTATAGGTAAATGAGTGTATGTGTGTAGGACGGTGAGTATTATTATAAGCTATTTACCACTTACTTAGGTTTTCCGTCTCTTTGTAGTTTAGCTTGCGAAAATAGTCTATTACCGTAAGTTTACATCTGCTCCTTTAACGACGATTTACCTCCTTTTACGATTACTGACAAATGCTTGCACTGACAGGACAGGTCCACTAAAATCTGTGTGGTTCTTTTCTCAAAAGACCATTTCAGACACTAATCTACATGGTCCTCATATGGCCTGACCAAGATTATGTCTGGACTTTAAAAGGGACTGTGACCTCTGAGTTTGTTTCGGCCTGTCAGATAGGAAACGCCGAACTCATCTAGCCATTTTTTTTTTTTTTTGTAAGATGACGTGTAAAAGTGATTCCAATATCCTATTTACAGAATAAACAATTTCATTTCAGTAAAATTTTCAGAAATCTGTCATAGATTTGATTTCTGTTTTCTCTGATTCAAGCTAACCTACCATAGTCCATTTACAATCACTACCCCACCACAATTTAAAGAACAGAATACCACAAGAGAGAAATAACGTAATAACGCAAGCAACGTTGTGGGCGAAACGAAGTGTTTAATGAAGTGCTTTCTCCTAAATCACAAAATTCCCGAGACAGTCGCGCTTAGCTGTAATTTAATTTCGCTCATTATAATATATCGTATAATTATGTTTAAATATAATGTTTAAGATGTTAGAAGTAATATTTGCGATGTTTTCGTACTCCCTTGTACTAATTTTCGTTCCAAC
Organism: Xanthia icteritia; assembly: GCA_949128155.2. NCBI lineage: Eukaryota > Metazoa > Arthropoda > Insecta > Lepidoptera > Noctuidae > Xanthia > Xanthia icteritia. The sequence continues at coordinate 9,354,540 of OX421941.2, forward strand.
ATAAATTGTGGAAGTAGTAGGTATAATGTATTCTGGGCGCTTAGAGGCAACTGTGCTGAGTATTTAGCACACAGAAAAGATTATTGTTAATTAGTTTCTAAAATACTGTTTAATATTTCCTAGGTAGAGTTTGGAATTTCATTACGAACCGGTTCGAAAGGTTAATCCTTAAATAATGCTGCGTCCTAGCCGGGTATACTATCAAACAAATAGGTCGGTACAAATTGTCAGGTGTAAACGGGTATTTTCGATTAAAATGATTATAATGTCTCGCTAGGAATACATAATTGGGTGTTTCTGATAAAATCTTGAATTAGTTAGAACCTCAGGCTTGGGATCCTTGCAGTCTAAAGATCAGGTGAGAATAATGAGAAATGTTATCAATTAAAGTAACAAAGAATTTAGCTCCCTTCAAAATAGTTGAGCTGAATGATGCTGATCCATGAGTCATGTTCGTGAACGGGCGCCGTTAGTTGGGACTGGTCATCTCTTAGCTGCCATGGCTTATTTTAATTTATTTTAATTTTTGAATGGTTCTTTGTTTTTATCTTTTTATTCCGGACGCTTTTGACGTGCTCGCTATCGACATTGTTCTCACATATATAATTTCAACACGAATGATGTAGCAAATTTTTGTCCGCGGAGTTTCCTGCCCGTTCTTCTTCATAGGTACCTACCTACTACGCTTTGGGCAACTAGCTTCATATTTGTGACTGACTGACTCCTTGACAATTCAAAAGTGCTTGTAAATGGTTTAATTGAAATAAATGCTCTGTGTTTTGAGTTTTTTTTTAGAAAAGGGGGTATTTAAGTGTATAGATAAAATAATACTCTTGTACTACGTATCATTTACAATAACAATTAGAGAATGTTACAAAAACTTGTGTAACGTGGTGTACTTTTCATATTCAAATACCGACATTTTTGCATAACGATAAAGAATTCTTTTACAAACGAAAAAGATTTGCTACGAAGAGCTGAACTTTTCCGAATCAAAATCCGATAAAACACGTCCAGAAATAACCGTAGTACTATTTGTATTTGAGCTGTCATCATAGATTTCCCACCGAACTTTCCAAGCAGTGTACTGTTCTAACTATATTGCTTTCGTCCGTATTGAATCAATCGGAAAAGATACGTTGGAGAAGAAAATAAAACTTCTCTTTTCACAGCTTCTCCGTAAATAAGGACTAAACAATAGCTGACAAAGGTAAATAACATAATGAATGCAAATTGCTTCGTAAACATGAAAAAACATTATTTCATGTTAAGCTAAGTAAGCTTCTAAATAAGGAAAATCTTAGCTTAAACAATTTACTTATCTTCCACCGAAATATAGTGGATACAACATTAGTTCACCTTTTTTTTTTTTTTTGGGTGGGAAATTATCAAATAACTTCTCCCACTCTGGGTGGAGCGGGAGGGCGTGTCAGACTCTTACTGACTAAAACCCACCCGTGTTCCTTCCGTTGCCTGTACGTTGCCAGGGGCCACGGCATCCCTTTCGGACTTTCCCGCAACCCCGGCAGGCATCGGTCCTATCGGACCCCTTCACTTGCTGACATCTCTTTGAGGCGCGCGTGGAACACAACGCGCCATCGACCCGGGCCTGGTCCTTATCGGACGGCGAGCTACCCATTGCTCACCGTCCGCAAGCCCGCGCCTACGGTGGCCGGGAATCGGCCTGCGATTCCCGACGCCCAGGGCGTCTCCTGCGGCGGCTAGGGGCGTGAGGGCGCGAAATTTGCCTCTCCCTCACGCGTTCTGCCTCCTCCTTCGCGAGCATTACTGCTTCGCAGAAGGAGGTGACGGCCTCCCATGCCCTCTCGCTCCGTACCATGGCCTGGACTAGGGCCGGACGCGAGAGATCCCCGCCGCCGATCGCCTCCACGAGGGCATGGCGATACTCTGCCCAAGCCGGACAGACCTCCACCGTATGCTCAACCGTGTCCTCCGGGCGATCCACGCAGTGATGACACCCGGGCGTTTCCTCCCGCCTGATACGAAACAGGAACCTCCCGAAACAACCATGTCCGGTGAGGACCTGCGTTAGGCGGAAGGTGAGGACGCCGTGGCGCCTCTCTAGCCACTCCTCAAAGAGGGGACTTATCGCTGCAATAGTGGCGTGCCCAAACATTAGTTCACCTCACGTAATATTAAAAAAAAAAAAAAAAATATTATCCTCAAGGGCTTTTCGCTTATCTTCGTGAAATGGGCGCTAATTAAAACTTAAATTAATAGTTTGTACCTAAGAAGATAAACACACACACGTAACTGTAAGAAATTATACCTGTAGAATGTTTAAGACCATTTGAAATGTTTTTTGCTTCGTTTAGGTATAATTAAATATTTTTTCTCGAAAATATGGATAAAAAGCTAGCAGATAAACCAAGAAACCCAAGTTTCTTTGTCGGTCGCCCATTAAATAATTATACAAATTCCCGTTACAAAAGACTAATTAACCGACCACAGTTAATTTTATTAAATATATAACCAAATTACTACACAAAGGAGAAATTAAATAACGTTTGCATTTTGCACCAACAATTTTAGATTAAAAATTATTTACAAGTTTCTGAACTAAGTAGAGACTCGCGCCTTTTTGTAAATAACACTAATTAAGTAAGATAAATGGAATGAAAAGATAAAAAGTGTTTGCCTAGCGTTTATAAAGTGCTTTATATTAAATGCGGATGAGATGATACAGCTAAATTAAAATGTCGCATTCCAAAATACCTCTAATAGTCATAACATGCAAATTGGCACTCGTGCCACGTGACTCTCACAATTTATTACCTTTATACGATTATTCAGATTAGAAACGGTTGTGAATTTGTTTGTTTTCAGAATGACATCGGATAACGTTAGTTAAATTGATGTTCAATGGAAAGTATGTTTAGCTTTGGCATTATCCCGCGGATTTAGGGCTTTCCCAGTGTAGCAAAAGCTGCGTTGATTAATTTAGGCAGGGTAATGGAACGATAACGCATTTATATATGCATATTCTCAGAATTATTTCTGTATTGGCCACAAAGTTTGTAAGCTACGATTATGTTACCAGTATCAGCTGGCCACATATTGTCAGAGACAATATGTGGTGACAAAGCAAAATTAAATTAGGTACTGTTATATTTTACAATGGATAATCAATCTTGTCTTAACTATGACGAAATATTCTTAACTAGTCCGATATTTTAATATTTGTATTTTCATCAAGAAAAAAATAAATATAGGTAGCTATTCGTTACCATTTTCTAATACTTGGAGCTATCATGTTTGCGTCATAAAAAGGCACAAAAAGTCATGTCGGTCTGACGCGCGATATTACTTATCGTGATCGTACCTACAATGTGGAAATTCAAATACAATTACATACATAAATACACTCACATTCACAAGTCTTCCCTCATATTATAAATGTGCCATAATATTGTGATAACTTGATGTTATTTTTAGTTGAAAGCATTCCGTTTTATTACGTCAAACGGTGAATACATTTAATCTGATGCATCAAAATATATGAACGTCAAACATTTTTAACGAACTGTACGATCGTCCTTGGCTTACGATAAAGTGGAAAGTGACATTTAGTCACAAAAGCCGTTCGCGAACTATCCGACTACGGTAGAAGTTTCTCGGGTAGGTATGTACGGATCCGATAAAAGTCAGAACAAAATTGCGCTACAAAGAAATGAAGTCATATATATCGGTACTGGCCAGCTGGACTGGTACCATAATGGTACTGACTGAGCGTACTATGTTTGACAAAAGACCGATGACCATTTGTACAGCCGGTGTATTCTGTAACCATCTCACCGTGAAAACTGAGATGAAGTGAGCTCGGAGTGAGCTGTCAGTCCCTAGCAGCAGGCGGAATGACAGCTCACTTCAAGCTCACTTCACCTAAGTTTTCACGGTGAGATGTTTACAGAATAGCACTGCTGGTTTGTAAGTGAAGTGAAAAAATCTGGCAAACGTCAAATTGGGCGCTTCCTATCCGTTTAAATTTTTTTGGTACCTACCCATTAGATAGACTAGGTATCTGTAGAAAATGTGAACTAGAATTCATAGCAAAACAAAGTTTAGAACTACTGTGGATTACGCTATAGGTAGTTACTACGATGGACTGAGTAAACTCCATTTATTTTGCCAGTCACAATTCTTTCAACTCAATGTCGGATATAAATTACTTTATATGTATGAAATATTTCTGATGTAAAGCACATGCCTACACCGTGTGGTTTCCCAAGATTCTTCGAAATCGAATGCTTAAATTATTAGATCGTAAAGACAAAATACTAACCTACAAGAAATTACGCGCTGTATTTACGTTAACTTTCCTGGTTTCGATTTAAAAATAGCTGAGGTACTGAACCCGTTGTGTCGGCGTACTGTGCGCCGCAAATAGTCACAAGATTGACGACGACGTGTCAAATGGGTATATATATCTGAGAACATGTCCAGAAAATAGATTAGCAGAATTACCACATTAATGGGTTTGCCAATTTTTTTTATTAAAAACTTACTTCTGCCCGCGACTTTGGCGCGTGAAATTTCGGCCTCCGACCCAGCGCGTGCATCTCATCGCCCGCCCGCGCTATTACTTCGTCTTACTACTTACCTTCCTCAACAATTGGGCTATCCAAAGCAAAAATAATGTTTCCAATCCGACTGTTAGTTCCGGAGATTACCCCCCACATACAAACTAACAAAAAAACCCCTTTATAATATTATTACTAGCTTCTGCAGCTTACTTAGGTATATGAATTATAGTCTATGTTACTCAGTGATAATATAGCATTCTACTGGTGAAAGAATATTTTAACATTGGTCCAGTAGTTTTGAGTTTATTTATTACTAGACTCTGCCCTCTACTTCGTCCGGGAGCCTATAACGTTCCTCAAGAATATCACATCCAAAAATTTTTTTTTTAATCCGACTGGTAGCTCACCGTCCGCAAGCCCACACCTACGGTGACCGAGAATCAGCCTGGGATTCCCGACGCCAGGGCATCTCCTGCGGCAACTAAGGGCGTGAGGACGCGAAATTTGCTTCTCCCTCATGCGCTCCGCCTCCTCCTTCGCAAGCATTACTGCTCCGCAGAAGGAGGTAACGGCTTCCCATGCCCTCTCGCTCCGTACCTGGATCAGGGCCGGACGCGAGAGGTTACCGCCGCCGATCGCCTCCACGAGGACACGGTGGTGCTCCACCCAAGCCGGGCAGACCTTCACTGGAGGACACGGTGGAGCATACTCCGTGTCCTCCGGGCTATCCACACAGTGGTGACACACGGACGTTTCCTCCCGCCTTATCTGGAACAGGAAGCTCCCGAAGCAACCGCGTCCGCTGAGGACCTGCGTCAGGCGGAAGGTGAGGACGCCGTGGTGCCTCTCTAGCCACTTTTCAAAGAGCGGACTTATCGCCGCAATTGGGGCGTGGCCAAAAGTTGTCAAGCCTCTGAATATTTCCTTTGAAATGAGTGTGTGTGGGTACGACACACACTCAGGCCGCATGACCTAAGCTTTCGACCTCAAACGGTTAAAAGCTACTCGGAACCAAAACTAATAAAGATACTTACTATTACTACTTACTACGCTAAGTTTCAGATTCCTTAAAAAAACTATTTCATCCTCCATAAGTGTGTACAAGGATATGTGTTGGGATCCGCATCCACTCTAGAGTCTCTATCGTCCGCTCTAATAACAACGTAACAAGCATTCCACTGCCGAGCGACCTAATTTAAGCAAACTCATCTTGTATGATAAAACCCTCTACCAACAGTTAAGTACACGTCTTAGGGTTGTAACAATAATTACGAGTACGTTCTACCGTTCTATCTCCAACTCCACGTATTACAACTAAGTACAGGGATCTAAGCTGCCTTAAATTGAAAACTGCATAATATCACGCCTGCATCCCAGAAAATATAAGCAGGTGTGTATGTACAGCCACGTTCCGCTACTTATTATTGAGTCCCATAGTGCGAGGCTATCGCCATCAACCGGGCAGAACTCTAGACTGAGAATTTATTTAATGGAAAACCCAATGACAAGGAAAAAGAACTGCTGCCTAAAAAAGTAGTCTAACCTTATGAAGATCCGAATATTTCAGAAAAAATGATTGCCCATTGAAAACTTAAACGTGGCAACGTTGTTAGACGTCACTGATCGGGAGATCGATCGATCGGTTTCCTCACAAGCGATTAACTAACGTAAACGTACAAAAGCTGGAGGACATTGTCATACTTATGTTCCTAGTATCTAGGGTTCTGAAACTATAACTAAATAACAGAAACTGTTTTAATTTCAACTATATAATTATATGATTCTCCAATGAAGAACCAATTTTCAAAATGCCCACGACAAGTTTTGATAGGACCCATTTCAATATGCCTAATAATAATAATAATCTTATCAGACTTTACTAAGTCTGCAAAGTTTAAAATCAATACGCAATACATTTTAAAAGTAAATTCAGACATTCAGTGGTTGAATTTATAAAATGGGTACCTATCTATGCGTGAACTAGCATAACCTTGTAAAAACGTGAGCACAAACATTTTTAATAGGATTAAAAGGACCAGATACTCTTTTAGTAGATTCTCGAAATAGTTTCATACTTATACTATGTATGTATGTGTTATAACTTTTATTTTGATATAACTTTTCCCATTGTTGAAATCAATTTTTCGTCAAACCCCATTTTAGCGCGTCGACTTGATGTGTTGAGAGTTGATCACGTCCCCTTTTCCGCTCGCTATATTTTGTGAAATAAGGTCAAACTCAAACTCAAACTCAAAGCATTTATTTCAATTAAACCATTTACAGGCACTTTTGAACTGTCAAGAAGTCGGTCAGTCAGAAATATGAAGCTAGTTGCCCATTCTAAAGCGTAGTAGGTACCTATGGAGAAGAACGGGCAAGAAACTCCACGGACACTCTTTTAAATAAAAAAATTGTTGTCAAGGTCCTACTGTGTTTACACAATGGCACATAGTCACTGATGTTTGCGTTAAGAAAAAGGCCTATAGTTTGAATTTTGTCGACTACGTTCTATATTAGGTACTAAGTAAGTAGTTTTAACTAACGTTAAATAGATCGAACAGCAATGATTATACATCGAAGATAAATTATTGATTGAATTGAAAGCTGTTTGTTCGCAAGCGTTGAACCCCATCCACTAGCAATTATGTAAAAGAAGCGGTTCTTTACAAACATTCAGAAATACAAATCCATTCCGGTTTGAATGGGACTTTGATTTGTTATTCATATATTTTAATAGCCTCTCGCCCCTCAGCCATCGATTCACAAACATCGAGAGCGAAAATAAACTGCCCATTTCCGATAATTATCGGAAGAACCCGCAATTTTACAATACAGCGCTGTGTTTCGCAACCACAATAATTATCGCTCTTCGTTTACATTAATTTTCACTCATAAGTATACGTATATTAGTTGTATAATTATTTTAAATAATATCTGCGATAGCTAATGCTAGTAGGTACTTAATTTAATTACTTTACAATAATTATGAAGTATTCACTGACGCATGTTTTAAAACACAACCTGATCTGATATTATAGCGTCAAGGGTATCTGCAGGCAACAACAAGATATATTTAATTCTTGAAAAATTAAGCGGACCGGAGTAACGATTATTAATTTCAGAAAACATTATAATAGATTTATGAGCAGACTAATATCTTTCGACCTGCAAACCAACATATCTTGTTTACGTGGACCAAAAGAATATGGATAGCAAAGGGGCATAACGTAACCTCAGAAAACCATTAATTCATATTTACTGCCACAGTATTTATGAAACATAAAAAGTTTATGGTGAAGTAGGAAGGCTGCAGCAGTATTCTAACGCGCTCACTACGTTTTATGGGTCACCTTAAATGGTGCTTTAATTAGACATATAAGATTTACGGATGGTTAATGAGAATCGGGACGTAAAACGTACCCCTTACGGTCAGTTAGTTTGAGAAATAACGCTGAAATTCATCAATCAAAATCAAAACTTACTGATCACAAGTCCATAACAAAGTTCTGTTTTTAATGTGTGGGAAACTGGTTATTGTCTCATCGTTCACAATAAAACTTATGCAACAGATCCCCTTAATCCCATGCAGCTACATAATATAAACTTATAACATAAATGGGATTTAAGTACGGCATTAAGGAAAATTTAGCTTTCTTCGTGCGTTGCATGTTTGACAGGTTCATAAACAGATGTTATTCATGTAAGCATATATGTCGTGTTTCCTTCTTGCGAGTTTCAAAGTAAGTTTAAGGGTTTATGTTTCAACAATTTTAACCGAAGTTTGGAGCGTTACAACATTAAGATAACCTTCATAAATCGTGGATATATTATGTAAAAATAGGTCAACAAAAACCATCTCAATCTTGACCAGTGAGTCTATATCCTAAAAATATCTTTGATTTCAATTAGACCTACATTTTTCGTCAATAGAATTAGAGAAAATATCAAGCTATGAATTTGCACGAGCAATTAGGGAGATATTCATAAAATATCCGAGCCAAGTAAAATCAATTTGACTGTATAAATCCTTGAATCAGAGCAATTACTTCGTTTTATATAAGATGAATGTTTAGCCGGCTATATTGCTTTATCGCTTATTAATGTTCCGACGTCCGCGTATCAGGAAGCTCTTAAGAAACAAGAAAATAAATAAGTTATGAACAAGAATTATGTATAATCGGAACAAGCGGCTACGACAAAGTGCTATTAGTTAAACACCAGCGATTAAAATTGTCAATTCATGACAAAGAAAAAAGTTAAAGAAGTGCTCGTAAATAATGGCATAATTATCGGGGATTTAATATTTATACCTATTTACTAACAGGCCTTCGTTACCGGCGGACGACGAAGCTCAACCAACAGCTACTTTATTTTAAAGCTTCATTTTTCTTTCGATCAGAAGTAGTAACAAATAAAACATTCAGAACTCATATCTTTATGCTCGACACATTTTCCTCTGGTAAGAATTGCGAACATGACTATTTTTATATTGAACCCCATTCAGATTTATGCCTACTCAGCTTTGAAAAGGAACAAATCCTCCGTCTTAGCGTAAAATAAAAAATGGGGTAATATATCTAGCCCATATCTACACTGAAAGCAGAATGAAGAAATATACATACATATAACCTTGATGAAAATATCCACATGTCTCAAAAAGTAAAAAGCAATATATTCACGCTCCATAAACGAAGCCCGTTTTAAACTCATTTATGTGCCTGTCGGATGTTAACCGATTACCACTTCAGGGGTCACCGCGCAAGCCTTTGCCATTGTAATAACACAGCTATTAAGTCAGTACATGTACTAACTAAACATGACTATGTAGATTGACATCGTTTATTTTGGCGTTACTCCGCGCCGTTTATTGACGCATATAACAAAGATCGGGAAATGTTTGAGTGTGGAACCATCAATTATAGGAGTGACAAGTTTGTGCCGAATTAGGCGAACTGTCAACGCATTATCGGGAATTGTCAACGCGTCATTGTCAGTGACGGCTAGTTGTTTAGGCCGATGGGGATTTTGAGATCGTAGGGTACTTAGGGTGGAAACAAATGGGCGGTGCAGCAGTGCAACGGGAGTTTCACCGACATAATAAGCATTGTATATTGGAGATGTGTCAGACTTGCGTTACGTCAGTACGCGGAATTGCAATAGTTCTTATTTGTTAGATATTATTTTTCGTTTCAATATCCAATTACAGCAATATTATTCAAAATTCAAAAAATTCAAAAAAAAATATTTCACTTAAACCTACAAGGGCTCTTATGAAACGTCAGAAGCTAGTTGCACGGTTCCAATTGGTCGTTTCCTATGTAGAAGAGCCGGCAAGAAACTCCACGGTTACTCTTTTAAAAGTAAATGGTATTTACAATCTACAGTGTTAATAGGTAGCAGAGGACAGTGTAGGCCTATCAACAAGTACCAGGTACTTAGCAATGTCCACAGATCTACAGTCTGTAAACCTAAAAAGTTCTCACATTCACAAAATCTAAAAGAAAAGAATCTATATAAAAGCAAAATAAAATAATAAAAATAAAAACCAATTTAAACCAAACGACATGATTACCACTATAGCTGTAACAAACATAATTTATTATAAAATATAGAATATTTTAGTTAGATTATTGTAATTGTAAGAGGATAGAATAAAAGAAGTGCTGCTCATTAGTAGCAACAAGCTATGTTATCGATTTCACACTGAGTTCTTGTGTTGTTTCGTGTTTGCTTGCCTTAGAAACCTTAAAATTTTATCATTATATTCAGTAACTAGGTAATTACCTTGATAGGAACTACCTTCTTCGAAATTTACAGTTAAGACAAAGCATATAAGTCGATCCAAGATACACATAGCTATTATTTGTAACGCTCCTATTAGCCTTTAATTAATGCCTCCCAGTCAGTAAAAGGCAACATTAATTTGACCCTAATTTACATAATACACGTCTACGATCGCTAGGATATGACAAAATCGCTTTATACACGTTGAAATTTCGCCGGATCTCAGTCCGAGAGAGGGTGATTGTTCTCATTAAGCTTTTGTTCTGCCGCTTTTTGAAACTTGCCTTTAATGAATACTTTGAATCGAGCTAAGTTCGAATGAAAAAGGCACAATTGTGCATTTTTAACAAAAGCTTACTCTCGTAATTATAGTCATTCAGTCGATCGAGGTAACTTGTACCTCGTAATTACGGGAGGGTTTGTTTGAACCTACCTTCAACGAATATTACAAAAGTCCTTGGTAAATGAACTCGGTTTTTTTACTTACCTACCTATTTTAAAAATAAGCCTAAATAATATTTATAGACCTTTAATGTAAGCCCACAACATTAACGGACTTCTCTTTGTGAATAGCAAATGGCCAAAAATCTCCGAATCATCAATCTACTGAGCGGCAACTGTGGAAAATGGCGCGAGTAAAATACGAGACGTGAAAAATCTCTTCGCTATTGGTCGACTGGATACAAATAAGTAGCTTTTATATAGCGGCGTGCTTTATAAAAACCTGCAGAGTACCTACGTGTTGGTCCACAGATTTAGTAGGGTTCTCGGGAAATCAATAACTCCTATTGCCTGAATAAAAAATAAAAATCATATCGCAGGACTTGAAAAATTGGTTCGATTAGTCAAGGAGTAGCAATCGGCAAGTAATTTTATATAACTTGTATAATTCTGAACGTGTTAATAGGTCGAAGGTACCTATTTTGGTTAATTGAACCAATTTCAATCAAGCGTTTATTAAACCTCCCGCCGAAAACTTTTCATACTTGAAGTTCGATACAGTTAGAAAGTTTACAGAGTCTGACATTTCAGCAATTCTAATTTTAAATATCTGAAATGGATTGAGTCGACGAATTGTAATAAAGGTGTATTATTTTCTTAGGCAACCCTTTAAAACTAAGCTTATAATCAATTAAATACTTCTGAAAAACTCAATTTATATTTTATTATGAATGGTTATATTAATATCTGACATATTGGTTGTTCCAGGTGGAGGGGGGTGAGCGCGGGGTGCGCGGCGCGGGGGGATGCCCGTGCGCAAGGGGCTGCTCGCGCCCCAGAACACCTTCCTCGATACCATCGCCACTCGCTTCGATGGCACGCGTAAGTACCTAATGCTTTGGTTTTATATTAGAGTTAAAATATTTTAGTAATAAAATACTGACAAACTTTTTTATCGGACTATCTTCGCAGTCGTATGTTAGTTTGTAGGATTTGATCATAGCAACATTATCGTATCGATATAATAGTACCTACGCTCCATTTCACGGCTACGCTACTGCTACGCCACTACTACGAAACTGATACGACATAAGTGTGCTACGGATATATAAAAATATTGATAATGCAGTGTGCTCTAGGATGTCCTTACCCTTATTCTTTTGTAGCAGTAAACGTCAATTTTAATTTGCTGTACCAGAGAGTTGAGAGTTGTTGTTTGTTGTACCAATTATGAGATCATCATTATCATTCACCTGCCCTTTTCCCTATTTATTTTGGGGTCGGTGCCATGTGTTTTTCTGCCATAATTCTCTATTAGTCTCTATTAGAGAAATGAACAAAAAAGTCGGCACAAGTGCATATCGGACTACGCACAATGAAAGGTTCCGTAGTTGGGATGAATTTATCCCAAGAACAAACTTAACATTGTATTTGAAAAACATATTCTCCTATACATTCCAACTGAAAATGTAAGTTTGTACGCACAATATTGGGAGTTTTACCATGTTATTTTAAGACCATAGACTTTTTATAGGTTTTCCTGTAATCTATGAGTAAAAAACCAATCACCGTATTTTTTTCAAAATTTTAGGCTCGGTAGTTTTGGAGATAAGGGGGAATGTAAATTTATATAATTTTTTTTTAATATCTTTAAATGTATTAATTTTAAAAATATGAAAAAAAATGTAGACCCTCGCAATAAGCCCTTTCATAATTATGTTAAGTCACTCGGTACAGATTGCCAAACTTATTATTATTATTATTTTGCCCCCCATAAGTGACCCCCATATTCAAAACTCATTTATTTAAGTTACACGTCCGTGTTTGGGTCTCAGAAATACATATACATCATCAAGATACACATAGCTATTATTTATAACGCTCCTATTAGTCTTTAATTAATGCCTCCCAGTCAGTAACTGGCAACATTAATTTGACCCTAATTTACATAATACACCCGTCTACGATCGCTAGGATATGACAAAATCGCTTTATACACGTTCAAATCAAATTTCAACTAAATTAGTCCAGTAGATTCGGCGCAAATTGGCTGAGACAGACGGACGGACAGCCAGCCAGACAGACACACGAGTGAGGTGTTTCCGTTTTTCCTTTTGAGGTACGGAACCCTAAAAAGTTTTAGACAATGAAAGAACAACCAACCTTTCATTTATTTGGTTTAAACAGATCATGAAACACGGAGAACGCTATTAACGTAACCGCGTTTCAAACCGCTAGTATCAACTAGCGGTTTGAAACACATAATGCCGCCGCAAATTACTCAGATACGGCACCCCAGCATGTTTCTATACAACATAGCCTAACACCTTTATAATTCAACAAAACTGTTCTCTTTTCCTTCAAAACTTGGTAATTTTGTTACTCCACTTATACTTCTATCTAATTTTCACTGAAAGTTTTTATGAGAAGAGATTTCCTGGATAAACTTTAGCCTTTAAGTACTGTAGAAAAATATCTTAAAGCTACAAAGTAATTTATTAATTTATGGAATAAGGCTATTTCTGTCCTTTCGGTCTAGTGGTAGCCTTAGCTTTGGAAACGAGAGATTGTTACTATGGTTCCCATGGAATGTAAAGTATTATTTGGTGTTTCTGTTAGGTTAATTAAGTTGCAACCCGAAGTTCGGACTAAATTCCGTAATTGACTAAATTAAAACTTACTGTAATATAATAGGAAGTTTACTTCGACTTACCCCTTAGAGAATGGAGGCGTGACGTGTCTAAATGTATTACCTTCCTAATTCAACTCGGACAGCCGACAGTGCCGGCATAACAATATAAATAATTATTATACCACATGCAGACGCCGCCTGCATCTAAATCTACATTATCTTACGAAGCCGACGTGAGCGCGAACTACGTAATAATCTCATTAACATTTTCATTCTCGACGCTGCACTGATATTTCATAACGAATTTAAACGCAGCCACGTTTAGCGCAGCTCTGGAAATTAATCGATAAATTAATAAACACTATATCAGACATATTTCATGTAAAATCTCAGGGCTGTCTACAACGGAGTTACGAAAATATTTCTGTTTTCTGTTTTTAGCTTTAAAACTAGGGAGACCTTCGATTATGCTGCGGCCACATTGTCGCACCCTGAATTATTTCACGTTGCAAATATATTTTTGTTTCGCGTAGAATGTCATAGCATTTTTCACACAACAGAATAGATATCCAACATTGAACAATAAATAACAAATCCCAGTTAAGTTAGCTATTTTACAGCCAACAATCAACGGTCGACAGTCTATACATATTGATATGTAATTAAGCTAGTATTGTAATGGTCATCACAAGGAAGAGCGCTGATGTCTGAGATACAGATATTTTTTATCTAGTTCAGACACAGATGCCTTCACTATAAAGCTAAGAAAATATTTAAATTGTCCTGTATATCTGTCTATATGTAACATAAGTTTTTGGTGCAAATAAATAAATAAATAAATAAATAAAAAAAAATTAAAATTAAAAATTAATAGTCTCGATATCGTACAAAGATTTACGATACGCCAGTGTTTCACCTTAGGCACGTCAAACAGAGTACATAATAACCAAACCTGCACAAACAATAGTTCAACATACTTGCCGTAACTTTCAGTTGAATGGCACAACATATTCAATGTTATAGTCCTAACTTCGAACTACAGTAGTTATATTAGTTACTCCAAGCTGTAGGTACTAATAGAACAAGTTACTGCACATTGCTCCAGGCTGACAAACACACTTTAAGTTCATAATGTTCTAAGTTCTGATTAAAACTTTAGTGCGAACACAAAATGTAATTTAAGTATATAGAAATATATGAGATGAGAACTCTTAACTCGTTGCAATAATAATAAATATTATGAAAGTAAGAAGTTAACACTTTCGACTTCACCCACTCTTCATAGAACTCATACGCCATGCCGCCATACATATTGGAAGTGAACCCTCCGGGAGGCCGGCATTACGTTTGCGCTAAAGTTAACCATCGCGGACGGTCATCGGCATTAGGTTTAAAACCATGTTATAAAACACTGTTAAACGAAGTAAAATTGTGTTTTCAAAAAGGTTGGAAACTACATATAGCGACAAGACCCCCTGTCTTGTCGCTATATGTAGTTTCCAACCTTTTACATTTTCAGTGAATATTTGCAACCGCAAAAAAACAACAAAAAAAAACTTGGATTTTAAAACCAATGCATATGAGTATAGAGACTAATAAATATCGTTAAAATATACATTAAATTTTATTTTCACGGTTTACAAAGAACATTTAAAAAGAACCCTCTGTGAGGGCTCCCGGCATCCCATATCCGACTAGGTGAACCACTGAACGTGTTAAGAGGATGATGTGTGAATCCATATGAATTCAATTCAAGTTTGTTATCCTCCCTTCAAATACTTAAAACTAAAATTGACTGAAAAATCCGCAAAAATACGAAACGAATCTTATGATAATAAACATTTCTCTTTAGTAAACCGTTATTTCGTTGTATTTCCTGTCTTTATAAATTGTTCTGGCGTAGTTTTAATAAAATCCTTTTCTAATTTTAAGTCGGAAATCCGATGGAAAAGGATTATCTTTAAGAAGCCATTTTTTAAAATTTTATTTTTCATCTTGGATTTGAAACTGGGAGAAAACTTTATAGCCAAATATTGTAAAAAAAAACAAAGTTTTTTAAACAAATTTAATTATTTTGAGTGCAGGCCAAAGCATATACAAAACAATTATAGAAACAAACAACTAAATTAAGAGGCATTTGCCAGTAATTTATTATTAAACATTGATCTTATAAAATAGGTACCTGAAGCTTCGATATCAGCTCCCAATCAATCGACATCTCCACATAATATGTAAATATTGGGTATATTTGAGGAGCAACTCTTGGTGTTTCAATAGTCTGAAATTACTTTGCCACTCTATCCAAACGTTTGCTCCACAATGCACTCCTAGTCGATAGGTTTATTTAGAGGTACCTGCATACATACAGTAAGGTGTAATGGTATTGATTTTACCTGTGTATGTTGAGAACAGAACACATAATGGGAATGTGTGGCATGAAGCGGCAGCGTCTGATGAAAGCGATGGGAAATTGCTCCGTCTGAGATTTCAACGCGTTCCGAAAATTTGCTATCTGCTATTAATGAAGCAAATAAGCTAATACTCGTTTATTAAGGTGGTTCTCCATTTACTGAAGTATCTCGTTGAGTACTGTTAGTGTGGAATAATAAAGGTTGTTTGTATTCGGAAAATCAGTGTAATGTTTTATCTTTTATATCGTCGAGTCGTGAACAGATGGTATTAAGAGAAGAATACACCAGTGATTGTGAGAAATCTGAATCATATTGACATGACATTTATGTTAATTTAGAATTAACATTTGAAGTATCAGTTATTTAATAGGGAGTTTTATTCTTCATACAAAATTCCTTAATTAATCAAATTTTGTAACTTTTTGAGAGCAATGGTAGCCCAGTGGTATCGGCCCCGACTTACGAGTTGTGGTCATGGTTTCGAACCTGGGCAGGCGCTTTACTTTGTGTAAATAATTACATCTTCACTGCTTTCAAAACGGTGCGTAAATCGTGAGGAAACCGGCATGTCCTAAAACCAAAAATTCGAAGACATGTGACATCTACCAACCCGCACTGGGCCCGCGTGTTAGATTACAGCAAAATCCATTTCGAAGAGAGGAGGCCTGTTTTTCAGCAGTGGAAACATTATAAGCTGATTATGTTTATGCTATTTCAGTTTTTTCAATTTAATTGGCTGGAACATGTGTTTTCGGATCGAAATTGAACAGAGTGAATTAAACGCAATTCAAATTTTAGACCATCAATATTTGCAATTCAAATTTTAGACCATTCAAATAGATGACAATGTTACAGATAACGTCCTTACGAAGTGTAAGGACGTTATTCCTTCAGACTCTTTCACTTCTTCAGGTCGTTGCTCTGTTAGAGACGAAAGCGTCCCACGTTGTTTGCAGCGCAAAGACTTAAAAAATAAAATTGAAAACCCAATTATTCTTCAACCTTTAGCTACATGACTAAAAATACTCAGGTTAATTTATTAATAAAACCAAAATAGTCGGACTGAATGTTAAATTCACTGAAATGAATATTATATTTTGTACATGTATTAGTACAATATACAATCAAATAATTGTATATACAAAGAGGTTTTTTCAGTATGTATGAACAAGTAAACATTATCTTTTCATGTTACTCGGAGTGTAAGCAGAAGTCCATCTTAAAGGGATGAACGGGTCGCCTTTATTGTAATAGTTACCGAAACATTGAATGGGTACTCTTATACAATGTTTTTAGTAGATACGTCTTACTGTTCTTTAATATCAGGGATACTTAGGTAAGTACTACCTACTTTTTAATAGGGATTTATGCTCAAGCAAAAATAGTGTTTTACTTAGCGGAGTGGGGTTTTAATACATCGCATTGTATAAAATCAAAATAATTATTTACCGTTGATGATATCTGAAACGTTTGGTTTTAATTATTATATAGGTACCTACTAACAAACCTGACCTAAATATAGCCTCACTTTTTTCTTTTTTTTTGGATGGGAAATTATCAAATAACTTCTCCCGCTCTGGGCGGAGTGGGAGGGCGTGTCAGACTCTTACTGACTAAAACCCACCCGTGTTCCTTCAGTTGCCTGTACGTTGCCAGGGCCACGGTATCCCTTTCGGACTTTCCCGCAACCCCGGCAGGCATCGGTCCTATCGGACCCCTTCCGTTGTGCTGACATCTTTGAGGCACGCGTGGAACACACACACAATATAGCCTCACTTCAGTGGTTCTCATTAATTAAGCAATATGTTACCACGTTCGCAATTCAAGCCTTAAAGTTTGTAATAGTTATTCAGAAATCAATTAGTATGGCAGTCGAAGATATTTTGTTTTCCAATAACTACTGATACAAAAAGTTATGTAGACAAGTATAAACAGCATTATTTTTCTCTGGGATAAGCTGCTTTGATTCCCATTTAGTATAACAACATTAACTATGAAAACAACAACAGTACAGATAAACGAGCAAATTGAGAGATTAAAAAAACAAGCCCAGTTTATTTAGAGAATCCCTCTAGTGCTACGTTCAATTTTAATTAAGTACCTACTTATGTATAATGTTACTGTAGACTTACTTTGGAATATGATGACTACGCATTCTCATCTGCTGATTATAACAAAAGGTTTGCTCATCTTGTTAACTTTAGAAACCACTGAAATATCTTTATTATTAACCTTTTGTCTAACTTAATTTAATGAGTCTCTCTATATTACGACGCTAGTCTATTCTTCTCATTTCAGTATAAAAATGATGAGATAAACTGCACGAATATTATGTAATTTATTATCCAACTCTACAATCTTCTAAGGTAAGGATAATGAGATGTAGGACCCTTGTTTATTGTTAGAAAACTCACCGATACATAAGAACTGGACGTTTTTTAGAAATGCATTTCGATTATAAATAACATAACATCACGCCTGTATCCCCCGAAGGGTTAGGCAGAAGTGTACTTATAGTACACCCTAATTTCGCCAGTTATGTTTTAGTCCCATGTAATAGGGGGCAAGCCTATTGCCATCAACTGGGCACAAATCCAGACTCTGGGCTGCTACTAACCAATTCCATATGGAAAAACCCAATAACACTGCCCGACTCGAGAATCGAACCCCGGGACCTTATTATGAAGTATTAATGCCATCATTATTCCACTGCGAAAAAAGGATGGTGCTAGCGGCCTTGTATAGCTCCGTCTCTCACTCACACTGGAATAATGGTGACATTAATACGTCATAATACGGCCGCAGGACCTCATGCTCAGCAGTAGCTTTTGCGACCACTAGACCAACGAGGAGTTAATAAATATTAAGAAAGAAACCTTGTTTTAATAAACGATCGAATCCTTAAAGTCTTAGCTGAAAAAGAAAAAAAGCTACGAAAATAGTTAAAAAGGACCGCGGATCAGCTGCTATTCAACGGCCAACCATAATCTCACTCCCTGTGCGCCTTTATAGGAATTCTGATGAATGCAGGGGATTAACTTCGCCAAAAGACACGTTCAAAGCGTGCCTATAAGAAAAATGAAATAATATTTGTATTGGAGTTGAACAAACTCAATTTATTTCATACAAGGTCAACTTGATTTGCAATTTCGGCATAGAGCTTAAAGCTTAAATCGAACTCAGTATATTTTAGGTACGGATTCATTATTACAGCAATTTGTTGATTCGGGATAAACATTCGTGATGTATTGTGTTCATTCAACATCAACAGATTGTCGAACGGTTTAAACATGTACCAATTACGAATGAATGAGTACCTGCTCGTAGCTAATATATTATTGCATAATATGTCGGTTATAAGCATGTGATGCACATCATTTTACTGAAGTAGTTTGATTGCACATTATTTCGGGTCGAATCGGCGCCAGTTTCAATTAACTGCCTGTTATTTCTGTTCCGCTCACTGAATCGTCGGCGCATTGACCGAACCGATTCAGTAAAATTAGCCACAGATTCGCAAACGTGCACTATACTGCAGTCATGACCGCGATAAAGTTATTTCTAGTTGTAAATGGTCTACGACCACTTTAACATTACGATGTGACACCATTTGTCAAAGATATAACTATTTATTTGCAAGATTTAATTGAATATAAATGTTAATCAAAAGCTGATATATTGAAGAGACAAGTATCTCAATCGATACATGAAACAACGCTCGCCGGAGGGAAGTAACAGATACCATTTGTTCGACTTACACCCCCGACGTTTATCGGGGGGAGTGCGAGATTGCGTCAAGTCCGAGACGTTGAGGTCACACTTTCCCTGGTGACTTGATTGTGTTATTGGTCCATTCATATTTCGAACACCTGCAGGAAAAAGGTTGTCTATACTTATCATTTTTCAAATAAAGAAAATCCTTATTACGTTGCCATTTTGCGATACCATTCGGTATCAATTCCAATGGCTACAATATCCTTCTGTAATCAATGAGAGACGTTTCAAATGTAATCTCTTGTCAAACCTTCATCAATGTGACTTAACATGAAGTAATGTTATCGCGTTTATCCCATTAATTCATTAGAAAGGGAAAGCCGATTATAATTATTAATTCTGTTTAGGTATATCTGTGGAACACTCTCTGTAATAGCAAATCGATTTAATTATTGGTAATCAATGGATTAATGCGTTTCGGAGGCTGTTTACGCGATCTTGATAAACAATTTGGAGAAGGTTCTAAAGTCTTAACATTTTTACGCTTGTTAAATATTTAATACTAACCCGTATACTTACGTAGTTTACGTACGAAAAGCTGTTACTATTACATCTGTGCACAAACACTGACATACTTATTTCGCGATATCACAGTTGGCAAACAACATGGTGTTCTGAAAATCTGAAAAGAGAAGGTCTAAGTGTGTCCTATTTTTAGCTGTCCGCGTGATGTGAAATGAATAGAATCGCGAGTGTGGGAGAGTCTAGTCTGCGCGGACCGCTAAGAAATTGCCAGCAGCAACGAAAACTGTTTACAACACCCGTATAGAGCAGTGGCCCTAACACGCACGCGCGACGTAAACGAAAAGAACGGATTTTGAATCGAAAATATAACTATCCTTTAGCGTTTTGGTGTACATTTTTGCGACAAGCACAGTTAGCATACCCATAGTTAAGAAAAAAGTTTTAAAATTAAGTAGTGATTCTTGCCTGTTTATATGTGTGTACCTACGTGTGTACATAAACTGTTGAATAAATAATAGAACATTATGATACTAGTGTGTAATGATCAATGCACACGCGTTTAATACGTTTTTCAACACACTTGTGAAAAAAACAGACTTGTTGTAAGAACTTATGCTAGAATAACGTAATTATAGAGATGACACATTTAGATTTATAAAGTTCAACGGACCTTTTTTGATTATCCGGTGCTTCTTTTAAAAACTTTTCAACATTGCTTGGTGACAATACTTTAGATTTCGTATTTTTGATAATAATTGTCTATCCTGCGCTAGCGATGCGCGCACAGGTTTAAATGTGTAAATAGCAGCAATGTGTAATGCACGAAACAAATTAATAAAAATGATTTTTAACTACCCATATTTAACATCGACGAGCAAAATTTATGAAGAAACCAAAATAATGAACATTAGACAATTATATATCTACAACTACATATTTTCATTCGTAGGGCACTCAATCTCTATAAAGACTAAATATCGTTTACTAAAGTGAAACAAGTACTAGCCGAGCTATTTTTCTGATTTTGGCGAAGATGAGAACTTAGTTTGGCCAAAAAATGTTAGCATTTGAAGGAACACAATTGTACAACAAAATACCCTCATATATTAAAAAAGTACACTCATTCAATGCATTCAAAACTCTAATAGCTGAATATTTGATCACAAATAACACCCTTCCTAAAATCTGAATGCATTGGATGGGTGTACCTAATATCTAATTTATCATAATTGCTACCGTGACGTCTGTGACGAACTTTAATTATAATTTATTTTAAGCATTAAGTATTCTCATGTAAGTGACTTTGTGTCTTTTTTGAGAATAAATATATTTAAACCTAAATAAAGGCACTGGCAAAACCGCTAAACAGTCTATATTAAAAATATAATAAACACAAAATAATATTTGGAATACGCAAATTAAGGTTAATATGTAGTGAAAAATATATAATTTTATGAAATATTATGTTAATTCATCATATTTTTATTTATTTATACAGTAGACATAAAAAGCCATGAAGTCTCTTTGAAGAAATTTAAGAAAGCACACAATTCTGACTAGTAAATAGTTATCTGTGGCGCACATTACCGCACTAGTGCGGTTATATAAACTAAAAAGCACTGGTGTTTATACACTGCATTATGAATCTAAAAGTGGTTCAATAAGAGCCACTTTACGAGCAAGTGTGTTCAAAATTAATATTATGTGCAAAACGCTTACTTTTAATTTTAACATTGTTCGATTTTACTTTACGTTTACTGCGCACGTTCGTGCTAGGGCCACAGCACTAAAGGAAAAACTTTATATATGACATTGCTCCAAGCATTTCCTTTCACCTTCCAGATATAAATGTCTATGTCTATGTGTTTTCATATAACAATATCATTTGCCGCGAAGGACGACACGCGTGTAATACGAGTACGTCCTCATTGCCTCTGGGAGGATGTCCAACAAACCATACATATAACAAGATATATATCTATTCGTTATCAGACCGTGTTTATGTGCTGCGGATGTGAAATATAACTAAAAGAATTGCTCGCCTTTACCTGTTTCCAAAAACATGATATACGGAATATCTTCGTTTTGGAAACAGGAAAATATAAAAGTTATAAAAACTAAAACCCAACTACGACGAAAAAGTCAACTAAAAAGGTATAAATAAACAAGACATCACAAACAGTCAGTGATAAATCAAACAGATTACCTGTGACTCCGTATTTTTTATTTGTCTGCCTTGTGTCTTGTGTCTGTTTAATGTGACGTCACGAAGACGACGACGAAGCCTATAACTAGCGGACGTTCAAGACGCTTCCAACGAGACCTCGTTTGTCAAATTAAGATAAGTAGTTTAGAAGTTATGAGGTAACAGATGAACATCCATCAGGCGAGATCGAGGTCAAGAGCAGGCCCATTTAGCAATAAAAAAAGACATTCATACATAAACTAAGTAAAGTGAAGTGAACACCAAAACAAGACATTGACGTTGAGAAAAAAATTAAGAGTTACCAACTTACCTACATCATCGATCCGTATTTTGATTTTATTTGCAAACTCCGGTTTGCTGTCTGTCCTTTAAGTTTGCAAAATACATCCATCCCTTTGCGATTTTCACAAAATATAGTTCTAATCTAAGTTGGATAAAACTACGTTGAACGTAAAATACGATAAGTACTATTACAGGCACTACCTACAAAATTGCAAACTGGATAGCTTTATAAGGCGATAATATATTTTATCTAAAGCGACAAAAGAACATATACAATATTAAGTATTCTAGCCGCATCCTAATGTATCAAAGTCTACCTACATTATTTACTATTACTATAATAATAAACTCTAGAGAATAACTTAGTCATATTCAAGTAAAAAAGGGGCAAATATTAAAGCTTCGAAGAATAGTCATCTCCTGTCTGCTCACTATTCTTCGAAGCTTTAATATTTGCCCACACTGTAACAGAATATTAACGAACTTTAATAATTTCTAACTGGCATTAAAAACTTTGCGCCATTATAGGTACTTTTGAGTTTCACATAACAGACGCGATGTTTCAATTATCATTTTTAGGGCTCATTCTCAGGAATGCGTAAAGGCATCAAGTTGAAATTAATACCAAATACGAAAGTATACGGTCCCTTGTAGCTCTAAAAAAAGCTTCTATGTCAATATAATAAAAAATACGGCCATTTATGCGACTTATTTTGATACTCGCAAATAAATTAAAACCTTTAAGGGTACTTTCCGTTGACCTAGAATCATGAAATTTGACGAGAAGCAAGGTCTCATAGCACAAGTCAAGGAAAAAGTCCGAAAATCGTTAGTTTTATCACATTTACAATTACTATTACAAACATACATTTGCAGATGGAGAATTGATCGTGATGCATATCGATGTATGGGAGAATATTTTTTCAACTACAAAGTTAAGTTTGTTCTTGGGATAAATTCATCCCAACTACGGAACCATTCATTGTCCGTGGGCACGCACTTGGCCGGTTTTTACAACATAAGCTACCTTAAATATACCAGTTATTTATGTTTTCGTAATTTAATTAGAAGGAACTGTTGTAAGAGAGTCAATTTTGACTTTGACGTGGGTTATTAGACTGTAAAAACAATTAATCAGTGGTAAAAACTTGTTTGTGGAGAGTTAGAACGCTGTAGCCACAACAACGTCTCCCCAAGTTGGCTTTTACCTAAATATTTGATCGAAAACCGTCCAATGTTTAGAAATTCGGTGAATATCTTGCAAAATTTTAAATTATGGGCAAAAATTATCGTTAACATCAGATTGTTTATCTATTCCTAAAGTATTTTACTGTAGTAAGAGATTTATTTTAGATTATAATCTATATTAAACATAATTTATTAATGAATTTTGCTACACATTCGTCTTGATCAATTTTTTTATCTACACCTACTCTATATTTAATGAATCAGTCAATGTTCAAATCTCATTCGAGAAAACTTTAAGATGTTAATAGGATGACTGATTGGTTTATTGTTTTACAGATTTCACAAAATACTTTTTTGTAAATATACCTCATCATCTACCTTGCTTTTCCCAACAATGTTGGGGTCGGTTTCCAGTCTAACCGGATGCAGCTGAATACCAGTATTTTACATGGAGCAACTGCCTATCTGACCTCCACAACTCAGTAACTGGGTAATACGATACCCTAGGAGACTGGTTGTCAGACTTTCGGGCTTCTGACGACCCGTAACGACTGTCAAAGATCCACGAATGACAGCCGGGACCAACGGCTTAACGAGCTTTCCGTGGCGACTGCCTATCTGACCTCCACAATACAGTTACTGGGTAATTCCCATGGCAAGACTGCATGTCAGACTTTTGGGCTTCCGACTACCCTTACTGTCAAAGATCTACATACAAATGACAGCGGTGGTCCCGGCGTTAAGCCATTGGGCTTGACGTGCTTTCCTAGGCACGGAGCGGTCTCGATATGTGATACGGACTGACCTCGGCAACCTTCGATCAACCTGAGCGGCTGTCATTATTTAGCCACGAGCCCCTCCTCCTCCCCCTCCTCTATCTTTTATACATCTGTAAAATACTAAATGTTGTGAGGGGCTCGTTGCTAAACAGCCGCACGGATCGATCTTTAAGATTTTAAGCTACTCTTGCCGAGGTTGGTCCATGGATGGGTGATCATCCATTACATGCCGAAACCCCTCAGTACTTCAGAAAGCACGTTAAGCCGTTGGTCCCGGCTGTCATTTGTAGAAGATCTTTGGCAGTCGTTACGGTTAGTGAGAAGTTTAAAAGTCTGACAACCATTCTTGCTAAGGAGTATCGTGTTATCCATTACTTAACTGGGTTGTAGAAATCAGATAGGTGGTCGCTCCATGTAAAATACTAGTATTCAGCTGCATTAGTTTAGACTGGAAGCCGACCCCAAAATAGTTGGGAAAAGGCTGGGCAGATGGTTAAAATACTAATTGTTATTTCTAATTAAGCCATAATGAACCAATTATTTAACCAACCACCACCAATGAAATTTAAAATACACAATGAGTGTGTTTTGTATATGCATTTAAAAAAAAACACTCACACACACTCGTAGCTGCAGTTATCGCATGTATCCCATACAGAACAGCTGAGCTACTATGACAGCGCACTTTTATAAAAATAAATCGAAAATCACATAATATTCTTTATCGATACGTTATATTTGACTGAAGGGAATCGGCAAATAAATTCCGTAGTGCGAGGCTCTACTCACGGGGTATACACGATACTTTACCAACATTAACGCTAGAGTGAGCTTTGTGACTTGAAAAGTGCAACATGTGTATCTATAGGTCGAGAGGGGCGATAAGGAAGCGCCAGCAGGGTTGTCACGAAGACCAATTTTGTAGGAATGCACTTCTACCTACATTTTCGAAATTGTTTACCGTTGGAGCAAAATATTTCCTCTTAATTATCGTCCGAGATAGTTTGCGATTCTAAAATTGATTCAGTGATTTTAGAGCTTTACAGTGTTCGTTTACGTAGAAATAGAAACGTTGTTTCGTTGAATTTTCATAAATATGCAAGTTATTACTTTGAAAGATGAAAGTGAACTTTCTGCGTGTATTTTCCGCCTGATTATTCAAGTGGTTCCAGAAAAAAACCTATAGAAATGAGTCCGTTAATTTGATAATCGCACGAAATGCGTGATGATTGAAAAATTACGTAATTATTATTAATTTTGGAGGTTCCACACGTTCCTAACTCTGATAGTTAGCCAACCATGCTAGAGCAAGTTTGTGGCAATGCAATTGCGTCTATGTTGGGGAAATTGCCTGAATATTAAGGCAGCTGGAAAGCCAATACAATTCCCTTCCGGTTGGTTCGTAACATCACCCGTTGAACGTGCTAAATACTAATACTGCCACACACACTGTCACACAAAACCCCTGTGTCGCCCTAGGGATGTATAAACCCGAAATTTGGAATTTCGACCCCAAATATTCCACCCATGAATACCAACTATTTCCCTATTCATAGATTAGTTTTGGGAACTCTTCCATAACTTAGTAACGATGAATTAGGTTAGGTTTTCATTAGATTAACGACAAACATTCTGTCTATTTTTAGACAACTCGAATAAAAAATATTCATTTATTTTTTGTTCTTCTTTTTTTTATTATTCCGGACAATACCCGTACAATTGTCATTATGCTGTCAATTATTACGTTAAGGGGGAAAATTATAAAGTCCATTAACTACAAAATCGCTCCAGTTTTTCCTTACAATTTTCCTGCGTTTAAATTTCATCCCCTGGCGACAACTGAAGCTTCATAAAAAATGTAGACGGACGTCTCATGGGTGCAAATATTTACGTCAAATGTATGAACAAAGTTCCGGGATAAAACGCTCATCGTCCACTCGCCGCTTAAATGTGGGGGAGGGTGCGCTCACCGGAGAGCAATCATAACTTCAACCTAACCTGTACTGTACCTACCCACGCTTTTATGATATTCAATGGGTATACGTCCCCATAGTTCTTTTATTTTATTACAACCGAATAAAAGCACCGGTTTTTCATAAAATATCTGTGAATACTGCCGAATAAATCCAAAGCTTTTATGAAAGCTACGAATGAAAATCTAAAAAATACTTAATGCTACGTCGAATTTTCGTTTAGCTTCCGCACACAATAGGTTTGGTTCGTTGCTCTCCTAAGTTTTCAAACAAAATAAAGCTCGCAATAACTTCTTACCATAAGACGTGAACCAGTAACTAACTAGCTTGTTCAATTTTAACGCAATATTCATTAGAATGATTTGATTGAGAAGCTCACGACAAAATGACTACCACGCAGGTCGTTTGATCTACGAAATCAAGTGCTAGAAGGGGGAGAGCTATTTACATATCTAGCCTTTAGGACCACTTCAAGCCTTCACTCGTTTCATACCTGTAGATAAGAGAGATTACAACTTGCAGCCATAGTCACAAAAATTCGATAACCGTTGTGGAAGGTTTTATGACGTCACAGAAAGACACGTGGTTGTACCGTAGATGCCTACCGAGGCCTGCATTAAAATGTGTGATATTTATACTGATGTCATAAAGCCACGCTGCATGTCATAACAGCGGGTGACGCTATGCAAAGCAATGCTAATTCCACGTGGACATCCTCTCCGTGGGCTGCATTTGGAGACATTTAAGGCGATATTTCAGATAAAATTGCTTTCAGGATTGAGAGGGTTTAACGGAAATAGCTCCGTGGTAAATACGGATTTCTATTGAATCAAGTTAGGAAGTCTCTAGGCGTAGGGCATACTCCTATCTAATCCGAATTCAGATAGTTCTGTATGACCGAATGCATATACGAAACAATCTGTAGGTGTAAATAGCCAGGAATCCATTACAATCAGGTAAGTAAATGGAGGGCCACTAACCCAACAGTTGGCATAACAAAGCGTGCAGTAGAATGTAATTACATTAGTGGGCGCGTTGTTTTAGTGTTAGATCAAAGCGAACATAAGAAAGGCAATTCTGTTAATCGTAACCGTAAGTGTGAATCACTACGGATCCCGTAAACAAGTATCAACAAAGTGACGACACACGCAACGCGCGACTATCTTCATTTTATGACACATTAAAATTATGTTAAGAGTGGAAATTATTGATACCTTCGAAATATCCATTAGCATTTACTTTTAATTTAATAAAAGTATATGACAGTTATTGTACTCGTCATTGAATATTTTCAAAGTGACACTTTTGACTAGATTTCCAATTAAAGCTTGAAAGTTTTAGTAGTGCAGTAATTATTTGTTTTAATTCATACGCTGACGGGCTATGTAACTATGTAAAATCTCTTCATCATTATGTGCTTGAAAATTACTTTTTCACACCACCTGCTCGGTAATATCAAATTATATGTCATGCAAGCCTAACCTAAAGCAGCTCTTTAGCCGGGCAATAATATTGTGCTGAATTTTAATTGTGACCCGCTGGTCCATAGAGTGATCTGAATTTGGAACCTCAACAATAAAATACGAATGAAACTTATACCACAAAAAAAACCTTAGAGTAACAAAATTACATAACGGAAATCCTTTGTTACGTTCGGAATTCAATATAGCGGCCGTGAAATAAGAAACTGCTTTATCCCCTTTGTGAATAATTATTATTATGGAATAAGTACAGCCGATACTGTAAGACACCATGTTGACGTCACAAAACCGTCAAAAATACAGGCAATAATATTCAACTTTCCATTACACTGGGTATATTTATTTGTTTTGGCCGCATGTGCATAATAACTTATAGTAATAGACTTGACTATTAAGCGCACTTAGAAAAAATATTAAAAATACCTTATGCACAGCATTATGCTGAGTCGCCTGGCCTCGAGGAAGCCTTCTTGTCACAGTCATGACGTGCAGCTGCCGACTATTTCTGTTATGTTTATATTAATATTATTGGTCTATTTTGTTTTCTACTTACCTATTCTTGTCTTTTTGTATGCACGTGTTTCTGTGACAAATAAACCAATTTTTCTTTTCTTTCTTATTGCAAAATAACTGCCCAGTGCCCCTTATAATACTGATCTCTTTGTCAAACAAAGTGATGAGTGTCACTATGCACAGTTAATGTCAAAAGTCGATTAGCACTTCAGCTCTTAAATCTTAATTATTAAGCTAAATATTTGGGAACAGAAGTGAAATTAAAAGAATATTAACTCATCTATCATATGAAATGCTAAAATACAATGTATCGAATAATTTTCAGTAAATTTATATGACGTATAAAAATAGCAGTGTGGTCGCAGACCGTACCTACACCAAGGTACTGTTACATTATGACAGTTAACCATTTTCTTATCTCCACCGTTTCTACCAACAGACAGCAACTTCGTGCTGGGCAACGCTCAAGTGCCGTGCTACCCCATCGTGTACTGTTCGGACGGGTTCTGCGAGCTGACAGGCTGGGCGCGTGCGCACATCATGCAGAAGGGCTGTGCGTGCAAGTTCCTACATGGGCCTGACACCAGGGACGAGCACCGGCACGAGATCGACACCGCGCTGGAGGCCAAGCACGAACTCAAATTAGAACTTATATTTTATAAGAAAAATGGTGAGTTATTTTAAAATTCTAAGGTCGAGATAAATAAACATTATTTAGCGTGTACTTTGACTGGGCATTTTTCCTGTCACTACCACAACTGTCAAACTACAACTGCAAGATAGAGGCGGGAATATTAATACCTGAGCTCAAATTCACTCTTTATATCGCTCGTACACTACTCGCGGACTGAATGAGAGCGAGATTGAGCGGCGGGGAGAAGGCTCCAAGGCGCCGATATAAAATAATGGTAATAAAAAATAAAATAAACACGGTATCTTCTTTATATTTAATTCAGTTATTATGCAAAGTTACATGATCTAATTTGAAGTATTTTTTTAATACTAGCGGTTTATTGTTCAATTTGGAGGTAGCTTTGTAATTTTTGTCTGTCGAGAATATTTTATGGAATCGTGTTATTGTCAAACATAACACTAATCCTCAACTTTACCATATATTAATTTCAAAATGAATGCTGCAATATTTTCGATAAAACGGAGGATAATGCTAAGATCAAGCAATTTGAGGTATTGAGTACTCTTAAGTTACGTTTACTAAGACTTGACTGCCATCCTCAGGCTAGCTCTAGTTCCTTTACAAACTACTCATCGTTTAAATTGACGGTTAGTTTCCGTGAGAGACTTCAAAGTGTCAATAGCAGCCGTTTCCTAATCTCGAATTGGTGCTGCAAGAACTTGAAGAACCTAGCTTATGTCTTGTCTTAATTAACCTTATCTCAGTTTACTAAAAGTTGCACAAAATAATTTGAAATTTTTAACATCCAAAATATTACCAAATATTACAACGTATGCTTGGTAAATCCTTTCTGGTAACCAGCAAAATAAAAATAAAATATAACATGAACACTATAATAACCATTAAGTGAATTGCGTTTTAAAAGCGCAAAACTCAATATCGGCGAGAAGCTTTTCCGTTGAATTGCATTCGTGGAAAAGCAACGAAAACGTTTATGAGCTTTGCACTTCGAGTCGCGCGCGATTCGCTTTCGAAGTTTCCTACGTGCCAGTTTTTTTTTGTAATCAGAATAAACCTGCGTCCACTACCAAGGTTACTTTTTTTCAAACGTGTCCCTTTATTTGATTTGGTTGATGGTTGGGTGACCATCTTTACATACCGAGACTCCTCCGTGCCACGGAAAGCTCGTTAAGCAGTTAGTCCCGGCTGTCATTCGTGGATCTTTGACAGTCGTTACGGGTCGTCAGAAGCCCGAAAGTATGACAACCAGTGTCCAAGGGTATCGTATTACCCAGTTACTGAATTGTGGAGTTCAGATGGGCAGTCGCTCTATGTAAAATACTGGTATTCAGCTGCATCCGGTTAGACTGGAAGCCGACCCCAACATAGTTGGGAAAAGGCTAGGAGGTTGATTTAATGGATGGATCGACTCATAATATAAAATTGTGTTATTTTTCCTCTGATGTCGCAGTTTCTAAGCCACATGTGCATAAATGATTCGCTTATCTATTAATATTAATTACGCAGTGGCATGCACAGTTAACGTCACACGCTGTAGTGACAAAGATTCAAAGACATAGTAAAAGGTTATAATATTTACGTAATAAATTAAAAACCCAGAGTCATAAAACCCCGAGATATTAAAAGAAAGACTTTTAATTCGACCCTCGATCCTTTGCATAATGGCTTTGCAAAACGTCGTCCATGCCACAATCGTAAACAAAAACCAATAAGAGGTTTACGATTCCATTCGACAAAATTAAACTTTTACAAGCAGCCAGCTGTTCCTTGTCAGCAGCATTAACTGCCTTTAGAACAACGCTCCTTAGAGCACCGTTACCAAATTGAGGACCTTCTTCAAAATGACGTCCGATTAACTCTTTACGGAACATTAAAGCGTCGAATACCGGTTTACAAAAATTCGAAGCTACATAATCAATGTTTCTCAAAGCACTCGTTCTTTCCTTTGAATTTCAACGGAAATTAACATTCATTAAACTTTACAGGATCTCCCTTTTGGTGCCTGCTCGACATCGTCCCAATTAAGAATGAGAAGCGAGAAGTGGTTTTATTTCTCGCCTCCTTCAAGGATATCACCAACACCAAGATGGCCGCCATGAACACTAATGAGAACTTCGACAGCGGTGAGTGCCTTTGCAAAGATGACACTTGAAACTTCTTAACAAAATCCAACCCTCAAAAAATTATAATAAGTACTTTCCAAATAGTGACCTTGATCCGAAGCCTTCGGAATACTAAATGAGACGTTTTTCGAGGATGCTGACAGTTGTGCATTTGTATTAACTCATCACTCAGCACGTTGTTCTAGTGCTCTAGGTACATCAATATGATTGATAGCTTTAGATTGAGCTCCCGTAGCTCCCCGTTGCCTAGCGAGTCTCGAGCATCACCGCACGGTAAAGTTCCTTTACGAGTGTTGTATCGTACCCACTGTGTAACCTTAATATACTAGTCTGTAGACAGGCAATAAGTCTGAGTAGATAGAATTAGATTTAGCGAGTAAACACTTCGTAGTGAATATAACTCAATTGTTTTTCTTTGTATCTATGTACAATGCATCACTTGACTCAACACGTTTTAAGTAAATGAGGATGAACATAACGCTGATCTGTTAGCAAAGGACCTCGTCCAATAACTGTATGTAGGTGTAAGCTACACTTAATCTAGTTTTAATGATATTTCAATACTTTTGCTTGTTTTTTTCATAAATAATCTTTTTTTAAAGGATAGCTGATGCTTCAAGTAAATAAGCAAACATTGTTATTGCTTACATAACACATGATTGCATTTTTTTTATTTAAACTGGATAAACATTGGGAGTTCCTTATATTTGAATTCTGTAGAGGTTCGAGATTAGTTTGTTTCTCCCGCTATAGCGGTAGGTACCTACCAGCAATGTTTAATAAAACTTGAAGGATTGGCTGTTTGTTCAAGAATTCAAATACCCTTTGAATACCACAAACTTGTATATCAAATTAATTGAAACCACCCTGTATTTCAATTTAACTTTGAGTAACAATAATAACTTACAGCATTTACTAACCCCTTGTTTAATACATCTGAATATAACGAACATGTCGCCAGTTTGCGTTTTATGAATTTTTTCATGGTCCATGCGCTGCGCAATACCTACATGTTTCATTTTCTAGTTTTATTTTTGTAAACATTTTTCAATTAACATTTACTTATACAAACATGCGTGACTGTGAATACAGGCGGTTGTTATCACACTGATCAAAAAGACGTACCTATTCATTCATATTTAAGAGTTGATAGGTAGAAATCGTCACGTAAGGAAAAAGCGTTATGCTCCCTCCATGCGACTTTCTCCCTCTCTATGTCTCTTTCTATTATAAACTAGTGTGAACATTGTCCCACTCTTGCAAATCTCACATAAAGCTAGATTCGAAACTTTGTAGGTCAATCAAATATTTGTTCTGTGCGGAAATCGAATTGGCGATACAGATACACAGCATAGGTAGCTACAGTGGCAAGTCCGTAGATTCGTTTAGTTTTTTGATCGTGCTGTGTATCAGGATCAAAATTCTTAGCATCTTAAAGTTACCGTGAACTAACCGCCTGTATTTTCAGCTAAACCCATGCTAAACCTAAACCCTAGGCTAGACAGATAAATACTCTCTTACTTTGCAGACTGCATGCACTATTGCATGTTAACATTCTACTTATACACTTTTACTTTATTTATAGAAGAATTTAAAAAAGGAAACCTAGCCAGCACTTACCCGTTACTTTACCTATTTGAGTTTAAAAGCCTATTCAGATATAAGCGATATAGCTGTCGCGCTCGGTAGCGATACTGGTCCAAAGTGACTAACCAGAAGGCCTACCTATTGTGGTATAATAATTTTATTCTAGGTGCATCGTCTTCACATATAATTATATAAGTAATGTACCTATATAAAATATAGTAAAACATTTTAAAAGAGCGGTGGAGTTTCTTGCCCATTCTTCTACATGTGAAAACTACCTTTTGGAAGGGGCGACTAGAATCAATTCAATTTTTTTGTAAATTTTTACGTTCAAAGGTGCCTTATATTGACTTGACTTGACTTTGACTTTGGCCAACTCTCGTACATATAAAACGTTCACATTCAAATCGCAATCTTTTAAACTTGTCAAAAATATTGGAATTATTGGAAAATATTATATGTATTTAACATTGTATTTTTGACAGAATGAGATGCGAATGCGAACGTTCTTAAAAATTACGGAAATTGCCCCTCAGAAGGCGGAACAGTATCGCTACCGAGCGCGACAGCGATATCGCTTATATCTGAATAGGCCTTTACGCTGTACTTTTTTGTTAAACTGTTAAAATATGGCATGAAGCTTTACGAGTCAGTTTTGATTAGGCTTTAGTCAAATTATGCTAAATCCGTCAGCTTCTGCTTTGTAGCGGTTTGTAGTAGGTACGAACAAACAAATTTTAATATTCATAGTGTCGATGTAAATGCCAAAGAAATTATTCGTTAAGCCGAGCATGCTCTTTAAGATAAATAAACATCGTTCCGTATCTTACGATCAATGTTAATTTTGATGTCTTTTATGAGACCCAGTCGTTCGTTTTGTAGTGTAGATAGAATTGAATTAATTTGAATCCAAATTAAAAAAAATAAGTAGGTAGGTACTCTTTTTTTTTTGTTCATATCGGAAACACGCTTCTTGAAATTAATTAATAGTTTTATCGCTTCAAAATTAAACAATAGAAAGAGGCGTGGTTGGAGTTGATTGAATTTCAAAAGATTCGAATCCTATCAAAAGTTTGTAAAATACAGGGTATGGCAAAAGTAACCACCCTATAGGAAAACGCTTTAACTTTTGCAAATGGCGGCAAATGTCAATTCTGTTTTGACATTTGTGAAGTAAACAGATGCAGAATACACGTCAATAAGCCATGGAATGCTATACCCCTCAAGAACGCGGAATAATTGTTTTATGAAGCATTTCCGCGCCGTCTATTCTCTCGCTTTGGCGGTTTGCTCTGGCCGGCCAGATCACCCGATTTGACCGCTCCAGATTTTTTTTGCGAGGTTACTTGAAATCCCGGGTTTATGTTAACAAACCTCAGACTCTTGAAGCCCATAAAGAGAATATCCGACAGGAATGCGAGAACCTATCGCCGGAAGTTCTGGCACAAGTGATGGAAAATGCCAAAACGGGCGATGGTCATCAATTGTGACAGTGGCCACTTGACCGATATAATTATTTCTCGAATTGATAGAAAAAATCGAATCCATTAAATAAACATAATCCACATGTAGAACGAAAATTTTCCATTGCTAAAAAAATTACAGCAAAACAACCTACAATATACCTACACCTGGCTGGCTCTGAAGTAAAAAATATGAACACAATAAAAAAAGTCGCCAGTTTCTTGTATTTTAAATTATGTAGACCGTGCCAAATTTTTTATTTTTATTACAAATCAAACAAATTTTAAGAAATGTAGCTTTTAATGAGTCTATAAAATCATCAACTTAATTAATAGAAAGCGTGATTTGAAACTAACTTAATTAAAAATATATTGTGAAAATTATGAATGTTTTATTTTTATTCAAACCAAACTCATTTTCAGTTTGTAAGCCAAGCAAACTTAGAGAACGGGAAAATAAATAAGATTTTTACTATTATTATTATATATCGGTATCAACTAATCTTTTTAAGCTGCTTTTTAAATACTTACTGAACAATTTAGATAATAAAATAAATAGGTAAGTTTCGCGTGTACACCTTAAATAACAAACACTATGAAAAGAAAATAATATATCAAAACGAAACTGTTGAGTTCTGATATCAATTTTTACGTTTATTGAATGAATCTCAACACAAGGCAGTACTCTTTCTGGTTTCAATCAGCTAAATGTGTTCTCTGCGTCCATTTAGGGAATTAATTCCAACGAATATTTTTTGGAACCCTCCAATTTTCTCGAAAAGCACAAAAGGAACTTGTAATATCAAACGCAAACTTTCGTTTGGTAAGTAAGAATAGTTTTTGGAAACTGAAGCGTTGTGTGGACTCACAACTATAATTAGTCGAGTGATGCTAAAATATTACAATTAGTAAGTTCCTAATCACATCACTAGAATCGGGGTACAACACTAAGTTTCTTTCCGGGGCCGCTTGTTCATTTCGTTTCCGCTTGCAGAGCTGGTGGAAGCAATTCCCTGATCCTAAGAATTCTGTGGCGCCCAACTCTTATCTAGCCTACCCTGCGCAGCCCTAGCCGTTACAAAACCATTCACAGATTTTAATTCTGAGAAAACTGCCGCTTGTACGGTCGCAGCACGTCGGTGGTAACACTCGAGTTTCAATAGAATACAAGGCCAGCTTATAATCAGCCTATAATGTTGCCACTGCTGGCATACAGGCCTCCTCTCTTCGAGGGAGTGGGCAGTAATCCAGTGCGGGTTGGTAGATGTCACATGTCTTCTAATTTTTGGTTCTAAGACATGGCGGTTTCGTCACGATATTTTCGTTCACCGTTTTGAGAGCAGTGGTGATGAAATTATTTACAGAAAGTAAAGCGCCTGCCTGGGTTCGAACCCACGACCTAGAACTCCTAAGTCGGGGCCTTTACCACTGGGCCACCACTGCTCCATAGGCCAGTTTATACTGTTTTATTTACCACTGACATGCCGCCTTACTTATTTAACAGTGAGCCAAACGGGAAATTTTCTTTTATTGAACACAATTTAGAAACTAAACTAAACAGCTTTGTAATGACTACAAAATGTGCCCATTTTGTGTAATTACGTAAAGTTTTCAAGTCAGAAGACTGCTTGTCTACAAATTGGGGATTAAGTGATCCGCACCGCGCTGACTGTGCTCCTAAATACCTTAAGTAAAGGAAATTTTAGGTAAAACTTCGACTTATTGATCAAATATTTACATGAAAATCTACATCTATTTTTAATTACAGGTAGGTAGTAGTTGTAGCGGTCATTGACCTGCCGAAAATTTAGGTAATGTCTAACTAGTTATCTTATTGTTATTGTCTTTGTCGTACTCATACTTAACATAGTTTGGAAAGGCTAATTATTAACATGAACATTAAAAAAAAATTAAATGCTAGTTTCCTACCTATATTTCAATTTATCATTAGGAACGCGTTGTAGAAAATCGTTCTCTACGCATTTCTTTCATTAAACCACGCAATAAATACAAATCAATGAAAACATACCTTTCGAATTGAGAACCTTTTTTTGAAGTCGGTCAAAACTATTACCAGCGACCAAGAGAATGTCGATCTTAATTTGAAACTAAACGGCTTTTGATGACAATAATATAAACAAAAAAACCTAAAGTCTTCTATTTTTTAAATATTGTTTGGATTTAGATCCAATTAATTAGATATTTACCCTCGCTTCCTCGTGCTTTTGAAATTTAACTCTGTCTTTTATTTACCCTATACCTCTTCATACTTATTATAAACGTTTGTCATGTTTTAATTTACATTATGTAATGATTATTTTTAATTTGAATGATTATGATTATGATCTACAAATATTTCAATTGTCGCACCGTAGGCTGCTTGGTACTTGCTTACTTTCATTTCTGGCGACATCCTGTTTTTGATACAAACTCACGAAAGTTCTAAATCACAGTAACCGCATCATTAAGTTTTAATACGTATCTAGTTATCAATATATTAATAAACGTTATCATGGCCGCTTTGTTTGTCGGTAAATTAATGGAAACGGCCTAATAATAATCCAATCAAAGTTTTCGCATTACGGAAATGCCGATAATTTTATACTTCGGTATTTTGAACTTTCGTGGTATCAAAGCAGTATCACTGCCTACTTATAAGATCTTCTTATATGAAATGTGGAAAGATAATTCTTGTATCTAATTTGCTCCGGCAAATTTTCCGCGAAACTTAATTTCACTGAGATATTTCACTCCAGTGATTTACAGCTAATTAGGTTAATTTAAATTATAAGAAATCGAGACATATCTTTTATACGGCTTTATAAGAAAATCCTTCAAGGGGCAGAGTTTCCTTATAATAAGTAGATATTACTCGTAGCTGGTACTGAGCCAGTGGTCCAGTGTGTAACAGGGTGGTTTATGCATGCAGGAGCCGCGGTGCGGCCTTCGGCTGGCGTGGTCACTCTAGCGTTATCCCCATTTGTACCCGCAGCGGCACTCTTGGGCGCCCGGTTCCGCGCTGAATCTAGTTGCCTACTTCCAGACCCGAATGGCAATCTTGACCCCGAAGCGCCATCGCCCGCGAACATGGGCAGGCGACGCTCTAGGGCGGTACTATACCAGCTTTCAGGACATTATAAACCGGACAAAATGAAGTCGAAACTAAAACTCAACAATGTTAGTAAGGTAAACTTTATTTTCAACCGAGAGGCATTTTAGTTTTCCGCTACAGTAGGTACTCGGGCGCCCGCATCCGATCCTTCCGGTTTGGGACGGTTCCTGAGTACTTGTGAAAACTTTTCATAAATTAAATATGGCGCGGCGCTGAAATAATTTTAATAAAACAGTTGACTGTTAAGAGCTGTAATAAAATTATGTAAATTATTTCAGAATCTGTTACACTCATCGGACCCTCCGTTGCCTGAATATAAAACGTCAGCATTAAAAAGGTCTAGATTAATAATACCACACTACGGGGTCTTTAAAACATTCTGGGATTGGCTGATCCTCATAGCCACGTTTTATGTGGCCGTGGTGGTTCCGTACAACGCCAGTTTCGTAGACGAAGGACACCCCAGGATAAGTGTGACGAGTGATGTCGTGGTAGAAGCTCTCTTCATTATCGGTAAATCACTTCAGTAACTTTTTAATATCCTATATCGGAAAGTTTTACACCTCATATATGCGTTTTGCAGATATAGTGCTTAATTTCCGGACGACATTCGTAAGTAAGAAAGGAGAAGTAGTCTCCGATTCTAAGGCGATAGCCCTTAATTACATCCGGAGCTGGTTTGTGGTGGATCTCCTGGCGGCGCTGCCGTTTGACCTACTTTACGCGTCCGACGTGTACAGCGGCGCGGTGAGTAACACTACCAACCAATTAATGTAACAGCGTTATTATTAATGTATTGTTTAAACAAAGTGTGCCGAGTCTTGCCACCGCATTCGCAGTATACAACCTTTGTATTTTGTTGTCACATGTCTTACCTACATACCGGCCCTTTTTTCTTTGAAGTGAGTAATTAATATGCTACTTTGTTGGAACAGGAGTCGGCACACGGGAACGTGCATTTAGTCAAATTAACAAGACTTCTGCGACTCGCCCGGCTGCTACAGAAGATGGATCGATACTCACAGTACTCGGCTTTGATACTGACTCTGCTAATGCTCTCTTTCACTTTGCTGGCTCACTGGCTCGCCTGCATTTGGTTCATCATAGCCGACAAAGAGATTGAAATTCACAAAAACGAAAGTTGGGACCTAGGTAATGTTATACAAGACTGATTTAAAATTTAATATTGAGTAAGATTAGAATATGACCTTAACAGAACGCTCATTCAAGGTAAATACGTTTACTATAAAACACACCCAAATAAATCGACTCGATATAAATTCAGCAATCCAATTTTCAACTTGTGCAAACTTCAGCTGTGAGATACATCAATAAGATTCTCAGAGATAAAACTTTTTTTATTGGTTTGTATGGGTAAAGTCGAGTTGTTTAATTCTAGGATGGATAAACAATCTGGCGGAGAGGCTGAAGGTGCCAATCCCGAATATATCGCACAGCGAAAGTTACGTGACAGCACTGTACTTCACATGCTCGTCGCTCACCAGCGTGGGCTTCGGCAACGTGTCCGCCAACACCCTTGCGGAGAAGATCTTCAGCATCATCACCATGCTCATTGGAGGTACGTCACCTCCCAACAATATTACGTACCTGTTGCTCCCTTATCGAGTCAAGTTTTCGACTTACATTTACATTTCGCTCTATCTTGTTTATCTTCAATATTACGTTTTTGTTATGTTCCTGCGTGGACTTGTAAGCAAAAGTAAACACAAAAATCAGTTTACTTAAATTAAGATGCTTTCTAACTTATCATGCTTTTCTAGAGTCTAAAATTGCACAGCATCACAGAATAACCTGTTTCTTTGATCGATCGTCGATAATATTCAGGTTAAGGCGATAGCGTCAGGGTATCCCGCGAAATTCAAATTTTCTTACGTTTTTTGCAATTTGCAGGTCAGTATTAGGTTGTATGTTGACCTAAATATGATTCGGCCGTATCAAATATTTATTTATATAATTATAATCATAAAAATCATCAATACAACTCTCTAAGTTCACATAATCCTATTGAATGACTATTTCATGAAATCGTGACATTTTTGGATTTTTCTAACTTAAGTAGTTGTATTGCTGATTCTAATGATTATAATTCTTTAAAGCCATATTTGTTACGGTCGCGAATAATATTTTAATCAAGGTACAATCTGACATTGACCTGAAAATTGCAAAAAATGTAAGATAATTTGAATTTCGCGGGCTACCTTACCGCATCCCCCTTAATATATAACTGTCAAATACTAATTTAAGAACGGCTCAATGCATTGAGGTGGAACGTAATGTAAATGAATATTAGGTACTTCATTAAGGCGTTCTCGGTCACAATCGCACAATATAATTAATGTTTTAATTATGAAATTGCACGTAGTTAATAACACGGGTAACTTTTTGCGGTGTGTAAATAAAGAGCTTGAAACCACAGCGTCAACCTCATCGTCAGTTCATTTAAAACGATAAAACGCGGTGAGTATTCAGAATTTCAGATTATTAAATGGCACATTTCCACTGTTTTAGCACTGATGCACGCTGTAGTGTTCGGAAACGTGACGGCTATCATACAGCGCATGTACTCGCGACGGTCCATGTATCAAAGCAAATGGCGCGATCTCAAAGACTTTCTTAGCATAAACCAAGTGCCCAAGGAGCTGAAGCAGCGGATGCAAGACTACTTCCAGACTATGTGGTCGTTAAACCACGGTATCGATATACACGAGGTAAGCTACATACTGTAGGCACCCAAATTGACATGTCAAACATTGTGTGTATTGGACATAAGTACCTACTGAATGTATGGACTACGTATGTTTATGTGATGTTAATGTATAATTATCTGTTGCAGTCTGTGTGATTCATTGAGAATAATTAGAATAATAATTAGCGGTAATTATTAATAGTTCGTCATGCAAAATAACTTATCTTTAGCAATTATTGGACTGTAACGGTTAAATAAAAGTTTAGCAGAGTCCTGCTTGACTCTGCTAAACTTTTAAAATGAAAACATTTGAAATTACGAAATCCCGAAAGGTCAACGCTTTGTAGCTAATTAAGATAAAATACAGAACTTT
Organism: Xanthia icteritia; assembly: GCA_949128155.2. Lineage (NCBI taxonomy): Eukaryota > Metazoa > Arthropoda > Insecta > Lepidoptera > Noctuidae > Xanthia > Xanthia icteritia. Next base: position 9,395,033 of record OX421941.2, read on the forward strand.
TATAAATACATCATTTTTAATATGGACCGGTGAGGAAGTATCAAATGGAGATACGGGGATAAGATAACACAGCTTTGAAGTTCGTCCGAACCCCAACCCAGCTAAACGGGTTGGAAACGAAATATAATGCGATAAACTTAATCTCCTTAACTCTAACATTTTTAAATATTTTTTTTACCAGGCCCTTATATTTTTATAAAATCTCATTTGCGTGTAAAGAACTGACTACGCATATATGCAAATCTAGGTTGCCGCTTTGAAGTCATATGAGAAAATATTTCGTGGTAGCTGTGTTTGATGGGTCTGTTTATTTTTAGACTCTCAAAGAATTTCCCGAGGAGCTGAGGGGTGACGTGTCGCTACATTTACACCGTGAAATATTATCCCTCCCGATCTTCGAATCAGCGTCACAGGGCTGCCTCAAGCTGCTGTCCCTACACATTCGGAACAACTTCTGTGCCCCCGGCGAGTACCTCGTGCACAAAGGGGACGCGCTGACTTATATCTATTACATATGCAACGGTTCTATGGAAGTGATGCAAAACGACATGGTCGTCGCTATTCTGGGTGAGTCCCACACAAATGAATTGCTCGTACCACGTAGCCTTCAGCTATCTACCTTCCTCCTACATGGCATATGTAAAAATATTCATAAATCCTTCATTAAATAGGTAAAGGAGATTTGGTGGGATGCGACATGAATACCCATTTGCAAGCTTACAACGGTTCGGGCTCGTCGCACCAACAGGGAAATAATCCTGATGTTGTGGTAAAATCGAGCAGTGATGTTAAGGTAACCTGAATTATTCATTTCCCACTTGAAAAGCGTCGCTGCTAATATAAAGGCACTTAAGTATTTTTTCTTTCTAACAATGGCTTTTTGCATTTACATCAACAGGCTCTAACCTACTGTGATTTAAAATGCATACACATGGGTGGCTTAGGCGAAGCGTTACGGCTATACCCTGAATACCAGCAAGAGTTCATGCACGACATCCAACACGACCTGACTTACAACTTGCGGGAGGGTTATGAAGCTGAAGCAGAGTCTGACGGGAACGGTCACCCATCACTAACGCTACCTTCGATATCAGAAGATGATGAAAACGCCGCAGAGGATTCGGCACTCACGCCCAAAAAGCTTCCAGGGTCTAACGCAAACAGCCCGCGGCATCAAAAATTCAGGTTCTATTTATTTTAATGCCAAATTGCCAACTACACAGAAAATAATTTCAATAGGATTCCAAAAAATATTACATCGTGTTTGGTCATAAATACCTACATGTTTTCCGTTTGAAATTGGTTTTCTATTGTAAATACAATTGTAATTCTTTGTCTGAAATAGAATTGGATAATGGTACACGTATATTGCGATGGTAAACTAACACTTTTATTTTGATTAGGAATATTTTTATATTTATACAATACTGGTATTTTCAGAACCGATGGACAACCACGGCTATCTCATAGAGAATTACGTGAAAGAATAGAAAGGCAGCGATCTATAGCAACGCCCAAAGTTTCAAGAGCTGATTCTTTGGAAGGTCTAAATCTAGAAGTGCATAATACGAGGTCGTCGGTGGACAGACTTGACACCCAAGTGTCGAGCTTGCACCACGACGTGGCCGCGCTCAGCATGGAGGCAAGTCTTTCAATGACGTCACGTCTCGAGTAATCCCACGTTGACCCACTTGTCAAAACCCACGTGACATAGATCCTTAATAATACAATGATATCATTCAGTCTTCAGATAAGGATTTATGACCTCATCGCGTTCTTTATTCACCTACTTTTTGTGATGACCTAATATATTTTGTATTTGAATATTTCGAACCGGTTCTTCAAAGTACTTGGAAATTAGATTTTGAACCTTGAACATTCCTGTAAAATTCCGACTCTGCACTTCAAACTTTGGAGCACAGCTGAACTTTAAAACACTTGGAAACTGCGATTAAGTTTTTTCTTATGTTTTTCATTTAGGTTCGCCACGCCATCCAGGCCCTGCAAGAGATGACGGCGGCTCCCGCCGGGTGGCACGCAGCACATTCCAATCCTAATCTCCAGTGGAGCACTCCACCGAATCAGCTTGCGCGAAGCTGTAGCCATCCACCTGACGTTTTCTGTTGGGATCAGGTTAGTGACCAGCAAGGGAATTTTGATACTCTCTTAAGTGTGTTTATAAAAAACTTCTTTTGATAAAATGGAAAATTTATCTCCAACAGCAGGAGCGGCCGCTTACCCCGGAGCGTCCGAAAGCGCACAAGGGTACCCAAACTGAGCCATTCCTTCACCTCATCACGCAGTACATAATGGAGCACCCGGCGACGGTTATGTTGCTGCTGGGCATCGACCCCATGGCGAATCTGACGCCGGTCATGCCCGGCGCCGTGGACTACTACGGCGACACGCGCGGCCGCCGCGCCAGCACGCTCGAGCAGATCGTGGAGTCCGAGACGGGGAGTCAAACGCCCTCCAGCACCACCAGCGAGAAATTCGAACAGATCAGAAGCCCCAGCGGCAGCGTTAGAGATCTCGAAGTTCAAATAGAAAACGAAGTGAAGAAACTTCCTGAAAAAGAAAATATACCAGCGACCCTGAGGCGCAGCCGATACTCGGCCAGCGACCTATGCGAGGCGTCCGAGCGACTGCTCGCCACGCGCTCCACGCACCCCAGCACGCGCTCCCTCAAGTTTAACATCAACAGTTAAGTTTATAATTCCATTTCGTCTTAAATATGCTCATTAGTCTTTAGACTTCAAATAATAAATGCCATTAGTTTAATTGTACATTTGGTGACCTTAAATCCTACCTTGTAAGTTTATTTCGTGTATACTTTATAGATAAATTTATCTACTAGTCCTACTACTGTAATTTTTATCATTACTTCTCAATCAACGAAATCTATCTATATCATTACGAATATTTTCAAGTTAGTATGTATAAGTAAAAGTGCATACTGAGCGATTGTACATATCAAGTTTATAGGAAGTTTTAATTGTTAGCTTAGCTATAAAACTACTTTATCTAGTCACTGTTTAGGCTTAAAGAAAGAGAGAGACGTGCGGAGTAATTTCTGACTTGAATCCGATTTATTATTAACTGATATTGAAATACCAACAGGCTCTTGTGTTATTATTGTTGGAGTGCAACTTGTAAAGTTGTTACTCCGCCGGCGCGTCAAATTACACTATTATTGGATATTTTGACTAATCCATAAATTCCATCAGTTTTCTTAAACGGTATCATCAGCCTAGAGTTTCTTCGGTCATCTCATCACCTATCGGAATGGAATATATAAACGTTTACACAATAGAGAAATGTGTTTCAGAAACTGACCTTGAAGCAACTCTTTTGTAAAAATGTAAAGACGTTTATGTCAGACACTTATCCATATTTTTAACCGACTTCCCAAAAAGGAGGAGGTTATCAATTCGGTTGTATTTTTTTTTTTTTTTTTTTTTTTTTTTTTTTTAATGTATGTTACCTCATATCTCCGTCATTTATGAACCGATTTTGAAAATTATTTTTTTATTTGAAAGGACACACTTTCCGATTGGTCCCATTTTTATCAAAATTTAGTTTTGATGATGGAATCCATGAAGAATTGAGGGAACTCTTCAAATATTATAGGCACACACATAGCGATTTAGGTATTTTCAGCTACAAGTTAAGCATTTGCATTCAGAAACTATCATTTAGTGAAGTGGAACTGATGAAGAAGACCACAGATTGCCATCGGAATTCCTCAATGATAGGTATTCCACGGGTGGCGCCATTTATGAACCGATTTGGAAAATTATTTTGTGAATTGAAAGGATATACGGCTAGATTGGTCCCAATAAAAAAAAAATCAGTTCTGATGATGGAATCCATGACGAATTGAGGGAACTCCTCAAATATTATAGGCACACACATAGCGATTTAGGTATTTTCAGCAACAAATTAAGCATTTTCATTCAGAAAGTATCATTTAGTGAAGTGGAACTGATGAAGAAGACCACAGATTGCCACCGTAATTCCTCAATGATAGGTATTTCACGGGTGGCGCCATTTATGAACCGATTTGGAAAATTATTTTCTGATTTGAAAGGATATACGTCCAGATTGGTCCCATTAAAAAAAAACAGTTCTGATGATGGAATCCATGATGAATTGAGGGAACTCCTCAAATATTATAGGCACACACATAGCGATTTAGGTATTTTCAGCAACAAATGAAGCATTTGCATTCAGAAAGTATCATTTGGTGAAATGGAACTGATGAAGAAGACAGATGGCCACCGGAACTACTCAATGATAAGTATTTCACGGGTGGCAATAAGATATCTCGATTAAGATAGTTAAGCGACAATGAAGCACGTTTAAATAAATAATTTTGATGACCATCGAACTGATCTGAAGATGAAGCCGGAAGGACGGCACCGGAACTCCGTCATAAAACAATGTATCCTAGCCGTGTTTGGGATTATTCGAATTGCCATGAGATGTACTGTGACTATAAATGATTTTAATGGTAATATCCCGGCATCTAATTGCGCTACTTGAGGCGTATGTTATGTGTGGCCTTGATTGTCAGAAGACAGATTTTGTAGCCTCGTTATTTCCGTCAATGATCTGCGGCCGTGTGGTCGCTTTAATAATTTGTTGGCGTCCAACTCTGATAAAACTATGCCTTCCAAACTTCTGACACGACTAAGCGCGACGTATATTTGCTCTTTTGCAAAGTTTTTTTTACCAAAGTCGATCACAGCTCTTTCGGGGGTGGTAGCCTGTAATTTATGGACTGTGACCGCCCAGCCTAATATTAGAGGCAGCATACGCTCCACATCTCCGTTACCCCTTGCCGCCTGGAACGTAGTGCTTGTTGGTGGTATGGGTCTCACTTTGAAAACTTTAAATTAGCATATCTTTTTATTGTATGAGACGATTGCAATGAAACAAAAACTAAATGTTACATCGTGATAATATTATATCTACAATTTTAATAGGACTGTAATTAAATTTCAAAAATGTTATTTCTGTTAAATTGAATGTAGAAAAATGTATTCCAAAATGTGTACCATTTTGGGCCAATAGATGTCATTGAGATGCAAAAAAATTTGTAACCCCCTTTCTACACTTTCAAGCCAGTTTTGAAAAATGTATGATTCCATCTTTATTATTACTTAGATAAGTTTATACCACGTTTTCTAAACCAAATGAATAATATCTTTCATACAAACCGTATCCCCCCTTTTCACCCACCAAAATTTCAATCATTCCACTTTGCCCCATCAAGTCGCCCCACTGGTGGGGCAAATGCATTCTGCCCCATGGCATGGATTCTTCCCCACAAGGGTTGGCACCTTAGAATTTGTGTAAGTAGGTATGCTCGTATTTTATATTTGTTTGGAAAAGAAAGAAATTTATATGTAAGTAAAATGTAATTAGGACTTATATTTACTTAGTTTTTATTTTATTTGTAACAAATCGTGTAATTTATGTATGATTTACAACCCGATTCCTTCTAGAAACAACTAGTAAATAAAAATTAATAATAAAATAATAATACCAGCCTATTACTGTCCCACTGCAGGGCAAAGGCCTCGTCTCATACAGAGAAGGAACGAGCACTGATCATCACGCTTGCTCAAAACGGGTTGGTGATTTCAGACTAATATTAACTATAAGTCCATGTTTCCTCACGATGTTTTCCTTCACTGATGTCAATAATGTCCAAGATAAACTCAGAAAGTTCATATGAATTGAAAAAGTCACATTAGAACCCACAACTTCATGCATGAGAGGCGAGGCCTTAACCTCTGGGCCATCATAACATATTAAATTACCAAAAAATATATATTTTACTTAACTATACATTTCTTTCTTTTCCAAACAAATATAAAATACGAGCATACCTACCTACACATTTCTAAGGTGCCAACCCTAGTGGGGCAGAATCCATAAAGATTTTAGACTAGTGGAATCTGCCCCACCAAGTCGAACTAGTGGGGCATATTCCACTGAAAATTTTTAGGCATTCCTATTTGCCCCACCAGCGGCAGCGGGGCGCTTGATTAATTTTTGAAAAATCTTTTGTTATGTTTCCATTATTCGACTGGTATACGAATTTCTGCGGGGTAGGTATAAACACAACTAAAAAGTGAAAAATAAAAACTTTTTTACAAAAAAAACAACCGACTTCCAAAAAAAACACTTAAAAGAGAAAAATAATTTGAATTTCGGAAGTCGGTGGCAAAAACGAAAATACAGATCCATAAATAGTTATATTTTAAGATGGTTCGCAGTTCGCATAGTTGAAGCCGTGATATAGTTATATCCCTAGGGAAATAGTTATGAATTGCTTTCATATATATTACGGTAGGTATATTTTACTATATATGTATCTAATAAAATACTATTGTTTTTGCCACCGACTTCCGAAATTCAAATTATTTTTCTCTTTTAAGTGTTTTTTTTGGAAGTCGGTTGTTTTTTTTGTAAAAAAGTTTTTATCATAAAACTGTTCTCTATTTTTAATACAATTTTAAAAGATGGCGATAGTTCGGTATGTTTATGTAAGACAATGCTAAACATATTTCATCTACGTACCAAATCTATCTGATCTCAAAATACGTTTTTATACCTATTTATAGAAACACGACGTGGTCTTCCTTTGAAGTTATTTGTAACCAGTAAACTAACTCGTGACGAGTTAGATAACTGCCTTTTCTCTGCCTGGTCAACTATAACTTTGTGCCAAAACCTGCAATGTTCGTGACAATGTCACAAAATTAATTAACAATGTCTATTCTCATAAAATACAGCAAATTATTGCTATTTAGTTTTTTACTAGAAAAAATATATGTAAATATCACTTGGTACATTTCGAGCATCTCCGTTTTGTGACCAAATTAGTTTGTATGATGAAGAAAATATTAATTAAACTATTGTTTATATTAAGTGCTACCTAAAGCAATTTTGACAAACTAAAACTGTGAGATATTTTCCATAGGCACTGTCTTTTAACTTTTAACGCATATTTTATAGATTAGATAGTATCTGTACCTACCGCGTGTCACGCTAGTTGAGGAATATTGGTCCGGCAACCCCGTGTTCTACTGTTCATCTCACGTATGTACCTACAGTGAATGAAAGCTCAGTGAAAGAAAGCTGCGGTAGTTACATGTGAGAAAACACTTAAGAAAGGATTCTTCTCAAGTATTTTATTTTTCAGCTTGTCGACCGATATTCCTAGAACATATAATAATTATTGTAGTTTATTTGTCTGTCATTAAGCTAAATAAACAGCAGTAAAAATAAGAAAGAAATATGATATTAAGAGGATAACAGCTAATTAACTGAAATTCAATAACAGTAAATGTTGTATAAATATTACCTAAAACTGTTTGTAAGCAATACCTATTTGTTCTAGATTAAATTGTTTATTTGTGTTTCAAACATATTTCTATAAATATAAGTAGATAGATATTGTTAGATACCTAAATGTTTTTGCCTCATAATGATTCACAATTGATATAAACTTTGATGAACTCTACAACATTTGGAACTATTAGGAATTTGTTTTGACTTCGAGTGTAGTGTAGTAACAAAGTTATTTATGGTCCCACAAGAGCAGGGACAAAACACTATAAATCTTATTATTAATGTAAATTTTTGTAGAAATGAAATTCAAAAAATTATCTTTAATAATAAATTGTTATAAGAACGGAAACGCTTACTAGAATAATAAATGTGGTGTACGTTGTATAGAACCCATGAATGTGATATGATGTTAAACACGTGCAGTGCCTAAAATCTCATTTATTTATTTAATTACTTAATTATTCTGTATCTTTTATTGAAATCTAAACTATTTTACTAAACGGTATGATTACGCATACGTTTTGAACATATTTTGTACATATTGAAACTTAATCTTGTAGTACAAAGTATTAGTTACCATAAAGTTTAATAAAGACAAATTGATGTTGAAACCAGTCTTTCATTATTTTATAATAAGATGTTAAATTTTACGTCGTAGGTGGTTCTTGATAATAAAAATACTAATGTGATATTGCGGCTAAATTAATTCAAGAGGAAGTTGTAAATAGTAAAGTAAATATACACAACGTGTACATTTACTTTCACGCCAGCCTGATCTCGACATTCAATATACTATAATGTAAATAAATAAAATTGTCTGGCATTGAATATTCTCGGAAAGATGGAAAACGTCAATAACAAAAATAATCTTTGCCGATCTGAGGCACGTACGAAACATTGAAAAATTGACCTCATTATAATGTTTTGACACGTTTTTACTGAATGCTCACATTTCGTTTACTTCTTCGACCTTCTTTCAATATTTTTTTCATAGCTACCTAAGGTAGTAGAAATATAAAGACACTAGCTTTCGCCCGCGTGGAAATTCTCCCACGGGAACGTATACTATGTGTTAATGCAGGTTATAAACTATCTGTGTGCCAAATCTGTTCATATATATACAACGTTATAATTAGTATATGCGAAACCTGAAACACCTGTCTAGTATTTTTATGAAAAGAATCTATGTACAAAATTTCAAAACTGTACCATGAAAAATCACAAAGTTATAAGCTTGTTTTGTTACCTGGTTGTCCGTACAAAAACATGGTCACCGCGCGGCGCCCCCGCGCGCGCGCGCCTCCAAGGCCGTCTTGCGCTCATTGATAATAGTTTGGTAGTAGGTACCTAACCCCACGGCAATTGTATTGTAATTAACTGGTGATAACATTTTCCATCACACTTGCAGGCTTTGGACTGTCATAATGGTCAAGTGTAGGTAGATATTATTATGTACTTTATTCGTAAATATAGCCGTAAGTGATAAACTGAAGTCAATGCCTTCAGTTTATCACTCAGTTTTAAGTGGTTGGCATAAGGTGTACCTTATGCCAACCACTTAAAGTTCAAAGTAGATTAAAAGTATTAAATATCGCATTACATAGCCACAGCAGGTTGTAGGTACAAATAATAACTTACTACAAGTAACCATCTTGGCGTGTTTAAAAATGTTAATCATCACTATTTACAATAATTGACTTTTAATCACTATTTACAATGTCTTACTGATCACTTATTCAAACATATTGCAATAATTGTTCAAAATGTCCCCCTCTTTGTCTTATGTAACGATTGTTTTTAACACTGTTAAATGCACTTTCAATTTATCACCACAAACCGCTAGTGTACGTACCATCTCTGTATACTGGACGTTTGTGTATTGAAAAGACATGTTTTTTTTTTTTTTTTAATCTTTATTTTTTTAAATTTAATAGGGGTTTTTGTCCAAAAAGGATATGTCAACCCCATCATACCTTATTACAACGTAAATACACTTAAATAAGACATGGTTAAATGATACTTTTCACACCCGATTAAGCGAAACACAATAACACAACTGTATGCACGGCGACCGCGCGCTCGCAAACGGGAGCGGGGAGCGCAACACGTGCGCATCAACCTGTAGCATCCGGGCGACTGAAGGGGTTGTTTTACCCCCGCGCCGCTGTGCGCCCGCGCTGCCTACCGCCTAATGCCGCTACGACCTGCCGTGACCTGTGTTGTGCGCGTATTATTGCGGATAGGTACTAAGTGCCGCTCGGTGTCCAACTTGTAACCTATTTTAAATATTTTTGGGACAAAATATAACATGGTATAAAAATTATTGGAATCGATTCAGTTACTTATTCTGAACAAACTATATTCAGGTTTCGCATATACTATTTATAACGTTGTATATATATATATATACAGTAGGATAGTAGGATTTAAATATATTTTCCGACTTCGACAATCTCCAGAAGAGTCTATTACATTAACGGACCCGCCATAATGACTGCACCAAACACCCTTCACCCCTCCGGACTCCATTAAAGCAGCTTTTATTCAGGAGAGAAAATATCCACAAACAATTCTTGCTGAAGAACTTCGCCATAGTAACAATGTAAGAGGACAGCCAACACTAACAGACGACTTTCAGCTGAAGTCATCACATCATTACATCGCGTGTAAAGCATTTTCATATACATATTTTCTGAGAAATCGTAGCTAATTAATTGCATTAGTTCTGAAAACCTAATTATTTTCTAGAACTCGCCAGTAATCTTTTGGTATCTGTTGATAATTAAACCAAACACTAGAATTATATAAAAGTAAACGAAAATGTTTTCTGAGACCAATCAAATTGAAATCGCACCTCGATCTCCTCCGTAGCATTGGATTAAGTGTTCCTTTTCGATGAAATGTTTATCAACATCTGACAGGAAATCATTTTTCAAAGACCGGAGAGAGAAAGGAAAAATGGTTAATCTTTCAATCACACTAAATTGTCGGATATTTACATCACAACATGTTCCCTCCACATTTACGACGACGTACTCGTAATGAATGAGAGCTTTTAAAATTTTACACCATACGACGGAGACAGTTCTCGACAACACTAGATGATTATTTTCACGAGAACACTAGTCGCGAGATAGACAATCTTATTATGACAATACCATTTATTTTGCCGACGATACTATTAGGCGTACCTTGGCAGCCACTTCCCACGATATATCCGCCTTCGTATACGTACAATTCGAACACAATACAAATATGTTCATTTGTTTTACTTAAAATCGTGTGTAGTGTCCTCGTGGCCATCGTCACCTTGTCGTGTCGTGTCGTACAGTGCAAAACTTTAAGCCCCTTGGCTGATGTTCCTTATCGTTACCGTCGTGCATCGTCGTATATTAATATTTCCGTGTGATACATCACGTAACGCTAGTACGATACACGCTTGAATGAAGAACTACTTAAATCTTCTTCATCTTTAAAAGAAGCACATACTATTTATTTTTTATTTATTTATGTATTTATGCTCCTACTGGAACACCATACAGCAATTACACCAACGGAGCAAAACATTTTTTCATGTCCCGGTTTCCATCCACCCTGTCCGCGGTGGACATGGAACGGGCGGCGATGGATCACGCACACTCATGACGCGTCAAGACACTTCATCGACTACTCCATAGTTCCATAACTCCATCCATATTGCGCACATTCTTGCAATTTTTGAGAACGAATTAATTTTTTTTTAAATTCTGTGAAAAAACGGAAAAATTAGAACGAGTAGAGTGAAGATAAGAATATTGGCTAGTCAGCAAGGTGATAGCCGTAGCGGACAACAGCGAACGCCTGACAAACATTTTCCACTCATTTTTCAGGCTATGTAATCTATGTTGTAGGTACTTAAAAGGTCAAGAAAGAAAACCATAAACTCATATGCTCCATCAAAACGTACATAGAAAATAACTTGTCCATAAAATGCAAAGCTGTGCAAGTTGTAGCCTTCACCGCGCCGCGTAATAAAGTAAGTAATGATGTAAATGTAGGTCGTGGCTCGTGACGAGCAGGCTCGCTTTAATTTGCCGCAGCCCAGCTTGGAGCATTCCCGGAGTTATACGGCTATCAAACTATTAGAGAATTTGTTCTCCCGACTGAATAAATAGTGCATGGAATGCCTATAGGTATGTACGCTAGCTTAGATGGAGATTTGTAAACAAACTTTCCAGGATTTTTAACACAATAATTATATTTGAATTCGTTTAGATAGGTGATATCAGTCATAAATTCTGTTAGAAAATATAGGTACTTTGGTCATATGATAACACGAAAATGCATGGGCAGTTTGTTTGTAAACTTACATTGAATTTGGCTGTAGTAGAAAGACATCTTCAGTGAAAACCGCGTGCTGTACTTATCTTCGTAAACTGAAACAAAATTAGATGAGTCTTCGATTCATTTGGTCAAGCAGAAAGATCAGAATCCCTGCAAAAATAAGTGCAGAGACTACTGATGAAAAATAATCTTACGCATATGTATTTTCATTTCAAAAGTCAATATAGGTACTTTAAATGCTTTCACGAAAAAAAAGCAGTGTCAACACCGCCTGCGGGCCGCGGCAGCTTTTTTCATATGTCACTAGAATTTATACTTTTATTTAAGAATCCCGGGACCTGCTTTTTCATTTTAATTGAATAAATACCAACTGTGATTGCAGTTGTTGTTTACGCAATTACAAAATGAAAATGTATGTAATTCCCAAAAACACGAAGTAACCAGAAACATGTTAAAAATAAGGCCACCGCTGACCTCTAGCGACGGATGTCCCAAATAAAGAAGGTATAATGTCAAGTGGTAGCGAACTCAAAACTGTACATTGAATATTTTTGAAAACCATTAATTGCTACGAAGTCTAAGAACGAGTCTAATACCGAAAATATAGTTTTTAGATTTTTTGACAGTGTGTCCGAATGTAGCATACACAAAACTATCAGATTTTGTTCAAATTTTGCATAGATTTTCCCTCTAAGTCTGGTCAGTCCGTAGGGTATAAATTATCACTAAATTCTATTTCTCTTTATATTTTGGCTACTGAAACCAAAACTATACCTAAACGTAATATTCAGGGAAGTTTGATAAAACTTCGTTATATTATTCTGGTGTCTGATACTTTCAACTCCACCCACTTTTCATAGAACTCTTACGCATGCCGCCATACATATTGGAAGTGAACCCTCCGGGAGGGTTACCAGCATTACGTTTACGCTAAAGTTAACCATCGCGGACGGTCAACGGCATTACGTTTAAAACCGTGTAATAAAACACTGTAAAACAAAGTACAATAGTCTTTTCAGGGTGTCCTGTCGCTATACGTAGTTTCCAACCTTTTAAATTTTTTGTGAATATTTGTAACCGTGAACAAAAAATATTTTAAAAATAAAAATGCTTGGAATTTAAAACCAACACATATACTAATAAATCTTGTTAAAATATACATGAGATATGATTTTACCTCCGCGAAGGTTCCCGGCATCCCATATGCGACTAGGTGAACCCCCCAAGAGGGCTCCCGGCACTGAACGTGTTAATTAAGACTTCAAGACGAACGAAGTCACGGGCAGAAGCTAGTATCTACTGTGACCGTTCATTTAAAAAAAAAAAAAAAAAAAAAAAAAATTATTCAAGTATAAAGTAAAAACATGATTTAGATTAATTACATTCGAGTAATATTTAATTCTAACTGTAATTAAGACCTGCCTGATATAGGTTTGTGAAAACCTGTGTTTCAGGCCATCAATTTACATCAAACATTTAAAAAGAAGACAACAATAAGTTTATTAGAGGCTAAATTAAGAAGAAAATATAATATTTTCAATGACTTATAGAGTAACTATTTGGGTATATTATTTTAAAACTAGATTATGTAAGATATATTATATTTAAATAAATTAACGAATAATATTAAAGTATATAAAGTGGACACTATTATTAATTATATTAGAGTAGATAGATAGAAAATTTTATTTTATTCATTGTATTAGAAGGAAAATAAAGTATGTTTTAAAACTATAGATGAGTTCGATGTTTCCTAACCAACTACTCTCAGAAGAAATACCGAAATAAACTCAGAGGTCCCAGTCTCTTTTATTTTCTTAGAATAAATACCATGCTCCGAACACAAATATTGAACAACTGTGAGGAATTTGTGAAGATCTCTTTCCGTTTTTGGACGCTTTCTGTAATTTATTAATTTCCTCTATATTCTGAAACTATACGGATATTCCCTATAATTTGTCAGTCCCGGTCGAGCGACTGTTATCTACTAAAACCATTTTATGTAGGTAGGAGGTATACATTTATGAATTCCTGGAACAGGTACCTTTTTATTTTTTTGGTTGGGAAATTATCACATAACTTCTCCCGCTCTGGGCGGAGCGGGAGGGCGTGTCAGTCTCTTACTGACTAAAACCCACCCGTGTTCCTTCAGTTGCCTGTACGTTGCCAGGGGCCACGGTATCCCTTCCGGACTTTCCCGCGACCCCATTAATGCCACCTTTATGTAAGGATCCTTTACTACGATATACAGTGTGATACTTACCAGCCTTACAAAGGTTCCGGTTCGTATTGGTTCTACCTACGAAGCGAGTTAACACCTAAAGGTTGCCTATTGTCAACCTACACATAGGTATGTATCATAATAAATCTATATTTACCGTTTCTGACTAGCGACGACAACTACATGTATTTGCCATTCATCATTCCTCTTTTGTTCTCAATATTGAATTAATGAAAATCTATTGTGAGCAGTTTCTGTTCAGTTAGTTTTTCGCTCTAAATGTCTCTTTGTTTCCATTAGTTAAAGTAAATACTACAGGTGTTGGATTATTTATTTTTAACGGATTGTTATCTGTGCTTGTTACTAAGTACCAATTTCACCAATGAAAGTGAACGTCATCGTCATATCAGTGTCAATATTCCACAGCAATGATCACACTGACCGCTCTTGAACGCGATTTCAGATGTGCTGATCGCGTTCAGTTTCATTGGCGAAATCCGCCCTAAGAAGGATAACTGATTCAAACAGATATTTTGATGACTCTGTAAAACGTTTCTTCTACTTGCATTGTATTGTGCTACGTTGTCACGTAGAACCTACTACATAGATCCTACCTACGTGAGCTAGTTAATAACGAATCAAACAAGTATTCGAAGATATCATTCTCACTGACTTCCAAATCAATCAGGCTAGCTTCGTGCATATAATTTTAACAGATAACGAGCTGACAATATTTTGTGTAAATATGTCTAATTAAAATTCTCCAGTTTTGGTGTGAGCCGTGTCGACGCCAGTCGGAGCGTGCGCTCGGGGCTCGCGAGCCGTGAAATGCAATTTGCCGACGCTGCAACGAGCGAACTACGTCACTTATAAACTGGAGCTATACCCATGTTTAACTAGTCGATATTTTGGAACAAACTTTAAGCTCAAAATTTTCGGAATATATAATTTATTTCCACTACGAAAACATCAGCTCCGTTCGCCTGGAAATGTAAATACGAACGGAAAACCCCAAACTTTTAGTTGATCGAAAAACAACAGTAGGTTGTGGTCCGGTCTCGTTACAGTTGCGTCGCCTTCCTCTGAATCTTTTTATATTATTTTTATTCTCGTAAAGAATCTCATTTACCTCCGTTGCGTCGGTCTATTTCCTCTGAAATGAAATTGTAGATAGAAAGTATCGGAAAAAGCGCGAAGTTAGTAGGAAAACAAGTTCACCTTCATTTTACTTTTATTTGCGTTCGAAAATACGAGAAGTACGACGACGGTAATGGTAGAATTAATCTTAATTCCTGCTCCATTTTATTCCAGGCACGTGGAAGTTGGCCACTTAATTACCCCCTAAGCATCTATTTATTTTATTGCTTCGCTGCTATCGTTAATGTAAATATTTAACCCAAAGGTTGAATGAGAACAATATCGACTTAGAATCATTATTTCCCGAAGATACCGGTATCTAAGCTGACTTGGGGATTATATCATTCCACACACATATATACACAGTGGGAACTGCTGACGAAACTGTGCAAGATAGCGAAATATGGTTGGTTATTATCTGCGGGAAAAGCCGATTTTCCGTTGACCCCGTACGCGTAGAAATGATCGTTCAATTACTAATCCCCAACCGTTCAAAACTACATACGTCTATGAACATACATGGTTGGTATCGGATTGGACCGCTAACACTGAACAAATACGGGATTGTAAAGTACACAAATAGTTTTATTTGCTGTATGATTACTATCGGGCGGGACACACGCGGCACGGGAGCGTGATTGATTGCTTGACACGCTTGTGGAACTGTAATCTCGTATATGTATTTGTCACACACAAATGTAACATGTAGGTGTGTGTATTGTACTATCACGGACACTGGCGCTTGACCACTTTTCGACCTTATTATCAAAGCAATAAGGTCGAAAAGGCGCCTGTGTCCGCCATAGTACCTATAGCGGACTACAAGTCAACATGAAAAGTTGGGTTTTTTCAGGTTTGTATACAGAAAGGAGGCTAATGCAGGCCAAACACATTACGATATACTTGCGCAAAATTGATCTTGTATTCATTAACGTGTGTGGGATGAATTAGCACAAGTATCGTATAGTATATATCTTTTTAGAAAGAGTTTTTTTTTTAAAGCTTTGTTTAACATTGCTTATTTACAAAAAAACTAAGGAATATTTAGCATTATTATTGTACCTAAGTGTTAGCACAAAAATAAGGGCAGAATTTTATTTAAAGCTACTTTTATCTATTAACGGGCGTTGATCCATGGAACAATCCCTCATGAACATAGCAACGTGGGTAGGTAAGCAGATGGTCTCGTTACAGAGCAAACACAAGGATATTCAGAGTCACATCACGTTTCCTATTGCCAATAAAAACAATATTGCCGTAAGCAATTTGCAAGTTAGTATGCAGATCTTTATTAACTGCTATTGTTGTACTTATATTCTCTTACGTGACGTATCGGATGCAGGTAGCTGGAGTTGACCTGATCCGATGGAAGCTCTGGGAATTTGCGTCTTTAATATTCTCAGAACGAGGAATATTTTGGAATGAAGTCGAAGATATGGATGTCGGCTTTTGTCCAGTAATCCAGTATTGCTTAGTGCTGCGAATGAGTGAAATAACATCACGTTTTTTTCTAGTAGGTACCAACTCAACTATTTAGACTCAGGTTAATATAAATTTTGAGCCTGTCGGGACGAGAACAACAAAAAGACAGCTGCACCATTCAAGCCGTAGTTGTTTGAGTGTATGCGTGTAATCAACAAAATAAAAATAAAACTATTACGTAGGTCCTACTTATATAATAAAACCTAGGCTGGTGGAATTTACAGCTAAATATTATCTACGTAAATGCTGCAGCCGTGTCCACTACTTATCGATCTACACCTGCAAGCAAGAGCCCATTTGTTCCATATGTACGATCATAATGCCGGATGAGTGAATCAAAATTCGTCGCTCAGCTTCATTGACTCGCATTGAGAACACGCGAATATGGAGAAATCTAATGAAGTGTAAAAAATGTAAAGTAATTTTTAAGAACAGAATAAATTAGAAATCAATGTGAGATGTACTTAACACTGATTTCAAATTGGGACAGCTTGAAGTTGACTGTGTTAATTTCAAACTTCGTTTGAAAATTGGTAGAACTACTTCTTCGAGAAGATTTTTTATGAAGTCCGCTTCTGTACATTTCTGTGCTTGAAGTATTAAATAATAATAATAGTCTGTAAGTCACCCCCTGCCATTTTATTCGTGTACATAAAAAAACATTGATCAGGCAGGGGCCATAGTCCTTTCATAGTTCCAGATCACCAGTCGACTTAAGCCACCTAAACCCACCAACACCACCACCACCACCTAAGTCCAATATCTTTGTTTCCATATCCTGCAATAGTCCTACACCAACCGGGGGTTGTTCTTGGGTGCACTTACATAGTACATACAGGGATAATCGTCGGTTGGTGTCTCATTTCATTAAAAACGTCTAACGGGCCTCTGCGAGTTGGCTTTGGCCCTTCGTATGCCCTCTTAAGGTCCGGGATCCCAGGGTCCCGAGAAATGTCAAGAGACGTAAAAATAATAATAAAACTACCACTTTTAAAATTGATAAGCTTATCTTTATGATTAACGACATAAAAGAAAGAAAAAATATTGAAATACATAAAAGTGGGGTTTTCTTTACTTACCATCAAGCAATAAATGACATTCATATGTATTCATATGTAATTGTATGGTGATTCATATGTATAACCACACCAACCGACAGTTGCGGAAGCCGTTTTCAACACCAACGTCCACAAATTACTGTTCATGTTAACACCTTCAATCACATTTATGTATTTAAATCTTGACTGAGAAAACAGATCAATCATTAAACTATTTCTATTTCTAGATCTGTAAATATAAACTCCAGAAATATGAAATATATAATGAAATCCTAATTATACTGAATTTAATCAAATTAACCCGCAACAATTTGGAGCTACTGCATTTAATTATTTACATCTAGAATTCGCAGAACAGGTGCAAACTCATCTCGTCGTGGTTTTAAATTTCATGCAAATCACAAAACAGGGCATCGCTTAACCTAATACCTGGAATACCTGTTACACCCTACAAAGTATTATGTAGGTAAGTACCACGTACTAAGAATTTTGTGATTCCCCCATCACTCGGCGCTTTACAGCGTAATTCTACGTTATGAGCTCAAGTTACGAGTATGTTTAGTATTCTTTCTGTGAGAGTAGAATATTTTTGAGCACAACGAGCAAATTAATTAATTTGAAAGTTAAAAGGTTTGTTCCCGGAAATCCAGTTTTGTGAAACCATTGAATGTAAAGTTCAGACCATAGATCAATGAGTTAGGAACTGTCGTTCTCAAAGCAGATAAGAAAAAGGGTCGAAAAGTGGGAATATAAGCAAACAATGGAGTAAGGCTTTCGAGGAGACTTCATAAACGACTTATAGACAGAAAATAACACATCATTATCCTTATTGTACACATATTACACGATGTCGACATAATACGACATGAACAGACGCTAGTTTATCAAAGTTGAGTTTTCCTCGAACAAAAACTGTAATTTAAAGGGATTGCAAAAGGCGAAATGTTATTGATGACAAGATGAAACTTAACCTTGACAACATAAGTCAGAAAACATGATGAAAAACCCTCAAAACTTTTACCAAAGGAAAACTAACGACTCGTGTCGCCGACTCGAACAGGGGAAAAGAATACAGCAGGGGTTCGTGTTATGGTATGATACTTATCTGAAGCACATTTGAAACTCCGGAAGGAGTGTTTGCAGTTATAGAGTCTCGATCATTATACCTGAAGTGGCTGCGAAAATATTGGATACTCACGCTTGTAAGTGGCAACATTAGCGATGTTACCGCTCCACGCTTCGTCATCATTTATCACGATTGATATGGAAGTGAACTGTGAGGGAAATATCAATCAATAATTTTATATAAACGTATCTTTACGTACTTACTTGAAGTCACCTGATGAACATGTGACTACGGATCGGTGTTCGACCTTGTACTTTATTTAAATAAATTTACTTAGCATTACGTAGTACTTAGATAATTCTTATTATAAAGTAAGCACTAAAGTATTTAATTAATAAAGCCAGGCTATGCATTGTCCTTCTTTCAAAGGACAATCAACTGCATAGCAGTTCTCAACACGCGCAAGCTGTAAAAACAACTAAGCGAACAGCGGAATGACTTTCTATTGTTCTCGGACACGACAAGCCCGATTGGTATACAGCGCGCCGACAGCGATTTGTAGCTTATGCGCAATTGGGATTTGCAACCAATGCATTATTAATGTTCGTGTACACAGATTTAGCAAACTAGGACAATCTATATTAATATACTAATACTAATAATAAAGAGGTACTTCGGGGAAACCGAAGGTTTTATCTGTACAATTATGGATGAAGTTATCATGACGAATAATTATCCGAAATACATTGTCAAGGCCGGTACGGTTGACATCTATCGGGCATGCCACCGTCCCGGTGAATCAATCCGACATAATTATTGTTTCCGGATGTTCTCGTCTTGCTAACGGTGAGTACTTGCACAGACACAATCTAGTGGCTAGGATTATACACCTGCAATTTGCTTTGCAGTACAACCTTGTGGAATCCGAAGTACCATCCGGCTCTAGTGGCTAGGATTATACACCTGCAATTTGCTTTGCAGTACAACCTTGTGGAATCCGAAGTACCATCCGAGCCCGACCCAGTTCTCGAGAATGGTCACGCTACATTGTACTGGGATCGATCTATCACTGACAGGACTATTGTAGCCAATAAGCCTGATAGTGTGGTGATAAATCGACGAGAGCGGCGTGCAATGATTTAGATATCGCTGTGGGACATGACGAGAATCTGAAAGCTGAGAAAGATAAAAAAAACAAGTACCTTGCCTTAGCACACGAGGTTGCCGACGTGTGGGACGTGGACTCTGCAATCATTGTAACGATAATCATAACGATTAATGGCCTAATAGCGGAGAGCCTTGACCAACACTTCAGGAGCCTCTCATTGCGCGGCTGGGTCAAGGGCTTGATTCAGAAAGCAGTATTTTTAGACACGGCACGCATAGTGTTGAAGTTCCTTTCTCTAGAGCCCTGACCATCGGCAACTTGGACCTTGTTCCTGATGCCGATAGGCCACTATTTTTTATATTCATTTTTTATAAAAATATTTAAAAATACTATAATTAATATGTATAAAAATGCAATAAAGAGATTATAAAGAGGTAAAATGTGTTTGTTTGTTTGTATGTAGGGGGTAATCTCCAGAACTACCAGTCGGATTTGTACAATTCTTTTTGCATTGGATAGCCCAATTCTTGAGCAAAGGTTATAGGCTCGCGGATGAAGTCGAGGGCAGAAGCTAATACTGGATAAAATACAACGAATATGATTCTAAGATATACGGGAAATCCAACTAATCCTAAAAATATTTTTCAATATTATACCAGTTACTCTTTAGTATACAGACAGTATTTCAGAAAGCTCAGTATATAATAATATTTTCATGCTACGGGTTGCCGAATTACGTAGGCAGCTACGAATCTTGTAGTGCCTACGTACTCGTGGCGTGTGCAAGGGCGTAGCTAGTTGCTACGAAACGTGCTACGAGTTGACCTTTTTACCGGATAATCACAATTTATTATGGCCAGTCCATGAGTTTCAGAGGCATCTCTTCGCAGCAGTCAGCACTTCTAGTTATATGGGCGTCATAAACCCTTTAAGTTAATCGCCTTTCACACATCCTTTCCACATGGTTGAGCAGTTGAGCTGCCGATGCCGGAGCTAATACCCTTTTATTTCCTGTTTGCTATAAATCTGTTTACGCTTTTCTCGAATGGCCAAAATAAGTAAAGATTTCGTTTTGAGATCCTATAATTTCAATTATAATTTTAATCCTTTTATTTTTAATTAAATAATTGATAAAAATGTATAATACTGTAGGTATACTTAAGTAATTGTAAATTCACGTAGATGTCCCTTATTAGTTTTATTAAACATTATCATATCCTATATTATATAGGTATATTGTATCATGTTTTGAATACTCCATTTAAAATTTTCCTAAATAAAAATGGACAAAAAAACTTGTTCATTTTTCATTGGCGCAGAACGGTTAAAAGAACAATGCAAGCATAAAATAATAAAAATTGTGCTACAACATTTTTCGATGAAAACGAATAACATTGCAAACATTGTGATTCCTGTTTACCTTATAACGTAACATAACATCACGCCCGTATTCCCCGATGGGCTGGGCAGAACTGTTTATTTTAGTATACCCACTGTACCTTTCTCAAATATTAGATTATTACTAAACAATTAACGGGGGGTTATCCGAATGAGCCTGTTTTAAAATCAAATAGTTAAATTAGTGTATTTAGGTCCTTCGTAATTACGTCGCTCTGCATTTGGGGGAGGTGGAGGTAGCGTTTCAAAGGCCTACAGGTGCAAAACCACGCCTTAAGATAAATTTCAATTAATCACCTCACTAGAGTACTTAAGGCTTAGTAGGATACTTAAGCTAACTTCATTAGCGACTAAATTATCAGCAAATTGCTACTTAGGAGATATACATAAACGCTATCAAAATCGGCCAGCCGACCAACATTTCGTGCCAAAATCGACAGACTGCAATCGTCGAACCAATTTAGCACATACTAGCGACTGATCCCTGCTTTGCACGGGTACGAGAGCGATCAAATCAAAATCGATAATCGATATAAAAGGAGTATGTAAGGATCGTAGCAGGCGTTCTGCAGTTTTGCCCTACCCCCATTGGAAAATGGCGCGATGATGTGTATTTATTTATACAAAGTGTAACGTAAATTAACGCAAGACCTCTTAAGGGGTCATTGTACTCATCATTATGAACAACTTTTACCATGGGACCAACAATGAAATCGCGAAAAAAAAATCAGCTGTTCAGTACACTTTGACGAATTATACGAACACAAATGTAAGTGGTCTTGCGTTATTTACGTTACACCCTGTAGATTAGTCACATAAACCAGAATAAATGTTTTAAATGAAAGTGAAAACTGCGACAATATCCATTGTGTAGCTTAGAAGAGATATGCAGACAAACAGACAAACATGAAAAATTGCTTTTATATAGATATATTCAGAGATATCTACCGATGCTGCAGCGTCCGGGATGTGTCATCTAACGTTATGATAATGTTATCGCCAATACACATGTCGAGAGTAAACAGTAATATATCTGATACTGCTATTTTTTATTTAACCGTTTATGTACACATATATAAACGGACAAGAAAAAAAGGAACAGAACAGAAAAATACGTACAAAGGTGATGCTTATTTCTAAAGAAATCTCTTCCAGCGTACCTGCTCTCTTCCAGCATACCTGCTATGATCTTTTGTGAATAGTGTTGTGCCTGATTCTGCAATAAAATTTACCTCACTGGCTTTCGTGAAAGTTTGATTCAGTACTACTTTCATACTACACATACTACACATACTTTAATCATAATGGATGAGTTATTAACCAGTCACCCATTATGATAATTACATAATACACACATCAACACGGTCTAGGGATATTTTTTTAAAAGCGAATTACTATCAATGTGTTAATTATTTATATGACATGTATATATTTAAAAGATACGTTATTCAATATTCTACCATTTTTTAATAATGGTTAAGGTACTTCGATTAAAATTTCAGGATTTTATGGAAAAAAAATGAAGCATAGACGGAAACCGTATATGAATTAACTTTTAATTTATGAGTAAAAACTGAAAAAAATAGAAACATCATTTAATTTGTGTTTATAAACTTGAAGTTAGTAGTCTGAGAAAGCGCCCATGATGTTCATAACACATCGGCAACGATTCGGCATGCTCAGAACAAGGTTGTCAATGTCTTGCTGCGGAATATTGTCCCATGTCCTTCTGAGGTGCGCAAAAAGTTGATCTTCTGTAGCCAGATTTTCAGGAACTTCCTTCAGAGCTCTTCTTTGCAGCATATCCCACGCATGCTCAATGGGATTTAGATCTGGCGATTGAGCAGGCCAGTCTAAGGCCCTAACATTGTGTGTATGTAACCAAGCTGCTACCGTTCTCGCCGTGTGTGCCCGGGCATTGTCGTGCATGAGCAGGAAAACTTGCCCCATTTGTGTTCTGTGGGGCAAGATTACGGGCCCCAGCACCTGTTGGACGTATCGTTCTGCCGTCATATTGCCCCGCACCCAAACGAGATCCGTCCGTCCTCCAAGACGAATTCCTGCCCAAACCATAATTGTTCCTCCTTGGTATGGGTGAACTTCCTGAGGGTTCTGAAGACGGCTCCATCGTCCAGGAACTCGCCAAACACCGTGAATCTGGATGGAAGCCGAACCTGGATTCATCCGAGAACAGCACATTGGACCATTGCTCACGGCCCCAGTCCACGTGGTTCCGAACCCATTCTAATCGTCGTCCACGATTGCCTCTCCGTAAAGGTGGGACCCGGAGTGGTCTACGAGAGCGTAGATTGCTTTCATGCAGTCGCCTTCTTACAGTTTGGTCACTCACAAGCACTTGGTGTTCCACTCGCAGCCTTTGGACCAATTGAGTCGCCGTTGCATTTGGTTGAGCTCGCGCAGTAATTTGCAAAAATCGATCTTGTCTGGGGGTAGTGATGCGACTTGGCCCCCGGTGCCTCTCCGCTACTTCACCTGTGGCAAGATAGCGTGTCCACAATCTTGAAATTACATTTTGGTGGGTCCCTATGCCCTCAGCAACATTACGCTGAACAGACCCAGCTTCCAGCATTCCCACAGCTCGTAACATCTCCGCCCTCGTCAAATGTTGGCGTTGCATGGCTACAATACCTCAATTTTAACTTTATCTTTCGTTTAAAAATGAAAAAAAACTGTAACTAAACGTAATTCGTATTGTTTTCTAAATTTCGCACAAATGAAAATTCCCTCTCCTACACATCAAGACATTTTTATGCCACCGAAACAAAAGAATTTTCAAAAATTTGAATTTGGAATTAGTCTGAGATAAATTACAAACAAATCGGTGTATGAAAGATTACAATGCGGCCAGTACTTTTCGAGTTATTTAATTGAGTATGAAATATCCCTAGACCGTGTTGATGTGTGTATATGTACTATCGGAGAACAAAAGCAATTTGAAAACAAAATCCGCAAGCAGAAATAGTCCTTACGGTGTATAGATATAAACTTCTTCGATGGTACAGTGTTGGTTCTCAAATTGAGTTAGGTACCTATTTATAATCCTGAAAGTATAAAAAATATTTTGTTTTGAAATTACAGTACGTAGGTATCCATCTAAAATTACAGTAGGAAGGTATCCACCTAAAACCAGGCTCAGGGCTCGTGGCAAAATGATAACAGCCGCACGGGTTGATTGAAGGTTAAGCTACGCTTGCCGCGATCGGTTAGTGGATGGGTGACCATTCATTACATATCGAGACTCCTCCGTGCCTCGGAAAGCACGTTAAGCCGTTGGTCGCGGCTGTCATTCGTAGATCTTTGACAGTTGTTACGGGTGGTCAGACGCCCAAAAGTCTGTCATCCAGTCTTACCAAGGAGTATCGTGTTCCCCAGTAAGTGGGTTATGGAGGTCAAATAGGAGGCTGCTCCACTTAAAATACTGGTATTTAGCTGCATCCGGTAAGACTGGAACCTGACCCCAACATAGCTGGGAAAAGGCTAGGCAGATTGATTGACCTTGTACCTAATACTGAAAATTGTGAACCCTGTCGGACACAACAAAATTTACTGATGATTGAACTCATTCGTTTATTATACAATACATTACATCTTACTGAAAAATCATGCCATACCGAAAAATTGCAAATTCATATTGCCTGCACGGTAACGTTAAAAAGAGTTAAAAAAATACTTCCTCTATTTTCCACTCAATTAAAGTGCTCGTAAGACCAGTTGACCCACATAGTGACAATATCAATATTTTATTGTCCCTGATATTTTTATGCAAATGTGCAGATTTCGTTTGCCTCTGTGCACACAACGTTATTTATAACTCCAATAATCACATGCATGACATTGTCAGCCATTGATATGTATATTTGTACAGTTTTATTTTTTTGCAACGTAGCTTATAATTTGTTGGATTTTCGGACTAAATAATACCAACATAAATTTTCATTAGACTTCATCTGAAGGATAAGACAAAGATTTACGATCGTTGTTTAGATAACTAATTGAGTAACCGTGTTGACTAATTTCTTATAACAAATAAAACAAGCGAGATCAAGTTAGAATTACTTTTATAACAAAAGGAAAATAGGTTTTTTTTTTTTTTTGTCTGACAAAATGTTTTTTACAACAAAAATAATGAGCCGTAGTAGGTAGGTATCTAACTTAGACCAAATAAAAAACCAAGAAATAGCGCTATTTTTTTACTTTACCTCGATGGTCCTAGTTTATCAATTATCACTTCTAGTTACAGCTATATGTAAGCGGGCACGCCTTTTATGCCTGGAGGCTTTTATTTAGATATTGTTTTCGTTTAGTTATTATTATTTCTGCCTGAGTATAGTTCTCGATGTTTTTGGTTGGTATATTGGCGTGTGCTAGCTGTCATATGGCTATAAATTTTTTATTTTATAATTTAAGTTATGTTTAAACCATTATATAGAATGCATACCATTATATAGAATCATTTTTTTCTAACTGAACAGACAGCTGTGCTGCTGGGGAGTTTGTTGCGCCACTTCTTCTTCCCAGCTAAAGCACTAGGAAGTGGTGAAGGGTGGGCGTTTTGGGGGACTATCTTATGTAATTTTGACGTTCGAAAAGTGCTGATTCTCAGCCTAGTTTGAATAAATGACTTTTAAATTTTGCTAGTGTTGTGAGGCCGGTTTCGTAAACATGTGTGCACTTAGTGAGGTGTTGATTGCAAATGTGTGCGCGTGAGCGTGTATGCACAGAGTGGAGGTGTAGTTTTGGCATGCTTGGCTGTATTTTTCGCAGCGCCATGTCTTGGTTTTTTATTTGGTCTGAGATATCTAACTACTAAAAATAATAAATTGTTTTTATTTTTTTCTACCTTTTCTATATGGTATAATTATTGGACAGTGTCGGAATTTGAGTACTTATTACATTCTCTTCTAGGCTTTCTTTCTAGAAGGTACTTCGACAAGTCGGCTGCGCTACGGAAAAACAAAGTAATTGCAGTCAAGCAAAATTATCAGGAGGAGCAAAAAACCGAAAATCACAAATTTAAAACGTACTGGCGACAACTTCAGTACTTTTGTTATTTCATAATTTGTAAAATAATTAGTTCTATCTGTTTCAAAGCAATTTTTTGAGTAATTTTTGGTAACTTTCCTTTAAATTGAAAAAAATATTTTTCTATAGACATAAAATTAATATTAAATAAAAAGAACAATTCAGTAAGAAAGTAACTACAGTCACTTTGTTTTTTAAATAATTTAAAAAGAGATGGACAAGTTAAGTTTTAGTTTTAATAACAAAGCAAATGCATTTAATTGTTTTTAACAAAGACAATGAAGCCATTTAAAAATGAATATGTCTACTATAAGATTTGTTGGCTTTTGCTTTTTATGAATCACATAATTTGTAAGAATTGTAAAAACTAGTTCATCTTAGGATTTATTAAGATATTAAGTGTCACTCAAGGAATAGGGCATGTATATGTATAACGGTTACCTAAAATAAATTCAAAAATCATAGGAATAAGTTGTAATCATTTAATGAAGTATTAAATAAAACAAAAAATAAGATACAAAGTACATATTAATAACATTTTAAGCTTTTTTTTTATACAAGCAAATTACATACCATTAGAAAGGTCACACACTAGGAATGTTTTGCTAGAATTGGAACTCCTCAATCATTTTTTGTTTTTTTTTAATGCATGTTGAAATTAAGATTTAAATATTTTTACATTTTTCTGTAAGTTTGAAGACTCATAACTTTTTTTCTAGCTAACATGTGAATAAAGCAATAATTTTATAAGAATCTGCCAACATTAAAGATTAAAAAAAATATTACCTGTTTTACCTATTTTCAAAAAAAAAAAATACACTTTAATGTTAAGAAAGTGGTGAAACTAGAAGAAAGCAAAAAATATTTTTTTTAAATATACATGGGGCCAGGTCCAAATAAGACTGAGTAAGTAGCAGATGACCCTGCCTATCCACCATTTTCGTATGCTCAACGTTCTGCCAAACACCCTGTATATTCTTTAAAATAATAGATTTTATACCTTTTTTCCTGTGTCAATACCTATATCTTCTGGTGTAATCAAGTCTCTGAAAAAAAAATATTATGATTAAAAATTACTAACATAATGAATAACAAGATAACCGCTCTTTTCGTTCATAATAATAGTAGTACAATATGACAGTTCTTAATAATAAAATCTATAATATTCAATAAACTTTTTAGCTATATTTCATTACTAGAATGACTATAGGTTACTTACAATATTTGTGGGGAAACTTCAGAATCATTCTGGTGGTCTGAGTGGGACGAGAAACAGTTTTTTGAAGTAGATGGTTGAGCAATAATTGTGTGATGCGACGTAAGGTTATCGTCAGGTATGGCCTCAACAGTATTGGTCTCTTCCTGGAGATTCTTAGGTGATTCGGAGGTCCTAAAAGAAATCATACCCTTAGGGCGTTTGTGCACTACAAGGAATTTTACCGTCCGGCAGTCCGATTTCTTACAATTGTCAATGAAATTCAATGAATTTTAAATGAAAGTTGATGTAAATCTGACTGCCGGACGGTAAAATTCTGTGTAGTGCACAAACGCCCTTATTGGTAATACAAATAACACAAATTGATTAGTATTTCTTATAGACAACCAAATCAAAACAGAAAAATAGGTACTACTTCATGTATGCCTACGATATATCTCGTAAATAGGTATTTACGAAATGTAAACACACAATACAAATAATTGGACATTTGGATTTACATTTGTGCTAACTGCACCATAGTTCTCGAACGTAAACTGCGGCTATTTTGCATTTTAAACGTTTTCCAAACAAAACACACAAGAATCACAGCCTCGGCAAACTTATCGACACAAAGTTGTAACTGAAAAGTTTAATTGCGGGAAAAGTGACATTTGAAAGGTGCGTTCAGAAATGTGTTAAAACCGAGTAATGTCAGATAATTTAGACATTTCAAATTTTGAAATAAACGACAGCATATTAAAAACCAAGTAAATGGGATATAGTAATAGCTTGAATTGATTTACAATAAAGAAACAAAGCAACTGTTAATCAGTTGCTTTGTTTTGTCATTTTACTTGCTTTATTTTTACGTTAACAAATTTGCCATTTTGACCATTTTTAACAATTCAAAAACAAAGTAAAGTTGTTTGATTTTCTTATAGCTAGATAAAGGGGCTTAAAAAGAAATACAAATCCAATGGAAAAGCCAATTAAATCATTTCACAACGTAAAAACAATGTAATCGACGTGCAATTACTTTGTTTTTGCTTAGACATTGTGGTTTACTTTGTTTTACCGTAGATATGTTAAACAAGTACCTGCAGTTACTTTATTTTACAAACTTTTATCTCGAAAAATAAAGCCTTTTCGATGATTCTGTGAATGTAGCAGTGTCCGTTATAGGCAAAATGTTCCAAATATGTAAAAAAACTGATTTTGAAAAATACGTTAGTTTGTTTGTTTTTCCGTAGCACAGCCGAAGTGCGTTGTGGTTTTCCCCTGGAAGCTATACCTACATAGGTACTACGCTGTGCCACAACACTTACCTACCTATACGAGAAACATAGAAACTCTGAATCACTGAAAAAGGCTATTCTGACATTAATTTCAATAAATTGCTCGTAATACCTCTTACTGTTCCAAGTCATGTCAAAAAAAAAATGAAACCAGTTTTTTGGTGATAAATACCGTATATAGGTACCTTTATACGCATTTAGTAAAAGCTGTTATTTTGATATTACAAACAGACACTTCCATTTTGTATTTGTATGGTTTATATTGTATGCATGTATAAACAGGTCCTATTAAGGCAAAAGCGACAAGGTAGCCCGCGAAATTCAATTTTTCTTACGTTTTTTGTAATTTGCAGGTCAGTATCATGTTGTATGTTGATCTAAATAAGATTCGTGGCCGTATGAAATGTTTATTTATAGAATTATAATCATAAATATGATCAATACAACTCTCTATGTTCATGTAATGCTATTTCATGAAATCATGACATTTGTGGATTATGCTACCTTAAGGAGTTGTATTGCTGATTGTAATGATTATAATTATATAAAGCCATATTTGTTACGGTCGCGAATCATATTTTAATCAACATAATTACAACCTGACACTGACCTGCAAAAAGCAAAAATCTAAAGAAAATTTAAATTTTGCGGGCTACCCTGGCGCATCCCCCTTAAGACCGACTGACTCAAATGAAACAATATTTAATTCGCCAAGTTAAGTCTCGCAAGAATTGAAATAACAACATTCATTCTACTTAGTCCCGAAGGTCACAAAAAACTAATTAGGTAGGTAGCTAGGGTACCAGCTCCGTAGATATTTTCGTAGAAAAATTTCGAAACATACGTAGGTTTTCGTACTAAAAATGAAATTCCATTAGCGTTTTAAAACTTTCTAAGTAGCTAGGATCCCACCAAACTATTTATATTAAGTACTAACTGTGCCCGCGGCTTCGCTGACGTGGGTATTCTGTACCTCTACCATGAGTTGCCATCGAAAACTTTTTCGCTAGCGCTAGCGTATTAACACGTTCAGTGCCGGGAGCCCTCCTGGTTCACCTAGTCGCATATGGGATTCCGGGAGCCCTCACGGAGGGCTCATTTTAAATGTAGGTTTTTCTTAGCGAATACAGCATTATAAACCATGAAAATAAAATGTGATGTATATTTTAACAAGATATTTTAGAATATGCGTGGGTTAAAAAAAAAAATTCTTTAAAACAAAAAATGATTGTTTACGGCTACAAATATTCACAAAAAATTTAAGAGGTTGGAAACTACGTGTAGTAACAAGACCCCCTGAAAACACTATTTTACTTCGTTTTACAGTGTTTTATAATACGGTTTTAAACCTAATGCCGTTGACCGTCCGCGATGGTTAACTGTAGTGCGAACGTAATGCCGGTGACCCTCCCGGAGGGTTCACTTCCAATATGTATGGTGGCATAGCGTATGAGCTCTATGAAAATGGGTGGAGTCGGAAGTGTTAACGTGGATCAAATAGATTTCGATAATGCTCGCACCATGAGTTTTACGGAGTGTTACGCAGGCGTTACGGTAAGCTCGATAGATCGTATCGTCCTGCTAACTTCACTCTTATGTTTTGTTTCTTTCTTTCTCAGTAATAAGAAGAGAGAACGGCGAAAGGAAAATTTATGACAGTCAACAATCCGACTAAATAGAAACGTTGAGGGTTAGTGGACTACTTATGGTATTTAGGGGTTGTTGAATTTTTATTCCTTATAATAATTATGTACGTCTATTCAATTTGTAATTTTGTTGATGTGTGGTTCGCTGCGTTTTTTATTTAAATTTAAAATGAACTACATTTACAACTCAGACCAAATAAAAAACAAAGACAGAGCGCTGTCAACCAATGATAGAAGTGAATTATAGTTCGATTGTAAATGTTGTAAATGTGTGCTTGTTAGCGTGTGTGCACAGCGGCGGTTTTGGCATGCTGTATATTTTTCACAGCGCTCTGTCTTGGTTTTATATTTGGTCTGAGGTTTACAATAATGCAATGGGTAGCTCGCCGTCCGATAAGGACCAGGCCCGGGTCGACGGCGCGTTGTGTTCAACGCGCGCTTAAAAGAGATGTCAGCACAAGTGAAGGGGTATGATAGGACCGATGCCTGCCGGGGTTGCGGGAAAGTCCGAAAAGGATACCGTGGCCCCTGGCAACGTACAGGCAACTGAAGGAACACGGGTGGGGTTTGTCAGTAAGAGTCTGACACGCACGAGAAGTTATTAAATTCACCCACAAAAAAAATAAAAAGTTTATAATAATAGAATATTTTGTAAAGGAATTTATTTTTATTTTTTCTTGAAATTCACGTCGTTCACGTTGTTGGTCTCCAAATTTAACGGCTATAACATATTGCACGCTAAATAAGTTCTTCCAGGCATTATTTTGACTTTAATAGACTCAAAAACGTATATACTTTTAATGTAAACATGTTTGACACCTCAAAACGCGAGTGAGCTACGTAACTACTATCGCAAGCGTATTTTTCGATAGCGTCTGTCGAATTAGTGACTCATGGTGCCGTTTTGTATGGTGACAGCTGAAAAACGTTAGTGACTATCGAATAGATTACGTTAGGTTTCTTACCTATCGAAATCTATAGTGCTCTTGGTACGAATTTCAATTCTTTCTGTGACCGCTAGGGGCGCTGTACAATTACTTTTCATATAATTCATATACGGAGACGCTAGCGAGTTTTGACATCATCGAATTCTATTTGATTCACGTTATTACGCTAGCGAGTTGTAACGCTAGCGAGTAAGTTTTCGATGACAACTCATGGTAGAGGTACTGTTTAGCATTATAAGTTAATGGGAACGTGAAGCCTTTATTTTAAGTACAAGCTGACCCCACAAACGTCCTGTCAAAAGTCTTGTTAATTGAAGAACGAACACCCGTCAATCGATTTTTTTGCAAGCAGCTTAGCGTCCATTAGTTTATTGTGTCTCAAAACGTTTACATTTTCAAATGTGATTGAAACAGCCCCAGTAAGTAATTATTAACACTTGTGTTGGGGTTGCTTCGCTCTTTTCCTTAGTTGGTACTTTACAATAGTAAGACCACAGAACAAATAAATGTTGACTTTATAAAGTTTAAACTTAAAAACTAATCTTTGAAAATGATAAATACTTAAAAGAATTTAGCAGCTCTGTACGGTGTGTACTGTAGAATTGTGTGAAAGTGGGTATGTGTATGAGTGTGGGTTTGTTTATGACTGTGAGTTTATGTTTGAGTGTGGGTTTGTATGTGAGTGGGTATGGGTTTGTGTGTATTGCTGATAGTGCCATAATAATGTAAGTTAAAATTACCGCTACGTTATCACAAGGCGTACAATTATGATAATGAATATAAGTATTCATGTAAGTCTGACTAGTATATGCTCTGTTTCATCATATGTTAGCGTTTTTAGCCATTCGGAAATCATTATTTTGCATTTATATTTATATTAGTACTACCTATTTTATCTAAAAACTGTACTGTTTCTGATGCATCCTAATAGTGGTTGCTCATGCATTTCTGCATATAGTGTTCCTGCTGCTGGAACACAAGCCTCCGTTCTGTGAGAGGGAGTGGGCTATAATCCACCACGCGGGCCCAGTGCGGGTTGGTGGATGTCACATGTCTTCGAATTTTTGGTTCTAGGACATGCCGGTTTCCTCACGATGTTTTCCTTCACCGTTTTGAGAGCAGCGGTGATGAACTTAAATACACAAAGTAAATCATATTATTTTTTTATAAAAGGCTGGAAATTAATGTAGGTATTAAAAATATGAAAAATAACGTAATTGGTTTATGGTAGAATTAGACCGCGGTTGTAGCTTGAAGCCTTTGTAAAGCTTCAAGCTACAGGCGCGGTCTAATTCTCAAGATTTTGCAAAAAAAACAAAATCACACAGAAAATCCAACCTATTACCACATACTTTCCTTCATGAACGCTTCTGAAATTAAGCGACACCAGGACAGCTGCCAACTTACTTCGCTCGCTCTTGCATTCTCTTAGTAAGATCACAATTACAGCTTTACCTTTCAAGTCAGTATGCTATTTTATTTATTTTGTAAAAACAATACCCTCCTTGGACCTTCGCCGCAGTCAGGTAAAAGGGACCCCCAACAAATTTTGATACACCTTTAGTACTAGCTACGCGACTGGTAGGTACACAGGATTACGTTACTTATACGTTTTATTTGAATTGACTAATAGATATTACAAGCTATTTTTGCTATTAGTATTAATTTAGTAGGTAGGTAGGTACCTACACCTGTCTATTATATGAACTTTTCTTTTTTCTTTGGCTATGGGCAGGTTTAACAAAGCTTATCTGGCAGTGCAGGGAACCAGCAGTAGGACACTGCTGGTTCCCTGAAAAGTGAGGACTATTTATGATATTAGATACGATTTTGTTTAAAGAGGCTGAAATTGGTTTATGTATAACTTCAGTAGCACTTCTAACTTATCTTAACACTTTCGACTCCACCCATTTTCATAGAACTCATACGCCATGCCGCCATACATATTAGAAATGAACCCTCCGGGAGGGTTGCCGGCATTACGTTTGCGCTAAAGTTAACCATCGCGGATGGTCAACGACATTAGGTTTAAAACCGTTTTATAAAACACTGTAAAAAGAAGTAAAATAGTGTTTTCATGGGGTCTTGTCACTATACGTAGTTCAGTCCAGCCTTTTAAAATTTATTAATTCCTTATATTTGTAAACGTGAACAAAAAAAACGCTTGGATTTTAAAACCAACGCATATATCGTCACCCTCCCCGCTAACTGTCCTAACTAGCAATTGATATTTTTCCAGGGCAACAGGTTTTCAATCGGGCGCTACAATCATGTTAATGAATTAATAACTTTTTTTTATATTACTCTTAGCTTACTCTAAGTTAGTAGTTGGCCTAAAGCCCTAAGGCCATAAAACGTATTTTCGAAAAGTTATGAACACGTAGGCAATGTCAAAACAGATTCGTCAGTTTGTGAGATACAACAGTTAGCGGAGAGGGTGACGATATAAGGTCCCATTAAAATAGGTGGACAAACTTTATAAATCATTCAGACCACAAAAACAAGGACAATGGCAAAAAAATAATAAGAAAAACGCAAGATACTTACAAGAAAAATAAATCTGCTAACAAAAATACACTAAATATGTTGGTTACCCAATGCCATTTATTATTTAAGGTCCAAATAAAATCACTTTAATCAGTGTTTTTTTTTTGCTTGGATATCTAGGGTTAGACGTACTGAAAGCTGTGTTAAAATGTGTACATCTATTTTATTGGGACCTTGTATACTAATAAATCTTGTTAAAATATACATCAGAATTTATTTTCACGGTTTATAGTGCTATATTCGCTAAGAAAAACCTGCATTTAAAATGCGCCCCCCGCGAGGGATCCCGGCTTCCCATATGTGACTAGGTGAACCGGGCTCCCGGCACTGAGCGCGTTAATCGTATTAAAAGGTAGTCCCGTCATTAAGAGGACTCTTAAATTATTATGACTCTTATTTCTGCACTGCGTTGGTATTCCAAGGTTGCTGAATTACTGATGTTGACAGTTGACTTTATGATTCAAGGGATATAGGTATTTGTAACAATCGCTCTTGCGACGTCTGATCCAAATATTAACCTACTCATGAACAGTATATACTCATCAACATTCGGTAGGTACTTCATAGGTTCCTACTTAGTAGTAGGTTTGATGTCAAAACTCAAACTCAAAGCATTTATTTCAATTAAACCATTTACAGGCGCTTTTGAATTGTCAAAGAGTCGGTCAGTTAGTCAGAAAGTTGAAGCTAGTTGCCCATTCCAAAACGTAGATCTCAATGGAGAAGAACGGGCAAGAAAGAAATTACAAAATCCTGGGTAACATTACTTTTGTTGCTTCTATATGTGAGAACAATGTAAAATAAAATAATAATCAAAAACGATTAAAAATATAAGATTAAAAATAAGCAATGGCAGATAAGAGATGACCAGTCTCAACCGACGGCGCCCGTTCACGAACATGACGCGTGGATCAGCTCCATCCAGCTCAACCATTTTGTAGGGAACCGAATGATCCAACACACTCGCCACCATCAGCGAGACATTTAAGTGAGCATGACATACTCTCAACTGCCATGCTCTTTCAAGTCAACATACAACATAACAACATAGTAAACGGCTCCATGGTACTCACATTTACAAAAATTGAAAAAAAAATGCTTCTAAATTATACAAAACTATAGTTTGCAATGAATTTGTGAGATTAAAAGAATTTTACTACCAAAAAGAAAAAAAAAAACATTATTATCTTTTGGAGTATTCAACAATTAAAACTTGGTTAAGTAAAAATAAAAAGTAAACATTAAGTTCGTAAAGTCAGAAAAAATAAAAAAGGGGAAGCAACTCTTCCAAAAATAAACATGTTAACTAGTGAGCCCAAGTGGCTGTGGAGCAGGACCAGCATTAAGCCAAGCATTTTTATCTATGATATAATCATCCAACTTATAATATGCTTGTCTACATAGTGTGCGTTTAATGCAAGTTTTAAATTTCTTCTCATTTAGTTGAAGAATATCGAGTGGTATTTTATTATAACATTTTACACAGTACCCCATAAAATAAGTGTGTACTTTAGACAACCTAAAACGTGGTTGATCTAATTTGTTCCTATTTCTTGTGTTAAAATTATGCCTGTCACTTATTTTACTAAAAAGATGTAAATTTTTTCGAACGTACCGTCATGATGTTAATTTTCTTAAACAGTTCCCTTAGAGATTCACGTCTGCGGAGGTTGTAGATGGCTCTGATAGCCCTCTTTTGCAGAATAAAGATAGAATCAATATCTGCAGCCCGTCCCCACAGCAAAATACCGTAAGACATGATGCTATGAAAGTAACTTAAATAGACCAGTCTCGCGGTATCCACGTCTGTTAGTTGGCGTATTTTCCAAACAGCGTAAGCGGCTGAACTCAGCCGCCCTGCAAGTGATGTTAAGTGAGGACCCCACTGTAGTTTTGAGTCAAGCGTGATTCCCAGGAAAACTGTTTTTTCAACGAATTCTAGTGTCTCCTTATTCAATACAACGTGACATTCACTACTTCTAACATTCGGTAACGCGAATCTTATGCATTTCGTTTTCTTCTCATTTAATACTAAATTATTTACAGTAAACCAATTATGGACCTTTAGCATAGCGTTATTTACGTCGTCAAGTTCCTTTGCATGTCTGTTTACCTTAAAAATCAGTGATGTGTCATCAGCAAATAACACTATTTGTGGTCGGTTTTTCAATAAATGAGGTAAATCATTTATATATACTAAAAAGAGGAATGGACCCAATATCGAGCCCTGTGGTACACCCATTTTGACTTTTAAGCCCAATGAATTTACACCGTTTATTTGAACTTGCTGCTGTCTATCATTCAAATATGATTTTACTAAGCTAAGCGCAAGTTTACCCAGTCCGTAATGCTCAAGTTTCAACAGCAGTGTTTCGTGATTAACGCAATCAAATGCTTTGGATAGGTCACAAAAGATACCTATTGCATCCTGTGCCTCTTCCCATGCGTTAAAGATGTGTTTTAATAAAGTGACACCGGTGTCGGTTGTGCAACATCCTTTGGTAAAACCATACTGTTGATCGTGTAGGATGTTATTACGATTAAAATGATTGAGCATTTGATTTAACAATACTTTTTCAAACACCTTGCTGAAAACCGGCAAAACCGACACGGGTCTATAATTATTGAAAAGTGGAAAACTTTACTGTGCTTCATTAAATCCGGGAATACCCCTTGATCTACACACAAATTAAACATTAAAGCTAAATAGGGTGCAATTGTCTCAATAATTGATTGACAAACTTTAGTAGACACACACACCCCACAGATCTTCGGTGATTTTGATCTTAAGTTGCTTAATAGCCTTTACAACGACCACAGGGTTTATATGTTTAAATTTTAAATTCCACAGGATAGGATGAAACATTCGCTCTTAATAAATCAATAGCCAGTAAGGGGGAGGAATTTAAAGATTCTGTAGTTTTAATTGGAATATTGGTAAAGAAAGTTGCAAATTCCTGAGCAACATCGATATTATCGCTAATGAGACCGCGGGATATGTAGATACATAACGTATACATGTATGTTAATTGATAGGTAAGAGGCATTCCTCATAACTATCAATTAACTAATCATATCTAAACTAAAGCACCGAGCACTTACTGATCGCTTTACGAATGATCATAGCTAATTTATAGGTACCTACAATCAGAACATACGCAATACCAACCTTTTAAGCTTCTCCGCCGCATACGGGTTATTAATTTATAATTGTCTCTCAAAATCAGTATCGTATCTGAATCGATTAAATTCAAAATTGGTATAATAGAAATTAAGGTCCCGGCGTTCAATCTAAAGTACTTTTGAACCGCAACCAATCGTCTTAAATGTATTATTGAAATCTAAATGGATTCGATTCTATATTTCCACCCCAAACCTTTAGCTGTTTAGAAAATTTTACTCTTTATAACATTTTATCTAAGTAAATAATTCATGCTAAATCGTAGACATAGTCTACAAAGTCAAATAAGTAGTTTACCTACCCTACAGAGATATGATATAAGTAATGCTCGCGAAGGAGGAGGCAGAACGCGTGAGGAAGAGGCAAATTTCGCGCCCTCACGCCCCTAGCCGCCGCAGGAGACGCCCTGGGCGTCGGGAATCGCAGGCCGATTCCCGGCCACCGTAGGCGCGGGCTTGCGGACGGTGAGCAATGGGTAGCTCGCCGTCCGATAAGGACCAGGCCCGGGTCGACGGCGCGTTGTGTTCCACGTGCGCCTCAAAGAGATGTCAGCAAGTGAAGGGGTCCGATAGGACCGATGCCTGCCGGGGTTGCGGGAAAGTCCGAAAGGGATACCGTGGCCCCTGGCAACGTACAGGCAACGGAAGGAACACAGGTGGGTTTTAGTCAGTAAGAGTCTGACACGCCCTCCCGCTCCACCCAGAGCGGGAGAAGTTATTTGATAATGTCCCACCCAAAAAAAAAAAAGGGGGTCTTGTCGCTTATACGTACTTTCTAACCTTTTACATTTTTTGTGAACATTTGTAACAATGAACCAAAAAAAACCTTGGATTTTAAAACCAACGCATGCAGTATTAAATCTTGTTAAAATATACATCAGAGTTTATATTCACGGTTTATAATGCGCTAAGAAAAACCTTAGGCTTACGGCATCCCATATGCGACTACGTGAACCCTCTAGGAGGGCCCCGACACTGAACGTGTTAAAAAGAAACTTGGGCCGTGACTGGTCGGACGACCGGTCGTGTGGCCAAACATTTTTCTTCTTCGGAGCTTCTGCAGACGTGCGACGACAAGTCGTGGTCGTGGATGCGAGTGCGCGAGGTCAAATAAGTATGTATAGAATTATCGAAGCCATTGCCTGTAAAAATATAGTATATGACGAAAATATCAGAGAATATAGAATTGTTTCAAAAATATTTTTATACTTTAAATGCATATTTTTTGCTACTATGAACCTTTATTAACAGGTTTTTCTTTAAATCACTCATACACTCTAAACTTCACACGTACCTAATATACGAGTATGTCATCACCATCAGTATCCTGCCAGTAGATGATACCTACCTACGTAACTTCGGTCCAGAGCGAATGTGAACCAAGACAGTACCTAGGCAGGTATCCTACTCATTTGTTTTTTCCAGCTGGGGTCACCATCTTCTACATCTTACACCGTCTAGCCGTGTCATGGCTCCACATGCTACACGTAGAAGCGATAATATTAACAAAACATAGGTAGTTAAGTATATAAGTTGTTTTTACCTACCTACCTTTATTATTCATAAGCACAGCTTATTCTGAACACCTACATAAACTGTAGACATGATAAGGAGCTATTAAAATTCGGAGCGCACTTTCGCCTTCCATAAGTTATTCTTCGGTAATGGAAATTCAATGTCGCATTTCAATTTTCTAGGAGTGTTTCATTGAAGTAAACACACTTGTGCAATATTATCGAGTTTAACCTTAGCTTAAGTTACGTTAAGTATTGATACCTAGGTAGGATTTCTATACTTATATTACATACTTTAGGTAGTAGGCTTATCTATCCATAGGTAATACACACAAACTTCAGGTAGGTACACGTAGTAGATCTACCTGTACTTACCTGAACTATGTAGATAAGTAGGTACGTCTATTTGTGTACGTAGGTACCTAAGTACGTACATAACTAGGTGAAGATACCCATCTTAAATAGTAGGTACCTAACTATAATACCAAACTAAAAAGTACCTAACTGCTACCTACCTCAGGATCCTACTTTAGTCTATAAAGAACTTTCATTCAAAAAATACTTATATTGAATAGGCGTCTAGCTTAGTCTACATCGGCATGCTGGAACTCTGCGATATCGATTAATTAACCATCACGCAAATATAACAACCTTATTGGGAGCTCGTTTTGGGGTTGAAACACTAGGGCCAGTCCCGAGTGCTCATCTATCGAGTATTACTACACCAAGCGGTTGGTCGACTGTTTAGGGCCGTGCCTGTGGCTTGCAGGCGCGCTCGCAGTCTAAGATTTTGGGGGGGGTCACCATGGGTGCCGAGGAATATTAGGAAAATATTTAATTGATACTCTAAAAACTTTTTGACGTTCTAATGATGCACACTTTTTAAATAAATGAACCTCTTTTTAACTTTCTGATCTTTTCTCACAGTTGGTCGCAGTAACTAAGCTAGGGAGGGTTTACCGACCAAACGGGTTAGGTCGTGTTAAAACATTGACAACCGCTCACGAGCCGTGCGGCAGTGGCCGGCGAGTGCTATAGCTTGTCTACCCTGAAATGACGCGCCTCACTACCGTATTTTTACGTCCAAGTTGGTTGCAAATAGCTGGCAATTTTTATTTAGGTTCGATTAAATTAGAAATACTTGCTATATTTTTAGGGAGGTACATCTCCAGCTTGACATTACTTATGCTGTTCAGGGACGCAACTATCATTATATTTAAAGGGATGAAATTGAATGACCACCAAAAAAACAATCGTTAACCTAAACAGCCTCATCCAAAAAAATATATAATATGTACAAATAAATGAAACCTGTACCAAAATCTTTCGGGCTATTTAAGTCATGCCTGCAATACTAAAACTTTTCATAACCCAAAAAGGCCACGCGTGACGCGTGCACCAATAACTAGCAAAGTTTTGTGTCATTCATTACTACCCAAATATTTTGATTGATTTATTCGTTAAGATTTTAAAACAATTGTTGCCATACAAAGGAGTGTGATGTTATATTATTTGAAGACTGATTCTTCATTAATATTTTTAAATAATTATGACCATACAAATGACTGTTTTAATGTTGGTTGTTTGAAGACTCATTTATCACTAAGATTAAGTTTTTTGAAGATCAACTGTTCATTAAAATTTTAAAATTACGCTAAGGACTGCCTTATTAAGTTTTAAGTTTATTTGTATGTAGAAATAAAACATGTTGTTTATAAACTAATGTTTTTTTTTTGTGGCCGTTATTTTATTGAAAGCTCTAAGAAGCTCAGCCTTTAGTACCTAAACATTTTACGGTAGTATCGGTGAACCTTTATAACTTCATTTATATTTTTTGGGTAAACAATGATTTTTGTATATTAATTTACTTTATTAGGATAAAATTGTGTAACATATTTGGATGAAATTTTTAAATAAAATGCGAGTACATATTTGGTGCATGCGTGGCCTTTTAGGGTATCTCAGCGATTATTCTGAAGATACTTGCCTTTTTTAGGTTAGCAGACTTTACGTTTTTTGGTGATAATTTCATATTAAAATGGGGATTAAATTCTGGTAAGTACTTACGATTTTTTGGGCGTTATAGGTATTTCATTATATCTGGTGATTGCTTAAACCTAAGCCATATTTAAATGGGGGAGGGGGGTACTTTATGATACTGCCAAATTGATCGCCAGCTTTATAATAAATAATAAGTAGACATCGGATTGTATACATTTGCATATTTTCAAATGCAAATGCATATAACTCTCTAATTATGGCGTTAATACATATTTTAGCCCTCGGGGAAGGCTGGATCGCTCCAACGCAAATGTATACGTACATCCGTGGTGGGGCGACCCAGACTGCCAGGCACTTCTTCTCATGCAACCGAGCGGGTGGGCAGGTTGCGGATAGCCCAACTTCGGCTGCGGGACCGACCACTGATGGTTATATTGGACCGTTAGTGGGCGATCCTGCACTCGGAGCATCTCTCTTAAGATCCCGGACAAGAGAAGTTCTCGAAAGCCAAATCCCAGGCTTAGGGTAACCTTTATACCTCTTCCTATGCTACCCACCAACAAACCGAGCCATCCCTCCCTATTCATACATATCCCGTCGATCCTAAACCCCTAGGCCAAATCCCAAGCCTAGGGTGACCCCCAAGAACCCACACCCTCCATCCAACAAACGCCGTCCCTCCTTCTCCTTTATCCCGTCGGTCCCAGAGGAAGGGTAACCTCGATTCCAAAAAAGCCCACCACCCGTTACAATGCAGCAGGATGACGAAATAACTACCCAGGTGGGTCCCGGCCAAGCCGGGGAATCCCACACCGCTCCGGCGGTCAGCCCCCATCGTATTCTGGGGGGGGCATCAAACTGCCTAATAGAGAGATTGTTGCCGCGCTTCTTAGCGCGGCCGGCTGCTGACTTAGCGCCCACTACACAGGCTGCGTCAAACGCGCCCATACACCCAACCTCGGCTGCGACCAACGCGCCAATACCCATGACACGGGTTGTGCCTCCCACGAGCCTCTGGCAACAGAGCACCGTGCGGAACAGCAAAACAAACCCGGACAAAGACCCAGACCAACACAGACAAACAGAGACGGGGGAAGATGATGGATCTGGCAACCCCAACACTCTTCCGGCTGCCTGTGGTGAAGTACGCCTGCTGACTAAGCGCGAAAAAATCCAGGCCCGGAAGAAGAGAATCGGCGAACGAAAGCGCAAAATCCGCGAAGGCATTAGCCAGCGCGAAGCGCAATCGGACGTCGAAGGGGAGGTGCGCGTCCGGCCCCAAGTCCGCGAAGGGGAAACCCAGCGCGAAAAGGGGCCGGATGCACGCGACCAGCCGCGAGAGCGCGAAGGGGAAACTCAGCGCGCAAAGCGGCCGGACGCGGAACCACGCCTGCAGGGGCGTGCTTGCGAAGGGGCAACCCAGCGCGAAAAGCCTCTGCAGGCGACCGAGTCCGCCGGGACCGACAGCCGACCCCAAGACAAAGACGGATCCCACGACCGACCTCGACCAAAACACAACAGGGGCAAGCGGGGTGGTGCCTCACACCAGACGTCGCCGGCAAAAAATAACCAGCCTGGCACCTCTAAGCCGCGACCTGGACCGAGCGGTACAGGACCGGCGAAGAGGGGACGCCCTGACGACACGGCCTCACCGAGCGCGATCCAGGGGGACGCCAAACGGGTGAGAATCCACTCCGCTCAAAGGGAGCAGAGGACCTACGCGCGAGCCACGAAGGACATCCCTGCGCGGCTGGCCGTAGCAATCTGCCTTCCACCCCCCTCCAGAGACCTGACAAAGGACGAGGCTGAACTCATCAAGACTGGACTGGAAAACCTGGTCATGGACACGGACCCGACGGCGCCACTCCCTGCTTTCCGCGGATACCCAAGGGTAGCGGAAGGTACCGTGCAGATGTGGTGCGAGGATGACTGTGCCCTGACCTGGTTGACCCAGAACGTGCCCAAAATACGACTCCCAGATACAGACCTGACACTCACGGTACTGAGACAGACTGACGTGCCCACCCGTGTCCGAGTCTCGCTATTTGTCCCTCGCTACAGAGGTGACGTAGCCAGACTCCAAGGTATTCTGATCCGTCAGAATACCTGGTACGACATCGCCAGGTGGTCACTGTACAGGGCGACTACCGTCGGTGGCGACAACTACGGGACTTATTTGACCCTGGGTGTGCCACCGGAGGAAGCCGTAAAGGTCCGGGCCAGGGAGCGACGTATATCATACCTGCTCGGGTCGATATACGTACGCTTCTGGCCCACGGCCGAACCCTCTGACGTCCAGACCGACAGCGACCTTAAGACCGCACAACCGACGCTGACACAGACGGACGACCCAGAGATCGACCAGCTGGAGGAGGTCATGGCCCGAGCGGTCATG
Source organism: Xanthia icteritia (assembly GCA_949128155.2). Taxonomy (NCBI): domain Eukaryota; kingdom Metazoa; phylum Arthropoda; class Insecta; order Lepidoptera; family Noctuidae; genus Xanthia; species Xanthia icteritia. The sequence goes on from OX421941.2 coordinate 9,437,957, forward strand.
GCCGATGACGCCGACACCAATCCGCCCGAATCACCTGGCTGGAGCGAGCGTCTACTCGCCTCGTCGCCGGGGGTAGAGCTCGATAAATACAGAGAGGAGGTAGGGGAGAGGCTGTCCGATGGATCCACCTCCGACTAACTCCTCTCCATCGCCGTCAACACCCATCAACATCATCCAGACCAACCTCCAGCACAGCCAGACTGCCACGGCTAACCTACGCAGGGCACTGGAGGTCAAGCCCCGAACCATCGCACTGATCCAAGAGCCGTGGATCAGGAACAATAGAATATGTGGCCTCGGTAACATCGGAGGTAAGCTAATTCTCAACACACACAGCTCAGATAAGCCAAGAACCTGCATCTACATACCCAAAGACATTCCTATCGCACCACTCACCCAATTCTGTTCCAGAGATCTGACAGCTGTCAGGCTCCAGACCGAAGGTAGCGTTCCAGATGTTGTACTGACCTCGGTATACATGCCAGGCGAGGACTTAGACTGCCCGCCTAAAGAGATGGCCGACCTAGTGCAACACTGTGAACGCGCCGAACTAGACCTGATCATCGGCACCGACTCGAACGCCCACCACCCACTCTGGGGCAGCGACGCACCGAACTCCAGAGGAGAGGTACTATCCACCTATTTATTCTCTACTAACCTTAATATTATAAACCGCGGCTCAGAACCCACTTGGGTCACAGTCCGTGGACAAACAATTATAGACCTAACACTTGCTACGGAAAACGCGACAAACCTTATTACAAACTGGCACGTATCGGACGAACCTTCCTGTTCTGATCACAGAAGGATCCGCTTCTCACTAAATACCAACACTAGAAAACCCGATCCGAGGCGAAACCCAAGGCGCACCAATGTTCCCGGGTACAAACGCCTCCTGGCCTCCCTATTGGCTAAACACCTAGCGCAATTTACCATAAGAGACCGAACACAATTAGAATACACCGTAACAAAACTATCTGAATATATAACCGAAGCATACCACGCATGCTGTAAACTAAGAGCGCCACAGACCAAGAAGGAGAGAAACCCCTGGTGGAACGCTGAACTTAGTAAACTCAGAGATGCGCTACGTAAGCAATTTAACAGAGCCAAAAATACTAGACTCCCGGACGACTGGGAGTTATACAAAGAAACCCAATATATATACAAAAAGCAGATTAGAACCGCCAGAAGGACAGCATGGCGTAAGTTCTGCGAATCCATCGAGACAAACAATGAAGCCGCAAGGGTAAGGAAGATCCTGTCAACCGATCAGGACCGAACCCTCGGCGCGCTTAAAAAACCCGACAACTCTTACACACTGACTGACCGTGAAACCAGTAAGGTCCTTCTCGAAACCCACTTCCCAGACTGTGCAGTCCTGGAGGACAGGACGTGGGAGGCTGAGCCAGAATGGACCCCAACGGATCAAGACTGGTCACGAGCACGCAACATGATAACAGATGACCGAGTAAAGTGGGCTATTAACACCTTTCAGCCATACAAGTCGGCAGGGCTGGATGGCATCTTCCCAGCCCTGTTGCAGTGGGGGGTGGACTATCTCACACCATGGCTAGTGGAGATATTTCGAGCCTGCATAGCACTCAGGCTCGTACCTGTCGCATGGCGCGAGGTGAAGGTCATTTTTATACCCAAACCTGGCAAAACCGACTACACGCAACCCAAGGCTTATAGGCCCATAAGCCTCACATCCTTCCTACTGAAAACCCTTGAGAGACTCTGTGACAGGCACATCCGAGACGGACCTCTCCGGGTAAAACCACTACACAAACAACAGCATGCGTACTCCACAGGCAAATCAACGGAATCAGCGCTCCACAGCGTGGTTTCCAAAATTGAATGTGCAGTGGATCACAAGTGCTCGGCACTGGCTGCCTTCATTGACATCGAGGGCGCCTTTGACAAAACCACGTTCAACAGCATAAACACGGCCCTCGACAGACACAGCATAGACTCGACACTGAGTGGCTGGATCACCAACATGCTCAAACTAAGGGCTGTACAAGTCACAGTAAATGACACTACGAGAGCCATCGTTGCGAAGGGATGCCCGTAATAGAAATGAAATGAAAAGCTCATTTTTTTAAAACTGCTAATTATTAGTTAAGATTATGATATTTTAAAACAAAAAGAAAGAAATATATGATGGGGCAATATTTATTGAATAAAAACAATATTATATTTACTTGATTTATACCATAATTTAATAATAATGATCTATAAATTACACAATTTAAACAGACTTACATAATTTAATAATCTATATCTACAAAATACATAATTTAATATGTAACACACAATATAATAGCATATTTTAAATATTCATAATAACAACTTTTTAATAAACTTCTACATAGCAATAACAATCACAAGATACTTATCTTAAAATAATCTCAGAGAGCTCCGCACCGTTCAACGACTGGATCAAAAGTGAGTAAAGCCGGTCGGAACACTCGTTTTTATAGGCGGTGACAAACAAGTTTTACCCTCTTAATTTTAAATTAACGAACGACGATATTGTTTACTGGTTTAAGTTTAAAAAATGAATAACAATGATACACAACTTTAAATACCAATATGTATACACATAGTTATATACTAATTATGCTAACACGGCCATACTGACAGTGCTTCGTCCTCGAAGCATTAGATATTATTTGTTACACGTTTTATAAATCAAGTTCTATTCTCATTGCACATGGATATACCACTAAAATTTGACTATGTTTTCATCAATAAGTAATAATTTTGTTATTCTCATCTACTTGCATAGACATGGTGGTCCCCTTCAATTCGCTGTCATTGAGATAGACCACCACCAAACAAATAGGTAACAGCGAATATTTGCCAACTACATAGACATGCCAGCCACATTCACCCGCTGCCGGTGAGATAGCTGACACCAAATAGAAGGCCGACCAGCGGATTTAATTGCCAACTACATAGACATGCCAGCCACATTCACCCGCTGCCGGTGAGATAGCTGACACCAAATAGAAGGCCGACCAGCGGATTTAATTGCCAACTACATAGACATGCCAGCCACATTCACCCGCTGCCGGTGAGATAGCTGACACCAAATAGAAGGCCGACCAGCGGTACACATACTGATGAAAACATAATCACCAAACAATTATTATTACTTTTTCTTTTTCTTATGTAATATCAGTAAATAGGTCACATTATCTTGTAAATAACAAATTAAACATGTCATATACACAAAAGAACAGTATTTTAACAATTACTGATAATATTCTGATGAGGAATTGTATGTCAAATGTAAACAAGGTTATAGTTAACATAGGTGTGTCTCTATTTGTGTTCAATTAAAAAGAGAAGTGATTTATTCAAACTGATAGATTATTTAAATAATCTATCACGGCCAGACTGACCTGTACTTCGCTCTCGAAGTACCAAGCTAATTATAATCATTTTCAAAAAGTCTCACACTTCATACAATAGCCTCTGGCCCTGACATATCGGTCCTATCACCTGCTGCGCGTGAATTTCAGAAAGATATCAGGACAGTGACCGACCAGCAGTTCATATAATGGTCTCTGGCCTTGACATATCAGTCCTATCACCTGCTGCGCGTGAATTTCAGAAAGATATCAGGGCAGTGACCGACCAGCAGTACCTAATGTAAATATTGTTTTGTTTATGTCATTTTGAACATCTCATGATAATTGAACACAAATTAGATACTGAAAAATTTAATTAGCTCGAATATTTTACTTTAGTTTACAAAAGGTAAAAGAAAAACAAATAATTGCATAAAGTAAAATCTAGCAACCTATACAATAATTAGTATGAATAACAAAGGAATAATAATAATCTATCAAATCGTTTTTTATATTTTTCTGCAGCCTCTAAGATTTTGCTTAGCCAAGTTCCTATCAGCTTCAGCATCAATGTTTTGAACGGAATCATTACCCTGTATTTTGTCTAGGCGAGCCTGTATTGGAGGCATATTTCCACAAAACGCTTGGCCATTCTGAAGAATCGTTAACAGTAGTGGTTAGCATATTAATTATAGTACCAACATATTTTTCGGCTTGGCCATTGCTTCTAGGAGTACCCGTGGCTATCATATGGTGATTTATTTGCATATCTCTAAGAAGTGATCGTACGTGATCAGAAGTGAAATTAGTGCCTCTATCAGTTACTATCACAGAATTAGGACTAATTATTGACCGTTAAGAGTCTTAAGTGGTTTGAGTATGCAGTATTTGGTAAAACCATCTTATCCAAAAGATTTTGTGTCTCCTTTTTTAAAGAAGCAAACTGATTCATCATGACCAGCCTTTTTGCAGTAAGAACATTGAATCTTAGGCGTTTCAGAGTTTGGGGTATCTTGGTTTTTATTTCTGAAGCACTGAGATTTAACATGACCAGTTTTATTACACAGAAAACAAATGGGTTTAGAAGAGTTTGGATTTTCAGGCTTAAGACGCTTAGTAGCCAAGGGTACGTTACTAGTTTCGGATGGGCGTTTTCTAGGGGTTTTACTATAGCTTGTAAAAAGAGATATTAGTTCCGATGTACTGTTAACACGGCTGTTAAACGATGCCATCCTAATATTAATATCTGATATACCTCCACAAACAAGCTCGACTAACTGTCCTTTAGAAAATGTAACTTTAGTATTTCTTAACAACCTTAGCTTTTCCCTAGCGTATTCACAATAAGTTTCTGCTGCGTTTGAGGTGTAAAGTACAGCTTTTGAAAGTTTTTCCGACAAGTTCTTTTTCTCCGAGTACAGATCTTTGATACAAATGTTTTAAAGTTCTCCCATGTTCTACCCTCATCTGGGTCCCAGGTTTCAAACCATAACAGAGCAGAGCCCTTAAGGGCCTTACCGGCTTTGCTGACAGTAGTAACGCCGCTCCATCCACGGTCCTTGGCTATGGTGTTGATGTTGTTGCACCAGCTTTCAGCACCGTTGTCGTTTTTCTCTGGATCAAACGGTGGCAGCACCACATCATCTTCACCGCGGTTACCAGTAACAGCATCACGGATTTCAGCAGGTTTTCTATTACGGCAGGATCCATCTTAAAAGTTAACAGAAAAAAAATGAGAAATGTAAAAAGAAATTAGGTTCCGATCCCACTTCTGATAATAGAAATGAAATGAAAAGCTCATTTTTTTAAAACTGCTAATTATTAGTTAAGATTATGATATTTTAAAACAAAAAGAAAGAAATATATGATGGGGCAATATTTATTGAATAAAAACAATATTATATTTACTTGATTTATACCATAATTTAATAATAATGATCTATAAATTACACAATTTAAACAGACTTACATAATTTAATAATCTATATCTACAAAATACATAATTTAATATGTAACACACAATATAATAGCATATTTTAAATATTCATAATAACAACTTTTTAATAAACTTCTACATAGCAATAACAATCACAAGATACTTATCTTAAAATAATCTCAGAGAGCTCCGCACCGTTCAACGACTGGATCAAAAGTGAGTAAAGCCGGTCGGAACACTCGTTTTTATAGGCGGTGACAAACAAGTTTTACCCTCTTAATTTTAAATTAACGAACGACGATATTGTTTACTGGTTTAAGTTTAAAAAATGAATAACAATGATACACAACTTTAAATACCAATATGTATACACATAGTTATATACTAATTATGCTAACACCCGCAAGGGGGAGTCCTCTCGCCTCTCCTATGGAACCTGGTAGTAGACAGCCTCATCAAAACACTCAACGACAAAGGTTATTTCACCGTAGGCTACGCTGACGACATAACCATAATAATTAACGGCACCCACGAAAACACTCTATGCAACCTCATGCGTCATGCCCTGAAAATAGTAGAGGAATGGTGCAACAATCACCAACTCTCAGTAAACCCTACAAAAACCGAACTGGTTCTCTTTACGAAGAAGAGGAAACTGACAACACTACAACTGCCACGATTCTTCGGAACAACAATAAGCCTCTCAACAGAAACCAAATACCTGGGCATCTATCTGGACAAACAACTGAACTGGGCAAAACACACGAACTATATCACCACAAAAGCCAGCATATCTCTGTGGCAGTGCAAACGACTGCTTGGCCGGAATTGGGGAATCAGCCCCAAGGTCACCCACTGGCTATACACCACAGTTATCCGACCGATTATCACATACGGCTCACTGGTCTGGTGGCCCAGGACAGACCGGTGCACAGCCCAAAAAGATCTCGAAAAACTACAGCGGTTTGCTTGCGTCGCAATCACTGGTAGTATGAGAACTGCACCCACCGCCGCTCTACAGGCAATGCTGGGACTGCCACCTCTGCACCTCATCGTGCGGGAGGAGGCGGCCCTGGCCACCTTTAGGCTCCATTTAACAGGAACCCTATGCAACGACTCCAGAGTTAAGCACATACGCATTAAGGAGGATGCGATCAAACGTGAGCCAATGATGGCATCACCCTGCGACAAAGCCCCGAAAACACACCACTTTCAAAGACACTACAATATAACACTTACAGAAGAACAGTGTGACTACTCAGGCCCAAAAGAGATGAGAGTTTACACCGACGGATCAAAGACCGACTCAGGTACCGGAGTCGGAGTTTTCTCACATGACCTCAACATAAATATATCCAGACCGCTGGGAATGTTCAACACCGTCTATCAGGCGGAGTGTGTGGGCATCATACAAGCGGTCCACGCCCTAGAAGCCAGGAGGGTTACGGACAGCCACATACGCATTGTTCACGCCAATGTGAACCCCGCGCGCTAGGGGCGAGCGCGGGGTATGAAAAGGGAGCGGGGGAGGTGAAGCCGACCGACGCGCGCGCCGCGCGCCCCGCCGCCAGAGCCATCACCGCCACGGGACCGCGCACACGCCATACTACTCTCCGCGCCACGCGGCTAGCCCAGTTTATTGTAAAACAAGCGATATTAAACGCCATAATAGTAAAAAGAAAAACAGTGGTTATTATTGGTGGCTCTCACCACATCTTAAACATTTGGCGACCGTGAGAAAATTTCGAACCGGCTGGGAGCGTATGGAGTTGGACAACGAGCCCCAACGAGCAACGTGGTGAACCTGGACACGTGGTTGGAGACCAAACCCGGAAGGAAGGCGTCCAGTCAGGAGGTTTGTCCGAGGGAAGTGCTCGTTCCAATTACCTACCTATTACCGCCATTTTGTGCCTACCTACTTGTCTATCCTTCTGCTAACTACGCATTTCTATTTTCGTAACTTTCTGTTTGTGTGAATGGTGGTGTTATTCAGCTTTGACCGTAAAAGGCGACTGCAAATAGGGTACAGGCTTGGCAAACTTGGAGTTTCGCCCGCGGGGCTAAAAAAGTGTTGCGTAATAATTGTGTGGCCAATATTATCTTATGCATATTGCACCCTCCCACTGTTCGCATCCTTGTGCACGCTTGATGCTTCAATCGGATACGCCGACTATTTCAGAAAAACGCAGTCCATCGTGGGCCGTCTCCCGACTCCTGTTTTGAACCGGAGCGTCGGGCGTTGGTAGCGGATCGGCGTGGTCCAGGGCGGCCACGTGCGACCAACGGGCGGCCACGTGGAACACGGACGACGAGTGGAGCGCAAAGCAAGACCGTACACGGATTGGGTTTGATGCACATTGTTTTGCTTTAAGCAGATTTGGTGTTATTGACGCAGTAGTTAAAATAAGGTGTAGTAATTATGTCTAAAGATTTAGATATGGATGAACTGATCAGGAAGAGAGGCAATATAAGGGGTAGGTTGACAAAACTAGCTGAGTATATGAAAGACATTCAGTCTCATGATATTAATAATTTAATTATAATTGAATTAAAGAGACGGCTAGAGAATAGTGAAGAGTTGTTTAAAAAATTTGATGACGTGCAAACATCAATAGAATGTATTTGTAAGGAATCTGAGACAGATGAACAGTTGAGTTTAAGGGCAACAATTGAAAGTAAATTTTATAAGGTTCATGCTACTATAGAAAATATTATTGAGAAAAATAAGGTTGAAAAAGAAGATTTAAGTGATGCATGTAGCAACAAGACGGTAGGTTGTCAGGAGCATGGCTTACAATCAATTAGGTTACCCACAATTAAATTACCCATGTTCGATGGTTCATACTTAAAATGGCTTGAATTTAGGGATACTTTCCAGTCATTAATAAACATAAATAAGGCAATTCAAAACATTAACAAATTTCATTACCTGACATCAGCTCTAGAAGGTGGAGCGCTTGAGGTGATAAAATCATTAGACTTAACCTCGGATAATTATCCTATTGCTTGGGAATTATTGTGCCAACGCTATAACAACAAAAATATTCTAGTGAATAACCATCTTAGGGCATTGTTTGATATTATACCATTAAAAAAGGAATCATACAAGTGTCTGCGTAACTTAATTGATAATGTTTCTAAAAACTTGCGGGCCCTGAATACTTTGGGTGAACCAACAGATAAATGGGACACCTTGATAATATTTATGCTCACTAATAAATTAGATCCAGCTACCAGTAGAAAATGGGAAGAGCATAAAAATAACTTGGTAGATAATGCTACACTAGATAATTTCTATAACTTTATCCGTGGGCATGCAAATATTTTGGAAACAACTTTAGTTACAATAGATAAAATTGATCAGGGATCTAATAATAATAACAATATTTCAAATAAGTTAAACAAAAGGGATAATAACAATAAGGAATTTAGGAAATCTAATTGTCATGTTTCCTCGGTGGAAAATTTGTGTGAATTTTTATGTTTAATATGTAATGAGCAGGGCCACCGGGTATATGAATGTACAAAATTTAAGAACATGAATATAGAAGATAGGATTAAAGAAGTGTCGAGATTAAAACTATGTTCCAATTGTCTAGGCGAAGGTCACAGAGCATTTCGCTGTCGTCTCAGAGGTTTTTGTAAAATTTGTAAACATAAGCACAATTCATTATTACATGTTAATAAGTCGAATAATAATAATAACAATGTTAATGGCAATTCATCAGTCACTACACCAGCCACTACCAGTCAGGCACCACCGGTCTCACTTTCTGCAGTCTCCGTCAGCCAGGTATTGTTGTGTACCGCTATGGTAGAGATAATTAATGAATGTACTCAACAAACTTACCAGGCTCGGGCGCTATTAGACACAGGCAGTCAATCGTCCTTTGTGACTGAAAATTTAAGGGGATTATTATGTCTTCCAACCACAAGTAGTGAACCAATACGTATCTCGGGCATCAACAACTTAGCATTTAATATTTCAGAACGTTGTACTTTTAAGTTAAAATCACGTTTAAACTCATTTACTTGTAGAATGCAGTGTTTAGTTGTACCACATATTACAGGGGTGTTGCCAAGTGCGCCTGTAAATTTTAAGGAATTGAATCTACCTGAAAATATCATGCTGGCAGATCCAGACTTCTGCAACCCCTCTGAGGTTAATGTTTTATTAGGGGCAGATGTATTCTGGAGTATTGTAGGATGTAAGCGTATTTCGTTGGGTGTAGGAAAGCCAATCTTACAAGATTCACATTTAGGGTGGTTAGTCAGCGGACCAGTAGGTATAGTTAAGGATGGTCATGTGACATGTAATTTTACAAGAGAAATTCAAAGTGATCTTAAAAGGTTTTGGGAGACTGAAGAGTTTCCAACAAAGGTTGCTTTAACACCTGTTGATAAATTATGTGATACCCATTTTTTAGAAAATATGAAACGGTTACCTAGTGGCAGGTTTTCAGTTAAAATACCTTTAAAGCAAGTGCCAGAGGAGGCACTCGGTGAGTCTTATTATTTAGCTAAGCAACGGTTAGTCAGCCTAGAGAAAAAATTTCGTAAAAATTCACAGTTCAAACAAAAGTATACTGAATTTATTGAAGAGTATGAAAAAATGGGTCACCTAAGTGAAGTTAATAGACCTAAGTTTGGGTATTACTTACCACATCATGCTGTGCTAAAGGAAGGCAGTGAAACGACAAAGTTGCGTGTTGTCTTTGATGCTTCAGTTAAGACTACATCAGGAAAGTCTTTAAATGAGATACAATATGTAGGACCGGTAGTCCAAGATGATCTATTTTCAATATTATTAAGATTTAGAAGTTATAGGTATGTACTTACTGGTGACATACAGAAAATGTATAGACAAATTGAAATAGATTCAACACAGCGGCACTTGCAATTGATTTTATGGAGAAATGAGGAATCTCAATCTATAAAGGTCATGCAGCTTAACACAGTCACATATGGGACTGCATCTGCACCCTTTTTGAGCACAAGGTGTTTAGTTCAATTAGCTCGCGAATGTCAGGATACAGTAATTTCGAATGTTTTAGAACATGACATTTATATGGATGACTTAAATACTGGCTGTCAGACAGCGAGTGAAATTAAATACATTTATGATGGTGTTACTAAGATTTTAGCCTCAGCATGTTTTCCTTTACATAAACTCAGAACAAATTGTCCCACGGTGTTACAGGATGAGACCACGGTTAAAACTCTTGATTTAAGCAAGCATGCCACAGTATTAGGGTTAAATTGGTCGCCTACACCGGACACCTTACAGTTTGCAGTATGTATGAATACTAATAAGAAAATTACTAAGCGTACCATTATTTCAGAGACTTGCAAAATTTTTGACCCATTGGGTCTACTCTCTGCCTGTATAATTAAGAATAAAATTATCTTACAACAATTGTGGAGTGAAAAGTTGGACTGGGACCAGCCAGTACCACCACATATTGCTAAAAAATGGGCAAATATAGTAGAAAATATCAATCATTTATCTAGAATTACTTTACCTAGGAATGTCTTGTGTAATGAGCCAACTTTAATTGAATTGCACTGTTTTGTAGATGCATCACAAGATGCTTATGGGGCCTGCGTTTATCTGCGCTCAATGGACAGTAAGAACAACATAACAGTTAGACTGCTGTGTGCTAAAGCTAGGGTTGCACCTCTAACGCCTACTACTATACCTCGTCTAGAGTTATGTGGTGCATTACTAGGTGCCAGGTTGTCACACAAGGTAGTCCAAGCCATTCGGGCACATGAGTTTGCTTATAAATGTATATGGACAGACTCAACGGTTGTATTAGGTTGGATTAAGACACAGACAAAGTTATTGAAGACATTTGTAAGCAATCGGGTTATAGAAGTTCATGAGCTCACACAGGGATTCTCATGGAGACATGTTCCATCTGAATTAAACCCTGCAGATCTTGCTTCCAGGGGAATTGAGCCCCAGCGTCTGCAGGATGAATCCTTGTGGTGGGAAGGACCCTCCTTCTTGAAGGAGGAGTCTTCAGCCTGGCCTCAACAATTAAACAGGTGTATAGATTTACCTGAACTAAAGGTACACATGCAAGTTGAAGATAGATTTAGTTCAATAATCGATTTTGATAGATATTCTAGTTTTAATAGGTTAAATCGTATAGTAGCATATGTAATACGTTTTATTAATAATTGTAAAACTAGTATTAAGTTATGTGGCTCTCTACAAACGGAGGAAATAAATAAATCTATTAATAAGAATTGCCCAGTTAGAGTCATTTAGTTTAGAATTACAAGCATTAAAGAAAGGTTTACCATTACCTAAAAAATCTAATATATTATCATTAAACCCATTTATAGATTCTGAAGGCCTGCTGAGAGTGGGCGGTCGTTTAGGAAATTCAGATTTCGAATATAATAAAAGGCATCCCATAATACTAGATGGTAAGCATAGACTCACCTTTCTATTGATGCAGCACGAACACCATCGCCTTTTTCATGCAGGTCCACAACTATTACTAGCATCTATAAGGGAAATGTATTGGCCTGTAGGGGGAAGAGTGTTAGCAAGGAAAATAATAAAAAAATGTGTTGTTTGTGTTAGATATAGAGGAAAAACAATACAGCCAAAAATGGGTAACTTACCGCCGGCTAGAACCAGTGCTGCCTACCCCTTCTATTGCACCGGTACAGATTTTGCGGGACCCTTTTTGATTGCAAGTAAAAAGGGAAGAGGTAACCGTAATACCAAATGTTACCTCTGCATTTTTGTTTGTTTGAGTACCAGAGCAGTTCATCTAGAGTTAGTGAGCGATCTTACCACTCAAGCATTTATTTTATGTTTACGCAGATTCGTTTCTCGTAGAGGAAAACCATATGAAATATATTGTGATAATGGCACCAACTTTGTGGGAGCGAACAACGAGTTAGGAAAGGTTTTGCGCTCCAGTCGTGAGTCTGTTATTGATTTCGCTAGCTTAGAAAGCATTAAATTTAAATTTAGCCCTGCTTATTCACCACACTTTGGTGGTATATGGGAGGCTGGTGTCAAGGCAGCAAAATACCATTTGAAGAGAGTAGCGTCGAATATCTCGTTAACATTCGAAGAACTAGCGACCCTATTCACACAAATAGAAGGGATTCTTAACTCTCGCCCTTTGTCGCCTCTATCGTCCGATCCCTTTGACCTTAACCCCCTTACCCCCGGGCACTTCTTAATCGGTCGGCCACTGACGTCGATGCCTTCTATTCCAGGGGAAGACTCCAGAACCACGTATCATAAATTGGAAAGGATACGCCAAGAGTTCTGGCAAAGGTGGAGAATGGAGTTTATTGCCGAGCTACAGCAAAGAAATAAATGGAAGACTGGAACACTTGAGCCGAAGATAGGCGATATGGTGATTATTAAAGATACAAATCTACCTCCACAACGCTGGCGATTGGGACGTATTACTCGTCTGCACATGGGAGCTGACAACGTATGCCGCGTCGTCGATATTTACACTCACCGAGGCACCATACGCAGAGGTACACATTATATTGTTCGGCTGCCCACTGAAGAAACCATTCTTGAAAGCTAACCTTTCAAGGCCGGGAGCATGTTCACGCCAATGTGAACCCCGCGCGCTAGGGGCGAGCGCGGGGTATGAAAAGGGAGCGGGGGAGGTGAAGCCGACCGACGCGCGCGCCGCGCGCCCCGCCGCCAGAGCCATCACCGCCACGGGACCGCGCACACGCCATACTACTCTCCGCGCCACGCGGCTAGCCCAGTTTATTGTAAAACAAGCGATATTAAACGCCATAATAGTAAAAAGAAAAACAGTGGTTATTATTGGTGGCTCTCACCACATCTTAAACACGCATACTCTCCGACAGCGCCTCAGTTCTCCAATCCTTACGGAAGAAATATACTACCTCGAAGCTAACACTAGAATGTCACGATGCACTAGAACAAATAACGGTATCTAGCCGCAACACGGTGACACTGCAATGGATAAAAGGACACAGCGGATCGCTAGGTAACGACGCGGCTGACGAACTTGCTAGACGTGGATCCAGCACGGCAGTCTGCGGACCCGAGCCTATCGTACCCATACCCTTCAACCAAATACGCAGGTGGCTGCAGAAGTTTACCCACACACAAGCGGAACGTTGGTGGACCTCGACACCAGGTTGCAGGCAGTCAAAGGAGGCTATGCCATCTTTGGACAGCAGGCTGACCAGGCGTTTGCTACGCCTGGACAGGAACGGCCTGCGCCTGGTGACGGGGACCATCACGGGACACTGTTCGCTAAACAAGCACTTCCACACAATAGGCATAACGGACAGTCCTCTGTGCAGGGCGTGCATGGAGGCTGAGGAGACCGTTGCGCACGTGCTCTTCGAATGTACGGGCGTCACCCAGATTAGAACAGAAACCCTCGGGTCACCCAGATCATACACAGACGTTCTAAACAGACCAGGAGACCTAATCAGCTTCTGGAGGGAGGTGGGCTGGTTGGAATAACCACCAAACGGCCGCTATGGCCCACGCACAATGGTCCACCTAACGGACTAAGTGCGGAAACCAAACCCCCTAACATAGAACATAGATAGAACATATTTTAGCCTTTTTTCCCAATCGTGCATATTTCGTTTATTAGCGGGCTGCGGGAAGTACGTATAGGGATCCTACATCTCTCATCTACATCAACGGCACAGGTCATAACCTGCCTCTCCAGAAATTACGCCAAATTTTAAATTTTGTCAAATGACGGCAGTTGACGTAGAGAGTTCGATTTCGGCGTACAAATTAATACTGGGTGACAAACGTCACTTTCTTTCGAAAATTTGGAAAATACTTATTATATTTTCACAAAAACTATGCATGATTTAATTTAAGAATATTTCGCTGCATATTAACACGCGTCGGGTTTAATTAAGCGTATAAATTAAAATATATAAAATAAATATGGTTCTTGATTACATTGTGCATATTTCGGCCTTTTTAAGTGTATATTTTGGCAATTTGTTAGAGCATAATATGCTATATATATATATATATATATATCTATTTCTTTATATTATATTATAATCCGATGTCTAATAATAAGTAGGTATTAGGACAGTAGATTATGTTGGAGCTGAAGAGCGAGCGAAGCTAACTCGCTAATTTTAATACCCCGTCTCGGATAGGTTGGGATTTGATTTTTGATTTACATTTTCAAACAAAATTAAGAGTTACATTGTCGGCTTATGGAGGAAAGGCCAAGCAACTATGAAAATGTAGAATATAAGAACGAGCGAAGCAAGCTGAAAAATTTTGCAAACTCTCGGATACGTCAGATTTTCTTTTGATCATTCCAAAAGCACTAAGAAATAAGAATTACTTGTTTTGTCGGCTTATGAAGAAAAGCTCAAGAATCAAGACAAGCGAGCGAAGCCACCCTCAGAATTTTAGCACCCCTCCTTGAATAGGTTCTGTTTTCTTAGAATTTGATTTACATTTTCAAACAGAAATAGAACTGTCATTGTCGACTTATACAGGAAAGGCCATCAAACTAAGAAAATGTAGAATATAAGAGCGAGCGAAACGAGTTAAAAAATTTGGACACTCGGATACATTCGATTTTCTTTTGATCATTCCAAAAGAACTAAGACCTACTTGCTTTGTCGACCTGTGAAGAAAAGCTCAAGAATCAAGACAAGCGAGCCGCAATTTTTTTGCATCCTGCCTTGAATAGGTTCTGTTTTCTTGGTCTGGGTCATGACCCCCCCTCCCCTGGGACCTGTCAGTCAGGCCTGTGGCAGGCCTATTTTACACGAGTGCCCAAAAAGGAGTGTAATGTTTTCAGAGTTCATGTATGTATGTATGCGAGTTTCGTTGTTCCACCATAACTTTTAAATGCCTGAACAGATTTGGATGTATGGGTATTATCGTTAGAATCCTTACACCATCCCGAGTGACACTGGCTATAAATTATATGGCGGCAGTATGGCTCCATTATCAAATGTGAAAAAAAGAACTTCAACTATTACAATAATTATGGGTATCCAATTGATGAGTACTTTCCAGAACTACTTATATAATTTATTGGCATACATTTTACATAGGTAGGGTGTAGATACACACGGCTACACATCAAGTTATACATTTCCAGTATAAGCTGACCTCGCATTGTACGGAAATCCAATACAATGCGAGATCAGCATAAACTGGAAATGTATAGCTTGATGTGTAGCCGTGTTTACATGCAACACAAACATTTTATCCCCACGCCGCCGCGCCGTCCACGCCTCGCCTTGCTTTGCCGTGAGAGTACAAAACCATCTTTAGTGCTTAAAAATTAAAGCCACCTAGCATGACATGTTTTAAAATAAAACTTGTCATTAAAATATTTAAAATAAAAATAAATAATTTAAAATAAAAAACACGACTGTCCTGCCAAAAAACGAACTTAAAAGTAATTATTAAACAAGTTGTATTAGTTCATCTGTATACAAAGCGAAAAGGCCACTCATTTACTCGCATGTACATTTAGTTAAGTGTAAGCTTGTATATTGTATTTAAGATTTGTTCAAATAAATTGAACTACTTAACTAATAAAAAAAAAATTACCCATCACAAAAAAAACAACAATTTTATAAGTGTGACTCGGATAATACGGTTGCTAAGGTTAGGTAGATACCTACCAAGGTAGTTTATATAGGTAGGAAAAGCCTTCACAAGAAAACCACCGAAAATGTACCGAAGATAACTCCTTCGGGATGATATAGAGTAAATCCTTGGATAATATTTACCCGACACGCCGCCCTCTGAGACAATTTCAATTTCACGCGCGAAAATCACAGGAATTCATAAGTCCGTGAAAAAAAGATATAAGTAGCTATTGATCGGTAATGGAAAATTCTCTCGGAATCTGAGTAAGTATGTAATAAGTTGTGAGATTCAAAATGGCGGGTGTACCATAGCGAATCAAATTATACCAATTACCAAACAAATGTACCTAAAACCTACTGTTCTGTACCTAGGTCTAAAAAATCTGTAGGTACCTCCTTCAGAACGAAATTATTTCGAAATTAAGGTACACCCGCCATCCGGGGTTGCTGGAAAGTCCGAAAGGGATACCGTGGCCCCTGGCAACGTACAGGCAACGGAAGGAACACGGGTGGGTTTTAGTCACGCCCTCCCGCTCTTCCCAGAGCTGGCGAAGCTATTTTATAATTTACCATCAGTACCTATAGTAAAAAGAAACACACACTTGATCAGTTGGATAGTTCCTGAAAAATAAAAGAAACCTTGTAATAAATAAAGGTTTTAAGATAAACTGCCTCGTTGGTCTTGTGGTCGCAAGCACTACTGCTGAGAATGAGGTCCTGGGTTCAACACCCGGGTCGAGCAAAATGTTATTGGGTTTTTCTATCTGGAATTTCTCAGTGGCAGCCCGGAGTCTGAATTTGTGCCCGGTTGATAGCAATAAGCTCGCCACTTATTACATGGGAGTTAAACATAACTGGCGAAATGTGGGTGTAAGTACTATGGGTATATCTCTGCCTAACCCTTCGGGGAATACATGCGTAATGTTATGATATTATTAAGCCGGCGCCAAACATAGCAACAATATTTAAACACTTGTTTGAACATAATGTGAGACACGGGTGTTTGTGTGTTTGTGTTGTGTATTTGATAAAAGTTTGGTCACTTATTTCAACTTTGCCATTCGATGTCGGTTTTACGAGCGCACATTAAAGCCGGCGTCAGAAAATATTTGAACACTTGTGAGGCACGGGTGTTTGGGTATTTCATCATAGTTTGATCACTTATTTCAACTTTTCCATTCGGTGTCGGTTTTAGAAAGGTACGTACGAGTATATTGACGGTGTGAGACCGTTTATTCCCGGTCGTCCCCACCTAGTCGTCCCCACTGGGTACGTCCCCACTGGGAAAGTCGTAATTAAAACGTTTTAACAATCCGTGAAATCTTTTATTGAAATCCCCATTACTGCATTTTGACTCTCGGTCTATAGCTGAACGAGTGAGAAATAAAAAGTTCCAATCGTCACCACTGGGGAGGGACGAAACTTTTTTTTTCTCATTCGTACCCAGTGGGGACGACCGGGAATAAACCTGTGAGACGCATAACGGGGAAATGTAGATAGGTGTAGTGCCTACTTAGATAGTAGGTAGGTATACACTTCTGCGGTATACCTATCAAGTCTGTTTATGTTGTTAGTGACGCTATCAAAAAGAAGAGTTTTTATGAGAAAACGAGAAAGACCAGTCCGACGATGATAGGATCCACGAGGTACTGTCCCTGACTACTGCAAAGTGTGTGTTTACGACTCTCCAGTAGACCTGGATCCATGGTTTCCGTAATGGAGTGGACCCATGGACTTGGACAAAGTCCTACTACTTTGTTCGGTAAATCCCGGTCCGGCCATAAAGATCGGTAGGTAGGTACTAGGTGCGTAATTAGTGCAAGTTACCGTACTCTCGTCTGTTTTCAAATGCACTGGCAAAACAATAAGTACCTACGTAGCGAAAGAACCCATTAGGTACCTACACTGCAATTACCGGGTGACATTGTGGCGTCTATCCAAAGGTTGCGCAATCGGCAGCCGGGCCACGTGAAGAGTGATATTTGTTCTGTGCGGGCATCGAACCTACCACCTTTTACGCAAAAACTTTGCTTGGCCACTTTGCAAATCGATTCGTCGAAAGGGCATAGCGCGTCCAGACTAGCGTTGCCGGAGAGTAATATTCCGAAGTATTCCCGTCGTATTACTCGCGAAGCATTCGGAAGTATTAAGTAATATTCTGAATTATTCTCCAAGAGTTCGACTATTCACCGCTAGATGGCAACACATTACCATTGCAAGTTACGGTCATAAATTATGCGTGTTGGTGATTGTGTATTCATACCCACGAATCTTCCACCATTCTTAATTATCCTTATCAACAAACCTTGGTCACTGCAGCAGCAGAAAGCGCATGCAGGTGAGCACTACTAAGGGAAGTTGTGTAGTTACAGCTTTTACCCGCTAGATGACGGTTATACCAGTGATATATTGTTCATTCATAAAACTGAGAATAATACGATTTGAAAACTTCCGAATATTACTTTCATCTACTTAGACATGTACTATGGTTTAGGTGTGCAAGTGTAATTTTGCGAGAATACTATGTACAGATGCCAGCACATCAGCCTACAACAATCTGACAAATTTCTTTAATAGATTTTCAACTTAATCACTAAAGCATAGCATTATCTGGGGCATATTGTGACGGATGACCTCAAGTTTGAAGAGGATATAGAGCGGGAACGCAGGGCGTTGTCGGTGAGAAGTAATATTCTTGCTCGCAGGTTCGTTCGATGTACAACTCAAGTGAAGATAACGCTCCTTAAAGCGTATTGTCAATCTTTTTATGATCTTTTCATGATATTGATCTTATGCCACCCTTCGGGTTCAATATAACAATGCTTTCAGAATGTTGTTAAGGCTATCGTGGCGCTCCAGTGCCTCCAGGATGTTTGCAGAAGCCCATACGGACGGCTTCAAGGCCATAATTCGCAAAAAGTCGGCTTCTTTGCTGCAGCGTCTGCGGGGTGCTAAGAATAGCATTCTGAAAGTCATTGCTGCTCGATTTGACTGCCCCATTCAAAAACACTGAGTGAGGGTAGTGAATGGTTTTATATAATACCCACATAAACATAAGTACTAACAATACTAACATAATCGTAAGCTAATATTGTTGCTAATATATACTAACAAGATATGGATTTTAATTATCTGAAATAATATAAATAAATAAGGTTCAAAGTTGATTGGGAAAATTTGACAGTTTCGGGTAAGATGACCTGCTGGCGTTTGTACATGGAGAGGTTAATAAATAGATAGGTACTAATATGTTTATATTACTTATATATTATTATATACCGCGGTCCCGATAAAACAATAACTATTATAATGGTGCCGATTCTCTTGTCACAAATACCTCTAAACTAGTCTAAAATCACCAGTTTAGTTTATTCCTGTCAAACGACGATTTCCCATTCTGAAATAGACTAAAGTGATACAACTTAACTATTTTAGTTTGACAGCATTAAGATGACACTGGCGCCGATTCTCTTGTACACCGAATGAAACTGACTAAACTATCACTAAAATTCCTTACTTTTGGCTATGAGAATCTTAAAGCGATTCGGCAAAAAGAAAAAAACTACATTTATAAATAATTTTGACACAACTAAAATCGAATTTGACAATCGCGACTCCATGTGTTATTTGTTTGCCCTACCCCGTGATTTTTTTTAGAGCCGTAAGCGCGCCGTGGGCAGCCTCGACGTCTTTTATATGGATTTTTTCACTTTTTGTACGGAGAATATGAAAAATTATTACTGACATATTGAGTTTAAGGGGTTTATGGGTTTCATTTATGGGGTTCAAATTTTCATTATCTTTGCGATAGAACACTATTTTCAAGATATAAGTAAAAGAAAATAAAATATAGATACCGTAGGTACTGTTTTTGTACCTGAAGTCGAGGTGTTGGTGTGAATTTTAGTTCATGACAACTAATTTTATCCCAAATCTTTTTAATCTCGATTACAATCAGAATTTTAGGTGAATAACGTCAAATTCAGAATAACAAAATTGCATTTTCACTAAATTAATAACTATTAACTAGCTGGCATGGCGTCGCCGAGCGACTAACGAGGGAAGTTCGCCAATTAAAGTTCTACTCTATCCCGCTAGATGGTGTTAATTCAAGTTGTTAAGTTAATTCTTGCTGCGGTAGGTAGTAGGTATTCCTTCCAATAGAAGTATTCTTTTGAATATTTCCGAATGAATGCGAATACTACCGAAGTTTTGCAACGCTTCCAGACCAAGCCAACAAACCTAACTTAGGAAGTACACCAGCGCTCGTTAATCAATGTAGTAGACACAATGTCGTATCTCTAGGTATTTTGCTGTGTGTACATAAATAATAAAATAAATAAAACACACCATAATACCTATATCGACTCCGCGCATCAAGGCAGATACTGACTGAGCATTACATAATTATTACCAGGTTTAGCATAAAACAAACACGTATTTTAAACAATGTTTTAAATAAAACAATGTTTTTATTAAGTGTTAAAATCACCGTTTAAAACTAATTTCAAACAATGTTTTAAACATTAAGAAAAAAAAACATGGTTTTAAATCAAAAATAGCGAATGAATGGAAATAAATGAAAAGTTATAAATGTTTAGGACTTGAAATTGATCGAAAAGAAATTAAAAAGGTTAGATAGTAGATTAGACTATTAAATATATATTCCATATGAAGTAATTCCCCGCAACTATTTGGGGATCATCCCCAAAATAGTTTCAGGGATTTACTTTACCCGCCGTCATAAGAAAGAAGGCTTTAACTGACAATTTTGTCAAAAATGAGTTATTAACATATTCGGAATCAGCAAAGAAAATGCCATCTCATTGTCTTACACACAAAGCTGTAACTCGTATTAGATTGGAGATATCATAAGGATTTCAGCCTTAACTACGACATAAATTCTGGTTTTTGAATCTGAAAAGCCTTAATTACACAATAGCGGCCTTTTGTGTTAGTATTTTCGTATTGCTAGTCTGGAAGGCCGCAATTACCAATTAGGCCTTTTTAACTAAGCAAGCACCGTTAAATTTACTACAATAAAAAGCCCTAACTTCGCAATAAGGGCTTTACATATAAGTATTTTGAGTGTGTGTGCGGCGACGGGACGATTTTTCTTATGAAATATTATTGATATCTTGGTAAGTAATGTTTGTTTACGTTAGATTATAATGCGTGAATAGTAACTGCCTGTGAAATAATATAAAATTACGAAGATAAATTCGTTGATTAGCTAATTTTTTCTTCAGGATATAATTTTGAACTAGTTTTACAATAGGACCAAATCCAAAACAAAAAACAAACTTATCGACGGCTACGTGCGAGTGTGTAAAGCAAGTGTTGGAGCGAAGAGATTATGATCTATAAGTTGAAGTACATAAGAGTGACTATTGCATGGACGTGTTAGTGATTTTGTGTGTGACTTGTTGCGAAGTTTACAGAGCAGGTCACAAGCTACGTACAGTAACCAAACTTCAATTATCTCGGAATCAACGTTGACGTAGTTACGGCCTTCTTTCTTATGACGGCAGTATAGGTATCTATACGTCGCCGGTAAAGTCCCGTTCTAACCTATGTCGAAAAGAGATAATTCCCCGAAATTATTTGGGGACCTCCCTTATTTAAATATACTTTTAGGTAAGTGTGTCCCTGTGTGAAACCGACCTTCGGAATTTGCAATTTGGAACGTACAGGGTGTATGTAATTGGTTCAGTATCTGTGTTACATAATTAGATTAATTAGCAAAAAAAATTAAGTATGACACAGATTTGATAGTGTAAGCCCACGTTCTGCTTGGCGCCGAGAGTTGAAAATCCAACAGTGTGTTTTTTCAACGCGCTGGGACGAGAATGCGTCGCAACGCGTTGGATTCTCAACGCTCGGTTCTACACAGAGTTGAAAAACCAGTGCACGAAAAAACATCGCCGCGATTTTATTACGTCCTTGAGGACGTGGGCCAATAGTACTTAGTACTAACTATAACTAGTAGGTATGTTATACTAATCGATTTTATTAAAATAGTCTAGAAATGAATTATATTACGCCTGATCGATTTTTGTTAAATAATAAATTTAATAAATCGCTCAAAAGAAGAAAAAACTTGTTAGTCTTTGTTTTATAAAATAAAATAAAAACGGTTTATTTTTTCCAACCCAGATTATTACCTATAGGCAATATAAATTAGGCCTTTTCAAATTAGTGGACTATATCAGTAGATAGACGTCAATAATAAAAGATCTCGTAAACGATCCCGGTCAGTAACCGTCTTTAGAGGTTTATATTTCAATTCAAACAAACATGAACGGTGTAATTTATATTTCATTCTGTAACTCTGAACCTAAAACAATAAGACATAAGTAGTAGATAAATATCTTATTCGAGAATTTGCTGTTTGTTGTGTAAAGAAATCAAAGCAAATAGCTGTCTGGGATTTGAGTTCAAAGCCCTCATTCATAAGATTGTACAATACTTTCTGGTTCCATCAATATTTTCTTCTATCATAGATTTTATAAGTATTTATAAGTAGCTACCATGTACTTACTACTACAGATATCTGTGATTGTTAATCATAAATTAAAAATTATTATCCTTCAGAAACTAGCTATTTCTTAAAGAACTGATCCTAAATTTAATACTATTATTCTTTGAAAGAAGACAAAAAACAAGATAAGGATAATATTTTACTTTTACTTTTATACCTTCATTATATTTGTACATCTGTCACAAATGCCAAAGATACAGATCTTGTGTTTATTTGTATGATAGTTTAAATGTTTTTATAATATTATAGCAACTAGCATTATGTGGTATTCATTTAAATGTTTCAACTATTTACATAGATACTGTCTATGACATACATTGTCCAACAACATACGATAACAACAATTATTATATAGAGCCGAAAATATTCTACCACATATCTAAGTAATTATAAGTGTTACAACATATACAGATAGTAAAGTACATCAATTATTAATAGTATTTATTGCATAAACTTATATTGTGATCTGGTATCTAATAGTAATGTATCAATAGCATATTTTACCCTACAATGATAATGATATTTTATTTTAACTTACTACAGAATGAATACGAGAGCTATTGATATAGTATGCCTACGTAATTAAGTAATTTTAAGTATTGTGCAACACACGTGAGTGCCACCCTACGACAGACACCAAATCACAATAACATAGTAGTGGTTTGAGCTCAGAACTGCACCCAGTTCTGTTGGGTGGCAGGAGTCACTGGCTGTTGACTTGGAGCACTGGAACCAAAACAAAAATCAAATTTATACTAAGCATGTTTGCATTATTGTGAAATCTACACTAATGTAAGTGATATTGATAATTTTTGACCAAGGGGGTAACTTTTAGCAGGTAAGGAAACTTAGTCATGGATCCAACATAAATAGAAACCATCACAATAATTTAAACCAATAAACCTGGCAGACACATTGGGCTAGCAATGACCAGTATTCTGCAAGTTCACTCTAAGTAACGCTTTAAGAAATGACCATCAATTGTGCCACACATGATTACCTGGCAGAATTGAAGTCACCCCATTCTGAACTAGCAGGAGCAGGTGCAGCAGCAGCAGGAGTAGGGGCGTGTTGTGGGGAAGGAGGGGGTGGAAGCCGCGAGCCACCTGGTGGGGGTGGTAGCAGGCCCCCACCACCACCCGCACCAACTCCGCGGCGTGGCCTGCTGCCTTCACTGCCATCCTTCTTCTGTAAAGAGAAAATTATATTACATTAAAAACCCACTGTGGAATAATACAATTCAAGTAACAATCTGTTTTTTTATCTAATTAGATGACTCACTTTATGTATACAATTACATTAGCAGGGTTGACTCAGTTGCCCTTTATTGTTGTAACATGATTTCTACAGTACATACATATCTAAACACATTCAAAGTACTTACAGTGATCTTCATGTTAATTTTTATTGTTTCTCCTTCTTTAAAACCCAGATCAAGATTCTGCTGAGGAGCTTGCTCTCCTTCTTGTTCTTTTCTCAACCATTTAAAATGATCTTGTAAAGCAACATTTAGGTCAAATGAGTCAGATCGATCTCCAAATCCTAGACCTATGTAAGCAGTTCGACCTGAAATAAGATGGCAATATTAAAAAAAAATTGATTTTGCTATGTTTAGTGAAATGTATAAAATTGAAAATTCTCTTGCCATTATCATCTTGAATCCTGACAACGAAGTACCGTGAACTATCAGTGACGGACTCAAGAGCCAACCCTGGATATTTGTCAATAGGGCATTTGGCAAACAGCTCTCCAGAAGATTTGTCTTCCAGTTTCATTATTAGTTCCTCTTGTTTTGCAACAAGTCTCATGCGCCCCGTCCATTGCGGCTCTTGTAAGTTCCAATCGGCTGCCCTAAAAACACCCACCGTTATATCGTTTTCCTACAAAACAATTACCCGCTATACAAAAAATTATCACACCTACCTATAGCCTCTATTTGAAGTTTTAGGAGGTATTTTGAACACAAACACTTCATTCTTAACAAGAATAACACTTTCGTATGATTCCATTTTCCACTGCAATTAATTTCTCATGAAAAACAATAAGAAATTTGGGATTTACAAGTATTTTGATAGCTATTGACGACAGAACTGACTTTAATGACGTGACGTGACGTCTACAAAAATTTAGTAAATGCAAAGGAAGTGCTACATAAACAGCATTATTTTAAATAAATTCTCCTTTCTTTATATAAGATGACTGAGTAAGGATTAAAAGAGAAAAGATATTTTAAATCTTTATGCCATGATTTTATGCTGATGCGCGTGCCTTTGAAATGCAGATGTCACAAGAAATATGTATTTGGAAAAAATAACAGTCGC
Organism: Xanthia icteritia; assembly: GCA_949128155.2. NCBI lineage: Eukaryota > Metazoa > Arthropoda > Insecta > Lepidoptera > Noctuidae > Xanthia > Xanthia icteritia. The sequence goes on from OX421941.2 coordinate 9,462,749, forward strand.
ATCACTATCGCATTCATATCCATCCACCTGAAAATAATAAAAAATAAACTAATCAAAACTGCAAACTGCACTTGAACTACATTACAGTAATTTTATTTTAGTACGCAAAGTGTACTTTAGTGCCCTTATCTCCGTAGTAAATCTTTCTTTATCTCTGGAACGCTACCATAGCTGTCATTCAAGAACTGCCAATGTCAGTGTCAGATAAACTGCCACTGTCTTTCAGCCCAGTTTGCTGATCTACTGGCGGGGCCCGAAATCAGTGTTTCTCTTCCTTCTTTTATGTTTATTGGCAAATTCTGTGAATTATACTTCTCATAACCAAAGTAAAACCTATAATAAAAACATTAATCAACTTGCACCAAACGTAAGTATTGGTTCTATAAAACCAGCAAACAAAATAAGTACAATACTATTTACCTATTTGATAATGTGGTTGTCGAATCAATAGGAATTTATTTATAATTCAATTGGCAATTATAATTACAGTACCATTTATTTCAGGGTTTGCAAAAAAGTGATGGCTTATAATGTAAGTATCAACATTCTAACAAACATTCATACATTCATGAAACTATTAAAAGCTCGTCAATTGACTTGTAAATTACGTCCAAAAACTTTACTTAATACTTAGAAATTTAATTGCTCGGAAATGATTTGATGGACGGACTTTCTAAAGCGAAGAGCATAGTAGTTTGCCATTTAGGACAATAATTTAAAACCATAATGTAGGACTAGAGGTAAATTAGTAAAGTTTGTTTTATTACAGTGATTCAAGAACCTATAATTTGAATATTTTACTAGTTCCCCTAGAGTAAAAGTTCAAGAAATCTCACAGTAACAAGGCAACTCACAGTTATACAACTTTTACAGTTGTATACCTGTGAGTTGCCTTCAAAAATCAATGTAGGTACTTTATGTAATAACCCCAACTTAAAAAGATGTGTAGACAAAATGGGAGCATCATCATGGGATTGGTGGCTATCAGTTAAATAATAAAACTGTAACTGTCAATAATAAATATGGGAAATAATAAAACTGTAATTATAGCCACACTATTGAATTAGGAAATTCCTGTAATGATAGTGATGATGAGTTAATAAATAAATTTTAAAATGAGAACCATGCTCAGTGAATATCTTCAGAGAAGTGCAGATAAAATAAGTAACTACATACTGACCTATTTTTTATTCACTTCTCTTCCCTCTGTTGGATCATCAATATCATCATTTGCTTGCCCTCATCCCATAACATAATAGAGGTTGTCTTTCTGGTGAAACATAATACTAGTTAAGGTTCAACAAGATATGTGTGGTTTGTAGGTGAATAACAACTGCATTCAGGTCTGGTTGCAGTGACCTTTGCCAATTGATCTTGGTAGGTATGCTAAACTATTAGTTGCTGTGTTCTTAATAATATGTATACCATACTTGACAGTTAAGGGTAGTCAGTTTTCATTTCAGGCTGTTTTATAAACAGAATTTCTATTTGGGTTAAAATATATAAATTGGGTTTTAGAAGGCTATTTGAAGTATTAACTTTTATTAGAGACGAAAATTTGCTTGAATTTGAAGTGGTAACAACATATATAATATTATTATAAAAATAATGTCTAATTTGTCAAGCTCAGACAGGCTTTAGCGGTTAACAGCAGGACAATAAAAACCAATGCTAAAGCTACTTTTAGGTAGGTCTTCTAAAATGTTACAGAGTTTAAAAAAGTTATTTAAGAGCCTTTATTCTGAAAGTAGGTAACATTGCAAATAGATGTCAAATATTTCCCTGTTTTGATGATTTGGCAATATTACTGTATGGAAATATAAAAAGTGACTAACTAGCGAACTAGAATATTAATAATGAATCGCAATTATAACACTGAATTTGATGTTGTAACCGTTTTAAGTGTAAAAAAGGCATTTGGAAAGTTTCCAAAAACTTTTATAAATCTAATACTAATTATAATATATTCGGTGTTATATATATATATTTTTTTTTTTTTTTTTATTATTAAAACGTTGCCCCACACTAGGATTTCTCCTGTGTCGTGGGTGCGTTTACAAACATTTAAACTCACATACATAAACAGCCAGACCCGGAACAACTAATTGTAGGTCATACAAATATTTGTTCCGTGCGGGAATCGAACCCGCGGCACGCAGCGCAGCAGTCAATCGCTTAACCACTGCGCCAACCGTTTATTAATTATTGCTTTTCATAATCAATATTTTAGTTCACTAGTTAGCCACATTTCATATTTCCATACAATAATATTGCCAAATTAATCAAAACATGTAAATATTTGACAGCTATTTGCGACGTTGCCAACTTTTAGTCAAGCGTATTTTTATTTTTATTTTTCGCGTATTGTAGTTTCGATGCTCTGCTTAGCTCCGAGAGTGGAATATCCAACAGTGAGTTTTCTTGACGCGCTGGGATACGCACTGGATGCGCTCTGTTGGATTCTCAATGCTCGGCTCAATACCGAGTTTAAAATCCAATGTACGAAAAAAAATCGCCGCGATAAAAACACGTCCGTGAGAACTAAATGAGCGCTCCTAAATCCAATAACATCACGCCTGTGTTCTAGACGTGATAAGTATTTACTAGAACAGGTATACGCGCACTACTAGGAACTAGGTATTTTTATGGATTAAGCCGCACCGTTTGACCGAAACCGCTGTACCGCGCCTTAGGGATGCGCGCCGAGGGCGGGATGAGCGGCCTGCACTGCCCCTCCGTCTCGCCGCGCACTTAGTTAAGGCGCGGAACAGTCGTTCCGGTCAAACTATAGTACGACGCGTAAAGTACGAAGTACATCGAGTATTTTCTATCAAAACAACGAGAATTTGATCAATAGCGAAGGTTAGTACCGTTTATGATATTAATAGCGCTTTACAATTTCAACCCTCAAACATCACAAAATTTTTCGTGCTTAAAATATCCGGCTTTACTTACATAAAAACTATCCTGATTTAATATTTCTCCGATACCAGACCATGGAGTCCGTATTGAAGTATTTAGCGAAATAAGTTTTTTAGCGTACGACTATTCCATACGATAGGATACGTCCCAGAACTGTACGTGAGACTATCTGAATTTGAATTCAGATATATTCGCGTAAAAACTTCATACGTTCTGACCCGAGTATTTTTCAATACTCTTACGAAAATTACCTAGCAGCACACCTCGACGTTGTTCAATCACACAGAAGCTGTGCGGAACTGGCTGACAGTTTGACTGTAATTGTACTCATGAAATTAGTATATATAGAGATTGTACTTTTTAACCGACTTCAAAAAGGAGGTTCTCAATTCGTCAATTGTGTTTTTTCGGTCATAACTTCGTCGTTTATGGATAGTTTTTTTTTTTTTTGTATTAAGTGGTCAGGCGGTATATACATACTCCAGGTGGTTCCATATAAATTTGGTCAAGCTGTGATAAGTGCTTTTTAAGTTAGCTTCAATAATACGTATTTTTCACACATAATGTATGTTGATGATATAAAAACTTCGTGTTTCGTCAGTTATCAGTTGCCCTTTGCACTTGGTGCAGACCGGACGCTCTCAATCCACTTGGAAATACATAGAGTTGTTAATACTCTTTAACTTAATGTAATTCATTTTAAAAGTGGAAGGAGAGCTGTTGTATTCGGAAATGCGATGATGCCCGAGGGACATTAAGAAAATAGTTGTAAGTACTGTATATAGCAAGTACTGGTCAAGTTTGTGTGGGGTAGGCACCGTAACTAAAAAGTGAAAATTAAAAACTTTTTACGAAAAAAAACAACCGGTAAGTCCGGTTGTTTTTACTATCTGACAATGATTATTAAAAAAAAAACAATAGCAACAGACGTCAAAAAAGCACCACAAAGTGAAACATATCTTTACTTAATTTCGGAAGTCGGTGGCAAAAATCGAAAATTCAAAACCAAAAACACCGACTTCCGAAATTAAGTAAAGATATGTTTCACTTTGTGGTGCTTTTTTGACGTCTGTTGCTATTGTTTTTTTTTAATAATCATTGTCAGATAGTACAATGGGGTTAAAAATTTAAATGAACTCATTTGTGCACAAAAAAAATACTAGATCGGATCGGCAGATTCGGCAGCTACTTAGCAAGTACTTACCCACACAAGCTAAGCCAAACGATCTATCTGTCGTGGCCAGATCTTAAAATTGATAATTTTATTAAATGAACATCGACCACTGGTCAGATCATGATGTGGCCTGGCCAGATCATTGAATACTCAAGGTTTAACGATTTGAAGAGTTAAACACACGCCTACTTCATGATGTGGCCAAACATAGTGATCAAATCGTAAAATAGTTAGATTATCCACCGGTAGAATGTCGCTTTGTTTTTGTTGTGCATCATAGCGGCGGCATACAATAAATCAAACAAAGTAGGATGACCACGCAAAAAAAGTCAATGGTCTTTTATTGGGTTTCCAAATATGATATGGAAAGCGATCAACTTTGAAGTAGCGCTCGCCGGCCGCTGTCGCGACACCGCAAGCTCGGCTCGCACGCGGTTGGTCACAGTTCCAAACTTTTTTTTTTTGGCGGCGTGGAAGTCCTCACGGATGTCCTCCGCCCTAGGGCGGGCAGACTCTAGCTACTGACTAAAACCACCCCGGTGTTCTCTCGCACACTTAACTTGGCTAATTTTACTACACCTTACACCATGGATACCTTTTTGATATGGCCAAAGGTCGACTAAAATATCATTAAACTTTGACGTTTAAACGATATAGCCAATGTTAGCTATCAATTCTAAGATCTGGCTACGACATATCCACACGTTTTAATGTCCACGGCACGCAAACTTCATATTTCCATATTTCTCAGTAGTTCCTTGTAGTTATTATGTTAACAATGAGCTCTAAAAGAACTCATTGATATTTTGCGGTGACAGCAAAAAAAAAGTGGTATTTTGTGAATACCTACGGTACAGCGGGGTAATTGAGGCTTTCTGTGTGAGCCTTTGCCAAAAACTCAACACCTAAATTTAAAAAAAAAAACTAACTGTCATGTTCTATTCTTCCAACTTTTGACAATCTCTACTTACCATTTTTCTCCTTTGGAGTGGGTCGTCTGATACGTAGTAGGTATCTCTATGTAGTCTGTGTTAATGTCTAATAGTTTGGCAAGCGTGCGGAGCCGGCACATCGTTTCGCAAAATCGACGCAACGAAAAATCTTAGTGCCACCACGAAAAAATACAATAATTTAATCATGTATTATCTAATAATTGAACAAGTAAAAGACATAAACAAATAATTATTAATTATGTTGTGATTTTTACTAACTAAATTAAAATAGACGGTAATATTCTGGAAAAACCGGTAACCGACAAACCAACCAAAGTGCGTAATGGACATCACTACAAACATTGAAGAAAATAAAATGGCCGTCGAGTGGGTCGCCGTAAATATGTTGAGTTATTTTTCAAATCGTTCGTTTTTATCACAATTACAATGCGAATATTGTCAGAAATGAGTATTGAAGAAGTGTGTTTTACTAAAGACTTTGTGTGTGTCTCATTGGTGTCCTGAATTATGTAAGAACAAAGAGTTTCGTCGTTTGTTGTATCAATTGGGCAGCTATACCAATGCATGAAAATGGGACTCTCTCATTTGTTGTTGTTTATAACGATAATCCGTTTGATATGTTTTTCTATAAAAGCAGAAAACATTGAGTGCCCACACAAATGTGATTGCCTGGAACAGTACGTCGATTGTTCAAAGAAGAATTTCGTATCTGTGCCAAAAATTCCTAAGTGGGTGGAACGATTGGATCTCAGTTATAATAGGTTGAATGAAAACGTTACGGAGGCCTTTGACAAACTACTGAATTTACAAGAATTGAAGCTGGACAAAAACTCCTTTCATTTCATACCAAGGCTGCTGCATCATGAACAAATACAGGAACTCAGTTTGAATAGGAATAACATTGGATCAATAGATACAGGTACCTTTCCTGCTAATAGTTCCATCAGAATACTGAATGTAAACAGTAACCATATAAAATTCATACAGGAAGGAGCTTTAACTAATCTGTCAAATTTGGAAGTTTTGAAACTGAATAGGAATGAAATAAAATCACTTCCTAATCACTTGTTTATGTATCAGACAAATCTAAGAACTCTAGAATTGAACCATAACAAGTTACATGTGATCAGCCCGCTGCTATTTCAAGGGTTGTCTAATCTGACAACATTAAAGCTGAGGTTTAATAGTATTGACAATATAATGGATGGTGCCTTTTTTGGATTCAAGTCAATGAATTTGTTACAATTGGACCATAATAGAATAAGGAATATTTCTAAAGGTTGGATGTATGGATTGGAGTCATTGATAACTTTATCCTTGTCAAATAATTTGATATCAGAAATTGATTCTGGAAGCTGGGAACTATGCACAAACTTGGAAGTCTTGGATTTATCTCATAACCATTTGTTAGAAGTAGAGGGACGGTCATTCCAACACTTGGTCCACCTTAGAACACTGAGCCTCGGATATAACAAAATTTCATCAATTGCTCAGGATGCTTTTGGCTATATGACTCAGCTGCAAACACTACAATTAAATAATAACAAAATATCTTGGACTGTTGAAGATATGTCTGGACCATTTTCAAAATTGCAGAATTTGAATTCCTTTAGCCTGGCTGCTAACCATATAAAATCTATTAATTCAAGAGCTTTTGATGGGTTGTCAAATCTAGTTGAATTAGATTTAAAAGGAAATAATATAACTTCCATACAACAACATGCTTTTGATTCCATGTCTAAATTAAGAAAGTTACATTTGAACTCTTCGTCACTACTGTGTGATTGCAATTTACTGTGGATAGTAAAATGGATAAAAGACAAGGCTGAACAAAAATATGTTACAGCTAACTGTGCCTACCCATCTGAAGTCAGAGGGGTATCAGTCACTAAACTGAAGGAAGACAACTGTGGTGATTCACCCAAACCTAAAGTTGTGGAACATCCTAAAACACATCTTGCCATAAAGGGACGGTCAGCTAATTTGGTTTGTTCTGCAACATCCATTCCTTTTAACAACATGACTTTCTTGTGGAGAAAGAACAATGGTAATGTTAGCAACCCTATGGTATATGAAAATATCACCATCGGACCTAATGGTCAACCACGAGCAACATCAGTTTTGGTGATTCCTAATGTTACTCATGCTGATTCTGGAAAATATCAGTGTGTTGTTGGTAATACTTTTGGAACAACATACTCTACAAAGGCAAAAGTAAATATAGTCACCTTTCCACGGTTTACAAAAACTCCTACTAATGTTACTGTGAAGACAGGAGAGACTGTAACTCTTAATTGTGCTGCCACGGGGGATCCGCCACCTGAGATATCTTGGAAAAAAGATGGAGGTAATGATTTCCCTGCTGCAAGAGAACGAAGAATGAATGTAATGCCAACGGACCACTTGTTTTTTATAGTAAATGCAAAAACCACAGATATGGGAATATACAGCTGTGCAGCAAAAAATCCAGCTGGAACTATTATAGCTAATGCTACACTTACAGTATTGCAAGAACCATCATTTGTCAGAGTTATGGAAAACAAAGAAGTGACTAGTGGTGACTCTGTTGTATTACAATGTATGATATCAGGATCTCCCAAGCCTGTTATAAAATGGCTTAAAGATGGAACTCCCATTGCTGCTACAGAACGCCATTTCTTTACAGCTGATGATCAGCTGCTGATCATAATTGGATCAGAGGCGACTGATGCTGGACGATATGAATGTGAGATTACTAATGAGTTGGGTACTAAAAAAGATATGACTGAGTTACGTGTGTTGCCTCCAGTAGCCATTATGGTGAATGAAGAAAATATGGCTGGTATTATAATTATAACAGTTGTGTGTTGTGCTGTAGGAACTTCTATAATTTGGGTGGTAATAATTTATCACACTCGTAGACGCATGGCCAGGGCCGTGCATACTTTTCCCGCCGAAAGTATAAAAATGACACATGTAGTGCATAGTGACAGTGATTCACCTCAAATATTTTCAGACAATATATCGGAGCACTCATCATGCAAAGATAGTGGAACTGGTGATTCTGCTAAACAAACAAGCTTTGATGGAGTGCCAACCGATAGAAGTGAACAAGTGCATTTTGAGACTGTATGCCAGAGTTATTCTCCAGTGCCTGAAGCACATAAACTTCTTCCATCATCTTTTAAACCCTCAATTCAAGTGTGTGTAAATACATCAGTTACACCAGCTACATATAGTTTTTCTAGTCACAGTGGTAATGTTTAAGTTTGTAATGTATATTTCTATAGTTTATAATAAGTGATAGGTACAATAATACCTATGTTTCCTGCACTTTCACTAATTACATTTATAATCTTCTTAATGTGCTCACACTTTATATATTTTTTACATTACCTAATAAGTTTGATAGACATCAAAATACAGTAAGTATGATCGAGGGCATTTTATATTAGAGAGCAATTATAAAAATAACACTTTATAAAGGGTTTTTTTAAATGTTGAGATTTATGTTCAGGATCTTTTAGTTATCTCAGTATCTAATAGTTTATTTAGTGGGGCCATTGTTTTATTGAGTTATTGCAGACATTTAATGTCCTAAATTAGAGTTTTTACAAAGTTCACCAATTAGAAAGGGGGTAAAAAATATGTAAAGATAATGCTTAATAACAAACACTAATCTAATTCAATAAAATGTACCTTAAATGTTTAATTATGTGAAATAAATAGGAAGCATTAATCAAGTCCTGGTATTAAAATTTAAAACCCTTTAATAATAATAAGTCCTGTAGCATAGTCTGTATTTAGGTATTTCACCAATACTTTATTTGTGTATTACATTCGGCAGCTATGTATTTGCATACATTTCTATATACTTATCTAAGTATTATTTTGATTTAGTCACTATTTTCCCAGTAATATTTATAAAAAGTTATTCATAATCTTATAATTGTAGTGTAGTTAGTGAAATGGCAATAAAGTTAGGCATCTATGTAACTTGATTGCTTAGTACAAAATGTAACAAACTTGCCAGTATTGGTTTTGATGTAAAAGACTGAATGTCGTTTAAGTAATAAGTGTATGATTACTGTTATTTTGTAATATTAAATAGGCAATAAATATTTTTAAATTTGTTATTTCATAACAGTTTTCTAGATGCTATGTCATGTGATTTATCTAGCAGCTTTTTATTAAATATTAGGTAAGACTTGATATGGACATAAGTATATAATGTATATGTGACATTATAATTTTAGAAATTCATCTGCATTTTGGAAAAATACTTAAAAGTGCACTTAAAAATAATGAAACCAAAGTCAAGTTCAGAACGTTTTTTCGTAATTGTTTTGTGCTATATTGACTGTAAAATGCAGTGATTTGTGTGTGCTTTTAGGCATACAACCTAAAATAATATTACCATAGTAATCCACCTCTACTGATTTGTATCTAGGAAGTAAAGTATAAAATAAAATGTTGTTAATTTAAAGATGAATAACAATAAAAACTTTAGTAATGTTATATTATGTATAATGCAGGTAATGTAATTAGCTACTAAAATTTGTAAGTTTATAGGTGTAGCGTTATGTGTGATGGGAGTGAGATTATTGAATATTTATGATTTGGGGCACAATAATATTGTCATTAAGAAATGCAGGTCACGCGATAATATTTACTTATTTTCTTGCTCTAACAAATCTGCAGGATAATCATAAATTAAAAAAAAACATTTTATGCTAAGATCAAAGATCGATAGACAATGCTCATTTATAAAGACACACGTTCTTACGTACCTAGGAAATGCAGCAATTGTATAACATATTATCAAAAACCATCTTAGTTTTAAAATTGAAATTATAGTGTACATCAAAACGCCATTAATTAGCATCTGATGTTAATTACAAATAACATCATTCAAAGAGAAATCTTAGAGAATTTCTACAAGCATAATGCTAGACAACTGACTACCAGTACCCTAATTATGTAATATACGATCAATCGGAACTTTAATCGTTTTGAAACAAATTGCTAATCCGTTGCTTCATAAGTTCGAAAAAAAATCAGCTCAATAACAAAAATAACGCAATGAATGTTATTGAACTGTCAAAATGAAACAAATTTGTCGTAATCGTTTAATATGTTGCGTAATTAGATAGCTGCCGGTCTATTCTGTAATAATCTCACGGTGAAAACTTAGGTGAAGTGAGCGGTCATTCCACCTGCAGTGCTATTCTGTAAACATCTCACCGTGAAAACTTAGGTGAAGTGAGCTGTCATTCCGCCTGCTGCTACGGACTGACAGCCCACTCCGAGCTCACTTCACCTCAGTTTTCACGGTGAGATGGTTACAGAATACACCGGCTGCTGCTAGGGACTGACAGCTCACTCCGAGCTCACTTCACCTAAGTTCTCACGGTGAGATGGTTACAGAATAGCACTGCTGATCTGGTCTGTTGTATTTTTATGGGAGTAGTAACAGAACATCTGCGGACGATTTATAATAGGGCAAGAATAAGTCTGTGCGAAGCTCAGCCATCTCCGTTAGAAAGGAAGCTGTGCAATGCACATCCGCGGGCTATGGCAGTTGACCACTTGTCAACCTTATCATTAATATTAGGTACCAAAGGTGAAAAGTAGTCAACGGCCATTTACTGGGGGTGTACCTATAGCTGAGTTGGGAAACCGAACAGAAAAGACATTGATTGAATTGAATCAAAAACCTGGTTTAAAAAAAATCGCCCATGTGCGTATCGGACCACGCACTATGAAGGGTTCCGTAGTTGGAATGAATTTATCCCAAGAACAAACTTAACATTGTATTTAAAAAACATATATGTTTTTCCATACATCTAAATACGTCATGGTCATTTCTTCAACTGCAACGTAAGTTTGGAATCGCAAAAAAAAAATGACATAAAACTACAAATTAACGATTATAGGACTTTTTCCTATACTTGTGCTGTGAGACTGCTTCTTGCCAAATTTCATGGTTGTAGGTCAACGGGAAGTACCTAACCTATATGTTTTGATTTATTTGTGTGTATCAAAATATGTCGCATAAATGACCGTATTTTTAAGAGACCCAATCGACCGTAGACCTTCGTATTTGATATTAATTTCAACTCGATACCTCCACCGCATTCCTGAGAAATAGGATCTTGACAGACTGACAGACGGACAACGAAGTGATCCTATAAGGGTAGGTTCAGATGACAAGCGCTCAACGCGCGTTTTGATAACGCGCGTTTACAACTACATACATTTTATTCAGGCCGTACACATGCTAACGCGCGTTTTAGTAACGCGCGCGTTCAACGCTGCGCTAGCGCTCGACTGTTGTCAGCGCGCGTCAACGCCGCTTTGAGATCATTGGTTTTCTATGTTTCCGTTCAGTTGAGCGCGCGCTTTCGACGCGGATAGACGTATTTTAGGGTTCGTCAAGTTCGTCGTTAACGTTCGTTAACGCCTGACAAGCGCGCACCATGTGAACACTATACAAAAATTCAACGCGCGCTGAGCGCTTGTCATCTGAACCTACCCTAAGAGTTCCGTTTTTTCCTTTTGAGATACGGAACCCTAAAAGTGAACGTAAAGCATTTTTACGTCCGCAGTTGTCGCCCTAACGTTAAGTATTTCAGAGAGCTGGATTGCGACCGGGTTTTGATTTCTCCATATTACCTACATTGTTATTTTTTAACAGAGCACATCGTCTATGATTTATTGTTTCCCCAAGGATGAAAAACGTTTTTTTTTCCGTCTAATATCAGTTGAATTTACATTGCTGCATTTCTTAATTAATACCTATTGATAAGTGTAAAAACGTAATAGTAATAATGCAGTTTTTTATTGTTCATACTGTGTAAATACGGTAACTATTTATATACTTTACAGAATAAAATAATCTAAGAAAAAATAACCTTTTATTTATTTATCTACTAATTCTGCAGTGTGTAGTTTGTGAACCCTAATCCTCCGCATAATCTGCCCATAATTTTCCCACTGCTGGGTCACAAACCTCCCCATAAGATTTAAACAAAACAAGAAGGTTTAAAACTAATAAACACGAGCGGGAACCGAATCGACTTTTGGTTAGAACAATGACACGGTACCTACCTACGCCAATAGTTGCGGGTTCGTTTCCCAACTGTTGATTGTTTTAGTTTTTAAATTTTAGTTCTTACATTTTTAATTAAGACGCTGACAACAGCTAAACCGCGGTCACTGTCGGACTGCAAAGAAAAGAAAGAGAAGCGCGATGACACAACGCCTGTAATTTATTGCAAAATATGAAGCAATTATCGATTTATTCAAAAATGAGTTGAGTAATCAGTAATAAAAAACAACCAAGTTCGGCATTCAAATAAGACGTTCTTCTTATTAATTATAATACCAACGTACGTTGCTATTTACTACAGATTTTTTGGATTAGAACTCAAGGAAAAGGGTTAGTTTAACGTTAATATGTATAGTTTTTTTTTTTCAAAACGTGTTTTGGTAACAATCAAGTTCTGAGAAATATGTTCGAGATCCACATATATTTTTTCCGCTACCACAAACTATATAGATTTGGCAATTTTTTTGTTTAAGTCTAGCCTACTTTTACCGTTTGCCTGTTGTCTGCCCCTTAAATATATTCTTTACAAACCCGAGGACCTTTCTGCCCTGTATCAATTCATACAACTGCTAGTCTGGGTTTGCTCACATCTGTAAATAAAATACAGACCATCAGGTAATCTGCATTTCAACACCCCATCTATGTCTCTGCATCGTTAACCTACTGAACCGTAGTTCTCAATTCATGGCAATCAATGATATACTAAAAATATCAATGATGGCAAGTCTACAACTCTGTTTACCGTGTTAATTACGGGGATTTACGAGAGCACGAGGGGACCGCATTGTTACGGCCTACTATTTGCGATAAGGCAAACGAGATGGGGTTTCGGCTTAGCATTATATTATATGCGATAGGGATTGGTCGATTCAATTGAATAATAGGAATAGCTTCGAGGCCTGTTGACTTCTCTAACATCCGCCGTAGCATAATGGGTTACGAATGAATATCGCTAAGGAATTGATACAGAATAAGAAGAATTTATAGGTACCTGTCTGATCTGAACAATGAATCCTTTATAAAGGCTTTTTTTATGTAAGGGAGCGACAATAAATGTCGTCTGGCCACCTGCTTCATACACCAAGGGGTTGCTCTATGCATTGTCGAGCTTAGAAAAAAATATTTGAAATGAATGAAAAGGTTTTATATCACTAACCGGCACACAATAGGTACCTACCTACATAGGCCGAGCCAGAGAAAAACTGGCTGTTGGATAAATAGATAATTGTGTTAATACTATTCTGGACGAGTCCAGTCACAAGTAAAGTCTGCTGCAATTACACGTTATAAAAACAATACCAACCTATTATTGTCCCACTGCAAAGGCCTCTTTTTCATACTTATAGAGAAGGCACGAGCATTGATCACCACGCTTACTCAGGCCGGGTTGGCAATTAAGACTTATATTTATTAGAAGTCCAGCATCCTAATTATCTAACACACGATCAATCACAATCTGAATCATTTTGAAGGATATTGCTAATACATTGCTTCATAATTTTGTTCGAAAAATTTGTCTGCTCAGCAACGTAAATAACGCAATAAACTTGTTGAACTGTCAAAATTAAACGGATTGTGATTGATCGTATGTTACGCAGTTAGGGAGCTAGTTTCTTCGCGATGTTTGTCTTTCATTGATGTCAGTGTCCAAGATAAACTCAGAAAGTACCTACTTAAGAATTGAAAGTCACTTGCCCGGATTTGAACCCACGACCTCGTGTATGACAGGCGAGGCCTTTAACCACGTAATAATTCTAAAAAAAAACTTGCTCATTTTCAGCCAGGCTATGGTGGTAACGGTGCGCCGCAAGGATATGGTGGTAACGCTGCGCCGCAAGGATATGGTCAGCCTCCCGCTGGCTACGGAGGCCCACCGCCGGGGCAACTGGAAATGGGACATGGCCCATATCCCTCAATAGGAGCCGGAGGTGGAGTGAATCCTCAAGTCCAGAATTGGTTTCTTGCAGTCGACAAAGATCGATCTGGATTCATTACAGCTCCAGAGCTGAAGGCAGCATTAGTGAATGCTCAAGGCCAAACTTTTTCTGAAACTGCCTGCAATTTAATGATCGGTAAGTTTAGGTATATTTTGAATAGTACAACACACCTTTACTTTTTTAAAGACCTGTCTATATTTCAATAATCTAATGTGTTTATTCGTACTTTTTACAGGAATGTTCGACAAAGATCGTACAGGACACCTCAATGTTGAAGAGTTTGAGAAACTTTACACCTACATTAACCAGTGGCTGGCGGTGTTCAAGACATACGATACGGATCAATCGGGGAGCATAGAGGAGAAAGAACTTTCCAATGGTATGTATGGAAGTCCACTATTAAGTACCTTCAAATAAAAAAAAAAAACAACTACGCTGAGCGTTGAGAATCCAACAGAGCATCCGTAATCCATAGCGCGTTAAAAAGCGCACTGTTCAAAATCCAGTGCGTGGTTAAAAACGCCGCGTTTAAAACCCCGGGCGAACGTGAGCTTATTGGGTTTTCCGTAAGGAGTTTCTCAGTCTGCAGACAACCTGGAGTCTGGATTTGTACCCCGTTAACGATATGTAGACTCACCTCATGAAACATGGAACTTAAACATACCTGGCGAATTGAGGGTGTACTAAAACAACTCTGCCTATGCCTTCCGGTATAGGCGTGATGTTATTTCCTCCTAATGTATTTTTTGTATCTATCTTTCAGCATTGACGCAGATGGGTTTCCGGTTCACACCGGAGTTCGTGAGCTTCCTTGTGAAGAGATCCGATGCCAAGGAAGGAAAGGTTTCAGTGGATCACTTCATTGTTCTGTGTGTGCAGATCCAACGTTTTACTGAAGCATTTAGAGCGCGTGACACCCAGCAGAATGGAACTGTTACCATCGGATTTGAAGATTTTCTCAATGTGGCTCTAAGCTGCTCCGTATGAGAGGAAGAACAACACGCCCAATGGAGTTGAAGCAATTTCACGCTCTGCTTTCACACTTAGTAAAGCAGTGATTATAATAATTTTATTTAACTTATTAAGTTTTCATATTCCAATTATATTTAAAAAAAAACACTGCTTAACATTTTCTAAGCATGATATGATGATAAAACAATATGTCTATGATATTAGATGCCTTTCAACCAGCTTTAAATTCAAGTTTTGAATAATATGTTTAGACAATATCACAAATCGTGGTTCTGATGTTCATCTCGAATATTACTTAGTTACCTGCATCGAATATGAATAGTCGATGGTTACGTCTTAAGATTTCGAGTTCAAACAAAATCAGTTTCTAATCATGACCTAGAATAACCTTATCTTAGTAAATAAGCACTAAACTAACAAAAAAAGAGATGCTTGCCTATAGCAGTGTGTAAACAACTCCAGATTTGTCTTTTAACTTTCTGAAATAGCTTAATAGATGCTATGTAAGTATATAAAATGCAATATGTACGGTACGGGTACCGCCATTGATATAATCAATGGGTACCGCTAAGATACGCTACTTCAATTTAATACGAGTTGATAAATAATAATTAAGCAGTTTTATGTTCGTTTAGACATTTCATTCCCACCACAAGCTTAATGAAATTATCTTTATTCTTATTAAAGCAATATAAATTTTATACATCGACTTTAAGAAGTATTTTGAGTATTATTGACGGAGCTAGCATGCTTGGTAAAGGGAAATAAATGATGTTTTGTAATTCAGTTTGTTTTATTTGAATGTTTTCTAATTTTTAGTAATGAATGCAATTCTTTACATTTGAAATGGAAGATCCATTATGGCCTTTAGGGACATGGTTCTTTATTGACACAAAAAAGGCAAACGTGCATGTAACTACATTTTTTTTTAAATATGTATTTAGATCCTCTGAGAGTAATGTACAGCCCAGTTTGCAACCCTGAAAACAAGTGCCATAACACAGTTATCCGACCGATTATCACATACGGCTCACTGGTCTGGTGGCCCAGGACAGACCGGTGCACAGCCCAAAAAGATCTCGAAAAACTACAGCGGTTTGCTTGCGTCGCAATCACTGGTAGTATTAGAACTGCACCCACCGCCGCTCTACAGGCAATGCTGGGACTGCCACCTCTGCACCTCATCGTGCGGGAGGAGGCGGCCCTGGCCACCTTTAGGCTCCATTTAACAGGAACCCTATGCAACGACTCCAGAGTTAAGCACATACGCATTAAGGAGGATGCGATCAAACGTGAGCCAATGATGGCATCACCCTGCGACAAAGCCCCGAAAACACACCACTTTCAAAGACACTACAATATAACACTTACAGAAGAACAGTGTGACTACTCAGGCCCAAAAGAGATGAGAGTTTACACCGACGGATCAAAGACCGACTCAGGTACCGGAGTCGGAGTTTTCTCACATGACCTCAACATAAATATATCCAGACCGCTGGGAATGTTCAACACCGTCTATCAGGCGGAGTGTGTGGGCATCATACAAGCGGTCCACGCCCTAGAAGCCAGGAGGGTTACGGACAGCCACATACGCATACTCTCCGACAGCGCCTCAGTTCTCCAATCCTTACGGAAGAAATATACTACCTCGAAGCTAACACTAGAATGTCACGATGCACTAGAACATATAACGGTATCTAGCCGCAACACGGTGACACTGCAATGGATAAAAGGACACAGCAGATCGCTAGGTAACGACGCGGCTGACGAACTTGCTAGACGTGGATCCAGCACGGCAGTCTGCGGACCCGAGCCTATCGTACCCATACCCTTCAACCAAATACGCAGGTGGCTGCAGAAGTTTACCCACACACAAGCGGAACGTTGGTGGACCTCGACACCAGGTTGCAGGCAGTCAAAGGAGGCTATGCCATCTTTGGACAGCAGGCTGACCAGGCGTTTGCTACGCCTGGACAGGAACGGCCTGCGCCTGGTGACGGGGACCATCACGGGACACTGTTCGCTAAACAAGCACTTCCACACAATAGGCATAACGGACAGTCCTCTGTGCAGGGCGTGCATGGAGGCTGAGGAGACCGTTGCGCACGTGCTCTTCGAATGTACGGGCGTCACCCAGATTAGAACAGAAACCCTCGGGTCACCCAGATCATACACAGACGTTCTAAACAGACCAGGAGACCTAATCAGCTTCTGGAGGGAGGTGGGCTGGTTGGAATAACCACCAAACGGCCGCTATGGCCCACGCACAATGGTCCACCTGACGGACTAAGTGCGGAAACCAAACCCCCTAACATAGAACAAGTGCCATAATGTCGCAGTTTTTCGAGCAACATAGGAGTAGTAAAGGTTTTTAGGCTGGCAAACTTGGGTATAAACTACTCTCAGGGGATCTAACAAAATATCAAAAAAATCGTAGTTACATGCGCGTTTGCGATGTTTGATGTTGTTATTGACTGAGCTAATAACTAGATGTTACAATACAATTTGAGTGTACATGCTCCTTCAATAATGGGCTGCAAACAACACATTTGCTGGCCATGTTGATATTCAAAATTCCAGTGATATATCTGAAACAATAAAACAGGAAATATAAGATGATGCATTTCACACTCATGAAAAATCATATTATGTAGCTGGATGGTAAGAAATAGGGATAATGAAGATGTAACATTGAACTAAGGAAGCTTTCCAAAAGTTATCAACACTTAGTACAAAAAGCTTGTACACTACTCGCGAAGTTGATCGAAATTAAGCGAATACGCTTCGGTTCACTTCGTGCAACCTCCGCTCGCCTCGGGCGACTTCCAATCGTTGTCGGTTTTAGCACCCGAGTCAAAGGACTCGAAGTGTCCTGTAGTTCTTCGCACGAGTGGTACACGTATGTGTAGTCACGTACTTCAGACTACGACGAATACTTCGTCGAAGCAACTTTGCAAGTAGTGTAGTAGGGGTTTAAGACCAAAGTGAGCAGAAGCCAAGGAAAATATGAAACTGTGTGGTATAAACTTAGGAAAAGCCTTTATCCAGCCGCCAGTTGGGTGTGAGACACAAAACAGAATAGCTTTTGAAATTATATAGGTACTTACTAGCATCATTCTTTCTT
The DNA here is from genome assembly GCA_949128155.2 of Xanthia icteritia. Lineage (NCBI taxonomy): Eukaryota > Metazoa > Arthropoda > Insecta > Lepidoptera > Noctuidae > Xanthia > Xanthia icteritia. The sequence goes on from OX421941.2 coordinate 9,480,921, forward strand.
CTGATTGCCTCAGCTTTTTCCAAAGAAAATACTACTTCTTGAAAGGTTTTCACAGATGTCCTCATATTAGTTTCATGCTGAGCATTATCTGGGGCACTGTCATCTAGCAAACTGTAGATTGAAGGTATTTCATCCAGTTTCATATTCTTTGCATTACTTGGTTTGAATACCACAGAAACTTTGCCAGTCTTTGGGTGAATACTGAATGGGGACTTCAGTAAATGGTTGAACCCTTTAGTAACATTAACATCTAATCTGGGGTAGCAGTACTGTATTTTAATTTCTTCTACTAAGTACCTTATTTTCCTACCATGATTTCCTGACTGAAAAATAAGATTTTTAATTTAGTTAAGTATATAATTTTAGAGCAAAAGTGATGTTAGTTTTTACAACAACATAATGCAACTTACTTCTCTACAATAATTTTCATATACACTTAAAAATGTTTTCCATCTCTCTAAAGATGAATCTGACATGCTTTCCAAGCTCTTTTGAACTTGTGATCTCAATGTTTCATCTGGAATCATTTTCAATAACTTATCTATGCGGTCTGTAGTACTAAAGAACTCTTGATCCTGGAGTAGCTGCTCAAAATATTTATCAATGATGGTCAGTGCTCTCCTGAAATAAAAAAAGTGTGAAAATTATGTACATACACAATTTAAGTGAGTTAAAACCAATACAAGATCTGTAATGCTTATATGTAAATCAAATAAGAGAGATGTGGTAGTAAGAAAGGGCAAGCAAGTAAGTAGGGAAGGCCTTTGATCAGTAATGGGAAACAATATAGGCCATAATAATAAAAGCTAAAGTACTTGATATGTAGAATTACTTTTCTTGCACACTTCAAAATCAATGAACAAATACTTAATAGACCTACTATTAAGTATCAGTTCATTGATTTTTAACCGACTTCCCAAAAAAGAGGAGGTTATCAATTCGGTTGTATTTTTTTATTTATGTTACCTCATATCGTGTGCGTACGCGCAGCGGAATGTTGTTGAATTTAAAGATTTTAATTATGCAGATATTTAGTGTATGACGTCGTATAATTGTGTATGGTAAAAAAAAATTTGTGCACGCAACCATTGTGGAGAAATTCACCAAAAACTGATTCCGCTGGGCGAACGTTGTCCTGGCGGAACTTTTTTTAATCCATAGACTTTAGAAGAAAAGAGATGTGTCCAAAAATTAGTGTGTATTTGTGTGTAATTGTGTATGTATGAATAAAACTAGTGCATGCATAAACTTCGGAGAAATTCAAGTTTCCGCTACGCGAACGTTTGGCCATTAGCTAGTTTTCATATAAAGCGCTTACATAGAGAGCTGTAGATTTTTACATACGTTGTTTTGAATTTGTTTATATTTGTTTAAAAAACAGATTTAGAAAAAATCGTAGGGCTTAAAAGATAAAAATATAAACGTAAAATAAGCTTATTAGGTCTTAGTTCTTAAAGTCAGCCCCGGATCTAGGGGGGGGCAAACCGGGGCCCATGCCCCGGGCGCCTACTTCAGGGGGGCGACAAACTCAAGCGTAGCAGACAAGTGCTCCACCCAGCGCACCGCAACTTTGCAATAAATGAGATGCACTTAGATAAAATCTTTCACTGCGGGTAATCACTTTAGAGCGTAGGCATACTCGTCAAACGGTGTGAGCGGATAGCGAGCGGGCGCATTTGAATTCTGGAACTCAATGATAAAAAATAAATCTATTTGGTAAAAAAATAAAGTAAATAATCATTTATTTTTGAAGTTTTACTTCGCACTTCCGGCATCCAGCCCTTTGCGAAATCTGTACGTGCAAAGTAGACACGATTTCCTTTAATTTTTAGCATAGTTTTAGCGCCCCTGTTGAATTGGCGTTTTATCAACGCTCGCTCTTACAGTTTTGTAACTCCTTATTATTAATTTATTTATAATTGTTAAATCGCAAAAGAAAATCGAACTTACCTCAGGCAGACTGCAAATTTTTTCGAGCTCGCTCCGCTCGCTCTTGCATTCTACATTGTTTTGATTGGTGTTAAACTTTCTGCATAAGTCCACCGAAAATCGGACTGCACATCAAATTAGTTATGGTTCGAAGAGTAAAATTGCAATTCTAATGCTATTATATCACGACTTATTTCAAACCCTATCCTGTCCTAGCCTAATTATAATAAATGTCCGACATGTCGATGTACACACGCCAGCAGGTCAACCTACCCGAAACTGTCAATTTTCCCAATCAACTTTGAACCTTATGCTTTAGTGATAAAGTTGAAAATCTATTGAATAAATTTGTCAGATTATAGTAGGTTGATGTGCTAGTGTCTGTACCAATGTACATTTAAAAAAAATAAGGCTTCATAGAGAAACATAAAGTTCAAAGGGTTGGCTAGGGGCGGCAGACGGAAGTTCTTGCCCCACCTCGAAAAAAATCTAGATCCGGGGCTGCTTAAAGTATGCACTTTGGGGTCTAGATTTTCACGTTTATACAAACCTTGTAAGTGTCTGCAACATGTTGCCAAGTATCAATGATGTTCCGTTAGTAATTAAAGAGTTATAGGACAAATTTACCATGAATAGATCACTGTTTACAAAGCAGTCAAATATCACGACGTTCTAAATGAATTGCATGGTAAAATGTATCCCAATAATTAGTGTATTCATTCAACTATTCACATGCAAAATTTCATGTCATTAAATTCAGTAATTAAAGACAAACAATTATAATACTGACGAAGCATCGAAAACCTACATAACCCGACCAAGTTCGGATGGCTACAAAAAAGCGGCCGTGCCATATATCTAAGAAACGTTCTTAACCTTCCAATATAGTATTTATTAATATGGTACAGTTGCGTACACAAGCGTTAGGAAAAAATAAAACAATTGCATTGCAAAAAGCAATTGCAGGAACGCTCGTGCATGCCTAGTCTATTGGTTAAATAGTGTAATAAGCTACAATATGATAAATATTTACCTAAACAGTAGTACATACTTACATGTGGTAAATATTTAATTTTCCTAAGGGGTCTATAGTTAGAATCCTGATCCGTGAAATCTTCAATATAAATTAGCTGTATGAATTTTATTTGTCTTAAATAATATATTTAGATTATATCACAAGTCTCAAGCGCATACTTAAATAAAGTACCTACGTAAATAGTACCTACTTTCTGTCACAGTCAAATACATTTAAAAAAGTAGGTGTACAAAAATAAATGACCTATAAATTATATCGAAACAACAATTGTGTTATCACCTATACCAATTCAATACCGGTATTATACTGTAAATTTTGGGATGTTACCTAAATATATTGCACGGCCGCTTTTTTGTAGCCATCCGAACTTGGTCGGGTTATGTAGGTTTTCGATGCTTCGTCAGTATTATAATTGTTTTTCTTTAATTACTGAATTTAATGACATGAAATTTTGCATAAGAATAGTTGAATGAATACACTAATTATTGACATACATATTACCATGCAATTCCTTCAGAACGTCGTGATATTTGACTGCTTTGTAAACAGTGATCTGTTCATGGTAAATTTGTCCTATAACTCTTTAGTTACTAACGGAACATCATTGATACTTGGCAACATGTTGCAGACACTTACAAGGTTTGTATAAACGTGAAAATCTAGACCCCAAAGTGCATACTTTAAGAACTAAGACCTAATAAGCGTATTTTACGTTTATATTTTTATCTTTTAAGCCCTACGATTTTTTCTAAATCTGTTTTTTAAACAAATATAAACAAATTCAAAACAACGTATGTAAAAATCTACAGCTCTCTATGTAAGCGCTTTATATGAAAACTAGCTAATGGCCAAACGTTCGCGTAGCGGAAACTTGAATTTCTCCGAAGTTTATGCATGCACTAGTTTTATTCATACATACACAATTACACACAAATACACACTAATTTTTGGACACATCTCTTTTCTTCTAAAGTCTATGGATTAAAAAAAGTTCCGCCAGGACAACGTTCGCCCAGCGGAATCAGTTTTTGGTGAATTTCTCCACAATGGTTGCGTGCACAAATTTTTTTTTACCATACACAATTATACGACGTCATACACTAAATATCTGCATAATTAAAATCTTTAAATTCAACAACATTCCGCTGCGCGTACGCACACCCTCATATCTCCGTCATTTATGAACCGATTTTGAAAATTATTTTTTATCCAAGTGATAAGCAAAGTAATTCTGCATGGCAAGTACTTCAGGTTTTATGTTTTGTAATAGTTAAGTAAGTATCCTAAGTAGTCTACAGAAATACTCAACACAGTGGATAAGGGCCAATAATGAAGATCATTTACCTAATACTTGAATGAAGGTTATCATTGCCTAAATGCACCTTCTTGTTTTGATTGTCACCTCCCATTATCAAGCACAGGTAGTCGGCCACTGCTCCTCTACCAGGACTATCCAGTGTCCTTGCTTCATAGTCAGATACCCAGCAATGGATTCCTCTTCTACCAGAAAACACCCATAGGATGCTTTGGAAACCAAAGTCCTCTGAAACATGATAAATTATTATTAAGTTTGTAGGGTTGATAACACAATTAACATGAAATCTATTTACTGTTGTAAGCCCAAGCCCAACAGTAAAAACTTGTTACAAATGAAAGTATTTCTTGTTGTCATCAACATAAATTATGTCACTTTTAATACTTGTAATAGTATATTTTTATTTCAATTAAACCATTCTGTCTTATTAATAATTAACATAAACAATAGAGACTATCTAAACTATGTGTATACAACTAAGTATTATACAGACTAAAATATAGATTCGAAAAATTCATCTGCATCACTGTCAACTGGTAGTGTACCCAAGAGACTGGCTGCACTGCCAAGTTGTATGGCAATGCTTAGCCTCTGGCCAAGGTAAAAGCCAGCCTTTACCTTGGCCAGACCTTGGGTCATGGGAAGTGGCAACCAGTCGTTTAGAGATTTCATTTAATACTTAAAACTTGACATTAGCACCAATGATTGACATAAACATATTATTTTAATAAAATTACCTTTTAATGTCTTATCGATGATTTCACAGGCAATCACCATGAATTTCCAACATTTCTCACAAACTTTAGCTTCTTGGCAGCAAGTTCTGACTTCATCATAGTCTGTGAGATCAATATCAAACACCAGTTCTCTGGATAGCGCCACTGCATCATGACGGCCTATTGAAGGTCTGTGAATATATAAAAGCTTGTAAAAATAAAAAATAATAATGCCCAAACTCAGTGTACTCCCTTACAATATGCAACTATAGCGGAAAACTTACAGATAATAGAAAGTACATAGAACAACTTTTCTTACTTAGTATTGTAAACAGCTCCAATATCCAACTTGTGTGGACACTTCTTCTGAAGCAGAGTTTGTAGTTCTTTTTGGTTACAGATAGACAAATATCTCAAATACACATCATCAGCTAGTGTGAACGATAACTCTCTGTTCGACAGTGGCTGTGGTGAACTCCCACAGGTTAGCCACCTACAAAATATGTTTTGAGGAAAAAGCCTAGTATAATAGATAGGCAGCATCTCGGGTAACATGTTCTCATCATAGTGCCCAACCTGGAAAAACGAGAAGATTGTTTACAGATAGAACATTCAGCGAAACTGGTTCTGAATTATAAACCTTATCAAAATAGTACTGCAATCATTACCATGGTTTAAAATGTTGTAGATGTCTTTCAGCTGACTGTTTATTAAATGAACTGTAGTTACTATTATGTAATTATTCGTTTGTTTTTTATTAAAATAATTTTTAAGTAACGCTAACGTAACACACTTCCCAAACACTTTCCATTCCAAATGTCAGTGTCAGAGATGTTGTCAAACAGTCAAATTTTGGCGCGAAATTTATTTTACACTCTTCAATAATAGGCAAGCAGAGGCCTCGAACTATTCAGCCTATAGATGTGTTGCCAAATTCAAAACCACGTCTCCCATAATCCTGAAGCAAGAAACCCGACAATATTTCTTAGAATACTTGATTTTGTGAAAAAAATATGTTAAAAAAAAATTTAAAGTTTAACTATTTAAGCAAAGTTAATAAAAAAGGAAACCTTAAATCGGCCAAGCAGTCTCGGAGAAATACTAGTTAACACATTAAAAAAAAAAACTCGTTGAATGCACAACCTTCTCCTTTTTTAAGTCGGTTAAATATAATGAAAAGATAAATGACGATCGACGAAGCTAAATGAAACTCAATTTCAGTTTTCATACTGTTTTTGTCAGTATAAAGTGCGGTGTGTCGTGTGTAGTGACTACAAACTAGACTAGTGTCTATGAACATTTGGCGACTAGAATAGTATCCGAGAAGTTAGAATTAATAATATGTTTTGAAAATTCAGGGTAGGAACTAAACTTTTGTTTTGTTTCCAACGCAAACGCACGAACCCAATAAACCAATCGATAAGCCACATTTCATCAAGTAATCTATCGCAGAAAAGACGTGTGCAGTGCAGTATACCTGTATTCTTTCATTTTTTGTTTTGGTTTTCCGGATAAAATGGAAATTAATATTAAGAACGCATTTAAAGAAGCAGTAAAATTATCATGTGGTAAGTGCAACGACAACGAGTTAATTTTACACAATTTTTATCTTTTACTTACGATAAAATATGCTCGATGTAGTGCATTTTTATTCAGCTTTGTTTTGATCGTTATTTTATTTTTTCAGGATTTTGCGTTGAGAAATATCATATAATAACGGAAATGAACCAAAAGCTATGTCTCCAAATGATTAGATTTTTCTTGAAGAGACCTTTTCTAACTACAGCATTATTTTCTGGGTTTATAATTTTGTTCATTATTATTTTGTCAGCTGCATTTATTACACTAATAGGAGTACTCATAATTGCTATTGTTATTTTACTTTTTGAAGGTAAGATAATCATTTGCGTATTTGAGAAAACATTTTACAAGCCTGATTTCTCATTCTTAATTGGCTAATCATTTTTTACGCTGTTTTTCAGATTTTAATTATCCTTTTTGTTTCAGGTTTTATTTTCATCGTACTCGTAATAGTAATTAGTATGATTATTGCTACAGTCACCCTAATCGTAATGATAGTAGTTGGGGTAAAGTACAAAGTATCAATAATACATAATTTAGATTAAGATTATTGTTATCATTTGGTTATTTTTCACCCAATTTGCTAGGTAGTATTTTTGAAATGTTACTATTATATTAATTAGTATGTCGTATTATCAGTTCAGTTAAAAATTACTACAGTTTTGTTAAAAATTGCTAGAAATTCAACTATTTATTTTTACAGACAGCGTTCTTTTACGAACAAAATGTCTTTGCAGAAAGTGTTTGATAGTGTATTCCTTGCAAATAATTGTTAGACGTTTTGTGCTGAATATTTATAGACTTGTTAATGTTTTTAGGCAGTTTAGGTTTTCACTTATGTCTAAGTGGCTATTTGTTTTTACTCTTTTCTATTGTTTTTTGTTATTAAGGTATCTAACGATCATGTTTTTATAAAAAGGGAAAATAATTGTAAAATTCATTTCTTTTTTTTAATTTAATTGTAATGATGTTGATACATTAAGTTTAAAACTCGGAGCATTTCATCAAAGTCAATAAAAATAGTTACAACACTTGCAATGTACCTATTTTGTATTTTTTTTTCATGTGTCTATTGTTTTCATACTAAAAACCAAGGAATCTAAAGACTGGGCTTAGAAACTGAAAGCTCGTCATATATGGCAGCACTGTTGTCCGTCCACAAACCGCCATTGTATGTGTTCATTGTTGCGTCACACAGTTAAAAAACGAGCTAAGGAAAAGGAAGCGTAGACGCTTTCCTTTTTCTTAGCTGGTAAAAAAGCAGCTTTAGTAGAAAGGTCATTAAATTATGAACGTTGTATAATTTAATAGGTTATTTTGTGTATGTCGACGTTCTTATTTTAACGAAGACTAGAATTATACGACTGAAATAACCTGACCGGAGTTGAAAACAAACTCGAGGATGATTTTCCAAACTGAAAAACTTCAAAGATGTTACTAATTCTAGTAATGATCTAATATGATAACAGAAACAAACACACACTTTTACTATAATTTACATAATGTCACACCACAATTGCTTGTAAGTAAAGAAAACAGACTTATTTCTATTGAACGCATTACCTGTATACAAATTTCTCTCATAAAAGTCTTCAGGTTTAAAAAGGATAGCACATAGTCTAGACGAAATATCGGGTTTCCAATTTTTTCTCTTTTCTCTTCTTTGCCAAATACATGGGTCCCGTATTTTTGCAGTCAAAAACTGCGCAACGCAACAAAAATATTAGTTAGCTAGCTTTTTCCCGCGGCTTCGCCCACATGGATGTCGCAAAATATCCCACGGGACTGTACTACCGGGATTACAAGCCTAATAGCCGAAGAAAAGTTTATTGACTCCTACCGCTGCGCCCGCGATGCCGTCAACCTTAATTATTTTGTTACTCATAATTTTGAATCTATGATATCTTATAAACTATTCATTTAATGATATGATGACAAGGCATATTTTAATATAAATTAAATGCACAATTTAAATAAAATATTTTATTAGATGAGGATTAATATAATACCGGTAGCATCGGAAATAACAATGTTTTTATCAGATTCAGTAAGATAATGATGGTTACTGTGGGTCATCCTTAGAAGATAGACACATGCCATCGTGGAGTTTTTTTGTTGAACTTTTTAAGATAAACAATCCTGTAGAACATACATTTTGTGTATCTTTTACGGTTTACGCAGCACACGCCAGTAAAGCTCCCAGGCGGCATGATTTTTTCCGACATGTTCAACAATAATCGTCATATTTCAGCCAATTTACACAAAAAAATGTGGATAGTGACAACTATACTTTATATAAGATAGCTTGATCTCTGCGACAGCTGTCAGTAAAATCACGCCTATGAAGTCCTGAATTTCGTAATAATTCAGACAGTTACTGTCAATGTCATACTTTATGGGTATGCCGACCTAATTAGTGATGGGCGATGAATCATCGCGACCACAGACTATAAACTATCGATATTTTAAATAAAACTTAATTTAAGAGAATAAATGAATTTTATATTAAAATATTCGTTTAATTTAGTAATGTTTGTAATTAAATTTAACCCAATTATATGTTACATTAGCATCGATAATGTAAGAAACGTCGATAATTTCTATCGACAATTTTTGAATATCAGTTTGACATGTGTGGCAGAGATCAAGCTATCTTTTATGTCGTATAGCTGTCAAATTCTAGGATTAGTGATAGTAGCGACATCTGAAGTGAGCAAGTGGCAGTTTTTATCCCCATATCAGATTACATTAATAAAATAACAGTTTGACACTATACTTTCTGACATATAATTTACACCAAAGTTAGGGTATCTATATCGAAAAATCTACCCTTAGTTCATAATATATATCACCTCATTATATCTATCACCTCTATATATTACCTCGCGCTGCCTTTTCTTTATAGATAGGAATTCTCTCATTTCGGTTTAGTCACTGATCACGACATATAAAACAATTGACCAGGGAAAAACATTCCAAGATCCCTTACGCCTATTGATCATTGAACGTTTGGCTACAGGCCAAAAAAATAAGATGTACACTACTAACTCTTGGTGTAGTGTACAGAAATCAGTACATCAACCTACTACAATCTGTCAAATTTCTTTAATAGATTTTCAACTTTATCTCCAAAGTATAAGGTTCAAAGTTGATTGGGAAAATTTGACAGTTTCGGGTAGGTTGACCTGCTGGCGTCTGTGCAACTGGTAACTTCATAACTTGGTTTTTGCAAAAATTTAGAGCTTAGTGTTCAGGACGAGAGACATACGCATTCAGATAAAGAGTGAGACAAGCAAGTGGGATATTATAGCGATTAGATGTAGATTAGATGTTCAGGTCATGTTGTTTTTGCTATCCAGAAATACAGCTCGTGGCCCCGGGGGGTAATTTGTATCAAAAAGCTTGCAACACTGTTTTAGACTTATGTGAATGTGATGAATGAAGAATAAAAAAAAACGGAACGAACCGAATGATAGTGCCGATCGGGAAACGCGGGGACAGAAAATAAGATTTGTAGTAAAATTAAAACCAATACAAACAGTGCTATTTGGTGGAAAAAAGTAATAGTTGTATGTGTCTGTATTATGCGCGAGAAAATTTTGAATTCAATACGTGAACGTGTGTACAAAAGGACTGTTACAAGACTGATGGATGGACTCGTTGGGGTTTTTGGCAGCAAGGTCACAGTTGCAACAATGATGTAAATTATGATAGTAAGTTTTAACTGGTTTTTGTTAGCAGCAGTTGAAGAACATATGCCAAAAAAAATACGTCTTTTCATCCACAGGTTTCAAAATGCAATTATTATTAGAAGTTGCACTTTGCAGATTCATTTGGTACACCTTTTGAAGTCTCGCAAACTGCAGATAAATAATAAAGATAAAATTCACGAGGTGATATATAATAATCGAGTTTTAAAACAATAAGTATCGTGAATTACTTTGCTTTCCTTTCTACTCCCTGTGTAAGTACCTTACTGGAAGGAATTGTTACTCATTTATTCTAGTTAATACATATGTGTAGAAGTGTGACGAATGAACAGGTCACACGTTAAAAGTAATTTTGCCTTTTATCAAAGTTAAATGTCAAGGGAAGTATTAAATAATTTATTGTCTTATCACTAAAGTTAGGTCATTCACACTTCTCTTTCAAAATAACATTTTCTTACACACTGAATACAAGTCATAAAATTCCAGTTATCCTCATAATTGCATACCTATGGTTTTAGTCACGTTTTTGTTGAAAATCCAAGCGATTTGTTCAATTCAGTAGCTAGAAGTAGATTTTTTCAACCTTAAAACAAAGTTATTCAGTTCAAAATGAATTATATCTATCTCCCTATAGTTTCATAACTCCTGTTAGTACTCATGTAATAAACAAAGCAATTGAATTTCCTATTCTAGCATGCTATCATTACCTTCAAGTAAGTTAAAGTTTCCATTCAATTTCAGTATCAAATCAAATATTCTTGCTCAAACATAAATTGAATGAACACTTGTAAAATTCCTACATTTCTCAATCCTATGTTTTACTGGAATATAAAACGTGAGTAATTGCTCTCTGTTCCTAATACAGAGAATGTCTTGTGCCCTGAAAAGTAAGCTATGAAAATTAAATGATCAATGAAGTTATGTAGGTTTTAAGATCACTGCATGAAAGAGGCGGGTTCCTGGGTGGGAGTGTTATGTTATTTGTGTCAAACACTATAACAATGCTGTTTAATTTCTGCCCCTGGAGAACCATCTTTTTGAATGAGCATTGTTCATATAGATAATAAAAAAATGAAATGATGTTTGTTAGTAAGCGCACAACTTGAGAATGGCTGGACCGATTAGGCTATTTATTGTTTTAAAATGTTCACAATAGTCCGTATTGGGTTCCTAGGAAAACATTATTTTTTTAAATTACTGGGAAAATTGCTGCCTTTTCTATGGGAAATTTGTATGAATCGAATGAATGAATTTGGACAGGACAATGTCTGTCAGGTCAGCAAGTTTATTATTAAAAAAAAAATGTCTTTTTATTAATGAAATCTTTTTTATTTCCAGAAATTAAAATTAATGCATGCCTGCTGCAGTCATCTAAATTGATTCTGTGAGTAATAATAATAATAATGTTAATCCTTGGCTTATTGATTAGTTTTATCTTTTTTGTTATAAGATAATGTAAAAGCAAAATTGGCAAAGTTTTGTATGAATGATTCTAGTCTATGAGTTTGCACTTATCTTGTAGTGAATAATAAAACTGAATGTAGCTAGATTCACAAGTGAATGAAATAATTTATAAATTTTTGACTCATTCTTTTGGTGAGCATACACTACCTTTGAATAAAACTATCAGCAGCACTAGAATATAACCTGTAATAATGTCGAGGCTGTATTTACTGACACAATTATCACATGCACTAACAGCCAGACTATGTGCTACATAGCATGTAGGACTACTATACTATATATTTGATTTGTTGCTTATCGTTTCTAGCAAGTCTATTGTAGTAAAGGACTACTGAAAGATAGTCTTGCAATCTACATAAAGCTTATCTAAGCGAAAGTGGCAGCAGTGTCCTACACGTAATCATGTGTTATTAACATTGACACTGTTTAGTTTTCTAAGTGTGCTGAGGATTAGGTAAAGGGTCAAGTAGAGTTTTCACGCAGCCTCATTTTTTGAGGAATTTTATACAACCTCCATTAACTTTTAAATTTTTCTTTATAAGTACTTACTTTTCTATTGAGTAATATTATATTCTTAGTGGGTAGTGATTTTTCTTTATGCAAATGGTCATGTGTATTTGTAGGGCAGATCGTCAAGCTGGCGGCCCTTCAGGATGCGGCTCGCGTGCCCTCGCTAGCACCGCGCGTTCGCCACGTCGCCACAATCACAGGTATTCTGCCCAGCATTTACTACAGTAATCACACATTCTGTGCTTAACTTGAATTTAGAATCTTAGATCATAATCAGATTGGCAACCACAAACTCAATTCTGTACATGACAAAGTTCAAAGTCCATTGCAACCAAAATTAATTGAAGACCTTTTGTAACAAATCATTGCTCAATAAAAATTAACTTAGTCTATAATGCTAAAGTACATAGTTGAGTGGGGTATGAAATGTAAATATCTAAGATTCTGAATTGAAGATTTAAAGTATAGATGCGGCTATCAAGGATAAGTCTAGCAGTTAGCAATAAACCAATTATCCGCCCAGCCTTGTTCCAACTATGTCGGATTTTCGAATGACAAACGGGCGGAACTGACAGCTTCATGGTACGAAGGTCTCGGATTGTAAACAATGGTCACTCGTCCTCAGACCGGCTGTTCTTTCGGTACGAGCCCTCAGCAAAAAAAAGCAGTTTGACCAAAATATTATGTTTAATAAAATGAGATTAAATTAGGTGCGTGATTAGGAAGTGACTATTAAAAACATCGTATTATTAAAAAAAACATTTGTCTGTACATTTGTATCAAACGAATAAAGGATGCAAGTTGCAATATTTATTGTTTTGAGCGAAACTTCATGTCTAAAAATACTCGCGTATTTAAGTGTTGATATGACTAATTGGGTAATACAATGGTGAAACATGAAATGAAAATGAGATGTTTTGAGGTATTCTGCGTTTTTTTCCTAAAGGGGTTTTAAGTTAAAATTATGAATGGGGTAAAGTTATAATGAAGGCGTGTGATTGGATAGGTGCCAGATGGTGGCTATTCTGGGCGGGCGGGCGGCGCGAGCGCATCCAGTCGCTCGCCGCGTTTCTACCTCCCAACCGTTGCGAGGAACTCGCTCGCACATACATAACATAGGAGACTCATACCGTTCGTTCATTATTTATTTTTAAATAAGTTAAAATTTAATTAGAAAAACATTTTCATGGTTGCAAAAAGTAGGGGCAAAAAAATAATTGTGATGATCCAAAGGAGAAGTACATTTCGGTGTTTCTTGATTCAATCTTGTGTTTTACATTAAGATATAGCAGATTTTTAAATGATTGTAGGTAGGTTTGTCCTTAAATTGCCAACAATGTGCTGACTTATTGCGATAAATTATATAGGTACTTAACTAAGATTCATTACGAACTCTCGAACTCGTGTTTTTCACAGTTTTTATAACAATCAGTTGTGTCGATGATGTAATTATAGTGTTTTTTATTTATTTGCTACCAAGGTCTACTGATGACAAGTTGACAACCTGAACTCGACATAATACAAGAATGAAAGGTATTACAAACAAAGTTAAAGTTTGTCTTGAATGGCATGCTTGTAATTGTGAACGTTTAATGTAAAATTATTAACACGTCTAATAAAAAGAAAATGTTGTTATCACAGCAACTTTTAATGGCACTTAACACCATGGAATTTGGAGACATTCTTGAACACTAACAATTCTTATATGTTCGCAACTCATCTTAATGTTTCCCTTAAAAGTCATACTTGAACATCTTATTTCATGGATTGTCGATAGTCAATTTATTTGTAGTTGAACAAGGTCTCTGTAACGGTATCAAACCAATTAATCATGTTATTTGGCTTTCATTTTAACTCATAAGAGAAGTCTAAAAACTGAAAGTGAATCGAAAGTCAATTTACAACTTCAAAGAAAACGAGCCAATTAATCTATTGTATTCAGTCTATACATCGGGGCGGCGCAATGAACTGACAACCTTATGTAATCAATTCTATACACAGTTCATCTGAAGTCTGAATCTTCATAAATCTTCACGATGGAATTTTAGCACTGATTTGTTTTGTATTAGTCATTCTTTGCGATTGTACTATCAGATTTTTTCACAATGAAACTATGGCAGTTAAATTGAAACACCTTTATCCGTTATGTAATAATCATTCTCTTTATTATAGCTCGTTCAATGTATGGGATAATTATGTTTTAATGTAAGGCCCTTTATTCAAACTGTTACTGACAAGGTCACAAAACTGCGTCAACGAGTTAGCGGGTAACCCGTGGCGGAGGTGACCCCGCTATGGTAGCGATGCCAACATATTGACGACATCCTTATTTTTATTGGTTATTCGAATGAGTACGTCGACCGTACCGCCTCCGCCGCTGAACTGTGCGTGTGGCCTCGCAATGTGTCTATTTGCAGGTCTTTCCATGTCAATAGTAACTAAATGTATTATCCCACTATCGGTCAGAAATAGAAAGCCCGTAGAATTTCTCCGTACTCGAAATTAGGACGAGTTCGCACGTAGAAGTGCATGCGGGTTAAAATTATGCGGTAAAGATAAATGTGCCACGGTTGGTATTTGCGATCTATATCCAAGCAGCATTTTATTTTTGATAATTTCTTCATACGAAGTTGCAGACAGTACGTAAATGACAGTGTACGTTACGTTATTATAATAACCTCGTTAGTCATAATTTGATGTAAATGAAATCTATCTACCTACTCGTATATTGCCATTTTCGATCTGTGCCATCTGCAATGTGAGCAAAATGTGCATATGTTGACACAGTTGTTAAAGATCGGGAGTCGTGAGGCTCATATTAGTTAGAGAGATGTGTATTGTTAAACAGCCTGTTGAAACGTTGATGCAATGATAAATTTGCATGTGATCGATGCGACATTGGCGTAGTGCGGAGAACCGGTGCCTGAGCAAACAATTTCTAGTCAACCAACAGGCTTGAACTGTAGAACACTATGCAGTTACCTTATGTCGCGAGATTTTATAGTGAGCCAGAATACAAAGAGATTGTTATAATTGAATCAAATACCATTGTTATAGTTCTGATCGGCGATAAGTCACGTTCACTCTTTTATTTTTCTTCAATCATTGTCGCTAGTTCGATCGGTTCAGCGCTGTTCGTTATCGGATTTATGACGTTGCGTAGATTATCTCCTATCTGTAGCTAATTACATCGTTGATTGTTTGGTAGGCGGCTATACGGTGCACGTCCGCAGATGTATGGTGAAAGTGATGTTACTCTCAGATACCTTGAATGATGTGCAATGTGATGTGAAAATCGTATAAGTTAGTGCAATATATGTGTTCGGATTATGACTGAAAAAAGACACCGGCCTCGGCCACGGCGTCGAGATGAGTTGTACGAGAGGCAACAGGATTTGCTGCTAGCTTGGAATCATGGTGAGCTATTGCCTTAGCATATATTTAAGTAGGAGCATTGCGTAACCGCTTAAAACAGAACTATAGTTTTAGACTATTCATACGAAAATAAAAAAATATTTAATCGGTCTCGCTGAAGTAGTATCTTTGTGCACCATGCAAATGGAACTCTCAGTCAGAGATAGCCATCGAAAAGCAGCTGTTAAACAGAAACAAAAATCTCTGTAAGAATTTTACTGCTTCCACTTTCTATTAGCTGTTATGAATATTCCGACTGCTATTGATCTTTTGAGAATGGCGGAGAGATCTGTTCTGATTGGTCCTAAATATCGATTGCGAGTGCAAGTGGCGCAGGCGTTTTACAACGTACTTACACAGAAATAACGGTTGTGCACCTGTTTCGTTTTATTTCAATGATGCAAGTTCTGAACGGTCAATTGCATTATGTATCGAAAGCGAAAGGGCACGGTGCGTGGGAAATTTTGGCACATTCCTTTTCACTTAGTTGTCACAATCAGGGCTTGTCCACAAAATAATTGACTCAAATTAAGTAACGTTTTGTTTTTGTTTGTTTACAAATTATCGAGAAGAACGAAGTGCGTACCATAATATTTTGGAGAGCTTCCAACGGATACACCAAAATAAGAATTGTTCAGGGAATGGGCACATGTAGGGACATTTCAAAGTGCCTTTGCTTAAAGTATATTATTGTATGTGTAATATTTTCTTGAAATACGAAACAAACACAATTTTCATACGTGTAGAATCGATGATATCAATCGATTGCTGCTTGTTGATATTGCTATACACGTGGAAAAAGGCGTCAGTATAACATGCATAGGTAAAATATAATGTACCTACATGGTAATATCCTTATCAGTTATCACATCAATAAAGTAGTCTACTTGCTTCTAATTCGGTTGATAGCATTTAAACGCTATCTGTGTCATAGCCAATAGTGTCATCACAATGTCTTGTTTTCTTCCTTTTTTATTTGTTTTTTATATTGGCACCTTGCAGCTATTTCCTAATAGTTAATACCTAGTAATTATTTAATCGTGTTTTTGTATGTTGTGCTGTTTTTTTGTGTGCACTAAATAAACGATTTATCTATCTATCTATCTCGGCTTTAAAACTGAATTTCCGTTTTGGGGAGCTAAAATAATAAATAATAGTAGGTACCTACCACATTCCTCCAACTTCCATGTTGGTTTTGAGAAGCTTTCTATATCATATAGATTCCTTAGTGCATTACATACTTTTTGTAGGAAATCCATTTTAAAATGTCTTAAAAGATGCAATCTCGGCTAAGTGCAGTGATGCGATATATCGCTTGATATTCGATTAAGAACAACTCAGAATCACAGACCCTGTATTCGAT
This sequence comes from Xanthia icteritia, assembly GCA_949128155.2. Classification (NCBI taxonomy): domain Eukaryota; kingdom Metazoa; phylum Arthropoda; class Insecta; order Lepidoptera; family Noctuidae; genus Xanthia; species Xanthia icteritia. The sequence continues at coordinate 9,497,959 of OX421941.2, forward strand.
CGATGACAATATACAGTGTGCGTCAGAAATGTGTGGTCATATTTAAGGGTGTGGTACCATCAAACTGAAGCAATTTCTCCATGAGACCAAAATCGTAATCATGAAAAAATATTAATCAGTCTCATACAAAACTTCAATACTCGACCCAAATGTATGGTAAAGCAATTTTTTTTTTATTTGACTGACTAAAAACCCCTTTCTTGACACATGGCATGGCGTATTTTCAGTGTTGCATCTTCTGTAATCTTCAGGGAACCAAAAGAGGTTATCAATCGACAAGACAGTCTGTTTGATCTACCATCGTACTAGTTTCCACGCTTCTTACCCACGGGCAAAGATGGGTTATTATTATTCAGTAGAAACTACACGACACAACACTGATATCATCGTTCTAAATATATTCTAAAGAGGAAAGTTTCGTTTGTTTCAGCACCAATACAATATTATTAACGAGTTTAAATAAACGATTTGTATTGGTTTTTGTTTCTTCCTCCCTAGCCCTATTACATGGGACTAAAACATAACGTGCGAAATATTGGTGTACTATTAGGTATACCTCTGCCTAACCCTTCTGGACAACAGGCGTGATGATGTGTTACTTCTTTTTTCGGAGCTCAAAGGCAATAGAGGGTTCATGGAATATAATTATGCCTCGCAGTGTTTCAAACTCTATAAGATGTAAGATGGTTATAGCCGTGATATAGTTATATGAAAGCGGTTCGGTATTACTAGGTCCTATAGTATTAAATAAGCAAAATTTGTACATACTTTTATATAAATATATATATATATATATATATATTTATAACCACGTTCTCGAAAACGGCTCTAACGATTTCGATGAAAGTTGCAATATAGTTTACGGGGGCGGGGGAAAGTTCGTTCTAGCTAGGTAGGCTCATACCTGGGAAAATGCGTTTTCTCCGTATTTTCACCCGAGCAGAGCTCGGTTGTCCAAAGTTTAGAACAAGATGGCTACCTTATAATAATGATATGGCAGCATGGAATTAGTATGTACTATACATCGAGTTAGTATGAACTATCCTATACTATTAAATAAGTATTCTCTATTTTCACCCGAGCAGAGCTCGGTCGACCAGGTACTAACTATGATATGAGCACGATCTAGTAATTTAACTATTAGGGCACTCCGACCATTTAGGTTAGGTTAGAACTCTCACCAACTACGCGCGAGCCGAGCGAGCGTAGCGAGCGATGCCGCTGCAGAGGCCGACGAGCGCTACGTCGAAATTGGTCGCAGTAACAAAATTAGGGCACTCCGACAGTTATGAACCGCTTTCATATAATTATGAAGCGAAAAAATTCATACAGTTATGAACCGCTTTCATTTAATTATATTACGGTATATAGCTATATCCCTAGGGATATAAATGTATCTAGGCTATAACCATCTTACTGCGACATATCTATATAGATCGTCTCGCATAGGGTCGCAGCATTATGGCTGAGCGGGCAGTTTTGCGTGGATGAGCCGCATATTTTCCCCCAAATTGTTCTTTTCGTGTATTTGTTCTTTCTTTGCGTCATGTTTACCGCAAATAAACGTATTTTATTTCTATAAAGGTTTAAAGAAATATTAATTTAAGCAAAAGAAAATGTAAAAAAAAAATATACAAGAGGAAATATACTATTCGGATTTGGTATTAATTATTCTTGCCTGACTGAATAATATATGTTATACAAATACAAACATATAAAATATGATTAATATTGTGTAAATACAGCTAAAGATTATTAGGTCAAGAAAGCTTGATCGAGGGCAAGCTAAAGTAGCTCTACTTGAACTAGGGCACTCTCAAGTACCTATTAGGTCAGCTCCGAGCCCTAAATCATAATCCTAACTAATATTATAGATTTACCTATAATATTAGTCAGGATTATGATTTAGCGAATGTGAGTTTGTTTGTTTGTTTGTTACGCTTTCACGCTAAAACGTCTGAACGGATTTGAATTAATTTTGGCACATGGGTAGACCATGATCTGTTGGTGGCCTACGGAAACTACTAGGTATGTGTGAAGCCTACGCTGAGAGTCACGGTTTGAAATACAACGATAGGAAGAGTGAGTATATGCTTATCAGAGGTAAGATTAAACAACCTGAACATATACCACCAGTGTACCTTAACGGAGTATCTTTGAGTCGGGTCTCTCAGTTTAGGTATCTAGGGCATGTTGTGACCGAAACCCTACATGATGACGCGGATATTGAGAGAGCGGAGAGCATTGTCGGTGCGAGCTAATATGCTGGTGCATAGGTTTGCGCGGTGTACAGCACAGGTAAAGGTAACATTGTTTAAAGCCTACTGCCAAAGCTTTTACACCAGCGTCCTATGGACCAACTACACGCAGCGGGCCTACAATGCTCTCAGAGTTCAGTACAATGACGCCTTTAGGATTTTGGTGCGGCTACCTCGTTTTTGTAGTGCCTCGGGCATGTTTGCCGACGCGAGGGTAGATGACTTTTATGCAATAATGCGCAAAAAGTCAGCCTCACTAACTCGCAGAATTCGAGGTAGTGGCAACGGAATCCTGAAGATGATCGCAGATCGACCAGTTTCGCCAGTGGTGGGAAGGCTCATCAGGCTTCACGTGTTTTGATGAATTTAATAATTGAAATTGTTGTTAGAATGATTATTTATTGTTATTATTATTATTATTTATCAAGTTATTTTAATTGTATTTTTAATCTGTACTTACATAAATTGCTACTAACTTTATCCTTAAGATAATTAATTTGTTACTAACAAAAATATGGACATTACCCAGTCTGAAATAAACGAATTTTATTTTTTTATTATTCTGGTAGTACTTTCCCGTGGAATAATTTCCGACCTACACGCGGGCGATGCCGCGGGCAAAAACTAGTACTCAATACTTTTCTCTTCTAACATGAGCTTTATCGACAAGTCGTTTTCAAATCACTGCTTCCCAAATAAAAGTTATTTTGCAAATCTCAATAAATAAATGAATTTGATTTTAGTCTGCTACCTACTGAATAAATACATTAAATATGCACCTTGTAATATGTAATTAACAGGTAATAATAAACGGTTAAGTAACTATTTATTATTACCTGTGCAACACAGGTGATGTACAGTCACGGACTTTAATTGATGAGCCACTTTTAAACTGTAAAATTTTGCAGTTTTATACATTCACGAGAATAAACGATTAAACACGAACTCATGCTCTTCAACAAGAAGACATAATTACCTACTAATAATCGGAAATAGTCTTATCCTTAGAGGTTCAAAGTTGACTAATAATTTGTCAATGTTATACGTTTAATCAATCTATTTATTTGATAGTGACCTCCTTTGAATTAGAGCTCTATAAATACTCGTTAATTCCGAAGATAGTCACAGTTGAAAACTTGAAATGTCGATGTCAGAGACGATAATTTCGAATTTTGGTTAATCGTCATAGAATTGTAATAATACATCAGTTATCATAATTGTCATGAACATCATCTTGGACGCTACGCGTTCGGATAAAATCGTGAGTCCGAATTTTTCCGATGTCGAAATGACCAATCATAATTCCTCCGTACGCTAACGTTACTATCGCTACGCTAAAACAATTGTCACTAGGTTACGGTTGCTAGACCTGCAATTGGTTGACTTTGGGTAGTCACTCTGCTGTCAAGTTTGTAGTTCTGGCTCTCAGGTTAGCCAACCGTTAATATTGCATGAAATTTTCTTCTTCTATCATACGAAGATGTATGACTCCGTGTCTGGATGTACGAGTATAACCGACTAAACCCGATTCGCATGAGACGGCTAAAATACGAACAGTGGCAAGTGGCTAATCAATTAAAGTCCGTGACTGTACCAATCACATAAATAAATATTTACCCTAACGCTGAAATTGTAATACATATATTACCTATTTAGGTCTATGTACTATTAGTATATAACATACATTTTATTGAGAGTAATTATCTACTACTGAAAAAAAAAAACTCATTACGTTGGTGGTAATAACTAAACAGAACTTTTTCGTTCAAGTGTGTTGGTTTAATTTGTACATATTTAACTCAAGTTCATTGTGTGGCTAATTAAACGCAATAAATAATTATCACATTCTTAAAGGCGTGTGTGTGAGCATTCCCACTTCATATAATTAGCATGAACTGTATACGAAATACGAGGGTGGCGCAAGGACATTACAGAAGTGCATGCCCCCGCAGATCGGTCAGCCGCCGACGCGCCGGGAGGCAGATATCGATTCAGTCTGCAAGCGCCATACCCATACTAAATACGGAAAGTAGACACTCCCTGCAACGTACAAAGCGGCTATACAGTTAAATACTGCAATGCGCTCAAATTTTCTAGTCACGACATTGCGTTGAAACTTGCAGCTTTCCAACTATTCATTATCTTGATCCATACCTGTTCTACTGCCTACCTACTGCTTAGAAAATTGTAAATAAATCTGCTACTATAATTGTTGAAGCTAGCATTTCCATTTAATGTTTCTTTTGTCTACAGAGGTGTGCAATAGCGAGGAGGTGCCCGAGGTAGAGATAGTCAGTCTACTACAGGAACATATACCAAAATATCGCTTGAGAGCCGACAGTCTCACACAATTTGGAGGTACAGATACTTTTATGCGCTTTGCTTTTAGATTTTCACTTTTTGTTCAATCATTTCAAACTGGCAAAGCTTTCTTTCAATGAGCTTTTAGCAACATTCACAAAGAGTTGTTTACGTTATCATTATCACCCAAAATCATTGTTTTTTCTTTTATAGTTGTAACAATGTAGCAATTTTCATCTAGTTTTATATCCACAGTTAAGAGGGAACGGGGTCTGCGATTATCCATACAAGTGTATTCCCCTTTTTTCTCCTCTATAGGCATTATTTAGGAAGAAAACAGGGGAATACATTTGTATGAAGAATCGCAGGCCCTGTTCCCTCTTAAGGCGCTACCCAAGCAGAGACACCGTAAAACGTCCACTTTTTCGACGCACTGTTTAGGCGTAATGATACATATTACAAGCCCAAAAAATCGCAAACAAGACCCCGAAAAAAACTTTTCGTCTCGAAGTGCTCAATATTTTGAGCGACAACTAGTCATTTTTTTGTAACTATAAAAAAGGAAAATTAGTCAACTAAAGAAATAGGTATGTAAAACAGTTTTAACTCATTGGTGTATTTTATTTTAAATTAACTTAAAACTGCGAAATATCTTTAATTTTATTGGCGGACACGAGATTCAACCAAACTCAAAAGCATCGCTCGCGATTTTCAACCGTATTTGCATACCGCGATGCACTACTGTCGCTTCACCTCCTTCCATACCTAAAGTTTTTGTTATTACCGCGCCTTAAGACGCAGATATATGCCAGTGACCTTGAGTGGTTAGCTTGCATGTTCTGTACTGAGCTCACGCAACGCGTCGTACGTCCAGCCAGTAATAGGACTCGCCCATCAAGGAGCGCTGTCCTAAATTAGACGCATTATTAATTTATTATACTAAAAACAAAAGGTATTTTAACAAAAAACGTATACCAAAAGATTAATAATTAAATTATCTTTAAAATAGTGAAGGTTTCAGAAAAATACGCTTGATAGATTTTGCGTGATGCTTAGTTTTTTATCCGCGTTAGACATAACTTTACAAATTAATTTCACTATGTAATATAAACATAATCTAAAATATTCACAGATTAAGTTATTAAGAAAATGCTCTAATTTGACATATAATTTTTCCAAATCATTAACCTTACTCGTTTAGACGTGATCATCAGTGCAAAATCATTAAAAGTCGGTTATCGTCGCCTTAAAAGCTTTATTTCACTAAAATGATTGACAGATCTCTCAAAATATAGTAGAAATATTGAGACAGCGACATCAGCTATATATAGCCTATCTATAGCAAGTCGTATAGTCAAAATGGCGGGTGGGGGAATTTCGCCATTTACGGCCGGATTCACCCAAAAATCAATACTTGCGTTTTCATGGCCACAGTCATCATTTACACCGTCAAAATTTAGCTTTATGGTGATCATTACCTCTGGAAGTGGGTTGTAAAAGTACATATTAGTAGGAGTTGAGTACACTGAGTAGCGTCTGGCACAATGTTCTTATGTTTTCTAGAGTCGTTTTAAAATTAATAATTGAGCGTAGGTATCCTGAACGATGTTGAGAAGTTTTTCGACGGGTCGTCACATATTTTTTAAAGCTCTGTAGCATTATTTTGGAATCGTTCCAAAGCTAAGGATGCAAGATGCATAAAAGATGCTTGATCATAAAATTATGATTACTTCCCGAGTGTTTTCTGTGAACTTGAATCACTCGTTTTATTTTATTAATAGCCAGATTTAGAAAAACGGGATGTTCGTTACAAGTTTTAAAAAGGAAGGACTTTTCATTATTCTTATGTATGTTTTGAGGAATCGTTATTTACCATAAATACTGTTTTGATCTATATTTCAATTAGGTTAAGCGTGTTTATTTGTCACATCCTTAGGGCGAAATTGCAGAAAAAAACCGGTGAATTATGATGTTTATTACTTTGACAAACTATGGTATTTTAAGTATTTTCTTTAACAAACTTCTAAACTACGCAGGTCACGTTAGCACAGGGCCTTGATTGCTACTTTGTTCAAATATAGGTGACAGGCACGACCTGGTACTAATTTCTCAGCAGCTTAGGGCAGAGCTACGCAAAGAAAAGTATTTTCAACACGAAGTGAGGCGTTGCCCATATTAGGAAGCCCATGGATAGCATGATAGAAAATTGAGATTATAAACAAAAAAAAAACCTAATATTTTTGGTGTTGCGAATTTTGCCTTCCCTCAAACCTGAAGCTTCATTCTTTCCCTAAAGTATTATTTCACAAGTAATAATTAATGTGATATAAGTAAGACAGATTTAAAAAAAATATGGTCTCCTTTGGTTATAATAATTTCATAAGTTGACATTTTAAATGATCTGTAAAAAACATGAGAAAAGCCTTGTGTAAATATTCATCTTTACAGTCGCCCTAGTTCAGTTTCAGTAGTTCTGCGTAAATTTCATGAGGTCAGTGTTCATTAACTAGGGCGTAGCCTACATGTAAGCATTTTTTTGCTCGACGTTGATAGGCTTAAGACGGTTGACCCGGAAGAAATATTATGTTGTTGGTTGCACTACATCTAGTATAAAGAGCTATTCGATTTGTCGTACACCATTGTAACGTGATAAGGCGTATGATTGAATGCTTTGTATTTGTATTATCGCTATTTATAAGTTCAGTCTCAATAAATTCCAATGAACTAGAACGTTTAGTTTCCAGGCCTAATGAACGACGGTGCGCAACGACTCTCTTGGAATGACAAGGTCTCTTGCGAGACAGGGGCACAATATTTTCTCTAAATGTCAGAGTGCACAACGAAATGGAATACGGTTTAGAAGTACTCTGTGAAAGTAAAACGGTAATTTAGGAATATTTTCTCATTATTTAAAATGAGGTATAAACTTTTATTCAGTTTTTAATCGACGATAAATAACAAAAGTAGGAAGTTCTCAAGTCGACGCGTATATTTTTTTTTGTATGTATGTCCACGCATGACTTTTTACTGAGTGGTCCGATTTGAACGGTTCTTGTTTTTTTGGGGAGGGTATATCTCGAAGTTGGGGGGTGGGGGGGGGGGGGGGGGTAAGGGTAAAAAAATTGGGGTTGATTGATTTTTCACCTACTGAATTTTCAACTGCGAACCGATACTGTTGTAATTTCGCGCACTTAATGTAGTTCTGATGACATAACCACATAATAAAGACCTGGAGTTGATCTGATGATGCAGGTGGAAGACAGTCGTAAGAGCTCCTCAGCAGAGCAGCTACATCGTGTTAGGGCTTATTTCATTCACCTTGATGAGAACTTTAGACCTATCTGGGGTACGACTGTCATCAAGACTTTGACAATGGAGACGGAAGGCTGTTGAGGAATTGCCTTACTTGAGGAAAACAATAAAATTAAATGGTAAAACAAAAGCGAAAAATAAAATTAAAAAATTCCAATAAATTAAACCGACGGAAAAAAAACTGAAAAGCGAAAAATAAAAAATAATCCTTTAGTGTAACTAAGCTCCTGAACTAATTTAAGTAACAAATTTTCAGGCGGCGCCAAACACACATTCAACGAAGATCCATCAAGCTACCATTTTACGCTATAAGTAATTAATTTGTTTGTTTGGCGCCGCCTCAAAATTTGTTACTTAAATTAGTTCAGGAGCTTAGTTACACTAAAGGATATTTTTTTGTTTTTCGCTTTTCAGTTTTCTTTGCGTCGGTTAAAGTTTTTGTAAAAAACTTTTCGAACGCTAATTGTAGTATGTTCCTATACAAGGTGTTTGGCAGAACGTTGAACATACGAAAATGGTGGATAGGTCGGGTCATCTGCTACTTACTCAGCCCTAATTTATTTGGCCCTGGCCCAATGGATATTAAAAAAAAAAAAAATTCTTTCTTCTATTTTCTTAACTTTACAGTGTAATTTTTATTAAAAATGGGTAAAACAGGCAATATTTTTTTTTAAATCTTTTATGTTGGCAGATTCTTATAAAATTATTGCTTTATTCAGATGTTAGCTAGAAGAAGTAAGATTTTTTTTTTTTTTTAAATATCACGTGGGCCAGGGCCAAATAAATTAGGGCTGAGTAAGTAGCAGATGACCCCACCTATCCACCATTTTCGTATGTTCAACGTTCTGCCAAACACCCTGTATAGCCGAATGACAATTATTTCGCTGGAACTCGTTAGCCATATTCATAAGGAAGTGTAATAAATAAAATGAATATAAGTATGTACCAACATATTTCTTGTAAGTTAGAAGGCGCACTTTCTACTCTTTACTGCCTCATTTCATATTTAATCAATAGTACATGCTCATAATAATCTGACTATCATTAAATATTATGACTCATTATAGTCTAAACATGTTAGTAAGAGATATTTAATGTTGGATTCCAGTTCAAAAATCTTCCTGTTTACATAATATATTTAAAAGAAATGTGTTAAGAAATGGTAAGAATGTGACAAAGTAGAAGAGGGCTATACGTGGTGTTCCGTTTTAGTAAGTGTTTGAGTTGTGGTTTCCGGCGCCGGCGCCGTTCTTAACGCTATAAATAATGGTGTCTCATCGGTCGAGTCATCGCCCGCTGGCCAGTATGCGTCCCCGACCGGTCTGATGCGTGCCATCTGTCAACTTGCTGCGTTCGCTGCACATCACTATGCGATACTAGATATTTTAATGGAAATACCGTTCAAGCCAATGCTCTAATAATCAACTGCATAATGAAAGTTTAATCATAATGCCTACTCACGATATGTTCCCTGTTACTGTGTAACAAGGAAGACCTTTAGTGGCTTCTAAGTCGAACAGCTAGTTTATGTGCACTCCTGGGCTGTTGCGTAACTTTAAACTGTAATGATATAATTACGCAGGCCCGTAGTAAGTGGGTGTACTAACAGGTGTAAAATTAAAGCAATGTATTCTTAGTTCATGAGAAGTTCTCGACATTTAGCTAAAAGTCATTGTAATAGGACGCGATCTGAATAGATTTGAATTGGTGGTGGGATATAGCGGTTGATGTATCGTGTGATTCAGCGGCCCTGTGACGGTCTCGCGTGTGTTGGACTCATGAGTACTGGGTATCAGTAATTATTTCAATGGGTGTATTATACAGTAATTGGTACAAATTGGACTATGTACTAGCACATGCCAGACCAAGTACAAAGGTTTTCCGTTTCATTTGTAATGGCTATGTTCTCATATTTTTCGATATTTTCCAGGATACGAGAATCAAGATTGGTTCATACCATCCCCGGCGCTGCCGGTGAGCGACAAAGACCTCGCGCTCACTCCTGACCAGATCAGGGAGACTCTCAATTACTTCCGTGAGTATGCATGTTGTTTCATCATTTATTATGGTTTATGGCATAACATAAACTATGCATTGTCTTTGAATGTTTTTATTTCAAAGGCTAGCAGATTCTGTTTTATATAAAACATGAGTTTCACGTAACAGGTATTTAATTTTAATTTGTCATGAAATGGAATGCCTCATTGGTCGCAAGCGCTAGCGCTGAGCATGAGGTCCGGGGTTCGATTTCCAGGTCGAGCAAAATATTTTTGAGTTTTTCGATCTGGAACTTCTCAGTAGCAGCTCGGAGTATGGATTTGTACCCGGTTAATGACAATAGGCTTGCCTCCTATAATCCTATTACATGGGAATTCTGGCCAAATGTGTTTGTACTATAGGTACACCTCTGCCTAACCCTTCGGGGAATACAAGCGTGATGTTATGTCATGAATTTTCAATTGAAATTTCTTCTAATGTTGTTGTTAATGTAATGAGTTGTATTATAGAAACAATGAAAGAACGCGCGCGTAATGAAAGTATAAAAAAGTAATTTACAAACTATTACATGAACATCAATCAATCCACAACTGTTTTATGTTATAAGTTATAACATAAAACAGTTATGGAGTGATTGATTGATCATGTTCGTAAATTGTTATAAAATAAAATAAAAATTTATTCAAGTATAAAGTAAAAACATGATTTAGATTAATTACATTCGAGTAATATTTAATTCTAACTGTAATTAAGACCTGCCTGATATAGGTTTGTGAAAACCTGTGTTTCAGGCTATAAGAAGCTGTTATAAGAGGCTGTTAGAAGTTATAAGATTTTAGTCTCGTGCGATAAAAATATATTTCGTTCAAACTGCAATTTTTAATATTTCCTAAATTAAATCATATAGGTACAGTGCATTTAACACAGAAAGAAGAATTTATTATTTATTTACCTACCTTCATTTAATGTAGATAAATTTATTGTTTTTGAATGCTTATATAACACGCATGCTATAAGTACTATAGAAGATAGGGTAATTAATTACAAAAATACTCAAATTTAATACTTAAAGAAATCCTAAGCTTTATTATATCTTGTAATGCATGTTTTAAAATAAATGGGGAATTACATAAGTTTATGCTTGCATTTACCTGCAGGCGGTTAGCAGCCTGCTCGTTATTTTACAACCTTTATATAATATACAGGTTCTGTTTAAAACATATATTTTTTATATCCTTAAATAGGTACAGTTTTAATAAGATTGTTTCTACATGTATTTCCAAAATAAAAAACCGGTCTCTAATTTTTGGGTGCTTTTAAAAAATTAATCTGTAAATTTTTCATAATAATACATGGTCAATCTTTTTAAAAGTAAGCATATTTTGTCAATCGCTGTGCATCTATGATTAAACGAGCAATTGTTGCAAATAGATGCAAAATATAAATATTTGTATCTGCTTTTATTTTACGCTGTGCTCAAAACCGATGAAAATAATGTTTTCCCAAAATAATTAGTGGGCACTAAAAAAAAAAAATTATGCAGTTTTTACATTATCTTAATCCCTTGTGTTCTCTTCTTCTAAACGAAGTGGAAGAACGTCATACATAAAGCCACGAAGGCCTTTCAGGGACACGACCTTCAATAAGTAGAAGAAGAATGCCTTGTATTGGTAAGGAGATTGCTCAAAAAAGAACCCAGAGTGAACAGATATAAATGATGTAGCTCAGAGTTTTAGTGATATTTAGTGATATTATTCTGTAAATATTTCACTATAAGATTATATGGCTAAATGTGTGATATTGCTATTTGTTTTTCATCAGAGGAGATTTTTTTCTTTATGGTATCTTCGATTTTGGTATACGTGACGATATGAATACACACATAAATACATACACATACTCACGCCCATAATCCCATAGGAGTAGGCAGATACTGCAGATTTTCAAAATTAACTATCCACAGCAGTATTTATATCGTCGGGTATACCCAAATCGAAGATACCATAAAGAAAAAAATGTCCTCTGATGAAAAACAAATAGCATCTTATTGTGAAATATTTATAGAATGATATCACTAAATATCACTAAAATTCTGAACTACACCTGTATTTGTTAAATTCTGTTCACTGGTTATTTTTTCATACTTGATGAGCATTTTTAACTATCTAGGGTGGATATCTACAGTATCTAGCTATTTTAATAATTCAATTTTTTTTTTTTTTATATTTCAATTGCCACTTGCCAGTCCTAGACAGCCTTAGTATTAATAGGTCTAAACTAAAAATGAATACTAACAGAAAAACTTATTTTTTTAGACTTTCTCCTGAAAAATATTGTATGTGTTAGTAGGTCCTTAGTTACATAATAATATGACTTGTGAGCTTGATCATAAGTATTCAAATAATTTGTTATTTGGAGGCCGAATAATTTGAAGAATAATAGTTAGAAGTAATTAAATACTTTTATGAAATCGCATCATACGTCTTCCCTCATGTTGAGTAATATCAGTAGGTATTTATTACTTTTATGTTCTATCCGCAAATTCCTAAGCCTTGATTTTCTATCGTATATTATAGACTCGACCGCATTGTTTATGTGGGTGACGTATTTGCCCGCCGGGTGGTCGGTATGCTAGTCATATCTGTGGCAGCACTGCGCCTGCGCGAGCATAAAGACGCGCGACCACCAGTGCCGGTCGCGCCGGTAGCCACGCGGCACGCGTGCTCCCTCATCGCCCGCCGCAACGGCCCGATCGATACCGCGACGCCGAAAAACGACGTGCGCCGCACGCATCGCGCATCTTACGCCCCGACCCGTGCTAAACTTAGAGAGTAGAGGTGCACCGTTGCACCGGCCGTGTACCAAACCGTTTTTATAACACGTGCCTCATCCTGCCGACAAAAGAAGTGGTATAACACTAGAAAATCCAAGTTCTTTACGTTTGTGTCATATTATAGACTGTATTTTGTGATACTATAACTTATGTAAGAGGGTGAAACATTCTGCTTGTAGCCTTATTAGTGTTTTACATGTTTTTAATTTTAATCAGCATTCTGGTAATACCAATATAATATTCGGCATGCTGTAGAAGGTAAATTAACAAGTCTCTGCGTCATTGATTGGGGGTGGTTTGGGAGTCGGGGGACTCGAGACGCGACGGCGACGCGGCGTCGCAACGCGCAACAGCTGTGAGCCAGATCTGTAATCTTGACCGTGAGAGCATAATTTTATTATGTTCATTGTTTTGTTGTGTAGTATTTTACAAAATTTAAATATAATAGCAACTATCTGTTTCCCATATTTAAGAGTATTTAGGCTTTCAAGAAAATTGCAATCTCAGCGCAATGTTTTCTATTACTTAACTTTATCGTAAAGCGGTCAATTAAAAAATAAAATAACACTGAGGTTGATTCCATTCAGTTACTTAAATATACAAGTTATAAAATTTCCGAAAGCGTATGCTTTCATATAAGATTATTTATTTATATGGGTCTAATCTAGTTACCTATGTAAGTATGTATATGCACAGCCGTATATGTATTATTAATAATATGTATTTTATGTAATAAATGTTAACAAATAGTTCGTCACCCTCCAGCCATAAAGTTGTGGGCATGCGTATAACAGTCTTCGAAGCGATTGTTTTCAACGCAAGCATTCCATTATAAGTGGGAAGTTGATAAAATATTTCTTCAATTATAATAATAACATGCTTGATTGCACATAATTAATGGCAAAAACAGGCGTTTCACTCTGAAACAAACCTAAATATTTCTTATTGACCAACTTCGTCTTTTATACATGTATTCTCTGAATAATGGGACCTGTCAGATATTTAATTATTATATCTTTCTGTCGATATCAATATCATTCACGTTCAGTATAGAAATATTCTCCGGATAGGTATCCGGATAATCCGGGAACTTAATTCAAACATTCAAATTAATTTCTATCAAAACATGATTTATATACTTAACTCTTTTTTTTCAACATTTGTGTCACTGCACATTTAATTCGCAACGTTTTTGTATAAAAACGTACTTTTGCCACAATACAGTTAAGAAGAAAAAATAGAAAGAAAGATTTTATTAAGCTGTGCGCACCTAACCGTGGACTAGGAAATATAGTATAGTAACCTGAATCATTATGCGTAACGGTCTACGATTGAATGTTCATTGGGTATAAGTGATTTTCAACTAAAACATGCAACACAACTATGTAAAAAGTCACTACCTAGTTGCAAATACATTTTAAAATCCACGAGTATGAAAATGGCTAAAATTCAAACTGTAACCAAAGTCAGAATCCCCCAACGCCAAAAATTCAAACTAACCAAAGTCAAGTTTTCAGAATTCCTCAACAACTTAAAATCATGTAGCTAAGAGATACAGAATATCAGTCATATTTGATGGACATTAATTAAATATATTATTATTATTATTATTTAATTAAATTTTAATTGATCGGTTTAAGTTTCTGTCAACATCCTCTAAACAAAAACTCACGTTAAAAAATCTTAGTTCTAGTTGCTTCCTGTAATTCAGATTAGCCCAAGTAAAATGACGCGACTGTAGGTACACATCGCATCTATTTAACTTATTCTGCTCATTATATCTATTTTGAAGAAATAATTATTATTATGTGTAATGTGTATGACCTTATGACGTAGGTATTCGTTAGTAAACTTGCTTATTTAACCTAAGACCTTTGTTAGTATAGTATCATGGGTTTACTAACGTTTACTTTATATTTAGGTTGTGTTATTTCTATATATTCAACAAAAAAAAAATTATAACACAACAAAAAAATTATGCTAATTAAATTTATTATTTCTATTTTATATTATAAACACCAAGTTTTAATTAAAGAATATCTGTGATAATTATGACGCTTACGATAGTAGTTAAGTTTAGCTTTGCTTTTAGTCAAATTATTTTATGTAGGTAGCTGACATGTCTTCATTACATACTTAGGTAGATAATTTAATAATTTAATTTAATTTAATATCTTTACTTCAGACAATACAGTCCATATTTTCTACATAGGTATCTAGCGTTAGTAAGGGTTGTTAGTAGTACACAAAAAATACAATAAAAGGTGTTAGTAATTTGTTAGTAAACAAGAAAAGTTACACAATAATCCTATTTCCTATTTCTATGCAGGTGTACACCTGCCCAGAACACAGTAAAAGGACTGTCGATTTTGCACGCTAACGCTCTGAGGACAGTGTTGGTACTACCACGGACCCTGCTCATCATCGATGCTGTTCTTTTCCTTATGATGGCAAAGAAGTCATCGATGGATGCCTCC
Source organism: Xanthia icteritia (assembly GCA_949128155.2). Taxonomy (NCBI): domain Eukaryota; kingdom Metazoa; phylum Arthropoda; class Insecta; order Lepidoptera; family Noctuidae; genus Xanthia; species Xanthia icteritia. The sequence goes on from OX421941.2 coordinate 9,513,138, forward strand.
GCAAACATTGCGGAAGCACTGCAGTACCGGGGTTTTCTCAACACTGCCCTCAGAGCGTCGTTGTACTGAACACGTAGGGCATTGTAAGCCCGCCGCGTATATTTGATCCACAGACTGCACGTGTAAAAAGACTGACAGAAGGCTCTGAAAAGTAACAGTTTTACATCTGTGGTACATCGTGCGAATCTGCGGGCCAACATATTGCAGCGGACTGCCAGCGCCCTCCTTTCCCTCTCTAAGTCTTCATCGTCGTGTAGCCGATCTGTCAGCATGTGACCCAGATATTTAACTTTAGACACCCTCACGAGTGCCGACCCACCGATCTTAATTGGCGGCACGTTAGAGGGAGCCTTGTTTCCTGCTTTGTATAACATGAGAACACTTTTACTCGCATTATATTTGAGTCCATGTGACAGGGCATAATCTTCACAAATACCCAGAAGTCTCCTAAGCCCACTAACTGACGGGCTCAACAGAACCATGTCGTCTGCATAACTAATATTATTGATCATTTTTCCATCTATTGAGCAACCGACCATGGCTCCGCTGAGCCCGCCGATCAGCTGGTTTACAAATAGGTTAAACAAACTCGGGGAAGTCAACCCGCCTTGCCTCACACCGCATTTCAGATTATATTCCTGACTAAGCGCGTTGACCCATCTGACAGCATTCTTCTGATTACTGTACCAATATTTGAGGAGAGAAACCAGCTCCCTCGGCACAGTGGTCTCTTCAAGCAGTTTATGCCAAAGAATATCATAAGACACCAGGTCGAAGGCCCTCGAAAGATCAAGAAAACACGCATATATTGGTGTTTTCCTATCGGTATAATACCTCACTGTTTGTTTCAGACACATAATTGCCATTTCCGTTGACAGGTTGGGTCTGAAGCCAAACTGCAAGTCATGTATCTGAAGGTGTTCGCTCAGCTGCGCGTTCAAGAGACTGTCAAGGACCTTCGCCATGGTTGTTGCCAACGATATTGGCCGGTAATTATGCTTGTCAGATGGATCGCCGGTTTTGTTTTTTATTATTGGGACTACTACTGTTTTCATCATATCATCCGGAACAAAGGAATGATTCAAACAAAAATTAAACAATAGACTCAAGACTCTGGGCAGATGTACACCTGCATAGCGCAAATGTTCTATACTTAAACCGTCATGACCTGGTGACTTTCCACGCTTCATCTTCTTTATGACGTTTCTCACGTCTGATGGCATAATTCGACAGTATTTCTCACCAGGTCTGACGTCTGGTTTGCTCAAGTTAGTCAAGTCACAGGGCAACGGTTCTACTGTAAACAGCTCCTTAAAAACATTCGCAATGTTTTGATCTCCTACAGCACTGTCGACGCTCAAAGGAACACTCGGCCTAGGATTCAAGTGCCCCGTTTTTTTCCAAAAACTGCTAAAATCTTTAGCCTTATGTTTTGCCGCTAGTATATCCATTTTTATTTGCTCTGTATTATCCTGGCACCATTTCAATGTCTTTTTAAATTCTTTTCGTGTTTCACACATACTCAGATACTGGGGCCCCGCACGCGGCTTCCCTTGTAGAACCCAGATACTAAAACTAAGCCGAGCCCTCCTATGAGATTCACCTACGTGCTTGTTCCATCCTACAATATACGTCTTTTTATTTATTTTACTAGCAATTCGAGTTTCCTCCGAGGCACCACTCAAGATAGACTTAATTTTAGCGTACATTGTATTAATTATATGCCTATGATCTACATTGTCACATACATAGTCACAGCAGTCCCGCAATTCCACCGGAAAGTCTAAATCACGTAGTGCCCCGTTGCATAGTTCCGTATAGTTACAAATTTGTTCCTTATTTCTTACCCCCCATAATATTCTATTCCCTGTTTCTCTGTTTGCAACAGTTTTATTTGGTATTTTCTTAAGATTACATGTTATTTCTAATGGAAAGTGGTCTGACCATGACACTTCATACAATACTTTAATATTTTCAATTGTTTGAAATGCCATTGACGTAACCAGGCAATGATCTAACCATCTTACACTTCCATGAGCCTCACTTAGGTATGTATACGTGTTTAAACAACTTGGTAGCAAATCTACGTCGGCACATGACCAACTTTGTTCCTTACAGAAACTCAGCATTTCATTATAAAACAATTCCCTCGGATGCGCATTGTAGTCACCCATAATAAAAACTGTATCTACATTATAATCATCAATTACCGCACTTACTTCCGAGAGACACGCAGTAAACTCAGGTAAGTTGTCCTGACAGTCTGTAGGCATATACACTGAGAACACCAACATTGATTGACACTGATTTACACATTTGATTGCAGAAATGCGCGCACTATTACACTTAATAATCTCGACAACACTAAACGCGCTCTTTCGCCATAGAAGGGCCACCCCACCATACGGCCTTCCCCGCAGCACTCCTTCCGCTGTGTCTACCGCTGAGACACCCACCGCCGCAAAGTCACAATGAATGTCGTTGAGATAGGACAGATCATGAGGTAGCAGCCATGTCTCCTGCAGTGCAACTATATCCGCCGTGTCACATAGTTTTTTTACGCAATCTACTGATCTCTTTACAGACCTGCAATTAAAACTCAATAGTTTAAGTGATTTATTTTGCGCAACCATCTTGAAGTATAACTGCCCGCTCTTTTCCAGCGACTATGTGCTTCTGCCTATCCTTAAATATGATATATCTCCTAAAAAATATTCCGTTCGGCCAAAAATCGTCTTTTACAAATAAGTCTAACTTACTTCTAGGGATGTAAATCTTATAGGAGTCATACTCCTTCGAGTATTTCATAGGTACTTTCTCTGGTGCCACTAGTATACTAGTTTTTGCCATTACATACTCTTCAATATCCTTATCCAATGTGTCCTTTGAAACATTGTATATAAACAATGGAATTTTTACGTCAGCGGCTCTAAATTTTGACGATGAGTCTACCGGAGCACATCCTTGTTTCCCTTTAAATCTCGTCGAACGTCTCTTTTTCACTTCAATCCATTCCCCTTCATCGCTTTTTTTTTCCATTCTATGCCCGTCCACTCGCAACTCATTAGAGGTATGATCCTGCATGTTTACATTGCGCGTGCGGCTTACTGTAGTATATAGCCCGCACCCCACCACTTGCGCCGGCCGCTTCGACTGTGACGGCGCCTCACCGGACGGTGCCAAAGCTGATTTCGCACCGTTCGAAACCGCAGTTGACATACCGGTGTCGGTGACATACGGTTGACCTTGTGAGTCCGATGACGCACGTTGCCTGAGCGTGCTAGATGTACATCCCGCTTTACTCGCGTAAGAGGGAGACAGTACAGTTAAGGACCCGCTTGACAACTCTTTTACCTGCGCCTGAGCTATTGGTGACTCATGCTCAGTCACTGACCTCTGCGTACAGTGCATAAAGCCCATCGGTCCGCTGTTGCAATTAAAACTATCCTGCAAGCAATAACCACCCCTCTTTGTATTAACATTAGGCTCAATATTGTTCGTGTTTTTCTTTTCTGTCTTCAAACCATCAATTTCGAGCTTGAGTATTTTTAATTCTTCTACCGTCGCATATTGAACATTAGTAAAACACTTCTCCTGTATCTCACGCAATTCTTTCTGGATCAACACAATGTCCTTAAGCAATCTAGTCACATCAATGTGGTCAAAAGTTACTGGCGGTAACTTCTGAAGATCTCGGGCAACAAAAACGGGTATTTCTTCCGGATCGGTTTCCTTCAGAAGGGTTATAATATCGTACAAGTTCTTGTTTGTTTTTTGACCACCCTTTCGCAACACACTACGCTGCGCAACAGATTCAAAAAGCAGTGATTTTGCTTCTTTAATATCTTCCTCCGAAAAGGCAGATGCACACACAGCGACGAGGCTTTCTTCATCCATTACGTCCATTTTATTTTGAATGAATGAGAGCACTTCATTAACAACAAGATTGCAGTTCGCACTAATCGCAATAATCGCACTTATTATTTAAATATTTTTGTCATATCACTTGCGTGCTCGTTATCAGACAGCTTATCTTAATAAATTCGTCCAGTGAGGAGTGTATGAGTAGCGCCGTTTAATCATATACATAGTGTGCACGTTGTGAGTAATTTTTGTATGACTTGAACGTTAGTGTAGAATACTAATTTAGTTTTAGTTATTGGTATGGTATCGACGGAAGTGGACGTGGCCGGCCGTTCGCTGCGCGAATCTGTCTCGATACCGTTCATATGTGTCGTGTTCGCGCAAATAGCGTGCTGCCTCCGTACTGCAGACGCCTGCACTTGATCGTGAAAGTTTATTACCACTGGCCTCAAACATTAGAACCGTTACTAAAAGAAATCGCCTTGTTTTGAGATAAAGGTTGTTTTGTGTGTAATTTCAGTGGTTAGATTGGAATTTATATTGTCATTGTGTGGCTTAATTCAAAAGCTTATCGATAATTCATTTATTGTTCTAGAATTTTGCAATAATCGGTATTTTATGTGAATCAAGTGTTGTGTATGCGTGCAGTATGTATAGTGGCGTACCAACTACTATTTTGAAATCTATGTTTACGAATAATACCGATGATAATACCTTTCACTTGGATATGCTTCTTTAGCATGGAGTTGGAAGTATTAGTCGTCACGTGACGCGTCCCCTGATTATATACCATCACCAAACTTGACCAGACCCCGAAATTGTTAATGGTTAGTTACAAGCGCGTCTGACATTGTCTGCTCATTGGTATGAGTGTATTCGCGGGTGTGCGTACAGGGCCAAAATTACGTCAGATTCTGTTAACCTACTTTCATTTTACTATAAAGTTTGTAAGGTAATTGTTATAGCAAAATTTAAGATCAATGTCATTGATAAATAACCACCTTATAGATTCAAATTCGTTTGATGATTTTTTTAAGTCTTTGATCGGTGAATTTGTACACTGAAAATAAAGTTACATTTACCACATTTTATTGATCTCGTTGAAATAAATATGAAAAGTAAACTTAAAGTACACTAGTAATTGAGTCGGGTAAAATTTCATAAATTACACAGACCGATTAATCATTCGGTCGGGTAACTTAAACCAGCAAGACTCGGTCGATTAGGTATGTACGATTATTTCGGTTAATCGTTCAGGTTGCTCATGCGTAACATTATGTACTTATATGTAATGTTGGACTAATTGCATTAAGTTTAAAAACGCATTGCCTTCCAATAAATCACCTGAATGGTAAAGTAACAGAAGGAAAATATCTTGAGTTAATAGATTTGCAGTAGGAAGGCCACTAAGACGAAGGTAAACGACCATAAAAATGACCGTGACCATGAGATGAAAATATAAATATAATAAAAGTAGGTAGGTATGTTGTTTAATTTGTTATAAACCGATTCAGGTGTGACAAACGACGTGAGGTCATCGTATGCGGTAATTTTGGAATCGATAGACAATTTACCCAAATTAAATCACAATAAATGTCTTTGTTTAGAATAATTTCAACAGTCGTGCACTGTGCAGTCTATTTGTCGTTTCTACGCTGCTGTGTGTATTACCGGTTGTGGTGTAAAGCCTTTCGGGAGAGGTTGCTCGACGTCAATGTTTAATCACGTGCAGCCCGGCCTTCACTTCTGTACCAACTCGATAAACTACTATTTAAAATGACAAGTATAATATCTACTAAGAAATATCAAATACATTTACACAGCGTATACAGTCGACAAAAAAGTTCAGGTGAACTGACACTCGTAATAAAAGAATGCACCGTACTGATATTTTGGGATGTTGTTAGGATGGATACAAATAGTGTAAAACCAAGTTTGCAGCTTCGGAAGACTTGTGCTAACTGCGTGGTGCTCGAAAAACCTCAAAGTTTTCGGACTTCTTTCAGTTTTTGGCTTATAACTTCTAAAAAATTTAATCCTACGGAAACAGTCATCATTATACATTTTCAAATATACAAAATTTGCTACAATTGAGCGCAACCGTAGCTCTGTACGTCCATCAGAACCCGAGTTAAAGCAACAAACATTGGCCATTTTTAACAAAAAGTTCATAATTATAATTTACTACTTTACAACTTTATCTGTCATGACTTTCCTCGTAGAATGGGTATTTTAATTGATATCCTGCTCGGCAGACGGCTAAAACTACAATTTTGAACTTTTATTGAAAAATGGTCAATGTTTGAAGTACTATTTCTCGGGTTCTATTGAACCTACAGAGCTACGGCTGCCCTCAAATTGTAGTAAATTGTATCTTTTTCCGTAGGACGCACCTTTTAGAAGTTATAAGTAAAAAACTGAGTCCGAAAATATCGAGGTTTTTCGAACACCAGGCATTACAGGTCTTTCAAAGCTGCAAACTTGGATACACTATTGTTAATTATCCTAACAACATCCCAAAAAATCAGAACAATGCAATTTTTACGACCTAACGCGATTTTTGCGTCTACTGTGATTGGCCTAAACGCCATTTTCTTAAACTAAAGAATTTTGACTACATACTTACTGTTTTTATTCATTGAACAATGTCAGTGGCGCACTTCAGGCTCATCTTCTTAAGGTTATTTAGGAAATAAGAGGCAACTGAGCAATTACACCGTTAATGCGTTTGTTTTTTTAACTTGGCCGTGAAAACGCGACCAAGTGAGATACTTAACTGGTAATTGAAATACAGACTATTTGGTCTGCAAAGATCATTGAATGATTTATCAATCAAGTTTCAATAGTTCAATACCGAAGTAAAAGTACCTACTGCGCATCAGCTAGATAAACACGAACTGTGAAGAATAGGAATTGTTTATCAAAGTTTCTTCTTTTATTTTTATCTATCTGAGATCAGATAGATTTATTTATTTTTGTGTCAATAACGTACACGTTTTCTTAAATTTTTTAATAGTTATGGGATTATTTTCATAGGCTCGGCCTCATTTTAAGTACATGGGACTTAAACATAACTGGCGAAATCTGGGTGCACTTACATACACTTCTGCCTAACCCTTCAGGATGTAGAGGCGTTAGACCTCCCTTTGTTTTCCTTCACTAAACATTATATAAAACATACATTATTAATTACATGTAACATTACCTAAGCGAAGGCATGGGAGCGCCCGACTCTGCCCTCATTTCGCGTATAAATCGATAACTCCAACATCAGAGTAAAAACCTCATTCACTTAACTAACACTTGGTTCTAAACATTTACATGGCGTGAGCGCTATAATCGGGCTTCGCGAATTATGAATTTCATAAGAGTGCAACTCGCTTGGCCACCCGAGCGTGATGCAGATATCCACCAGCTACTTACATTATCCCGTCAGACGTGTTCCATTACATCCTCATGTGAGTGGTCGACACGATTCTCGTGATTTTACAGGTATTACGTCACTATAAATATTGGTTTTAGCAGAGTGTAAAATGGTTTGTCAGTTCAGTTCATTTGTGACTTTACGTCGGAGACATTGTGCATAGGAATCGAAGTGATACAATATAATAGTGGAAAACTAGAAGGAAGTCGATCGACGCTTGGGAGTGATCGCCGGCGTGCAGCGGGCGGAGCAGATGGTCGCGGGTCGCGCACGTCACGGCGGAGGGCTGCGCGGGCTCGGGCGCGGGGTGCGCGGGCGACTCGCGCGCCTCGCCGCCACCGGGCTTCGATCCCGAGCTCTTCCAGGAGTTGAGCTACCTGCCCGACGTGGAACTCCAAGAGTGTCTCGGAGAGTACCCCGACTTCCTGTACCACGTCGCGAGGGACAAATTCGGACGACTATACTTTCGCGTGATCAGGACCTTGCTCCTTGATAGAGGTATAGCATCATGTAGATGGGTACGGTTGTCACTGTCGATCACCTCATCGCTCGCCGTCACTACCAATGTCGTCTGACCATCTCGCTTTTCTTCTTCTCTGCAACGCGGTGATTTGCATACCATTTCCTTTAGTTGTGCTTATTGTCATGTAATCACTGTAACAATGTATGAAAGGCTTGTCAATTAAATACAGCCGAAAAAAAAAACTAGATGACTTTAGTTTAGCAACTAACCTAAACAATATCAACCACTTTTAACTGTACAAAATAAACAATATTACCCATTTTTGTACTTAAGTAACCCTTTTCATTGCTTCCTAATAATTGATGTCGCTAAATGTGCTCTTCTTCCTACACTGATACTTTTAATTAATGCTTTGAACAAAGTAAAGGTAAAAAATGTGTATGTATTTAAGTAGAAAAACTCATTCATTAAAATAATTCCTGTCGCGTTCTATGTGTGAGCTAACAATTATGACTTCCATGAGTAAGATTTGCCTAGTGTTGCCAGAGAGATTTCATGAGTTATGCCATATTCATTAATTTTGAACTGAAAGTAAAATCTTTCACGAAACGATGAGTAGGTAAACCACTATTAATATTTGGTCATTCAAATTTAATCTTAATTAATATTCAATTTCAATGCATTGATGCCTGTTTAGGAATTTTATAAGAAAACATTGATTTTGTTACTTATTTTCTGATTATAGGGATATTCTTTATTGTATGGTCACCGTTTTAATTACCCTAATAACTGTCTGAAGACTGTTTATTGCATTAATTAAGCGTTTATTTAGTAAAACTACCACTTCTGGTGTCTCTTAATATGCTTTAACATAACAATAATAGGTTCAATCATATACAAACAAAATAAAATTTTGTGATTTCCTAAATTTGGCAACACTAAGATGTTTTGTACTGGAAGTGAGTGCAACAAAAACTGTGAAAGTCTTTCAGTATCGTGTGAGAGATGTATAAGCACGAACACAATCAATATCCGTTGTAATCTTAGAGTTAGGTAAGAGTGGGAAACACTCGCATACCTGCGCCCGAGTCGCATTCAATGGAGCTATTATATCAGTCAGTCCGTTCCCATAAGTTTTTATTCTTGAAAGCTGCTTCGCCGTTAAAACATTTTGTACCTCGTTAAAGTTTATGTTGTATTCAGTTAAAAAGACTCATCATCATAAATTCTTCAATATAAGATACACAACCTTTGACACTTATGAGTGTAAAGCGTAATAAACTAGACTAGACATTTTCTTCGGACATATTCTTTTATGTTTTATAGACTTACTAACACCAAGTACTTAAATCTTATAAGAATAAACATAAAATAGATGTGAGAATCGAAAGCGAATTAATGGAAACAATGAGTTTAGTGAAACATTAAAAATTACAAAGTTAACTGTAAAAAAATGTCGATGTGTATTTGTTTTGTAATTTACTGTTCCCACAGACTGGATACAATAGAAAAGAATGTTTTGTGTGCCCTCCACAAGAGTGCCACGGAGTCCACACGCCATTGCGTAGTACTCGCGCTCCACAGTCACTAACTTGATCGGGAACTTCACGCTCGTATTTGTCGCTTTGTCGCCAACGTTACAAGCCAGTGCGGTTCATCGACGTAACATCCAGCTAGTGCCATTCCTCGAATCGCTCAGTTCATGTGTAATGTTGCATTTAGTAATCGAACAATAGGGGTTCGATGAACGCCCAGAGGCCAAACACATGTGATGTACTCCCGGGTTAGTAGATACTTTATAAGTAGAACAAGTATTTGTAATCACAATAGGTGAATTGTAAATATTGGAGCGCAAAATTTAAAATTCAGTGATATCTTATCAATGTGATTGAAGCGGGCAAGCGGCGAAAGTAAACGTTCTTCGGTGTTAACAGTGCGTGCTTACACGATGTTTTGCGATACTTAGTGATTTTAGCTCGCAAAGTACGGTGCATGGTATCGACTTATCCGCCCATTGTGCTTGTGTATTACAGTGATTGTTTACACGAATGAGGAGCAATATTATGCACGGGAAGTCGAAATTATAGTTACAATGTTTTTATTGTGTAAAAGTTTCTACAAAGTTTCTACGAGTGAACCAACCAGTACTATAAATACACCGAACCATTACTCAACTAATACCGGTTTGATATTGTTTGTATTTATTTTATTATATAAGAATTTTATTCACAAATCCCTTTCAATTTCTTTTTTTGAAGCTCCACTCAAATTTGATGGATTAAACTAATAAAACATTTATTACGTATATATTTTAATTTATGACAGTTAATGAAGGGAATCGGGCTAAACATTCTTCACATACCTCATCAATGAAGTTCCTTATAGAATCCTTAGCATTTCTATGAATCACACCACTTAATGCAGATTATAGCACCTGTAACTGGCTTCATTTACTTTAGATACCAATAAAAGATCCCTCATTGTTTTAATCCAAGTATGCTATGCAGCCTAAACCTGTATGTATACGAACCACATCCAGGTCACCGATTCAATCGATTGCTTTATTAATAGGACAGCTTTGAGATGAAGTTCGTGTTCACGCTATTTTAGTGCTTTTAAATATTATAAAATATTGATCCACTGTGGCCTCTTTGGGAATAGTCTGTAGGTTACGAGCTAGTTGGGAGTGCCCAAGAATAGATAGTGAGTTATAAATATTGTTTTTTTTTGCAAGGTTACCATAAACTATTTGTAAATTAGTTCAAATACCTGAATCGTAGCATACTAGGGATATAGATAAAAATTGACCCAATAAAAATGTGGAGTATATTATAATTTGACTCTCTTATTTAATTAGGGATTTTAACCTACTATATAAAATATAATATAATAATTATTATAAAGTGTGAAAGTGTATGTTTGTTACTCAATCACGCAAAAACGGCTGAACGGATTCGGATGAAATTTGGCAAACAGATAGTTTATAACCTGGATTAACACATAGAATACTTTTTATCCCGCTAGTACATTACTGTGGTAAATTTCGGACCTCCACGCGGGCGAAGCCGCGGTCGAAGGCTAGTGTATTATAAAATTAATATGAGCGATCGATAATGTAACCGCAGTCTGTGGTCATGTTGAAGGTTGACATAATGTATGCAAAGTGGTAGCGACACGTTTTAACGTATCACGAGAACCAAGTAAAGACAAAATTATCAAATGATGCTGCGCAGACGCACACTCAGTCTAATAGCGTCTGGAAGAAGTGCCAGAAACAGTACCGTGGAGAAAACATTTATATAATTCAGTTCTCCCAGAACGTTTCCTAAAATAGAAAATCTGTTTTTCAAGCAAAAATATTAGAAAATTGGTTTCTAAATAAGATTTTCTCTTGGGCTTCGTATCGAAGAGTAAACATTCATCCATTGTAAGCGTACACACATAAATAAATCTCATTAAAACTTAGCATCCATGTTTTACCCAGCATTAATCGAAGAAAACAAGTCCCGATATCTTGACTTTAATTAAACCAATGAAAGTAGTTTATCTGGATACCTCTATCTCATCGTGTTGGGTATCAATATTATGAGTACTTAGCCCATGGCCCAAGAATGTACTTATCTAACCCAGTCCCAGATCCGGTTTTTCGACTCAACGAAATGTGTATAATTTTGATCTGAGGTGCTTTTACTTACCTGTAGTTAAGAGGGAACAGGGCCTGCAATTCTCCATACAAATGTATTCCCCCTTTTTCTTCCTGAATAATGCCTCTAGAACAATCTTTTTTTTTTTTTTCTTAAAATCAAGTTGTGCTGTAGACTAGTCCCTGTTATTTCCTTTTTATCAGCAACTTATCGGTAAAGACAATATGACCCTCCAAAAATTACCGCCGTGATTAGAGGAGTACCAGACAAATTCGAGAAAGTTTTTAACATAAAAGAAAATGATCGGAACCTAGACATACTCTTTCTTAAAATTTTCATGAAAAAAATAATTGAATCGGTTCAGTTTTCGAGGAGAAAAAAGGGGAATACGAAACGTCGATTTCGTCAATTTTTTTGTGATATAATTGGTCTGAGCTGTAGCTATCCCTATCGCACTCTACGGGGGCAGACTTGAGGTAAGATGACGGCAATAGTTTCTTCAAATACCTATTTTTCAAATTCCTCGGAGGCCCTGTTCCCCTTAAGATAGCATAGCAGATTAGCAACGTAATCGATTGGCCAAGTATGTTTTGTAACATATTGTACGTATGACAATATTAGTCATCGTTCAAAACCAATTACCTTTTTTATTACATACGCGTGACGATACTTTAATATAAGAGCAGATGCGCTATTTGTAGGGTTATGTTTAAGTTCTGCCTACAGACAGATTACTTTTGCATGCCTATGTTATATGCTAAAGTGAGTTTGTTTGTTTGTTACGTTTTCACGCTAAAACAGCTGAACTAATTTGGATGAAATTTGCCACATAGGTAGACCATGACCTGGAAAAGGATATAAGGTTCTTTTCATCTTGGATCGCAGACGAAGTCCCGGGCAACAGCTAGTAATTTATATTGTGGTGTTATTTTTTCATTTTTTATTACGATTATTGGCTAAGCAATATCAATATTCTGTATAAACAAAGGTGTAGAAAAATAACTGTAGACACTAATTAAATATTTAATTATCAGCACCAATACTAGTATCAAAGAAAACACTTAGGATTAATCTCTTCATCGGCAGAGATAGAATAAAGTATGATAATTGTATCTATATTATACTTAAACTAGTGTGCGACCGAAAATGGATTTTCAGCCGACAACGAAAAAGAATATCTTTAGTCATATTTTTGGCCGAAAAGGAAACCAAAAACGAAAATGATTTAGACACAAAAAATATTAATATTTCCGCAGTTTACTGAAATCTTGTTTGTTTTTTTTTACACAGGGAGAGAAAGAGTAACAGAATTTAAAAGAAATAAAACACGATAATTCTATTAGAGGATATTGTAAGGTTATTGTTGTATTGATTCACCTGATATTGCTGAGCTTTACGAAGAAGGCCGAATAACGCGCGACAATTTACGAACTTCTGATTTTCGGCTTGGCCGAAGCTTCGGTTGGTCGAATACGAAAATATAGCGGAATCATGATTTTTTGGCCGAAAACCAAGCTTCGGTCGGTCACTACTTAAAACACATAATTATCTGGTCACATTCCTATATAATATTGTATATAATTTGCGCTTGCTTTTAGAAATGCTATATTTACTATAGCATAGCCGTTGTTGCCGTTTCCTACATAGTGGTGTTCTTTTTACAGTTCTATGCAGCAACAGGGTGAGCCAAATGACAAAAACCTACAATGACATCGAAGCGGTAACACGGCTCTTAGAAGAAGTAAGTTATGCTATTTATTTTGCTAATGTAATTCGTCTAGAGAGGTATATTACATAAATTGGTGTCCGAGGAATTCGAACCACACCTCGTTGTCGACTGGTTTATGTCACAGTTTTGTCTTCAGAGTGCATTTGTATGTACAGGTTTTATATTTTTGTCTTATTTGGACCTTTAAGTTCTCGCTGTAATATTTGGCGCTTTTTAATATGATTTTAGCTATGTAGATATAGTTTTTTACGGTAAATCTTATCAGATTATAAGGAAGATGTGGGAGGATCTTCATAATGTTTTACTGATATATTGCAACTCTTTACAGAAAGAAAAAGATTTGGAGCTAACGGCTCGCATCGGTAAGGAATTGCTAACTGCCAATGGTCGTTTGGAGGCGCGAGTCACCGCGCTCGAAGGCGAGTTGCGAAGTGCTCGGGACCACATCACGCAGCTGAGGCACGACCTCAACGCCAAAGCGGATCTACTACAGGTAAACACACAAAAATATCTTGTTTTGTATTTCCCCAAATCAATCTAGAAATTGGGGAAAATAATGGATACTTATCCCCAGTGTCGTTTCAATTAAATTTCAAACTTCAAGTTAAAGTTTGAAATTTAATTGAAACGACACTAACCTGTCATACATGCCTTTTAATAGCGTGTGAGAGCTGAAGAATGAATGTATAAATAACTATTTGTTAAGGTTTTGTATAGCAATACCACTGAGAATTTATTTGCTCTTTGAGTTTCTGACCTTTGTATACGATGAGTTATTCTCGCCGCTGTCGCGCATGTCAAGAATTAATAATCTTTTATTATCCTGACTGAATGATTTCATCGTCACGACTATTCGTCTTACAAGGAAAAATAATCTTGTTATACTTGCAAAACTTAAATATTATCTTGTGGGAAAACAGAATCGCTTAATTTGAGGAAAGTTTCTGTCACGGCCAAGATTTTGGCAAACAGGTAAACCCAAAACTAACCCACAGCCATTTGGTCATAATGTTGTAAATTTATACAAAACCGGTATAAATTAAAGTTATCAAACATTCTTTAAAGTTCAAACCAGGCTTAAATAATATAAATATATAACACTTTACAAATCATTGTGCAGGTGTTAACAAATGACACAGAGGAGTGTTCATCCCCGGAGGAGCAGGAGGCTGCTAGCGCGGCGTTATTGCGCAGGCGCACCGGAGCGCTCGAGCGCGAGAACCGAGCGCTGCGCGAAGAGGCCACGCGCCTCGCCGCCGGCGCCGACAGCGCAGAGCTGGCTGAAAGAGAGCTTCTTAGGGACATTGCCCACCAGCTCGGTATGACAACTTCTACTTTTAAAACACTTTCCCTACGGTGCCTAGGCACCTGCCCCACCCCCGACGAGGAAGCGACTAGCTATCAACGATTTTCTCGCTCAAGAAACGTACTAAAGATTGTAGGTGCTGTGTAAGTGCTACATATGTTCTCTGTTCACACAGCCCGCCGCACTGTGGATCGAAAAAAGGATCTCGAAGACATAGGAGGATGTAATTATTTATTTATGATTTTTTGACATACTTCATATAACGAGATTTTGTGCGGTTTTTTTTTAAAACCGTCTTAATCTAAAAAAATAAAAATCAAGTATGTCAAAAAATCATAAATAAATAGTTACATCACCGTGTGCAAGGATATAACGGCTATTCTCTCTTTTCCAGAGAAGCATTAGCGCCATACATTTTTTTTTGCAAAAAAGTATAATTGCCAATTTGCTTACCAGATTGTATCCTATGATATATTTATGCATAATATTGGCAACAAAAAAAACGACACTAAGATTTAAGCTCCAATGTCTTCGAGAGCCTTTTTTCGATCCACAGTGCGCCGCCCAGTGAGTACTCGTTTGTCGCGGCGACAAGAGTTATCAAAGAGAGAACTCGTTCGCTTGGCGGTAAGAACGCTCGCTGAGAGACTCACGCATACCGGCGGGTAACCGCTCGTCGCGCAGTCGCGGCTCGTTGCTCGCCAACTTGTTTTTAATTGCTAGCTTCTATTCGCTTCTCGTTCTCGCTCTCGGCCGGTGGGAAAAGGGCCGTGTACAGAACGGCTGGACGAATGTTTTTCTGAAAAAAAATGGAGATGGATTTGCATTTTACACAAAAGTAACAGAACATTGTTGCAGCAACATAAATTTGTGTTGCTGGAAATATTTTAAACTCACATGTGAGAGTTCCAAAATGTTGCTGAAACAACGTGCGCAACTTTTGTTCACCTTGAATAAGCGCGAAACAAAAGCAGATGGTTCGCCACAACTTCACAATATTGGATGAGTTTTCCGCTATCTGTCAATCGTTAACTATCAGCAAGCTGCTACTTGCCGGATGTACAAAGTTTTATCTACAGAAACAACTTGGAACTTTTCATTATGTATTGGAATGTTTTGTTATCAAGACTTAAAAATGTTGATACTTGTCCGTAGCCGTGTCTAATTTTAATTGGTTCATGCATTTTTTATCGTTAGGAAAATATGCTATACTCCTAGATGCTTCTAATTTGTATGTGATTTGTATTTTATAAAGACTTTTCAATTATGTATATTCTAAAAATATCACGGAAAAGTTAATTGCTAAGGTATAACTTTCTTCGTAATTAATAAATGGGATTCTTCGCTTCCCGTTACTATTCTCTAGACTACGATTTCCTATACTTATGTAAGATTCTCACGATGTTCTTTTACCTTTCGGTAATACATATAATAGCTTTGTAAAATGTCAACACTCAGTTAAATTGACCTTTACGAGTTTCTCACTAGCTTCTTCGTACTTGCATTAATTAGGCAAAAAAGTAAGGAGAGAGGGTAGCCAATTAATGCAGACATTCGTACGTTTACAAGCTTCCTACGGTAAAATAATATCGTAAGGACACTCGTACTACTTGTCTGAATAATGTGAAACATCCTGCTGAGAATTATTAGGTTGCGTCATGTGGGGCATGAAATCCTGGCAAACCTGGGTACACTGAACGCCAACAAGTTTTCATAACGACCATTGCAATTTAAACTGCCACTCAAGTCAATAGATTGTCTTTAAATGTGATTATGTCGCAAGCAATATGAGCGTGATGATATAACTTTATGTAATGATTTAATATCTCACCGCGTCTGTTAGCCGGCGGTGTTGGCGGTACAAAACAATTGTATCCGATTGTTTGTTGCGTCTAGTTGATAGAAGGTCGTTGGTTATCGTTATCAGTCAAACGAGCGACCTACAAGCGGCTTTGCAGCCTACTTAGCAATAAATTAGACTATCTTGATGATCGATTGAGCATTAAACTTAAAGCCTTTTTCGGCTAACTATATAGGATACCTAATACAGTAAAACAATATTTTGTAATTATATACTTTAAGGCATTTACTAGGGCGGGGAATTTCGAGAATTAGCACGAGTATTGTTTGTTATAAAGGACGATAGTGTGACAATTATAGCTTATCTAAGATAAAAATATTCATATCAGCAGACAGTAATGAGGCCAGCAATGTTCTTAGTAAAATGCAGCTGAATACAAATTACCAGTAATTATTATATAGTCAATGTCTTGTAAACTATTGTATAAGGAGGTTCACGCACCGCGTGGTGTGAAGCAGGCGGCGCGGTCAGTCTGTTGACCCAGTCCGTTCACATGATCATTAAATGCCAAATGTTGCTTCACATGTAATGTTGATTTACTTCGCATGTAAACTCCGTTATTCACAGAACATCGCTGATGCTGCGTGACCACAAGTTCAAGTTATTTAAAAAAAAAATAAGATGCCTATCTTGTTTTTAAATTCGCTCTTTAAAGTTTATTCTCATTTGATTGTTCTTAGCCTTTTTTTTTCTATGCTTGACATTGACAGACCAACTAGAATAACAACGTTTTTCTTGGTCGCGGAAGTAATTTTCAAGTAAAGTTTGTATGTCGTTAATGTGTTTATTGAAATTATTCGAGGCGATGGTCATACAGTGTATCTAAGAGAGAGAGAGAGAGAGAGAGACAGAGAGAGAGAGAGACGGAGAGAGATACTAAATTGAGTTAAGAGCGTTTATTCTGAAAGCGGGCAACGTCAAATAGCTGTCAAATACTTACCTGTTTTGATTAATTTGGCAATATATGGAAAAAAGAAATGTAACAATAATGAATTGCAATTATAATGTTGAAATTGATGTTCCGTTTTAGGTGTAAAAAAAGCATTTGGAAACTTTCCAAATACCTTTTTTACATCTAAAACTCAATATTCGGTGTTACGATATTAATTATTGCATTTAATAATCAATATTTTACTTCACTAGTTAGCCACATTCCATATTTCCATACATTAATATTGCCAAATTAATCAAAACAGGTAAATATTTGACAGCTATTTGCGACGTTGCCAACTTTTAGGATAAACGCTCTTAAAGCGGCTAGAGTTATAAACGTGTGTAAATCAACTGGATCATCCTAGCTAGGCTAATCACTACTGTGTATAGGTTAAGCTAAGTTTTTTAGCTTTAATGTTCTAGCGCGGTGGAGGCGATTAATGCATTACTTAGTAATATAAATATTAAATACTGTCAACTGTGAAGATTCATTCAGCACATGTTCCTTCGATAATGGAAGAAATAGTAAGACCAACGAAGAAATCCTGCAGTTTTCAAGAGTAAGAGCTTGGTGAGTCAAGGTGGCCTAGCAGCGTGTTTTCTCTTAAGGTCTGCACCCTGTCAGACCATACTTGTTTCAACATGCCTCTAATCATCATTAGAAGAAAGAAAAGAATACAAGCCGAGAATAGAAGATATCTAATTGTTTTTGTACTATAAATACTGGTTCTACGTGGTGGTAGTTTATTAATGGCGAAACAGGAAAAATAAACAACAACTGCTATTTATATTCCTGATTGATGTGATAATTCCTCAATAAACAATAAAACTAATGGTGTATGCATATGTAGAACTATTCAGTATTCTCTTGAACGTTTTGTATTGAATGACTAGCACAGGTACTTGTTTTACTGTTTATATATAAAGTTCCATTAAAATAGGTGGACAAAATTTTAGAAATCATTCAGACCACCAAAATAAGGACAATGGTGAAAAAATAATAAGAAAAATGCATTACATACTTACAAGAAAAATAAATCGGCTAACGAAAATACAGTAAAAATGTTGGTTACTCAATGCCATTTATTATTTTAGGTCAATATAAAATCACTTTAATCAGTGTTTTTTTTGCTTGGATATCTTTGGTTAGACGTACTGAACTCTGTGTTAAAATTTGTCCATCTATTTTAATGGGACCTTGTATATAGGGTGACTGGTAATTACTCAACATTATGAACAACTTTTACTTACTTTGGGATCATAGTAAAAGTTGTTCATGATGAGTAAAGTCACGTGTTTAAGTATCGGTCACTAATTACCAGTCACCCTATATATTAATAATCTCCACAGTATTACTATTGCTCCCACATGTTTGCAATTTTTGTTTAGAAAATGTAACAAATCATGTGAAATTGTAAAACCATTACTCATGTTTAATTTGACGTGTTTATTGTTAGATGCCACATGCATTTCAATCAGATGCATAATTTTAAACCTCTTGAAGTCTAGATTCGGCCTTGCAGTATAAATCACATGGTATATATTTCCAGCCAGTGCCAATTCCGAAGCGAGTGTTTTGGGCTCCGAGCTGGTGGAAGAGCGGCAACGTTCGGTGGACCTTCAGCAACAGCTTGAGAACATCAACTCGAGGCTCGCCGTTACTGAAAGAAATTATCAACAGGTGTGATTTTCAACATTGGACAGAATTAATGATGAACTTGAACATAATTTAATTTGCCCTTTTTTACGGTTATTATTGGCTCTGTTTTTAAAATATCTATACAAGGTGTAATTAAAATAACTCAAATCCCGAAAACTGGTAAAAAGGGGAAAAAAATTGTTTGTTTGTTCCATACATTTATTTATGTTGACATAACTCGATAAAATGTATGGAATTGCTGTTTTTTTGCGATTTGTGTTTGTTCCCATAGTAAAAGTTGTTCGAGTATTTTAATAGCAACATCTTTTATACATGTAGGCGTGTGGCCGGCGCCTCGTGACATAAATATTTCTCTTTTGGCAAACTCACCATGTGTTAATCTACTCGCGTAACCGAACACAAAGTCAATCCTGTTTAAAAACATACATAGCGTGTGCTGGCCACATGCGCGTAAAATCACTGAAATATGACGCTTGACGCGATTTCACTGGGTACTTTCAAATAAATATTTATCATTTGAATTTAAATGTCATGAATCACGTTTAAAGAACAAAGGCCATACTTTGTTTAATTCATTATTAAAAAAAAAAACAAACAAAAGAATGTAAAAAAGTCGCCTCACAATTCACGTCAGCGAAACATTATCATATTATCTTATGCACGTAATTGCCAAAAAAATGAACAATTATACATTATCATGATAATAATCTTTCACAAAAGCTATTGTCGATAATACAGCAGACAGAATTAGTTAAAACCAGTAAATCGGATTACGTTAAAAAGGCGAAGCGTCGAGTCTTAGGGAGACAATTCGATTACAGAGTTAGTTCTAGACTAGCTAGAACTGACTCTGGCTTCCTTAATACAGCATTTATAGAGTGCGTTTCATTTTTATTTAATAGATGTTTGTTGATATATTTCAACAATGTTTAACGTTCATCTTTAATTGTTCACAGTTAACTGCAGAGCATGAGCACACGTTACGGATATTAGAAATAACAAAAGAAAATCAAAATGCTCTTGCAGCAGAACTGGCTGACACGAAGGTAATTATTTCGACTTCAGATTGTTTCGGTTTCCGTACACGAATCGTGGTTTTTATGTATAACCTTACTACTTTGAGACTTACTAGTTTGCCTGAATTTAAGTAAAAATTATAATATCAATATTTTATCAAGAAATAAGTTTTATTAAAAAAATCTTGTATACTTTGAGATTTATTCAGTAATCTCACCTACGTACGACATTTTTAGTGCTTCGTTTGTCTAGTGGTCGCAAGTGCGACTACTGAACGCTTTGCCGTTCCTTGATTCGATTTCCAGAGTATCTTGGGTATTTCTACCGGGAATTTCTCAATAGTAGCTTGCTATCGCTTTTACCAGTTGAAAGGGCAATACGGGTGTGATGTTATATTATGTAGTTACTATAATATTGGTGTGGTCGTGTCCCAGGAGCGGTACTCGGAGGTGGCGGCACACTTGGCCGAGGCGCAGGAGCAGCTGCGCGCGCTGCGCAAGCGCGGCGAGCCGGCGCGCGGCCTCATGCCCAGCGTGGCGGCCGCGGCCGGCCTGCTGCCGCCCAGCCTGCACCGCGAGATGCACTCCTCCATCTACTCCGAGCTCAGCCTCGACTCCGGCATCGGCGATCCGCTCGCACAGTCAGTACATACATACTTCTATACTCTCGTAACGGCACGAACTACACAAGGAAGTATCAAATCAAGTCAGCTTATAATATCTGAGTCCACTGCTGTACATAGGCCTCTTCTAAGTTGGGCCACAACATCCTGGTCTCCGCCTTTCGCATCCAGTCTGTCCCAGCTACCTGTCAGGGTTGTCGATCCATCTAGCTGGGTCTATACAAGCATGCATGCAAGGGTAAAATATTGGCCAGTCAGCAAGTTCTTAACGGGGCTGACTACCCAGTATCATTATTCATTGAGGCTACATCAATGCACCAGAATGCACCAGGCTAGCTAACCAAATTCATAAGTCATTATGTAGGTATGGTCTATTTTCACTGTTCATAGTCGGTCGTTTGAATTCCATTACTGACTATAGTTTGACCGCTGTTCCGCGCCGCAGCGTTGAACAATAAGCGGCGGGCGGGACGCCGCGCGCCGTAAGTATTGACGAATGAGCGGCCTGCACTACCCTCCCGTCTGGCCGCGCATTGTTTGCACCTCAGGCGCGGAACAGCGGTCCCGGTCAAACTAAACACCATATATTTAACGAACAGTTCTGAGTATGTACTACCAAAATTAAGACCAAATTTTAAACCAATGTTTACAAACAGCGATAGCTACCCAAGTTTGATAACTGATTACCGTGAGATAACGTCCTTCAATGATATCTTTTATCTCGCACGCTTTGAATACGAGTCAGTTTAACAGTGTCTTCTCGTCGTAAGACTTACAGTTTCAATATTTCAGATCAAGCATGCACAAAGTGTTTGAGACCGTGCAGTGTGCATCGCGTTGGTCGGGCCAATCGGGCCCGTCGCTGCCCGGCTCCGACGTGGCAGACGGGCCGTCCGTCAGCGCGGCCTACCTGCGCCCGCCGGTCAACAAACCTTCCAGCGATTCCTTCCTCGATGACACATCGGATACTGACTCCGATGATCTCTACCCGTAAGCATAGTGTATTAGTTTACTGTAAGAACATCTTGGAATTGGTAAATGTGAGAAGCGTGTTTAAATTTGGAGACAAAATTTAATGAGAATAATATTTACCTAATGATGTATTTGAGACATTTACCCCCTTATTTATAAACGCTGCTTAAAGTTAAGTAATGATTAGCGCCTGTTTAACCATACATTTTTGACGTTTAAACGTCTCTTAACTTTAATCGACGTTTATGAATAAGAGGGTTAATGGGTCAATTTAATAACCTGTCGACCTGTATTATGGGGCCAGCGAACTGTTTGAATAATCGGGGATTGGAGCATTTTTGACTCATAAAAATAACATTTGACTCTCATAAGCTTCATTATTAACTCGTTGACTTACCACATCCCGTAACAGATTTCTTGTAGATGATTTCTTACCATATGTATTTCCACAGTGGCGGCACGGGCGTGGGTGTCCCGGGCGCTCCCGGAGCGGCCGAGCTGGCGGCGGCGCTGCGACGCCTCACGCCGCAGGAGATCAACTCGCGCCGCGCCTCGCTCACCGCCTCGCACGTGCTGCGACACCGGCGGTACACAGGTATGTCCACAGTGGCACGAGCTGGCGGCGGCGCTGCGCCGCCTCACGCCGCAGGAGATCAACTCGCGCCGCGCCTCGCTCACCGCCTCGCACGTGCTGCGACACCGGCGGTACACAGGTATGTCCACAGTGGCACGAGCTGGCGGCGGCGCTGCGCCGCCTCACGCCGCAGGAGATCAACTCGCGCCGCGCCTCGCTCACCGCCTCGCACGTGCTGCGACACCGGCGGTACACAGGTATGTCCACAGTGGCACGAGCTGGCGGCGGCGCTGCGCCGCCTCACGCCGCAGGAGATCAACTCGCGCCGCGCCTCGCTCACCGCCTCGCACGTGCTGCGACACCGGCGGTACACAGGTATGTCCACAGTGGCACGAGCTGGCGGCGGCGCTGCGCCGCCTCACGCCGCAGGAGATCAACTCGCGCCGCGCCTCGCTCACCGCCTCGCACGTGCTGCGACACCGGCGGTACACAGGTATGTCCGCAGTGGCACGAGCTGGCGGCGGCGCTGCGCCGCCTCACGCCGCAGGAGATCAACTCGCGCCGCGCCTCGCTCACCGCCTCGCACGTGCTGCGACACCGGCGGTACACAGGTATGTCCACAGTGGCACGAGCTGGCGGCGGCGCTGCGCCGCCTCACGCCGCAGGAGATCAACTCGCGCCGCGCCTCGCTCACCGCCTCGCACGTGCTGCGACACCGGCGGTACACAGGTATGTCCACAGTGGCACGAGCTGGCGGCGGCGCTGCGCCGCCTCACGCCGCAGGAGATCAACTCGCGCCGCGCCTCGCTCACCGCCTCGCACGTGCTGCGACACCGGCGGTACACAGGTATGTCCGCAGTGGCACGAGCTGGCGGCGGCGCTGCGCCGCCTCACGCCGCAGGAGATCAACTCGCGCCGCGCCTCGCTCACCGCCTCGCACGTGCTGCGACACCGGCGGTACACAGGTATGTCCGCAGTGGCACGAGCTGGCGGCGGCGCTGCGCCGCCTCACGCCGCAGGAGATCAACTCGCGCCGCGCCTCGCTCACCGCCTCGCACGTGCTGCGACACCGGCGGTACACAGGTATGTCCACAGTGGCACGAGCTGGCGGCGGCGCTGCGCCGCCTCACGCCGCAGGAGATCAACTCGCGCCGCGCCTCGCTCACCGCCTCGCACGTGCTGCGACACCGGCGGTACACAGGTATGTCCACAGTGGCACGAGCTGGCGGCGGCGCTGCGCCGCCTCACGCCGCAGGAGATCAACTCGCGCCGCGCCTCGCTCACCGCCTCGCACGTGCTGCGACACCGGCGGTACACAGGTATGTCCACAGTGGCACGAGCTGGCGGCGGCGCTGCGCCGCCTCACGCCGCAGGAGATCAACTCGCGCCGCGCCTCGCTCACCGCCTCGCACGTGCTGCGACACCGGCGGTACACAGGTATGTCCACAGTGGCACGAGCTGGCGGCGGCGCTGCGCCGCCTCACGCCGCAGGAGATCAACTCGCGCCGCGCCTCGCTCACCGCCTCGCACGTGCTGCGACACCGGCGGTACACAGGTATGTCCACAGTGGCACGAGCTGGCGGCGGCGCTGCGCCGCCTCACGCCGCAGGAGATCAACTCGCGCCGCGCCTCGCTCACCGCCTCGCACGTGCTGCGACACCGGCGGTACACAGGTATGTCCGCAGTGGCACGAGCTGGCGGCGGCGCTGCGCCGCCGGAGGAGATCAATTAGCTACGCCCCGCGATTTCACCCGAGGCAGTAGTCTCGATCCCGTGGAAATGTCGGGATAAAAAGTGTCGTATGTCCGAACCCAGGTCATGGTCTATCCATTTGCCAAATTTCATCCAAATCCGTTCAGCCGGTTAAGCCTCAAAGCTTAACAAACAAACTAACTCCAAAGGGAGTTAGTTTGTTTGTTACGCTCATAATAGCTCACATTTATAATAGTTAGGATTTGGTCCGCACAAAATAAGTCTGTCCGGACCGCGCCGTTCGCCATTTGGTGACTTAATTCCCGCTATCTAATTACGTAAAATATTTTCGTAAACGATTACGACTAATCTGAAACGACACCCATGGCGAAAAATTTGAAAATTTTTGCAGCCGCCATCTTGCATTTACATTTTGACCCCACTATCGTCTTTAGCACCCTCGAAAACTATGAAAACGACACCCATGACGAAAAATTAGAACATTTTCGCAGCCGCCATCTTGGATTTATATTTTGACTTCACTATCGGCTTCTTCACCTGCGAAAACCATGAAAACGATACCCTTGATAAAAATTTGAAAATTTTCGCAGCCGCCAATTTTTTGGATTTTTTATTTTGACCATATTCACACTTTCTCATAGAGAATGTCGCATGGAGGGCCGCTTTTTCGTTCCGTGACGATTTCTACCAGTTTACTCTCGTTCCAATAAAAATAAAATAGGTACCTAGTGTCAGATATACTACAATACAATTTAGCAAACAAATAAGTACGCACGTACAGCACAGTAAAGTACCTAATCTAATTCTATCAATGACTACTTAAATGATAAGAATAGTTGGTTGCTGTGATTAACTCAAGACAATGTTTAAATGTTCTTTCTCCAGAATTAGCTTACCTACTGACAGGTTATATGAGTTTATATAATTGTTATTTATCATTTGACTTTATAAGTTAATTTATTTTAATTTAATTTTAATTTATTGTTGACATAATCTACTCATTACAATGTTTTTTTATGAGTTGTATTGCAATATGTGGTTAGCTAGCGACTTCGACAATTGATCATATTATTTTTTGCCTGAGCATCCGGCAGCAAGTTCGTCATGCTCGCTTAGATGTCACTGCTTGTGGTAGCGCCGGGGGTCGGGTTGCCTCCTTCCCTCACATATGGCGAGGGGGGTAATGACTGATCTTTGCGTTATGCTCGTAAACGGGTGCTGCTTGTGGTGACTGGTCGTCTTGCTAATCAAGGTTTTGTTATTGTTATTAGTAATTAACTGTTTATTTACTTTACCTCGATGGTCCTAGTTTATCAATTATAACTTCCAGTTACAGCTATATATAACTATATGTAAGCGGGCACGCCCTTTATGCCTGGAGGCTTTTATTTAGATATTGTTTATGTTTAGTCTTTATTTTTTATTTCTGCCAGAGTATAGTTCTAGATGTTTTTGGTTGGTATATTGGCGTGTGCTAGCTGTCATATGACTATTAATTTATAGTTTACATTATTTTTGCGTTGTGTAATGTAAATTATTTTGCATACTATTATGTAGAATCATTTTTTTCTAACTGAACAGACAGCTGTGCTGCTGGGGAGTTTGTTGCGCCACTTCTTCCCAGCTAAAGCACCAGGGAGTGGTGAAGGGCGTTTCGAGGGACTGTCTTATGTTATTTTGACGTTTAAAAAGTACTGATTCTCAGCCTAGTTTGAATAAATGACTTTTGAATTTCCATACCAAAAATGATGAATGAAAGCTTAATGTTTTTCCATTTTTTTTTTTCGACAATTTGTAACTTGATAATTATTATTTGCTATGCTTCTGTTGAAACAAAATTACAAATATTGTTGTTTATAATACAAAAAAAACAATATGAAAACATGTCATTTACGCTGCAAAAATGTGCTAAATTCAATTCACTTAAACTTCATTTTAAGTAAGTTTTTTGGAATAAAAAAGATGTGCCTAGATAAATACTGTCTAAATCCGAATATCAACATGATGGAAATACGCTCAAATCGCAAATGATTTAGTTATAACGTTTGTATGGACAATTGATCCGTCGCCGCATTCTTAACATGTCACTTCAAACTAAGACACAACACGTTACTTAATCGTTTGAGTAGCTGTTACGAAAGTGTTTGCTCACAAAGATATAACTGATTTCTCCATTTGTGATTTTATTGTTATGTGTTTCGATAAAGGCCTTTGCGCTTTATCGATGTATTTATGTGTTCAGCGCGATTTAATTGTGTTTGAAGTATTTATTAAGTATTATCTATTTGTTGTTTTAGAGCGGGATTCGAGCGAGGAGAGTGCGGTGTGGGGCGCGGGCGCTGGTGGCATGGCTCGGTTTCGACCGCCACACAAGCTTCAGATCGTCAAACCTATGGAAGGCTCCCTCACCTTGCACACCTGGGCTCAACTCGCCAAACCTTCTATGTCAGGTACAAGATTATTTTCATGTTTTAAAATATAATAGTTGCTTTAAAAAAAAACTATTTAGTTTGAAAACAAATAATTGTATTATTCGATAAAATAAACAGTATATTTTTTTTGTTATTGGTGAAAATTCACAACAGAAACGATTACTTCCAACTAAGATCGATTTTATAGTTTTTAAGTTGCTCTTGGGTCGTGAGTACAAATTACTACACCATAAAAAACAGTCTTTGGGGACTGTTGATAGCAGTGAAAACAGCGTGCGGTGACGATGACGCGAGTTTCACGCTTTTTGTTCACCCAAAAAGTGCACATATATACACAGTATACATATAGATTATGGAAAGCGTTCGGTGACGATGACGCGAGTTCCATGATTTTTGTTCACCCAAAAAGTGCTCAACGCACTTAAGAAGTTTTCACTTCAACAATTTGTTTGCTTGCTCTTAGATGCCGGTTGCTTTTAGATACTCATCACATCTGTGTAGTTACGGCAAATAATTAAAAAAATACCCTGGTGTTATACTTAGCTGCAAATGGAATCACCGGTTTCTTTTTTGTTATATTTTTGTACGTTTTGAACAATGTTCTGTTTACAGGTCTGCTAGAAGATCACGAGGGCGTCGGCGTCCGCGGCTCGCGCTCGTCCGGGGTTGGCCTGCGTCTGTACCGACTGTCCGACGTCGAGGAAGACGACGACATGCCGCGCCTCCCGCATTCTAGTCACGTTTATACATTCGTTAATAGGTATGTTTGATAATGTCATAATAAGATAATAGTTGCATAACCTCTTGGGAAACTGGTTTATATTGGTGGATAGGCTTTATTCAACATAAAACGGCAAGGCCAGTTAAATAAGTTACGACAGTCGTACGCTCATCTCACAATACTCCACACAATTTGTACTAAATTCACTCTGTCATGTTCAGCACGGTGCTTCACCCGAACGACGGCAGCATGATGAGCAGCAGCGCGAGCAGCGTGTGCAGCAGCGGCATGTCGTCGCTGGCGCCGTCCGTGCTGGGCAGCGCCTGGTCGTCGCGCCGCACGTCGCGCCGCTCGTCGGCCGGCGGCTCGCCCGTGCACTCGCGCCGCGACTCCGTGTGCCTGCCGCCGCTGCTGCCCGCGCACTTCACGCCCACCGCCACGCCCGCCAACAGCCCGCTGCTGGGCTCGCCCGACGGCACGCCGCCCGCCAGCCCGCGCCCCGGCGACGCGCCGCCCTCGCTGCACGCGCTCATCGCGTCCGGCACGTCCATCCTGCGCCGCCGCCACCTGGCGTCGCCCGGCGGCGAGGGCTCGCCCGCGCCCATCGCGCTGCAGACGCCCGGCTCGCTTTACACCGGCCTCATGCACCGCAGCCCCATGGAGCAGCTCACGTGCCTCAAGCGCACGCTGCGCTCGCCCGCCGCGCCCGAGAGGCGCCTGGGCGAGCCCGTGGAGCCGCCGCTGGGCGTGCCGGCGGCGCCCGGCTCGGGCGCGCTGGACGCGCCGGGCTGCCCGCGCCGGGCCCGCGCGCGCGCGCCGCGGCCGCGCTCGGACCTGGGCACGGTGGGGTCGGGCGTGCCGGTGCTGGCGCCGACGCCGGCACACTCACCCCATTCGTCGGCGCTGGGCACTCTCAGCCTGCTCTTTGGTCGGAAAGGTGGTCTCCTATAGACGAGTCTTCGTAAATCCTCGAGCGACGGTGCGCCGACATCAGTAGTCGATTGCGTTCGTCACCGTCCCTAGATTTGGTTTTGTTCCCTGGGATCTTAAATTATTTAGGATATTTTTACGTTTTGACGTGTGTATTTTGGAATGATTTTGTTGAGTCGAGGTTAGCTCGAGTGCATTTATAAATACGTAGGTGCGTCCCGCTTCCGGTCTACGTCACCATCTAATTTATAGACGCCTGCATTAATTGGAAACACTTAAATATATTAAGAAAAGGTAATGAATGCAGGCGTCCGTACAACATTAGACGTAAATTATGATACATTTTTCGCACTTTTCCCCCGTATACCTGGAAGTGGACTTGCATTTGATATTGGGGAGAGGGAAAATTAGATTTGATTGAACATCCAGAGTAAATTAACGACTCATCACACGAATTATCAAATTTGTATTACTTTAATGTTTTATTACTTAATTGATGCTATTAATTTGGTAGATTTTGTAGTTATACGAACCAAACAATCCTGAAACAGAAGTCTGTAGTATTAATAATTATTTAAGGGTTGTAATATTTCTTAGGATAGGTAAATAGTGAGACTTAACACTAGGTTTTGTAGGTGCTTTATGAGTAATAATTTACATATTCCCAAATCTCATCTCAGTGCGTAGTATTTTCATGCTTATGATTATTACTATTTCTCTAGTTATAAATTTTGTATGTGGTATTGTAAATAATTGAATTTCCATTAACTTAGAAGAGTACAAAGTATTTATGTTAATGAATCCGATTTAGTGTAATTCATAATGAATAGCAGAATTTCATCATTAATTTGTCTTTTTTTAATTGCGAAACTTTTGTCGGAGTTCCTTTCCATTGTATCGGTATATATTGGCAAATAACTGTTAAATTGACGTCTAATCGGCAATTCTTTTGTGTTAAAATTGTTATTAACATAGGGTCTGAATAAAATAATGGTGCATGCCATAGGATAAGTAGAACTGAATACATTTTTAATTGATTAATTCAATGAATACATGTTATTATTCACTTTATAATAATTGATGTCGTAATAGCAGCCAGTTGGTACGTTAATTTCAACATCATTTTAGGTTATTGAAATTGGTGCTAGGTAATTATTTTTTCAGCCAGTGAAGTTGTGTTAGCTGCGATTATATTAAACTGGTCGTACGTATACATACACTCTCTTTGTTTGTTGTGAGTTGTATCATTCATGTTCTGGGCCAGGGTTTCACTTTTATGTTCATCAACATTACAAGAATCATTTAATGTAAAGACGCAGTAAAATGTGAAAGGGCTGTGAGGTGATTGAATGCGCGATGGTTACGAGTCGTGTGTGTGGTCAATATCTGAGATTACAATATTACTACAGTGAGGTAGGCACAAACTGTGTAGTCTAAGGAGAATTTGTTGATATTTTGACGATTATGAAAAAAGGAAAATGATTGAATTGTAAAGAGATATAATATAATTTATTGAATGAAAATGTGTTTAATTTAAAACTGGTTAAAGAGTTCTAATCTGGTTTTCTTGAAGATGTCCTCATAGCCTTCTTGCAGCGCCGGCCCTAGCCTTCGGTCAGGGTAGAGCGACATTGTCTTTCGGCGCCCTTTGATCGGCACTTTTACTTCACGTAAATTCTACTTCAATTTCATGTTAAATAAATAATAATGATACCCAAATTCTCAAAAATGGATTAACGAATTTATCTATATTTATTTCCAAATATATCTACGGATTTTTCAGCGTCACACTATGGATTTTTTTATATCTGATGTGGCAGCACTGTTCCCGCGCCTCTTAAAAGGCGCCATTCAAATTTTATTTTTGCTGGGAATTGTTTTTATCACTAGTCTTTTTGGTGCCCCCTTGCCATCTGGCGCCTAGAGCGACTGCTCCTCTCGCTCTACCCCAGGGCTGGCGCTGCCTTCTTGTCCACTGAAGAACCCCAGCAACTTACACTAATTATACTATTCACAAGACATTACTGTTCCTCGTTGTAGCACTTTGTAAAACAAGACGATCTCTGCTATCGAATTTAAAACAATAGTTTATCGTAAAGTACTATGTGAGGACTGGTGATGACCGACGACTACGACCTGGTGAATGTTGCGGGGGTGTGCTGGATGTGAAAAGTTCAGGACCGGTCCAGTTGGTTATATTCAGCAGTGGACTTCTTTCGGCTGAATGATGATGACAAAAATCGTCTGCGGACCCAAGTAAGCTCCTGCAAGCACAATCTAGCGAAATGGGGGATTATAGACCCAACCGGCACCCAGTGCGAATTAAATGAAATGAAATTGTTTATTCTGTAAATAGGATTTTGGAATCACTTTTACACGTCATCTTAAAAAAACATTAAAAATTAGCTAGATGAGTTCGGCGTTTCCTATCTGACTACTCTGAGAAGAAAGGCCAAAACTAACTCAGAGGTCACAGTCTCTTTTAAAGTCCAGACATAATCTTGGTCAGGCGATATGAGGACCATGTAGATTAGTGTCTGAAATGGTCTTTTGAGAAAAGAACCACACAGATTTGAGTGGACCTGTCCTGTCAGTGCAAGCATTTGTCAGTAATCGTGGAGCTCAACTCGGAACTTAAGGAGCTCAACTCGACGAACAATACCAAAGAAAGGACATTTGGGTAGGCCGCATAAACTACTCAAACTGCCAAAACATCATTAAAACTAAATGAAAAAGAAAAAAATATGTCCTCACAATCACAAAATTTACAAAAAATATAATACTTTACAAAGTAATGATGTCATTTTGTATGTAATGTTTATATAATACTGGTATTGATTTTATCATAAGGCTTAGCAGAGCGAGCAGCTCAATCCCAAGCTTTTTATCTTCTAAATAATCTAAAATTTTATAATACCCTTTTTTACAAAGTTTGGTTTTAATACAGCTTTAATCGTTTAATGGGTAAGTTTCGAATGTCGATGGGAAGTTTGTTGTAAAAGCGTATAATTTGACCCATGAACGAGTTGCCTACTCTGTGGAGACGAGTGCGGTGTACAGCGAGGTTGTGTCCTGGTATTTAAACTATGAATATCGGAAATCTTAAAATTTTATCTATTTTTGTGTACATAGGTTTTCAAAAATATATTGTGAGGCTACAGTCAGAATATTTATTTCTTTGATTTTTTCTCGAAGGGAATGTCTCGGACCTAGGTTGTAAATGGCTCGGACAGCCCTTTTCTGTAGAACAAAGATAGTATTAATGACCGAACAGGTTCCCCAGAGAAGAATTCCATATGACATAAGACTATGAAAATAACAAAAATAAACAATTCTGGCTGCATCTACGTCAGTTATCTGTCTATTTTTTTTAACAGCATAGGCGGCCGAATTAGTTGCTCCCGACCAAACCATACCCCATATAATTATTGACGTGTCCAAAATGTTCATAGTTGCACTTCTATGGACCTAAAAACGCCATTGATGCCGCGATTGGCGTGGGCACCTACTGGGCCCAACTCTGTGGCGGATTTGCAGTCTTGGCCGCCTTAGGCCCCAGGCCATGTAGTAAGTATCAGCCACCCCTTTCTCAGCACCCATCATTTATAGACTAAATAATGAATTTAATTTATTGCCAACTTTTATTGAAATCGGTTCAGAAATTTAGTTAACTATGAGTTGGGTTGGCGCCGCGAAATCCTATGACGTGTTTCAATTAGTTATTTGAACATATTTTGAAATGGTTTTAAGTTATTATTGTTATACGATGCGGTGCAGTGCGGCCCGCCATAATGTGCGCGAACGTTTAGAATATCTTAGGCTTTGAGTTATTTCTTGTTATCATTAGTGAATTTTTTGTCACGATTGGCCGGCCCTAATATCTGACCGCCTTAGGCTCGGGTCTACTGGGCCTTAGGGCAAATCCGTCCCTTTTTTTTTTTTTTTTTTGTCGCTGAGAAATGCTTTATGCATTGCCGCTCGTGGGGGACGAGACGGGGTATGTGGGACTCCTGTCAGAATGACAGTATACCCACTAAAACTCAGCGGTGTTCCCACATCGCCGTGATGGGAGGGCCATGGGAAACCGGCTCAGCCTTTACATCCACAACCCTCCTGGCGCATGCCCGCCTAGCTGGCGGGCCCCGCATGCCCCCCAGGTTGGGGGGCTACGGGAATGGCCGGGAACACCTGGCCATTCCCGTCCGACGCTGGTGGAGGCCTGTGCAATACAGGCAAGGGTGCCCCCGCACCCGTTGCCTGCTGGCCTCCACCTGGGAGGAGTCGGAGATGACTCAAATTGACGTCTTCTTCGACCCCTCCTCCGCCTTCGGAGCGGCGCCGCGTGAGTATCGTCCTCCCGCGCGCGCTCTGCCGACTCCTTCTGGGACATGACATGTTCGCAGAAGGAGGCGACTGCCGCCCAGGACCTTTCATTCCCCAGCATGGCGTTGACCACGCCGGGGAGTGAGAGGTCCGGTCCTATCACCGCGATAAGACCTTGGCGCGTCTCGGTCCACGACGGGCACACCTCGAGGGTGTGCTGCGCCGTGTCCTCCACCGCACCACAGTCGTGGCACGACGGAATCTCCTCCCGTCCGATTCGGTGCAGGTACGATCCGAAGCAACCGTGTCCGGACAGCACCTGCACCAGACGGAAGGAGAGGAACCCGTGTGACCGCTCGAGCCAGTCTCGCAGGACAGGCCCAATCGCGTCGAGGGTTCGGCGGCCGAAGGCTGCGGTGGCGAGTTCCCCCGTCCAATGGACGACGATGGCGTCCCTCGCCTCCCGCCGGACGGCCTCCCGCTCTTCCGGGGCTGGGCGTTCTCCTCTCGCCCTCCGCCCCGCCGTCCATTCATACACTCTGGCGAGCACCCACGCCTCGAGTTCCCAAGGAGGGGTGCTGGCCAGAGCACATGCTGCCGCGAAGCCCACCGTGCGGTAGGCCCGCGCCACCCGCTAGGCTATGGCCCTTTGGGGCGCCCGCAAGGCGGTGGCGTTCTCCCTCCTCTGGAGGGAGTCCTCCCAGATAGGAGCCCCGTAAAGGGCCATACTCCTCAAGATGCCGGCGTAAACTTGCCGGCATCGCGCGCTGGGCCTCCCCAAGTTGGGAAGCAGCCACGAGAGCGTACCTGCGGCCTTCAGCAGGCGCGACGACAGGCCGCTAAAATGCGGACCGAAGCGCCACCTGCTGTCGAGTACAAGGCCCAGATATTTCATCTGGGCCTTCACCTCAATTCTGACGCCCTCCACGAAGATGTGGGCGTCAGGTGGGGGGCGCTGCCGAGGTCCGTGGAAGAACACAGCCTCGGTCTTGTGCAGCGCCACCGTTAAACCTAGGCGGCGGATCCTCCCCGCGACCAAGGATCCGCCCGCCGAGGCCAAGTTGGCCGCCTCCCTGAAACTCCCCCCCCGGGCGGTGAGGAGAGTGTCATCCGCATAGCAGATGACACTCGTGCCTCGGAGGAGAGTTCCCCGCAAGAGCCAATCATAGGCGATGTTCCAGAGGAGAGGTCCTATGACTGACCCCTGCGGCACGCCGGCCTCAACGGCGTATCGCCGGACTTGGCCAGTCCTATTTACCAGGACGATCGCTCGATCCTCCAGGTAGCTGGCCAGTAGATCGCGCATGTATCGAGGCACTCCGTGGAAAAATCCGTCCCTGGCCCAACTCATTTAACAATTTACCATCGACTCGAAAAGAAGAAAGAAGAAGCGTAACAGCGCGGCGTAACGAAATCTACAAGATAACTATGTCCGTGACTACCGCCGGACCACCAACGCCAATCGCTTCCATATTTGGTAAATAATTAGTGCTCAATTGGTGCTAATTAGTGCTCGAACTACAAAATTGGTACCCTAATAGTTTTCGAGAAAATAGACTTTAAAGGTTATCCGGCCGTAGTTCACGCTCCCTTCAGCAGGGCCACCATGAGCGCAGATAAAGGGGGCATGCTACAGCTATTCTAAGTAACTCCGCCGGACCACCAACGCCAATCGCTTCCATATTTGGTAAATAATTAGTGCTCAATTGGTGCTAATTAGTGCTCGAACTACAAAATTGGTACCCTAATAGTTTTCGAGAAAATAGACTTTAAAGGTTATCCGGCCGTAGTTCACGCTCCCTTCAGCAGGGCCACCATGAGCGCAGATAAAGGGGGCATGCTACAGCTATTCTAAGTAAGTTTGCAAATAATTAGTGCCCCTAGATGTGAATCATTTTATAAAAAAAATAGAAATGAAACATTTGTATTTACCGAGAAATTAACAATGATAACTTTCGCGCGTTCGATCAGCAGGATCACGACTTTGAATGTTGATTCCAAGTTTGATTTCCCTATTAAACACTGTGTGATTTCTCCCCAAATTTATAAAAAAATAAGTGCTCCTAAAGAAGTTATAGTGACCAAAAATTCATATTTTAAGAGAAATTAGCCTTCATTACTTTTCCATACTAAATCTCCGCGTATAATCCGACCGACGAGTTTTTACCCCTAGCCCTTTAGTCCTATGTTTTTTTTTTTTGGATATGAGATAATCAAATAACTTCTCCCGCTCTGGGCGGAGTGGGAGGGCGTGTCAGACTCTTACTGACTAAAACCCACCCGTGTTCCTTCAGTTGTCTCTACGTTGCCAGGTACACGGTATCCCTTTCAGACTTTCCTGCAACCCCGGCAGGCCTATCAGACCCCTTCAGTTCTGCTGACATCTCTTTGAGGCGCGCGTGGAACACACGCGATGCCCGACGCCCAGGGCGTCTCCTGCGGCTGCTAGGGGAGGTGACGGCCTCCCATGCCCTCTCGCTCCGTACCATGGCCTGGACCAGGGCCGGACGCGAGAGATCCCCGCCACCGATCGCCTCCACAAAGACACGGCGATGCTCTGCCCAAGCCGGGCAGACCTCCACCGTATGCTCCACGTTTCCTCCCGCTTTATCCGGAACAGGAACCTCCCGAAACAATCGTGTCCGGTGAGGACCTGCGTCAGCCGGAAGGTGAAGAAGCCGTGGCGCCTCTCTAGACTTATCGCCACAATAGTGGCGTGCCCAGCACTGGGTTGCGACAATCGCACTCTCCATCTCGCCATGAGATCCCGCCGGAGCTCTGTCCGCTGTGCCGCGATTTCTCGCGGCAGCGGAGTTACGCCCCAGCGTTTCGCCTCCTCGGGCCACTCCCAAATGTTCGCGAGGACGTTTGCCTCCAGATCCCATGGCAGCAAGCCGGCAAGGACGCTCGCCGCCTCACCGGAGACCGTGCGGTATGGACCGTGGACTAGCCGGGTGGCCATGACCCTCTGGGACGCGTTCAACCGGCGGGCTGGCCGCCGCCTCAATGAACGCGCCCACACCAGTGCCCCGTAAAGGGCCATGGACCGCACGACCCCCGCGTAAAACCTCCGGCAGGAGGCGTTTGGACCCCCTAGATTGGGCAGGAGCCGCTTCAAGGCAGCTCCCGCACGCTCCAGTCTGGGAGCCAAACGTCGGAAATGCTCCACGAAGTTCCACCAGCTGTCGAGGACGAGTCCTAGGTACTTCATCGTCGACTCGACGCCGATGTGACCCCTCATACCATTATTTGGGAACCCGACGGTGGCGCGTTCCGAGGACCATGAGAACACATGGCCTCGGACTTGTGCAGGGCCACCTTGAGTCCCAATTGCCGAAAAACTCTCACGAAAATGCTGAGACTAGCATTAGAGTGAATCTATGAGCCTCTTCTACGTAGGAATAATTATAGAAATAGAGAGTATTAGATCCCTTTGAAAATGGATATTATTATATCAGCAATTCCCATTTGTTTATTTGAAACTGTTCCTTTGTAGGCATAAGCGTCTATTTCGGTTCTTGTGCCTATTTGATGAGATTGAAATGCGAGTGTTCGGTATTCGGGGTGTTGGAGTTGCTTACTTAACTAAATAATCACGTTTTCGATATTATTATTATATTCTGTGGACTAAAATAACATAACGCTTGTAACCACCGAAGAGACCTTTGCCTTTCTACCTTTTAGTAGGTAGGTACACATACATTTCGCCAGTTTCTAAAACATCCCATATTTATCGGCTAGCTATACAATAATATTTAAATAAAACCCTGTCCGATCCGTGAGGGTGTTGTTAGGTATCGTCCTGAGAGTATACTTAGTGGAAACTGTAAGGAAAAAAAAAATTGCCACATTTTTTTCAATGAGGAATTTTACCGCGTTTTTACAATGGGCGCGGGCGGCCCTCGTTTAGCGGGTGTCTTCACTTATGACCCCTGTTGAAAATTTGCTAATTTTTAATGGATTTGGGGTAATTTTCGTTCTAAAAATGTGAATTTTAAATAGCAATAACTTTTTAATTTTCAATATTTTTTTTTTACTTCTTTGTAATGTTATTGCAGTACCTATATGCCCCTTTTGGATCGGACAGGGTTTTTCTTACATAATGCTGAGAAGGACCGAAAAATGTATAAAACCAATCTCTATCTCCATTTCAGGCTGTTCCAGATACACACATCAAAAGTCTCTAGGGATCAAGAACGTTTTAGAGTTGGAACGCTGGAATTGAGGATTATTATTTTAACTTTTTTGGATCGTTATTGATTCTGTTTTTAGTAAATTTCACTATTTAAATAAAGAATTTTCTTTAAATTTTGATTAAAAATAGAAAATCAACTGGCAATCAGGATTCCTATAAAAGTGGAATAATTAATAAAAGCAACTAGAATCAATTATTATTTAAATGTTGACGTTCAAAAGTGCCTTTTTGTGCCTAATTGAAATAAATTATTTGACTTTGACTTTGACTTTAGTGTGTAATAGCGTTTTTACAAAACCAGTACAATTACTGTATCGAAACTGAAAAAAAATACATCGATATGGAGCGACGACATCATTTGACACGAGAAGAGATGATGAGAGCCTTCGGAATGTTGCAAGCTGGTTTCAGGCAACGCACTGTGGCTGTCGCTATTGGCACTACACAGACCGTCATAAGCCGCCTCTGGACACGCTACCGTATCACGGGCAGCATGGCCGAGCGACATGGAGGACGATCTCGCATCACCACTCGCAGACAGGGCCGGTACATCCAAAATACTGTTCGACGGAATCGTACCATGACCGCCATTGTGTTGGCTACAAGGCTCCACAGCTCTTCAGGCTTGCTGATAAGCGACCAAACCACCCGAAATCGTTTACGTGAAGTGGGTCTGCGTTCCCGAAGGCCGCTGAGAGTTCCACCTATATCACCCCGCAATCGTAGGGTCCGTTTACAATGGGCTCGCGAACACAGTAATTGGGAGGAAGAAGACTAGCATTGTGTTTGCTTTTCCGATGAATCTCGTTTTGGTATGAGGCCGGATACAAGACGTACTCGAGTTTGGAGGACCTCTGGACGTCAAGAACGTTTGAAATTTTGTCAGGAGGTTCATTCATATGGAGGGGGAACAATAATGATTTGGGCCGGTATTTGGATCGGTGGAAGAACCGAACTCATTTGGATCAGGGGCAATGCTCAGTGCTCAGATTTATGCGGAGAGGATTGTTTCAGACGTGATCATCCCTTTGCGAAGCCGATTGAGTGATTCGTTTCGACTAATGCACGACAATGCACATCCACACACGGCTAGAGTCGTATCACGCACTCTTGCCGATGCTCGCATCAACGTTCTGCCGTGGCCTGCTCAATCGCCAGACCTCTACCTAATTGAGCACGCATGGCATATGCTCCAAAGAAGAGCTCTGCCGAGTATGGATGCCGTGCATACCCCACCTTTTATTCTTGTTAGAAACTTTCACTCTTACCCACAACTTTTTGACTTGTTAGAAAGAACGTGGGCGGCCATTCCTAAAAGTGATTATGATGAACTGATTTTAAGCATGCCAAATCGCTGTGATTATGTGATTCGTGTCAATGGTGGAAACAAAGTTTTTTTTTCTTTTTTACAATAAAAAATTAATAAATCCTCTTTTTGTTTTTTTTGACATTTAATTGACGACATTAACTTAGGTGGTAATTTCCCATTGTGGTAATTTCCCAAATTGACGACATTAACTTAGGTGGTAATTTAATTTCTTAATTTTTACAAAATATAGGGATAAGTTGTTAACTTAAACATAGGAATTAAAGTAAGAAGAAGAAGTCAGGAAGACTAAATTTGGTAAATAGGTATTAATTGGATAATTTTTTATAGTAAAAAATGTACCTACTTGATCCCTAGACACTTTTCATGAGTGTAGTATAATGGAAATACGAATGAGTTTTGTTTACCTATTGACCTTATCCTTGGAAATAGGTAGCTAAAATGGTTTCGTATTAAAAGCCACTTGAAAGTTGCCATCATAGATAATACACTTAGTTGCCATGGCAACGGTTGGTGTCAACGAAACGTGCTCTTTGTATAATAGTAATTCCGTTGAATTCATTCATATAATTCTGTGCTGATTAGTGTGTAACTAAGTGAAGACTGTTCGCAAATATTTCACGAAATGTCGGAGCAAATGAAGTATATTGTGAAAGAAGTAAATGCGTCTTTAGGAAGAAACTATGACCTGATAAAATTCGACGGATTGAACGAGAAGCAACTTTTGCAGTTGCTTGTGGATCTGTTAGTGAATTTCAATGCTGGAGAGAAGGCAAGTGTAACATAATAATTAAACATAGGTACCGTAGATTATCACACCTGTAGGTATATCTTGGAGGATAGGAATCTAAGCTAGCAAACTTGGAGCTGGAGTGTAGGTCGGTAGGTACCTCTCCACTTTTCACAACAGAGGGCAAGACTTGCCTACAGGGACCAAGTTCAGAATCTGGGCGCTAATGAGAATTACTACAAGTATTTAACACCTGGGTACCTACTGGATGAACCTAGAAACACACGAACGACCCAATTTGCAATCATTTGATCAGCGATGAGCAATGACGCAGTAGCTTTTAATAAACAACTTGTTACTTAGTTTTACGCATTTAAATAATAATTATCTCTTATTATCTTCTCCTATTAGTCGCTGAAATATAAGAACCTTACCTGAATAATGCTAGCACTTAATTGAGATAGGTATCTACCTACTAAAATTTGATAGCATCCGTTTAGAATTTCCAGCCTACCTATTTATATTGATACATTACGTCTTGTTCTTGAATATCCTACTTATTATAACAATTTCGCCAAAAATAGGTTCTGTTGTAAAAAGATAAGTGTAAGGTCCCTATCTACTATGCACTAGAATTGGTGCCAAACAGATACCACGCAAGTTTTCGCCCTTCTAGCACTACTTTTTCAATCCTATCCATATTAACACGTTCAGTGCCGGGAGCCCTCCTGGAGGGTTCACCTAGTCGCATATGGGTTGCCGGGAGTCCTCGCGGAGGGCTCATTTTAAATGTAGGTTTCACTTAGCGAATATAGCATTATAAGCTGTGAAAATAAAATCTGATTTATATTTTAACAAGATTTGTTAGTATATGTGTTGGTTTTAAAATACAAGCATTTTTTTTGTTTTTTTTTTGCGGTTACAAATATTCACAAAAAATTTAAGAGGGTGGAAACTACGTTTAGCTACAAGACCCCCTGATAGCACTATTTTACTTCGTTGTACCGAGTTTTATAACGCGGTTTTAAACCTAATGCCGTTGACCGCCCGCAAGCAGTGGTTAACTTTAGCGCAGCCCATCCGGAGGGTTCACTTCCAATTTGTATGGCGGCATGGCGTATGAGTTCTTATGAAAATGGGTGGAGTCGAAAGTGTTAAGCAGCCGAGTGACAGCGCTCGTATCGCCTCCGACACCCGTTCTACATAGCCCAAGTTTTATGGTTTTCTACCATTGTACGGTTCACGTACAATTTATGAAACTGCGTACGCAGCAACCTACTTTATTTATTCACTTATAATAGCTTTAAACATATTTTTAAGTTAGTTGACAAATTTATTACTACCTACTATCGCGAGCACTGCGGATTAGCATCCAATCTTTACTTGTAAATCGGGCTACCTACTTAATAAACTTTCGAGTGTTACTAGAATCTGTGGTTTCCGTCAACTCACCTAACTCGTCGAGCTAACTCTAACTGCTTCAAATGAGCGAACTATAACTTATTGTACAAGTGTAAGGTGCCAGTTACTTCCGGACCTTACAACCATATTACCTACTTATTTTAACCTGCTAGTTTCATCTTCACAGTTAGACGTAAACGAAGACGACACCGAGACTGTGTCGCTACGTTTGCTAGAGATGTTGGGCAGTGTGAAGTACCAGCCTCCGGGGGGTGTGGAGCCGACGCGGTTCAGAGCGCAGCTGCTGGCTGGCGACGAGAGGACCATACATCATGTGCTGCACTGGCTCTTGACTAACAAGGACCAGGTCAAGAACACGGCGTATCTGGCTAAGTAGGTATTTTAATCCAGAACTTAGGTAGGTACTCTAGATTCAACTCTACGTTAAATAAAACACCACTTGTGGAATAGGATAATAAATCTTCCTAGAATTGGAGCTACTTTTTACATTATTATATTTTACTCTTCTACTCTCCGCCTGACAGCCCGCGGGGCTGACGTTTTTTTTCTATTCTTAATATAAATTAAAAGGTTTATTTATAAACGTTGCTTAAAGTTAAGTGACGTTCAAACGTCAAAAGTAAAGTAGCGACTGTTTAACCATACAGGTTAAACAGCCTAACAGGATAGCAGGTTATACAGGTTATTTAATTTTAAGGGAAAGAAAGAAAGAAAGAAAGAAAATAAATTTATTTGACTCAGATCAAGGCACACAATATTCACACAAAAAACAAAGCTAGTCGGTCATTCTTCCATACAAACGTAGTATGGTGATTACTCGTCTGTTTGACGGTGTACGTTCATAACTAAAAAAAATATCAATTTGTCTTGTCATTATCTAGCCCTATATGGAAGCAGAATTGGGAAAAAATATTGCTTTAGAAGTTATGAGCGTCGAAACTTCCATATTTCAACACTAATTTTAATTCGTCTTTGGGCGTAAATAAATAACTTATGTAGTAAGAAAATGGCAAAATAGTACCGTACAGGGATAGATAATTTATTCAAAAGTTCAATTCATTATATTTTGAGTACATACATCCAGTGGATTTTCCATAATATCTATACGCCCAAAGGTCTGTTCATGAAATTTTATGCGCTCATTTTTGTTGTAAATCATCGTCTATTTCACTAAATAAATAAATAAATATATATATGAATAAATACAAACTAGACAAATAAATATTAAATAAATAAAAGTAAATAAATAAATATTAAATAAATAAAAGTACATAAATAAATATTAAATAAATAAAAGTAAATAAATTAATAATTAGATTAATTAGCATGCATATTAGTCACGCCCACCATCGAGTTCGAGCCGTCGACTAATGCAACCTTAAGCAACTTTTATAAATAAACCCGTTAATGTTTGTCTCGTAGGTATTCATGACATCTTCTTGAACACACTGAGGTTTTCTTCTAAAACGGAGTACAGCCTTTTATTGCCAATATTATAATAAGTAGGTATGCTGGAAGAGATTCCTTTATAAATAAGCATCACGTTTGTACGTATTTTACTGTTCCTTTCTTCCTGTCTGTTTATATGTGTGTACATAAACGGTTAAATAAATAGATAAATCTAGATATATATAATAATTAGATAATAATAGAAATCTTGTTTCAGCTTAATCTACGAATATCGCACTATATGATACTTTGTACAGTTAGTAACAAAAGTCTTACTTAGGAAACAATTTGTGACATTTATAGATACTCTCATAATATTGGTGTCCAAAGTACGATATGCAAGTTTTTATTTCTTTTTCTGTAGCTTTTGATAATGTTCCTACCTACTTTTGTTGCTGGCTGTACCAACTAGGTACCTATATCACGGGCTATTATTTACCGAAAGCTGTTCGGGATTCGGGTATATTCGGGAAACCGAATTAGATACAGTTATGGATTAACTGGAATCGGTACGACTGACTTAGGCATTACGTGACCAGAACATAGAATGAACTAACCTTCCCTCTCTTGTAGGTATATGGTTTTGAAACAAACAGCTTTCCTCTTTTCTTCGCGGATTATTTGGTTTATGAGGTGCGTACCAAAATCGAAATCAAAAGTAATTTATTCAAACAAGGCTGAGAATCAGTACTTTTTGAACATCAAAATTACAGAGACAGTCGCAGTCCCACAAAACGCCCGTCCTTCTACTTCCTACTTACCTAGCACTGCCTTCCAACTTATTATACAGGGTGGCAGGGACATCGATGCGAAAACTGTTACCATGGATTCAGTACATGATTCTGAACACCCTGCGTCGAAATTATTCGTCGGTTATTTAAAAAAAAACTGCTGTTTCATAGAAAAGTGCAATACCTACGCAGTCAAAATGTATGGAACAGCAGATATTTTTTTCAATAACCCACGTAAAACTTCAATGCAGGGGGGTTCAGAACTTGGGCAGAGCATCGCCGTGTCCTCGTGGAGGCGATCGGCGGCGGGGATCTCTCGCGTCCGGCCCTGGTCCAGGTCATGGTACGGAGCGAGAGGGCATGGGAGGCCGTCACCTCCTTCTGCGAAGCAGTAATGCTCGCGAAGGAGGAGGCAGAACGCGTGAGGGAGAGGCAAATTTCGCGCCCTCATGCCCCTAGCCGCCGCAGGAGACGCCCTGGTCGTCGGGAATCGCAGGCCGATTCCCAGCCACCGTAGGCGCGGGCTTGCGGACGGTGAGCAATGGGTAGCTCGCCGTCCGATAAGGACCAGTCCCGGGTCGACGGCGCGTTGTGTTCCACACGGGCCTCAAAGAGATGTCAGCAGAAGTGAAGGGGTCCGTTAGGACCGATGCCTGCCTGGGTAAAGGATAGTCCGAAAGGGATACTGTGGCCCCTGGCAATGTATCGGCAACGGAAGGAACACGGGTTTTAGTCAGTAAGAGTCTGACTGGCCCTTCCGCTCCACCCAGAGCGGGAGAAGTTATTTGATAATATCCCATCAAAAAAAAAAAGAAAAAAAAGGGGGGTTTAGAATCATGTACTAAATCCATGGTAACAGTTTACGCGTCGATGTCCCTGCCACCCTGTATAGGAAGTGTAGGGATATAGGTCAAACACAAACCTATTCATTATAAAATAAACCTACTCATAAAAGTCGTTGGTCGAAAGATTCCTGTTATGGAATAAACAAGTCATTTCCTTTAAGTGTCGTGATAGACGATAACGGATTACTTCTAGATCAGTAATAAAGACTAGGTAGCTACCTAGTGGCAGAACATCTCAGTTCTAGGTGCCTAGTAGGCAGGACCGTCTTAACTATTTTGGGCGCCGGGGTGCGAAATTA
The DNA here is from genome assembly GCA_949128155.2 of Xanthia icteritia. Lineage (NCBI taxonomy): Eukaryota > Metazoa > Arthropoda > Insecta > Lepidoptera > Noctuidae > Xanthia > Xanthia icteritia. Next base: position 9,556,324 of record OX421941.2, read on the forward strand.
CGCCTGCACCCACCAGGCAAACGAAAAAAAAAAAACTTAGTTTTGTGTTCTAACTGTGGCTTTTCAGAATTAAGATACAGTAGGATGCAAAGCGAGCGAAGCAAGCTCAAATACGCCTGTTTGTATGAGGCTCAATGAAGCCTTGGGCAGACTGGCGTGACGCGACTCTAACAGAATAATTACCGATGTCGCGTCGCGCCGTCTCGTCGCGCCAGTCTGCACGAAGGTTGAGGCGTATTTTTGGTAAACAATATTGGTGCCTATATTTTTATAGGTATAATGAATATTTGATAAGTAATTCTTAAAAATTGTGATAACGCATGGTATGTGTAGGTATAAGGCGATCGGCTTGCGCCCCCTAAGACCCTGCGCCCGGGTGCTACCCACCCCTTGCGCCCCCGGGTAAAGACCGAGACGGTCCTGCTAGTAGGTTATACCTAAGGTCTTAACTGGTCGTATCAGAAAGATGTTGTAGGTATAAGGTACCTATAGTTGTTGCATTTCATGAGCGCACGTCAAAAACTGTAATTTAAAAAAATTGTGTGCCTATTTTATATCCCGCTGCTGAGCAAAGGCTTCCCCTTTTTCCTTTTGCCTTTCTGGCCATGATAAGGTATTTTAACCTTTCGTGTCACATGCCGCGCGCTTCTGCTATACCTACGAGTATTATTGATTGATTTGGTACCTGAAAACAATACTTTTCTAGATATTTAAAGTTGCCTGACATACCACCAGACGTGGCACGAAACAACACTGTTCAGGATCTTCTGGACCTGTACCAAAACTTAATAGACGAGTTTAAAGAAGTCCACAAACGAACTAGATTGCTTCAGAAGGAGAATGCCTCGGAAATAATTAACGACATCAAGGAAATGGCACTTGAGAGAGATATCGGTAAGTTCTTAGATATAAGTAGTAGTTTGGTATAAAAGACACAAATCCTCCTAGAAGATTTTTAATTCGCCAGACTAAAATGACATTTGCTGTCGAAATAAAAATAGGAAGTGTATAGAGTACCGCTATTTGCGGTATATTTGTAGCGCGGCCTCGGCCGGCTAAAGTGCCGTAAGCATTGCATTGTCACTGTCACTTGTTATTTTGTTTGATTGTTGAGCATTGCATTGTCATTGTCAATGTCATTTATTATGATAGGCTGCCGGCTAAACTTAAATGTAGCCATAACCCCTTGGCTTAGCAAATGAAAATGGCTGAAAGGTAGGTTAGTATAGGTTAGAACTGTGACTACACAACGCACGAGCCGGGCGAGTGCCAGCGTCCGTTTAGGCACAAGAAAATGTAATGTTTTGGGAATGTGGTGTTTTACATCGAACTTACCTCAACAATGAAACAAAATAACAAGTGGCAGTGACAGTGATAGTGACAATGACAATGCAATTCTTACGGCACTTTAGCCAAATCGAGGCAGCGCCACGATTATGCCGCTAACGGCACTTTATCCGAGAGGTGTATAGAGAGCCGCTAGCGACACTCTATACACTGCCATTAAAATAGCCTAGTAAATATTCTGGTAATCGAGTGACTCTCTCCACCACTAGGACCACTGAATCTTTCTCTGCAGGAGGACCTTCATTGTTGTCGTGTTGTCTCTGTAATATTAATTATTTATTGTGTTATTTAAAAAAAAAGTTCGCAGCTGTCATTTTGGTCTAGCACATTAAAAATCAGAGTTATTCTAAGATAGATCTAAGATATTCTAAGTAAAAGCTTAATTCCCAACTCTACTTATTTTAGTCAAGTTTTGACACATAAAGAAACTTTATCTTGATATGTGACTTACGTTATGAATGTCACCGAAGAACTTTAAAGTCTCTGTTGTAACTGACATTGCAGTGATAAAAAGATTAGAAAATGTGCAAGTTAATTTAGTGGATGTAAACGACAAAGAGGAGCTTTTAAATATTAGTAGAGCGCTGAGAGTTCAACAAGAAAAGGCTAAAGAACTGGAAAATCAGGTAAAAGAAAAATTAAGTTTTTATTTGGAGCTACTTAATGTTTGCCACAGTTAAATGTGTGTTCATTTTTTATACGAATATTCTTTCAGTTTGATACCCAGCAATCACAGTTAAAAATGGCGACTGATCAATTAAAGAGATATCTCAATGTCATTCATGGGCAAAGTGCTACTCCGAAAACGGTTAATGACGTCATGAAACGTTTGCAAGAAGAAGTTCAGGTAGTTTTCTTTTTATTATATTGTATTACAATGTAATGTAATGTTGTGCTAAATACCTATTGTAATGATGAACTCAATTTTTTTTATAATTCTAGCTAAATAGTTATCTGGTAAAAGAGAAATTGCCGCAAGAGACTGGTAATCTACAGAAAGAACTAAACATTATGCAGACTATCGCCGCGGAACAACACCCCACTCGCTCTGACTTAGTAGCAGTACAGGACAAGGTAATATCACCAACACTACATATTATCCGCGCGTCTGTCTGTCTGTCTGACTGTCTGAGCGCGATAAACTCAAAAACTACTGAACGGATGACGATGAGTTTTGAAGATGTTGGAACAAATCATGCCAACTGGGAGCTTTACTGGCGTATGCCGGCTAAACCAATAGAGTTATATGAAAACAATGTATTAAGGATTAATACATTGTTTACCTGGATTAACACATAGGGTACTTTTAATCTCGGTAGTACGTTCCCGACAACCACGCAGGCGAAACCGTGGGCAAAAGCTAGTGGCAAAAGTAGCTAGACAATCTGATAAGGCAATTAAATAATATGTAATTGGAATATCTTAACAACATTTTTGATGGTCGAATCGAATGTCAAAGGTACGTTGGGAGACCAAAGAAATGCTTACACAAATGTCATAAATAAATGTATATGTGTACATTTTAGTATTCTGCCTTGATCTAGCGTCAGTATTTTAAATGAAATTAATTCTATTAGTATGCATAAATTAATCAGTCACGGACACTAGTTACTAGTTTAATAGTTTTTTAAATTATTTTTTATTAGATAGCAGTAGTCAATGGCGAAATGGAGCATCTAGTACAGCGGAAGTTAGCCACAGCTGGACCTCAAGAGGACAAATTGGCCCCTTTTAGACAACAGGCTGCGGTAATTCGGCGCAACAAGGAGGCTAGTGCAACGCGCGTCCATGAGCTAGCTGCGACTCTCAAAGACTATGAGGCCACACTGGCTGATCTTCAGTCACAGGTATTAGTAACTATTTATATTTAAAACTATTTTTCCAAGGGGTGAGCTACATACATAATGCAACGGAAAACTGACTAGCAATAATGAGTAAAAAAAATGTAAATAAGTAATTGCTTATTCATAATTTTTGACAATCTACTTATGCGACAATTTAATTATACTGTAAGAAGCTCTCCCTACCCTATAGGTACTTAATTTCGCTTGTAAATATTAAGAGCGTTCATTCTAAAAGATGGCAACGTCGCAAGTAGCTGTCAAATATTTATCTGTTTTGATTAATTTGGCAATATTAGAGTATGGAATATGAAATAAGGCTAACTAGTGAACTAGAATATTAATAATGAATTGCAATTATAACACTGAATTTGATGTTTTAGGTGTAAAAAAGGCATTTGGAAAGTTTCCAAATATTTTTTTTACATCTAAAATTAAATATTCGGTGTTATGATATTAATTATTGCAATTCATAATCAATATTTTAGTTCACTAGTTAGCCATATTTCTTCCATACAGTAATATTGCCATATTAATCAAAACAGCGAAATATTTGACAGCTATTTGCGACGTTGCCCACTTTCAGAATAAATGGTCTTAAACGTCTTACAATATTATGGTGAGCTTGAAAACATAAGATTCTAACAGTAACATTACCTTTAATGCAATAAACCCGAACCGAAATATCATTTCGCTGTCTGAATTACCAACATATATTTTCTCTATACATTTTCTCTCTAACGTTACTTATCCATGAGCAAAAATTGGATAGTATTTCGCAATTTTTGATAGGGCGGCGGTGAACGTTGATCAGGATTTAATCGAAATCGAAGCCTGTTGTCGGAATGTTTCGAGTGCGACACGGCAATCAGATAAAACATTTTCCGCCATTCCAAATAATCGGTCATTATGTCGAGAAGCCGGAGTTTCCATTGAGATAATGCGCTATTTCCTTTGAGATCGATATAGAAGAAAATGCCTTTGTCTGTCTTATCATTTATCGTATTATATATATTTTTAGGTGACGTGGCGTCCTGTATCGCTTTTTTGCTTTCTCTCTTTTCATTTCGCAACGTCATGTTTTTAATAAAAAAAATCGCCACTAACAATCAAAAATATTTAATTTAACATTCAGGTCAGACAACTCTTGGGAGATACCGTCCTCAGAGGAGAAGAATTAAAGAAATACGTTAATTCCCTACGCACAAAGAGTACTGTGTACAAAAGGCAAAGAGCCAATCTCTCTACGTTCAAGGTAAAGACGCATTTTGTTTGTTACAAAAGCTTGTTTATTTTTTACTGTTGCCGTTAATGTTGTTATTCACTCTGGTTTGGGTCACAGGTCGAGGCGAGTATCTTGGCTAGAACGATACATATCATTAGCGCTGCTGATCCAACTGTCGAAATGGCGCTCCTGAATCACAAGAAATTAAAAATAGAAGACGAAGAAACAATGGAAAAGAATCTAGATAAATCTGCAGATCTAACCAAAAAGTCTTTGCATGATTTGTCTCAGGTTAGATACTTTTACTATTATTTTATCCTATTTACGGAGTATTCATTGGGTAAATTATACTCAAAAATATTTGAACACATACCTACTGGTATGTGTTAAAATATCGTTTTACATAATGTACTCGCACGTAAGTAGAAATTACAAATTCATTCGTAATAACGTTTATTTATAGCTCGTCGCTCAAACTGCTCAAAAGTTATCGCAAGTTCGGCAAGAAATCCAGCCACTAGCTGACAATATAAAGCCTGTGAAGGAAGAGTTTCAAACAGTCCAACAACAGTACGAGCAGAAGAAAAGGGTTTACGAAGCCACATCCATCAACATAACCTCGCAAATGGAGCCTCTCAAGAATCAAGTAAAGGAGTTGACTGACCGGCTGAATAGCAAGGAGGATGAATGGAAAAACTTACTACAAAGAATTACAAAGGCGGAAAGTTTGCAAGAAGTCGTAATGTTTGAAATGAAAAATTCAATGCAGTCCCCTAGGAAACCCTCCAAAATGGAGGCTTTGAAGAAAAAAGTTGCTGACACGGAACAAATTGTGAAGCGTTTAGAAGAGGTTCAATGTTTTTATGTGTCAGAATGTAGATACTGAACATTTTTCTCAATGAAACGGGTTTTACGTCATACGTGACTAGTTTATTATTGATTGATTAATTACAGATTAAATATCTGACTTACAAATCTGTTTAAATTCGTTCACAAAAATCTTGAATATCAGTTTGTATTACTCGCATGATTCTATTAAAAAAAATCCTTTTTGTTTTTCCACGAATTAATGTTTGACGTAGACTTATAATTTCAGGAGCAACAAGCCATCAGTTCTCGTCAAGGGGCTGTGGAGGAGCAGACGAAGTTGTGGGAGAACACTCTTCAGCTACTGCGTTGTAAGATGCGTGCGCGCAGCGAGCCGGCCGCGCGACAGGGACGCATGCACATCACGCAGCACTCACAGATGCTCACACTTACTTAAATGATCAAAATGCCATACAAGCATTGTATTGGTTTTTCGCGTGCTCGCACATTTTTTTTGTTTATAGCGTTTAAAGTTGCAGTAGTCGCGAAACTACGACTTTCGCGACTACTGCACGCGAGTATTATCGCTACAAAGTTTTATACATGTGTTTTCACCGCTACCTGTGTTTTCTAACTCTGTAACGGGACAGTTCTCGTATCTATCTCAATTTATAATAACAAAGGAAACGCGCGCCAGAACGTGGCCACCTGATCCCACCCTTAGGGCTAGTTTCTCGAACGAAAATTATCTCAAAATTAACGCCAAGTGCGCGTAAACTGCTGTGATTGGTTGAATGCTTTATCAACAGCCAATGGTAGCAGTTTTCGCGCGCTTCACAATGTGTCACATACATTTTGCGACAATTTTCGTTCGAGAAACTAACCCTATGTTTGCTGTCGTTACCGAGACTGAACTCTGCAGATGCAGAGCTCCTAATGGCCGCTACCAGCGCAGCAGTTTTTGCGACAATTTTCGAGAAACTGGCCCTAAGTTTGCTATCGTTACCGAGACTGAACTCTGCAGATGCAGAGCTCCTAATGGCCGCTACCAGCGCAGCAGTTTTCCCGCGCTTGACAATGTGTCACATTAATTTTGCGACAAGTTTGGTTCGAGAAACTAGCCCCATGTTTGCTGTCGTTACCGAGACTGAACTCTGCAGATGCAGAGCTCCTAATGGCCGCTACCAGCGCAGCAGTTTTCCCGCGCTTGACAATGTGTCACATTAATTTTGCGACAAGTTTCGTTCGAGAAACTAGCCCTATGTTTGCTGTCGTTACCGAGACTGAACTCTGCAGATGCAGAGCTCCTAATGGCCGCTACCAGCGCAGCAGTTTTTGCGACAATTTTAGAGAAACTGGCCCTAAGTTTGCTATCGTTACCGAGACTCGACTATTTAGATGCAGATCTCCTAATGGCCGCTGCCAGCGCAGCAGTTTACGCGCTCTTGACTATTTGTCACATACATTTTTCGATAATTTTCGTTCGAGAAACTGGCCCTGAAAGTAGTAGGTACCTACTATGAAAAAACGCTCTTACAGCTTTAAGATCAAAACGGCTCATGAGGGTGAAACATTATTGTTTAAACACGCGTGAAAAATAATATTGTAACGAACCGCAAAGTAACTTAAATAAACTTATAGAACTTCACTTACTGTTAGCTTATAGAGTAAATCGATATTTGTGCCGCTTCTCTTGTCACAAGTGCCTCTAAAAATCATCAAAATTTAGTTTATTCCTTTCAAACGACGATTTCCCATTCTGAAATGGACAAAGGTTTTAAACTTACTACTCGTTATATTTTAGTTTGACAGCACTAAGATGGCACTGAGTTATTCATTTATCGAAAATGGCAATTTAACTATTCTGAACTTGACGTTTTTCACTTAAAATTTTGATTGTAAAAAGCCAAACCTGACTAAACTTGACTATTTTTAATAACGATTAAAAAGGTGTGGGATAAAATTTGGAACCAAAATTCACACCAACACCTCTACTTCAGGTGCAAAAACAGTACTGTATGCTTTTTTCTTTTTTTTTCTTTATATCTCGAAAAAGGTGTGTCCTATAGCATAATAATGATAATTTCCCCCTTTATAAAACCCATAAACCCCTAAAATTCATCGCCAAACTCCAGGGCGCCTCCGGCTCTAAAAAAAATTCACAGGGTAGGGCAAACAAGTACCACGTGGAGTCGCGATGGTCAAATCCGATTTTAGTTGTGTCATCCTAATTATTTTTAAATTTAGAGACTTTTTTGCAGAATAGCTTTAAGATTCTCATAGCCAAAAGGAAGGAATTTTAGTGATAGTTTAGTTCGGTGTACAAGAGAATCGGCGCCATTGTCGTCTAAACTTTTACTACACGTCCTTAAGATTGCAACAATTTTGTTTTTATCTTTAAGTAGTTTTTGAAGTAACTTCTTATCGTCCAACAAAACTTAGTTTAAAGTGATTGAGACTAGATATTTATATAGATAGTTAAAAATATATCTGTTAGGTTTTTCTTTGGGCATATAAAATTACTAATAAAATTCTTTATTGAAGTAATCAGTGTTTGATTGATAGATATTAAAGTGTATTAATAGCTTTCTTATAGACTATAAGAAAGTTAATATACTGTCATTGTAATGTACCTATAAAGTTTGCATAAATTGGATTTTAATTATAGACAAGTTTTACAGCGCGTTCGTCATAACAACACATTAAAACCAAAGTAATTTCGTCTATGTTCGTTCCCATACAATTTACAATAAATTTACATTTTGATCCTGAAATTTTGAACTGAGTAGGTATTGTTAAACAATTAAATGATAACTAACTTCAACATGAACAGTAGGCGTAATACAGGAATATACAGAAATAAATAATTCATAACACGAGTGCAAAAAAGTTGATGTAAAGTTACATATGACATTTCAACGGTGCGGAGCGGGATGCATCGATGCCGGTATCATTTGCAATGCAGATGAATCCTCCACGCTGCCCGCGCACTAGTACCGCTCCATCCCGGGAATAGCTAACGTATTTAAATGAAAGGTGATATGCGTCACATTCACATGAAATTAAAATGCTTTTACTATTTTTTCCTCGGTGTAAATAATAAAAATTAAAGAAGTTGGTGTTCGGTTTAGTAGGTAGATTGGAGTACCTACTAATATAATATATTAATTTATTAAGGTGTGGTAAAAAAGGCTGATTAATATTTATAAAATAAAGTAAAGACGAAGTTTTCCGAAAATTGTAACAGGTAATTGAGTTCCCCATCAACTACTTTATTAAACACCGAAACTGACTTATCATAATGTATATAATTATGTAAAAATTGTAATGTCTACATGAGTTATAGAACAAAAGGGTCGTGCAGAACATCCCGTTAATTAAAAATCAAGATGAGAACATTATTCTACAGCACGTAGCGCCCAAATTACTTTGTCATTAGGTAAATGCCACTTGATTATACTTCTTCTTCAAATATTTTATCATATTCTTTTCTAATGATATACCTATAGGGCTAGGGATAAAACCAATATTAGACTAGGTACCTCAGAATAATTTTCAGCGATGTAGTAAGCAACTTTAATTACTTTATAATTCACAAGACCACGGAGCGTAAAGTTGGCCCTAAGTGTTCGGTAGTCGTGCTTAATTACACACTGACGTGTACAGAATTTTTATTTTAGATACAAACGTTTTCTTGGTAGTGGTGATTTAAGTTTTTGTTTTAGCTCGCAAACTCATTACCAAGCTGTCAGCTGTCTGAAGTAGTTCAACTCCGGTTCAACTTCAGTGTAATGACTGACAGGAGAAGGAAAGTTCGCTCCCGCTGATGGCTGTAGCGAGCTGCCAACTCTGCTACGGCGTAGCGCTACGAGGCTACGAGACGGAAAGTCTACAACTTTGATTTACGGCTACTGAGACTGATACATTACGTTTCCTGGTGGATACTAGTTTGTTTTGTTTCTGCATGAACACTGCACTTTGAACAAAACACATACATTTGCTCGGTACTTCCGATCATAATATTATCCGATGTACGACAAAGTATAATGAAAAATAAATATGAAAATAGGTAGTTGGTTCGCAGTTTAAACTAACAGCATATTTGTCCGCTGGGTCTTCCTAGAAACTTAGAAAGCTAAGAAAATAAGGATAAATCCGCGTACACAGACTAAGGCAAGCCTTGCGGGAGTTCTTCGCGATATAATCAGTGAAATAAATAGCGTCGTTTATTACCATTATCCCGGCAGGATGAGGGCAGCTATGAGGATCACGGAGTCAATTTCTGGGTAAGCATCCACGCGAAACTACATAATGTGTAAGATTTTATAATCATTATGAAACATGCTCGTCTCTTTCGTAAAAATATGATATTCATTAATTACAGTTTTGAGAGAATCTTAATTTATTTCAAATAGTTTTCGTTTTCTAGTTATTCAGAATGGTAACCAAAAAATAAAATAACAATAAATCCGAACCATTCGATAACAATCATGTTAGCCCTAGAGAGGCCTGTATCCACTTCATTAATGTATTCTATACCTCGTAATTGCTTTATCATCCTGAAACTGGTTTCATTCCGTTATATAATTACGTCATAAAAATCTGTAATTTTCACCAGTATTTGACATTAGGTGTCAAAAAACGGACATCCATTAATATGTGATCTTATACCGCTTTCTTAGGAAATCAAAGGTTGAAAGTCATTTGCACGTCATAAAAAGACAAGTACTAACTATTTGTCTATGTGACAGGTAGATTGTGACGTTTCAACCTTAGTGAAGTTTTAATTTAATGGGAATTGTTGCCAAAAGTGATAAAGCACTTACTTACAAGGACGACTATTTTATAAGTGCTTGTCGAATAAATCCTATAAATCGAACCAGTAAAGTATTCCCGATGTAGCACCGCTATATTTATAAGTGAACTCTCAACTAAATAACGCTTTGCCGAATTTTAAAACAGTTTCAATAGTCGCTCTAATCCAGTTTCATTCCACTCGTTTCGATTTATGTGGACAAATCCCTGGGAATCCGATTATGCAGCGGCGAACTTCTCGTGAAGTAATTTCTATTGTTGTTGAATTAAAATTAACGAAGCATTATAATGGTTTAAAAGTTTCTTGTAATGTTGCAAATTAACAATTATTATATTGTGATTGAATAAGAAAAAAAGAAGAAGAAAAATATGTAAGAAGTCGAGCCGAGTAAACATAACAGTTACCCCGCGTCCGAACGTCGCGCGAATACGCGAACGTCGCGCGAATACGCGAACGTCGCGCGAATATGCGATCGTCGCGTCCATATGTCAATTTTTGTTCGGTGAACCTGAACGCGTTGTCGTACAGAGGGCGCCTTCCGGTTTTCCGAACAATAGGACGCAGCCTCACTCTACGATTAGATTTTCATTTCACAATAGACTATACCTACAGTATACAGTGATTCCAATATCCTATTTACAGAATAAACAAATACAATCAACGTGAAAGCATTACCTACTTGCGAATGAACCGATAAGAAAATTACGAGTCAAGTCTCAAACATTGTGCCTACCCAACTAGATAATAATATCTACGACAATTTCTAAAAGCTGAGTTTATGGACTTAAGTTTATTTTGCTTTATTGTATTATATTTTTCTTATTATTTGTTAACACGTTCAGTGCCGGGAGCCCTCCTGGAGGCTTCACCTAGTCGCATATGGGATGCCAGGAGCACTCGGGGAGGGCTCATTTTAAATTTAGGTTTTTCTTAGCGAATATAGCATTAAAAACGGTGAAAATAAAATTTGATGTATATTTTTACAAGAGTTATTAGTATATGCGTTGGTTTTAAAATCCAAGAATTAAAATTAATTTTTTGTTCACGGTTACAAATATTCACAAAAAATTTAAAAAGTTGGAAATTACGTATAGCGACAAGACCCCTGAAAAAACTATTTTACTTTGTTTTACAGTGTTTTATAACACGGTCTTAAACCTAATGCCGTTGACCGTCCGCGATGATTAACTTTAGCGCTAAAGTAATGCCGGTAATCCCCCATGACGGTTCACTTCCAATATCTATGGCGGCATGGCGTATGAGTTCTATGAAAAGTGGGTGGAGTCGAAAGTATTAAGGAAGCGGTTATTTATCTTGAGAATGAAACGCCAGCATATGCCTTAAGGGAGGGGTAAGAATACTTATAAACTACCTATATCTTGTTTTCAATTTATCTACTTATATGGGACATTCATCTCGATAGTGCATCAGTGGACCTCTGACTACCAACACAACGAACATAACATCACCGCCATAACATGTCTGCCTGTATTTCCATAGGCAGAGGTACCGCTAATACCTATATATGCACATTTTACCAGATAAGTTGTAAGTGAATTCAGACTACAGACTGCTACCATGACATTTCTAATGGAAATCCTAATAACATATTAACCGACATGGGAATCGAATCCACTCCACGCGCACTAGTTGCATTTGTGTCTATTTGACCAACGAGGTATAACGTAACTGATTGTAGTAAATAAAAAAATGGAACGCCCAAGATTTATGCAAATAAAATTGGTAATAAGTTTAAACTGAAAACATATAGCTTTCATTAAAACGAGCAGCTCATGTCCAATTTTGGAGAAAGGTAATCCACCAATTGGCGAGGAGAGCGCTGATTATTGATGTGCAGCTAACTTCACGCCGGGAGGATATCGAACGAACATCGCAACGAGGCCATCAAGATGTCCAAAAATATTTCAAATTATTAGATGGGTTCTATTCAGACCCTTTTGTAGTAGTATATATAAAATATGATGATATACATAAAGTAATCGGTAAAACTGGATGGAGCAAACAGAAAACAGACAAATGGAGACAGTTGGAGGAGGCCTATACCCAAGAGGGGCCATCTAACATACTACCTATGTAATATTTGTTCTTGTTAAAAATTATGTTTTGGAAATAAAGAGGCTTTATTAAAAATATTTAAACATATTTTAAATGATAATAGCCTGTCCCTAATAAACCAAGAAACAAATGATTAATTAATTTGATAAGTTTCATCCACGCTGTTCACGTTCTTAAAACCTTTTCTCAAAACTGATGCAAAGCATTTTCCGATCTGTCTAAGTAACTTAAGTATACAGGGTTTTGTATCATGAATACCAATCTAGAGCCACCAAAATCTTGGCAAAAAACAGACTACATTTTCCGCTTTTTATACGACGGAAGTTTCAGAACTAACTAACCGAAACAATATAGTTTTTGTTCGTCACTTGACGGAGGGACGAGGAACGAGAGTGAGACTGTACAAATAGCTCTTCTTATATCATACGACATTTTATGAGGGCAAGGATCTTGTTATTCTTGAGTTTTCCTTAACTATATACATACGTATGCCGTTCTTGTTAAGTTGCGATATCTAACAAGCGTAGTTAGCATATATATGTAATGCACTTATTATAAAGTTTGTTATAAAATACAGTTTCCGAAACACGTAAGTGTTGTTGGTTTTGCAATTGAACTCTAATCGTAAACTTCCATGAGTTATAATTAGCTAGCAGTAAGTTAGCTACATTATACTTCCTCCTTTTTCTGAAAGTGCCCCCAGAGCCTTGTCTCCGTATGTAACTTTATTAGTTTTTCCGATAGGGACAAATTATTATGAATATATATATATTTTTTAACATGATTAAAACATGCACAAAACCGAGTAAAATGTTGTTGCATCGCCATAACACATCGAGAATGTAGCAGTAACAGGAAATATCTAGAGTGGTTTATTACTTATGTATGTTATTTGCAACTACAGGTTTAATATCCGCGCTCCCCAGTGCTGGCCTATCCATTACGCTCGCGACTGGAACCAACATCTCGTGTGATATATCCCGACGTTTCGCAATCTCTTAGAATTCTCCTTCCGATTGTAATTGATTCTGTTTTCATGGATATAAGCTTCGTTTAACTCGAAAGGTTTGTTTCCAGCTTTTTGAAGAAGTTTTTTGTCGATTAATTTTGTTGCGAGTTGCAAAACAGTTTTTAACTTGTAAGGACGTTTCTCGTTTTATAGCGAACTTGTTCTTCTTTTTGTTTATCGGGAGTCAAAGCTTTTTATGGGAGATTAAGTTAAAATGGGACAAATTGTGCATGTTTCATTGGTGGTACCTAAATATGAAAAAGAATGATCAACCTATACTCCATAGGTTTAGGTAGTTAAATAAAGGTAAACAAAAAAAACACAAAAAGACAGCTGTCAAGTGACCGACTAAACGTACGTAATACCTGTCACTTCAGTTGTCATGCTACGTCACAGTTGTACTCTTCAATTTAGCAACGTTATAATTAGTTGACGTTTATAGTTTGAGCTCTTTACAATAGGTAGATAGATTACAAAATATTGTACTATTATTATAAATCTAACAAAAAAATGTGCGCAAGCAGTTACATCTACGAAAAGTAGTTAAGGAATAAATGATCAAGTTTAACATACATTAATTAAAGAGAAAACTATTGTAAAAATCTAAAATAAATTTCATTTGGTTTTATCGTATTTTTAAACAAGAAAGTGTGAACTATAAAAACCCTTTTTACGATTTGTTTCCAGAAGTGGGCTCCTTTCGGCTGTCATAGAGTAATACAAATTATATTCTTTTAAGTTCCTAACTAGAAGGGGACAGGTATTAATATTCTCGGCTTTTGAATTTAGGACCATAAATAACTTACCTATTAGGGTAAGTTTGCGTTAGACGTACCAGAGCCTAAGTAGTCGTACTACACCAATATATGCCCTCTTGTTCATAAAAACTGTCATCTAATGATGTAAAAATGTACAATTTAGTCCCGTTAGTTACCTAAAACAAGTGGGTTACCCGCTGGACTTCGGAGAACAATAGACTACTAACTACTACTACCAATTAGCCAGTATTGTTCGACTGCAAGCAAAGGCCTCTCTCTCCCTTTTCCACACAGTTCTGTCTGTTGCTAGTGTCGCCCAGTCCTATCGGGAGGAGTCAAGCTCCCGCCCGCCATCTTCGTCTTAGCCTGCCGCGATATCGTCGTGCGTTTAGTAGAACAATAAAAACAATCAAAACTTATGATTTTGCTACTTGCACATCTCTAAGCTATTTCTGAAAAGAATATGACGACAAAGATAATGTTTTTGTTCATGACTATTTTCGTGTTTTTCAGACATTCATTTAAGCATAACTAACCCGTATATTTTGATTAAATTATAAACCGAAACCACTGACATAATTTAATCAAAATATAAACTGACTGAAGAGAAAGTTTAAACTTTGAAGGCCTCTTTGCCTAATTCGTACTTGTGGTGAATTCCAAAATAGTAAATTTTGTTCTCAAATATTTTTTTTGAAGATCTAACAATATGAAATAGGTATACCTACAACAGAAATGGACGATAACTTTCACAACATTTAATTCATTTAAAGTAATTTCTAACTTTTTCAGAACTAAGGAATTTTGAGGAAAATTATCAAGAGCCTGATGTACTATTCTAATGACTCTAGAATATAAAGATTCCACTTGATCCTCTTAGAAGTTATATCTAAGTAGTTTTTAATTTGCTTTAATTTCATAAAATAACATCACGCCTTGTTTCCCCGAAGGGTTGAGCAGAGGTGTACCTAGAGTAGTATTTCGCTAGGTATGTTTAAGTTCCATGACATGTCATCAAGCAGGCTGCTACCGAGAAATTCTAGATAGAAAAAACCGGCCAAGTGCGTGTCCAATCACGCACAATGACGGGTTCCGTAGTTGGGATGAATTTATCCTAAGAACAAACTTAACATTGTAGTTGAAAAACCTTGTCTATTATACATTCCAACTGCAAATGTAAATTAAGTACGCACAATATTGAGAGATTTACCATGTTACTTTAAGACCTTAGACTACTTATAGGTTTTCCTTTAATCTGTGAGTAAAGAACCATTCTCTGTATTTTATTCAAAAGTTTAGGCTCAGTAGTATCGGAGGTAAGGGGGGAATATTCAATTTTCATCTATTTTCTTAAATATCTTTAAGAGTATTTATTTTAAAATTATAAAATTTATTTGAGATCCTCACAACAAGCCCTTTCATTTGATATGTCACACGGTACAGTTTGCAAAACTTTTTTCAAAATTGTCCAATTTGCCCCCGAAAAGTGACCCCCATATTTAAAATTAATTAATTTACGTTATATGTCCGTGTTTGGGTCATAGAAATTCATTTGTGTACCAAATTTAACTGAATTGTTCCAGTAGATTTGGAGCAAATTGTGACAGATGGACGGCCAGCCAAACACACAGACGGCCAGCCAAACAGACAGAGAGACATTTTATTTTATTTCCTTTTGAGGTACGGAACCCTCAAAACCACATAACACTGCCCGACCTGGGAATCGAACCCAGCACCTCATGCACAGCAGTTATTTTTTTGTACTGGATCCTATCTGGAAACCTTCTGGTTACGGAAATATTGAAGGTCAAAGTTCCAGCATAATTATATATTACGAAAAAGTTGTAGATGTTATAACTTAGTTTTAACTACCCCACAACTCTTGTACAGTTGCATGCAGCCATAAGCACAATGTTTTGCGTGCGTAACATTGCGCGCTGCCGTAAACAGTGATTTCTCACACCAAAAATAAAAGTCGTTTCCCAGCAATAATGTTTGCTCAGTTTTACTTAGTTTGATAAACAGAATACCTACGTAGATAACGGCTATGGGATGAGTCTTGTTACACCCTGTTTGCAGCTGATAAAGGTTGGCTTCTGGGGGTCTACTCCCTAAGCGTACTTTAACCAAGATGTATCCGGCCCTGAGTTTATTTCGCCATTTCTTCTCAAGGGTTGTCAGATATGAAATGGCAGCTCCATCTAGCTTGTTTTTTTAATATGACATCTAAAAGTTATTCCGATATCCTATTTACAGAATAAACAATTTCATTTCATTTCCGTGTAGGTATCCCATAATGGCCTCCACAAAAATTTCTCTACTTACCACTTTTAGAAAGAAAGAAAAAGTATTTATTGGGACAAGCACAGGAGATCTTAATTAAACTAAACACACACTCATTAAAAATAAAAACAATAAAAATACAAAGTAAAAAATTCAAATAAAAGCAGAAAGTCCTGTGCGAGGCCAAAAGGCTCCTATCTCAGCATCATGCTGCGACATTTAATAATAAATGTCGCAGCGCTGGTATTCTGATAGAGTTTTTAAACTCAATACGACAACATAAAATAATATATGGCATCCAAATCCTAACTAATATTATAAATGAGAAACTGAGTTTGTTTGTTTGTTTTTTGTTGGGCTTTCATGCTAAAACGGCTGATTGGATGAACTTTTGCACATGGGTAGATCATAACCAGGTTAGGACATAGGATACTTTTTATCTGGGTAGTACATACTACCGAGGTGGGAAATTATCCCACGGGAATATTCTCGTGGGATAATTTCCCACCTCCACGCGAAGCCGCGGGCACAAGCTAGTGGGAAAAATGCGCTGCAACTTTTACAAGTAATCGTATACTTATTACTTGTGAAAGTTGCAGCGCATTTTTCTATTAAACTAGTTCTTGTAAGTACTGATCCAGACGGTCGCTTTTCGCAAAATAAAAAAATATTGTAGTAAATATAGTATATTTTTATATACGTATTTTCCGCGTGAAAACTCTTTTCTTACTTATTTCATATGACTTCATAGGGAGTGCGCCAACGATTTTGACATATCACTAATTTCCTTCACTTTCGCATGTTTCTTCAGAGTGGTAAATTAATTATTATCCCCTATCGTTAAAAAAAAACTACATTTTTTTTTTGAACTCCTGTTCATTCTTTGGAGTGGAATTTCGATAGTTATTTCTTCTTAGCGGACGTTGACGTTATATGAGTTTGGCGTGCAAAATAGTGAAAGGTATTTCACGTTAGCAGTTTTGTTCGCTAGTCCAAATTAAGTATGACGGAAATACGTTACTGAGTTGACTAATCGGGACGCCAGTACTGTCTAGCGGCGCTCAACAGAGTCTACAACATACCGCTCGGACCGGGTGTTGCTAAGCAGGGTTCATCGGTGGCGGTCAAGCAGTGAACACGTTAAGAAACTGTCATGCATTCCGAATAGTTGTGTCGTATACCAACAGTGTGTAAATTGCTAGTCTGAACAATTTGATACTATATTTAAATTTTATCTGAACTGCAAACCGTTTTTATATTGCGTACGTTACCAACAATACCCATAGGACCTTGGTTAGAAATCTTGATTAGAAAAATGTCGCTTCTGGGAGTTTGTGGCACTGCCCTGGACTGGTTTACCTCATATCTCAACGATAGAACACAAAAAGTAGTGCTAGGTGAATATTCTAGTGACACAGTGCAATTTGGTGTGCCCCAGGGAAGCGTGCTGAGACCTACCCTATTTATCATATTATATAAATGGACTATGCGCCATGAAAATCCCTCAAGCTAAAATTTTTACATATGCTGACGATACCGCAATCGTATTTTATGGGAAAACTTGGGATGACGTTAAGTTCTCAGTTGAAAGTGGGATTAAAGCTATTGCGAACTGGCTGCAACATAATCTTCTGACGTTAAATATAGACAAAACGAAGGCAATCAACTTTGCTATCTCGAAACGTTCCGCCTCTAACTCTGTAACTTGCTTACAGCTGCACTCCTTTTCTAGCCCACAAAATTGTACTTGCCCATACATCGAACAAACAGACTCGATTAAATACCTGGGAGTCTTTGTAGATAACCGTTTGTCATGGTCCACACATCTGAGTGCTTTAAGGGGAAGAATTCGAAAGATGCTCCGTATCTTTAAGCAACTGGGTAAAATTGTAGATGATTCAATCCTAAAGATGATATACTTCTCTCTGTGTCAATCAGTCCTTAACTATTGTATAATAGTATGGGGCGCGTCTGGTAAAACCTCGTTAGTAAAGGTTGAAAGAGCTCAACGAGCTCTGCTTAAAGTTGCATATGGAAGACCATTCCGGTACCTACCCCACTAATACACTACACCGAAGTGGGAGTTCTTAGAGTCAGACAGCTTTACATCCTATCAGTCACTCTAAGATTTCACAAGACCTCCATGTGCACTTGTATTGTATCAAGTCGAAGGGTACAATGGGAAAAGGTTTGATGCCGTACAACAATCGGTAGAAGGACGTACGGTTTTATGGGACCGCACATTTACACGAAACTCAATAACCGACTCAAAATTCTACAACTTACCCAAATTAAATGCTAAATTTCAGTTACGAAATGGCTTCTTACTCTGGACTATAAAAAAATATATCTATAAAAGTACTGATACATTTATTTATTTATTATTCTATTTCACAAACATCCACATAATTATATACATGCTTCGGTATAACATTCAGACACACTATCAACACTAACACAACTATCTTAATTCATACACCCCCACAAAGACACCATATCACACATACACACACCATTACAATTACACACAACATACATACATACTTTTGTATAACTACTGTTTTCTTTCTGTATTAGTTTTTTTATTTTTTTATTGTATATTCTTTTTCTAATAGATTATATGAAATTAAGAAATTTATTGTAACGTATATAATATACTTCATACATGCATACCAATAAAATGTAAATGGAACGAAGGAGCCTGGATCTCACGACACAGGGAACCCTAGTGTGAGTTCCAGGAATCAACGCACTTGGATGTAATTTTTTAAACAATAAATTATTATTATTCTTATTCTTAGGACGCCCACAGTAGTTAACATATGCCTGATAATAACGAGAGAGACACATAACCTCCTCCGTCAGGTATATTAGTAAGGTACCTATATTACGCTTGGGATGTTTGTTTTGGTCATATTTCTGTACGGTGTTGAATAGACATTCATCGTATATTTTCTCGTAATGACTGTGCCTTGTCGTTGCGAAAAAATATGAGAATACATAAATATTTCTTTCGGGAAGTGTGTGACACATCTTAGTAAGTATAGACCGTCTCTACAAACTCCAAATATTGGTAACCCAGCAATAGTTCTCATATTTTTGTTTGTCCGAGTGTCCAGTCTAATTTACCCTTATCGCAGTAAACAAACACAAAAGATAAGGGAGTAGAAAGGTGATGGCAGGATGGCGAAGTGACACGGGTCATATAAGAGGTTTCAACGAGGGGCGCCGGCGCGGCGGGCACCTCGACCCTGTTCTCCTAATTAGAGCTGTTTCCGTAATTGACTTGTAGACACCCTCTAATATTTTACTATAACCTTTTCGGTACAAACTTGTGGTTATTGACAATTTCTAACTACACACATCAAAAATGTAGGGATCAATTACGTTTTAGAGTATCGCCGCAATTGAGGATTAATATTTAAACTTTTTTGGATCGGTATTGATTCTTTTTAGTGAATTTCACTATTTGAATAATTAATTTTCTTTAATTTTTTATTAAAAATAGAAAATCAACTGTCAATCAGGATTCCCATAAAAAATTGTAATAGCGTTTTTACAAAACCATTATAATTTCTGTATCAGCAAATTTCTGAATCCATATCAGAAATTTGCTGATGCAGACGTTATCATTGGACACGAGAAGAGATGATGAGAGCCATCGGAATGTTGCAAGCTGGTTCCAGGCAAGGTACTGTGACTGTCGCTAGCATCATAAGCCGCCTCTGGACACGCTGTCGTATCACGGGCAGCGTGGCCGAGCGACATGGAGGACGATCTCGCATCATCACTTGCAGACAGGACCGGTACATCCAAAATACTGCTCGACGGAATCGTACCATGACCGCCATTATGTTGGCTACGAGGCTCTACAGCTCTTCAGGCTTGCTGATAAGCGACCAAACCATCCGAAATCGTTTACGTGAAGTGGGTCTGCGTTCCCGAAGGCCGCTAAGAGCTCCACCTATCTAGAGTTCCCCCGCAATCGTAGGTCCCGTTTACAATGGGCTCGCGAACACAGAAATTGGGAGGAAGAAGACTGGCGTTGCGTTTGATTTTCCGATGAATCTCGTTTCGGTATGAGGCCGGATACAAGACGTACTCGAGTTTGGAGGACCTCTGGACGTCAAGAACGTTTGTCATTTTGTCAGGAAGTTCATTCATAGGATGGAAGGGGAACAATAATGGTTTGGGCCGGTATTTGGATCGGTGGAAGAACCGATCTTATTTGGATCAGGGGCAACCTCAACCTCAATGCTCAGATTTATGCGGAGACTCAAACTCAAACAGACGTGATCATCCCTTTGCGAAGCCGGTTGGGTGATTCGGTTCGACTAATGCACGACAATGCACATCCACACACGGCTAGAGTCGAAACACGTACTCTTGACGATGCTCGCATCAACGTTCTGCCGCCGTGGCCTGCTCAATCGCCAGACTTCAACCCAATTGAGCACTCATGGGATATGCTTCAAAGAAGAGCTCTGCCGAGTATGGATGCCGTGTCCCACAACTATTCAGCAGAATTAAACAATGTGTTCGTGGCTAAAACATAACAGCCGTACGGGTCGATCGAAGGTCATGCTATGCTTGCCGCAGTTAATTCATAGATGGGGGGTGACCGTACATAGAAATATCGAGACCCCTTCGTGACCTGGACAGCACGTTAAACCGTTGGTCCCGGCTGTCATTCGTAGTTTTTTGATAGTCGTTACAGAAGCCCATAACTCTAACAACCAGTCTTACCAAGGAGTGTCTTGTTACCCAATAACGGTTGTAGAGGTCGTCTAGGAAGTCGCTCCATGTAAAATACAGGTATTCAGCTGCATCAGGTTAGACTGGAAGCCGACCCCTACGTAGTTGGAAAAAGGCTTGATAGTTTAATTTATTCAGCAGCATTGATTTGTAGTTTAGTGCCTAGGTATACCAGCCGAACAGAAAATGTATGCTGAAGTTTCAAAACCTGTATCTTTTTCCCTCGACCAATATAAAATAATCCCAACAGAACAAATAAATAAACGTGTAAGATTTATTCCTTTTAAGCAGCGGTACAGTTTGATTAGTGTGTTGGCTACGTTTGTGTTATTTCAGCGTACTGAGCGACTATACGTAACGGTTGCCAAGTCCCTCAGTGCATGTAACCGGTGTAACTTTTGTTTTTATTGTTCTGACTTCTGAGCGGTGAGAATTTCCAATAAATGTATTAGCTAGAATTTTATTTATTAGCTGAAAAGTTGGGAAAGTTCACAGAATCTTAGCTTACGTTAATTGTTTAGTTTCTCGTTAATTGTTTTCTTCAGCGCAATTTCATGCAAGCTCGTAGGCTCTAGCGTTGGGCTTTTGGTATATTTTGCAGCATCTGAAACTTTAATACCTACGTTCATTAGCCTTGGCGCGCGGCGATCTAACTGTAGGTACACCTGTCCATTTCAACACGAAGATTTTTTTTGGACCACATCTTAAAAAGACCTTTTGTCATAATTACTGTATATTGGTAGAGCGTCATATTAAATATCTTAACCAATACGCGCGCTAATAAAGAGGCTGTAATTAATATTCGAGCAGAAGAATATTAAAGTCTCCTACTTTTATTAATGGGACTGGGGGAGGGGGAAGGCAGGGGAGCTTTAAACTGTAACCCCCCCACAAAGCTATTTACAATACGTGTATTAAAAGTCAAAAAACGGTTCGTTAATCCTGAAGTACTTACATTACAATATCGGAGATCATTAGCCTTCATTAAATGTTCGTGTTCACGAGGGCGAACCATTGTGGTTGGAGGATGTCGAATATTAACAAGATTTCTGGACTCCATCATCGTTTCCTGATTTCAAGAGGGTATGGAGGTAAATGAGGTACCTCCCCAAATGTGAGGGTTGCGTGTGAGCTGCTATTATTTCCGCCTGAAGCCTCACCTTGCTTGATATGGGAAGGTTGATAAAGAAACTTACTAGTAAATTTGAGGTCGCGACCTTGCTATTCATACGATATCGACTTTCCCATAGAGTTACTCGCCAGTTCGCCACTGTAAAGTACAGGCGTAAACATAACATGAGTGAAATAAAAGGACTCCATCATTTCCAGAACGCCATATTAAATGGCAAGGTATCTTGTAGTGTATGTTTCTTTGATTTTGTAGGTGTATTTTGAAAGAAAATACGATGGAAATAAAATTACAAATTGTTATTTCAAAGAAATTGGCGTCTATTTTGATTTTTAGATCTGTACCTATATTTACGTAGAGATTGATTAGGAAGCTGGTCGGCTCGGCGTCGGGCGTCGGGCGTCGAGCCTCGTAGAAAAGTTATGGGAGCGGCGACAGGCGGGTACGCTCTATTGTGTCGACGGCGGCGGCTCATTTGCACCCGTCAATTAACTGCAATTAACGGCGGTTACGCGCCATTTGCGACCTGCCTTTGTTACTTCCAAGACCAAAATAAAAATGTAATTCCACTTTTAAGCGGCAGCGTCCATTTACGATTTTTATTAAAGCTAAAAGGTACAACGACAAGATTTTAACGAATTTTCGTTTAATATACGAGTAGCCAAGAAAATGATACGTCTATAGTTTATAAAAGCTGAATAAGTACAGTGATTATAAGTTTAATAAAGTTGCAATTAGTTTAGTACCATTACATATACCTAACTTTGGTCAACGTGATTAAATTTTAATTATAATTTGGAAGTAGTGCTGCGTGACTTAGTGAGAGAAAATCACATAAGTACAGCGTATTGCAACGTGAAAAATACTAAAACGGAAACGTTTAATAGGATATATTATAAGGAACTATACTGTGTTGGTTTAGGTAGTAAAATCAAGGTAAACAAATCGTAAAAAGGGATTTTATAAATAAATAAATAATAAATAAAATCATTTTAATTCGGACAACTAAGAGATCCATAAATTATTAGTAACTTAAATTAAAGACGAATTAATGAGAAAACCACCGATCAACTAGACAACGAGACATCGAAACTAGGGTATAATTCTTCTCACAAATTGCCTTATTATGGCCGAGGAGGTATCTGCCGCCACAGCCTTCAGGATGCTATTGTGACGGCCCCTTATTCTGCTCAGAAGTGTGACCGTTTTATTGCGGATATATGGCATGATCGGTATGGTTTACCGCGAACATTTCTGAGGCACTGCAATAACGAGGCAGTCACAACAACATCCTGAAAACATTGTTATATTGGACGCGTAGAACATCCAGCGTCCTTTTCGAGTAGTTGACCAAAGATTACCGGTGTAAAAGCTTTAAAAAGCGTAATCTTAACTTGGTCAGTACACCGAGCAAATCATCGTGCCAACATATTACCCCTGATCGCCAGAGTCCTACCGGCTCTGGCGGTCAATGTCACTATGGTCCCTGAGGTCGTCGGTAAGAAAATGCCCAAGATATTTGAACATACACTCTGCGTATTGGCGTAACGTTTATGGCAAGTTCCAGTGTACTTTCCCGGCACTTAGCGGCTACCCCAAAGACCATGTATTTACATTTTTTTGCATTGTAGATCAGACCATGTACAGCAGCGTAGGCCTCACATACTTTTAACAGCTCCAGGATCGCTCCCGGCGACGGGTCCAGCAGCACCATGTCATCCGCATAACTGATGTTGCAACTAACACCATTTACCCTGCATCCGACACGTATGCTGCTGAGGTCTGCAATGAGGTAATTATCATATAGATTGAAGAGCCGGGGAGACGACAAACCACCCTGCCCCACCCCGCATATGATTCCGAGAGCGCATTAGACCATTTAACACGGTTTGTCTGGCTACGACACCAGACCTGTAATTCACTGAGCAGTTCCATCGGTATACCCCTACTCCTCAATTTACTCCAAAGCATGTCATACAACACAAGATCGAAAGCCTTGGAGAGATCAAGCATAGATGACAGTTTCTTGCTTCAAAATACTTTATAACCAAATTAAATTTATTTTAGAATTTTACGAGTTTCCTCTGTTATTAATGTATGCTATACTTTATCATTATTCTTAAACTACTCTTCGTAGATAACTGCTTGACATTTTTTTTGTTAGATTTAATATTTTGTAATCTGTCTATTGTCTGTGCTATTGTAAAGAGCCCAATAAGACAGGTATTTTAAACGTCAACGAATTATAACATTGCTAAATTGAAAAGTACAACTGTGACGTAGCATGACAACCAGACAGCTCTCTCGTCATGTAGTTTTTTTGTTTACCATTATTTAACTTCTTAAACCAACGGAGTATAGAGGATTACGCGGCGAATTCCTAGTTTTAACTTAAACTTTAAAATAGCTACTAAGCCCGCGTGGTCATTAACGACTGCGAAGCCGACTTAGCGCGCTCTAGTCGAACCACTTGTCGTAATAATATGCATATCACCTATGCCTGTGTGCGTATGGTTGAACGTACCTATCTTACAAACCTTAACAGCGATATCCTTATTGAGAATATCCTTTCCTAAGGAAATTCCTTTTGGCATTATCCTTTAGTTGATCCCTTCCGGGCAGCACCATCATCCTGACTTCAAGATAGCATGGAAATCTTTGGAATTTGCTCCGTTAGAGTCCGACATTACCTTTTATTCATTCCCCGGTAAAGGGTGCATACTTGTGATCAGGAATGTTGAGCCCAGTATGTTGTTTACCGAGCCATGCTATTTTGGCAATTTCAGATCATTGGAACTCTCATATCCCATCCGAACGAGACGATCACATTATTCGTACCCCGCGTTTATACCCATAACATACCTACAAGTTGTGATACTTGTTTTCGACAAGTCTAGTAAAAGACTTGTCAAAAATATGTAGTGTAGAAAACATATGTATGTATCATACATGTATTGATGTTGTTTCAGACATGTATTCTTAAGTATTTTTTCCACCGTTTTGACAAGTTTTGCATAAGCAATGTTAATGATAAACGAAAACAGTAGCCCGTAGACAGCCACCACACCACAGCGACAGTAGTAGAGTACATGTTTATACTTTGGTGTAAATGTGGGCATTCTTATTCTAATGTTCATGTCAAGGAATACGACTAAATATATAAACTTGATCCTTAAAATATTCTGCCAGCCAGTTAAAGACATAAGTTATTCAAGAGTAGAGTGTGATTGAGTTTGGTCCGCAGAACTCCCTCTGCCGAATTTGGACTTAACGAATTTGCAAATGTAATCAATGTTTTGATTCTGCTTGTTATGAAACTAAGTTCGTCGCAAGTTCGCTTTACACATAGAAGTACATTCCTATCTAATTCTTTCATTATCTTGGCGTTGATTTGGTGCTGTTCAATTGCATTTGAATTTAGCAGTACGGCCAAGTACGGCCCAAGGCCACTTGCCGGATCTTGCTGAATATTCGTCTAAAAAACATGGTTGAGATTATTGTCGAATAGGTTCAGCTGTTTAATAGCCATTCTTCAATATGCAAAGACTACTTGATCATAATACAAAAAGTATTAACTAATATTGGCGTTGTAAAAAGTTCATCTTGAAATTCATGCTGATTTTTCCACCGCTCGTGAAAAGAAGTAGGTACTTAGGTACTTACATTTTGAATAAATAAATTCAACAGACTATCTATAAGAATAAGACCTAATGACTAGTAGTTTAATATCCATAGAAGGCAGTTTCTTTGCTGTTATATTCAAGTAAGTCTATCATGTCTCATTTGCAATATTTTAATGTTTGTTTACCTAAACTTATTCGATTGACTAAGAGCTTTCATATTTTTCCTAAAATGAAGCTCATTTGTACAACTGCAACTACTTAGAACTAAATATTTTAAGATGATTATATTTATGATGAGCAAATGAATGGGCACCAACGTTTTATTATTTTCTTTTTCAAGTTTTTTACAAAACTTTACAATTTTCTGGGGTTATGAACCTATCCAATAATTTTGAAATCTGTACGTCTACATCAATTGTCCCTTTAGTTGGCTACATCACTTAGAAAAGGGAGAAAAGAAAATGTAAAAGTCAAGCTAAGTGCACATTACAGTCGCAGCGAGCCACATTGCAAATCCGCGCCGCGAAGCCGCGGCGGCGGCGCACAGTGGATCGAAAATCGGCTGTAGAAGACATAGGATCTCGATTTCTTAAATGTTATTTTTTTTGCTGGAAATGACTTTTGCTGATCATTACTGTTCTATAAAATGTCATATGAAGTAATTGTGTGCACAAATGGAAGAGTTATAATTTTTATAAGAAAAAAATGTATGGAGCTGACATGAAAAATGAGGATATCTCTGGAATCGAAAGGTTGGCCATTATATCCTTGCACACTGTTATAGTACTATTTATTTATGAATTTTTGACATACTTAATATTGCGGCATCACTTGCGATTTTTTTTTTAAAAATCGTCAAAATTAAAAAAATAAAAATGTTTATGATATGTACATTTTAATGCTTAAATATGGTTATGCCAAGTGTAACTTACAATATTTTTTATGCTTAGACCAAAACATTCTAAGAAATCACAAAGTCGTATTACCTACTTTGTGATTTTCATTTGAAATGACATGGTAATTATGAATTACGTAATACGTAATCTTGTCTAATGCCTCAAGTCCACATTAGCTAATGATTAATAAAACTTAATACCTATATACCTAGTTAAAAGGATAAGTACCAAAACAATTTGGGGTACTCGCTAATTTAACAATTAGTGCAGGATTAACTTAATGAAAGTAATTAGATAAATGTGATACCATCATTAGTCAATAATAATAAATAGTCAAACATTGGACTCACAACTTCAGTTCATTTAGAGCATTTCTAATACTAACATCTATCCTACCGTGTCTTTTTACTCAGTGATCGTGAATAATGGAAAGCATTATTACAAATTTGGATTTATTTGTTATTCTGAGCAATCAGGATGCTTCGTCTTTCGATCATGAAATATTGTTCAACACACTTGTTATTCGACTGGGGTCTAGCCTTTCAGATGAAGACAGTGTTACCGTGAAAGAATTTTGTCGAAGATTTACACGGGCAGTTCAAAAGAGATGGTTACGATCCCACAGGAAAAGTGAAGTTTTTAGACGTGATTACAGTAATTGGCTTGAGGCAAATATTGACTGGCCAAACTGCGTGCAAACCAATGTGCTCATTCAAGAATCAACAAGTGAAAATATTTCTACTGAACCTGTACCTGAACCTGTACCATCAACTTCAACAATGAAATCAACTTCAACGATGACAAAAAGATCTCGAAAGCCGTTTGAAGATCTAAGTAACAAGCAGAAGAAGAGGCGATCTGATGAACATATAGGCAATGACCCTAATGAAGTAGCTTATTCAGCTGCAGCACTTTTGAAAGGAGATGGTCGTGAGGATATTGCATCTGTTATTGAACATATGCTCCAAAATCCAGAAGCA
This sequence comes from Xanthia icteritia, assembly GCA_949128155.2. NCBI lineage: Eukaryota > Metazoa > Arthropoda > Insecta > Lepidoptera > Noctuidae > Xanthia > Xanthia icteritia. Next base: position 9,583,869 of record OX421941.2, read on the forward strand.
GCAGCAAAAATCAAGGAAATGTTGAACAAACCAGCTCCTTCAACAATAGTTTCACCAGAAAAAGCACTGGGTTTGCTACTTTCATTAAAACTATCGAAATGGCAATATATCATGTTAAGGGAAACGACTATTCGAGAAGGTTCAAAGGAGATATATCCGTCTTACTATAAAGTGCAAAAAGCTAAGCTACAGTGCTACCCTCCGAAGACATTTGTGACTGTAACGGATTCATTTGCTAAGATTGCACTACAAGCGTTACTAGATTTAACAGTGAACAGAATTTTTGAAACTATTTGTAGTCCTGATGCGATACAAGATAAACAATTGATATTAATATCAAAGTGGGGATTTGACGGTGCATCTAACCAAAGTAGATATAAGCAAAACATAGAGAGTGGTCAAGATGATTCCAGCATATTTATGACCTCTTTGGTTCCATTAAAGTTGACAGCTGACGGTGATACCGTATGGGTGAATCCAAAACCCTGCTCACCTAGGTATTGCCGTCCAGTCCAGTTTAGTTTTGTGAAAGAAACCAAAGACGTTGTCATAAATGAAAAAACTGCAATGGATAACGAAATTGAAGCTCTCGTTCCCTCAAAATGTCATGGACATGAAATTAGTCACAAATTAATGATGACGATGATTGACGGCAAAATTTGTACATATCTGTCTGAAGCTAAGTCAAATGCGGCCTGCTACCTGTGTTTGGCTAAGCCTACAGAAATGAATAAGTTAGATGTCATTGCGTCAAAAACCATTTCTTCTGGTGTGTATGAGTTCGGATTATCATCACTTCATGCCCGCATTAATGTGATGGAATGTCTTCTACACATAGCGTATCGTCTCGACTTCAAAAAGTGGTCTGCAAGAGGAGAAGGTCATCAAGAGTTATTGCATTCACGAAAAAAACTCATTCAAGATCGATTCAAAGATGATCTCAACCTTTTGATTGACATCGTTAAGCAAGGATCAGGCACAACTAACGACGGGAACACAGCAAGGCGGTTTTTTGAATTTCCTGATAAAACTGCAGTGATCACTGGATTAGATGAAGACCTAATACGCAGATTTGCTGTGATTCTGCAAGCTATCACATCTGGAGAGATTGTAGACGTGCCGAAATTTAAAGAATACGCTAGAACAACTAAAAATTGGTACTACATGTCATCAACCGTCCACAAATTGTTGATTCACGGAGGGGACATAATTGCAGAAAATGCTATTGTACCAACTGTAAGTCTTTCGGAAGAAGCTTCAGAGGCCCGAAACAAAGACTTTAGGAGGTTCAGAGAACACCATTCGAGGAAAAAGAGTAGACAAGCATCAAACGAGGATATCCTCAATATGCTTATCGTCTCTTCTGATCCTCTAATTTCTTCCACAAGACCAAAATTAAATGCCCACAAGAGGCAGACATACTTTAAGGAAACAGTAGAACTACTAAAACTTCAGGATCAGGAAGCTCCGACAGAGTTCTTAGAAGTTATATCTATTGTAGAGCCTGATTCTGAAGTGGATTCTGATGGTGACGAAGTATAAAATAAGTTAACTTTTATTGTTTATGTTAGGTTAGGTTAAGTTAATATTTTTTTTTAATAATTTGCTTTTATTTTTAATCATACAATAGTTTACCATTTATTGTTATTGACTAATGATCACGTTTATCTAATTACCCTCATTATGGTACGTATCCTTTTAACAGGTATATAGGTATTAAGTTTTATTAATCATTAGCTAATGTGGACTTGAGGCATTAGACAAGATTACGTATTACGTAATTCATAATTACCATGTCATTTCAAATGAAAATCACAAAGTAGGTAATACGACTTTGTGATTTCTTAGAATGTTTTGGTCTAAGCATAAAAAATATTGTAAGTTACACTTGGCATAGCCATATTTAAGCATTAAAATGTACATATCATAAACATTTTTAATTTTTTAATTTTGACGATTTTTTAAAAAAAAATCGCAAGTGATGCCGCAATATTAAGTATGTCAAAAATTCATAAATAAATAGTACTATAACAGTGTGCAAGGATATAATGGCCAACCTTTCGATTCCAGAGATATCCTCATTTTTCATGTCAGCTCCATACATTTTTTTCTTATAAAAATTATAACTCTTCCATTTGTGCACACAATTACTTCATATGACATTTTATAGAACAGTAATGATCAGCAGAAGTCATTTCCAGCAAAAAAAAATAACATTTAAGAAATCGAGGTCCTATGTCTTCTACAGCCGATTTTCGATCCACCGTGCGGCGGGCCGCACCGCAACGTACGCAAGTAGTTGTTTCAGTGAACGAAAATAAACTGTTTCCACTCCAGTGCAACGCATTGCAATAATCCTCCTAGATCAGTTTCGTACATTTTGTATGAACCATCGCACACTACTGGCGGGCTGCATAGCACCGCAAAACATTAGCCGAAAAAATACGCCTTGTGAGCGATCCGCCAGTACTTTGCGCTGCAGCCTGGTGCGGCCCGCCCAAATGTGCGCGAGCTTTAAAAGAATCCTTTCAGCTGTTAGGTACAATATTTGTCTCCACTCTAATAAATCTTAATTTATTAGATTTTTCTTGTCCCTTTTATTGAAAAGACTTAGCTAACTTTTTCATTTGAAAGGGAGCAGTAGAATTGGTATTTATTTTAATTTCAGTAAGTTACAATCAGTTGAAATATGAAGGGTTCTAAAATGCCATGGATAATTGGAAATTGTCGGGATTACAAAGGAGAGATTTAAAAAAAGTACTTATTGTTGGTGTTAATCTGAATTAAACTGAATAATATGAATGTACAGTAACAAGAGTCGATTAACACTTACTTTTACATAATTATCAACCTAATTCATACAAAATGATTCGATAAATAGATTTTCAGCATTTCATGTAATAGCAATGAGTAAATTATTCCTAAATATCATATGACTTCAGATTTTTTATGAATCTTTTGCTCACTAATTAAGATTAAAAAAAAACTGAAGCGTTAATCGACTTTTGGTGTACCACCTCGACTTTCATTCAATATATCGTCTGATTAAAACAAACCGTTGGTAGTTATTCATGTACCTAAACGCAGTAATTCCCACGGTGGCATGTACAGTGACGTATATTAAGTTAATCACGACATGCGAGACTCCGCTCCATTCACGCGCCTGACACACAGAGGCAACGCTACCGGTTAAATTAAATCCTATCTTGTAACCTTAATGCTCACTTTAAAACAGCCGGCTTAACGAAGGTTTAGCTCGCCTAGTTCATAAAGTCAGGTCTACTTTGTATCTAAACTCTGTGCCTAATGGAATGAGGGTTGTAAAGTTGCAACCCTGGCTACAGGAGCGATATCTAAGTGCTTTTAGGCATTGTCGTTGCTAGTTTACAAAGTTTATGGAATTAAATATCGCATAGGTGAAGTTATAGTGGGGTTTATAAAAGGGTGAGGAAAGGACTGGTATCTATTTTTATACCCACGTATAAAGCGTTTTAACTTGAATGAACTTTATAACCGAGTCGCCGATTGTTTGGTTGTGATAAATGGATGATTATTTGAAGTAACAGTAGGTTTAATTTTTACAAATGCGTGCGTAGAGTCAATGAACTGGGCGTTCATACATCTAGATTTATCTTTTAGGACAGATGGAGGCGTGATAAAAATGATAAAAGACAGGCGTGTATTAGACACCGACATGTATTACGAGATTGAGACTGACTGAGCGATTGGCCAATTTAGAGTCGTGACAGACCGTCCGATGACGCACGAACTATACCGAACGTCATCCATCACCCGCCTAACGAATACTGGATATATGAGACGCATTACTGAAGCCGCCATGTATCCGGCGTCGATTTCACTTGACATTTTAATTTTGATATGGGGTCTTTGATCCGGCGACGTTAGAGGGCGATCCCTGGCGCATGCTATTTGTTATGATTAGCGTCTGTGTTGATACAGATTTCCATGAGCATTAGTTTTAACTGAACAAGTGTAAATTTTAAGTGCCATCATTCATATTCTATGAATTGCTAATTTGTGCTTTATGTTTGCGATAGAGCGCGTTTCAGCAGATGCCTTGTAATGTATGTATAGTAACGGAATGCAAATTATAAGAACTTTAAAGTTAATTTTCATTTGCACCTTATTATTTTCCGACTACGTATTGTCATCATTTTGAATGAAAAATAAAATTCGACAAGGTATCAGTGGGAAAGAACTGAAACTCACTTAAAAAATGTTCGTTCTTTAGTCGTACCTAATGCTTATTTATGTATATCAGGTGGGTTCCCGATAAAACAGAGTTCCATCGGGAACCCACCTGTACTTTCCCATTAAAGACATAGTTACACTCCATATGTATATTGATTCGCAAGACATTCCTCCGCTATATTTACCAAATACGTATTGAATAGGTACGCCATTAAGATTCCGTCGCCGTGACTCCGCCTCGTAAAAGAGATTGCCGACGTGGATAGAATATAAGTCGCGCCGCCGCCGCGCCGCGCCGCGGCGTACAATCACCAACCTACAGACTACAGCCGTCATACGTATGCACATCGTGCCACAGCGTTTTCCGATAAAGTGTTTAGACTTTTCAACATGCTGATTTTCTTGAATCGACGGAGCGGTGGGGACATTTATTACTGAGCTTGCGGGAATTCATTCAGAAACTGATTTGCGATAAAGGGATAATTTTGATGGTAACGTATTTTGTTGGATGATTTCATATTCTTTTTCGTGTGGGGGTCTTAGGAGGGGTGGTGTCGGGTTCAATTATTTTGTGGTGGTGGATTTTGTTTTGTGCTGCCAATTTTGTAAACGAAACAATTGGTCTCTGGTCTCAGAAATGAATTGTAACTTTATTTATTCATGTGAGATTTCATCTTTTCCCTTTTATGACAATATTCGGAGTCTCAACTTCCCTTATTATGTTATATGAACCTTTAAATATGTTTTGATCAGAAGAATTGAAAAAAGGGTCGCAAAAGTAACCAACAAATCAAGAGTCGAAAACGGACAGCAAAAGGGCTCGTCCTTAATACGTCTAAAGTACTCTTTCATTTCCGAGTTGACAGGAAAAAATATACATGTGTTTCCGTTGACTGCATAACAATACGGTTCCATTAGTACTGGAACACAACTGCCAAATGGATGTGGTTCCCGTTGTGTGTACACACAACACAATTGAGAGCGCGGCGTATTGTCAGCGGCGGAACAATATTGTGCACCTTGCGGTAATAACGACCTGCCTTCTGATCACAGATCCACAGCCTCCATTGTGTATTGATTCCGTACCACTTGAGGCCGCTCGTTGACAAAGAATTTCATTCCAAATGTCATGCAAAAAGTTGAAAGCGCCTGCCTTTAATCTCGGCCTATAATTTAATGAAACAGCGTTTCTTTGTTATTACCTAGTAAAGGACAATTTTGGCATCCATTAAAGTCAATTTTCTATTTACGTGATCTACATAAAAATTAGAAACAATTATGTTTGCTACGTTTACGAGTGTATGTACCTACTACATATAATATGTATAGGTTACTTACACACAAACACCCTATCTATATAATATCCAGTAATTGCGTTCGGGCCATGTACGCTAATGTTATAGCACCTATAAAGGCGGCTAGGCTTGCACCGAATTGATGACTCCATCATTATTAAATGATATACAAATATATATATAATTTTTATATGTATATCGCACACCGGGTGCAATAACGTCATAAATGCTAAAATTGGTAAAATGAGTTCTTGATCACAAATTATGTCGAACATGCATCTACATCCGGTGCAGAAATATTATAAATGTAACTCTCAAAATGACCAACTGAGGGTTTTTGTAAGCGCTAGTGCGAGAACGTCCTAATAGGGATGATGACTAAGTTTTCTTTCTATTTTTCAATCTGTAAAACGTTATTTGTTACTTGTGATGTTGTAGCACCCGGTGTGCGATATATATATATATATATATATATATATATATGTAATCACGTTCTTGAAAACGGCTCTAACGATTTCGATGAAAGTTGCAATATAGGGATTTACGGGGACGAAAAATCGATCTATCTGTGAAAATTCGTTTTCACCCGAGCAGAGCTCGGTAGCCCAATGCTTAGAACAGGTAGAAAAATAACATGACAACATTGAATTAGTAAGTACCTACTATCATGGCAGCATGGAATTAGTAAGTACCTACTATCATGGCAGCATGGAATTAGTAAGTACTATACATGGAATTATTATGAATTATACTATTAAATGAGCATTTTCTATTTTCACCAGAGCAGAGCTCGGTCGCCCAGGTACTGATTATTAATTACGCCTAACACACGTTAACGTAAATTACATGTAACACGCTTAGCAGACAAAATGGCAGTTTTGGTAGTTTAAATAACTTCTGGCGCGTGTCAAATTGTCCATCGTCTGTTACAACAACTTTGCAATGCGTGGCTTAACAAGCCGTAGCTTAATCTGGGATTTGTAATTCTAACTAGGGTTAGACGTCCTCGCCTCGCTCGCTTTAATTACTAGCAGAGACTAAGCTTTTTGGTTATTCACTTAGGCGCGTCTATGGTTCGTGGTAGTTAACACTCAAACTTCTTTCTCGTATAATTTATGGGCTGACTTTGCATTGTAATCCCTGGTTGATGGCGTAATAAATTGCGAGATCAATGTGCAATAAATCAAGATTAGAGCGGTTATCTTACCGTATCAGCAAATAAATTGATAAAAAAATAATAGTACCTGTATCACGTAGATAAATACGTTGATGTACAACTCTAATATTTATAGCTTTTACCTATTTCCACTGAGCGTAGTTTGGTCTGTTGACAGCTTAATACGAATTTCTTTGTTTAAATCATTTTTCAGCTGGTGGAGTTCCCTGAGATCTGTAGTGCTATTCTGTAACCATCTCACCGTGAAAACTTAGGTGAAGTGAGCTGGGAGTGAGCTGTCAGTCAGGTGGAATGACAGCTCACTTCAAGCTCACTTCACCTAAGTTTTCACCGTGAGATTAATACAGAATAGACCGGCTGATATTGTCTCAAAGGTTTCTAACATTTCTGAACGACTAGTATTTCAAAGACATTTTCGCTTTATTTTCGTCTTATTGACGTTCTGAGTCCATTTACCTACTAGAATTTTCTGTAAGTAGTAAAAAGGTATGAATTTTATATTTTATTTTATGGCTCCTTTTATTTGTATCAACGATGTTTTTTGGAATGATATCGTATGGCAACAATAATTTACATAAAGTACCTACATTTTATTTGACGTCTATATGTTTTATTTTATTTCTATTTACCATTCATAATAAAATGTTAAAAGTTAAGTGGTGTAGGGGCACAGTTAGGGTAGGCGTGTTAGCGTATATGTGTAGCTGTATTAAATACGTGTTACCCACAAAAATAATGTTGATAACATTAGATAACTCTCTGATAAATAATTAAATGAGAGGAAAAAACAACAAAATTAGCGCTCGGGATTAGTTTTTTTAACCACATCCAAAAAGGAGGAGGTTCTATGTTCGTAGCGTATGTATGTTTAAAAAAAATATATGTCCACCGATTTCATTTCTCCGTCAAATTTGGAGCGATTTTGAAAATTCTTTTTTGCTTGAAAGGGTATATTATTATGCTCTCGATTTGACTATAAATTTTATTAAATTGCTTGGATAGTTTTTGAGTTAGCTTCAATAATACCTATTTTCCCCACTTTGTGTATATGGATGCTATGACAAGTTCCTTTTACTGTTATTTACATAGCAGTGGTATTCGAATTTGTGTGGGGTACACAACTAAAAAGTGAAAAATAAAAACTTCTAAAAACAAAATTCAACACCGACTTTGAAAGTTATTTTTCACTTAGCAGTGTTTTTTTTTGGAAGTCAGTTGTTTTTTTTATAATGAGAAAATAAAATAATTGATACTCAAAATATCGAAAGGTTCCGTTTTTCAGTGATAACCACTGAAATACGAAGTTTGTTGTATGAACAATATAGGTACTTACATTAAATACAACATATAAGTCTTCATGACAATTTCGGTTACAATAGTCTCTCTATTAGTGCTGTACTGTGGTAACGCAAATGGGTACTTCAATCCTCTATAGCGTTGTTGGAGCAATCTTAAGATTAGAGGCAGACACATTACATTCGCAGTTACACCGACCAATTAAGTGGCTATAGTGTCTATTGAACGGATTTCGATGAAAAGACAACGGTCGGAAGTGGTCCAAATGGCGTCGGCTGGTGAAACCTAGTCCATTTAGTAGTTCATGAATGTAGGATATTTTTTTACTATGGGCACCATACGAGTAGGTTCAGGGGTGACGGACTCGGAGACATACGTCGCCCCCATCACAAGAGTCTGACAGACTCCTCTGCCTGCCCCAGGGCGGAGAACATCCATAAGGATTTCCACCCAGACAAATAAAAAACGACAAATACGCTCAATCAAGCGGGGGGAGTGAGGGACCACTTCCGACCTAACCTAACCTAACATTTGGTTTGTCTCCGTGGGCCAAGTTTTGTTGTCCATAGTAAAAAAAATATCTTACATTCATGAACTATTAAATGGTCTAGTCATCTCTTTCTTCTTCTTAGAACATAGGATTTATTTGAGGACTTTTATCCCTGTACCAACGTTCCCATGGGATAATGTCCGACCTCCACGAGGGCGAAACCGCAAGCAAAAGCTAGTTTATCATAGCTCGCACCTAATATAAGAAATACATTTGCTCATAATGCAGGATTCGCGTCGATCAATCAGATCGCCGCTCATTCAGAACGGTATAAGGGCAAAGATTGTGGCTACAGACGAGGGTCACTAACTAAAAATAAATATTGAACCTCAAAGAAAGGTTAGCCTAATTACCCGGGGCCTGTGTAATTCCATTCACAAATCGCACTCTTTTACCTTATTATGTCGTGACCGTAAATGGAGATTGGTCTCTCTTTGTTGTACGTACACAGGAGCAGAATGTTTTGTGTTTCACTTTGTCTATATTACATATGAGCGTACGGCAATTTATTTCATTGTCATTTGTATTTGTGGCATTAACATCTGTAGTAAACGTTTTGTTTGTATTTATTTTGGACTTAGTATAGTTTTGACACACGACACTAGACACACGTTAGACACTTCCCTATGTTTTTTATTCTAGTGTATGGCACTCGTGGGTTGCAGCTGAAAATCAGCGTCAGGTGGTACACCTTGTGTTGTCATCTGACATTATGCTGAGCTGAGGCCCTTTTGGCATTATAATAATTTGTTTTCTGTTTTTATAGTTTTAAGGTGTATTTTTTGTAATGCCAATAAACGCATTTTTCTTTCTTTCTTTCTTTTCTACGTTTTCCTTATGAGCTTACTTCACATAGGAATATTTATTTTTAATTCTTTATTATCGGTGGCAAACCGGTAAAACCAAATATTTTTCATGGAAAACACAGTCATTTGTGGTGAGCTCACCATAATCCTATAAAACCATACCAGCGCTATAATATGAAAAGAGGAAATACATCAAACGTGTCTAATTAAATCCTCATTTTACTGTAATCCTGTTATCAGCTACTTGACGTCGGTGACAAACAAATGGAGGGTAGGTATTGAATCATGCTCATTGTTCTATGTGACACGAAACCCGTCTTATATGGTATTACAACCGTATTAAAGATCATTAGCATATAGAGGTATAATCAATGTTGAAACATGAGCCGTTGTCAAAAGCTTTTCGTAAAAATTATTCTGTTTGTTTGAATATTTTAATGCCTATAAGGTGTGTTATCAGCAGTGATCGGAAATAGGTGAGCTAAAATACCTAAAGTTAGACAAAGTGGAGACACTCTAGGACAAAACATTTTTTCGGGACTAATGTCCCGCCCGGGTTTCGGAACATTACTTAAGTGCAACTAAAATTTATGAAATGAAACAACTATCAAATTCATTTCTTGATTCTTTTTTAAAAAAAAAGAGTATGCACGATGTTTTTTTTTTTTTTTAAATATAAGTAATCTCCTTATCTTCGTTTGAACGATGTAAGTAAGCGCGGAAGTTTATGTAATTTACATACCAGCTTTAAAATTATAAAACTAACAAGGTAAAGGTAAAAAAAAAAACAATTTTAAAGCTTTTCATACCATTTATTCATTTTGTACAATTATTGGAACTAAACGTAAACAGAAATCAACCTCAATAATTAAGAAAGTCGCCAATCTAAAGACTCAGTCAGAATACTATTTCCGTTGATGTTGAAAGTTGTCCCTTAATCTGAATCGGTACAGCTTTCATTAGGAACGGAGTTTTCTATGTCATCGCAAGATTCTTCTTTCGGAGAATTAAAATAAATTGTGAGGAGTTTTTCCATATTATCTATCTTCAAACGATTTGTTTTTGTACTTAAAGTCCTTTTATAGATAGAGAAGGACCTTTCAAGATCAACTGAAGTTATAGGTATATATTTATAGTACGACAATGATTCATTTTCATGGTCAAATCCTTTTTCTATTAGGTCTTTACCTATGAAATTGCCGTTCTGCAGTACTGGCCATTTCAAATCAAAATAATTTTTGTTTGGCTAATTTTATTTTATTTTAAAAACATGTTTTTTTTTCCAAAAGTAGTCATTTGTTTATTGATTAGTGTTACATTTTCATCGCATTTCAATCTTTTTCGTCATCATGGATACGTTAAAAATTCGAGTAATTATGGAACATGAGTACCGTCGTGGCAGCAACGCGGCACAAGCGGCACGCAACATCAACGACGTTTATGGAGCTAACACTACAAACCAACGCACCACCTGTTATTGGTTTGCTCGCTTCCGTTCTGGAAATTTCGACCTGAAAAATGAACCTTGCGGTCGTCCGAAGACTTTGGTCGACAATGACGAATTAAAGGCGATTGTGGAAGCTGATGATTTTTATTATTTATTTATTTACACAATCTACGTGTCGTGTGTGTGTTACGTGTGTACGTGCGTCTAAGTGTTAGATACACAATCTACGGCTGAATTAGCAGCAGCTTTCGACGTTAGCGTCAAAACAATATTGGTCCATTTGCGTCAAATTGGCAAGGTAAAAAAGCTTGACAAATGGGTGCCCCACGAACTCAATGATCGCCAGCGCGAAGTACTCGTCGAGACGTGCCTTGCAATGCTCAACAGACACACAAATGAAGGAATTTTGAACCGCATTGCTACCTGCGATGAAAAATGGATTCTGTTTGATAACCGCAAGCGCTCAGCAAGTTGGTTGGATCCTGGTTCAGCAGGGGTGAGCATTACTGCAGATGTGTACTGTGAAGAACTGAACACAATGATGGAGAAGCTGGCACATCTCCAACCAGCATTGGTCAATCGCTCGTCTCCGCTGCTCCTGCACGACAACGCGCGACCTCATACTTCACAGCAGACGGTCTCTAAGTTGCAAGAACTGGGGTTGGAAGCTCTCCGTCATCCGCCCTACTCACCAGACCTTGCGCCTACAGACTACTACTTTTTCCAGAATTTGGATAACTTCTTGGCGGGAAAAAAATTCAATACCCGAGAGGCAGTACAAAATGCCTTTGAAGAATTTGTTGCCTCCGGTCCAGCTGATTTCTTTAAGAAGGGCATCAATAAACTGCCACTGCGTTGGCAAAGATGCATTGATTGCATGGGTGATTACTTCGATTAATACAAATAAAAAATACATGAAAAAAATTCGTTTAAATTTTTTCATACAAAACGGCAATTTCATAGGTAAAGACCTATTATATTGTCACAAATGTCTTTAATGCATCTAGATCGGGATTTCTGTTTATAACGTTTTCTAATTTTATTTTAATTGGTTCAGACGAACACCAGCTTAGAATAGTTCTTGCTTTGTCAAATATGTGGAAAGATTCCGTTAACAGTAAGTTAGAATTTTGTAATTCTTAAAAAAAATATATATATTACCTATCCGTCAATATAATCTAAATCAGTTTCAAAATTTTCTTTTTCCAGTACTGTTTAGCAGGCCTGATAGACAAAGAATCAGAGCTTCTGAGAAGTCTAACAATAGTTTTAATTTGTTCGTAATATTTAGCATAATACGAAGCTGATTCTTGCCATGTACCCCACCTTATTATGACAGGCTCGGGTGGCAATGGCAGGTTCGGAAAATATTCCTTTAATAATTTTACTCTATTAGGAGCCTTTAATTTTTTTTTTTTTACATTTGAAATTAACGTATCAACGGCCGTATATTGTGTCCGTATTTGTTCTGCAACGGGGTTAAGAGCGTATGCTAAACAGGTAACATGTATCATATATTTTGGGAAATAAATCTTTAAAAAATTTCCTGCTTTTAACATATACCTATGTTAAATGCAGGAAATTTTTATAAGTTTTTTTTTTTATATGTCTTATGTTTTGATAGCGTAGCATATATATATGCTACGCTATCAAAACATAAGACTAACAACCAGTCACAAATTCAGCTATTGTCTCTCCATCTACATTTTCTAACATTTTGCAAGCTATTAAAAATGGTTTATTTGTTAACACATTTAAAGGGTTTATAAAAACAATTACAATATAACGACCTAAATAATCGGTAGTTTCATCTAGAAATATCCAAAGTTTTTGATTATGAAGAATTGAACCAATTTTTTTTTAAACTGTTTCTAAATAGGATTTCTTCAATAATGATTCATCGGCAATTATTTTAACTTTTGTACAATTACAACACATGTATTTAAGTAAAAATGTTTTAAACGCTGGTTGATTTACTCGTGACCAGAGTATGTTACACAATATAAGGAATTTTATTAAATCAAGATAAAATGCTTCATTCACTTTTCTAGCAGCACCTTGGTGTTTCGGTCCGTCAATATGTCTCTCCTGATATTGATTTTCTTGCATACAATACTATTCTCACATTTAGACAGTATATCGTGTTGCTAGCGGGGTCGTGGTATAATTGAGGGTGATCTTTAATCCACGACTGTACAATGCCTTCGGTAAGTTTGGTCACCATTTGATTGCTACGAGGTAGCAAAATTACGGTAAACAGCACTGTAAACAAATTATATAAAAACTTCATCCCGAGATTTCTTTTTTTCGTAAAATATGGTTAACGATAGGATTGCGAGTAGGTACAACATTTCAGCACGGACTAAAATATAAAACATAAATTGTTGAATAAAGTTGTTTGAATTTGGAAAATTTATCAAGAATAGTTTAATCTTTAGAATGTCTTAAAAGTCATGTAAAAGTCATAAACTTTATGTGATGTCCCGAAACCGTGACATTAGTCCCGAAAACATATTTTAGTCGTAAGGAAGTCTCCACTTTTTTTGTCTCTATTCTTTGAACTTTAGGTATATTAGCTCACCTATTTCCGATCACTGGTTATCAGTAAAAGCTACATGTGTACGACCAGTTATTTTATGAATAGTTTTGAAACACAATAAATTTCATTTCGAAAATTATGCTCTAAGAGCGTTTATCCTAAAAGTTAGCATGGTCGCAAATTGCAGTCAAATATTTACCTGTTTTGATTAATTAGGCAATATTACTGTATGGAAATATGAAATGTGGCTAAATAGCAAACTAGAATATTAATAATGAATTGCAATTATAACACATATTGCAGAATTTTATATTGTAACCGTTTTAGTTGCAAAAAAATATTTGTAAACTTTCCAAATGCCTTTTTTACACCTAAAACGGTTACAATATAAAATTCTGCAATATGTGTTATAATTGCAATTCATTATTAATATTCTAGTTTGCTATTTAGCCACATTTCATATTTCCATACAGTAATATTGCCTAATTAATCAAAACAGCGAAATATTTGGCATCTCTTTGCGATGTTGCCCACTTTCAAAATAAATGCTCTTAACAAAATTGTGATTATTGCAGCATCAACGCAAAAGTCGTTACCAATAGCTGATAAAAAAAATCCAACTCTATTTTCAGTATTCAGAATGGAATTTATATTGTATCGAAACAATTCCACTAATGGCTGGGTGGAATAATGTTACAATAACAGATACGTTTGGGTTTACTACGTCAGTTCGACGTAAAGGTTCCGTATCTGTCGGAATGTTCCAATAACACACATCGTGATAATCTAATAGATACCGAGTCAATTCTGAGGGGATCCTGCCCCCCGATTCCAATCATTTCGTGGTTTGACAGTCAGCAACGAAAGTAGGTGAAAGTATCTGAAGTTTCAGATATTAACTTGCAAAATATCACTGGTTTGTATTCGCAATTTAATGAAAACATGAGAATAGCTTGACTGGTATAAGTTTCATTTATAGGATATCTTGAAGACTTGTATTTTCTTGTGTTAAAAAACAATCTTTTTCTATATTGGGCACAAAACATGTGCGGCTACCTATAGGTATCTCGCAGTCCAGACCCATGCTAGGAGCGGGAAGCTTGGGGTTTATAAGCCGATAGGAGTCGAACATAGTTGGATGGCATCCAATGTTGATTTTCCCACGAAAAAAAATCCTAAGATATTATCAAATAGTAACAAATCCAAAATTATTTCAACTTTAGTGGCTGACTTTACCTGGTAGTAGAGTTCGGTGGTACCTAATTCTACTACCTAATCTGATAAAGGTATGTTTACGTTATACCTAAGTAAATATGTACCTGAATTGCATATGACGTGACGTCAATTTACATAAAATGTTAGTACGGTTTAGGAAACACGTTTGTTATTTAATTACCAACGTCGGAACGACGCGTCGGTATAAATCAGGGTACGTAGGGTTGCTAACTCGGTTTAAATTTCAGTTTTCGCTGAAGCGTTTCCAGTCAACTCATTGTCACACACACATGTCTAATACTAGATGTGCCACCAGCTCCGTTCGTGTGGTCTGTTAATTACGAAAACCTTGCCTGGGAACTATGACGTGTAGCACCTACGGACAGAATGACAATGAGATGTTGCGTTCATGTAAGGATATTTCGTGTTCTTATCCCGTGAGACAGAAGCTTTAGATCGCCACGTGCAACGATCCTAAAGCTTTTTGATTATAATAAAAGCCCTTTTCCGAGCAGCAAGTTAAAAGTTAGTTCCTTATTAGGTTCTAGTAAAGTAAGTTAAGAAAAGAAAAGCATCTTCTTAAGAATACGTGGATAATCGTAGCGTTGAGTGAAGCTTTTAAGGCGACACTAAGCGACTTTTAATGATTTCATACTAAAGATCTCGTTTAAACGAGTAGTGTTAATGATTTGGAAAAAGTATATGTTAATTAAGAGCATTTTCTTAATAACTTATCTGTGAATATTTTAGATTATGTTTATAGAATAGAATAGAATACTTTTATTTCGGACAAAGTCCATAGGGTTAGTAACAATTTTACTTAACATCTAGTGTTAGTAGGAACGGACACGGACCACATCCGCAACATCGGGGAATCCCACCGATCTGCGAACACACTGAGAATACTGTTGGTGCTGCCGCGAACACGTGACATCTTTTTCGAATAATGGCGGCAAAACATCCCCGAAGCACTATAACGCCACAGCAACCGCAGCAGTACTCTCAGTGTATTATTATACTGAACGCGTAGGTCGCTGTATGCCCGCTGAGTGAAGTTGACCCACAGGCTGCACGTGTAGAAGGATTGATAGTAAGCTTTAAAAAGCGTTAGTTTAACTGCCTTCGTACATCGTGCAAACCTGCGAAAGACAGCCAGCGACCTACGTTCCCTTTCACAGCTATCTTTTAGGTCTTTAGTGACCCAGTGGCCCAGATACTTAAACTTGTTCACTCTCCACACTCTCCAGGGATTCTCCACACAGTGCGACATGAGGAATACACGAATATGTCAGGTTGCCTGCTTTGAAAGCCATTAGCTCCCATTTGAGCCCATGATTCACCGCATAACATTTGCATATACCGATCAGCCGCATCATAGTTTATATTACATACTGTAATTAATTTTTTAACACCTTCAGTGCCGGGAGCCATCCTAGAGGATGCACCTAGTCGCATAAGGGATGCCGTGAATCGCGGAGGGCTCGTTTTAAATGTGGGTTTTTCTTAGTGAATACAGCATTATAAACCGTGAAAATAAAATCTGATGTATATTTTAACAAGATTTGTTAGTATATGCGTTGGTTTAATAAAATCCAAGCATTTAATTATTTTTTTGATTGGTTGTTAACTATGTAGGACCCTGTCGGGCACAGAATTTTTTTTAAATAAGTAGGTGAGAGGAAGTTTATTAACACTTTTTTTTTTTTTTTTGCAGCAGCAGTATTAGTTATTATATTTATTTATGTTATTACTCATTTATTTATTCTCTGAATATAATATTTATTTATTTTTGTATTAAATTATATATTATTTAATAATTAGGTTGAATATTTTGTATTGTTATTAGTGCACTTAATATAGCTATATATTTAAATTATTACTTATAATCGTCATTTATTTTAACTTACATATTGTTTTGCTTATCTGGTAATCAGTTATCTCTTTTTGTCATTGAATATATTCGTTAGATATTTGTCTATTGTGTAATAACTTTTATAAATTAGGAATTGTTTTAATTTATTTATAAATAGATTGGTTTTGTTTTCTTGTTTTATGTTTTCCGGTAATTTATTGTATATTTTTATTGACATCGCATATATGGACTTTAAATTTAACCTGTTTTTATGGCGCAACGAATATTTTGTTTGTGTGTCTTCCCTTGTGTACAAGATTCTGGGTATTTGCGTACTAATTTGCATAATTCCAAAATATAAATACGAATTAAGGTGGGAATTTTGTGTTTATGGAAGTAAGGCTTGCAAGGACCAGGCCCGGGTCGACGGCGCGTTGTGTTCCACGCGCGCCTCAAAGAGATGTCAGCAAGTGAAGGGGTCCGGATAGGACCGATGCCGGCCGGGGTTGCGGGAAAGTCCGAAAGGGATACCGTGGCCCCTGGCTACGTAAGGAACAGGGGTGGGTTTTAGTCAGTAAGAGTCTGACACGCCCTCCCGCTCCACCCAGAGCGGGAGAAGTTATTTGATAACTTCCCATCCAAAAAAAAAGAAGGCTTGCAACTACGAGTATCTGTTTGTTCTAAGTTTATAATTTTTCGTATCAGTTTTTGGAGGGAGCGTCTGTGCTATTTCCCCATAGGGTGATGCCATAGCTGAACCAAACATGGGCATACGCATAGTATCTGACTAGTGCGGTCTGTAGGTTGGTAGTTTTTTTTAAATTTCGCGTAGTGCGTAAGAAGATTTTGAAATTTTAAAAATACCATTTTGTTTGTGGGCCTTCCAGTTTATGTGTGTCTATCGTCAAATATTATGAGAGTGAAATCGTTAACTGTTTCTAAGTTATGCTGATTAAATATAAAATTTATATTTATTCGGCGGTATAGCGACAACATCCCCTGAAAACATTATTTTACTTCGTTTTACAGTATTTTATAACACGGTTTAAAACCTAATGCCGTTGATCGTCCGCGAAGGTTAACTTTAGCGCAACCGTAATGCCGGCAACCCTCCCGGAGGGTTCACTTCCAATATGTGCATGGCGGCATGGCGTATGAGTTCTATGAAAACTGGGTGGAGTCGAAAGCGTTCAGTTATTTCTAACGCGGATAAAAAAATTAGAATCACGCAAAAACCATCAAGTGTTTTTTTGCTGAAACCTTCACCATTTAATAAATTAATAATGCGTCTTATTTGGGACAGTGCTCCTTGATGGGCGAGTCCTTTTACTGGCTGGACGTACAACGCGTTGCGTGAGCTCAGCACGGAACACGCAAGCTAACCACTCAAGGCCACTGGCATATATCGGCGTCTTAAATTATAAAGACTACTGGTTGCATCTGCACGCATATGTGACGTCATAAAAGCGTTCAGAATATGCTTCAGATACCTCGAGTCTCCTATGTTAACAAATTTTTCCATACATATAGCCTTAATAACTAGTTTAGCTGCCATGTTTAATGCAACGTCATGCAGATTCCAGTTCTTTTATTTAATGCATAAAATTATGATACGAAGTTTATTCTTAGAAAGTTAAACATAGGTACACAGATACAGGATGTTATCTAACTTAGTGTGAGAGGTAGTTTCTAAAAATATTTTGACCCATTTTAAAATGTTTCAATTTCAATGATTGGCGATTGATTTAAGATTGATTTTACGGGCTATATTTTTATATTTAATGGATTTTAAATGAAGTTTTATATCACTTTATTATAAAATGCAATTTCCTCTTACTTCTCGTTGATTATTGGATATCGTATGGATGAAAGCTTGTTCCGAACGAAATCGAATTTCACCCCGTTTGTGTTTAACTTTCATTTTACTTTGCAATTCTATTAACCATTCGTTTATTCAACTAATCTAAGGGTTAAGAAACACCTGGTCTGCATTTCTAGGGTTTCATAAAAACCGGATTAAACCAGTTTGATTGATATAAAGTGCATAAAAAAGTAATTCAACCTAGCAGTTAATATTTCAGAATTAGGAGTTCGTTTTATGGACCAAAACTGAATAATACGAAAACTGTTATTGTTTTTGAAATAGCTAATAACATGCTTAGCCTATTATAAACAAACTAACTTAAGTGCGCAGCTATAGTAAAATGTCGCCATATTGTTTAAATTGTGGCCTGGAACTCGTATTTATGCTAATATAAGGCACTCCGCGGATACGGAACCCTTAGAGGGTGAATCCAACTATCACTTATCCAGTTTTGTTTAAATAAACATTAAATAACATACATAAACTCACGCCTTCTTTCCATAGGGAATAGGCAGAAACTACAGAACGCCACCTTACAAATTCCTTTTTCCTCGTTTAAGTATACCTACATCTAGTCATACACGCACGCCGGTTGCGAGTAGATACTACAGACCTGACCTTTCTGAAGAAAATCCACCAATAAGGTGTAACTAACTATATTTCCTCCTAGGGCGTCCCCTGCCGACGCACTGTGGATCGAAAAAAGGCTCTCGAAGACATTGGAGCTTAAATTTTAAAGTGTCGGTTTTTTGCTTGAAATGGCTTCTAATAGCCAATATTATGCATAAATATATCATAGGATACAATTTGGTAGGAAAATTGGCAACTTATATATTTTTAAGAAAAAAAAATTATGGAGCTAATGCTTATATCTGTGGAACAAAGATAATAGCCGTACTATCATTGCACACGGTGATGTAACTATTTATTTATGTTAACGAGATATAGAGCGCTTTTTTTTTAAATCCTGCTTCTAATCTTATAAAACCAAGTATGTCAGAATCATAAATAAATAATTACATCACCGCGTGCAAGGATATAACGGCTATACTCTCCGTTCAGGAGATATAAGCATTAGCTCCATACACTATTTTCCAAAAAAAATATAAGTTGCCAATTTGCAAAAAGCATGGGATCTAGCATCATTTTGGTAATGCTCACTCATAACCTAGTAGATATCTACATATTAATTAATCTGTAGGTGATCAATCAAATTAACGAACCTAATTGTCATTAATTAAGAACCAATGTTGACAGATCTGCAATTAACACTGCAATTAATTATAATATGTAGGTGTCATACCAAAGATTACATACATTAAGTACCTGTACTTACTGTACAGGCTCGCGGGCATTTTATCCAATTGCCTGAAAAAGAGAGGGTAATGTTTTTGGGTACCTATTTATGTTTGTATCTATATAGTTGTAAGATCTATTTCTATGTGGAACCGATTATTTATTACAGACACAAGGCCGCTTAACAGTGACAAATCATTTCATGAAGATTGACAATCAGTTGATCTGAAACCTTTCGAAGGAAATAAAAATAACTTTATTTCCTCTACTTTTGTCATCTACTATTCAATCTTCTAAGCTTTGTTAAATAAATGTACCTAGTATGTAGTTGTTCTTAGAATACAGTTGGCGAACATTACTCGTAGAAATAAAGGTGCTATCTTGAAATTTATTGGTGCAACCGTCCCATTTTATAGCTGATCTAAACGGATCTGGAGTTTTTAGCACGTCGTCTGTAGCACCCGAGATCTGGTCGTTTTTAACTAAAGAACTACGTGCAGACGTAGTACTTACTAGAACAATGGCCTGGCCTGTACTTTATGTACCTGTTACCATGTTCTTTGACGATCCCGAAAATAAATAAGACATTCCGATCCTGCAGATGTTCGAAAAGGTGACTTATGGTTCTACTATCTCGTAACCTATTCATTTAATTGTGGATTTGTTATATCCGATGTACAAATTAATCCATTATCACCATTATTTCAGTCGAAAGACGTCCGCTGCTTTTAAGCTCTCCTCCCAAGAATCGCAACATCGACTGGCATTGTGCTTCTGTCAAATTAATCCAGCCTTAAAAAACCGTAGAAGTATTTTTTGCAAAGATTTTTAAAGTCATAACATCAAATACAAGTTCACTAGTGACGTTGACTATCCACGATGACACATTGTTTTTCCAGCCACGAGGTATCTTGATAAATAGTTTATCGCGATTGATAGCTTAATTGCTCCATTTGTAATGTGATCTCGATGGCTTTGTATCGGTCATGGTTAATGTCACTGCCGATGGGCGTGAATAGTTTCAGCTTTCAGATTGTCAAAACGGACTTTCTATGTACCTTAATGGTTTTGGACATTTCGATAATTCATGAGTATTGAGTAACTCGATGGTATTTGGTACATTGGTCTTGGCCTTTAGATTTTAGAGCCGGTACCTACTCAAAGGACCAATGTTTGATAATTTATTTTATATTTCTTAAATAATCGGATCTAAGTTTCGCTTAAAATATAATACATTAAAGACAACAAAATACATCAACATCAAAATATCGACATTAAAATATTTTCCGACGAGACTTTTATAAATGAAAATTCTTTGTTTAAATATTTATACCAATTAATAATGTCTATCACTATTCTAGTAGCTGACCCAACGGACGTGGTCCTGTCCTAATTTCAATAATTCATATAAAAGTCCCATAGAAAGAAAGAAGGTTCAGTTATTCCCGAATTTGAAAATGTTCCGGGAAACTTTTATTTTTTTTATTTCCATATAAATCTAATTACTAAACTAGTTATTATTAGTAAATAATAAGCTAGAATAAGAGTTAGATTAGTACACTATCGCAATAGGATGCACAGTAATGATAGAAGTAAGTTGAAAAATGCCGATTCGGTCTAGCAGTTCTCAAGTGTTGCGCTTACCAACGAATAGCATTTCATTTTTATTTATTACAGAGATTACAATTATACACACGTTAGAAAATAAGCAGTGAAAAACTAATTTTAAGATAGAAGTTTTCAGAATAATGCTGTTACCGCAGCCTGCGGTCTAATAAGAATATTGTTTGAACAAAAAATTATCATGATCCTAGTAAAGAAAGGTCATAAGACTCGCCCTCTGGTATTGAGAGTACATTGAAACTTAATATGTCATTGAACTATATTATGTTAAACTCTCTTAAAATATTTTAACATTTCATCCTTGTGGGTATAAACAGGACGAATGAATGCCATCATGACGAAAGTTTGGTATATCGTCACCGTGGTGGAAACGTGGCCCGAGCGCTAAATAGTGAGGATTTTTACTCAACACATGATCAGAATTTATTAACAGGCTTTTGCTGAAAATCGCTATGACTCCGCCCCAGGTCGTCGAACCGAAAACAAATAGGAAAATGGAAAGTTTGGTTTGTTTGAGGCAATTCCGCTCAAACCAATGTTGTTATATATTTCGCTTGATGGTCGAACTAACTGATTGAAACTCAAAATTGAGTTTTTATTTTTTTTTCATTTCATCTGCAGAATTATTCCCGGAACCTGAAATGGTTTAAATTATGTTATTAATAATGGACCCTGGTTTCTAAAACTCTATTTAATTTGTATGCAAATATTATTGTTTTTTATTTTAATCAACCAAATTAATAACAGCTTATAAATGTAGAATTTATTCCTGACTTGCTGTTGCCCACAGCTCCGCCTGCGTGGGCCCTAATTCTTTTTCTAAAATAAGTAGCTTAATAACATCAGCTCGGCTTTCTCTGCCAGAGAAAGTCCCGTGAAAATCGGTCCAGCCGTTTCGGAGATTAGCCGGAACAAACAGACAGACAGAAACACAAATATATAAAAAAAAAAAAATTAAGTCCCGTATATATTTTCATATGCATTTCTGTTATTTTGACGTCTCAAACAGACACTTTAATTTTATTTAGGTATTTGTATAAATTTATATAGATGTAAGACTTAATCAGGCTTGTAAAAACTAGACGTGTTACACACTTTTGCTCGGGTTGGCATTAAACGGCATAGCCGGGCGGCAAAATCAAATAAAATGTAGTGCTCGCTTAGGGCTGTTGTTCAACAAATACTGACGACCCGAAAAAGTGTGTGGCACTGCTCAGAGCTGGCATTTTGTTGTTCTCCAACGAAGATAAACTTCTGCTCGATTTAGGAACATATGTTTATATAAAATCGGGTGTAACTTATCGTACATTTCCTGTTTAGTATCGATTCACAACGGTCACGTTCGTGTCCAGTAAACCAGATGAATATTATTTCTCTACAAGGTTACAACGACATTACTCACAGTCTCGACTGTAAGCTGACCGACTGCGATCGTAGTGAGATGAACGCTAAACTTCAGAACAGTGCAGTTTTCAGTCATTATTATCGACTTCGATACGGAAACATTAAGCTGTTGGGTGATTGATCATGCAATGAGGTTTTCATGCAGGGAGGTCAGAAATTCCATCCATAGCTTGTTTAATACAGTTGCTCATTAATTTTAGACGTATTCGATAGTAACATATTCTGTCATGTTACTACGACTGTTGATCGAATCAGTATTGTTTTAAACCAGCGCTAGAGCTCTGTCTCGCAGCATTATGCTGAGCGATGGCCGTTTTGCGTGGATGTGACGCATAATTTCCCCCAAATTGTTATTTTCGTTCTTTCTTTGCGTCATGTTTACCGCAAGTAAACGTATTTTCTTTCTTTTTTGAATGCGTCATTATGAAATGCAAAAACGGGTCATAGCAAATTGGGGCCTAGTAGGTATGTACTAGTAGCAAAGTCTAAAAGTGTCCCATATTGTTTATCGCTACGAATTTCTTACTTCAAAACTATAAATCTCAAACTTCTACTTTTCTTACTGTAAAAATAGTATAAGGGCCTTGGGCCTCTAACCCCTTCTTGTATATTTTGTAAATCTAGTAACATACGTCTGCGTACATTTACATTTGTTGGCATTTCGCATCGTTCCCAGACGGGGATTAGTGCGGACTTCATTTAAATAGTCTCCATACATCGCGTGTGTTACACGTCCCTACTTTGAATATAATTACATGAGATTTCGTTTGTTTGTTCAAGATTAACATTGTCGGGAATTCGAGTATCGAAAGGACATGTTCTGTACATAAAATCACAAAAGTAAATGCACTTAAAATCTGGCTGGAGTAGGTACAATATTGATTAAACTGTACAATGCGGTGACAGGCAGGTTGTCTTCATTGTTTATTCTTTTATTTTAGTACTTAGAACAGAGTCGCACTTTTGTTTACGACTCGAGATGAAAGGATAAAGCTGAAACATTGTTTTTCTTATTTTCCAAGTAAAGTGTAAAATAGTTCTGAGTATTTTTAAAAGAAAGGTAAAGAGTCGTAGAACCATAGAGGTCATTGTACTTTATAAGTACATACCTACTTTTACGATATAAAATGAACATTAAATTCATCATATTTTAATTTGCAAATCATACGCCAATGAACAATGATATTATTTGACGTTCCATTTCAATTAATCACTTGCTAGATGACGTCATCAGTCATGTAAGCTTCTACTTTATTCAGCGGAAGAGTACGTAGTAAGCCTAAGTATATGAGAGTGGAAAGTCTAGTTTTATTATTTTCGGCGGGTAGTTAGCGAGAGAAGCGGCGGCACACGAGGGCCCGCCCTTAGCCACCATTAACCCGCGTCCATTAAGTAATGGCTTCCTTAATGGTGCGCTCTGCAAACACCGTCTTTTCTTAGCTCAACTTAACATGCATTTAGCTCCGTCGGCGTCGTCTCAACTTACGTCTTTTGTCATACAGATAAAGTGGAGTACATTCTCATTCAACGAGTGTATGTAAATGGAACATGTGGTGCAGTATATTATATATAAGTTGAGGGAAACTTATAACGTTCTGCGGAATAAAAGTATGATGAAACTGTCTGGTAAGTTAAGTTATTCCTAGCTTTATTGTTAATGAAACATGGTCGGTATTGCTATGAGGGATAACTTTGGATTGTATCTTTATGTTACAAAGAAATTTCTTCCAAACGAACTGCCTTCATGCACCGAACAAAAGACCGCTTTTGTTCGCTACTAATTACGTTCTACAAAATTTACTTAAAACCATTTAAACTGTTAACGCAGTTTTATTAGCGAGAAAACATTTTAGTAATTGTCTTGGACGTTATAAAATGAGCAAAGAAAAGATAAAATGCAAGAAACGAAACAACTCAAGCTGTTTCGCAATTAAAACCATTTCAGTGGGTGCGATGGACATGAATTGTTCACGAGTAGTTCCTTGCAGGGGCTAGCTCCCCCCTCCCGTCTGCAGCGTCGTCGTCGGTTTGGCTCAGTTCCGCGCCAAGGACTACTTGAAATGCCCCAGTTCCGAAGCAAAAAGACTAATTTCACTTTTCTGCAGGATTTACTGCTGTAGGTCACGCACTGCACATACTAAACATCCGTTTGCTTACGATAAATTGATTTTTGGCAATATTTTGGAGATAAAGTTGTAAAGTTCTAGCATAGCAGAAAAAAATATATTTTGCAAGCACAGATAAGTGTAAGAACAACCAGTTCACCAATTATCAAGTTTGACGTGTGTTTCATTTGTCATGTAACCATATTACATCTTGATTTTTAATTTTGAAACAATTCAATGAGAGTGTTACCTATAGGTAGGTATGAATCCTGTCCGTCCATGGACAGCTGTAAGTTGTTGTGACCTTGTCACGGCGCGGCGAGGGTGTCGGTGACTCGGTGCGGGCCGTGTCGCCGTGTCCGGCGCGCGCGCGTGATTAATGAACCCTGCATTATTCACACGATAGTGATCAATCAATCACGCCTAACCTGTTGCCGGCCAGCTCCTCGCACAATTAAATGACTATCATTGTTATCTTGTTAGTAATTGTTTGAGCGCAGGTGTTCTTCATTCCTTGCCCGCTAACAATTACCGCCAACCTAAGTGGCAATCGTCTTTTTATTTATTTGACGGAACAGCTATAAGATTTACGATGAAAATGCGATTCCTTTGTCGCAGCTATTTATTATTAAAAGACACCCTTAGTATCGTTATAACAGCAGCACAAAGCCAAGACAAACAATACAACATAAATGCCACTGCACATCGGTAAAATTACTTTTTAAATATCTGCGTTCTAATAATTCTTTTGCGGAGATTAAATTTTATTTTACAAAACGTTGAAAATGGCTTGCGACGATAGCGGTCAGGATTGGCACTCCGCCACGTTTCGTTGCAACTGTTACACAAACATAACTTTCTGTCGATGTAACGAACACTTCGTGATATGATGCTGTTTTTCGTTGAATGTACCTCATTCGTTCGAGCAATAGTTAATGTACGACATAAACCATCATCATTTCAGCCGAAAGACGTCCACTGCTGGACATAGGCCTCTCCCAAGCACCGCCACTTCGACCGGTTCTGTCCCTCTCGCATCCATTGGATTCCTGCGGCCTTTACGAGGTCATCGGTCCATCTTGTGGGAAGCCTTCCAACGCTACGTCTTTCGGTACGCGGTCGCCACTCCAGAACCTTTCGGCCCCATCGGCCATCTGTTCTGCGAGCAATGTGCCCTGCCCATTGCCACTTAAGTTTGACAATTCTTCGGGCTATGTCGGTTACTTTGGTTCTCCTGATCCGATCCCGATCTCTTCATTTCTGATACGATCTCGTAGGAAAACTCCAAGCATAGCCCTCTCCATTGCCCTTTGGGTGACTTTTAGCCTTCTGATAAGGCCCATTGTGAGCGACCGCGTTTTAGTGCCATAGGTCATCACTGGCAACACGCACTGGTCAAAGACTTTCGTCTTGAGACACTGCGGTATGTGGGACGAGAAGATATTGCGTAGCTTCCCGAACGCTGCCCAGCCGAGACTGATTCGACGATTGCCCTTTTTCTCGAAGTTGGACCAACCTAGCTGGACAATTTGTCCTAGGTAAACATACTCGTCCACAACTTTGAGCGTAGCGTTTCCGATCTTCATGAGAGTGGGTGTTACATGGGCATTTGACATGACCTTTGTCTTGTCCATGTTCATTTTAAGACCCAGTCTTTCGGAAGCTCTATTGAGGTCATCGAGCATTCTACTGAGGTTCTCCACGGTCTCAGCCATGATAATTATGTCGTCGGCAAACCGAAGGTTAGTGATATACTCGCCATTTATGTTGATGCCTATTGGCCCTTTCCAGTACAGAATAAACACTAAGCAGAGAGGCAGGTTATACTATTCGATCTTCTGTATTACCTGCCGCAGCGTATGTATGTGGTATACAGTGCTAAAGTTTTTACTGAATCCGGCTTGTTCGGGAGGTTGGAAGTCATCAAACCTGCGAAGTAATCAGAAGTGTGATGGGCCTATCGTTTCAGCAGGGCATTCTCACCCTTTTTAAAGAAGAGTACCACTACACCTCTGTTCCATGCCTGTGGCGTTTTACCCTCGAGTATGACGGAATCGAACAGCTTCTGGAGCGCTTTTACAACGGGTTTACACCGGCCTTTAGGAGTTCGGCCATAATTCCGTCATCACCCGGTGCCTTGTTGTTTTTAAGCTGCTTTAGAGCCATCCTAATCTCGTACAAAGTGTCGTCCGGGATATCTTCGGTATAATGTCGGGTTAATCTAGCTCTTGGGTCGTTAATACACAATATAAACCATAATGAACTACTATTATATTATTTCATATGCAAATGAATATTCAGTACGTTGTCACGTAAGTAATCGCAGGTAACATCTATGCATGTTTGCGCAGTAACATAAATTAAGTGCTTCAACATAATTGTGGGAAACACGCCTACTGTACACATAAATACATAAGCTTGATGTTGCATAAAGTTTAGTGCTGTTATAAATTACTTTTGCCTGTCACGCGACATTCGTCATCAGTTTTGAATCACGCCCATCTGTCCAGATGTTAATAAATATTTTGCACCACCTGAGCATTCGTGACCACCTATGACTGGTTTTTTAAAAGGCTCATGGTGGTTTTAATTATACATGGCAACTTGTTTTGGTTTTTTTTTTTTAACATGACCCGTTTAACACAATACTTTGCCAATTGAATTATTGAACTAAAAATAAACAAAACTAAATGAAAAAAACTAGTTTTTCTCGTGTTAGAAAGTCACCTTTTATCGGTAAAGTTGAAAGTGTTAAAGCTCTATTTGTATTAAAGTCCAACAATAGTGTAGAAGTGCGACCAGATTTAGTTTGCTCGGGTAGAGTAAGCTAACTTTGTGTACCAGTCAGTGGTGTGAGCGGCGAGACTCAAAGTAAACCGTAGCGTGTTTTCGGCTCTCCGCAGTCACCACGCCATTGCAATACACTTCGTACTCGTTAGTTTTGTATTTACTTACTACATAGTTAATATTATTTATAGGATCATAATTTAACTAGATTTTTATGATGGGCCGAGGTTACTTGAGACAAGATAATATAAGATACAGACAGGTAAACATATCTGGCGAAATGTAGGTGTACCCACTATAGTGGGTACACCTACATTTCGCATTTAAGCAAAGGTGCACCTATAGGTGCACCTTTGCTTAAACCTTCGGGGTATACAGACGTGGTGTTATATTATGTATTTACAGGTTTAAAACAGATAAATGATCTTTTTCAATATCAAAAAATCATACACATGACATGCCTTTGGCTGTGAATTGTAAAAAATTCGTGATTTGAAAATAGTCTGCAATCGTCAACATTTTTGACAAGTTTGACAGATTCCGACTTGAATGTGAAAGTTTTTAAGTACGAGAATTGGCGTTCAGGTCAATGACCTGCAGTAGAACTACAACAGGCCCGTATAATAGGATTAATATTATTCCACCAATTCCATGATAAATGTGTATTCAGTTAATTAGTTCCAGCAAATAAATCACTTCCAAAGCGTCACAGGAATTTTCCTTTTAACGAGTTTTGTTGGTCGTGGTATGAGATTAGACGTTACTCCATCACTTGGAGCACAAACAGGCCGCCGTGACGACGCTCAGCGTCACCAAATGGAGTGTAAACTCAACTTTTTGTCCCGTTTAGTAGTACTCGAGGAAGTTACTCTCAAACTGTCAAACCAAGAGTAGCTGATTGATGGTTTTTGTTGTTGTTTACATAAATATTAAGCTATGAACGTAAGTATGTGTAAAGAGAAAATAGGCTTATTGCGCAGCTTCGAATCTTTTATGATTTAGATGTTGCTAACGAGGATTATCGGATCAAGAAAATCGTGCACCAAGAATGCATGATCAATGAAGGAAAAATATTTTTCCAAAAAAATATGGGATCTGCTAAGTCTTTAATCTTGTTATTTATTGTATTTATTGAGGCAAATTCGACAATCATCCTTATCTGATTTTTGCTTTGTAAATCCGAATACCCAAAGAAGAATGCGATGCGCATCATCGTCGTTCATAGTACACAGCGATTTCCAACACATTTTATTTATTAAGAGGAAACGCGGTCCCGTTCATTCCATACTTAACGTATTCGTCTGTTTTCTCCCTGGTTAATGATACTAGTCCAAACATTTTTACGATGTAATGTATAACGATGTATAACGAAACGTAGGGGCACCTATGTTTCGTTTTTTGGCGTAATTATATTAATAAAAATTAAAAAATCCTCTTGATAACCATCCTATATTTCCAGTTTGCACCACACATACAAGTTAAGAAAATTATAAAAGGTAAAATTCCTATAGCTATCTACACGCATACATGGCCCATGCACATGGTTATATTATCACTATAATGTCATTGCCCAATTATATTTATGAAAACGATGACGTGCGGAAACCCACGGCTACAAGCGTAGATTCTGGCCGCGCGTAGATACTTGCTACGAGCGTAGCAGTGCCTTGCGTAGCACCTTGACGCACGACTACGCGCGTAGTCGCAACAAATTTGTTACCTAAGGAAGTGACCACAATTATCTACGCGGAATCGGCGTGAGTCTGGAATGAGGCGAATTGTTTTTTTTTTTCTTTGTGTCCATGCGGACACAAAGCTCTTTTTGACTGGCTCAAGCCGATTCAGCGTCGATAACTGTTTTCACTACTTTATAAGACATCTTGCATATTTGCATGTATGGTTACAATGATTCATATTAAACTATTTCCGTTCACTACTGAACTAAACCGAAGAGACTGCGTTTCTGTATCTGTGTTATTGAAGATGATATTTACGTAGGTCTTAATTATGTGTCTTAATTACGTGTGCTGCACGTGCTGGGATAAAATCGAATAACGCAGTAATTCACCAATGACCTTTATGTGTATTTATAACTATAGTTCAATATACTTACGTTCCATCATATTCAGTAGGTACTGCGCTGTTGTGCGGTAATCTATATAAATCACATAGGCCGCTATCGCTCTTCGATAAAAATAACATCCATTGATCATTTTCCTCACGCACGGGGTGATTAAGTACAGAAAGACTGCATATATGAACTTTGTGTAGATGCGTGTAGGAATTCTGACAGACATAAATAATGGTCAGCGATAGCGACCTACTGATCTCCAGAGATAAGTCCGCTTGATACACGACTCGGCGAATAAAGAATTTTGACAAGCCTAACAGTTGGGCGATTAGAGTTTACGTCATCGTAAAAAACGCT
This sequence comes from Xanthia icteritia, assembly GCA_949128155.2. Classification (NCBI taxonomy): domain Eukaryota; kingdom Metazoa; phylum Arthropoda; class Insecta; order Lepidoptera; family Noctuidae; genus Xanthia; species Xanthia icteritia. The sequence continues at coordinate 9,613,765 of OX421941.2, forward strand.
GCTGTTAATATTGGAATCCATAACCAATTAAAACAGGTAATAGATAGCCTATTTTTTATGAATTGTCAGATACTCGTATATGGTACGACAATGAATGGGCTGTTGTCTGACAGAAATCACGCGGAACAGTTATCGGAGATTAAACAGGGTATAACTCTATATAATCGTTCCTACAAAGGGCCGAATCACCCTTATTCAAACCTTGTTAATTACGTTAGTAACCGCAGAGGGGCCCCCGCATCGTCCGATGACGTTACAAAATACTGCCATTACACGCTTGCTAATTATACACTGGTTAACTTATTAAAAAAAGTACTGCAACACTTCTGAATGGATCAAAGGCGATAGGGGTTAGAAAAATACTGGATAACTACGTTTAATTAATCACAGTAGTACCTATGTAAGAGAATAGAAGAAGACACAATCGCAAAGCGTTTTTACCCAACTGCACACGAGGGTTATGTTTTTCAGTGTAAGTATGTTTGTATAGAAATTTTTGTGATCGGGCGTGCACTTTTAAACCTAGAACTAGATGAAGATACTACTGTAGAAGTCGTCTTATTTAACATGTCTGTACATTTAAAATGTGTTATTACCTTCACAGAGCACAAAGATCCATCTTTTGTGTAAGGTGAAAAGTCATTCCATTCCTCTTCAAATAATGTGAAATATACTGACCTTATCGAGGTGTGTCTTTCAAATATTGCATTGTAGGTAAGTAAGTAACTCCTCGTACATAATAATGAAACGTTATTTTCATATAGACTGGAAAATATTGTGTACAAAAACAAAGAATTTTCCACGGGCTAAGTTACCTAGACTTTCAGGCTGTTCTTAATCGCAGCGGGGCACTAGAAATAGTTCCCGGTAAATGGCATGCCCTTCCCCTAGAACATAAGTTCATTGTAAGATCTTCGGTGCTCTACGCTATTTTCCAAATACAAAGCTTCAGTAGATACATGATACCTATATGAAAATATTTAAAAGTAATATGATTGAATCAACATATTATTATTGTATTCAAACTTTTGCGATAACCCAGCAATAGTGTGTCGTAGCTCTGTGTTTTATTGACATTTTCATTAAATTTTCGTCCATAATATACCCTCGATAGCAACTCATTTCGTCCAGAATGGCCTAGTCTGAACTACAATACTATTAGGCACAGGTAACTTAGCCCGTGGAAAATTCTTTGTTTTTGTACACAATATTTTCCAGTCTATATGAAAATAACGTTTCATTATTATGTACGAGGATTTACTTACTTACCTACAACGCAATATTTCACAGACACACCTTGATATGGTCGGTATATTTCACATTATTTCAAGAGGAATGAAAATACTTTTCACCTAGCACAAAACATGGATCTATGAGCTCTGTGAAGCTAATAAAAAACATGTTTGTATTTAAAACGTGTTTTATTGAAGACGTTGAGAGCTTATTTGACATGTTTAGTAAACAAGCTATTTGTATGACCCATTCAGTGATTATGAGCAAAAATATCGAAGTGTCGAATCTTTTAATTTCCATTCGTTATTAATCGCTTCAACGTTGACGTAAAACTGTGTCCAGATATGTTCTTTTGTCCGCACCGTACCTCCGTTTCATATCAGCGTCGCGATCCAAAAGTTCTGGACGCCGTATCGTATTGCTTTTGAATGGGGCGAAAAAACCGACTCGCGATGGATCGGAGCGTACCTGTATCAGGTTCGAGACGCCATACTACCGTACCGAACGGGCGTACAAACTAGAGTTCTTTTATCGCGACGCTGATACGAAACGGAGGATCCAGATATTAATATGTTCTTTTGTCCCTATATAGTACCTACTATAGGGACAAAAGAACATATTAATATCTGGACGCAGCTTAAAAAGAATGTGTTTATAGGGCAATCATGTCATTCTATTTTGTATATTTTTACAGGGCTGTAAAAGGATAAGCATCACGCGTATTATTAAAAACATTACCTCATTTCATATCACGGAAATAAAAAAGAAATGCTTCATTTCACGGCCCACATAAAGGCATAATTTTCCACATTACGTAACATAAAATAAGGATCATGTCACATTTTCGGTCCCTATTATGATTCGATAATATCCCAGTTCGATAAGGAAATATTACATTGTTGCTACTCACAAGTGATATTGGCCACGTTATAATACCGGCCAATTCGATCCACGGCACGTAATGACAGTCATTAACTTAGTACTTAGCTGGGCCAGTATTGGATGCGTTAGTAGGAGATAGCGGGTTTATTATGCGATGTTCGTTCGGAAGTACGCAGTAGAAATATTAGCTTAATGAATAGCTTTGTTTTTGTAGTAAAGTCGGTAACATTGTGTCTATGGGTTGTTATGGGAATTTATTGGGCGTTAAGTTCAAGATTGTTGGTACCCAGCTTAAGATCGAATTGTTTTTATCATAATATACTTACTTAACATATTCTTTAATCATCTCACTTAATTTCTTTAATCGTTACGTAAACATATTTTTGAGGCTTACTGCACATGCAATTATGTGCAGTAAGCCTCAAAAATATGTTTAGTAATACATCGACAGTAAGATTCATATAATTGTCAATCTTCTATGTTAGGGGGTTTGGTTTCCGCACTTAGTCCGTCAGGTGGACCATTGTGCGTGGAATTGTCAATCTTTGTTCTTATTGCATCAATGAGTAGCAACAAAACGTATAAAACATTGGATACTTAATTGTAGCTACATCACATTAGTACAGTACCTAATGGAACCCAAATTGTTAGACAATCAGTTCAATTCTTGTCGATGTACTTATTTCGGTTTTTGAGGCTGACTGTACTACCAGGTCAATCTCGAAACCTAAAACATCTATAAACAATCTTGATATTGATAATGAATTGGATGGAAGTTGTGGCAGGCACATCGGTAATCGCCATGATCTTGAAAATAACCTACTGGTCGTATAATCTCCAGTCGAGCAGTCGCATAAATAACATAGGTATATAAGCAGGTAGTTTCATACAGGTTTATCTTGGTTAGCTAGGCTTACGAAACTCGCGGAAAAACAGGGCGTGACCGACTTAACTATGTAGGTCCTGTGGTTTGTTTCAGAGTTGATTAGTTATTTTTTCCTCAACATTTTCATGATTTGTAAAGACTTTTGACCTTTGGCCTCTTTAATTTAAAAACAGTTACTCGATATTGAGAATAACACAGTCGAAACACAAATGAATTTTAGCGAGCTCAATTAAAACAATTTTGATAACGATCAACGAAACTAATTAAAATACGTGTTATTGAGAGTTCATTAAGAGTTTTCTATGCTATGCATGAGCTGTTTTATTATAAATTGTACAATTTAATTAACTGTAGCTTTAAATTAACAGCCACAGTTGTGGGCGAACAATGTAGGTAGGTACTCAGCGGCGAGTGCCAGAAGGAAAGCCGCTGATATTGTTTATGGTCAAAGTTCGCCTCAGCTAAAGTTTTGTAGCGGATTTATGGTAATCAGACACTTCCGATGTCAGTAAATTGTGAATGTTAGTTTTGGGCCGAGCTCGGGCCGCACACCTACTGACTACAGTAATTTAGGGGAATCTATTGGACGCGGATTATAGACTCGCACAAAGGATCAGCTTTATAGTCAACCCGGGCTTAAGGAATTAATGAATACTAATTCTCTAACGTCTGTTACGGTAGGAGTTCGTGATGTTCTATTCACGAGCCCCAGTTTATATTAAGCTACCTTATATTAAATGTGTGGCTGTCCGAGGTAACAGTTTGAAATGTAAAACGTTTTTATCGCCAGGATTCATAAAACAAATATTTTGTAAGCGCAGTTTTCAACTGCACGGACAATATTTTTCTCAGATTTATTGAGCGCTATAAAACCGACATTTCGCTTGACGAGCTTCTACAGTTGGCAGCAATTTGTTTTAAACGAGTTATACTGTGGTCGTTCATTACGAAAAGTATGGAATATTGTAGGTATTACAAATTGAATGAAAAATAATTTCCGAATGAAATGAAAAGGAGGCAGTAAAAGTGGCACTTATTTTGCAATGTAAGAATAAATTACGGCTTGCTTATCAACCAAGTAATAATAATAAAATGATTATTGTCCAGACATAAGAACAAACAGGAAATCTAATGGCACATTAAAGATATGGACATTTTATCGTTAAATGACTCTATGAAGGTTTATGGTCAATTTATGAGCAGCTTTATGAAAAATATTACACTTGGAGGGAATTTAATCACAGAATTTAAAGATCTTTCTACTGAACTTCTGAAAGATGAAGAAGACGAGATTTTATGTGTCTTATCAGCTACATAAATACGCTTTACGTTTTAAGACATTTTTAACGTTTATGAAGATAAGGTTTTTGCTTTATATCAGGTATTTTATGCGTTGTAGACATCCAATAACATTTTAAATTGAGTTGTACTCAGCTATCTATCGTAGATGAAAACCTGTTGACCCCACGGACCCCACATAAACTATTACCTACCTTCGTACTATCTTCAGTCAAATTATTGTCGTCTCCTCTTAGCTAGGCACGAATTAATTATTATGGTTATTAAAATGGCACATCAATTTACATGAAAAGGTCATAATAGGGTGCGAGTTCCTATTATAGTATTCTTGAAGGTTTGAGTGAGTATGAATTGATTATCCATTAATTGTGATAAAGTGGCCATTTGAGCGTGCTAGTACCTCATACCATTTATTTTATAACTCCACCAGTGCTCGCCGCGGCATTACTGTAGAAACTCACTTTTTGATGAACGATCGTAATTCTGGTTTTAATGCTGCCGATATTAACGAAGTTTTCGAGATAAAGGGACTTTAAAGAAAATCAAAATTATATCTGATGAAAAGTGTTATTTATCTGGGAGCACCAAGTACCTACCTACCTAAGTAACATTAGTAGTCGAAACTTTGAACTGATCGAAATAGTCACATAGTTTTTTTTTATCAAAAGCAACAACACGAAATTAGTTCTCGAAGTGCAAATATAAAATAATATTTTGATCAAGTTGGGGATTGAAACTAGGTCTTTTCCATTTCTTTATTTCTTACTTATTTAAACTTAGTTCTCTCGGGACAAATATGATTTCCCACGTAATGGATTTTATTTGGCTTGGCTTGAAAATTGGAAGTTTTCTTCAGCATAACTATTTACTTGAATAGCAATTTGTGAAATTGTGTAGAGTCCCTTCTCCAGTCCCGACCCTTCATTATATTGCTTTAATTTTAATCCGAGCCGCTTTCCGCCGGGCCGTCGGGCTGCCCGGCCGGGCCGGCGAGGAACAAAACGAATGAAACAACGTTGTAAAGAGAATTTGTGATTTATTACTAGACAGGTTTTCATATTCACATTCATCACGTACAAAAAATAAAGGGGTGTAAATATATCTCTGAAAATGTAACAAGGTAACATAAGTATGTTTCGAACTAGACGAGGTCAGTCGGGGTAGGGCGAGAAGAGGGGGAGGCTAGGCCGGGGCGCGGCGGCGACGCGCGCGCCGGCCGCACAGCAGCCTTTGGAACGCGTGCCGGAACTCAGGGCTGAACACCGTGTAGATGATCGGGTTCAGCGTCGAGTTGAAGTAGCCCAGCCACAGTGAGAACGACGTCAGCACGGGGCTCACTTCGCAGTCGCACGTCGGCACCAGGATGGCCAACACGAAGAAGGGAAGCCAACACGCTACGAACGCGCCGGTTATTATTGCCAATGTTTTCGCCGCTTTCCTCTCACGCTTGGAGTCAGCGGCCTCCTTGGGTTTGCGCCGCACTAGCGTCGGGTAGTAGGCGGCGGCCACGGCGCCGTAGCCCGTCGTCGGCGGGTCTGCCTCGAGGCCGTTGGCGCACGACTGTTTCTCGGGGCTCGTATTATTCGAAGATACATTTGTGAATCCCGTAGTAGTCGTTTCGGAAATTGTCGGTAGGGGTCGCCCTATGACTGCTACGACGGCGGCTGCGATCCCGCCGCTGCCGCCGGCTGCGACCAGCGCCCCGCCGGCCGGCACGGGGGGCGGACCGCCGCGCGCCGTAGCTCCTCGCCGCCGACGTATTCTTTTTCTGGCAGTTTGGTATATCCTCCAGTATAATATTAATATTACGAGAACTGGTACGTAGAACGACGATGCTGTCGCGAAAATTTGGTAACCTACGTCTTGACTGACGACGCAGCGTAGGTCTTCTGAGACTCTTCGGTCCCAGTCGGGATCTTTCCATCCCAGCAGCGGTGCGATGCACACCAGGAAGCTCACAACCCACACGCAAGCTATCATAAGGCCTACTCGGCGCGCAGTTCTTGCGTGGATATAATCGATGTTTGTCACAGCCCAATACCTGCAAACAAAAGAGAATATAAAGTTTTCAAATAGGTTAAGAAAATATATTTTTCTGTATAGTTTTCAGGGGTCCATAATGCTCACCTATCAAGTGCAATAGCAACGAGATGCAAGATGGAGGCGGTGCAGCAAAGCACGTCTCCGGAGGTCCACATGTCGCAGAGCTCGGGGCCCAGCGTCCAGCGCTGCGCCACCTCGTACACGGCACCCAGCGGCATGACCAAGCACGCCACCAGCAGGTCGGCCACGGCCAGCGACAGAATCAGCTGGTTCGCCGCGCTGCGTAGGTGCCTCTCCAGCAGAATTGCTGCTATTACGAATACGTTTCCTAAAACAATATATCCAGCTTTAATTGTGTAAGTTTTTGTTTATTGATTGGGATTTTCTCATAAGAAGCCTGGGGTATGGATTTATGCCCATAACTATACAGTAGATTTGCCTCATTCTTCGAGGGAGGAATATAGATGTCAGTCATGTAATGTTACATCAATATAGCAGTCCTAATAGAATATAAATCCTATACCTACTGAAAGCATAGTCGAAAATGTTAGTAGCAAAACTGAAACTAACTTGAACGACGTACCTAACGTGCTCGTAAACAGCAAACTGCAATGGCCGGCCAAAGTCAGCTACAAGTGCTACAACGTGGAGTTTCAAGTGTCGATGTTAGCACACGTTCCACGCGAGACCTATTCCGAAATTGCTGGAGTATGCCGAGCGTCCAGTCCGTCGGATTCGGCTAGAGTTGATGTATGGGTAGGTAATGGATGTTTTGTCCGAACAAACATTTTGCTAAATGGATATATCAGTTACCATTTAACTTTTCATATTTTTCCAGCGAAAATCCATTAATATTAAAGTGCGGAAATAGAAAAGCTATGAACGCTTTGAAATATGATGTGAAACCGATCGCTACTGGCGTACAAGGCCAAAGACTGATCGAACAAATGAAGTTCACTGAAAAAGATGTGGAGTGAGCATTTTGGAAATAGGTGCAAGAGATATATTAAAATAAATCTTTTCTGTTTTATGAGTACCTAAATGTAGATTCTACAAGCGGATTCACGTTTTCATTATGTACGACAGTCACAAGTAAGTTTTTGCTGTCGGTGAAGTTGATGCTGGTAATCATTTTTGTATCATGCGCGCATAGCATGAACAAAATAGAAACGGGTTTTGTCGACGGAAGAATAGACAAAATGAAGATTCACAATCACAATCTGTCATTTTGTCTATTCTTCCGTCGACAAAACCCGTTTCTATGGTGGTCTTGCTACGCGTGCTGGTCGCATAACATACCTACTTGACAAATCAACAACTTGAAACCACGTGGGTGAAAATACATTATTATTATAAATCTAAATGAATACACAACTATGTCACTATCAGCTCAGGTCACAGCAACGCTTCTACAATATCAAAGGTGTATAATTACCGATTACAGTGGCGAGAATCAGTAGTCCCAGTACGACGGCCTTGGCGGCGGCACGTACCAGCGCGGCCGGCGAATCGAAGGGCGCGGCAGCCTCCCACCACGTCGCGTTGGGCACCACGGTGACGTTCCAGGCCGTGGGGTCCCACTCCGTGGCGTTCCACGTCGAGTTCTGCAGCGGCAGGCGAAGGTACAACGCCTCCCATTCAAGCAGCTCATCGCGGCCATCCGCGCCCTCCATGCCCTCTCACCGAGACTCCACGTCGCATACTGGACATGATATTTGGCTATTTTAAATTGAAGGTAGGGGTTTCAATGTTAGGGAATTATTATAGAGAAATATGATACAGTGCCAATTATTGCGGATGTGACGGTAAGTGTGTCAAATCATTTTTAGGGTTCTGTAGTAAACAAGGACGACACGGTTGGCGCAGTGGTTAAGCGATTGACTGCTGCACTGCGTGTCGCGGGTTCGATTCCCGCACGGAACAAATATTTGTATGACCTACAAGTAGTTGTTCCGGGATCCAGGAAAAAAAAAAAAAAAAAAACAAGGAACCCTTATAGTTTCGCCATGTCCGTCTGTCTGTCCGCGGCTTAGCTCAGAGACGGTTAAAACTAGAAAGCTGTAATTTGGCATGGATATATATGTATATTAATCACGCCAACAAAGTGGTAAAATAAAATCAATCATTTTGTTTTATGGTACCTCCCCTATACGTAAAGTAGGGATGTTTTTTTTCTCGCCTATCCCATGGTGTGGGGTGTCGTTGGAAAGGTTATTCAAAAATATTGTGGGTGTCTGGAAACAATTTTTCAATTCAGGGATCCGCTTGCGAAATATTAAGCTTTAAAGTGCTAGTTTTTGTTAGAGTCAAGTATCCCCCCCCCTGCCAGCTAAATGGTTGTACTTGGATTTGTGAAAAAATTCACAGCAGTAGTATATATTACGAAGTTAAAAGGAAAACTATCACAGCTAAGTAGGCTTTGCAGGTTAACGAGTAATAATCGACCAACTTAAATTTGCAGTTTGAAAGACATGCACTCCCATACATTACTTGTATGGGAGTGCATTTTTCAACTATAATGTTAAGTTTGTTATTGGGATAACCAACTACGGAACCCTTCATTGTGCGTGGTCTGACACGCACTTAGCCGGTGTTTTTAAATGATCTACATGGTCCTCATATGGCCTGACCAAGATTATGTCTGGACTTTAAAAGAGACTGTGACCTCTGAGTTTGTTTCGGTCTTTCTTCTAAGAGTAGTCAGATAGGAAACGCCGAAATCATTTAGCAAATTTATTTTAATATGACGTGTAAAAGTGATTGTAATACATTCGTAATTCATTTCGGAATAAATTAAATTAGAACAACACCTACAGATTTTTGAAGTGAAACTTCTTTTCCGGCGATTTGAAATTTAGACGAGACTTGGGAGTGAAATTTCAAGGACGCGTCACGTTTAGGCAGATTTCGTTACATGAGAGAGAAGAAGAAAGAATAAGAGCGATTTAGTGTGTGAGATATAGATATATCTTTATCTATATCTCTGACACTAAATCGCTCTTATTCTTTATTTTTAAGAAATTTCACTTCTATCACGTGTACGGTGTTGCACAAGCAATTTTAATGCCATGTTTACTTATAAAAATTAAACAAAACGTTGTAATTGTGTCAAACCCTTCCAAGTAAGTGCGGCAAGCGTCAGCGGCAGAGGCAACTTCTGCCGCCGACACGTCTACGGCTGCCGTCGACAACGTGCTGCTCGTGTATATGAGCACCGTACTCAACTCAAATACACGAGCGGCACTCTGTCGACGGCAGCCATCGCCGCAGATATAATCACGCCTATTTAATTTCTGAGAATCACGCTTATTTACTTGCTGAGAGCAAGTTACTACACGTGGTGTCAAAGAGTAAATGCGTTTGCATAACTAACACTGATAGAGTTCGTGGCGCGGGCGCACCACATCAAATAACTGCAGACCGCCCTAACTTCCAAGTAAATAAATAGCAACCAGGGTGACAGCTGCCGCTACGTTTGAATGCGGCATGATTACGTAGATTCATTAGCAGCCATTGTGGTACTCACTGTTCGTGTTGTATTTTCCTAAGAGACAGCTCAAAACTCGGTCCACCATCATTAATTGTAGTTTATTGCTTACGTTCCAACCTGTAAACAAGAGAATATAGATTTAAGTCCCTTGTTGCTCCGTATCTTTGGATCTAAATCGTTATGGCTTCAAATTTCACATTCAAACTCGGCAATATTCTCATTCAAGAAGATCTGAAAAACATTCGACTGAAAACAAATCATGGAGTGTAATCCAAACCTAGCCTTTAAATTGTTAATCTATTTGTTATCGTGACTCAGTGCTAATAGATCACTTTGATGGTGACATTCAAGGCTCCGATGTAAAGTAAATGCAGAGAAATTCATATTTACACATTTTTATATTTTGCTCAATAAAAGATGTGAATGCCTAAATATGTATCAACAGGCGAGGTATGTAGCGAGGCAAGGGCGACGGTCGGCGGTCGTCATCGAGGGTCGTGAACTTTTAACTTTCACTACAACTCGCAGTTTACTTGATTATATTATCCCCTTTGCATATTCACGTCACGAATCTAATCAATGCTTCATAAATCGAATTAATGTCGAAATATCTTCACTCGATAATATTCATTTCCAAGCTTCAATAGTTTCAATATGTAGGTATTCACAATATGGCCAGCGTTTCTTTTCAGTTTGAAATTTTGGATCGGCAACGTACGTGCATGAAATTGCAAAATGGAAGCTGGAGTTTCAATATCTAAGTTCACATACGCTTCACGTTCCAATAAAATAGGACGTTGGCATTTCTATGTACAGAACATACGTGAAGCTATACCAGTATCCTTATGATATCTACTCTCAGTAATATCCCAGAGATAATTGTTCCGAACTGAATGTTTCCTGATACGGCGCACGTTCACAAGTTTTGTTATAACAAAATTGGTTCGCCATTAACAAAGTTACACTGTTGTAAGCAGACGGGATTCTAGATACGACTGCTTAGTTACTTTAACTACAATAGTTTGCTTTTAACATGCTTACTTTGCATTTAAATTGTTTATAAAAAAACTGCGACCAAGTGCGTGTTGGGCCACGCACAATGAAGGGTTTCGTAGTTGGAATGAATTTATTCTAAGAACAATCTTGACGTTCTCACACACATTCCAACTGCAAATGTAAGTTTTTACGCACAATATTGAGAGAATTACCATGTTATTTCAAAACTATAGACTTCTTAAAGGTTTTCTCAAATCTATAAGTATAGAACTATTTTCTATATTTTTTTTTTCCAATTTTAGGGTCAGTAGTTTATAAATAAATAAACTACATAAGGTCTATTTAAATAACTGTTTCGAATTAATGTTATTTCCACTTAAACAAACATCAACTTTATGAAAGTGTAAATAAAATTGATTTTAGACTGACTAGCACTGTTGAAAAAGTCATAAAAAATAATATGAAGTTGTAGCGCAAACTGAACCTTATGTGTAGGTATTATAGTTGTTTTTCCTAAAACTCGTGTTTGCTTACATGTTTGGCAAACAAATATAATAGTATAGTATAGTAGTATAGTATATAATAGTTAAACGTCTGTGTTTGGATCACAGAAATTTATATGTGTACCAAATTTCAACTTAGTCGGTCTATTAGATTCGGAGCTAATTGGCTGCGACAGACGGACAGACAGACAGACGCACAATTGATCTTATAAGGGTTCCGTTTTTTCATTCCGACGTACGGTACCCTAAAAACTGGTCTTAACTAGTTGATTTGTATTGCTTTATGGTCGTACAGAGTGAGAAGATCAATTAAACAATTAATGTCCGTTAGACAATGGAATTAATTGCGCTTAAAAACGGCGATAAAAAGGATCCATTAGAGATTTGAACTAGATTGCGTGTAATAATTAACACTTTCGTCTCCACCCATTTTTCATAGAGCTCATACGCCATGCCGCCATACATTGACTCCAGGATGGTCACCGGCATTAGGTTTGAAATCTTGTTAAAATACACAACTGATTTTATTATCACAGTTTATAATGCCGAATTCACTAAGAAAATCCTACATTTAAAATTAGCCCTCCGCGAGGTCTCCCGGCACCCCATATGCGACTTGATATGATATGATATATTTATTTGCAAGAATATAGGTAGCTAACATAAGTTCTTAAGATCTATGGGTTTCAATATATTCGGCATTTCAGCCGTGCAAATATTCAGATTTTACATTTTGGTTGTAATATAGCATGCAGTACAAATTTAGTAGTAAGCAATAATATAAAAATTCTAAAGATAGACTTGAGTGAACCCTCCAGGAGGGCTCCCGGCACTGAACGTGTTATAATTATTGCTTTTGTAAATTGCGAGCAGGGATGACTGTTTAAGATGTGTGATGTGACTTATTGCAAACTAGATTTTTCGAAATATGAACCTTTAGTGATAATGAGCGTTAATAATTTATGTTCACAGAACTACCCGTAAGCACCAGGCTTACGGGGCTGAATTACCAAAAGGCTTTAACTAGAGAGATCGAGAAGTGTAAATTGAATTTTTCTTTTCCTGAAAATATATAATAGATCCGGTTTGGAAATCTTCACAACTTTTCTATTTTAGTATGACGAATTTTAACTATAGGTACTCGTTTTAGATACACCAACTCAAACTTAAGGAGGAGGCGATTTCGAGGTGAAACGAAACCAAACAGCTGCATCGAAACTGCGCAGACAACTGGAAAATAATATTAAACAACCAATCACAGATGCATATTCTAGTACGAAGTCAATAATTTCCGCGTACCTTGAATAATTTCGAAGCTAACCACGAACAATTGGACAGTCAACAGCACATGATTGATATTGATTATGTGGGTTTGTATCGCAGACTGACGGTGGGTGGACCTGTGTACCTCGTTAGAGTAATACAATCGCTGAGCATCGATCGAATTACCGTGTGCATAAAGACGTAATATGAACATTGAACATACTTTGTCTGGATGCCATTTAGTTTTCCTCTTGAAATTGTAACGAATATATTGATGTTGTTAGACTACTAGAAAAAAAAAACATCGTGAGGAAATCTGGTCTTAAAGTAAATATAAGTCTAAAATCGCCAACCTGTCTTGAGCAAGAGTGGTGATCAATGCCCGTGCCTTCTCTGTTTGAGCCTTTGCTCTGCAGTGTGACAATAATAGTCTAGCATTATCATTATTTTAGAGTAAGCTGTTACATAAACTTTTATTTGGCTACTTGTTATTCGGGATTCAAACAATATAAAGATCTCGTATCAGCGGCTGTCGATTTATAAAACTCCAATTGGTTAAATTATTGCCCTTGGCATTGTTGTTTTTGCTTTAGATCTCATAAAGGCTCTATCTTAAATTACTAAAACTATGTCCAATAACTAATCCTATTTCAAAAGTTGTATGAAACTGAGTACAATTTTAAGAAATCTTTGTTATTTTGTTAAACATTTGGGATCTTAGGATGTGTTTTGATACGAAATGATACTCAAGGGACGCATGGCTTATACGCTGAAAATAAAGGCAAGTTCAGTTATCTTATTTGAACAGACTTCAGGCAGAGTGTCAATGGTATTAGTGTTCGAGAAAATGGTATATGTTTGGTTTACAAACACGTATGAACTGCAAAATTATGATAAATAAGCCTAGACTAGTTAGTTTTGCGTCGCGCTTAAATTAAATATTTCACAATTTTCACTGCAACAATCAAATGCTCCTGAAAAAATATTATGTGACATGCAAATATGTTCACTATTTTTTGCGCTACAATAGCAAACAGCAAGCCGCGCCGTAAATAATCTGACTATCAGAATAGAGCGCTTCTGCACGCAATTCTCATTTAGCTAATGTCTCTTCACGCCACTGTTGAGTTTAAAAACCTTTTTCAGGATTCACATTTTCCGTTTTCCGACATACTTTTTGCTTTCTTTAGAGAGTTTTGAAAGCCTGTTCAGTGTTCAGTGCCTTTGTGATTTAATTTGCTGCTGTAAGCGGTTACTTCAGTCAAGCAATCGTAACTGCTAATATTATGAAAGACAGAGAAAGCATGCGGATTAGCTTATGCATAGGGTTGGCGTATGCGCGAGAAAATCCGAATGATCTATATTTATACTTAGTAAAAAATGAAGTCACTTTTGGTGTCTGTTTGTGTCTCCGCTTAGATCTTCTAAACTGTAAAATGAATTTTGTTGCGGCTTTTACCAGCATGATGCACAGAAATCTCCATGTTGGGATATGTTGCCATTGCACTCGTGCAAGGCAGAGGTGCAATGGCGACGTACGGTACGCGCAGGTCGCTAGGTACCAAAAATTACCTTACTGGCTGTCAGAAATCAGCAAGCAAATCTTTTAAAAGTGATACTTCCGTGTGAACTTATTTAAAGTACGTGGGTACTTTATGGTAGCATGGGTTACCAGGTATCCGATAAAGCTGTATACCTATCTGATAGATACATACTAAGTATAGGTCATCCTTTGTAATATAACGCACCTAGTAATCCTTACGACACTAATTAGAGCGATCTGTTCAAAGCCGGGCTTACACCGGATGCTCATAGGATATTATTGGTAATATCACTTAGTGCGGTAGTCAATGAGACTCCATATAGTATATGGAGCTAAGCCACAACTAAGTAGATTTAACTTGTCAGGGAGGAAATGCTATTGACTGAACCAGGATATCGAGTCACATTGATGCAACAAGATGATAGAAGGTACATTAAATAGCTATTTGTTTATGCAAGGGATATTAGCTCTAATGTATAGAACAGAAGGTCATACAGACATTATGTTGCACAAATAAGTTAGTGATTTAATTCGTTTCATGTTCAGATGTTTGTTGGCTTTTTACTGTTTTTTTGTCTGTGTTAGATAAGGTGGCAAGGACATCGAGGCGCAACCTGTTACTGTAACAGTGTTACCATGGATTCAGTACATGATACTGGACCTCCTTTTTTTTTTTTTTGGTTGGTAAATTATCAAATAGCTTCTCCCGCTCTGGGCGGAGCGGGAGGGCGTGTCAGACTCTTACTGACTAAAACCCACCCGTGTTCCTTCAGTTGCCTGTACGTTGCCAGGTGCCACGGTATCCCTTTCGGACTTTCCCGCAACCCCGGCAGGCATCGGTCCTATCGGACCCCTTCACTTGCTGACATCTCTTTGAGGCGTGAGGGCGCGAAATTTGCCTCTCCCTCACGCGTTCTGCCTCCTCCTTCGCGAGCATTACTGAAGGAGGTGACGGCCTCCCATGTCCTCTCGCTCCGGACCATGGCCTGGACGAGGGCCGGACGCGAGAGATCCCCGCCATCGATCGCCTCCACGAGGACACGGCGATTCTCTGCCCAAGCCAGGCAGACCTCCACCGTATGCTCCACCGTGTCCTCCAGCCGATCCAAGCAGTGATGACACCCGGGCGTTTCCTCCTGCCTGATACGAAACAGGAACCTCCCGAAACAACCATGTCCGGAGAGAACCTGCGTCAGGCGGAAGTTGAGGATGCCGTGGCGCCTCTCTAGTCACTCCTCAAAAAGTGGACTTATCGCCGCAATAGTGGCGTGCCCAGCACTGGGTTGAGACAATCGCACTCTCCATGACACCATGAGATTCCGCCGGAGCTCTGTCCGCTGTGCCGCGATCTCTCGAGGCAGCGGAGTTACGCCCCGGCGTTTCGACTCCTCGCGCCACTCCCAAATGTGTGCGAGGACTTTTGCCTCCAGATCCCATGGCGGCAATCCGGCAAGAAGGCTCGCCGCCTCACCGGAGACCGTGCGGTATCCCCGGACCAACCGGGTGGCCATGACCCTCTGGGACGCGTTCAACCGGCGGGCTGGCGGTGTGTCGCTAGTTCGGCCGCCGCCTGGTGCGACCTCCCCTGCGCCAGGACCAACGATGTCACACAGATACGGCCCCAGGACCGATCCCTGTGGGACACCGCACGACATCTCTCGCCGGTTCCATTTTCCCTGGTGACCGGGGTAGATGATGGCCCTGTCCCTCAAATAGGCCTCGACCACACGACAGAGGTAGGTCGGCATCCGGTGGAGGTAGGCATTGGCGATGTCTAGAGACACCGCCAATGCCTTCAATACTCTGCGACCCCACCCCGGGCCACAGCATCCTCCGTCGTGAGGGCTCGCACGCGCATGATGGCGTCCACCATAGAGCGCCCCCTGCGGAAACCAAACTGGCTCTCCACCAAATCCGGTCCCACCCGCACCAGCCGCCCAATGAGGTGGTCTGCAATGACTCTTTCAAAGAGCTTGCCCACCTCGTCGAGCAGCACGATGGGCCGATAAGCGGACGGAGAGTCCGCAGGGCGCCCCGGCTTCTTGATGAGGACCAGTTTTCCCGTCTTCCAGCGAAGGGGTAACTGGCCCCTCTCCAAGCATCCGCTTAGGAGCCCCCTTAGTCAAGGCCCGAGAGCCTCCAAGGCCAGGACCCAGGCTTTCCCAGGTAAGCCGTCGGGTCCTGGGGCGGTATTTTTGACATTCAGCCTACGTACCGCCACTCTCATCTCTACCTCGGTCACCTCCGGAGCATCGTCGTCGTCGTCGGCGGTGTGGTCCGCATCGGGCACCGCAGTAGGTGGAGCCATCGGCGGGGAGGCATGTTCCCCTCTCGAAGGGAACAGAGCGCTCACCACGTCCCCCACAAGCTGCGCCCGGAGACTCTGCGGTCCTGGACCTCCTTGCGTTGAAATTTATCGTCGGTTATTCAAAAAAATTTGCTGTTCCATACATTTTGACCGTGTAGCCATTACACTTTTGTAGGAAACAACAGATTTAAAAAAAATTACCGACGAATAATTTCAAACCAGAGGGTCCAGAATCATGAACTGAAACCATGGTAACAGGTTGCGAATCGATGTATGCTACCCTGTATAATAAGTAGTTTATTGTACACCTACTCTAAGAAACATAAACTTAGAGCTATTCTGGTTATTCCGGTCTATTCTGTAAAAAGCTCACCCCGAAAACCTGGGTGAAGTGAGCTTGAAGTGAACTGTCTTTCCATCTGATGCTAGGCATGGGCAGTTCACTTCAAGCTCACCTAAGTTTTATTTATTTATTTATTTGGATCTCCAACAAAGATTACACCTTACATGCTAAAAGTAAAACATAAAAAGATACAAATCCTTGTGCATCTTCAATTATAGGAGACCACAGCTTGCATTAAGATATCAAACAATCAATTATTAATATGGAAATAAAGTTTACAATTTAAAGTAAAAATAACAAGAATTAAAATTATAAAAAAAAAAGAAAAACTATATATATTGAGTTGAACAGTAGGGAGGAAGGTCAACACTTACTCAATATTAAGTTTTGCGTGTAACAGCAGTTTTCACGGTGAGAAACTATAAATGAATAGAGCGGCGGGTCTACTTCATTCCGCTGTAACGACATGTATAATATTTATATCCTGGTGTTATATACAGTACCTGGGCGACCGAGCTCTGCTCGGGTGAAAATAGAGAAAACGAATTTTCCCAGATATGAGACCTAGCTAGATCGATTTTTCGCCACCGTAAACCCCTATATTGCAACTTTCATCGAAATCGTTAGAGCAGTTTTTGAGAACGTGATTAAAAGAATATAAATACAAATATTGCTCATTTCATGGTATAGGATGGCATATAATGACTTTTCATTGTTAATATTTTCATACAGCTAACGCCGCAACCATAGAATGATAATTTCGGCAAATTGAAGTCTGAAATGTACCACCATTTGCAATTCAGATAAAACTCATGTTTATTGTTGTTTTTCATTGTTTTCAATTCATTAATTTGCGGCAATTACTGTTTGATGAATATTAATTACTTATCTTCTTTCATTTTCATTGGTTGACTAAAAGCTTTGCAATCGCCGCGAGCTTATCACTCCTATATGGTGCTCACTGAGGAACGGACAGTTTAACAACCAATCCGGGCCATTTGATGTGACCAAAGTACCATACAAGTGCTCCTAGTGTTCCTAGTTTTCTTGTGATTCTTGTATAGATTTCTTTAATCTTTCTATTCTGATTCTGACATTCGCAGAAATGCCCGGAGTTCGAGTGGGGTAATATAAAGAAATTGCCTTGTAAAAAGAAAACAAGAGGTAACGGAATAACGACATTTTTTCTCGCTCTCTTCTTAAAACATTTTTCACGAGTATTTTCACCAGTGAGTCTACCCACGCCTTCAGAGCGTAAACTGGTCAAGTTTGAGTCAACTCTGTTTGTTTTGTAACCGAACTTAATCAGTTGTTGTCTAAAAGTATTTGTTTACAAACCACAATCGTAAGTTTGTAAACATTTTGCTGTAACTGAAATCGAATTTAAGCCCGCTATTGAAAGTCTTCGCCATTTCTAAACTAATATTATAAATAATATTAGATTTTTTGGATCTTTGTAAGTTGGTATTTTTGTTTATTACGCTTTCACGCTAAAACGGCTGAACGGATTTAGATGGATGGAAACACAAAAAAAAACCCAAAGCGTACAGATACAGGATGTAGCTCAGAATTTTAGTGATATTTAGTGAAATCAGTCTGTAAATATTTCATTATAAGATTCGATGGCTAGATGTGTGATATTGCAATTTGTTTTTCATCAGGGATGTTCCTTTTTCGTTAAGATATGGGTATACCCGATGATATAAATACGTACATAAATTATATCGCGTATTATTATATGTATTTATTTATTTAGGCCGTATGGTGTCGGTTACGAATAGCACCAACGCCTTCTCTGCGGGTCATAAAAGTCGAATAAGAGACTAAGATTTAACTTAATATTCAAACGGCGGCGATAGAGTTCACCACTCACCAACCGAGACTTGCAGAAAAACGGCAAAAAGGGCTGTGAATATTTGATTTTGACAATCTACAGTCTCTGCCTACTCCTATGGGATTATACTACCCTACCCTACCTACTCTTATGGATGTGAGTAGGCAGAGACTATAAATTGTCAAAATCAAATATTCACAGCCCTTTGGCACATGAGTAGACCATGACCTGGGTTAGGACATAGGATACTTTTTATCCCGATATTCCCACGGGATCGAGACTTATGCGGTTGAAACCACGGGGCGCAGCTAGTGGGAAATAATTTTTTAGGACGGGGAATAATGTTTTGCTATCGGAAAGGGCAGGTTGACATGGTTATTCTTATTTCTTTGCGTATAGATTTATAGATCGGTATTGACTAAATAGATTTAGGTATAGTGGTAACCTATCTGAATCTGCACAATGATTTTCCAACATCGTTTCCCTGATATAACTTTATAAGTATCATACTTTGCTCATAGCCCTACTGCACTTGACTAGGGAGAATGAGCGGGCAAACTCCAAAAAAGCCCCTTGACCCGCTTTTGTAATTTGCGCCAAGTCTTCAAAAATGACAACAAAACAAACTTACGGCGCCGTAAATAAATAAATATCACGTCTTGGGTCCGGGCTCCTGACATCCCACAAATCCCGGGATTAACGTATGACATGACAAAAATGTTACACACGCGTTCTTCCCGACTTGCCGAAAGACGTCAAAAGGATTTCTTGTTCCCGAGCCCGTAAAACGTAAACGTTCAACAATTGGATCATTCAACATCATATACTTAGTTATTTTTGTTTATGGCACCGCTCATAGAATATTGGTTTATTTCGTTTATTTCAGTGCGAGGTTCGCCTTTGATCGGTTTTCGACAACCGACATACAGTCTACTCGTAACTCTTATACGTAAACTGACAATAAATAAATATAAACTGTTATATAAAAACCGGGATTACGTTATTCCATCTGCGGTCGAGTTATTTATTATTCTAACATTACTTATGATATATTTCAAAGTTCAATTCGTCTATTTTCCATTATACCTTACATGCACTTAAAGTAAGTACGTACTCATGAAAAATCTTTAATATATTAGTGCAACCCGCTGTCATGCAATCAATACTCTTTTTACGACATCATTCGGATATTTTTTCTCATCCGAAAAACTTTTAGATCGAAATCGAAAAGTTTTAAGTAATAATAAGTTTTCTGATTTAATTCGGGTCGAATGGTGGACTTTGAATCGAAGGTTTTGGCTTTTGTGTGTAGATATGGATAGTAAAATACTTTTTGATGAATCTACCATTGATTACGAAGATTACCTACGAGTATATCACCGTTGTCATCAGTAGAATTGTGTCTACTTTGCTTGTAATAAAGAGTACTTAAGTGCTCACGTCTGTCTACCGATGTTGAATTAAGTCTAAGACACAGGGACACATTGAGGCATCTTAAAATCATAAAGTTAGTCTTACTCCCCACTTCATTTTTTGCACGCTTCCCTTTCATCAATAGTAAAACTGTGATGATCGGTTACCAGCTGACATGCTAAAACTCCCTTGTTCCCTCGCGTGATAGATTGAGTGTTCTCTATAACAGCAAGGTTAATAAATAATCAAGTTACTGTTCGGAAGTAAAAGCCTACCGCTGACCTCAAACCAATTTATTCCCAGTGGGTGTATTCCGAAAGATAAATTATACCAATCACTTGAAATATCGTTATTGGTATTATTTTTATTACCAAATACAACACGCAATAAATAAACCTAAACTAGGTTTAATGTCGCCCACCCGCCGCTCCTTTGACGTAGATTTTTGTTAACCTCGATCGATACCTACCCTTTACCCATGCTGTAATCATCCTGAGTGATTTAACGAAATCTCTGATTGCATTTCGAAAATCGCAGAAACTTCCGCTATGAGGAATAGACGAAACATTCAATTAAAAAGTGGAAATGCAAGATACGAATTCTCTATACAAAAATCATGGTGGAAATAAAAATCCTCTTAGTCTTATTCGTTTGCTGGTAAAGAACCTGTAATAAAACATAAGGAGCTCTTGGAAATAAAAGGTATCGAGTAATTGAACATATTCGAAGCGGAGAACAATAGTGCAGGTTGCAGCGGAGCGTTAGAAAGTGCAATTAGTGAAGGCAGCAAACGTGCCCCGCGCGCGACCGGCGTAGCACGACGCTAATAGCGTATATAACAAAAAAGTTACGAGTTAACATATTAAACTACGTTTCTAGGGACATAGTTCTATAAATAAGTTAATGGAAGGGTTGGGCAGCACCTTTCGCCAATTATGTTTAAGTCCCATGTAATAGGGGACGAGCATATTGCCATCAACCGGGCACGAATTTAGGCTCCGGCCCCCAAAAACCTAATAACACTTTGTCCAACCTGTAAATCGAACCGAGGACCTCATGCTCAGCAGTAGCTCTTGCGACCACTGGACTATCGAGGCTACCCTCTGCCAAACCCAGGGAAATAAGGCGAAATGTTATAATGATGAAGTTAATGGAATTAATTTTCGAAAGATTGGCTGTAAAGTTGGCAAGTGTGCATTGGTACTGCCAGAAGTAAATTTAATAAAACTTTAGTAAAAAACTTGTACAAAGGCGGACTTAATGTCTGAGGCATTTTCTACCAGGCAACCATAGGGGGAGGCAGAGACAAAACATGGCAGGTGCTAGCTTAAAAGAAGGATGTAAGGGATAGATAACTTGAAAAGGTTAAAAGTGTAATACTTATAAACAGAACAAACTTTGTCAGACGAAATAACGATAAGTATTAGAGGAGAGAAAAGAAAAATATAGAAAGAAAATAAAAAGTAGAAAAAAATTTTTTTTTTTTTTTTGAAAGAAATAATTCTTTTTTTTTGTAAATTTTGACGTTCAAAAGTACTTTATAGAAATAACTGTACTCTATTTGAAATAAATTATTTGTCTTTGACTTTGAGCCAATCAGCGCTACAATGATTCTGCCAACTTCTTACGAATATGTTCACGTGCCTTCACATTGAAAGATAACTAACTGATTGCCGTCCTGATCAGAGGGAGCGCATTCCAAAGAAATACCGCCTGGACAAAGAAAGAAGAGTGAATAAAACCAGAGCGGTGATAAGGACATCGTAGAAAACGATTGTTGGTGGAACGAAGATTTTTACTATGGGCAGAGCATAGGTTGATAGGTACTTATTGAACATGGGAAGTCAGGTAAGAACGAGAAGTGGGTTTGACGAGTATAAAATACAACATAGACAGAGCCCTAAGAAAATGGCTCAATATTTCACCGAATGCCTGTTTCGACTTAAAAGAAGCACGCACGTATTTGATATAGTATAGAATCTAAGTAGCGAAACCTCGGTACGTGTCCACATTAAAGTTTTACGAGCATTTCAACAAATATATATAGCCTACATTTTTTGCTTCCTTTAAGGATTAATGATTTTTTTTTAGATATTCAAAAGAACGCTATTTATGGCTATAAACAAACTTTATAGATTTTTGATACTCCTTAGGCAGCGATTCGATAATTGGACGAGAATTGAGGGTGAAATTTCAAGGACGCGTCACGTTTTGGCACATTTCGTTACATGAAAGAGAAGAAAGATATAACTCTCTCTCTGTCCCTCACGCTAAATCTCTCTTATTCTTTAAGAATTTTCACTTCTCTATCAAGTGTACGGTACCTACAGATTTAAACGTAAATAAATGAGCGCATCCTGATATATACCAACCTAGATATCAGTATCCATCTAGACAGTAACTAGATATTATACTTACATATAATAATGCACCTTCCGTCTATTTAAATAAAGATACATTTTAATATAAAAAATCAGTGGGAAGGGTATTCGCAAGCCCCGGAAAGTTAAAATTTTATGGATTTAAAATAATCTGTAACTTGGTTTTGATTCAGTGGATTCACAAAGTAATATAATTTATCCTTGCCGCTGTGAAGCGCTATCCCAGCTTTGCCGGCAGACACTACTTTTATAAATGTAAGTACGTGCACATTTGAATGAGTTATTAGGACATAAATCTTCCAGCTAGTCTTTATATTACACTAGTACGGATTCTACAAATACATCTACTTTAACACTTTTCTAGCAGAAGACTTCATTTTAATACTATAACATAACATCACGCCTTGTTTCCCCGAAGAGTTGGTCAGAGGTGTCCCTATAGTGCACCTACATTTTCCCAGTTATGTTGAAGGCCCATGTAATAGAGGGCGAGGCTCTTGCCGTCAAACGGACACAAATTCAGACTCCAGGCTGCTACTGAGAAATTGTCGTTAGAAAAGCCGAATAACACTTTGCTCGACCTGGGGATCGAACCCTGGACCTCATGCGCAGCTGTAACGTTTGCGACCATAGACCAATGAAGCAGGCATTTTAATAAATACTTAAGTAATAAATTATTCTTATGAACCATTCTGCGGATAAATATGAATCTGGTAACTTCTTCATCTTTATAAAGTCGTAAAAAAGTTACCTATATGATTATTTAATGGAAGTTATGTACTTAAGTATGCCATAAAACCTCAAGCGTGTAAAGTTATTGTTTAATATTACACCAAGCGCTACCTACTCTCATAAATCACAATGAACCGGTTTTTCTTTATGAACATAATTTTGGTAGGTTTACCTAACATTACTTAACATTATGTGCTATCGAGTCAAATGGGAACGGCATTTCTGAAACGGTTTGGTAAAGTCCTTTCAAACAATTTTCATTCAAATCCGATGCAAATAACAATTAACTCTTCGCCGAGCCGACTTCTATTTCCTGTGGAACTTAATTTAAAGGCAGTTAGAACTTTTTACTTCATTAGCGTTCAGAAACTAAGTTCGAATTGCAAAGTTGAATGTTTATTTTTACCATTTGTTTCAGATTTGGTAAATTTTAAATTAGTATTGCTGCAATTGTAGATCATTCTAATTATGTTAGTTTGGTATTGTTGGCCAATGTTGTTGGCATATCGTAGTTATTTGACACATCATGAATATCATATTCAAACTTAATAATAGCAAAATGGCTGAACGTACCGACTAATAATTTTGGTATTCAATACTGTTGGGAATCATGTAAATATTGATCATTGGAGTGTAATTTATGAATTGAATAGCGCTGGCATTACCGATATTTAAGTAGAATCTACCATTATTGAAATTGCCTCGTTGGTTTAGTGGTCGCAAGCGCAACAGACTGGTTCGATCCTCGGTTAAGGTAAAGTTTTACTGGGTTTTTCCTTACAGAAATTATCAGTAGCAGCCACATTCTGGTTTTTTTCCTGAAAGTTGATTCGTAGATAATTAGCTCCGTATCTTGCTCTCTTTTTACATGGAATTTTAACATAACTGGCGAAATATGGTTGTAGTGTTAGGTTTAGGATACTGTAGCGTTGTGAGGATTCTCATCTGTAGTCGAGTGATGCTAATGATATTTAGCTAATTATTTTCCAGGCGAGTAACAACTTAAAGGGCGACTAACTATCTGCTACTAAAAATCATAGGCGAGGTACTATAAATACTGACATGGCGACTAATATTAACAGTGGGATAAAAAACATTGTATTATAGGCAACTATAGGCTTCCATATAAAAAACACTTTTGCAAGCGTTTCTTTTTGAGGAGAGGCTAATGTTAATTTCTGAATGTTGATGGCTGAAAGGTAGGTAAGGTTAGGTTAGAACCGTGACCACACAAAACACGAGCCGAGCCAGCGAAGCGAGCGGTGCCGTGGAAGCGGCCGGCGAGTGCCAGTGTCAAGTGTACGCTTAACAATAACTTCAGTTAAGTTGTCGACTAACAATAAATTCAGTTTCCACACCAAAAAATCACTGCCAATTTAATTTTAAACAAAGCTTACAACCTAATATAAAGCTGCTACTTTATACTTAAAATGCTTCTTCTTTGTAGCTGCCAACCTATTATTCTTGCTACCCATTTTAATTATTTTTAAAACCCTAAATAAGATTATTTTGTCGCCGCGTTAAATACACGCCATGATATTTTAGCATATTAGCAATTAGTAAGTTCCTAATCACATCACTAAAAACGGGATACAACAAAAACCTTCTTTCCGGAGACGCTGTGTCATTTCGTTTCCGCTTGCTGAGCTAGTGAAAGCTTTTCCGTGATCCTCAGAATTCTGTGTGCCCCGATCTAGGGGCTATTCGTACGGGCTGAAGGCAGGTGCCATTGCAACAATCTGCTTAGGCTGTGCTGCACGCTACCTGCGCACGCTGACAAACCTCCACGTGCTGACAAACCTCCACGTGCTGACAGGCCTCCACGTGCTACGGACGTTCGCCATCTGGTCTTACGAAGGCCGTCCGGCCTATTGCTGAGCCTGTGCTGAGCAAGCCCCCACGTCTGCCACGTGTTGCCAAGGACGTTACCCTACTTGTTTACTCGTGTTAGTGCTCGGAACAGAAGAGTGACTCGGTGACCTTACCCGCGACCTAGTCGTATTTCCTAAATATATGTATTAACTTTTCTAGCTATTTTAATAATACCTAACTACCTACCTATTAGTGAACGGCCTGTGCAGCCTACCTGCAAAGCCCTAGCCGTTTTGGGGAATTAAGGCCAGGATGTTCTGAAATTCCATGAAAAGGTTAAAATCAGAAGCCAATAGCGTCGTTCTTTCCTAGGTCGTTATTATCTTTGCCTCGAGTTTGTTATCGGAAGATGTGAACACCAGTGACGGTCACGAATCGAATTTAAAAC
This sequence comes from Xanthia icteritia, assembly GCA_949128155.2. Classification (NCBI taxonomy): domain Eukaryota; kingdom Metazoa; phylum Arthropoda; class Insecta; order Lepidoptera; family Noctuidae; genus Xanthia; species Xanthia icteritia. The sequence continues at coordinate 9,639,174 of OX421941.2, forward strand.
AGGCTATTATGTAGGTACCTACTGCCTCCGAGACCGATTATTTTAAATTTTAATAAGCCGTGAAATTTCATCTTGATCGTTATTGTATTGAAGCTTTTGAAATTAGCTTGGCATCCCGCGAGATTTAGGTAGCTAGGTTTAGTTGAGGATATTGAAAACACTTACAGTCTTATTCCAAAACACGGTCTAGATTTGGTACTGGGATAAGTACTAGCTTTAGTACCATGACTAAATAAAACGTTATTATAAAATAAAGTTTATCAATAGTTCCAGAAGTATTTATGGTGCTAAAGTTAATCCGCCGAGTTCCCTAGTTTATCTTTGGTACTAATTTCTTTGACGTTTACGTTGATATTGTTGTCAATTTACATTTAAAAAATCGTTTAAAATGGATATTAATATAAGGATTCATGGATTTGGAAGATTTGGATATACTGGAGACGTCTCGGCGATCTTACAGAGATCGTCATTGTGTGAATCTTTTTGAAATGACTGACGAAGATTTTAGAATAAGTATAGGTTGTCAAAGCGTTTTGGAGAAAAAATTGTGGATGTTTTACGTGAGGATTTATCCCACGACCCTCGAGGATGTCCATTGAGTCCTGAAGTGCAAGTGGTTTGCGCATTACGCAACTGGGCGCGCCATTAAGTATGTAAGTAGGTACCTAACCTTGGTCAATGCTAACCTAACATTACACAAAATCCAAATAATATACTAATATTATTGTTTTATTCGTAGATTCAAGACGATACAGCTGATTTACATGGTGTGTCTCAACCATTTGTCAGCAAAACATGGAAAAAGGTAGCCAATATTTTGTCACGGATGTCCCGAAGATTTATAATAATGCCTATTACTGTAAATGAACAGGGGGAAAGCATTAGGAAATTCCGAAGTATTGCTAATTTTCCTACAGTAATTGGGCCAATAGAATGTACTCATATATATCATATAGTAAAGAAAGTAAATGCTGATGGAGGTCAGTTAGTTATAAAAGAATTTTAATTAAATGTTATACAAACTATGTATATAATAAATTTTATTTAAAAAATACATCACTATTGTAGTCATTTAACATCACGCCCGTTTTCCCTGAAGGAATAGGCCGGATGTACCTTATAAGGAGTAAACCCACGTTTCGCCAGTTATATGTTTAAGTTTCATGTAATAGGGGGCGAGCCTATTGCCAACAACCGGGCACTCAGTAGTTCGGTTGTTTTGTTCGGAGCCGAACAAAACAACGAACAAACAACCGAACAAAACCGAACTACTGAGACTAGATGGATCCGGACAACTTCAATGACAAAGTCGTGAGGAGCAATCGCCGTTATTTTCAAGTCAAACCAAGCAAGGTGATGGTGGTTTTCCTCCACCCCTCGTCTTTGTTTGTTTCCTTCTATGTTAAGATAAGTTGAATGAACTACGTAAAGCTGCGTCCAGATATGTTCTTTTGTCCGTAACGTACCTCTGTGTCGTAACAGCGTCGCGATCCAAGAACGGTAGTTTGGACGCCCGTTCGGTAGTCGGTACGGTACGGTGGTACGGCGTCTCACCGTAACGTACCGACCCGTGCCCGACTCGCACCCGCCTTGTGTGTGTATTGAGCTTTACAGTTATATTAAGAACAATTAACACAAATAAGAAGTGCATTTATTTATTAATATGTCAAGGACGCAACATAAACGTTCGTCTAAAACCCACTTTTACCACTTTATCGGGGTGAATAATATGTATACCCATGCCAAATTACAGCTTTCCAGTACTCAGAGACTCCGCGTCGAGCCACGGCCAGACAGACAGACGGACAGACAGACAGACGAACATGGTGAAACTATAAGGGTTCCTTGATGACTACGGAACTCTAAAAAAGAAATACTCGAGAATGGAAAAACTTGAAGGCAACAACATGAAAAAGGTTCCTGATATAATGTCGGTTATTTTTAAAGGGAAACATTTGTAAAGTTTAAATATATGTCGATTCATGCAGCCTGCAGATGAAGTGATTTTGATAAGCATACAAATGGCCTATTTATTAAGCACTCGTTTCAACCCGTATCCTTCAAAATAGGTCACGCACATGTAATCACGTAATCCATCAATACCCTTGTTTATTTTTTGGTAAAAATAATATTACGAAATATATTTCGACACAACATTAGTCGGGAATGTGAATTGAACTTTGATCTTGTTATAGACTTAGGAATGTACTACCTATGTAGAGTTGTAGATACATAAATATTACTTAGGTAGTCATAGTCAGATAGTATCCATTTGGCTTCATCATTTCAGCCGAAAGACGTCCACAGCTGGACATAGGCCTCCCCCAAGCACCGCTACTTCGACCGGTTCTGTGCTTCCCGCATCCAGCGGATTCCTGCGGCCTTCCATTTGACTTATTAGGTTAGTTTTTTCAGAATGAAGTGCAGAGACCACCAGAAACCAATTAAGTATTTTTTGGATGCATAAAACACTTTTTGCACAGTAACTCAGGTTTATATACGCTGCTAGCCATTTTATGACACACTTTCGGAGTCCCCATTTACGACCCCCGTCAAAGGGGTTAGTAGGTATTTCCCTGCAGTTCTCTAAAAAAACCTTCATTATACTTATTCCATCCTGTTTCAAAATAATTTCCTTATTATTGAATTTATGACAGGTTCTAGAGAATGCTGTACCAGCTTTGCGCAACACCTCTTATGAGCATATTTATAACTATGTAATTACAGACCTAATTTAACCCGAATATGCTAGTGCAGAATCTTATTAAAGCTAAGTTTTGAAGCTGTGCCTGAGCCTAATTAGTTATTCGGTGAGACTGACGCAAGCGAAATGGGTTTTTGCTTATTTACATTATTATACAACACAATATTCCTTGATAAGTGATATTATGTAACACAAATGGGATTGATAAGAAAATTGTTAAGTACTGTTAATTCTTTTATACCTTTGCCAGTTTTTAAATTCTATATTTTATCAAGTCAGGACACATTTTGAAGTTACGCCATTGAGCAGACTATTGCATGGAAAACAATATTTAACTTCTTGATAACAAAGATCAAAATAGAAATTACGACGCAGGTAATGCTGAATCGGTAAATCAGGTTCTGTACGAACGTATTTTCTGTAGCAATGTGTGTGTGTACATTACAGTCCATTAAGGCACAATGATCTAAAAAACTTTCTGTTTCAAATCCATATAAACTGTTAAGAAACTTTCCTTCTATTCCTGTAAGAATGAAAATAGAAACCTTAAAAAACATATTTTTGTATAACAGATAATCCACATTCATAATATCTTATTATACTTAATGGAAACAAAAAACCGTCGCGCGGTGAAAATACCGAGAGTTCGCCAGCGTATAACGAAAATAAAACACCTATAATTTTGTGTTTGTACACAAAAAAGTTGTAGCTTCAAAAAAGTTAGGGACAGATTTTTGGGTCTTTCCTAAGGGACGACCTTTGTAATCCCTACTCCAGATCCTCGATAGGACAATATATCATCACACTGACTCTGTAGGGAGCCAACAGTAAACATTTGTGATTTATAACTGAGCTCACGCGAATGTTAGTTATATACACTTTTACGGTACCTAGGTACTTATTACTGAAGCACTTATTCACTAAACTACATATTATATGCACAAAACTAGACCATGCAAGAGCAGCCACAAGAAAATGTTGTGTCCAGCTTTAAAATCATAATAACTCATGAATATATATAAAATCCAGTATATCCTAATAAAGCTGTATAATTACAGTAGGTATATTTCTAATTATTTTTTATCTAGAAGTGCACTTCAACGACACTTGACATTATTATTGTAACAGTAGGTACCAATAGCTCTGCTGCACAGAGCTGTACTACAAACAGTAATAAAGCCGGCTTGTACGGCGTGTCGGCACATTTCTGCGCAATTATGCATACAGGAGCGGGTGGCCCCTAATGCTTGTGTAACGAGCCTTATACGAGCATTCCCTGGCCATTTGCGCCGGCCAAATTACAAATATTCGGACAAACAAGCTTTTGTACGGACGATGTTCCATCTATGAACAAACATAAATCTTATCTGGTCGTTCGTTGTACAGTCGACCGCAAGTCGGTGAAAACACTTTGACCTTGAGCTGGCGTAGCGTAATACGGAGTTTCCATGGAATATGAGGCCAGGTTATATTGGTTTTGTGATTTTGTCACCACTGACGTGCGCCCTACAGTATGCTCTACGTTCAGACTCGGCTAGATTATATGAAAACCACAACACGATATGAATAAAACTGTCCTATAAATATCTCTGTCTAGTAGATTGCAGATTTTATCGAATTCATATCGGTTAATGTAGGTATGCTTTCGACCTCTTTATTTTTGCCGCTTTCATGAAAACAGATAGGTAGATACTGCATTTGTGTCCACAGATAAGTGAAATTGTTTACTTATCTTGTTGTTTACTAAAGAACCAATTTTAAATCAAAATGTTTCTTAGACATTGTTGTTTTAGCGTTAGCGGTTTGATACATGTTTGGGGCGGCACACTTAAAAGTCCACCTTTCGTATGTCGGACCAGACTGGACTAGTCTGATGTCAAAAACAGATTCTTTCAGTTTGGATCTTAAGTTTTATTGAAATCTAACAAGGTTGGTTACAGCTTTATGGAATTACAAAATAGAATAATAATAAATAAATAGCAGCACTACATTTATATTTATAAAGTTCATAAATATACGATTTACTATCTAGTTTAAAGCCATTTAGATTTGGAATGAGTAATGCTATGAGGAAACGACGCATTGAACAGTGACTGATGCAATTTGCAGCTCAGAAATCGTACACACATTATCAGTAAATTGGCATTAAACCGATCGCTCGGGAACATTATGATAAACATCGCTTAATCGACTTCTGTTTGAATGTGAGATTCTTTGTGTCGTTCCATGAATTCCTTCTAATCGGTTCATGTCGTATAAACGTCTCGTATTGACTGTTTCCAATCAAGATATCGGGAATTCTTCTTTTTCATTTTTATTTGTTAGTTTTGTAAGTTACAGATATTGTTTCCTTTTTTTGATTATTACTAGCTGCGTTTTGCTTTTATTCCTTTCCGAAAATCTAATTACAAAATTACTCACTTGTTAAAGAGAACTTTAGGTACCTGTACCAATGTGTATATAAAAAAAGTTAAGAGTGTATAAAAATAATTAATTCAGATCAAAATTTAAAATATCACCTTCACTGAACAATATTAAATTTCTTCTTTTCTTTGAGATTTTCAGATTTTTCACTCTTTTTTACACAGCATTCTCACTTCACACAATGATAACTGAATTTGATTTTATCGAAATTGATTATGAAAATAATGGATATCTGCTACAGGCGTACGCTTTTTTCCACTATCAACATTTTGACGTGTCCATGTGATATCAATAAATCCACTTAATGGAATGTCGTAAAATATTATTAGGTAACTGTAGTTAAGTACGAGTACCTTTAGTGTTGTTAGGTTTCCAGCATTATTAGTTACATTTGTACCGCACTTATGTTTAAACAGACGAGTGTTTTATTTTTAGGAGCTCCATACTCCCTCGATTGTAAGTAGTGTTTCGGCAGCATAGTGAATTGAAACGTTATCAATGTGTTTTGGTTTATCGCAAATAGATCTCTGTCATACATTTCGGCAACAATAATAAAGCTACCTTCCGACCCATATAAAAGTTCCATAGTAGGTAAATTACTTATTGTTTCATTTCGGATTCACTAAACCACGGTGCTATTTTCTTACGAAAATTGGATTGAGTGGTATATTTGGGTAAAAGGGTTCCGCCCGATCGAATTACCTAAGGAATAGACCACACGGTCGATTGTCTTCGGCGGAACGACGCTGCTTTGTATTTCGTGCTCGTATTAACACGCGGCAACTCGAATGCATCGTCTGTGCTTGCCGGATGTCTGCTTGTTTCCGAACGCTACAACAACTTGCACCTACATAAACAGCTAATACATCCTTTTCTCAGCCTCGTAATAGAAAATAGAAGCATGTAATTGCGAAATTCAAAAATGACTACGCTAATATTATCGCCGAATAAATTATCTGAAAAACGAACCGAAACAAAGTTACAATACAGGATACGATCCATTGTTAATTAAATTGCCTCACATCTTGTGATCTCATCAATACTGAGTTATTATAGCCAGCGGTTGAATTTCCCATTAAAATAAAGGATTGACCAAATAGAAATTTCAATGATGGTTCTATTAATATAGAATATGTAGTTTAATTTATCGAGGCGCCAAAACTAATTTCCGTTCAGCCGTTAAATTGGACTTTCTCACGTAATTCCAAGTACTATAAAATAACCCTTGAATATTTGATTCACAATTATAGTCGGACAAGCGGACGGGAACAATAGCATTTGTAGGGAATAAAGCATGTAAGCAGAGTTGGGAAGTTCCCCGACGTTTGTTATATTGAAGCACGTATTTGAGCGAGTTTTCTGCGGCGAGTACAAAGCGAGTGCAGTTTGATTTAGTGTGCAACGTCTTGGAGAAGTGTCACAAGTCGTAGGTATGTCGGGTCGCGGGTTCGGTGACGGGAGCACGCATCGGCGCGCTACCGGCACCGCTCGGCTCGCTCGACTAGAAACAGCCTGATTGCGAGCGCGGCGCCCTGGCCACTCGACCGCAGACTGAAACCCGAAACCTCACCCACTTCATACCTATTCACAGTACGTCATTTGAAGTTAATCGTTTGCGACATTGCTCTGTTGCCGAAAGTTGACGCTTTAACGAGGAGCACAAGACATCCTTAAAAAGTAACTGCGTATAGTCTAGTCCGAAAGTATCTGATGAAAGTGTAAACAAACCCTGTTCAGATTAAATTCTTGTGCAAGCGCTCACCAAAGGAAATTAACTAGTTACCTAACACATTCATTATTTTTATTTAGAAGTTTTCAACTTTGTATCTCACCACTTTTTCGAACAATTATATATTGTTTAGACTTTAGAGTAACATAATTTACCTAATTGTAATTGAAAAAACCGTCAATCATCATCGGAAATTGAAATTATAAAATTAACCCCAATTGTCAAATGAAACACACCTTTAGAGTGATTTAAAATTATAATTTCGTGTTTATGTATTCAATTAATCAAATCAAAGCATTCAATTCCTAAGCGACATATTGGCATCCACAGGTTTTTGATTTTTGTATTTCTTTGTATTTTTATCGTTTTCAGTGCGAATAGGTACAGATCTAAAATAATATAATAGAATTAAAACTGACAGTTTTGGCAATGAAATTGCAGAATAAAAATTCTGTCAGATATCCTTCAGTAGGTACTTAGGTAAATCAAATACTGGAGAACAAACGATACCGTAGCTTTGCGTCGGTCTTAGCTAAATGCAAATTGCATTTCTCAACCTCATAGTAATTTTCCTTCTTTGCAAAACCCTGAAAACCCTTGAGTTCTTGCTTATTGAAAAATATTTAATCCATGTAGAAATAAAGTTGACTAGACGTCCATCGCGTGGTGTTGCGAGTTGGGAGGAAAAGACGCACCTAATTAAGAAGTTATTTAGCTTTAATTTATCATTAACTACCGTAATTTTTTCATTACAAAGAAATCTAAACTCAGGTAATTTATTAATAGAAACTTCCTTTCGTGTTGAAGTATGGCTTAGTAATAAGTTGGTGAATGAACTACATGAACTTATTACAAAACTTATTGTTTGAAGACAGGTATCATAAAAAGTTCCCAAAATAATCAGTTTTATGTTTCCATGGGAGAACTTTGCAACAGAGATCGATCGTGCTACAATAGTACAGACTGAAGATTACCCGCCAGCCGCTAAATAATTCATGAGACGTCTCATGTCGTGTACTTTTACGACGGCTTAGGACTACTTATGCAAAATTACATCGATCACATACATTTTCACGTGTCAGAAATTATGAGACGCATAGATGATTCCTATATCTTATTGACGCACCGCCTAAACTATTTCCAAACAAACAACGTTGTATAAGTATTCGATTTGTCTAAAAATATACGAGTTTTGAATGTCTACGGTGTTTCTGACTTTAGTACCTAGACATAAACACACTGAATACAGCCTTAATAGCTCTAGCGCGTGCAAACTGAAATTTAGGAGATAAAGTCAGGCAACGACCCACATTACAACTTCTAGTATTAAAACTACATAAAATAGTTCACGTCTAGAGGCATCAATGTAAGGAAAATGTTTCCCTTCTCACCAAACAGCTATAACTTAGCAAAACATGTACCACCTTCAGCTGCCGGTGGCAACGGCGGTCTATAATGTAAAACGGTCTACACAATATTGTTTGTGAAACCTTACTCCGTACTCGAGCAAATATTGTCGCTGTACTATTTTCACCAACCTCTTTCTAGGGCGAACGTCTGCTCTGAATAAAATGTCACTTCGTTATGTTCATTTTTATCGTTCGGATTTCATTTCAGATTGAGGATATATTACTAAACCGTAAACGTCTGTTGTCTGAACGTAGATTTTCAGTTTCATCGTTCATCGTTCCGTGACGTTGTGTACGGGCTAGGTATGTTTAGGTTGCAAACTATGGACAGCTGCAGACCAATGTTCATAAAGCACAGAATTTTGACACTTCCGTCATTCTACATCTTGGAAATAGCTGTATTTGTAAAAAGTAATCCTCAATGGTTTCCTCTTTTGACACATAATTCCAATAGAAATAGACGTGAGAAGTACAGACTTTGGGTGCAGTCACACTCGGCCAAAACAGCACTTCTAAGAAAAACTGTTGTATGCATGGCCCTATTAATATAATATACAATAAAATTCTGAATGACATTAAGGAATTGAATTTTAATTCATTTAAGAAAACACTTAAAAAGCTTCTTACTGATAAGTGCTACTATAACATTATTGAATTTTTAAATGATACATTTTGAATTTCATTGTTGATTTTAATTTTAAGATATATTGACATATTTTGTCTGTGATTAATGTTCACTACTTTTGTACTGACTCTGATTGTATATTTTAATTATTGACTGTATTTTGCACTGACTCTAATTTTGTATATGAAACTGAAACTAATAATTAATTTATAACTGTCAATTTAATTAATAACATTATTATAAACATTTTGTACGCCGAGTGAGGCAAAACATGTTGGTCCGGTAAAATTATGTTTCCATCTGTATGTGCATAATCATGTATCATGTTTGAACAAATAAATGTATCTTTATCTTTATCTTTAACGATCATTGTTTTTGTGGCGGCATTGTAAATATGACATTTATGTAGGTAAATTGTATTGCGCGGCGGCCCCTTGACCAAAGGTACTTCAAAGAATGCCATGTGGTTTTAGTCAGCAAAGATCTGACAAACCTCTACGCCCACCAAAATAAATGGCTTACGTCCAGTCTACACAGACGCAGCTCATATCTGTACGTCAATTAAGCAACTGTTACCTGAAGGCCAATTCTCGTACTTAAAAAACGTTCACAGTCTAGTCTAATATAATAATCTGTCAAACTTGTCAAAAATGTTGGTAAATTTATTGTATTTTTGACAGTTTGCGAATGAAATTAGAATGCGAACGTTCTTAAAAATTACGGGAATTGCCCCTCTGATCTTAACTCAATTACTCGAAAATACGATCTTACCATCCTAGGTAGTATGACCGTATAGCACTGGGCCACGTGCTCTCCTAGGCACGAGTCTCTGTGTTAACAATGAAACCTTTAAATCTACGGATTGTGGGAGGCAGACCGATCGATCGAGCTATCTACCTGTCTATGAAAGTTTGTATGTAATAAGGTGTATAAAAAAAGTGCCATGAAAAAGAATTTTCAATGTCAATAACCTTAAATGTATATCGAACTAAGTGTTATTGGTCAATAGACACTATACTATATGTATACTTGATACGGGTAGGTTAACGTACCTACGTAATATCTAATTGCTTTAAGCAAATTTGCGAATTGTGTGAATCAATTTGGGTAATAAAACTAACAATCCACTTTGCAACATTCCTATGTTAAAAATTGCGCAGATTAAAGAGTAGGTAAGTAACCTTAGTGTAATGGACGCCGAGTGTGCTTGTATATAATACATAAAGACTGAGTATATACCAGTGAAGTGATTATAAACCAGAAAAAGTGTTAGTGTAAAACAATAGTGGAGACCCTATCTGTGCACAGGGGCACAAGTAGCGGCGGGACCGCGACGGACTTTTATTAATTCGTATAAGTTTTTTGTAGTTTCTAATTAGAATTATATAATAGTGTATGTTCTTATTAGCTTCTAATAATTGAATTTTTACTAGTTTTCATGTTTAAAACCAATAAGATTAAGTAGTACAATAATCACCAAAGAATTAAAATGTATAACAAAATTTCTCAAAATTACGTAACTTAGAAATGAGGTTTTTTGTTTATGGGAATATTGTAACGAAATTAGTGTCAAATGAAAGGTATACATGTAAAACCATTTCTCCCGTTCGAATCATGCGAATCGGTCCACGGGTTTCCAAGATATCAACAAGAATGTATAATGAAAATGTAACATAGGCGATTCTTGAAGGGTCCATGTTCTAGAAAGTTTTTTGTACATAAAGATATGTTATGTAACTGTTTGTAATATGATTAAGGGCTACATGAGCCATATACTGGGAAAAAACTGTAACGATCCGACTTGAGGAACCATTAAAAACAGGGCTCAACAGATCGAAACCGTAGTGAAAATGCGAGCAAAAAGGGTCTCAAAAATCAGTGGTCTCGCTACGGTAAGCAGATCGAGTATAAAAGACGGGCCATTGGGCCGGAACGTTACAGTCGGATCTCAGCTCTCAACAAGGAAACATCTACGAAATAAATAGAAGAAAATCAAGAAGTCTTTTATTGAAGAAAAAACCATACAGTCCACTTCAGTCTGGTCCTTCGAGCCGGATATCAAGAACGAAGAAACCCGCCACAAGATCCCGGTCCACGAAGCTGCGAGGAAGAATCGTCGTGAAGAAGAACGAGGAACCCGCAGCAAGAGCGAAAAACGAGTCCGACAGTCTTAAATCGTCAAAAACGTGTGTGGTCAAAAACGTGTGTGATCAAAAACGTGTGTGATCAAAAACGTGTGTGAACCTGCCCGGCTGTAACGCACGTTTAAACCCGACGTGCCGACCGACGTGCCGACCGACGTGCCGACTCGACGTACCGAACGATCGCCGAGCCGAAGAATCGTCACCGTCCCGTCGTGACGACGTCACTGAACAGACGTCACCGAACAGACGTCACCAAAAACGTGTGTGAACCTGCCCGGCTGTAACGCAGGTTTAAACCCGACGTGCCGACCGACGTGCCGACCGACGTGCCGACTCGACGTACCGAACGATCGCCGAGCCGAAGAATCGTCACCGTCCCGTCGTGACGACGTCACTGAACAGACGTCACCGAACAGACGTCACCAAAAACGTGTGTGAACCTGCCCGGCTGTAACGCAGGTTTAAACCCGTCGTGCCAAGAAGAGGTACGACTCAAAACCGAAGAATTGCCGAACCAGTCAAGTCAAGGGGACTTTGAAGATGGTGATCACAAGAAGCCAAGGAGACGCAGCGGAGGTGGAAGATCAGCGACGCAGCCAGCTGCAACAGGAAGCCCGAACCAGGGAAATGGAGCTGATCGAACGGGAGCGCCGAAGAAGATTATCACTGGACCCGCCGGCGTCACCGTTCTCCAGGCCAGCAGCGGACACCAGCACGGCAGGACCTTCGGGAATCCAAGGAACCACAGCAACGGTTCAAAGAGGTATGGGATCGCCGACCAGATCAATTAGGTCGCAACGATCAACAGCAAGTGTAACCACGCGGCTACGGCTGGTGGAGCTAGAAGCAGCAGAGAAGCTAGCAGCCATAAGAAAAAGGGAGTTGGAGCTGGAAGCGGACCTGGTCAAGAAGCGACTAGCCGTAGAAGTATCGGTGATCAACGATGATGAAAGCGTGCACGAAGAAGGACCCGCCCCTCCCCGTGAGGAACCACATCAGAAGGTGGACGAATGGCTGAGGACAAACCCCCTCAGCACACGGGGGGAGGAAGCACGGGGCGAAGAAGGAACTCGCGAAGAACAGAAGCAGCTGCGATTCGAAGTTCAACGAGCAAGATCACCGACTCCAACGAGGAACAGGAACAGCATCGAGCACCTGGCAGCCACATTGGAAAAGATGGCCAGGCCCAGGCCTCGTCACACGGACCTGCCGACCTTTTCCGGAGCGGCCAACGAGTGGTTGCCATTCAAGGCAGCAGTACGAGACACGACCAGCATGTACCAGATATCGGCAGCAGAGAACATCCAGCGACTGAGGAGCTGCCTCAAGGGAGATGCAAGAGACGCCGTGGCCGCCCTTCTGCATACGGCCACCAGCCCGGACATCGTAATGAAGACCCTCGAGCAGTGCTTCGGAAGACCTGAAGTAATCATCGACAAAGCGCTGGAAGACCTGAAGAAGTTGCCGAAACCGGGTACATCAGCAGCCGAACTCAACAGTTTTGCCGTCAAGCTGCAGAACATCGTCTGCGTGCTGAAAACGATCGACCGAAGAGGATACTTATTCAACCCCCTGATGACAAGAGAAGTGTTGGACAAGCTGAGCCCGCATCTACGATCTCGATGGTGCGACTACGCCTACGATCACGAAGGAACAACGGACCCGGAAATCGTCATCATGTCTCGCTTCCTGACCAGCGAAGCGGACAGAGCGTTGCGGTACACATATGCTCCGGCCACGTGCGCCGCAAGCATGAAAAGGGAAACCCGGCCAACCGTAACACTAAAGAAAAAGGTGAACGTGTTCAACACTACTGCAGGAGCGGACGAAGAAAAGGAAAAGTGTCCCAAATGTGAACAAGATCACATCCTGACGCAGTGCCCCAAGTACAAGGCACTAACCATAGACGAAAGATGGAAGCTCCTAAAGGAAAAGGGAATATGCTTCAAGTGCGCCCAGAAGAAACATAGACGCATGAGCTGCCAAGCAAAGTCATGCGGGGTGGACCAATGCAGCCGACCACATCACGTGACCCTCCATCAAACGCGGGAAGCGAAAAGGGAGGACCCGAAGACAGCGGAACCGTCAAAGCAAGAAACGGTCATGTCAGTAGCGCCGCGTCCAGCTGCCGGATCAAGAGTAGTCCTGCTGAAGATGTGCCCTATCGTCGTGTCCGGACCACGGGGGGAGGCGAAAACATACGCCCTCCTGGATGAAGGAGCCACCATCACCCTCGTCGACAAGGACCTGGCGGAGAGCATCGGAGCGGAAGGACCATCACAACCGCTTCACCTGAACGGGGTCAACATGTCACAGAAGGAGATGGAGAGTCAACTGGTGAACATCCAGGTCAGGGGACTGAAGAATGAAGACAACTACAAGGTCAGAGCGAGGACCATGAAGAATCTTCGACTGCACCAACAGTCCATCCCGGATACGCTGCTGGACTACGAGCACCTGAGGGACTTGACACCGGAGGAGGTGTGCTACGAGAAGGCGCGCCCCGGACTCCTAGTCGGAACAGACCACTGGGAGTGCATAGTATCCCGCGAGCTCCGAGTCGGCGGCCCGAATCAACCAGCTGCATCGAAGACACAGCTGGGATGGGTGGTGCACGGAACCGCGCCACGCAACGCCATATATCAAGAAGGAAATGTGCTGCACGTCTACGAGCCCGACCGAACGACGGGAACAAGCAGCCAAGAACTTCATGAATTAGTCGAACGCCATTTCAAGATCGACGCGCTCGGCATACAAAGCAAGCCGAGAATCAAGGATGCAGATCTACGGGCCATGGACATAGTTGGGAGGACTACCAAGAAGATTGACACCGGCTACGAGGTCGGACTGCCGTGGCGAAGGGACGACGTCACCATGCCATCGAGCTACGGGCAAGCACTCCGACGGCTGAAGAAAATCGAGCAGAGGATGGACGCAGACCCGGACTTCGCAGCGGAGTACTCCAAACAAATCACGAACCTGTTGGAGAAAGGATACGCGACGCCGTGCGACGGATCCGAAGAAAAGAGCGCCGTCTGTTGGTACCTGCCACACTTCGCCGTGCAGAACCCAAACAAGCCCGGCAAGCACAGGCTGGTGTTCGACGCAGCAGCAAAGAGCAACAACGTGTGTCTGAACGACGAACTGCTGGAGGGACCCGACCTGCTGTTGTCACTGCCAGGAATCCTCTTCCGATTTCGTGAAAGGGCGGTGGCGATCACAGCGGACGTGCAGGAGATGTTCCTGAGAATCAAGATAAGGCCGGAAGACCAACCAGCGCAGCAGTTCCTGTGGAGAGGCGACAAGAGAGAAGAGCCTCCGAAGAAATACAAGATGACCAGCATGATCTTCGGCGCCGCGAGCTCCCCGTACATGGCCCACTACATCCGCAATTTCAATGCGGACATATACGGGCAGGAGTGTCCACGCGCCTTGGAGGCCATCAAGAAGAGCCACTACATGGACGACCTAGTGGCCAGCTATGAAAACACCGAAGAAGCATGGAAGGCGGTCAAGGAAACAAGGACGGTACACGCGCACGCTGGATTCACGCTTCGAGGATGGAGCTCCAGTAACAAGACGGTGCTACGCGACGTGCCTCTGGAGCTACATGCCACCTCTCCCACACAACTGGGGGGAGAGCAACCCGAGAGCAAGATCCTGGGGCTACACTGGAACGCGGAACGAGATGAGCTGGGATTCAACACGTCAATGAATCGAGTTCCAGCCGAAGTACGGGCAAGAGCCCGCGCGCCGACCAAACGAGAAGCCCTCAGCGCCGTGATGTCCATCTACGACTCGTTGGGATTGCTGAGCCACTACACGATAAGGTCGAAGATAATACTACAGAGTTTATGGCGATTACAGATAACATGGGACGAGCAGATGCCGGACGAAGAAAACGAGTTGTTCGCGTCCTGGCTCGCCCGCCTGAACGAACTCACCCAGCTGCGGCTGCCGAGATGCTACCTGAAGCAGAGATACGAGCGCATCGACCTGCACATCCTGTGCGACGCCAGCGAACAAGCCTACGCAACCGTGGCTTACTGGAGAGTGAAGAACGTCGACGGGAGTGTGAACGTCGTGTTGGTGGCAGCCAAAGCCAAAGTGGCGCCTCGTCGAGTCCAGAGAATACCGCGTCTGGAGCTGCAAGCTGCGGTCATCGGAGCAAGACTGGCCGACACCATCAGGAAGGAGCATCGCATCGACATCGGCCAAACAACCTATTGGACCGACTCTACGACCGTGGTGCACTGGATTCACCATGACATGCGACGCTACACGCCGTTCGTCGCGCACCGACTGGGAGAGATCGCCGAGCTGACCAAGAAAGAAGAATGGCGCTGGCTGCCCACAGCCAGCAACGTTGCCGACGACGCCACCCGGCTTGTCGACACGCCCATCAGCGGAGAGGATCGATGGTTCCAGGGGCCGGACTTCCTATTCCTGCCGGAAGACCAGTGGCCCACAGCAGCGGGGGATGATCAAGAGGATGAAGAAGTCCTTCACACCACCGAAACCAAGGAACAAGACAGCTGGCTGCCGAACCCAGCCCGCTTCTCCAAATACGAAGTCCTGGTGAGGGCCACAGCCCGAGCAATCGCCTTCACCGACATCTGCAGGAAGAAAGCCACGACAATGGAGCACCGTCACGTTCAACGCGCCGAGGCCGAGCTAATAAGGCAGGCTCAAGAAGACAGCTTCGGGGATAACTGAAGAGAATCCGGTCAACTCGTCCACTGATGAAGACGAGCCGACTGTATCGACTGGATCCAGTGTTAGAAGATGGTGTCCTGAAAGTGCGGGGCCGGATCGAGGCCTCTTCCGCACCAACTGAAATGAAGCGACCGATCATACTAGACGGCCGTCATCAGCTGACCAAGCTCCTCGTTCTACGGGAGCACTGTGCTGCGGGTCACGCCAACAGGGAGCGCGTGACAAACGACCTGCGGCAGCGGTACTGGGTTATTCACTTACGACCCACGGTACGCGCCGTAGAGAAGAACTGCGCCTTCTGCAGAAGACGCCGAGCGACGCCGCAGCCACCAGCTACAGGGGACCTGCCACACGCCCGCCTTGACCCTTTCCATCGCCCGTTCACCAATTGCGGGGTGGACTACTTCGGGCCAATGATGGTCAAGGTCGCCGCCGAGAAAAGAGGTGGGGCGCACTATTCACGTGCCTCACTTCCCGCGCCGTGCACATCGAGCTCGTCGCATCACTCTCCACCGACTCAGCAATCATGGCGCTGAGACGTATGGCTGCGCGCAGAGGCTGGCCAAGATTGATGTACTCCGACAACGCGACCAACTTCCGCGGGGCTGATCAAGAGCTCCGCAACGCCTACACCGAGTGGATGCCCGCTCTACAAGACGAGGGGCTACTGCACCGCATGGAGTGGCGCTTCATACCTCCTGGCGCGCCCAACCAAGGCGGCGCGTGGGAACGGATGGTGCGCTCTGTGAAGACGGCCCTCAGTGTCACTCTGCGGGAAAAGGCGCCGACCGAGGAAGTTTTGAGAACTCTGCTGACAGAGGCCGAGTTCTCTATCAATGCAAGACCGTTGACCCACGTCAGCGTGAACCCCAACGACCCCGAGGCACTGACCCCAAACCACTTTCTTTTGGGGTCATCGGATGGACTACCAGCTACGGGACCCTGCGACGAGGCCGACAGAAGAACCTGGCGAGCAAGTCAGGCGCTCGCCGACCACTTCTGGCGACGCTGGCTACGCGAGTACCTCCCTACATTGGTACCTCGCGGCGAGCCGCAGAACGACGCACGACCAATACAAGCTGGCGACGTGGTCCTCGTGGTCGACAGCACGCTGCCCCGGAACACCTGGCCGATGGGAATCGTCGAGCGCTCACATCGCGGACCGGACGGGAACATACGGGTCGTCGAGGTGCGCACCAGGACCGGCACCTTCCGACGCCCCGTGAGCAAACTCGTCGTCGTGATGAAAATAGAAGAGGCTACGCGAGCTGCGCCGGGGGGAGAACTGTAATGGACGCCGAGTGTGCTTGTATATAATACATAAAGACTGAGTATATACCAGTGAAGTGATTATAAACCAGAAAAAGTGTTAGTGTAAAACAATAGTGGAGACCCTATCTGTGCACAGGGGCACAAGTAGCGGCGGGACCGCGACGGACTTTTATTAATTCGTATAAGTTTTTTGTAGTTTCTAATTAGAATTATATAATAGTGTATGTTCTTATTAGCTTCTAATAATTGAATTTTTACTAGTTTTCATGTTTAAAACCAATAAGATTAAGTAGTACAATAATCACCAAAGAATTAAAATGTATAACAAAATTTCTCAAAATTACGTAACTTAGAAATGAGGTTTTTTGTTTATGGGAATATTGTAACGAAATTAGTGTCAAATGAAAGGTATACATGTAAAACCATTTCTCCCGTTCGAATCATGCGAATCGGTCCACGGGTTTCCAAGATATCAACAAGAATGTATAATGAAAATGTAACATAGGCGATTCTTGAAGGGTCCATGTTCTAGAAAGTCTTTTGTACATAAAGATATGTTATGTAACTGTTTGTAATATGATTAAGGGCTACATGAGCCATATACTGGGAAAAAACTGTAACGATCCGACTTGAGGAACCATTAAAAACAGGGCTCAACAGATCGAAACCGTAGTGAAAATGCGAGCAAAAAGGGTCTCAAAAATCAGTGGTCTCGCTACGGTAAGCAGATCGAGTATAAAAGACGGGCCATTGGGCCGGAACGTTACAGTCGGATCTCAGCTCTCAACAAGGAAACATCTACGAAATAAATAGAAGAAAATCAAGAAGTCTTTTATTGAAGAAAAAACCATACAGTCCACTTCACTTAGGTACCTAAGATCTTTTAAAAACTACATGTTTTAGTGCTTCGATGATTTTAACGTCAAAAGATTCTTCCACTGCAGTTTCGTCCAATTTTAATACCTTTGCTGAAAGTATATGTAGTCTACTACTTTTTTCGCTTTCAGGCGTCTACTTTTTGAGCAATATTTTCGGGTCTTATTTAATAGGGAAGTGTTTTGATCATATTTTTTTTTTAAATTTTAAACCTTATCATCACTAAGGTATGTGCGCAGTGATAGCCAAGTCATATGTCTCAAGTTTGAACCCAAGGTATCTCTGACTGTTCGGATTCATTTGCGTATTGTCACTTGGTTCAAAACCGGTGAAGGAAAACATCGTGAGGATACCGACATGCCTGAGAAATTTTTTTCGACGGCATGTGAAGCCATGTTAGAGGCACATGGGCGGCTTTTAAACTCTGACACCAGGTTAGTCACTAACCATACGAAAAGAAGAATACTAATGTATATCCCAGATTTTTGCACGTTGTTCGTCAAACGTCTCTTATTTTAAAGCCTTGGCTAGTCTAGGCAGTATTTTCATAGTGATAAGAAATTGTTCATTGACATAATCATCCTATTGTAGTACATTATATACCTACAATTTAATTTGAACTCTTTATTAGTGGCTTTTGTGGACATGATAATTATTCATATTTGTTACAGTTGTAATAGCAATCATGTCATTTCGTATAAAATAGGTTTTTATTTTTTATTACTATTTTATTTATCTTTTATCTTTTACTTAGATTCTTTTATATTTTGTGAATGTGAGATCGTTGTAGGCTTAGTGGACGGTAGATTTGTTGACATTTTCTATGTTGTTAAGTACCTGGTACTTGTTGAAAGGCCTACACTGTCCTCCCATACCTATTAACACTTATTTGAAAATATCGTAATAGCCAATTATTTTTAAATGAGTAACCGTGGAGTTTCTTGCCGGCTCTTCTCCATTGGAATCGTGCACCTAGCTTCTGTTGTTTCATAAGTGCCCATGTAGGTTTATGTGAAATAAAACATTTTGAATTTTGTTTTTTTTTTTTAAAGCAATTAAAGCTAGTTAGCCAATACGCTATTGACGAGAATACGCTAACAACTCTAACGATAATCAAACCGCTAAAAAGACAAGTTGCCAAAAACAAAATAACCAATTTAACCACGTAACATATTGATGCCGTTCTAATGAAATAAACCCAGATATGGAGGCTGACGATATAATAAATGTACACTGCTATATTCGTCACATCCACTCAGCCCTTTCGACGATGAATCTCGGGTGTTTTCGGTCCGATCCGTATATTTTATGCGTTACAGAAATAAAGCATAAATCAAAGAGCTGTGCTTCACTTGACATATTTATGCACGTTTCGTTGACAGAATGTCTTTATGCAATGAAAAAGGAAAAGGGGACCATTGCGTAAAAAGTTTCGTCATTATCAGTAGCATTGCGTTCATCGTGGTTACAAAGAGTCAGTGGAATAGTAATTTAAGAAAATCTCGGAATTTTCCCGATTTTTCATCATTGTATTCAAAATATTTAAAAAAATAGGTAATCTAAATTGTCTTTTAAGTATTATCTAATAGTTATTCAACAGTTTATTCAAATCAAGTGGTTAGAAAGTATTAAGAGTGTTAAGGTTTCATTCATCAAATATAATAATAAATAAATAAAATAAGTTTATTAACACAAAAACCTTAATATACAAAGCTCATACAAAACACATAGGAACATTAAACTTTGGGAAATAAAGGTTGCCTCAATAATGAAAACCCTGCCTCCTAAACTAGGGGGGACCCTGTGACTTTGACTGATATATTTAAAACATTGCATTATCACTACTTAGGCACTTTCAATGTTGATGCAGCTGGGTCACCCTCAAACGGACTATCGACCCATTCCACTTCAACCTCCGATGGAGTATCGATTCGAAATCAATAAGCAAACATAAATAGAAACGCATTGAAAACACTTCTTTTAACTTAAAAAGTAAAGCAATCGATGACATGAAAAGAAGGTGATACACAGTACTTGGAATAGACCTAACCGTTTATTAGCAAAGTTAATGTAACACAGGTCCATTTTACCATCACAAATTCATGATACTTTGTCCCACGACAGTTGACGGCTATAGCTAGGTGGTCGTATAGTTCATAAATTAATGTCTAACACGTTTTTGTCGGGGTATCTCGAGTTTACAATACCTTTTGGGGTTCGCTAGGAGAGTTAATGTAATAATTACTCATCTATCATACTTTTAGGTTATTACGTTCTACCTGATGTTTAGTATTATTCTCTCCTTAAGTATATATATATATATATATATATTATTTTTTAATTATCAAAATTAAAACGTAAAAAAACATTTTAACCGGTATCGGGAACAGAGTCCAAGCTACCGGTGGTCAAGGCTCCAGAGAGAGAAACCTTCTAACTGTTATGCGAGCCGTGTTCAGAAGTACCGCTTTGTGAATCAAGCCCTTGATCCAGTTGCCCAACGAGAGCCTCCTCAGGTGTTGGCTATTTTAAGCCATTGACTGTGCGAAGCTCAATGTTCGCTGAGTCCACCCCATACTTGATTTGTTTATTTTTGTCGGCTTTCACGAGGTTCCCATCATTCGGGACCGTTATGTCAATGTCGTGGCCAGATCTTAGAATTGATCATTTCATGAAATGAATATCGACCCTGGTCACATCATGATGTGGTCTGGCCAGATCATTGAATACTCAACGTTTGACGATATGTTCAGTTAAACGCGCGACTACTTCATGACATTGCCATTAGTGATCATATCGTAAAATAGTTAGGTTATCCGCCGGTAGAGGCGTTGATGTCGCTTTGTTTTTGTTGTGCATTATGGCGGCGGCATACAACAAATCAAACAAAGTAGGATGACTACACAAAAAAAGTCGATGAACTTTTATTGGGTTTCCAAATATGATATTATAGAAAGCGATCAACTTGGAAGTAGTGCTCGCCGGCCGCTGCCGCAGCGTGAAATGAAACATAGCACTTAAAATTAGAAATTTAAAAAATTGGCCTTTTATGTAGCAGTCCGACCAAATGTGTTAGGTTAGCTTAGAACTGTGACCAACCTTTACTACAACTTAAACCATGGATACCCTACATTAATAATATGACCAAACGTCAGTAGTATATTATTGGGCATTCTATACCACTATCGGCAAGTCGCTCGGCGAGTGCGCCTCGCTGCCGACAGTGGTATAGAACGCCCAATAATAGATAATCTACTCGCCTCTGCACTCGACCGAGACAGTACATTGTACTGAGTACTTGATTAGGAACGATTAACTCGACCAAATCGATACTCGACTCGACTCTCAACTCGACTGATACACTCGAACGAGACAGTTCATTGTGTCGCGTACTGGATGAGCTTAACTCGACCAATGACTAGTAACTTACTCCTGACCACTGTCTTCCATACGTCTGACCAGTATGCCGCGTTTCGCAGAACGATGTACTATCAACCATCAACTCGACTCTCCGTTTACTTACTGCACTCGACCGATTACTCGAGTTTGCATTCGCTGTTAACAGAATGTCGAGCGAGTGATGGTGGCTGATGGTTGTAACAAACCAAAGCTTGTGACTGAAGCGTTAACGGGTTGTTACTGTAAATAATATACAACTGTAACTTAGATACTTAGTTTAATTATCATAAAATGTTGGTTTGTCTGGAAACAAGACATCAGCCGCACGTACGAGCTCTTGTAATTTTCGCCACTGAGGAGAGTCCGCGTCGGTCTGGAACTTGATTCTGACGAGCGCTTTCTTCCACAGCTCGGCGGAGTCGGTCAGGCGAGCGTCGTCAGTCTTGTACACCTTGCAGTCGATGTAGTACTCTCCGTCGGTGCTCGTTGCTCGGCGCTCACAGCCGCTGGCTACGCGGTTCACAAAGAATGAAGTTAGGTGATCCGATGAATGTTCTTTGTGTGGGATGTCACGGTTTTGACTGATGCCGAATATGTCTATGCCAGTATTGGTTTTTTTACTGAAACAATTACGAAAACTGTTATTACTTAATGTTTAAAAAAAATATATATATATATGTAACCACTGTGTGTAAGCAACGCACACAATCGCATAATATATTATTATGAACGACAACTCGGATATTTCTATAGAAAATATTACAAGTGACTACCTAATAAACGAATGGAATACTTATGTAAATTGGACTATTATAGTTCAATTAGTAGAAACGTACTACTTTACTGTTTTAATTTAATCAAAGCTAGGAGATAATTAATTCAAAATATTATTCACCTGCTACGAGCTGCGGTTGTTGTTTGTGACTGCATCTTGCGTTTCCCATTGCGGTCTGCAGACGGTTTGCGGCATGACTTCACTTTGTGTCCAGTGATCGATGCTTGCGAGTAATCACACTCAGAGTCTGACCTGAAATAAAGATAGGGGAAATTTAGTCACACAAATATTATTAATTTTCTCAATGGAGTAATCTCCATTGCGCTGGGCATACTATAGAACACAAGTGTTCGGGCAAACACTGCTTCGCTAATATTTAAATGGGATAGCACTGAGACTGAGCTCGACATACTATGTACAGATCAGGTGATCTGTGAAGTAACGTGCTCACAAACAAACTTATGTAGTTATAAATGACAAGTGTGATATGAAACGAACAGAATATTTTATCAGACTTACATTTTTATTACACCAGAGAGACAGCGTCGCGATGCTGAAGGTTTTGTGGACTTGATTATGAAGACAGCTGGAGGTGTGGGTTTCAGAATGTCAGAAGTTCACTTGGTTGGCGATGACAGCAGCGGTTGGCTATCCACAATGCCGTCACTGATTTGTAGGCGACAGGGAGTGATTGTATGCCGAAGATAGCAGAGCACTTCGTTGTACTTGCAGACTGCGAATACTTTGTACCGAACGGGAATACTTGTAGCTTATAAGTTAAAATCGAATTATAAGTAACACATGTTTAAATCCACTACAATCAATCTGGTGTTGCTGTGTTAAAGTAACTTTTTCTATAGTCGTATTATACACGTTGGTAAAATGAAGACTAAGGAAAATGTTATACTGTATCGAATGTCGATGCAGCGAAATGAGCTAGGGCTGGCCAAACGATAGCGTGTGCGGAAACGTCGCACCACATGGATTTTATTATTTTAAAGAAGTAAATAAATGTTTCTAAGGTAATCATTTCGTCATCTACATTTAGGTCTCGTGTAGAAAAAGTGAACTTACTGCCGTCTACCGCGTATTTTTCTAGACTTCCTAAAATAAAAATATAATATAATTCCTATAACTATGCTAACAGCCATGAGGAAACCATGAAAGTTAATATCCATCGAAATACTATGATATATTTTAATCGTATTAGTGCATTGTGTAAAATTTGTATATTGAAATGCCTACCAAGTTATAACCAACCCTAACTAAAAAAGCTGATTATTGTGTTTGTGAAATAAATAATTATGTTCAGCACACGTGTAACATTTAGACAATAACAACTTTTATGATGAAATATTTTTCTGCTTTGTAGACAAAAAAAGAAATAAAAAAATACCCTAAAATATTATTTATCATTTCAAAAGTCTCTCGGAGTGAGCACGTTTCTAAACTGTTACAGTACAATCAAGTCAAATATTATAAATAAAAATAAATATTTTATTGATCACACACCAGAAAGTACATACGAAAAATTTCATCTCCTGGAGCAACTGTGTTCGATATATCGTTGGGAGCTGAAAATAACATAGTTGGATCACGCAGATACATATTCTTATGTATAAATCATTTCATATTGTGCAGGTAATTATCAAATACCAGAAAACAATAATAATTATTGTTATTTTTCAACCTAGAATTTGCAACTATATGCATAATTCTTTACCGGTGCCTAATACAACAATTTTTTCAAAATTTCAGATACATTCTGCCTGAACATAATATTAATTACTGACTTGCCTGTGAAGAATTATTAAATTACCTGAAGTATACCTACATATTTGGACCACGCAGATACACAATCTCATGTATACCTAAATCATTTAACATTTTGCAGGTAAATTATTAAATATAATTTTGTTTTCAGAATATACCATTATCTTACCTAAGTAGATTATGTACCTAATGCATTCATTTTTTATCATTATTTCAGGTTCATCTTGCCTAAAATAATTACCGACTTGTCTGTGAAGAGTTATACAAGGATTTTGGAACGAACGTAAAATAGTCCTGATCAAGTTATTATAGTAATTATAATAAAATATTTTGTCTGGTATACCTAAGACCGTGAATATTAGTTGTAAGTATACTAATCTAATTTTATTGAAATAATTAGTTGAAGTGTTCTTTGACTTCAACAATAACATAATGCCTCACTGCTCTGATTGCAAAGTATTTGTAGATAATCGTCGATGGTCTGGCCATTTACGTAGCAATGTACATAAAAACAATAGTTCTATCCCTATGTATGATAATGTTGCAATTATTAATTCTTCTTTTAAAAAACGAATCCAAAGTTACAAAATCACAGCGACAGGTGAACAAATACATAGTTTTCCCGAGATGTTTCTCAAAAGTATTAGTACACAAGTCAAACATCTAATAGATACTTCATTAAAGAAACACACCTCTGTCAAAATAAACTTTGAACTGTTTGCTTCTTTTCTTATGTATAAAAATGATCAACAAGAAATAAAATCATTCCGTACCAACAATTTTATTACACATTTTAATTACGATTTTGAATCTATTTATAAATTAACTGTTGATTTACTACTAAAAAAAATTGAAGAATTTGAAGAAAGAGATAGTGGTTGGACTTTTTTATGCAATTCACATTTAGAATTAAATATTAATAAATATCAACCACTCAGCGGATCTAAATTTTTAACTTTGCCGAAATTCATAAAAAGTAAAAGAGCTTGTTTGAATATTCGGAACAATGATGAGTATTGCTTTTTGTGGTGTGTTGTGGCGGCACTGTACCCCACAAATAGACATCCTGATAGGATTTCGTCTTATCCCCGCTTTCAGGATGTTTTGAATGTTAATGATTTGACATTTCCAATCACATTCTCAGACATAGCCATCTTTGAGAAAAATAATCCTTCTGTCAATATATTTGTATATGGTTTAAAAAATGAAAAGACAATTATTGGACCATTGTATACAACGTTGAATAATAAGTCTAATAAAAGTATCCATCTACTGTTTATAGAAAACAATAATAACTCTCATTACTGTCTTATCAAAGATTTATCTCGTTTAGTTAGAAATCAGATGACCAGGCATCATGGTAAACTATATTTCTGTGAAACTTGTTTATTGTTTTTTCCAACGCTTAGTCAAATTGAATCCCACTTGTGTGGGGGGATCGTCACTGTTTTACCAGAGCCAGGGTCATTTTTAAAATTTAAAAATTATGATAGGAAACAAAATATTCCGTTCGTCATATACGCCGATTTCGAAACGTTACTAGAACCCATTTCCGGCGATGATTTCAACACCGCTAATACGTCATACTCAAAACGCCACGTGCCGGCGGCGTTCGCTTACAATGTCGTGTCATCAAATAAAAATGATACCGTTGAAGGCTATAGAAGTTATCGCGGTAATGATTGTGTTTCAAAATTTATACATTTTCTTACTGAGGATGTAAAACAAATACATAGAATTATATCCAAAAGTGAACCTATGATATTCACTGAGGAAAATTCTCTTGAGTTCAAACGTGCCATTAGGTGTCATATTTGCGACAATTTACTGTTGGCCGACAAAGTAAGAGATCATTGCCATATTACAGGCCTCTATCGAGGTGCAGCACATCGACACTGTAATTTGCAACACAAAGTACCAAAATTTATTCCAATATTTTTTCACAATTTATCCGGGTACGATTGTCATTTATTTATAAAAAAGTTAGGCGAAATTCCAGGCCCAATTAAAATAATCCCCAAGACTAAAGAAAAATATGTAGCATTTACCAAATTTATTCCTATTGCTGATAACGAATTTATTTGTATAAGATTTTTAGACTCATTCAACTTTTTAGGGACAAGTTTAGACAAGCTCGCTAAAACTTTGCAAGTGGCAGATTTTGTTAACCTTCGATTTCATTTTTCTAAAGACAGACAGTTTAATTTATTGACAAGAAAAGGTATATATCCATATGATTACATGACCAATTGGAAATGTTACGATCAAAAATCTTTACCGTCTAAGGGTAATTTTTATAATTCTTTGACTAACGAAGACATTAGTGATGAAGATTATAATCACGCACAGACTGTTTGGGCTGAATTCAATATTAATAACCTCGGCGAGTATACGGATCTATACTTAAAAACGGATGTGCTTTTGTTGACAGACATATTTCAAAATTTCCGGAAAACTTGTAAACAGTATTACAGTCTTGACCCAGCGTTTTACATTACTGCACCAAGTTTATCTTTCGATGCAATGTTGCTAAAAACGGGCGTTCAGTTAGAACTCGTGTCGGACTTAGCTATCATCAGAATGATACAAAGCGGTATACGCGGTGGTTTGTGCATGTGTTCCCATCGGCACGCTAGAGCCAATCACAAATACATGCCTGAATATAATCCATCACAACCTGAGAGTTTCATAGTATATTTAGATTGTAATAATCTTTACGGTTTTAGCATGTGTCAGTATTTACCATACTCTAGTTTCAGATTTTTAAGTGATAACGAATTAGCTAATTTTAATGTTACCACTATAGAGGATAACGCAAACTGGGGCTTCATATTAGAAGTCGATCTATTGTATCCCGAGCATTTACATAATCACCATAATGACTTACCATTTTGTCCTGAAAAATGTATACCCCCGGGAGGTAAAACAAAGAAATTAATAGCAAGTT
The DNA here is from genome assembly GCA_949128155.2 of Xanthia icteritia. Lineage (NCBI taxonomy): Eukaryota > Metazoa > Arthropoda > Insecta > Lepidoptera > Noctuidae > Xanthia > Xanthia icteritia. The sequence continues at coordinate 9,665,967 of OX421941.2, forward strand.
TGTATAATAAGTACAATTACGTGATTCATTACGTTCATTTAAAAAAATGTTTGGAACATGGTTTAATATTACGTAAAATTCATAGAGCTATTACTTTTAGACAGAGTCCCTATTTAAAACAGTACATAGAGTTAAATACTCAATTAAGACAAAAAGCAAAAAGTTCCTTCGAACAAGACTTTTTTAAGTTACTAAACAACAGTGTTTTTGGAAAAACATTAGAAAATACGGAAAATAGAGTAACCGTTCATTTAGTTAATCAATGGTCCGATCAGTCCAATCGAACTAAGAAATTCATATCCGCTGAGAGACTTATAGCCAACCCCTATTTCCACAGTGCATCTGTTTTATCAGAAAATTTAGTTGCAATACAAATGAAACCTGATCAAATTATTTTAGACAAGCCTATATACATAGGTTTCACTGTGTTAGAACTTTCAAAAGCACACATGTATTACTTTCATTACAATATTGTAAAGCCTTTTTATAAAGACCGAGTGCAGCTATGTTACACAGATACCGATTCCTTTGTCTATAAAATATACACTAACGATTTTTACCATGATTTGAAATATAATTTTTTGCAATATTTTGACAGCAGTAACTATGAAGTCACAAATGATTTTCAAATACCGCTAAAAAATAAAAAGGTTCCCGGTCTCTTTAAAGATGAAATGGGAGGAAAATATATATCTGATTTTGTTGGTTTGAGATCGAAACTTTACTCTATAAAAACCCCTAATAATATTATTAAAAAAGCAAAAGGAGTAAAATCATGCGTGGTCAGGGACTTAAACTTATCAGACTATGAAACCATTTTATTTAATGGTGGAGTAATTCGGAGAAAAAATAATATGTTTAAATCTATAAAACACGAAATATTTACTCGGACTGTCAACAAAGTTGCTTTATCTAGAAATGATGACAAACGATCGATATCTGTGGATCAAATATCGACCCGAGCCTGGGGTCATGCATTTATTTTTAAGAATGAATTACTTTGATAATAATTTAAGTTAAGTGCAATAATTTAAGTTATAATATAAGTTAAGTGTAATTTAAGTTAAGTGTTAAGTTGCTTCAGCTACTTCTGTATTGGTTTAGTTTTAGGAAATAATAAATGTTAAAGTTATACGATAATGAAATAAAATGTGAATTATTATAACTATCGATTTGTTTCATTTATGAAATCCTATTTATTTTAAAATATCATTACACTCTGTTTTTAAATCGGTAAATAAAGTAAATACTGATTGCAGTTATTTCACTATGCACCTAGAGTACCATGCATCATAAGGTTGATTTTCGAATAACTAACGTTTTACGATTAAGTAACATGCTTACAAGGCGCTATTAGTCATTGTATAAGTATTACCTACGTTGCAGTTCATTGGGCCTTAGCCTGGAGACACAAACGCTTAGTCGACAATATTAGTATGACATGTAATTATGTACAACAGTATTTAATTGTTTTGTCATCATTTACGAAAAATTATTCAGCGCGAACACTTGTTAAATATTTTTTTATAACTTCTATCAAAAGTCATCATGTCGGTGAGTAAAATATTTTTAATTCGATTTTTTATGATGTTTCGTAACTGACGATTGGTTTGGCAGAGGTGTATATAGACTTACATTTTTCCAGAGCCTATTGTCACAAATCTAAACCAAATCTAGACTTCAGGCTGCTTTTGAGAAATTCCTCGATGGAAAACCTAATTATAAAGCGTTCAAGCGCTTTACTACGGGATAGTGGTATAAATTGTGTTTATATTTTTGTTTCAGATTTCTGAATCCGAGATTGTGTTCAGCCAGTATGCTCAGGATCCCTACGAGGGATTCTCTGAGATGTTTCGCAGCGAGCCCGAGCACAGCAAACAAGTCACGAAAGATAAAAAACCAAAACAACGATGCAGGGAAAAGTCGAAAAAGCAAAAGCCAACAAAATCCTTCGTTATGAGTCGACTACAGCGAAGAGGGATTAAATTAATAAAAATTTCAGTCGTAGATCTGTGTAACAACAATTCTCAAACCATGGACAGTGATAGTGACAGTGAGAACGTTATTATAAACGCTCAATATATAGTTCAAGATGCTATCGACAGTGTTATGGACGAAACTGAGTCTTTAGTTAAGAAAATATCAAAATCTTTAATAGATACTGACTTTTAATAACCGGGTGTGTAAAATAGTAAATGTTTTTAATTTCGTATTAGATTGTGTTATTTGAAGAAGTGTGGGGTATTTGTAAAAATAAAGGCAAATTTACTTTATTATGATTTTTATTTAAAAACCTTAAAACTAGTAATCTAAGTACATTACACACATTATTACATACATTTTATGCCCATTCTAAATACTTCCTTAAACAAAGCACGTTTTTAAGTGCACAATGCTTTAAATGTTTACTACAATTAAAATTTGATCTTCCTTCACAGTATTTTTTATGCAAAGCAGAGAAACTAAGGCATTGTTCTGTACCAAGGTCTGATACTTTACAATTCACACACAGATCCTTTATCCAATTCACCTTCTCCAAACCATTTACAATGATTTCCTTATTTTCTAGATATGGAACGATTATGCGTTGAAATTCTCTATAGTCAATATATCCTTCATTCCAATAAATACCTCTATTTCTTTCCAACCATTTAACTTGTCTCTTTTCGTCACTTGTTAAGTATTTAAACAAGTATGGTGGTTTTATTAAAAATGTTTGCGTATAATCACGACTAGCAAAAGCTAATTCTTTTATTATAAAATTATTGTTGAGGTCTTTAAACCCTTGAACATCTAATATGATAGTATTCGGATTCATGATATTTTTCTCACAGTATTACTCAACGGCTTATACTCAATGATACAGTCGTTCAATATAAGGCAGTATGCAGAAGTTTGATCTGGTATATCCGAATCACTCTCAATTTCCACTCTTACATCCACAATAGGACCTGTCTTTACATTATCAGCTTGTCTAGAGCAATCTATGACAAATAGCGGCGCCAAATATTTGAATTGTTTCTCACTTAATAAGGGTTCCGAGCGACGTCCGTAATAAGACTGTTGAAATCTGATGTATTGCTCGTATAATAAAGCAATTCTGTTATTCGCGAAGCTGACATTTAGGTTTTCATACGGGAAGTATGTTGAATTTAGGTATACTCTAACATCACGAACATGACAGTGATCGAACTGGGACATATCAGAACTTGAATTGTTTTTTCTATTTGTTTGTAGACCCATAATTATGTATCTTGGTTTCTCTATTTGTGAGGAAGTTTTGATAGACCAGGTATGTTTTGTAGTTTTAGGTAAAGCTGGATATTCGTACAAATCCCAATTTCTAAATATCATCTGGAGTGGTCGATCTTTTTCTAACAGTTTTAGCAAACTTATTTTCTCTTTGTCGGACACTTTAACATGCGGTACGCGCCAGATGATTTTATTTATCTGAACGTCGTCTACAAATTCACCGGTGTTAAGTTTGACAGCATTCAGATTAGTATTACTTCGTAGCAATATCAGTTCATGCCTACTATTTATCACGACTTTCTTGAAATCTTCTGCGAAACCGATGATGTTACAGAGTGGTATAGAAGCGGAAAAGCTACCCCCATTAATATTTTTAATTCCATCGATATTCCAGCCCCATGCGTTGGCTATCTTTGATTCACTTTCACTCATTGATATTAACGATTTCATGGTGGTAGTTATGCCAGCATTTTTTATTCTATCAATTTCCACTCCATTCAGCTCATATCTTATATCTTGGAATAGGTAAAGTAGAGCATTATTCGTAAAATTAACACTAGTGGCTTTCTCTTTCATATCCTTTTTACTTACGACAACAGTTCCTTCCAAATACAAGGTACTAGCTGACGGAAGTATATACAAGTCCTGTTGGTTAATAGGTATGCGGATTTCATCGTTTCTATTGAAACTAGTTACGTAGGGCTTGTAAGAATGAAATTCGATTCCTTCTACAGTGTTGTCATAAGTCGGAGCGGATAAAACGTCTAAGATATTCATTTTAGCAAACCGATCGCTTTGAGGAATGCCTTGTTGTCTTTAGTTAATTTTATTTTCTTCTTAGGGCGAGCTCTTATTTGGTTGGAAGCTTGAGCGGAACTGATATTTTTGATTTGTGGATGCACATATTTATTGTAGTCAATCATTTTTTTCTTCGGAGATGCAAATACAGCTGCACTTCTTCACCACGCAAATTGATTAAGCGGTTATTTATATCTAACAGCCTGATATGTATGCAGCTAATGTTGTTTTGGTTAATTGGAAAATATATCGCGTTTTTCGGGATTTCTATAATCCTATATCCGGGAGGCACGTTGAGTGCAAATTCGTGGATAATGTGACTCGGTTCTCCGTTTGTGTACGAGCCGCTTACAATATCACATTCGATCCTGATCACTGTTGTAGGTAAAATGTTGACTGGAAACTGTGACTCGTGCCATTTATTTGCTTTCAAGATCTGCTTATTAAACCCTAATAAATTTCTAAAAGTACCTTCTTTATTAAAATTTATGTCTTTTGTACAATATACAGCAGCTTTTAAAGTATTGTTATTGCACTGTAGTTTGATTGATGCATCTTTCATTTCAGATTTTAAATAATCATTAATATCTTGCAATTCATAGGTGCCGTCTGGTATTTCAATAACTTCGTTAGAACCATAATAGAGCTTATTATTCGTTTTGTCAATGTTTGGAATAGAATTAAATGTTGCGAAATGCAATAAGGCACACTCATACTGTTCATATAGTTGCAACGTGTTAGGATAGTAAGTAGATAAAGTTGACGAGTTTCCAGTTATCGATAATGTGAGTGACATCTTGCAAATGATTTAAATAAAAGAAAAGCATAAGTTTTATACGTTTATTCCCAAAAAGTCCACAGATATTCTAAACATAAGTGTCCACAATTTACAGTGTTGAATTTCTGATATCTTGTATAATTATAAAAAACATTACAATTCTTAAAATATCGCATTAATTCCATTGGAGGTTTCAAATCTCCAAAGCTATCAAAATATTCACAATAATTGCCTATTTTTACATAAGCTACCCAATGCGAGCCTTCGTTCTTAGAATCATCCAAGTTAACGATACCACATTCAACTCGTTTTGGCGTCCTTGGTAACTGATCCTTCATGTATACTCCTCGAAAGTGAGGGATGTTGCGTGCATACCTTTGAATGTCTATATTAGTGAGAGGACGATTAGGTAGCCTATTTTTCAGTTTTTTGAAGATTGTACGAATAAACCTTTACCATCTTTATGTGGCTTGATGTATAAACCCTGACCTAACTTTAAAGACTCCAAAGCCTTATTATGTCGTTGTGTTTCTCGCAAATTTTGCTGCCCTGCTTTGTAATCGTTAACAGTTTTTGCAATTCCAGCCGCACCACCAGCTAAAGTTCCTAAAGCTGATAAGCCCGCAAAAATTGGGATTAAAGGTAGAATACCTCCAGTCTTTGGTAAGGGTATCACTCGCGGTACTCGAATTTTCTGAATCTTTGGAAATATTTTTTTTGCTGCTGAGTAAGCAACGTTAATTAAAGTTTTACTGTCCTTTGGATTCAGTTTCTTTATTTTTGCTTTTATTTTTGACACGAAACTTTTAAACGTTTTAATGCCGGAACCAGATTTCAGTTTGGCTTTCATAACTTTGCTCACTAACCATGAACTAAGTTTTTCACCTCTCCCAGCATCGCTCGATTTAAGTCTTTGTTTAGCCATATTTAGTAGTTGCAAATCAGCTTTGTGACGATTGGGTAAATCTGTATGGTTTGCATATGCAATGTCGTGATGCATACAAGCTTCGTCTAGCTTATTTACGCCTCTGTCACCTCGTAATAAACGTTTCTGGAGTTTTGTTCCGGGACCGCAATAATTGTAGCCGGGTAAATGAAGTTCGAACGGTAGATTATTAATTAAAGTATTAACAAGTTCACCTCCTTGCATTGTCTAAAGTGTAATGAAAGAAATAATGCAAGAGTAATAGTTATATAATTATTTTAATTCACTATTGCAGTTTTGTCGATCCAACTATTTTCTTCTTCGTTTAGACCCAACCATTTCACAAACAGTTTTGTTCCTTTTCTTTTTAAAACCCTTTCTATCAAATAAATACCTGGATAGTTACATTTCTGAAGTTCTTGCTCGTAAAAGGTTCCCATTATGGATTGCTTTCGCTGATCTCGAATATGATATGTTACTGGTATAGTACGATTAATTTTTTTTATAGTAAATATTTCAGTTGACCAATTCGGTGTATAACCTTTCTCAAAATTGTGTTTGTATTTACTGATACGAACAAAGTCACCTACTTTGAACTTAGGTTTTCTACGGACGGTTACATGATTTAAAGCTTTTTTAATATTTTCTTTTATAACTGACTCACTAGATTTATTTACTTCAATTGGTTTAAATTTTGTGGTACGATGTTTTGTGTTGTTATATATCTTTAATGTAACTTCTAAAGGTATACCTAACCACGTATAGTTTCCATTCAGACTGAAATATTTATATAATTTATTTTTAAGAGTTTTAATCAGTCGCTCTACGATCGAAGCTTTTTTGGTAGAAAATGTAGAGTAATGGTTAATATTGTTTGTCTTCATAAGCGTTTGAAATGAGTGGTTATAAAATTCTGTTCCCATATCAGTTTGCAAATTAACCGGTTTACGATTGCTGTTAATCAGTATTCGTTTAAATGCATGAGTAACATCAAGTTTATTTTTTGATTTTAATGGCTCTGCCCAAGCGTACTTTGAGAAGCAGTCAATCACCACTAAAATGTAATTATGACCTTTATTATATTTTCTTAGGTTTTGCATGTCCATCAGATCAGCTTGCCACAAGTCATCGATCCCCTTTAGAATAACAGGGCGTCTAACAAAATTTCTTCGTGCTGCTTTGTGTATTTCATTAACAATTTGCTGTTTTGCCATTACGGAGTTTTTTGTAGTAATTTATCTACCTCTGCTTTAGTATAAAACTTATCCTGCAACTGAGTTGAAACTTCAAGCATCTTTGCTTTTAAAGTAGCTTGAACTGTACCCTTCGTGTCTTTTATGATTTGAGAGCGCAATGAACCAATCATATTATTAAATTCTTTTAACATATTAGCATTCAATCGATCTACGTAATCCTTGTTCACGGTCAGATGATTTAATTCTTTTAACATGTTAGCATTCAATCGATCTACATAATCCTTGTTCACAGCTTCATCTGCTTCTACTGGAGATTGAATTCCTCTCAGTCTTGATGTTTTTAAATCAAAATCTCCGTTTTCTAATTTTAACAATGCGTTCTCATTAAACTCAAATAACTCTGATAAACGCATTCTTTTGTGAATGTAGTGTCCGAATTTGTCTACGTTCATGTTTAAGGTGTTTTGTATCAAGAAGCTGATAATAAAATAAACACATTTCAAAATATTTATTTATTTATAACTTTACTTTCACGCAATTCTTCAATGATAGATATAATTTCATTTTCTAATCCTGTGTTACCAGCATCTCGAGATGCAATTAATAATTTTAACCTATCCACCAGTTCATTTGGATCGTCCCAATATACAAAATCAACGTTTTTCTTCCACATTTTTGTTAAGGGTAGTCCTTTTCCCTTTGATTGGTGGTCCTGAATTGTACTTCGTAGTTGGAAGAGAGGCTTAATAATTTGCATATATTTTTGTCCTTTATTACTTTTTATTGGTTTACCAGACTCATAGTCTCGTCGATGTGCGTTCGTATCAAGTAGCATCGACTTATAGTGTTTCATATCACTCTCTGTAACCAAACTTAAATCTACGTTCTTTTTCAACAGCAACTGTTTTAAACCAGAGGTATTTTGGTATTTGCGTCCAGCCACGATGATATACTCATCGCTGATCGTTATACGAGCAGAACCTAACATCAACTTTCCTGCCTCTACTCTGACACCAAACGGAATATCTGTCAGTGCTTCTGAGGACACTGACCAAGATGACGTATCACAACCTTGCTTGTTTTCAACTAATGATTTGTACGAAGAGTCACTTTCAATATCAGATTCATATTCGTCTTCATTGTCGTTATTATCATTGCTTCCTTTGCTAATTGGGGGATCTTTTTGAAAAGTTTCATCGATAAACGGAACTTTGGTTTCTTCATTTTCTGTATTATGTAAGAGAGAAGCCTGCTTACTGACATTAGCAATTTGATTAAGTGGATCTGTTAATGGCTTGAAAACTGATTCCAGTACTTGCTGATTGTTAATCTCAACATCTCTCATTTTTTGCACTTTCTTCTTAACAGCTTCTGCAGCTTCAACAATTTGTCTTTTCAATGATTTTTCCATAATAACAAAAATGCTCGTGATTGATTAAGCGTTGTCTGAAGAATAACAATATCGCAGGGATAACGCTCTTAAATATTAGTATTTAATCAAAGACAACAAAAGTGTCAAATTTATTTCTGTAACATCCTTTATTTTTGGAGCAATCCTTATTAATCACTACATAATTGAAGGGTTCACTCCATATTTTCGAACACATTTCACGAAATTCAATCCATGTCATATCAGTGTTGACATGTTCTTCATAAATATGTCGTAAATTAATTTCATCTTGTTTAAAAAGTATGATTAAATTCGCATTGTCTCTTACTAACTGCTTAGGAATTTTACTATATGTTTGGTTCAGATAAAAACAATCAATGCATTTGTGTCTTCCCATTGCAAAATAATCACGCATGTTATTTTGATTTTCACATGCAACATCATCAAAAATAATCACGGAATTGGGTTTTGCGTCCTGAACGCTCAGTACTTCCTCATTTCCCTGATATTTCTGGAGGGAAATACCGGGAACCCGTTGCAAAACTCTTTCTAAAAAAATGTACTTGGGTTGATGCAGAGTTTTTGAATAAACATAAACATTTTCAAATCTTAATCCATTTTCATGTATAAGAAGACCGATTAATAAATTGGTTTTTCCACAATTAGACGGACCGCAAATGATACAACGTACTGAGTCAGGTAATAATTCACCATGACGAAAACTAGTCTTACGAATATCATCGCAGACTGTATTAACATGCAGCGATTGCGGTTGTTTTACAAATTTCATGATTACTGTCGGAAATGAACCGATTGGAAATGAGTGAATGTATATAGTACGTTAACATTTATAAAGTTACCACAACCTCTTTTGCGTTACTGGTCATTGATCGAGTCGATTGTTCATTATTAAGCGTTCTGTACCACCCTTCAGAGCGAACGTACTGTCTCGGTCGAGTGAAGAGGCGAGTCGATTATCAATTATTGGGCATTCTATACCACTGTCGGCAGCGAGGCGCACTCGCCGAGCGACTTGCCGATAGTGGTATAGAATGCCCAATAATATACTACTAACGTCGACTGACATATCATTAAACATTGACGTTTAAGTGATATGGCCAATTTTAACTGGCCATTTCATGAAATGGTCAATTCTAAGATGTGGCCACGACATTGACAACCACTACGCGCCCTCATTCGTATTATTCTTACCAAAGATACCAGACTGAAAGTATTTTTATTAAAACAGCGAGCTAGTTATTAGCACAAATTACTAAGATATAATAAATATAATGAGATTCAACAACCATCAGAAGAATAGAAGAAGAGAAGATTAAGTACCCTCTAAAATTAATTATACAATTAAAGATAAGTGAAAAAAAAAACACTATTGTGACGGTAAATTTTTTTAAAATTACCTGCCGATTACACAGAATGTTACGCTTAGATTTTCATCAAAAACTGGACCCTGTGTACTTTGCCCACTGCCCAGTTCCTGGGGAAATACGGTAAATAATCAGGCTCGAACGTGATGCCGCTCACTGATTGATTGCTTTTTGGCAATGCAATACCTGTAATCATGGTACCATGTGTTACCGATATGACATAACCATTTAAATTGGGGTTTCGTAATCAGTTTTAATTTTCCCATGTTTATTGAACTCCTTTTTCGTTTTATGATTATTTTTATATTTCTACATATTTTTATCTCCTATTTGAAGACACACAGTTCAAATAACTCAAGATAATAAACTGAAATACAATAATAAGTCACCATCATATAATAATTATACCTACAAGGAAAATGTAACTTTCAAGAGCCGAGATGAATAAGGTTCTACTCAATAGATTACTTTCCAAGACATCGTAGAATTATTAATTTTATTGTAAGCAAAAAAGAAACATTCATTATATTAATCAGAACAAAAATACTTTTTATGTAACGTGAGGAAAATACGCGTAGGCGACACATTCAAGGAAATAATCGGGATAATCAGAGATAATATCAAGCTCGCAAATGAATTCCAGATTTAGAAATCTTAATTTTTTTGCCTAAGGTTAATAAAACTAAGGCTTCAAATAAGATGTAAAATCATTTGTAGAAACACTTTATTTAGTAACGATATTAAATAGTAAAATACCCGGTACATCAATAAGTATTGTCTGGCCTACCGCCGCAGACCTTTATTCAAATCATTCGTCTGTAGCATTTGTGGGTTCGACTGAATCACATTTAATTTAAAAAAATATACTCAATCGTTTTAATTAACATTGAATAGAATATTAGAATATTATCGGCTTAAAAAAGTTAAAATAGATAAAAGTTTTTATTATCTAGTGTCTAAATATTGGATCAGTCACGAGTACCACGGAAACAGCAGGATTTATTGTTAAAGATTTTTATACAAACTTATTTTTACTTATTTTCCCTATTCCGGCTCTCATCGAGCTGAAAGGGACTTGAAGAGGATTACTTATTTCGATATCCGATTATGGTATTTGATTCTAAGCCAGGTTACTATTAAAATACCTATAATATGATTATCGGGCTTATAATCGCGGTATTCATCTCTAATGTGTTATTAAGAAAGTAATTCTTCAGCTTATCGACTGTTTGAGTAATGTAACTGGTGGAGAAACTTCTACAGAAAAAAAATCTTCTATTATTCCAGGATGATTACACATCACATTCAAAATTCAATGTGTGTGTGATGAAAAGATTGTTAATGTAAGAGTAAGAATTTCAAGATCAAAGAACTTCCAAACTTTTTGTAAATCAAACTTTCATTAGTCATTACTCCACAGCAGAATAGAATGCATGTCACATTATTTCATTAGTGCCAACACTAGGTACAGGCTAATGTAATTAAAATCAAGACTCCGTGATATCTCCGGCGGGATCTCATGGCGTCATGGAGAGTGCGATTGTCGCAACCCAGTGCTGGGCACGCCACTATTGCGGCGATAAGTCCCCTCTTTGAGGAGTGGCTAGAGAGGCGCCACGGCGTCCTCACCTTCCGCCTAACGCAGGTCCTCACCGGACACGGTTGTTTCGGGAGGTTCCTGTTCCGTATCAGGCGGGAGGAAACGCCCGGGTGTCATTACTGCGTGGATCGCCCGGAGGACACGGTTGAGCATACGGTGGAGGTCTGTCCGGCTTGGGCAGAGCATCGCCGTGTCCTCGTGGAGGCGATCGGCGGCGGGGATCTCTCGCGTCCGGCCCTAGTCCAGGCCATGGTACGGAGCGAGAGGGCATGGGAGGCCGTCACCTCCTTCTGCGAAGCAGTAATGCTCGCGAAGGAGGAGGCAGAACGCGTGAGGGAGAGGCAAATTTCGCGCCCTCACGCCCCTAGCCGCCGCAGGAGACGCCCTGGGCGTCGGGAATCGCAGGCCGATTCCCGGCCACCGTAGGCGCGGGCTTGCGGACGGTGAGCAATGGGTAGCTCGCCATCCGATAAGGACCAGGCCCGGGTCGACGGCGCGTTGTGTTCCACGCGCGCCTCAAAGAGATGTCAGCACAACGGAAGGGGTCCGATAGGACCGATGCCTGCCGGGGTTGCGGGAAAGTCCGAAAGGGATACCGTGGCCCCTGGCAACGTAAAGGCAACGGAAGGAACACGGGTGGGTTTTAGTCAGTAAGAGTCTGACACGTCCTCCCGCTCCACCCAGAGCGGGAGAAGTTATTTGATAATTTCCCACCCAAAAAAAAAAAAAAGACTCCGTGATATGCAGCCACACGAGAACTAATCAATCTCTTCGTCTTTTATGAAATGCAACTCTTGGCGCGGCCATTAGTATTAATAATCTGTCGCTTTTAATTACACTTTAAATAAATCACATACCTCCATCATGCATGAAATGTCAAGCAATTGTCAAAATGGTGGAGCAGTCGTAAGTCATAACTGCGCATTTATCAGAATATTCATTAAAAGTAAATTAGCCGTGAGAATGGTAGTCACCGCGACTGTCAACGGACTAATCGGTACACCTACAGCTGTTACGCTTTTCTAAATGACGGGCGGTTAACTTTAAATGAATCGTAAGTTTAAATCAATGACCGGGGACATTATTGCCTGAAATGGCTGTGCATGATTTCCCACCTATAATGGTAGAACCAACGATATAAATATGGTAGAGCAGTATTTTTAATCAATGTTATGGAAGAAAAATCCACTCTTTTACGTTATAATATTTACCTTAAGAATATGCTTAAGGAATATTTATCACTAGACGAGAGCCTGCCTCGGAAAATGTTAAAATTTTCCGATACAAACTATTTCTTAAAACGACGCAGCGTTGAGAGTTCCGGAAAATTTACTCCGAGATGCTGAAAATGAGCTTTTGAAGCCGTACCTTGGTACTATGTAATGTATAGACCCACCCAATATGCTTCTAAAGGTATTAAAGCGCAATACTCACTCACTTGCTCAAAATGTATAAAGCCGACAAACTTGAAATTTTGCACGTATTGAAATGGTTACTCGGTGCTCGCTAAGAAAGGATTTTCGAAATACAATTTTTAAGGGCGTCATATACCCGATTAATTGTTTCATGCATACAAATTTCGTGGGAAACGGCTGAGTAGCGATACAATACTCAAGTTATTTACTTATGTAATACTATATTTTATGGTAATTGCAATGACATCATCAATATCAATACAAGAGCGCTTGTTTCTGTTCAATGTTGAATGTTATTTTTATCTGTACTGTTATTGGATGACGGTATTACTATTATCTAACTCCAGGCTAAGGGTTGTGACTCATCGTATTTAGTTCAGGCGCCGAGTTTCTTGTAGGTACTGTGCACAAGTTTCTGATTGTTTTCATATACAGTGTGTAGCTGTATATGAAGTTAATCAGGTTGTTTGCTTAACGTATTAATGATGAAGACTTTGTTAACTTGGTAAGGTACCTATGTTTATGAAATTCTGTGGTTTTCTAAAGATATTATTTTGATCCAATAATAGGACAAGTTAGTTTAATAAGCACACATTTGAAAAAGTTTCTCAATAAAGAAAGAACTGAATATCGATTTTACTAGTTCATGCATCTAATTTAAACTTTTGGATTTGAGTGCACATCGACTCACACTAACGACAAAACTTCTTGCCATAAAGTTTTTGAAAAGTCAGATAGCTACGAGTATTGTGCTCGAGAATACCCACTGGAATAGACCTAAAATTTAAGAAATAATCGCTTTATCTAAAGTAAAAGTAAATATACAATAAATAAGTCGAGTACCATCTGCAGCACTTCCGTACGTAGCGTATGTCATCTCATGAATGTTTTCGCGAAAACGATAATAGCATGTCTAATTCTGTAATAACACGTAACTACAAGTGTTTCTCTTTCTATGAATATTGTTAATATTACGAACTAATAATAGCCAAAGAAATTTGAGAGCTGAAGTACTTAGTAATGTAGAATTATTCATAGCAGTCGTATTTTTGAGAGTGCAGAGATATCGTTGGTAATCCTTAAATAAATAAATAAAGGCGGTGTACCTATTGTACAGTAACGACAGGTAAACCTTCCCGATGTTAGAAACATCGATACTTAGGTATTCCCTGAACGTCGGCTTCGTCCCTCAACGTTCAATCACGATAAGAGCAGAACATCAACGGAATAGTAACTCGCAGATTTGTTACGATCAAAAGTAAGCGATCAAATTGATCTAGCCATTGACAAAGATTTACGATCGTCGAATTTAAAAGCACAAAGTAATCCCTCAAAATCCGTTTTGTATTACAAAAACTCACAGGCAGGAAGTGTTCGTATTTAATTTGTTTTGTCTTTTTGTAAAGCTGGCTGTTCTGCGAAATCAAAAGGTGAATGAAACAGAAGGGTTTACTTTTCTGTGATGTGGTGTTCAAGAAATGGAATGTATTTTTAACTCTAATGTTTCTATTGCGTGAACATTCTTATTATTACAAGCCTATCTCCTTTTTCATCACTTTAATGGATATTGTTTTCAAGTAATTGAAATCACACGTGAAATAGACATATTTAATGGAAAATGCTCCATTAATAAGATCAATATCAGTACACAACGTTGAGGTGGTCAGTTGAGTAATAAATCGATGCACCTGTACGACACCGCGTTATGAAAATCTATAGCTCGCTGAATTCATCTCAATCAAATCAATGAAAACTCCAAAAGGCTTTTAAAATGTTTTACTGCAGAAGCCATATTTTGAAATTAACTTTAGTATTGTTTAATATTTATGAAAAACAAACAGGTTGAGTTATAATATTCATTTTGTAACCGTTTTGACCATTACGCGTTCGTTAAATGAGTCACGCCAGTCAAAAGTTAAAGGACGCGTCATTTAGTGTTTTCCTTTCATTCGATTCTATGTTTATTTTTGTCAGTTGTTGACAGGCCAATAGCTTCTTAGAATCGCTTTAATATTATGGAAAAATGATTCTTTATGATCTCACCGGCGAAGTAGATGATATTTTGGGCTATAAAACATTTGATGGAGTAAAAATGCCAATAATATCAGAGATGGGTGACGATCGAATTATACAACGATATCGGGAAAGCCGCTTGAAATACCCTCACGGCAACAACTTTTTATTGCAAGGCAATGAGTATAAAATTTTATGCGGAACCTTTTCGTATTGCTAATGTTTGTAAACGGAATTTAAGAAACCATTACGTCGTGAACGCAACGTTTAACACTTATTTTTAGATGTTATTTTTTACGTTTCGCCGCCATTTTGTACGTTTGTTATTATCCATGTTTAACAAAGATATATTATCTGTTGCTCGACTGTAGAGATATGAAATAAAGTTTAAAAATTCCTGCAATTAAGGTATCTACGAGTTATTTTCAAACAATCTTTATAATTATGAAGGAATACTTCAAAGAAGCCATAAAGTTTAAAAACAACCCATTTATTTTTTAATTCACCTTAACTCTAGAAAATATCACAAGCAAAAATACCTTTTGTATTTCAAGAAGTGTCAACTGGCGTAGCGAAGCGAATGCACTTGCCAATAATATTGGTTTAACAGCAACAGAAACGGTTGCGTTTGTAAGGATTTGTATTGACGGAGTAAATAGCCTGCCAAATTGTGTCAGCGGCTTGCTCCATCCGGCCACAAATCCCCGAATAAACCGCTTGCGCCGTGGACTAGACATTGTTGCAGTTCTGAGAATTCCCCGGGATTGCAAATAATTGTGCTGGGATCAAACTCCTGCTGGAGCGCTTATAAAAAACGCCAAACATTTTAAATGCAATTTCACTTTAGATTAACTTTAACGCTAATCTCTACATTCTAGCAAAAGCAATGAAAATTATATTATATTATTTTATTATATATATACATATTAATTTATCATTGCTCTAGATAGATAAAGATGAACTTGTTAAACAAAGTTTGAATCACAATGTTTCCCCATACACGACGGGACAACTCTTCCCTTTTACTTGTAACAGCAAAATATTTTTCTTTTTGACATGCGTCACATTTGGCCTTTATTTAATCTTGTTGGTGATGCCCAAAATTTTTATGAAGGAAAACTCTTTTATTCTGGCATAAAGGACCCGCGATATAAAGATAGATTACACAATGCATACAGTGTCGACAGTACGGTATAGTAAAACTCACCTAATATGTAAGGCCTTACATAAGACGACATGAAAAATGTTTACCTATTATATTTGTTTATGTTTTTGAATCATATCATACGCCTGGAAAATGGTCGAGCAATTAATGGTAAGGGTAGGACCACTTCGTTTATAAAGGTAGGGAAGTTTCTTGTTTTTCTAGGACTTTGGCCCAACATTTAACTAGGGTTGTAAATACGGTCATACTGTATGAAGCTGATAAACATATGTCGCATGAAATACAGTGTTGCCGACTGAAGTACTCTATACGACCCCCTCCCCAATGTCTCCCTCCATACGACACATATATATGTGTTATTCAATACTGATCCAAATTCCCATCGATTATTGACTGTTTTATGATATAGGTACCTAATTATATGCTGATATACCTCTTGTTTCTAATAAAGAGGAATTTCTTAGAATTGTATTATAAAAGGCTTCGTTTGTTAGCTTTCTCGACGTTAACATTTATTCAAATGTAAAGTAAAATTAAGATTTCTTGATAATTGATGTTTCGTATAAAGTCATTAGTCTGAAAACATGCGTCACCTTACTTTGGAATCTATTGTACGTTCAATGCTGATACGTCAGAACTGTTATCTTGAGCGGCTCCAAATAGGAAACCTTTGTCTTTTGTTTAGCTGATTGGTATTCCGAGCCTTTATTACAGCGACAGCTATTTCTCACTCAGTAACAGAATCTAACCTAAATTAGGCAAATATTAAACTTCAAATAGAATTGAACTTGATGGTAAACTTTAACGAAATGGGTGCTTTAGTTGTATGGTCATTCAAATGGAATTTAACTCGGCCAAAATATTCGATGCTAGCCACATCTTCGTTGTCCACTTTACATACATACATATGTATGTAAAGTGGACAACGGAGAGCAGGTGGCGTTCCGTAGTTTTGCCTACCCCCATGGGAAGGAGGCGTGAGTTAATGTATGTACATAAACTCACTCCTTATATACTCCTTTTGCCTCGTGCCTTTGTCCACTTTATTCTCGCCAATACTCATCTACTACTCTTTCATACATAATGTAAGTGCTATCTAATACGGGAATTATGAATATTCAGTTCTTTATCGGAAGACTGCGAAAATCTCGTATTCAGGGACGTTTTTATAAAAAAAAATATTTTAATTTTTTTGTAAAAATTTATATTTTAAAGAAAATAAATAGTTTTCATAAAAATAAAAACTAGAATTACGTTCCCTCAATGCGAAGCTTATTTGAAATAGTAGGTAGGTAATGTTACATAGAATTGCACTTGACATTGTGGAAATGCCAATAAGCTGAAGACAAAAGAAGACTATGAGGACATTTAGTAAATTTCTACATTTATATCTGTAATTTTTATATTATAAAGAGAATTTTATGTATATGTAGATAACATAAATATTTGGAAAGTTAATGTTAGTCTAAATTTGATTTATTAGGATTCCGTATGTCCGAACGAAAAAACGGAACCCTTATAGGATCACTCGTGTGTCTGTCTGTCCGTCTGTCATAGCTAATTTGCTCCGAATCGAATGTACGATTGGAATTTGGTACACATAATTATCAGTGTCTGTAAATACGCGTGTACTCGTATACACTGTGTTACGTAAATAAATGAATTTTGAATATTGGGGTCAGTTCTGGGAGACAAATAAGAAAAATAAAAAGAAGTTTTGCACAATATACCGTGTGACATATCAAATGAAAGGGCTTACAGTGAGGGTCTCAAGTATATTTTTTATAATTTTAAAATAAATCGTTTCAAAGTTACTTTTTTTTTCCCCCCCAGCTCATTAGTTCTAGATTATAAGAAGTCTATGGGTTTTTTTTTATTGTCTTAAAATAACATGGTAAATCTCCCTCAATATTGTGCGCACAAACATTTGCAGTTGGAATATATGGTAGAACATGTTTTTCAACAACAACGTTAAGTTTGTTCTTGGGATAAATTCATCCCAACTACGGAAACCTTCATTGTACGTGGTCCGACACGCACTTGGCCGGTTTTTTTTTATCTTCTGTCCTTGAAACTCACAACATAACACATTTATTGTACCAATTAGCTACGGTATTATTAAATTGTAATGACGTTAATCGGTGATAAATGTCGAATAAAACTGTGAATACAGTACACAAAGCCCTTTAAATGAACGATTTTAAACTTGCAATAGATAGTCGGATAGGTCCCCAACAAGAACAGACCGCATAGTTATCAAACTTCCACATCAGTGGGCAGCGCTGTCGACGGACCGCTTACTCCTAAATTAACCGACTCAATTTAAATTCTAATATTCAATGAATACTATATCCAAGTGGGATGCAAGTAAATAAATTGGGCGCTAGACCCGACTTGTGATGACAATAGAAAGATTTGTGACAGTACTTCGGATGCACAGAATAGTTTTGCGATGATTTTTATAGTGTGATAGGACTATGTGCAGATGAACGAACTTATTTGAAGAGTTAATGAATTAAATGTTACCTACGTCTTTGATCGACTCGGAGATGATACTTAAAACTGCTGTTTTTGAACATACATACGCTTTTAAAGAGTTGTAGTTCGTTTGATTTCGAATGTACAACGGACCGAGCATAGAGCCTTGCGGTACTTCTACCGTAATCGTGGATATGTAAAGATCTTTTTCATGAAGAATGACTATTTAACAATCTTATTTAATCAATAGATAAGACGACTCAGTTCAAAGTACGTAATGCAACACTAATTAATGCTATTTCCCTAGTAATGTTGGATGAATAAAGAATCGAAAGCTTGGACTAAATATAGAAATTGCTTATGGTAATCCCCTTGAGTAAAAGAGATGTGCAGCTAAGCTAAGCATTCTGCATGATAAGGTACCATTCCGTAGCCGACCGCAGGTGGCAACTGCAAGCGACGTGTCGCCGCGACATGACTGGTTTCTATGAATTTCTATGAAATACCTTCCGTAGCTAGTGATATGTCGTTTACAGTTACGGGCGAGTGACAGGCGGCACGTGTAGCCCAACCGCAGATCATTAGTGCCGCCAACGCTCGAGCGATAACAGATTTTTCTATATTCTATCTACCGACTGGAATACGGGCTGCTGCCGCCTGCGGTCGGGTTCGGAATGATGACTGCAGTGACATGACGTGGCAACACATTGCCTGCAGTTGCCACCTGCGGTCGGGTACAGAATTGTACCTTTAGATGTTAGAAATCTTCTCAAGCCAAATTATTTAGCCATTTCATTCACTTACTCTGAAGCTGTGATTTCGTGTGTTCCAGTATATAGAGAGTATATAGACTGTACATAGAGTGAGTTATTCTATATACTTCCTGGATGTGTAACTCTATGTACTTCCAGTGCAAAGGGCAACTGATGGAAATCCGACGACTGACGAAACACGAAGTTTGCCGAGGGACATTAATAAAATAGTTGTACTGTACTTTACTTGGTATTTCAAAAGTTACACTAAATATTTATTGAATAGATATTGTTCGAATAAAATCAAAGCTAACTGTTGCAGTTATATCGATTTCCAAGCCTATAGTATCCAATATCATATCTCCGTGAACCAGTCGCTACTTCAATGTTTAACATTTCCGTATTGGCTTTTTATGGTGATTTATAGATCAAGCCAGTGAATTGTAAACCGATAGCCAATATTGGTGTTATCTAACGGGGGTTTGTCAACGTGTTGTTTACAATGATTTTCCAGTTTCCATATTCTTATAGGCGTTGCCGGAGAATATACAACACTATGGCTAGAAACTAACAAAATATACTAGTAAGTACTGTGGTTTACTGAGCTCCTTAAGTTCTGGGTTGAGCTCCACGATTACTGACAAATGCTTGCACTGACAGGACAGGTCCACTCAAATCTGTGTGGTTCTTTTCTCAAAAGACCATTTCAGACACTAATCTACATGGTCCTCATATGGCCTGACCAAGATTATGTCTGGACTTTAAAAGAGACTGTGACCTCTGAGTTTGTTTCGGCCTTTCTTCTCAGAGTAGTCAGATAGGAAACGCCGAACTCATCTAGCTAATTTTTAATTACTTATTTTTTTAAGATGACGTGTAAAAGTGATTCCAATATCCTATTTACAGAATGAACAATTTCATTTCATTTCATTTCATTTCATTTCACTGCAATAGGAAAACATCCCGTCAAGAGTCCCGTAAAGCGATATAGTGGAATTGGATAGACACCAGCGTCTTTAACAAACTGCCGTCCAAGTTGATTACGGTAATATTCAGTCAAAGCAAAATAACCTAGTGATATGAATCTGACCGATTCCACTGAAGATATAACTCATGATAAGCCAATGAGTCCAGTTTGTTCTGAAATAGGTCTTATACACCAAAGTTTAAAATGAACCTGAACTTAAGGAAGACACAACAGCATTACTCAATTAGGTACGAGACGAGCAATTCCGCGGTAACCTCGTGGTTGTAAGCAGCATTGCAGGCTAGCTGACTGACCTCAGACTAGTGGCGTTCGCAAAATCTTATGAAAGCCGATATGAGAACTAAGATAAGGTGCATACGACGGAGCTTAGTGGAGAAAATGCTGAAGGAAAGGTATTAGACTGCGGATATTGGTAATACAATATTTTTTGCATATTCATACATTGTTCTTTGTTAATTTCTTTGTTAAAACTATTCGTATTTCTTTGTGGATTACCTACGTAAATAATCGGAATAACATTTAAACATAACATCACGCCTTTTTTCCCCGAAGAGTTAGACAGAAGTGTACCTACTTAGCAATAGCAATGTCTACCTGCACCATTAACAATTTGAGAATACGTTCCTGGCTCCTGCCAGTTATATGCATTCCTTTCACAGTTATTTAGCAACGACAATGAATATGACTGTGAATTTAACTTACAATAAAATATGACCAAACCGAATGTATACAAATTTTTTTGAACACCATTTTCATTTGGCGCCAAATTTTACGGTTCTTTGATATCCACTATTTAGTTAAAATGCGGCAAATTCGTTATGCATCATTTATAAGACCATGACTATCGCAAAAAATACAATAATTTCATCCTAAAGTTCTTAAAGCCGATTGAGAAACAACCCATTTTTTTCAACAAATCACAAATCGCATTACGAGTTTCTAATCCAATTAGATATGTGATATGGTAGAAATAAACAAATTGTGGACAAAAGCAAAATTATTTTTGTTTGACTGGTTAGGTGAAGTAATTATACCATTCTTCCTTGAAGAGGCTACAGGACAGGTTCTGCTGTTACTGCGACTGGCAATCGTAACAGTCTTAACTTTTTTTTTTTTCACCAGATCCAGCAGTTACACCAGAAGCCATGCAGCACAAAACATAATCGAAACATTGAGAGGAATGTTTCCGAAATAATAAATTCCAAGAAATGTTGACCCCTAAGTCACCAGATTTCGACAAGTCTTAACTTTTTTTGCGGACTTATCTCAAGGGACGTGTCGTCGTCAACTTTGAATACTAAAAGGAGAATATTTGTGACTTCAGAGTCACAAATATTCTATACAAATGTTCGCATACTTTATTGAGTCAGTATTCTATTATCAGTAATGGAATACTGACTCAATAAAGTATGCGAAAATTTGGTGAAAAACACAATAAAAAGCGATCGCATTACAAACCAGCAAAAAGGGGGAGATCTTGTGGATGTTACTTTTCATACAAAATTACCAAGCCTGTGTTATATAATTACGGAAAAACATCTGGCAATTTTCCTTTGTAATCAATATAATCTTAATTTAAAGTTGTATTCCTTCGAATTGGTCACCCTGCATAAACCTTCAACGGTTCAATGGCATATTAATTGATTCTACCCTAGTCAACGAAGATCCCGTTATTAGAAAACTTTCGTAAAATCATGTAGGTAGTTGAACAAAATTACTAAACTCCTGAGGAGATTTCCGGCTACTACATACATAATGTAGTTACTCACGGTACAGAATTCAACAGTTAACAATATCCTGGAATTGTGATTGTAAGAAACTACCCTTACACGGCATTGATAATTGCTCATGCATAAGCATGTGCCCTACAGACGTGCGATATTCCATGCATAGCAATAGATTGGAGCCGATATGACGTTAATACGCTGAGCGGTCCTAAGTTACGCGCCATTAACTTCATCGTGTGTATGTACAGTCAAGTAAAATGTTTTGTTTAGCAGATTGATACACTACGAAGCCGCTGTCTGCATTTCATGTGACAAATAAAAACTTACAGCCGTGATTTGAATATATTTTATGGATAGTATAAGTCTAATGTCAATTCATTACACAATCTATTTCCCAACTGTACCAAATCGAATCTCAGTACAATTCGAAACCAAACTTTATATTTTGCCGGCCGTTTAATTTCATAAACGTATGGTTAAACCCTTTGCAAAATACACAATTAAGGAAATTTTCACGGCCGGAATCGCCTTCTGTCCTATTTTGAATATCACACAAAAGGTATGGCTGTGAATTTTAAACAGGTCCACATTGTTGTTACGGATGCTGTTACTTTAACATAACTAACAAGATACAGACTTCCGACCCCGTCTGTAATTAAATGGGTTGTAGTGGTGGTTATTGTGTTTTCGGACAAAGAATTGAATACACCCCTTTTCACCTGTGGGTGTAATAAAAAGTTACTTAAGGATTATATTATAGTTTGGCAGTAACGGCTTCTTGATAGTTAACCATAGCACGGTCGTAGAATATTATGGTGGATTAGAATGCCAAATATTATCCATAAGGTCACCAATACGCCTATAAAACATAGTGATTTCAGGATAGCGCTCTCTCAGAAAATGCCAATTTTATTATACCATTTTTGTTTACTGCCAAAGTTGTCGCTAACTGCCCTTTTTGAGAATGTTCTTGTTTCCCTTCGCAGTTCAAATGCGATTTAAATGAAACAGAGATACAGAGAAAATAAATTAAATTACTCCCGTGAGATGTTTCAGCCGGTGAAAACTTTTTCTTTTCTCCTTATTTTCCCGATATTGCGAAACATCGGGCAATGGAGTACAGAGTAAAATTATACATCAAATGTGAATAGTAGGAGTTTTTCTATTAGGTTAATACAACCGTATTTCTGTCTTTTGTATGTTATTTTTATTCAATTACTGTAACGGATATTTTAATATTCTATATTTATAGATACTATAGATAGGCCATGTGCTACAACCAATTGGAACCGACCACCCAGCTTCTGACGTTTCATAAGTGACCATGTAGGTTTATGTGAAATAAAATATTGTAAAATATGTCAACTTTAGGAATGATTCACTTATTGCCTTTAAAGACTTGCCTTAAGGGTACGCTAGTCGGTCATTCTTCCATATAAACGTAGTATGGTGATTACTCGTCTGTTTGAGGATAAACGTATAAAACTAAAAATGATATAATTTTTTTTTGTCATTATCTAGCCCTGTATGGAAACAGAATTGGAAAAAAAATATTGGCTTGGAAATTATGAGCGTCGAAACTTCCATATTTCAACACTAATTGTATGTTGTGTTTTGGCGTAAATAAATAACCTATGTAGTAAAAAAATGTCACAATAGATACCGTACAGGGGTAGATAATTTATGTAAAAATTCAAATTATTATATTTTTTGTATATACATCTAGTAGTTTTTCCATAATATCTATAAGCCCAAAGGTCTGTTCATGACATTTTATGCGTTCGTTTTCATTAATTAGCGTGCATATTAGTCACGCCCATCAACAAGTTCGAGCCGTCGACTAGTGCACCCTTAAAGGAGTGAAATGTGAATTATGGGAATTTTACATCACGCCAAGTATAATAGAACGCGCATCCCGAGTAATCCCGGCCATAGAATTTCAGCGTTACCTAGTTGAATAGAAATGGGACAGGCTTTTCAGAAAGATATGCATAAAGGAATATTTAAAAGCCAACTTACTTTTTATATGGGTACGTACTAATATTCAAGAATAGCTTTTGTACTTTAGATATGTAAAACTACGGATATTCTTTTAGCAGTGCGAGTGTAGGTAGGTGTACCCCAGATAACAGAAAGTTTTTTTGAAAATAAATAGTTAATATTCCTCACACTGGATTGGTGCTGTTGATACAGTTGGTAAATAAAATCCCAGTAAAGTCCTTGGCCGAAACTAATCACTACAGTATAATATTAACCGGTCGAAATACAAATATTTTTAATAGAAAAAGTGCCTTATGCCGTAGAAAACCAATGAATGCTTACTGCCAGGTTCGGGTCGTCAATTGTTTCTTTCCGCACTTTTCGAGGTCATGGCTTGACCGTAGTAATATTACCCCCTACTACTTCGTTTTTATTATAATAAAAAGTCAGTAAACTTAGCAGAAGCAGCGTATGTAATAAACTTGTGATGTGTAATCTGAGTACCTATGTATCTAACGTTATCCAAACTTTGCTTAACCCGGAACAAACAGTCGTATGACACGTGTCATGTTCATTAATATTAACATTATTATTTACATACCTCAATCAATCTGCCTAGCCTTTTCCCAACTGGATCGGGGCCCGCTTCCAGTCTAACCGGATGCAGCTGAATACCAGTATTACATGTAGCGACTGCCCATCAGACCTCCACAACCCAGTTACTGGGTAACAAGTCACGATGAATTCTATACCTACTAGTCGTAAATATTATGTGAATATAATAACAATAATACAAAGTATCTAGTCATAATAATAACATTATGATTATATTATCGATGATGTGCCCTTGTAATGACCGATGCAATAGAATTATGGAAAATTATAAAATTAATCACGACTTTGTGATGTGTGATTTCTGAAACGAATTATTTTATTATAATTAATTATATGCAAATTGTTTTTAATCATCGAGAGGTCAGGTTTTAAAAATCTACCTACACATACACCAAAAGAATGAGTAACCTACGTTACATTTTCAGGCATGCACACTTGCACAACACTTTTCATGATATGAATATATTTTACGTAGATCATAAAAGTCTACCGTGGGAATATAGAACCTTTCAAGTATTTGGTTTTACGATGATAGATCTTTATACCTGATTTATTAGTAAATAAAATGATGAATTATATTCAATCGATTAAACAATATTTTCTCGCTTTTTGCAGCCTTCAGACTTTATTTTTTGTTGTTTTTTTTTAAATTATATTTTCAGTACTAACACGTTTGTGAACGTGACTTTGACCAAAGGGCCAGACAAAATTTAGGGGCACAGATTTAGAACTATCTGAATAAAAGATGCGCCTATTTATAACATGGGAGGAGGCGCTTTTCCTAAATTCAGGTAGACTTAGATACCCTGAATGGTAACCCGTAAAATTGGAATTTGACTTTTTGGATCTAAATGATTTTATGAATACGCTAATGTAAGAAAAGAGTTAGAAGGATTGCTAAAGGATCAGAAAAAGTAAAAATGTAGAAAATTCAAATGTAGTCTACTGAAAAAAACAAAGACAACTTGAAAACTCTCGAAAATAATATCGGTGTTACATGATTA
This sequence comes from Xanthia icteritia, assembly GCA_949128155.2. Classification (NCBI taxonomy): domain Eukaryota; kingdom Metazoa; phylum Arthropoda; class Insecta; order Lepidoptera; family Noctuidae; genus Xanthia; species Xanthia icteritia. The sequence goes on from OX421941.2 coordinate 9,691,428, forward strand.
AGGTTTCGGATTCACTGTTTTACGATCTCGAAGGAATCGTCAAAATTATTAATTATGAGTAAAGTTAATGTTGATCCACGTTTTTAATTACATTCCTACTAATATAAGTATATACGATAAGTATTTGTTTTGATCAACTTTATATATTCAGCTGTGGACATGTAAATACCATTTTCCTTGAAAATGTTGTGATAAACATTGGAGGCTATAACATAAATATTCCGTTTCTAATTTAAAATTCTATTCCTGTCAAAGGAAGAGCTCTACATATAAAAAAATAAATATCTCGTTACAAACTCCAAATGCCATAAAAGTATGAGAGAGCATATATTTAGCATATAATCTCAATGTACCTTAGTGCAATAGTTGTGATTATGAGTTGCCGAAGTCGTGGAGCAGTGTTATGGCTCGGTGCATCACCAGTGGGCAAGTCTGGCGCGGTTACTACAGCGGTACTACAGTCCGTGGGCGGCAGACGGGCCGTTTACCCCTAGTCGGCACTTATCTACTTCACTGACAGGCGTCAAAGTCACTAAAACTGAATCACATAAGTCGAAGTCGAAACTGCAGTGGGGTTTCACAGAAGCGTAAGGGGCATTGGACACGGGATTCGTAGTAATTTGTTTACGGTAGCGTGCAGGGCGGGCAGTTGGGTCGCGTGCGCGCGTTCGTGGCGCGTCCACCGCGCTCGGCGCGCAACAGATAGTACGTAGCGGTAGGGACAGTCGCGCGCGAGGCCGGGCTCGCCGGCGCGCGCCACTGCCCTCCCAACCCCCCGCGCGCCGCCACTGCTGACGTCACGCGAACCTCCGAAAATCCTCGCGACCGCTGAACGCTGCAACGACTTGAGCTGAGCCCAAGAGTTCAACGGTAATGCCCCAGACTTGCCTGAAATTTATTAAATATAACAATGCAAATGAGATCCAAAACTTTGCAGTTAATGTGGTGTTTATTGAACTGTAGTTTAAGTTTCAAAAAGTCTTTACAGAGTTAGGTATTTTTCTTCAGCGACAATGATAAAATATTTAATAAAGGACAAAGACACTTAAGGGCACGACAGTTACGTACTACAAGATCTTCATATCGACTAAGAATTAGAATAATTAGATGGGTACGATGGGTACACCAAATACCTACCTACCATGTTTACCCTAGTCAATCCCAGTATTTTACTTTAGGCCTCTCATCAATGAACACAATAATACTAATACCAACCTATTGTTGTCCCACTGCTGGGCAAAGGTCTCTTCTCATACAGAGAAGGCACGAGCATACATCACCACAAAAAAGCCACTTTTCAATTTCAACCACTAATTTCTGCCCACCGAATACTATTTTCGTTCCGTTAAATAATTCGAATGGCGATACCTGAAAACAATAACGAATTAAGCGGGAATTAATCGCGACATCAGTTTCATTATCATGTATAACGTTCGTAAATATCTGAAATCAAATAATTTAATTGTTGTGACATTTTTAAACGTATGGCGGAAAATAAAATAGTAGCTTCGTAGCCATGAGTTGAATACTGAAACCGGTTTTTCTGTTTAATTCATGGTCGTGGGTTCGAAACCAGGCTGGCGATTTACTTTGCGTAATTTATTTCATCACCAATGCTTTCAAAACGGTGAAGGAAAACATCGTAAGGAAACCGGTATGTCCGAGAACCAAACATTCGAAGACATGTGACATGTGCCAACCCGCACTGGGTCCGCGTAGTGGATTACGGTCCACTCGCTCTCACAGGGAGGAGGCCTACGTCCCAACAGAGGGAAGGTTATAGGCTGACTGTGCATACCATTATCATCATCTTTACCAAAAGACGTTCACTGCTGGTTATAGGCTTCCCTCAAGCACCGCCATAATAACGACCGATCCAGAGCTATTAAATAAAAGATGATGTCGTAAAAAACAGGCAGTGAGGCGTCAGTTTGGAGTTCACCTGGCATACTAAAACATGTTCATACTCGTCACTTATGCAGACACTTTTCGATGTCATCAAAAAGACTTCTACTGGTTTATTGACAGAAATCCAGAAACAATGGATCTCCTCAGTTCCAAGATGGATTCATTTTCATCTATTGAAAGGTACATTTCATCTCTTTGGCTTTCCTATTGATCTTCTCTGTGTCCTCCATCCATATTCATTTAAGAAATCTAGCGCGAGGTGGTTTAAACCTACACTTAGCGGCTTTGGAATTTGAATTTACGGCTAGTGCAGGTCGACTGAGATTCAAATAAAAATTGTTGAAAGCTACTCAGGTCGCAGGTCGACTGAGATTCAAATAAAAATGGTTGAAAAATACTCGTTGTACTTATTTAAACTATGCTTCGTTCTACGGTGTTCCTGAATATTAAATGCGCTCCTGAAATTTTAAGTCCCGCATTACATTCATACATAAGCCGTGACGAGCTAGTATGTGGGCGCAAGCGCAGATATGGAGCGAATAAGATAGATAGGATATACTCTTTATCTTCGCATATTTATATTTTTCTCTTCTTGTTCTCACACACTATTGTCTACATTTCTTTCTCATTTCTCCTATCGCAGGTCTGCTGGAAGAAATTTCTTAAGAAATAAGCAGTACCTTTGTACTCATAATTATGATTATGTCTTATCTGTATCTATTTTTCTGTGTGTACATAAATAATAAAATAAATAAAATAAATATCGTACACCATAAAAACTACAGACATACATTTAGAAATTTTACAGAGGGTGACACAATGGGCGGTCTTATCGCTTAAATAAGATCCTGTGATCGATCCCTAACTCATGCAGTTATTACTTTGATATCCTAAAAGGAAATTCTCATTAGCAGTCCCCCGATTCGGAAATGTGGCCGGTAAATATTCATGTTGTAAGTATAATCTGTACATCTAAACATATAATACATGAAAGTCGCTTTTCGTGAAGAACAACGCGGTCACACCCGCGTTGTTCTTCTAAACTACGCAACGGATGTTGATGCGATTTCAACATCATTTCGAGAATTTATTCCGGAAGGTTTATGTGTTATATAATATATTTAGTATATTTGGAGTACCCAAAAGTTATAGTTACATTGTTTGTCCACCGCACCGTGAACAGGACGTCATAGAGAAACGAGATTACGCGGCCATAGTAAATGTACTGTCGCTACTTCGGTGTCGTCATCTCGTTCTCGTTGAGGTCCCGTTCACGGTGCGGTGGAAAAATGGCCTTACTCTTTTTTCCCATTTCAATGTTCTGAAAACTAAATGTTATGAAAAACAAAAAGATATTTGAGTGTCAAATATCTAAACCCAGAGCCGAAAAAGCGCGTTACACGTGCCATTTCTTACCGCGTTTTCTCTGCCACATAACATCAATACATTATTACTCGGTAGAATATATTCTTGACTTTCATGAACTAAACTTTATTTAGCGAAGCGAGCATTCAAACAAATCACTAATGGCCCAGGTTACACGAGGCTGGTTTTTTAAGCTAGGATATAGATATATAGTAATCAAGTAATATAAGTAACCTAACTAAGTATCCTGACTTGGCACATGCTAGAACTATTCATATTTAACTTGCTTAATAAGGAAATCTCGATGTTTGGTAAAGTCGTAAAAAGAGTGCAAATAAGGGGGCGGGTCGGTAGTAAATTATTTGAACGGCTAAGCGAAAGTAAAGAAAAGTGTGAAACTCCCCCGAAAATACTTACTCAATTGTGCAATTTTGTTCTTAGTATTGTTTTGTTTATGTCTGGCCTTTGTTACGCTTAACAATTACTATCCGATTGTTGACTCATCTGGCTTTGTCGAATTACCCACATAAAACGAAAATACAATTTAAATACTAATGTAGAGTCACGACTACGCTACGACTTCAGATACAGGCTAACTTCTTATTCAAGGACAAATACAAGATAATACCTCACTTTCCTTGATGAATGTGCAAAGGTTTTTTTTAGGTACGTTGTTATTGAAATATTATGTACCTATTTACCTTTAAAAGGTGAAATTAAAAAGATATACAATAATTACCTACATAATCATATCCTAGTAGAAATAAGTAGGTATATATAACTATAAAAATAAGTATAGTAAGTAAGTATTTACTATTATGTTACTGTGCACTTTCTATTCAAGTATTATTTTCTACTCAGGTATCAGTGCGATGAAAAACTACGGGAAAAGGCAATGATTTCATGTGTACCGGTTTTTTTTTCGGGTAACAAACTTTTCTCAGAAATACTCACCTGTAGTAGGAATAAAAAGTTCATCAGTATTTAATTTTCTTCGCAAACTTCTACCTCGGGCCTCAACACACATTACAAGTTTACCTTAAATAAAGCACGTACAATGTAAGGGACATGATCCAATTTGAGCTTGTTGATCGAAAGAAAAAGCGTCTCGACCAAATCTGGTTAGCAGTAAAGTACCGTGAGTTGGGTCAAAAATACATGTACCTACAGATTAGTGCGGAGGGGACAACGACAAACAATAGCAAGTGAGTATTAACAAAGACCGTATGTTCGTGACGACGACGGTGCGACTAACTGCGCGCAATAAACCGCCTTTGTCAGACATTTAATCCACTTAAGAGTTTGTAGCCCCTGTTCAAAGATGTGGACCGGCTCGTAACTGTTGTCGCCAAAAAATATTACTTCCGATGGAGTACCCCTGGCTGAAACTCGACCTGACTATCAGTAAAGTAGTAGAGTAAACAATTTTATTACAAGAACGTCCTACCCGCGTTATTCCTTCGCCATGTTATGACATAACGGTGTTGTTTACATAATAGACAAGACCATTCATAATTATTGTTAAGATATCAAAGGTCCTTTTTCCATGAGCAAACTCATAGAAAAAGGACGGTTCGTTAGTTTCTAAAAATGTAATTAAGTGTTACGTAAAGCCTGTATTTAGTCGGAATCTACTCACAGCTAATCAATTATTTGTACGGACCACTCACGATGCCCACGTATTGGCAGTTGAAACACAAAACAAAGGCCGATCACGGAAGAAGTGCTAATTACTTGACATGAGAAAATCCATGAAATTAAAGTATAGTTTATCCCCATCCAAAATAAGGAAATCATCAATAATTTATTTGAGGGATCTCTAACTGAACTCCAGCCACAGTGGATGCACCAATACTCGAACATTCGGATCACAGGTACTAGCAGCGCCTCTGGGCCACTGAGTATAACCTAACGCGAGTGTTTCAGATATTATTTCTTCGTAAGCCTGCTCTTAAGAGTCCACCACGGTTATTTAGTAGGTTCGTAGGTATCGTTAAATATGTCGCGACTACGACAAAATAATGTTCATAATTATTACAGTTGCTTTTACAGCAATTACCTTTTCAATAAGCTTCCAATTATGTATGTCGTATTTTAATTTTAAAAAGAGGTAAAATTAAGTATAGGTAGGCACTCAACTCATTCCTAATAATAGCCGAAATTTAAATCAGAGGAGTATTAGTTTATACAATAACGGCGTGACTTAACCTTTCGTAAATTTTAGGGTACGTTTTTAATTAACACTCTTGGTTTATCTTATTTTGTTCTTGAACTACCACACAATGTGTTTTCACACGTTGGGGAGACCTTTCCTTAATTGGAGCTAAATTAATCTAACATGAGGAAACGAACTGTTTCGTAAGAACAACAGTAATTTTCACACGAATAACAAAGAAAAGTCTACTTTATGTGACAGGTAATATCGCTCATAATGCTTGATCATCAATTAAATCTGTTTTGAATGATGTAATTGCATAGTCAGTTACTAAAACAACGTAATGTATAAGTGGAATTGTTTATCCATTATATCTCGGAGGACAGGCAGTGCTAACTAGTGGGCTTAATGAAATAATCACCTCTAACCGAAGGGAACAGTTATTAACGCGATTATATTGCTCGGTTAGCTCCGATATTAATACCACGGCGGGCTTTATCCTGTGCTGCACGCTACCAGCGGCTTTAGCCGCAATATGTACAGTACACGCCCCCATTAAATTAAATTTTGATTGAAATAGCGTTTGCAAATCAACTGCGAAATACTTTGCAAAACAAAAAATAGGCCAACCCCTAACTGAATTTCCTCAGCTATTGACCTCGATCAAAAGTTAGGTAATTAAGTAAAAAATGCCGGTTTGTGTACTTGACTTCGTGAACGTGAGGCTGATAGGCCAAAATATTCAGATTCGCTTTACCGCCTTTGAGTTTTCTTTTACAAATAACTTTGGAGAATCTGGCAGAAAATAGTTTAAATGTTATTTTTTACATTTCTGAGTGAAAGAGGCTAACATCCATATTCTAAGTCACTTCCAGTACTTCACTCTATGCCAATACCACCTCCATCAGAGACATTGATAGTTAAAACCTGATATAAATTTACATTAACGTAAATTTTCCGTAATTGAGGTCACGAATCATCTGCTAAATTCAAAACCTTCCTTAGAAACGCATTCGAGTCGGGCCACTTTTCATAGAGCTCTATAACATTTGTTATAAACTAGCTTCTGCCCGTGACTTCGTTCGCGTGGAAGTCGTAAGACACCATAATACTAAAGCAACAGTCACATTTTTATAAAACTTCCCTTTATGCTACTTTCGTAGTTATGGTCAGTCAAAATGCACAGAGAGTTTTGACTGGTGAGCTGGAGTAAACGACGTACAGTTGTCCGTGTGAGCAGCAACTCGTCCTGAGGTCGACACCAGCAGCCGTCAGTAGCAATTACCCATTGCTTGCGAAGTTTTTCATTTAATGTGAATTTTTATTTTTAAGTTTGGCATTTGGGATATCATTGTCTAGAGCGCGTCAATAGATTGTAATGTTGCCATGGATGATAAATTCTCCAAAAAATGTATACTTTGTGGATGTATTTAACTGTCATCAACAATAACCTAATACATATTTATTTATATAAATCATGTTGCAAATACAAACAGGCACTGGCTCCAAAGCTTAGAATAATACTCTTGTGTTTCAAGGGACAGAAGTCTGCTTGTCCAAAATGTAGATTTGGTGGAACGAACTGAGTTATAAATAATAATTAACGTCTTGTTCTGGAAGGTAAGTATGCTAACTCCATGGCTACCGTCTCAGGTTCAGACATTTAGATATTGCAAATAATTGTGTTTTAAAGACAAATTTATTAAAATATTTGTTTATTCCTTTTTTTCTTTATGCAGCTTAATAAAAAAAGCTGATGCATAAAAAGAAAAGCCATGTAACTGTTTCATATAATGTACATACTTTCATTTATGAACGCTTCTGAAATTAAGCGACACCAAAACTGCCATTCTTGAACAGAATCTATCCGGTAGAATTTGCGTGATGCTGGAACATACATTCAGACAGACAGACACACAAACAAAATCCTAAATCTATATTTTCGTCATTAAAATCGTTCCCATCAGACCTCGTAGCAATTACTTTTTTGTTTTTTTCGTTTTGACTTTGCTGCGATTGTATTATAATTATGTATATGTTATAGTCAAAGTCCGATACACAGTCTCTTCGCGGAAGGACTGGTTTATCCTAGGTTTGGCCAAAGCCATCAGGCAATCCCCGAAATACATTTCAATTTCGCCCTTTGCCTGAAGTATTTTTAGTCAAACCCAGGAGCTCCTAACTTTTCAGTCAAACGTCGAAAGTAAATTATTCTGTTTCGGTTTTGGCCTAGTCAATCCTAGAAGCGACTGCAAAACTCGGTCAAACGTTGATCTGAACATGTTTAAACAGGTTCATAATGTCTCTCGCGGTGTTCCGACCGATTGTTTTGTCATTTCATGTTCGTTCATTGAGCGTGCGGGCGTGTAATTGTGTAAAATTGAAGATGAGTGAATCAAACGGTGTTGTTGTTACTAAAAACGTGGATAAAGAAGCTTTAAAAGTAAAGTTTAAAGAGAAAATTTCTAATTTGAATAAAAATAAGTGTTCATTTCACATAAAAAACAAACAGTTGTATGAGCAGATTATCAGTGAGGTAGAATCCGCTAAAGTAGCTGAAAAGAAAACGTCTTTGCAGTATCGCCGTCTCAAACGCTACGACGTTGTTTGTTTTGGGGACGAAAAAAAATTGATTAAGCCATTGTCAGATACAAAAAATATACAATACTACGTTACGGATGTCTGTCTGTGTGACCGCATTGTTCTTCTAAACTATGCAACGGATTTTCGGATTTCCGCAAGGCATATGTGTAATAATAATAATACATTAATATGAAACTTACACATCATAAAGAAATCTCCATGATTTGTCATACCAGCGATAAAACCGAGCAAAACCGGGTATATTATGTATGTATATATGTTTGATAAGGACATGTTTTTTATCATCAGGTCCACTGCATCATCGAACATATAAGCAGTGGTTTCCACCGCGTTATGATGACAGGTGCTATCTTCTTGGACATAGCGAAAGCGTTCAACAAGGTTTGGCACAACGGCTTATTATATATGCTCTACAAACTCGGTGTGCCAGATCGTCTCGTGCTCATCTTACGTGGGTGCTTGTCGAATCGCACCTTCCGCTATCGTATCGAAGGAGCCTTAACCTCCCCTCGTCCTATTGGCGCAGGAGTCCCTCAGGGCTCTGTGCTCGCCCTCATCTTTACGCTATTCACCAGCGATATCCCAGCGACATCGCCTGGTTTAGATTGTGCAGAATCGAAGTCAATTCCGACAAAAGTCAAGCGGTTCTCTTCTTGAAACCACGTCGTAATCCCTCCCTCCCCAACCAGTCACCATGTTTGGCAAGCCAATCCCTTGGGAGAAACGAACCTAATATCTAGGTGTGGTCTTGGATAAATATCTCACTTTCTCAGATCATATAAAGAAGGTTCTCTCACGAGCCGCTTTCGCTCTCGGTAGACTCCACTTCATTCTGAATGTACGTAGCAAATTGTCACTAAGTGAAAATTGCGTATCTATACAGCATGCATTCGACCAAACATGACCTATGCGGGTGCGTGCGGGAGCCGTCTTTGCACATGCAAAGCCCCATAATATCCATAGGATGCAGACCCTACAAAACCGTTTCCTTGGTAGAGCCACGGGAGCTCCCTGGTTTGTTAGAGATCCGAGATCCTCCACCTCGATCTAAAAATCCCCGATTTACCAGTTTCTCAAACGCATGTCCATGCGTTACATTGACACCGCCACCAAACATCGCAACCCTCTGAATGTCGAGGCGGCCAGTTACGGGATGTAACTGGCCGCAACTTTCCCCTCAACGTTTTTATTTCTGCTATATATTAATGATCTTCCTAATGCAACACGTCACAAAACAATCTTATCTGCTGACGATACGACTCTTATAATAAAAAGTAATTATAATATAATATTAAGTAATAAAAATAAATTGGAACAATCAATATAAATAAAACAAAAACAATTCAATTTCAAACTTATAAATTAAACTTTCACTCTTAGTATAAAATATCAAGACAGTATCCTAGAACAAGTAGTAATGACAAAATTCTTGGGGATAATAGTGGACCAGAACTGTAACTGGAAATCGCACATCAATTATGTATTCAATAAGCTGGAAAAATTCGTATACGCAATAAAACGTCAACGATCAACAGTGTTCACAGACGCAGCAGTCACTGCATATCACGGATACGTATCGTCTGTGCTATCGTATGGTCTGATACTATGGGGCAACTCAGTTGAAGTTTTATTGTCATTTCGGGTACAAAAGAAGTGTGTTAGGGCAATATCTGGCGTCTGGTTTTTGGACAGCTGTAAATCGTTATTTAAAAAACTTCATATATTACCTTTATCCTGCATGTACATCAAAGAACTATGTATGCTAGTAAAACAATATCCGCACTATTTTCGCATGCAATCAGTCAGTCACAAAAAGGCTACTGCTAGAAATAAGTATAAATACGAACTAAATGTACCTCAATGTAGATTACAAATGTTTAGGAGGAATGTATATGTTAATGCCATTCAGGTGTATAACAAGTTACCTAATTCACTTAAGGAACTTCCCATCCCCATGTTCAAGAAAAAGCTGACAAGTTGGCTATTAGATAATTAATTTTATGACATTGGCGAATATATGGAATATTGTAAAAATCGAAGATGACATAGACTTAATTTTGACATTTTAAACTAACGATTACCTAATTATAATAACTCTAATTCACATTGGACTTATTGCAAATCACAAATCTTAAAATTAATATTGTACTTAGTTAAGAATGACAATTTTATATTTGTACACCATATACTTTGTGGTAGAACGTATAGAACTAACAAAAATATTTAAACACCATACTATGTAAAACTACTTTCTTACAAATAAATAAAAATTCTAAATTCAACTTTTAGTCAAGTCCGCCGCCCAAGGCATATTCTTTCTGACCCAGATGACCCCATAACCCTCCTCCAGGAGAGCAGTAGGGCCACCAGCACAGTATACAAAAACAGACGACACCCGTCATACCGACCTCGCTAAATTCCCCTATTAATAATAATCTATGTTTGATCCAGCCTGTCCCATCTTTCTGTTCTCCCCCCAGCGACGCCCTAAGCCGAGGTTCGTGCCCCACAGGGGGTGCCCTTAGCGAGCGCTCGTCTAGTTTAAATTAGCATAGTTTTATGCCCTGGAGGCTTTGAGTGTAGAAGCTTAAGGCAGCCATAGGAAAGCCCGGCTAAGCAGCCACGCGTTCCGGGTCATTGGACAAAAAGCAACATATGAACGCGATGATCGCTTTTGGTTAGGATGCGGCCTAAGAATACCATTTAGGGGCCGTTTCTGCAGCCATTGTCATGACGATCTGATTCGAGTACGAGTTGACGAAGTTCCTTCCGACGAACTTAGAAATACTGGCCTAAGAAGAATGCATTAGAAATAGAAGCAATAGGAGATCTACATCAATCATTTAAAAACTGAAAATGTAGAAGTTAATTGCAAGGAAAGGGCACCTGACCTTTGGCATTCTCGGAATGATTCGCACGCGAACTCGCTGAACAAAGGTTTGTTCCTGGCGTCATATGCTCGTTGTCTGAATAATTAAATGTATGTAGGTACACGTACATATGTATTATGTTCGTCGCACTCATTTAATCTTTTTTTGGCAATTCACACGACTGCTGGAAGCTGAATCACTTTGCTCGCGTTTTATTTTTTTGAATTTTGTAGACACGTATGTCTGTACAACCTACAAATCTATTCATTTTTGTCGAGTTATATTAGAGGAAGATACGATTGTATTGTTGAATTTTATTAAATCTTGTCGTTTTCATACAAAATTTCCGAGCTTCAAATAAGATATTATAATGATAATTATGATTATGTCATATCTGTATCTATTTTACTGTGAGTACATAAATAATAAAATAAAGTAATAAATAAATAAATATTTTCTCAAAGTAATGCCATTTTACATTAATATGTAACCCCAAAAATCCAACTCAATTTACATGATACTTTATTCCTTACACGAGCATCGTGCAGGTTGAGATGTGGGATCATATACATGTCAGACCCTACGGGCAGATAAACCTCTGATAAATATGCCATACCAGGTAGCAATGGCCACCGCAATATACATAGATAGAAGTACCTACTGTATCGCGTGTAAAAAATGCGCACGTGTAGCCAGTATCCGGTCGACGGAGTTCTACTCTGATGAAAATAGAGAATGCTCATTTATTAGTATTGGATAGTTTATGCTAATTCTATGCTGCCATGATAGTATATACTAATTCCATGCTGTCATGTCATTATTTTAAGGTAGCCATCTAATTCTAAACTTTGTGCGACCGAGGTCTACTCGGGTGAAAATACAGAGAAAACGGAATTTTCCCAGATATGAGACCTAGCTACATTGATTTTTCACCCCGTAAACCCCTATTTTGCAACTTTCATCTAAATCGTTAGAGCCTTTTTCGAGAACGTGATTACAAATATATATGTACTTTAATATTGCTTGTTTAATAGTATAGGATTACTTTCTATAGGTATTATTCTTACAAGAGTATGAATAATAAAGTGGTCAAAAGTCTTTGGTTCTTCGTCGGGACAGTGCATGTCACCCCATCTGCTATGTTTCTACCTCAGACGTGTGAGGTGACCCAGAAGTTATTTCACGCTCAGTTCTACTCAGAGTGATACAGTAACATTTAATATTGCATTACTACTATTATACATTATTACAAGAAAAAAGAGAAAACAGAAGACACGAGAAGAACTGAAGAATCGAGGTTATTGGTACCGAACGTGATGTCCGTGACGACCAGTGATGTGCGGTGAGCATTATGCGGCCATAGTAAATGTACATACATAAAAAAAATTGCGATCAGTTTGAAAAATCGTTTTCTTTTTTGGAACCGTAGAAAGAAAAAGGATATTTTTTTTAAATAATTGTCTATATTATAATGTCTTCTTCTTTTTAGATTCATTATTTAATAACATAGAATTAGAATAAAAAACCAAAAACTAATTCGATTGTTTTTCCATATAAAAATAAATTCAATCCAAGCTTTCGCTCATTCAGAAATCTGACTTACTCAATTTTAACGGATTTATAAAATTTGTTCGAGGAAAGTTGTTATTGATAAAATGCCATAGCACGCAGAGTTGCTGTACCCCAATTCTATGTCGGCCACGTTGCAAAGGTACCACGACATGAATAATTTAGCTGACCGATTCCGCAGTGGTCGCCCAACTGTTCTGACTGCTGCTCAGAAGCGCTATATCAGATTGCTGGCAGCCCGTGACCCAACAATCAACGCCACTACAATAAAAGCAGACGTGCGGGCCGCTTCTGTACTTGAAGTTGGCACTCAAACCATTCGGAATTGCTTACGACCACGGAGGTCTTGGCGAGTACCTCTGAATTCACGGCAACGTCAGCGTCGTAGATTACAGTGGGCTAGGCTCCGCCAAAATGAAGAAGATGAGGAGGAAAACATTTGGCAAAACTGCCTCTTCGTTGATGAATCGCGAATCAGTACACACCCAGAAAACCGACGTGTCCGTGTCTGGAGAAGACCTGTAGACTCTGAAAGGCTAAGAACTGCCACTGGCACCGTTCAGCAAGGCGGTAAATCGGTTTCCTTTTGGGGTGGAGTTATTATTGGAGCTAGAACGCCTTTAATTCCGTATCGAGGCTCCATGACGGCAAAAAGGTACAAAACAGTCACTATTGATGGAATTGTCAGACCATTCCGAGTAAACCACGGGCACCAATTTGTACTGGTGATAATGCGCCCACACATCGAGCTCAACAAATCATTGCTGCTCTCCGAGAATATGAAATCAAAAGGCTAGACTGGCCTGCCGGCTCGCCTGACTTAAACCCAATAGAGCACGAGTGAGATGCTCTTAAGCGAGCTGTTTGGAACCGTCAGCCACCTCCTCAGGCAGTGCCAGAGATCAGGGAAGCCGCTATTCAAGAATGGGACAGGTTACCGCAAGAAATGTTGGATAACTTGATCCTCAGAATGCCCAGGAGGATCTCCGCATGTGGGCGAGCCAGGGGAGGAGTTATATTGTATTAAATAAAAACCTTCCATTAATAAATTGTTGTATAAGTTCGGTTAAACGATCATTTTCTTTCCATCAAATTTCTGTTAGAATTACTTAATTTTTGTTATTAAAAAATTTAAAAAGTTTTATTTTCTTATTTCAAACACTGTATTTCTATTTAAAAAAAGGATATTATGCAATTAGTGAATAACGGACGGATTTAAAGCGAGGGCCATAGATGAATAACGAGCAACTGAAGGATTCTAACGACTGAATCACGACCTTAGGGAGTATTCATGATGATTGAATCACGAGCGTAGCAAGTGATTCAAGTGTTAGAATCCTGAGCGACGCCAGTGATTCATGGCCCTCGATATAAATCCGTTTTATTCAAGAGTTGCATACTATACTTTATACCATTACTACGAGAAAAAGAAAGATTTCAGCGAAAATAGATATTTAATGAAGAAAAAAGGAAGATTAAATTAACTACGAGTATAATGCACATTAAAATTGGAACAATTTGTGTTCGTACAACTTACAGTATTCAAAATAGCGCCAATTTACTAATAACAGCAAAGAACACAAAACAGTTTTTATTCTAATTCTAAACTCCTTGTTGAAAATGTCGACCAATCAAATCTCGAGGAGTTATTTGCACATGTCATGGAGTTTGTATTTCGAGTAGGTATTCTTTGCACAAGGAGTTTGTATGGAGTATTTTTTCGCAAGATGGTAGTATTATAGCATTAAGATGGAGGTCGAATATAGTGGTGTGTTCTAAATTCAAACACCAAAATAGTGATTAAAAGCTTTTTATTCACTGTTTTCAGTGACTAAAATAAGCTTTTTAGAGGAGGAATGGTATAAAAGATATAACGATAACATTTTTTCTTGATAAAGCTACATTTTAAAATATATCAGCTTTTGCTAGTGATCACAAACTTTTTTCATGTGTGTATGTATCGCTACTTTGGCGCCGTCATGTCGTTCTCGTTGACTTCCATTTAACGTGGGGGTGGATAAACGGCCTTAAGATAATATCAATGTAAGATCTCTTTTCTGCTAGCATAGAAACTGTTTCCATAAAAATGATAAGTTGAGGACAAAGTTTTAAAGGCCAATGAATAATAGAAACTGTTTCCATAAAAATGATAAGTTAAGAACAAAGTTTGGTACCTTTAAAGGCTAATCAATAATTTAATTGAAGTGCCTGTCAAATGATAGATTTGACGGCACGGTTGGCGCAGTTTTTTAAGCGATTGACTGCTGCGCTGCGTGTCGCGGGTTCGATTCCCGCACGGAACAAATATTTGTATGACCTACAATTAGTTGTTCCGGGTCTGGCCGTTTGTGTATGTGAGTTTATATGTTTGTAAACGCACCCACGACACAGGAGAAATTCCTAGTGTGGGGCAACGTTTAAAAAAAAAAAAAAAAAAATGATAGGCAAATCATGTTAAATCATGTACCTTCAAAGAGATTACGGTAACCTAATCCAATTGTATCGCTAAACAGCACACCAATTTGGGGGGTTGTAATATAAAGTGAAGAATTAATCTTTACCTTGCTTATAATCTGTATGAAAATTCACTTAACTGTAATAATAACGTTATATAATTTTAATGAATAAAATATTTGTGTTTATTCTAAAAGGGTTTCAAATATTGTTTTAGTGTAAGGGACAGGATTAGTCCGGAAATTATGGGATTATGGAAAAGTATATTACTGAACCAATAGTACTTACGGAGCATAGCTGATAGGGATATAATACAGTGTATCGGCTGCATTGACTATGCATTACTGATATAATTAACATGGTGACCACAGATCCTGATCACCGGGTAAATTTATTTATGATTGATTGCCCGTTCCTGCTCGTGAGTAAATGATAACAGTAGTACGGGTCGAAGCTACGCTTGCCGCGTCGTTCATGGATGGGTGGGTAACTAATGTGACCAACCATTGCTTATCAAGATCCCGCAGTGCCACGGAAAGAACGTTAAGCCGTTGGTTCCGGCGGACATTCGTAGATCTTTGACAGTCAATTGTCAAAGACCTACGGTCGGTTGCCCAAAAGTCTGACAACGATTCTTACCAAAGGCTATCGTTTTACCCAGTTGTGGAGGTCAGATCATGCAAAATACTGAACTAGTATAGTGATACTAATATAGTCGCTTCATGTAAAATACTGGTATTCAGCTGCATCCGTTTAGACTGGAAGTGGACCCCAACATAGTTGGGAAAAGGCTGGGCAGATTTGTGTTCGTCCCTTAATTGCTGTAGGCAAGTGTAACAAGCCCCGCAATCTACAAGATTGTTGAGATAATGTCGCCTGTAAGTCTATCGGGGGAACGGCAGTCAACAAAATGTACCTAATATTAGCGTTGCGCTTTATTTAATTAAGACTATTTAAAAAAATAGATTATTCTTATTTGATTATGTTGTCGTGCGATGGCCAAGTCATTCTATTTATTAAATAAATAAAGATGACAAATAGATAGGTACCTACTGAATAAATGAACAGACTTGTTTTACATTAGATCTCATATATTTTTGCGGTAGAAGAACTGCGTTGCGAGACTTGCATTTTTTTACATGTTATATTTTGGGGATACTAATAACAAAAATAAAAAATTAAACCCTAAAAAAAACTTTGTACTTATTAATAAAAAAATAAAAAAATGTTTATTGCATCATCTTACACAACTTATTCTAGTTACAATGGAGAAAATAATTTTAAGCAAATAGTTTGCTTGTGGTAGGATGCTCCACCCTTCCCCAGGTTATATATACATAGTTATTAAGATATAGAGCCTGTTTAAGATTTAAGTAAAATTACATTCATTTATACAAATAAAAAAACAACAAAAGAAAGAAATGGGAACACAGTATTTTTATTATAAGCATAATACGCGCTGGGATGTATGTGGTATGTGAGTAGGAGATGGTGAGTGTGTATGAGAGTAGTGGGTGTGAGTAAGCGTGGGATAATACCATTGTAGAACTCAGTATTTAATTTTACATTTAATTTAACAAAAACTATTTATAATATCAAAACCTCTGTAGCATTAAACGTACAGAGGAATATATTTCTTATTGTGAATCGAAACAAAAAAATGTTAATCACTTTAAAAAGTAGACGTTTTCATTGAAAAAATATCTTTTATACTTCTTAAAAGGGTAGAAGAGACCCTCAGAAATCAACATTAGGAAAGTAAGACCCACGGTTTCCACCCGCTGTGGTTCGATATAGATAAGTGAGATCGGATTTCTGAAAGCGTAGCTCGTAGCTCGTGACTCGGGGCTACGAAGATCACTACCATAGAATAGATAGGTACAGAAGGCCGGCTCCAAACAGCGAGCGAAAACAGGCTCACACACACACGCACACCTATGTTCGCGTGTGTGTGTCTCAAGGTGGGTGTAGCTTTAGAACAAACGAACATAGAACGAGAGTAAGAGTATTCTCGCCTTGATATTCTCGACCTATCCGTTTGTTTACACAAAAACAATTAGGTAAATTAAAGAATCTGCAAATATTGTGTGTACCAAACGATTGTAAACGAATGCCTAAGTTAAAGTATTTATTTGTAATACTTAGGTGAGTGTAAAAATACGTGTTGTAAATAAAAATATAGATTACTATGTTTTTCAGGTGACGGCGTATAAATATCAATAAAATATCATAAATTATACTTAGTAACAGAATAGGAATGACGACTGGGTCAAAAAAAAAAATAAAATAAAAATTGACACGTATTTTTTGCTTTATAATATTAATAAAAAATGACTTAGATACAACGCATTAAAGTTGGGGAGTGGGGGTTGATACGTCACAAGTAAGTATAAAATCTACATACTCGTGACGTCCTGGCACATTTTAACTCAATGTATCGCCGTAATCTTTTGATAACGTAAAAAAAGAAAAATACGTGTTCGTAATTTTTTTATAATCTATAAGATAGACAAAAAACATTTTTTTAGTCATCATCACTATTACACTTTGTACAGTAGTGCCAATCGCGAGTGCGCTTGCAACCGCTGAACATGAGACGTGTCTATGTGTGCGTGCATTTTTGCTCGTTGCATGGAGCCGTTCTTCTGTATACTTACCTGTTTTGTGACTCGGGGCTACGAAGATCAATACCTCGTGGCGAGCTGATTGCTACGGTTAATCTTTTGTTTGGGAACTTTCATGGAAGCCGTATTTGAACGGAATAGGCCTACTTAGGTATATTGTTCTTAATAGCTAGCTAAGAATGGATTAAGGAATTAGATAATGGCGGCAGAGTTTCTGTTCTGTTATTGTCATGGATTGTGTGGTTTATGTCAAATGGTAGGACATTCTATAAGGGTCTGATTGGTGTCGTAAAAGCTTGCTTATGTCTGATAGTCATATGTCTAACCCTTTTTCTGTCCGTGATCACATTGGGACAGTGAGTGTTAATATGTAGTACAGCGATCACCAAATCGTCTGCCAGGCGTGTTTATTATGAAAAATGTATTCTGAAAAAAGCGTTTCGTTTGCCAGCATCTATGCTGTTCGTCTACGGTCGTTATTGAGTTGATGTCAAAGAGGCAACATTGAAGGGTTGTGATTGACAAAATAATGTTTATTATTGAAGCGAAAATAAATGTGGAGTATCCGCCTTTTTTTTGGATGGGAAATCATCAAATAAATTCTCCCGCTCTGGGTGGAGCGGGAGGGCGTGTCAAACTCTGACTAAAACCCACCCGTGTTCCTTCCGTTGCCTGTACGTTGCCAGGGGCCACGGTATCCCTTTCGGACTTTCCCGCAACTCCGTTAGGCATCGGTCCTTTCGGACCCCTTCACTTGCTGACATCTCTTTGAGGCGCGCGTGGAACACAACGCGCCGTCGACCCGGGCCTGGTCCTTATCGGACGGCAAGCTAGCCATGGAGTATCTGCCTTCAAATGCAAAGCCAATATATACAAGAGGTGTATTGACTTGGTGTTCACTTAATTAATTATATGACGACATTTAATTAAACAGAAACAAAGTGAACGTACTGTACATTCACCGCATTCCCAAACTTGGAAAAATGGTGGAAATTTTTCGTACGTTGATAAATAATGTCTGTCTAAGGGCTCGTTTCGTTCCTTGTGTCAAAACAGGAGTTTCGTATTTATGTGTTTCGGGGCCGCCTATAAAATTATTAACGTTATTAAGAAATGGCGAGAGAGTATTTTGAGTGTATAAAATAATAATTTGCCGTGCAGTGGGACAATACAGGCTAATTAGATTAGAATAATTATTATTTGTAGAACAAAGCACATCTACACCAAATTATGTTACTAGGTGTGATTTCGCCTTCGATTTGCGCCTAATTTCCCCGAAGGGTTAGGCAGAAGTCTACCTACATAAATGTTTGTTTTCACATTAAGTATTTGCTCTACTTTACTGAAATGTATGCGTTAAAGACCACTAATCTTTAAGTGCTAAATAATTTAGGAGCACTTTAAAGCGTTAAGTGGTTTTAGCTTGCTAGGTACTACCTTTACCTAAACCATATATTGCTTAATCTTTGCCAGAAAATGTCTTAAAGATTCCTACATAATAATTAACTCAGAATATGAGTTATAGCTACAATAGTAATAAACTTTCGGTTCTCGGATGTACATTAAATAGCAAGAAATTTGCTACTTTGGCTGACGTTGAATGAAATATCTAGCTAACTTTACAGGAACTATGCTAGTATATATTTTGGCGATAGCGCAGTAATTTTGCTGAATAACTTATTCTGAAGTGATTAATTAAAGTATGATTCTATGTTTTTAATAACAAAGGCAGACCTTTTTGTAAATCGTGATCTCTCAATAAAAATAAATTTATAAAATAAATCAAGCCGTAAATATGTATGTTTTATATGTTTCTTTTTATAATTCGTAGCCGAAAAAACGGCATTTTTGTTTGCTAAAGAATAAGACACGTTATTTATAGTGTCATTACTGAAGATCCCGCTCTCCTCAGGGAAAAGCATCAATACTCATTTAATTAAACAGCATACTTAAAGAGACAGTAAAATTTTACGCCACATTTAATTTGATTGGATATGTCTGCTAAGGGGATTATATACACGATTCTGTAATACTAAGCAATATTACTAGGAGAGATCGATGAACAAAATATCCCAGACTTGTATAGTGACTATTATTTAAAATTTATTGCGTTTTCTTAGCTGGCAATTCCAATACAAAAATAAGGATCAATAGCTTCACGCTGTGACAGGCTAATTAGACATACCATACTTAATAAGGGTGGGTCTACATTTTATGTGATAGGTTCTTTGCTTGCATAATTTAAGTTGTGTAATGCGACAAAAACTGGCTACCAATTGAAAGGAGCGAATTCACCATTAACGATGTCTTAGCTCTTTGGCAAATTATTTAAATACGGCAAAGAAAATCCCGCGCGAAACTGCGTGCTTGACATGCGTTGGAAAACAATTTAAACATAATCAAACATATTACCACAAACACAACATTTTAATTTTAATTAGGTTTAAATTAAAACGAGAAGTATTTACACTCTGTGGCAAGGAACGCGGCAACAGTGTCTACGATGTAACAACAAAACATTCTTTGGTGAAGTTCGAGTTACATAAAGGAATTAAGGGTGCGCCCCTTGCACGCCCCCGATTCGTGAAATAAAAATAAGCTGGAAGACGAAATCTTCCTCGAAATAAGAACGTAGTAAGACCTGAAAGTGTTTTATCGTAATAAACCTAAACATAAAAGGAATTTCATAAAAATGCCTACACACAATGACATGTTTTCGTCTTGTATTAATACAATTACCTAGTCATTAGCATATCAAGTACGAATCGAAAATGCGTGGAGGTTAGTGCTAACTTCGTGATATTTTTATATCGAGAACATTTTATCATTTTGTTTCTGTTCCTTCTGAGACCAATCACCCGCAAATGCATCTAGGTCGTTAGTGTTTCCTAGGCGTCCCTCGGCGACGGTCGGAGAAGGCAACGTATAAGCAAAAGCTATGGGGCAGACCTTCGCCCAGCAGTGGGACTACACAGGTTAAAAAAATATATATAAAAAAATGTTTTCCACAAAGGGTTGGGAAATATCATGTAGTTAGGTACTCCTATTATTTTATTTCACATCTGTCTTGTAAATTATATGAAAAACCAAAAATTGTTTTTTTTTAGGCCCCTCTTAAATATGGAAACTACTTTACCTAGTTATTTTCAGTAATGCGATACAGCTTCGTATCTACATGTTTTCGGAGTCAATCAGCTAATGCATAGGCAGTATTTATGAGCCTATAAACAGTTACTGACGCGTGTATTATTTGTTCAGCAGCGTGGTTACTGCCATCAGTGACAAGACACACGGGTCAAGTTTTTATAAAAGAAGCTGAGATGTTTTGTATGGCATTTATTCATAGGTAGTTATAGTTAGAAAAAAGTAGGTTGGCCATCTTATCTAAGTCTGACGCCATACCAACAATGTTTACAGCATTGTTGTGTTTCGGCAGTTAAAGATAAGATAGCCAGTACATCTGTGGTTGAGGATTCCGGGTGAAACTCGCTTCCATCTTCGGCCTGATCATCACTTACCACCAGGTGAAATGAAGGCCAAGAGCTTAACAGTTGGGGCAAAAAGCAGTTGGGTTAGAAAGTATTTTGTATGTTCGCAAAAACTTGGGACTTTTCAAAATAAGAAGCGATTTCCATAATATAAATACACGTAGTAAACATGAAATTGTGATACCCAAATTTAGATTAACTAAAACTAGTAAGTCAATTGTAATAAACAGTATTCGATTTTATAACAAGTTGCCAAAGACGGTTACAGAACTTAGCGATGGAAAGTTCAAAACCCACATCAAACGTGTCCTTATCAAAAAAGCATATTATAAGATTAAAGACTACTTTGAAGACAAGGAAGTTTGGCAATAAGTCATTCTGCACATGTGGCTTCCCTGGTACCTCATTAACGGCATAACTATGTAAATTTCTATTAACGGCTCCCAAATTAAATTAAATTAACCTTGAAATAATCTCTTCGTTATTTGACATTATATACCTAAAATATTATATATATATTTTTTTTATAATAAATTAGATTTGTTACATACAGCTGTAGTGGCAATTATGTCATTTGATCTAAATAGCTTTTTATTTTTATTATTTGATTTTGCTTTTATATAGATTATTTTCTTTTAGAATTTGTGAATGTGAGAACGTTGTAGGCTTAACAGACTGAAGATCTGTCGACCATTTTCTATCTTGCTAAGTACCTGGTACTTGTTGATAGGCCTACACTGTCCTCTCATACCTATTAACTCTGTAATTTGAAAACCATTTGTAAATACCAGTTACTTTTAAAAGAGTAACCATGGAGTTTCTTGCCGGCTCTTCTCCATAGGAAACGACTAATTGGAACCGTGCACCTAGCTTCTGACGTTTCATAAGTGCCCTTGTAGGTCTATGTGAAATAAAATATTTTGAATTTTGAATTTTGAAAAAAGAAAAGGATTTACCTGTCCCAGCCAGAGAACTATTTAACAATTTATATAATTTGGTTTCTTGGGTTTGATAGAACATAAGACACTCAAAATATAAAGGATAATGTTTGGCAGTAGATGTTTTTCCCTTCTCATGCAAAAAAGTAAGTTAATCTTATTAGAATGATGGTGTAGGTAGGTAAATATGTAGGTACTTAACATTCCTTTAGAGATGGGTCCATTAGACATTTACAGTCTTAGTAGGTATGTAAGTACTGACATGACCTGAAAAAGATACTTAAGTAAAAGTAAGAATAATGACAAAAGGAATACTGATAAAATGTGTCAGTAGGTATCTGTGTGTCGGTCTCAGCCAAGCCTTTTATTTCGACATAAAAAGTTACAATTTAACATAGTTTGGAGGAAATTGCAATTCAATTTCAGACGTGACGTCCTCCTGATTCAGGTCGTCTGAAACTTTAAAGAATTAATTTAAAAGGTTGTCATAGAAAAGTTTGACTTTATATCCGTTCTATCGTTTAATTAAAGTGATATTAAATAATTATTCGTTTTGCCTGCGATTTTAAAGAGCTTTACCTACTTCGTTTTTATATTACTGAGGTAAAACAAGTTTAGGGGTTGTTCATGCCTGCTTCGTCGACCTACCATGTTAATTATGGCGATTTCCTCTTTGACCATTCATTTCATCAGCCATTAGGAGGCCTTTGTTGAGCATTAGACGTGTAGGGCATCTAAAGTAACTACGTATTACGTAAAAACCGGTAGGTTCGTTCATTTTCGGTTTAGCTACAAATAAGTTTTCATAGAACTCTTTTCCATATTTTCTGCTTATTTTTCCATAAAATTCAATCCAGTTCAAAGAGCTTTACAGAAAGTTTCAAATTGAATGCAGTTATTCAATTCAAATTAATTAATCTGGTTCTCAGCGGCTGCGGCGAAACGAAAAAATCCCATTCATCGTCACCAACGGTTCGCAGTCCTTTGCACTCTCTTCGCGACCTATAAAGTTGTTTCATACCGAGTAAGCTGATTTCACGGCGACCCACAAATGCATTGCACGGAGCTCGATGTTGGTATCGAAAACAACTGAAGACCACACCTATGTATGTATTTTAGGTTTCCGTATAGGCACTGCTATTCTGTAACCATCTCACCGTGAAAACTTATGTGAAGTGAGCTCGGAGTGAGCTGTCAGTCCCTAGCAGCAGCTGGAATGACAGCTCACTTGAAGCTCACTTCACCTAATCTGTCATGGTGAGATTTTTACGGAATAGATCGGAGGTACCCTGACCCTAACTACTGGTAACTTGGCCTATTACTAAGCTCCCCACCGTCTGTCCGTCTTTTTATCTATCACAGGGTTGTAGGTATCTTAAGAATAATAGCTAACCAGTTGAAATCACTGTATGTACATATACGTGTAGCCTATGGCCCCTATGATGGAAAATTATAAAAAAGTTAAACTGTTGTACTTTTGGTGGTACGAAACCTTTATTTCAAAATATGGTAGTGAAATATCAAAAAACATTATCGAAATGACATTAGAAAGAGATAAAAAAGGCAAACGGTTAACGGCTCTAAAACAGTTAAATTTTGCCTCGTATCACATAAAGTCTGGGGGTTATAAATCACTTAAATAAATCAAGGGTTACGTAGGCGTTCGCGTGTGGTGGTAGCTACATTAGCCGGAACGAGCCGCGGCCGGCCCGTTAGGAACAGCTGCTACCCGTAATAATACATAATGATATGCATCTCACCTGACGACGCCTATCTTACTTTAAATTTGACTTACTTTTAATTGTTCGAAACAATATTAGGTAGGTAATTAAACGATCAAATCGCCACGGATGTTATTCGATTCTAAATACGAAAATAAACAACCTTTTAATTTGATCATAATTGAGGATTACATCAAACTCAAACTCAAAGCATTTATTTCAATTAAACCATTTACAGGCACTTTTGAATTGTCAAGGGGTCAGTCAGTCACAAATATGAAGCTAGTTGCCCATTCCAAAGCGTAGGTTCCTATGGAGAAGAACGGGCAAGAAACTCCATGGACACTCTTTTAAATCATAATGTTGTTACAAAATATTGGTTACATCATTCATGTTGAAATTATACATGTGAGACCAATGTAGAAAGACGTGCACGTAAAAAGCGTCCGTTATAAAAAGATAAAAACAATTCAAAAATTAAAATAAGCCGTGGCAGATAAGAGATGACCAGTCCCTACTGACGGCGCCCGTTCACGAACATGACGCATGGATCAGCACCGTTTAGCTCAACCATTTTGAAGGGAACTTAACGATCCAACACACACGCCACCACCAGCGAGACATTTGAGTGAGCATGACATACTCTCAGCCGCCAGGGCACATTCAAGTCAATGAAAGACGTACTCAGTAAATGGTAGCTTCATAGAAGGTACATGGTCACAATGCTCACACATGTGCTTTGCAATTATATAATACTATGAGATTGAAGTTATACAATTCAAAGATAATTTATGCAATCTTCAGCAGCTCCGACAATATTTTCGAATGCTAAAACTAAATTAGTTTATGCGCCCTTGTGGAGCTGGACCAGCGTTGAGCCAAGCATTTTTGTCACCTATATAATCCCCCAGCTTATATGAGGTCAGCTTATATGAGGGTATTATGAGGTTCAATTTTTGTAATTGCTTTACCAATTCAATTTTGTTCAATATACCTAAATTGTGTTTTTGTAGCTATATTTAATGAACAATAAATCGTATTTTCCTATTTTTGTATTTAGTTTGATGTGAAGTGTTTAACGACGTATTCTGGAACACATAAAGCCACATTTACTGATAGATGAGTTTAATTTTGATCTAATGTGTCTAATTTAGAATGAACATAAATCTTGGTCCCACGCAAGCCAAAGACGCGACTAGAGGAAATTAATTATTTAGACCTATAGATAATGCGCCGGCAAAGTTTTAAGATACATTGCGAACCACCTATATAAATAAACCCCTATGGCTAATACGTGTCTAACTGACTACGAGTGTGAGGCACCATTACCATTAATCTCGAAGTTGGGTTTCAAGACCCGTCTCGAATCTAGTAGAACCGCCCTCCGTTATTCGAGACCGAGGAATACTACACCCGGCAAAGTTTGAAGCTTCGCCCAATGAGTCCGGGCACTTTTAAGAGGAATAATGTCCGTCAGACTTAAGAGGGGGGATCGTTTAAAACAAAAACAATTCCCGCATGCAGGGCATTTACTGACTGCATTCTGCAGTGACAGTGTTAGAGCACCACTCTAGTCAGTGTCTTATACAACAAAGTTTATCGCCACAAAAAGGTTTTAGTTCGCAGCTAGTTTTGGTTCAAACTAAAACTATTTTCCTAAAAACATGAACAGTACAATGAAAGTTAGCTAGAATTTGAATAAACAGAGTATGGAACAAATGAATAGTTAACACTTCTATGTATTTAGGTACCTATCTATTCATTGACGAATTTGTATAGAGTGGAATTAATTTATTGTGCAAATGTTAAACACACGAATGTTCGTTTAGCGAATGCTTGAACAGTGAAATGTAATCGACGGCGCAGTGTTTGTCCACACAAACGGAATTTAGATGATCCGGTGCATTTTAATTGAGCTCCCGTACAATGTTGTTTTCTTCCTGATACCTATATTTTTATGTGACAATGTTTGTTATTAATTATTTTATTTCAATTACAAAATTAAACGACATTTTCCACGTGTAATTTCATCGCTCAAAATATTTATGTATAACTCATAACATCACGACTAGTTTTCCCGAAGAGTTGGGCAGAGGTGTACCTATAGGTTGGAGTATAGCAAAAAGAAATTAATCCTACTTCAACACTATCGTCTTTCTCTTTCTAACTCATAAATATTATTTTTTCTATCCGAGCCCGCCCTTAACCACTTGATGAAATCCTTACTTTCTCGTAGTGACTGTACTATACTTTTAGCATTTGTGGGATCACACGTCTCACATAATACTAGTTAAACACACCTTGCTATTTATAGAAAAGGATAATAAACGTATAATAGAAATCCAACCTTTAACCCTAACATAGTACCTACACCCACATTTCCCCAGTTATGTTGAAGTCCCATATAATAGGGGACGAGGCTACTGTCATCAACCTGACACAAATCTAGACTCCGGACTGTTACTGAGAAGTTCTAGATGGAAAAACCCAATACCACTTTGCCCGACCCGGGAATCGAACCCAGGGCCTCATGCTCAGCGGTACCGCTTGCGACCACTAGACCAATGAGGCAGTAAACCATAATTAATAGACAGCGTACAGAGTGCCGCAAGCGGCATTCTATCACCATCGGTTATAGTGCCGTCAGTTTGTGGTATACTAGTACATCATTTTAAAAAGCCGCAAGGGTTAATTTGACGTCTAATAAATAAGTTATGCGTGCTATAGTGGGGGTTGCGCCGTAGAGAGAGTGCGGGGCGTTGCGCCGCGCTCGCAGTCTTGTCCGAGCGGCCATAGCAATAGCAAACCTTTCTTTTTTGCCGCCACGGTATCCCTTTCGGACTTTCCCGCAACCCTGGCAGGCATCGGTCCTATCAGACCCCTTCAGTTGCTGACATCTCTTTGAGGCGCGCGTGGAACACAACGCGCCGTCGACCCGGGCCTGGTCCTTATCGGACGGCGAGCTACCCATTGCTCACTGCGATTCCCGACGCCCAGGGCGTCTCCTGCGGTGGCTAGGGGCGTGAGGGCGCGAAGTTTGCCTCTCCCTCACGCGTTCTGCCTCCTCCTTCGCGAGCATTACTGCTTCGCAGAAGGAAGTGACGGCCTCCCATGCCCTCTCGCTCCGTACCATGGCCTGGACCAGGGCCAGACGCGAGAGATCCCCGCCACCGATCGCCTCCACGAGGAGCGATAGCATACCTAACGCAGTAATATTGGAAACAGTGTTTTATTGTACATACCTAACCTAAACCAAGACACCACAAGTGGCGACGAGGATATAAGGTATGTCGTACATAAACCTTAAAATAAAACAACCTAATGGTTGCGAGATATAGTGGCAAATAAACGAATGAGGTTTTTTAAAAGTTAACAAGAGGTTTTTCTAATAATTTGTGGTGGAACATAGTATTTTATTTGTAAATTAGAAACCTCGGAACGTAGCGATGGTGTTATTTTCACTTAAACCGATAAATGTCGTATGAACCGGTTCATTGCTTTGATTGTTCATTGAAAAAAATATACACTCGAAACGACAATAAAAATATAATCGAGAAAATCGTTGAATGCTTACACTTTCATGCAAATGGCTTCTATGTCATTCGATCAATCGAAAGATATTTTGACGAGTTAATTATTGAATTCAATCCAAGGTCAAAATAAATGACTGTATATTTATACACTATTTAATTTCCATCTACCGTGAAGTCACGGATATACATAAAAAGACCTTATTTGTTAATAGGTGCCAATGAGGGCTATCGTACTAACCTACCTAACCAACTACCTAACTAACTAACGCACCAGTGGCACCAACTGGTGAGCACAAAAACGATAGCCCCCACTAAACTATGCCATTAAATATTATATCTGGCTAACACAATTGTCTAAAATTAGGCAAGGAAGTTGCGAATCTGACATATTACATGGGTAATCGGTATCAAAACGTTACGAAAGTATCTAATTTGAGAGGTAAACTGTTCAAAAAATAGTTGGTACCTATAAGTTGACAATCTCCATAAATTCTGTTTCATTTTATAAAGAACAAAAATGGTGAGCCGTCTGCCGCTGGCGGCTCCAAGTCGGAGCGAGTGGTCAGGTTTGCGGAGGTCGTGGTAGCCGCGATCAAGGATGTGGCTTTGAAGAGAATCCAGTCCTCTAAAGACAAGGCCATACCCGCGGCCACGGCCTCTTTTTTGGCGGCAGCGGAGGCCTTTCACCTCGGGCCTCCGTTGGACTCAATGTCTGAAATGCGGGCGGAGGTCACCCGCTTGACAGCCGCCATGGAGCTTCTCCGAAAGGAGAACGAAGATCTCCGAGCCGACCTGGCCGGGCTCCGAGGAGCCGGCCCTCGTGAGGTGCCGCAGGGGGGGAGCAGCATTGGCTGCGCACTTGCGGTCTTGCCCGAGCAGCCATAGCGATAACATGCCTAATGCAGTAATATTGGAAACAGTATTTTATTGTACATACGTGGTGTCTTGGTTTAGGTATGAACCAAGACACCACAGGTAACATAGTACGGTACGACAGTGCTATGAACTTAGCGGTAAAATAGTACGACAGAGCCATGAATTTACTACCGGAGATAATGATAATGTTTATTGGTTTGTCCGGAACCACTGCACTTTATAACCCATCGCTTTTATATAGTAGCAACTTATTTGACGTGAAAACGTCTTTTCGCTCGGATTACTGGTAGTAAGATCAATATTTATGACCGTCAAAAACATGTAAGATTTCAATCGCTAATAACTACAAGACATCATATTATCATCATTATTATCATATTTATAACAATTTTGCTGTTTGTGTATGTGAGTTTAAATGTTTGTAAACGCACCCACAATACAGGAAAAATTCCTAGTGAGGGGAAACGTCGAAATTCCAATTCGTATAGTGCAAAAACAAGCTCACCTAGGGCGGTGATTTTGGTATCGTTCCCAAGCGTTGATAAAGGACTATCAGGACCGAAAGAATATACAACAAATATATTTCGTAAAATTGGGGTAAATTGCATACGAAGTTGACACTAGCAAAATAAATTTATAAAAAATCCCTATGAAAGATAGTTTTTATCAAAAGCAATGCAATGAGCCTAAAAAGCTAGTGCCAAGCAAATACAATAGCAACGGCAGTATCAGAAACCGTAAGAAAAGTTGCAAATTTAAGATGTCGTCTCTTATTGGCTGTAAATCTGCTCAGAACTGAAAAATAATCGATGAAAGCTTGTATCATTAAGAATGCAATGAACAAAAATTTTAGCAATTCATTGTAAATATCAACATCCTTAAAGAAATTTGTTATTATACTCGTGCTTCGTTCTCGAGATTAGTAACCTGAAATAATAATCGTATTACTTATTTACACATGTAGTATCACCCAGGATTCACCACATAGCACTGTATTTTGAGAGATAAGAGTAATTTTTTTTTTTTTTTGTTTTTGCGAGGTAGACGTGCCCTAAAACTCGGCTTGTCATTCACGTTACAGTGCTTCACCACTGCACAGCTGTTTCTCGTCGGTACGGACTAAAAGTGTATTTTCTAGTGTTTTTTAACAAAGCAAAAATGCCGAAGAGGAAGCGTGATATTGACATCGACAAATTAAGCAAGAAGTTTCGTAAACTGGAGAGAAAATTAAATCGTGCCAAGCGGCAACGTTCTTCAATATCGCCTTCATCCCGAGAGGACTCCATGCTATCTGTGCATAGCTATGAAGGTATGTATGTTATTTGTTATTGCTACAATTTACAGGCGGAACATAAACAGATCTCTTGCCCGTGCAATACATAAACAAAGGTTCGTTGAATTCACTGGAATTTGACACATACCTACCTACTTTTTATTCGAACTCGAACAGTACAAAGGTCTGTTTATATCGTTATCTATACTATGGTGCGTTCAATTCATTGGAATTGCAACATTTACCATTCAGTTAAGGAAAGACGTTCAATTCATTGGAATTGCAACCTTTCTCTTTGACTTACAGCAGCGGAAAACGCAATGGACATCTTCTCGGACGATGACTGCAATATGGCAAGACCTAGACTGGCATCAGTTGTACGGGACGTCTCGTTAGATAAGACAACGGAGTCTCGGGCGCCACCTGCGGCGTCCCCCGCGCCGCCCCCTGCGCCGTCCCCCGCGCTGTCGCCCGCGCCGCAACCACGCGCGCCATCGCCGCCGCCGATGCCACAGCCAAACCCACTGTCACATCCGACCCCCCCGTCACCTCCCCCGCAAGCCGCTGAGCCTTGCGCAATCGCTGCTACCGCCAGCGATGTAACTATTACCCCCGATGATGACTTGATCGACATACTAGGTGATGATCCCACACAAACCACCGAGTATGGCAAGGATATTCACGTTGGCCTAGCTAACCGCCTAGAGCATTTAATTGTCAATGGACTGGACAACGACGTGCGGAAAGAATTAGGGAAAAAACACTTGATACCAGCCAACTGCCCTAGAATAATTCCACCGATGCTCAATCCCGAAATAAAGGCTGCCTTACCCGAAGCAAGCGTGAAACGCGATAAGGGAATAGAAAACAGGCAAAAACAGCTTGGTACTGCCTTGGCCTGTTTGAGTGACGTCATAACATCTAAAATGGATGAAAAGGACAAAGATTCGGCCCTTTTGAAACAACTTATGGATGCGGCAAAGTTAATGTGCGACACGTTACACTCAGACTCAGTTAAAAGGCGCTACTTTGCCTTGTCGTCTTTAAAGAAAGACATTAACGACCATTTGATGCAGACAAAGATAGACAAGTATCTTTTCGGAGAGGCCCTGGCTGACACTTTGAAGACTGCTAAAGCTGTGACAAAATCTGGTGCCGATATAAAAGCCGCTTACGATAAAAATAGGAAGACCACTCAACCTCAGCCATCAACTTCGCGTGGTTTAAACTGGAAGGCTCCGCCCTCGACCCGCAGGCAGTCGGGGCAGCAGAGGAGCCGCCAGCCTTTCCCGCCTGCTGGAGTGAGGGCGCCACCGCCGCCGCCACCGGCGAGCCGGCAACCGCCGCCGCCGCACGCCAGCTGGTCGAGGACATCGCGCTATCAGCCGCGGCCGACCCGCCGCCAGTAAATGAGGTACAATATGCTGGTCGTTTAGCGTCGTTTGCAAAACAATGGTCTTACCTTACACAAGACAAAACTATTCTTTCCTGGATTGAAGGCTATAGGATACAATTTTCTAAACAAGTCTCACAAGAAAATGTACCTACTGTTCCTGTTTTGACACAAACTGAATTTAATAATTTTCACCAAATTATTGATAGTCTCATGTCAATTGGCGCTATATCCGAATGCGCTCCATGCGCCAATCAATTTATATCAAGTATTTTTCTTGTGCCTAAACCAAATGGCAAGAAAAGATTTATCCTAAATCTAAAAAATCTAAATAAACTTATACTTAACTGACCATTTCAAGTTGGAGGATTTACGCACAGCAGTAAAATTAATGACGAAAAATTGTTATATGGCAACCTGTGATATCAAAGATGCATATTTTTTATTAAAAATACATCCAGACTCCAAAAAATATCTCCGTTTTCAATTTGACGATAAGTTATTTGAATTTAATGTATTGCCATTCGGTTTAAACACAGCCCCATACGTTTACACTAAATTGATGAAACCCGTCGTTGGATTGCTCAGATTGGCTGGCTATATATCAACTATTTATCTAGACGACCTATGTTTAATTGGATATTCATACAACGATTGCTTAAACAATATTAATATTTCAATTAAATTACTAACAGCCTTAGGATTTATCATCAACTATGAAAAAAGTTGCTTACAACCTTCCATGACATGCAAATTTTTGGGTTTTATTCTTGATTCCCAAAATTTTTTAATTATTTTGCCTGATCATAAAAAACAACGCATAATTAACGAGATTTACATGTTTATGAGATTAAAGCGTATCAAAATCAAAGATTTTGCAAAATTAGTCGGTTTGTTGATTTCTGTTTGTCCAGCCGTAGAATACGGCTGGCTTTATACCAAAGAATTAGAGCGTTGTAAGTACCTTAGTTTACAAGGTCATGATGATTACAATCGTTACATGAGTATCCCCGATCACCTGCACGAGGACCTGAGGTGGTGGCTACAAGCCTTAGTAAAGCCCGAGAACCGTATCAAAGATGATACCTACTCGGTAGAAATATTCTCTGACGCCTCAACTACTGGGTGGGGTGCAGCGTGTGGCTCAGAGACGGCGTGTGGCCGGTGGTCGTTGTCAGAGCAAACACAACATATAAATTACCTGGAACTCTTGGCCGCCTTCCTTGCACTTAAAGTTTTTGCAAGGGACTTTCACGATTGCCAAATACTTCTACGCGTTGATAACTCAACTGCTATTAGCTACATAAATCGGATGGGTGGAATTCAATATCCACATCTAACCAAGGTAACAAAGGATATTTGGCAATGGTGCGAATCCCGAAAACTTTTTGTGTATGCGTATTACATTAAATCTGCAGACAATACCATAGCAGATAAAGAGTCAAGACGCAACCATCCAGACATAGAATGGTCCTTAACAGACAATATGTTTTCTTGTATACTTGAAAAGTTTGGCACACCATGTATTGATTTATTCGCGAGTCGTTTTAACAGAAAATGTATAAAATACATTGCTTGGCATAGAGACCCGGACGCTTTCGCAATAAACGCCTTCACAATTAGCTGGTCTAAGATATATTTCTATGCATTTCCGCCTTTTCCAGTTATTCTAAAAACTTTAAAAAAAATCATGAATGATCAAGCAAAAGGTATCGTAATAGTACCTTTATGGCCTACGCAGCCTTGGTTCCCCTTGTTCAAAAACTTATTAATATCGGAATTAATTACTTTTAAATCAGACAGTTACAATGTAGTGTTTGATCGTTCCAGCAACGGCAACATTCAAGACCATCTTACCCTGGCTGCAGGGATTTTATCAGGGGAGCCTTATTGCGAAGAAGCGTCCCGGAGTCGTCGGAACATATAATGCTCGCCTCTTTAGCCAACAGTTCTATCAGACAATATGATGTTTGTTACAAAAAATGGTTCGATTTCTGTGTTCGGAATTCGCTTGATTTTTATGCCACATCGATTACCGATGTACTGAGGTTTTTAACAATGTTATTTAATGCCAGTACTAAATACAGTAGTTTGAATAGTTTTAGAGCAGCCCTATCCTTGATATTGGGACCTAGTGTCTCCAAAGATGAAAGAATAATAAGGTTTTATAAAGGTGTGTTCCGTTTACGTCCACCCATGCCAAGATACAATGTAACGTGGGATACCTCATGCGTTCTATCTCACTTAGCTACGTGTTATCCTAATGAAACATTAGCGCTAGATCAACTGACAAAAAAATGTATAACGTTATTAGCTCTTGTTACGGCTCATAGGGTCCAGACCTTTTCGAAGATCAATATAAAGAACATTGAAATTAAACCTAACGAAATTATAATAAAAATACCTGAATTAATAAAAACATCAAAAAAAGGAACCAATCAACCTCTCTTGGTATTGCCTTACTTTTTACAGAAAAAAGAAATATGTCCTGCACAGACATTATTTAATTATATTGATAAAACTTCATCGTTACGTAAACATGATACCTTATTTATCGGATGCAAAAAGCCCCATAAAGCGGCGACCACACAAACGCTAAGTCGCTGGATAAAGAGTACGCTCCATGCGAGCGGGATCGACGTATCCGTATTCTCGGCGCATAGCACGAGACACGCCTCTACATCTAAGGCCCACCAGCTAGGCGTAAATATCGACATGATCAGAAAAACCGCTGGCTGGAGTAACAATTCAGATACGTTTTTAAAATTTTATCAGAGAAATATAACTGAATATGACCCCTCAGTCTTAGCAAGAGCTAT
Organism: Xanthia icteritia; assembly: GCA_949128155.2. Taxonomy (NCBI): domain Eukaryota; kingdom Metazoa; phylum Arthropoda; class Insecta; order Lepidoptera; family Noctuidae; genus Xanthia; species Xanthia icteritia. The sequence goes on from OX421941.2 coordinate 9,725,018, forward strand.
TATTAATAATACAGTTGATTAAACTTTAATCAAAGTATGTAATGATCATGTAAAAGTTAATTACATTTCAATTACATTAACGTACCTACCTATAACATAAACATAAAATAGGTACTAACTTATAAAAAATTATGTATTATCATAGTACAACATGATTTTGATGAGGTGATTAAACATAATATTGATTCTAACATTGGTGTTGATATTTTCAGAATTATACCTCTCAAAGTCTACATGTGTAAATAAGTAATACGATTATTATTTCAGGTTACTAATCTCGAGAACGAAGCACGAGTATAATTGATGATTAAACGAACTTACTTGTACGTGAAGTTCGATCATAATTATACGAAGTGCTTCGTTCGAAGAGATTAGTAAGTCCCTCCCGCCCAACCCAAATCATTCCAAAAATATCAACGATAGACGTTGGTTACAGATACTCTAAACTAAATGACAAGCCGAGTTTTAGGGCACGTCTACCTCGCAAAAACAAAAAAAAAAAAAAATTACTCTTATCTCTCAAAATACAGTGCTATGTGGTGAATCCTGGGTGATACTACATGTGTAAATAAGTAATACGATTATTATTTCAGGTTACTAATCTCTTCGAACGAAGCACTTCGTATAATTATGATCGAACTTCACGTACAAATAAGTTCGTTTAATCATCAATTATTTCACCACACGTTTGATTCACGAAACTGCGGCACGGGCTCGAACTGCGCCTTACAAACTTTTTTTTGGATAGGATAGACCCTTTTAACTATATATTTCAAAACCCCAAAGGGCACAAAACTTTATGTGCCGAGAAAAAATCGCCAAAGTTACTTTCGGGATTTGTGAGATAGTGGAAGTAGGGGAGATCACGTAGCGGGTCCAAAGGAAATAATTTTAGGCCCACCAAAAATTGTTGCTCTATTAATGAAACGCATGTTGATTTGTTCTTTATGATGTCTAGATTACAGTGGTAGTAATTTTACTTCGTCTAACGGGAATATTGAGAAGTCATATTTTTCAATATTCCCGTTAGACGAAGTAAAATTAAAAAAACACTAAAAGAGCACTTGTTTAGTGAGTAGGTTAGCCTCACCGGTATTATAATTTAGTAGGTAAAAAAGTGCACTGTTCAGTAATAAATAGCAGGAATAAAGGGTATTTAGAAATAATTTTATGAAATTGAAGACCATAACTGGAATTGAATCAATTGAGTACATTATCAAATATTTTCTTTTTATTACGATTTCGTGAAACCGGCTAGACTTACAAAAAAAACTACCATTTTAAATGATAAATTGGTTACTATTTATAAGCATAATTCGATTTTAAAAGATGTTACAATACAGAGGGCCCAAAAAAACCTTTCTCCTTTGTTTCCCAGTAGGGCGTTGTCGACGGAGCCTAACTCCTTATTCCGAATGGTTAATAAAAAATAACCACCGAACCTAACCTGTCCGAGTCGATGTGCCCCAAGACCCAAGTTCGGTTCGGTAGCTCTTGCATCCTCAGTTTTCCTATTAATAGTAACAATGCCTTTTGTACATAAACAAAATTTCAATTTTATTGTCTCAACACTCAACCAAAATAACAAACAGTGACAATGCAATGCTTAAACGGTCGCGTTATTTTGCCGTTTACGCCAGGCTAGATAGCGCCACTATTATGCCACTTATTACGGCACTTTATCTAATAGTGATAGAATGCCGCTTGCGGCACTCTAAACACTTTCTAATTTATAACCTTATAATACATTAACATAATTGATAGACGATAATTTAATACCTAACGTTAAAACGCAGAATTTATATTGACACCTCTTTAAAAAGTTTCCGATTTCTTAGAATAAATTATTAGTTCCTTGGAGGTGTATAAATTAAATTAATGACGGGGCAACTCTATAAAGTTTGTCGGGTGTCCAGATATTAGCGGCAGTTTGCGATGCAATAAATTAACCATCGTGTAAAACTAGGAGCTTGTTGCGATACCCTATTGTAGTTAATGCTGACGCTATTTTCAAAGTGCGCATGATTCCTTGGAAGTATCCTTGTTCCAAAACAAATTGCAATTTTACTGCAGTTTGTTTTATGTTAGTATAATGGAGCGTCCGTATTCTACTTTTATAAAACTTTTGATGTTTGTCTCGGTTTCCGAAACTTCCGCTTAAAAGGGCGAACAACTTCACAGTAGCGCTAGGAATTATGAATAACGGCTAATAAGGACCCTCGGTAAGTGTGTTTCATTATTCACAATTCCTTCTCAGGTACGAGATAATATTTTTTTAAAGGAGTGGCGCTAGTGTACCGTTATACGCCCTCTTCCTCCTCTCGATTTCTCGATTCTCGAATGCATAATGAAGATTTCTTGTACGGGTTTTTACTTATACCCGTGCAAGAAATCTTCATTATGCATTCACATCAGCGTACACGATTATAGTAAGTTTTCTCAAGTCATTATTTTAAATCAAACAGGCTGAGTGAAGTGAAAATCTCCACCTATTTGAACAAAGCATCATGCTTTTAAGAATATCTGCTTATAAGCATTTTACTCAGATTTTAAAAGCTCTTTTAAAAATATTACAAAGGATTTATAAAAGAACAAAAAACTCTTTCTGCATACAAATTTAAAATTGTTCCAAAGTAAGATTTAAGGCTCCCGCAGACAGGCGCAACGCGACTTTGGTGGAACAATTTCTATAAAAACTTCACGGAAATTGTTCTACCGGTGTCGCATCGCGCCTGTCTGTGGGAGCCTTCAGTTGGCATGAGAGATTTTTTTTAAATAGCAAGTTTTACAATTCTTGCTTGTTGTGAGGTATCTACTGGAGAGGTTTTGGACACGTTTTTGCATCACATTTAATGAGGATTTCATTGTAAAGTTCAGTAAGGAGAGACTCAGGAACCCTACACGCTCCCAAATTGGGTAGGTTTTGGTAGGTAAAAGTAGGTAGCCTACCTATTAGTACAATGTCTCCGAAGAAGGACCTTCTACGAATGTTTGAACTAGATTCATAGAGTGTCTACTGTGACAAGATGCGTGTTTTCTCGGGTAACATATTTTTATAACTTAACTAATTACTACTTTCCCATGCCACCTCTAAAATGTATGAAAAGTAAATACAATCGAACAGTAGAAATTGTCTCATACAGTGCTTTTAGGTTTTTCTTTCGTGTCCATAATTTCAGCATACATTTTGAACATACTTCTCTTATAAACTTCAGCCCTACAGCACTGCAATAGATGAGCTCGAGAAGCTCCTCGGTTATTACGAAGATAGCCGAAGAATTCAAAAGTTTTTGCAGTACTTTAATTTTAATGTCGAAATTATCAGCGCTCATCATCGCCATCTGTCGGAAATTCGCGAGGCGCAAGCAAGAAACGGAAAAGAATAAGATCTAGATTCCGTATTACAAACTAAATTAAGTATATACAAATAATTATGTCTTATTGTTTTAGCGTATATTGGTATCAATTTTGAATAAAAATATGTTATAAGTGGTTAAATCAAATCAGTGATATAAAAAAATAATACATACCGTAAGGCTACAATAACCGACTTTTAATGATTTTATACTGAAGGTCACGTCTAAACGAGTAGTGTTAATGATTTGGAAAAAATATTTGTTAAATTAGAGCACTTTTTAATTACTTAATAAAGGAATATTTTAGATTATGTTTATATAACATAGTGAAATTAATTTGTAAAGTTATGTCTAACGCGGAAAAAAAAAAAAAAAAAAAAAACTGAGAATCACGCAAAATCTATCACGTGTATTTTTCTGAAACCTTCACCACCTTAAAGATAATTTAACTATTGATCTTTTAGTATACGACCGTGTTTTATTAAAATACTATTTGTATTAGGTAATAAATTAATAATGCGTCTAATTTGGGACAACGCTCCTTGATAGGCGAGTGCTATTACTGGCTGAACGTACGACGCGTTGCGTGAGCTCAGTACAGAACGCAAGCTAACCTCAAGTTCACTGGCATATGTCTGCGTCTTAAAGCGTACCTACAATTATTAATGTGAAAGCTCGCAATACTCTTACCGTGGTTGTTCATGAAAAACTACATATGTCTGGAAAAATACGCTGTGCCTAGAAACGTTTAAAACAGATTACATCACAATGTAAGTAGCGTGTGCTAATTAGTCACGTATCATATTAAATAGAACAGAGTTTCGTTGAGAGCACGCGAGTCCTACGCGACTACGCGAGCTTATGGCACATTCACATTCAGCTGCTCGACAAAGAGCTCGTTGTGCGCCAGTCCATATGTTACCTCGAGAGCTCATGTTATACGCCACTGACTTGTGTAGATAACATCTATGTACTGAGAGTTCTTTTGATGTACTTCATTTTGTATATAAATGGTAGTTTATACTGGTATTTTGGAGATTTATGTTGTTGAAGCTTCAAAAGTACTATTTATTTTACCAAGTTTCGGTTTAGGATTCCTGATTGCTGAATTGATTACATTTGTGTCCAAATAACAAAAGCACCAAGTTACTAGTACCGGCGCGGCGGGACCTTTTTTATTTTATAATCTTTTTGAACGACTTTTCACATCTGCTAAGTCGCTACTTCAGTAAAACTGCACAGTAATAAATAGTCACGCAATTAATGACTCTGTAATTAATAGCAGGGCTTCGTAGCAGTTTTACAGCGATTTAAGCATCACTAAAGTTCACAAACAGTGACGAATTCGTTCGTCGCGTCGAGTCGCTTCGTCTTGTCGTCGCCCACAAGTATCGCAATTTCCTATCGACATCAGGTTTACTTTAACAATTTGTTCGAGATTATACGTCACTGATACAGTATGTTTTCCTTTAATTTTCTTATACTAGGTATGGGCGTTATTTCACTTCACTAGTTACAATAACTGGCTACGGGGCATGTAGCCGAATAGCTTGTTTCGAGTCAAACTGTAACCACGTTATTTTATAAGTAACTTTACAATTTCGATACTGTATCGAAAATGTAACTACTTACAATATAACCGTCCTAAGCCTGAATAAAGATGAAGGGAAGTTTATTTGTGTAAGTATTACGTTAATGATGAAACTGCATATGTAGCTACAAAAACTTATTCGTTCCCAAAACTTAAAGCTTGTGATATGTATCGTATTAAATAAGTAATCATCTATATTTTCGTTTCGCAAATAAGTGTAATACTTCGATATAATCACCATGTTGAATCACCGAATAGAATTTGAAAAAATAACTAGTTTCAAAACAGGTGACGCTTTCAAAGTCGCTAGTTACGTTACGTTTCGCGAAAATCACGTAACGACCCACCCCTATATTATACCTCGTCATAAACAAAAGGGAAATAGAAAATTATACGACAACATTGTTTGTGCCTGCTTGGCGCTTCGTTGCGACGATGTAAAGTGTTTTTTGTTTGCCAATTTATATGCTTATCTAAAGTACACACCCTTTCATAAAAACTTAATAATAAAAAGTAATAAAAAGCTTCCATCTCTTTTAATTTTCGGACTATCTCAACCCAGTAAACCAACAAAAATATTATTGCCAGTCGGTTTAAACATGGCTTCTGTTTCAGTATCACATTTCGGTATAGCAACTTCGCAGCGTAATATCAGTTGCAGCGGTTGTGCCTAGTGCTCTGCAATAAACGCTATGACGCGATGACGCTACTAACTTTAGCAAGAGTTAGCTTTAATACCAGTGGCATTAAACTACTTTTTCCACTAACTAAACTTTAAAATGAATGTGCTCGAACGAATCAGTTCGAATGAGTAATTATTAAGTTTGCGAATGTGTCGCGAACGAGTAAATGGAGTTGTTGCTCGAATATCCCGGGAGGATGTTCTAAGACGTGTTCCTCGTTATTAGGTTTCAGGATTGCATCTTACTTTGGTGTTAAAAGTTCAGGAATTGAGTTGAAAGTCTTGCCTAATCCAAGTGTAACTAACCGATTTGCTGTTTTGTTTATTTTTATGTGTTTTGATATAAAACACACTAAGTATAGAAGACAGCGTTTTTGAAAAAGGTTTCGACTCTTTCCGTATAATTTATACCCTGAACTTTAGTTCTCATGTCATAATTGATTCACGACAGGAATAACACTGACCTTTGCACTGACTTACTGACTTTTCCTGACTTTTCAGGAATAACACTGACCTTTGCACTGAACATTAACACTGAGTTACGACTGTAGATAAAACTATAGTTACAGGAATAAATATGAGACATTTAAGAATCGAATCAAATCAAATAAGTATGTATTTGTGCACACAGGTTATAAGGTGTTACATTACACATACAAAGTCTCCGTGTCCTGCCACAGTAAGTGGCATAAAAATATTACAAAATTAAGAACAAAAAATAGTGAAAATAAAAAGTAATTATAGTTACCTAAATAAGATCGTTATTTAGTTGTATTCATTTAGACTGTCTCCTCCTCCCGGGTTGGATTATGTATCTGGAGCTTCCATGGTCTTAGGAGTATTTATTTACGACAGCAATAACTTCTCATCAGTACTAAAGACCTTTAGGCCCTTTGTACCCACACGTTGTTCTTGCCGTGAAAAGCTACGCATACACATACACACTCACTCACACACACCACACACACATCACACTTACACAAACACACCAGATATACCATACAACACCTGAAATCACTTCTCAAGTTTCCACTCTGGAATTCGTACCCCGAGCCCTAAGATACAGACTAAACTGTCTAGTTTGGCGTTCACTGGCAAATAATATTTTGTAACATAGTTAAAGGTTATATCTAGCGACTCATGTCGTCTCAACTTGGTGTTAACCTGTAAAAATGCTTGCTGTATTACCTGGACAATAAACTATTTTCTATTTTAATTTTCTATTCGCCGTATGGTAGGCCGTCAGTGTCGTCAGGTCGTCTATATTGTATGGAAGCTTGTTGACAGGCACGTTTTTTCTACGGCGCGGCTTATACGCCGAGTGTAGGCACGGTCGTCATTGTTGTATAGATCACTATGGAAGCTTGTTGACGGACACGTTTTTTCTACGCCGCGGTTTATACACCGTACCGTTAAGAATCCGTGCCGCAGGAGCGATGGCTTCAAAAAACCTGATTCCTACCGGCTTCCCTTCGGAAATTCGGAACACAACCACTCTATCGTCATTGAATAATCACACTATAAGTATTTGATACACCATACAATTAAAATATTACAAAACGCCTAGATTATTTTTTTTTGTCTTTATTTTCCAACAACAAAACATTTCGCTTTAAAATAACTGGTAGGCGCGTCCGGCTTATCGTGAATTCAATTTCTATAGTAAATAAAGTCCGTCTTGACGTCACTTCGGTCACGTGACACCGCGGTTTCTTAGCCGGGTAAGCCGCTCTGTACCAAATTACGATAGAATACGCATGCGCGTCGTAAAACGAGAATGAAAGAGCTATTATTCGGTCAGTTCGCTCAGTTGTTAGGTTGTTGTCGTTGAATTTCGTAATGCGTTCGGCTCGGAGTTCGGACATCATAACATTTATCATTCGATTGACAATGTGTGATTGTTTTTTGACGTAATCGCATTAGAACCATATAATTTGTACAATTTAAGTAGTTATTTTGCATTTTGTTCGCTCAGTATAAATTGAATTCATTACTAGTAGTAGTTATATTTGTTGTAGGTATAGAACAATTATTAAGATAGTGATTATGTGTTTTGAGCGTAGTGAAAGAAAAGTACGTAGTAGATAGGGTAAGTACATAGTTTATTAAGTTGAAATTACTTATTTAGAGTAAATTTCAAAGGTAATTAGTAGAATCAGTAGGATTAGGATGGCGGCATGTAGATTATTTGCTTTGTGAGCAAACATGCTTTTCAAGGTGGCCGGTGGTTTTTTGAAACATTTTAATGTTTCCCTTTACGATAAATATCAATGGCTGACTGGCAGTTATAAATGAAATACAATGAATTGTTACCCGTGTTTACTTTTCTCAGATTCTAGTAATTTATGGAATTAAGTTTTTACATTTTAATCTGACGAATTCATCAAAAACATGTGCAGACTGAAAAACATATAGGCTAAACTATACATATAACATATAGCGAAACGTAGCTGTTTTATGAGTTTGGAACTGGTAGGAATAGAATTATTTTCACAAATTTACATGAAGCTCTATTAGAAAAGAAGATTTATATACATAGGAATTTAATGAAACGGTTTATTGACACCGTTATTTTGTTAGGTAAACAAGAAGTAACTTTTCGCGGCCACGATGAAAGTTGAAGTGACGTCATAACAATTATTAAACAACAATTTATTTTTATTTTTCAAGCTGTGGCCCGCCCCTCTCTTTTTACCACGCCTCGCCACTGCCGTGCCGTGTACAAAGGGCCTTAACCGTTATAAAAAAAAACGCTGCAGTGATAGAAGAAAAGTCACAAAATTAAATGGTAACTCACACACTGGAGGTACCTAATAAAACCTTTTGACACCACACAAATAGGTATATTAATTACTTATGTACTTAAAGCTTAACTGTCACTTCATCGTGTCCTTGATGGATAATAATTGATTAATTGAATTAGCATAATATATCGCAATCACGCACAATGTTATTCCACCCTCGCATATAAACCCCTGTACATCAAATATGATACCGTGTCGTTCATAATTAATTCGGTTTAAGTACATCCATGCTTTTAAGATGTTATTAGGTGATTAATTTGACAGAGTTACTTACTCTGTCAAATTAATCCATTTCTTCCGTCTGGTCCTAAGTAACTCACACCGTATTTGATGATAACCATGATGTCTTCAGGCCCTAAGAATCAGAGTCAGATCGAAGACTTAGCTAGTTGCTAGAGCTTCTTGTGGTAAGGTTTTTCTGGCGAAATAAAACAACCAAACTAATTTCATCATCATAATGTTCTGCAGAAAATGCAGTTGAAATTACAGGAATTTCAGTTATTTTTAACTTTATCCCTGAGCGCATGAGTAGATAGTAGGTATTCCTACTACTTATATTGTAGTTGGAACACGTTCCATAACTTCCACATAACATTAGAGACAATTTTCGTCATACATACTCGTATGTATTAGGTTTCAGTTTTTTTTTTTTTACCGCAAAGTACTTATATCTTTTCCCAAGCAATTCAACAACCAATTTAGTAAGCACTTTAAGTAGTATAAACGTTTATTCCTTTCGACATGTAAATAACTTTGAGGTTCACAGTGGTTGAGTCAAAGTCTACTGCATATTGCATACTGAGACACACAATTGACTATGCAGTGAACTGGCCTTGACCTTCATTAGCTGAAGCAGGTGTGTTTCAGGCTTTCAGTCGCAACTGTCGCGCGAGACTGAAAAGATGCATGCATGTGGAAGAAGGTAAAGGGGTGCTCTATGACTGATATTAGTGGGGATCGTGGGACAGTGTTAGCAAGGGTTGTTTATGGATCCAGGAAAACTAAATTATCTAGTTTTATAACATACGTTACGGCTCGTAGCTATAAAAATATTTCTCTAGACTTCCTTTGAGCTGTCAATGAATCGTGTATCTCACTTCAGTGATATTTATAAACACTTAACTACCTAACTATAATTTACGAATCAGTTCATAGGTAGGTACAATAGGTATGAGGAAGTAGAATACAAAAGGTATTATCTGGATCTATGCTCCTTAGCAAAAAAATCTTCGCACACAATAAAAGTCAAGTATTGTAGTACTGAAACAAAACATTGTGGCTATCTACGAGTGTAATTTAACGTAAATAAATCTCCCTTAACTTGTGTAGTGGCAAAAACTGTAGTAGATAATAAATTGGTGTTGTGGACAAGTTTCTTGTTTGCCGTTGAGAAGGAGCGACATTCCTACACAAATACACACAACAATAAACTATGCACGGACTTTCATAATGAAACATTATATTAAGTTTAGGCGAACCTTACATGAATCAAAAATAATGCTATAAGGCTATGAAAGTATTAAACTGTCCAATAGTTTCACGATAATTTGAGTGATCAACAAGGGAGTTGATCACAAAATAGCTCAATAATGAAATTTGCGACCGGTGGCGCTGACGACAGTCGTTATATTTGAGCAATTAATTCTACTTTTGATACTGATGGCTTCGCAACCATCAGACGTAAGCGTGCCGCGTCGCTACTGCAAAGGGCGGATACAGGGGGTCGGGAGGGTTGTATGGGGGCCGAGCAATTCCAATTTAAGAAATTTAGCTCTCAAAATAGATGTAAGGACTTTATAGGCCGTCGGTAAACATGTGATCGGCCTATAATTTTTGGGTTCCGCGGTGCTACCTGATTTATAGAGCAGGTGGATAGCTCCTGTCGTTAAGAACTGGGGTAGCAAACCAGACTCCAATGCAGTCTGGTACTGAGCCGCCAAGCGAGCGTGCGACCTTATAATACATTTTATCCAGAAGTTGTGCAGCCCGTCCGGTCTTGGGGACTTCCAGTTAGGCAACGGACGGATTACACGAGCTACATCTTGGGGGCAAATGGTAATAGCCCCTATTTCTGGTATAGAATCGCAGGCTCGCACGACTTCCCGATTCCAATCACCTTCGATGTGACTGACAGGCACTGAGCAGATGCTGCGCCAGAAAGCGCACATGTCATCATCATCCGGCACACGCGTGTCAGTCACACCTTGGTTCGGGCGCTCCCAAGCTCTATAAACCCACCTTTTATTGCTCTGAAAGGTGCGATTCTGAGTATATCACTCTACTCGCTGCTTATACCTACGAATACGATTCGCCCATGCATACACTTGCTGCTTCAGGGAGACGATGCGCTCTGTGGCACGGGCCAAATAGTCCCGAGGCCTGATATCAGTCCCTAAGAACGCCCGCCTCACAAAGCGCATCACGCTCCCTGAAGCAGATTAGTTTGCCGATGAGCGCTCTGGTCACACCAATACGGCGCTCAATTCTGCACTGCCAGCCAAGCTGGTACGGCTGGTTTCGGTCGTGTAGCTAGTCATTAGCAAATTTGACGTGAGCTACACGACATGCCGCTACAGCCGTGCAATACAGAATTGAATGAGTATCAGTGAGGTCTTCGCAGTTATTGAAATAGTTTGACAACTGAGAATCCCGAACCGCCACCAGTGCCCTATTTTTGTTATGCATGGGCAAACGATCTAAATTCGGGCGAAATGAACCGATATTCCTGAATCGCACCCTCCTAAGCACTCCTTAAAACCCTGTCATCAATCCTCTCGTCAGCTTGAGTTGTAGTGACCTGTGATGGTACTACATATAACACTCTGCGGCGGGGGGGCGATGACATGGCTACTCTGCAATTATTATTATAGATTTTCATGAGTATATTTCGTCTTTTATGTTTTGTTCTTAATTGAAAAATGCATCTCTAAGTACACACACACAGAGAGTAACTCGTGGAAGTGTAAAGTACTCATCACTCCCTCACACAGCCCAACAAAACCACACACCACACACATGCCACAAACACCACAAACACCCCTCGCACACCTCATTAACACTCACCCACACACCCATTCACCCTACACTCACCACATTAATTCAACGTCAAAATTCATCCCAAATCATTATGTCCTGTTATGTACTGTTTATCCTTGTCTTATTTTCTGTTTTTATTATTAATTTACTAAATCTAAATTAAACTAAATTAATGTAATTACCTTTTAAGCACTTTTGCATAGAACATCATTTCACCCTGTATCTGGAGAAGGGCGTTGTAAGCTGCGCTACAGTTTATACTTTTGCCCTGTACTCGTATTATTGTTCCGAAATAAACTTTTTATTATTTAATTACATACATAATGAACCGATAAGGAATTCGAATAAAATATTGAATAGGCAATAACCACCAAACGGCCGCTATGGCCCACGCACAATGGTCCACCTGACGGACTAAGTGCGGAAACCAAACCCCCCAACATAGAACATAGATTGAATAGGCAACCAAGAATTAGGGCCGTAAATCATATTCCTCTAATGGCCGATTCCTATAATTTACGAACCGTTATCGGTTAAAATTAGGCCTTGTATCTTCACCAATAATGAAGCAAAGACCTCATAGCTTTGCATAGTAGACCCTCCCATATGGAAGTAGCTATCAAAGGTAAAATTAGCTTAATTTGAATCTTAGAATCTTAAAATAAGCTTATTTTAAATTGAATCTATTTATATGCTCAGTTTGGCAATTAAAAAAGCTACCATTGATAGGCAACACGATTCGTTTTTGTTTATAGGAACCGAGCATTAGCCAATATGACTTCTGCCGTACAGACAATATTTATAACTAGGTACCTATTATTGACTAGGTTGCAAGCATTACAAACGTACACAAGAGTGAAAAGGCCCATAGGCGTTATAACAATAAAATTTCTATTGTGGCTCGCTCAGTGTCCTTGAATACGTTAAATACATTTCGTCGTGTTTGCGAGTCCGTAAAACCGCACCTTTTCTATCAGAAAAGTGACGAGGGTGCTGTCCTTATCATTTGCGGACTCTTTTATAACCGAAATTACCTTGTACGAAGTTTTCGAACCTCTGATACATTACGTCCGAGTGTTTTACATAATGAAAACCTACCCTTAAGACCCAATTTACTCATAAAGCCTTCTGAATAAATCACAAGCGAAAGGCCCAAAACTTTCGTCAAGTCCGCGGACAATTTAATTTTAGTTTAGTTAACGTGTTTGTATCTTAGATAAGTCGCTGAGCTTATAAGCCGTTTCGTTTCTAAAATAATACCTATTAGTGAACGTTTTTCCTGACAGCACTACTGACTGATTGATTTCATAACACATTCATTCTAGGTGTAAGGCACGTTGGGTTACCATCCATCTGGATTTGCCCGGGCAAGTCCGGCTTGTTAGCCGCCTGTCCGGATATTTTCCAGCCTTGTCATTCGTCCGGACTTTTATACAAGCAGGGATTTTTTTGTTCAATGAGTACTGAAAAAATAAAAATAAACAGTAAAATGTCCGGACTTTTTTGCAAATTTCCGGCTTTGTCAGGACATTGCAAATTTTGAAATGGTAACCCTACCAATGGTGTTAATTTAATGCCAACTAGAGTAAGCAGGCCTAAACAACATTGTCCAATCCAAATATACGTGCATTCATAGGCGGTCTCTTACGGCCAGTGGCGTGCGGCCCATAAAGACAGAAAGACACTGCCTACCCTAGTTCTGATAATAGGATAATAGATCTAATATTATTTTATCAATAAACAAAACAAGATAAAAATACCTAATTCATAAATCAGCTCCACCTATCGAGTGCCGGTGGTATCACCACTAAGACGTAATTTTGCATCATCGATTCGCGCACTAGCGCCTCGCCATTGCCACGGCAAAAGACACAAATTATTACTGTCTTAGTGACTTATATGTGTGCTGCAGTGTGCTGTCATGGTCATGCGGATTTAATGTGTGTGCGTTCCTATAGCTACGTGGGTTTTGCTGACACACAATGACAAAAATCACGCACACAACTGCATGAACAGACAGTGGCTTTTTTGTACTAGTACCTATTATAAAAACACGAAAAATTACGACTCGTACCGAACATTTCCGAACGAAAGTTTGCTATGCAATGCAAATATTTTAGAAAGTAACATTGTTTCATTGAATTTTATAATAGTAGATGACCATAATTTTTTGTCGTATTATTCTCTTTTTACTACTTATTTTCAAAAGTCAATAATCGCCATATTGTTTGATTTGTGTTCTGTTTGTGGTCGGTATTTAGAATTTTACTGTTGATAATAAGAGTGTAAAATGGATAATATTGTCTGTGAAACTTGTTCAGATGGTGTGTGTATTGAGAAAATAAAACTGTATCGGGTATTTAGAATTTTAATGTTGATAATAAGAGTGTAAAATGGATAATATTGTCTGTGAAACTTGTTCAGATGGTGTGTGTATTGAGAAAATAAAACAAGATGCGTTTTCAAAACTATCTTTCGGTGAAAAAAGGGTAAAAATAATCACAGGGCCGCCAAAACGAAAACGTAATGTTGTGGACGCAAAAATCAATTTTAAGCGGATTTTTATTGAAATTATAGACAATATATCCAACGAATGTCGCGACCGGTATAAAAATCTGAAAGAGTTAAAATTTTTTGGACTACTTTCATGTGAAAATTTCAATAAATATAATGACAATTTTCCGGTTGAACTAGTATCGCAATTCGTAAATGTTTATAAATTATACGACTTTAACTTAGACCGCCTTATCAATGAGCTCAAATGTGTTTATAAATCTGCCGAATTTAAAAACCTTAGTATTTACAAAATTATAGAATTTTTTTACGAAAATAACATAAATACAGTTTTTTCCGAAGTGCTGCGTTTGGCAAAATTAATTGTTACAGTTCCCGCGAGCAGTGCGTCAACCGAAAGGTCATTCTCGTCGCTAAAACGTATACACACCTACTTAAGAAATACACAAGGCCAGCAACGACTTACAGATCTTTCCATGATTTCAATAGAAAAAAACCTTCTTACGGAAATAAAACGCCTTCCCAACTTTTACGATTCCATATTGCAGACATTCTTACAGAAAGATAGGCGTGTAGATTTAATATACAAATAAAACAATCTTATATAGTATACCTACTCACACCACCATCTTTTCACTGCTTTTATTTAAATTTTGCAAATCACATAAACATTACAAAACATCAAACAAACGCGCCGAAAGGCCACTTCGAATATCCGTAAATTGATATGTCTATAAAATCAGTCAATCTATGGATATTTGAGCTGGCATTTCGCAATTACCTACATCATCAATCGACAAGACGACGAACCAAAACTAACGTGCAGTATTTTTGGTGAGTAAAATTTTCTGCCTACCCTGTCTTAAAACTGTGTGCACGCCACTGCTTACGGCACTAAAACTACCTACTCCGTAACTAATTTGTTTAGATTTTTGCTCTAGTAGGGCTTATTACACAATATTTGACGTCACCTATAATGTTAAGTTTTTATTATTTGTGTCAAAAATTGAAAAGAGTATGCATAGATGGTTTGCTCATGTTGAGCGGATGAATGAATATAAGGTGACTAACAAAAGGTTTACAAGGCAGATGTAAGTGGAAATGCCCCAGGAGGTCATATTATACTGAATTTATTGCTGATGTACTTCAGAAAGGTCAGGTGCGTATTACTCGCAACCGGCGTGCGTGTATGACCAGATGTATGAATGTAAACGGGGCAAAAGAAGTACGTAAGGATCATAGCAGGTGGCGTTCTGTAGTTTCTGCCTAGCCCCATGGGAAGAAAGCGTGAGTTTATAGAAAGAAAAGAAAGAAAAAAGAAAAACCGAAATCAAACCAATATTTTTGTTGGTTTTATGGCATTTTCTTTTTTGTGTGGGAAATTATCCAATAATTTCTCGCGCTCTGGGCGGAGCGGGTGTCAGACTCTTACTGACTAAAACCCACCCGTGTTCCTTCAGTTGCCTGTACGTTGCCAGGGGCCATGGTATACCTTTCGGACTATCCCGCGATCCTGGCAGTTGGTTTTATGGGTGCACTTTAATTTCCATTTCTCGGTAAAATATCTATAATAATAACAAAATCGTAGCGAAGTCAAAATTATACATTGAGTGTTTTTGGAATAAAGTAATTGCTACGAGTTATCACGAACGTTTCTAATGACGAAAATATAGTTTTTAGAATTTTAGTCTGTTGGTCTGAATGTATGTTCCAGCATCACGGAAATACCTACTACCGGAAGATTTTGTTCAAATTTTGCATAGATATTAACACACATAGTTTAGGCCTCTTCTGTTATCTATGGTTAGGTGACTGTTATTAAGGAATCCCGTGTATTTACAACCTATTGGCACACCACTGATACACGGCGTTCATTAATACACTTATAACGAAAAACTCCACAAGTAATAATAATCGCCGTATCTCTACGTTGACGTCGTGGTGGGGCTTGCGCGCTCCGAACTCCAGGTCTATGCCGGTAGAGTTTTTTGCCGGAACAGGTCTGGGATGAGGAGCCAGACCAAAAGAGATACAGAAACCCGCAGGGCAGCATGTAGCGAGCTGTTGGGCAGTAGCGACCCCACGGACCCTATCTCTCGGGAGAAATCTTGTTCCTCATCTCTGGCTTGCCTTTATTGGCCGGCTGGAGTGAACACTGACGAGGAATAGAGCTCCCACCTCTTTCTTGCCTTTATTGGCCGGCTTGAGTGGAGTTTCGCAAGAGCAAATGTGCTCGGATGAAGGAAGTATTCCAGTAAGATGATGGTAGGGATCTTGACCGTACTTCCGGGATTGTCCTGATAACCGTGGAATCCCACTCCACTCCTTATAAGCACCTCAGGACATGTTGCCCCCGTGTCGCTACGACACTTTGTGCTAGCGACCGTTTTCGGGGGCCCATTATTGAGTGTGCAAGTCACCCCCTGCCATTTTACCCGTGTATTTTATATAAAATATTGGTCAGGCAGGGGCCATAGTTCAAGATAACCAGTTCACTTAACCACCCAAACCCATAATCCAATATCTTTGTTTCCATATCTTGCAATAGTCCTGCACCAACCGGGGGCTATCCTTGGGTGCACTAGCATAGTGCGTACAGGGATAATCGTCGGTTGGTGCCTCGTTTAATTAAACACGTCTAATGGGCCTCTGCAAGTTGGCTTCGGCCCCTCGTATCCTCCAAAGGTCCGAGACTAGGGTCCCGAGAAATGTCAAAAACATAAAAAAAAAAAAATTGTTTATTGATCAAAAGGGTACAGATGATGGTGAGAAACAAAACTTAACTAGTTACAAGATTATGGTAGAACATGTTGATGTAGGTACATGGTACATCTGTTGACAATATGTTACCCTGTCTCTTAAACTAGGGTATACCTGTTTCTTAAGAGACAGTGGACGGCCATAAGGTTATATTTTAAAGGCAAAGGAATGCAATGGGAAATTCCTACTGAAGGCTGCGGATGTCGACCTCAGAATTAGCTGCTTCTTACACGGAGAACTGTACGTCACTTGCTCCCGCGTCAACAGTCCTAATAAATAAATGAAAATAATGAATAACAAATATTTTTATTATAAACGATATTTACACACCTGTATAAGTAGGATATGGTTTAAAGAACTTTTATTATATGTAGGTACATGAGTACCTACCCATATTCAAGCAAATAAATTATTTGATTTGACGCTCTTTATAATTTTGGCTGCTGAGACCAAAACAAACGTAGTATACAGGGACCACCCATCCACGGACCAACCGCAGAAAGCATAGCTTAACCTGATCGATCGACCCCTCCGGCTGTTATAACTTAGCCACAAGCCCCTCATTTAGCCACAAGCCCCTCAATTAGCCATAAGCCCTCAATTTGTGAATAAATTAAACAAAATATGTGTTCAGCATTTAATTAAGTTTAGGTACCAATTGACTTCAATTGTTTTCATTACTGATTAATTATCATTACACGAATAGAGCATGATTGAAATGGAACTTCATTTATTTTCATTCCAGGTATATTATATGGTATTTAATCTGGATTTGGTCGCGACTCGCCAAAAGCAATAACATTGAACTTGCCTGCGAATTGAGCGCGATATCTGCGTGAGACTGATTAAATACGCACTAAATATACGTATTATCACACCCACTTTTACATCACCATGAGCTGTCATCGAAAACTTACTCGCTAGCGTATTAACGTGAATCAAATAGATTCGATGATGTCAAAACTCGCTAGCGTCTCCGTATATGATTTATATGAAAAGTAATTGTACAGCGCCCCTAGCGATCACAGAAAGAATTGAAATTCGTACCAAGAGCACTATAGATTTTGATAGGTAAGAAACCTAACGTAATCTATTCGATAGTCACTAACGTTTTTCAGCTGTCACGGCACCATGAGTCACTAATTCGACAGACGCTATCGAAAAATACGCTTGTGATAGTAGTTACGTAGCTCACTCGCATTTTGAGGTGTGAAACATGTTTACATTAAAATTATGTACGTTTTTGAGTATATTAAAGTCAAAATAATGACTGGAAGGGCTTATTAAGCATGTGTTAGTGGCCGCTAAATTTGGAGAGCAACGACTTTCAAGAAAAAATCAAAATACGTTCCTTTGCAAAATATTCTATTATTGTAAACCTCAGAGCAAATATAAAACCAAGACAGAGCGCTGTGAACAATATACAACATGCCAAAACTACACCGCCGCTGTGCATACACGGTCACACGCACACATTTAAAACATTTACAATGAGACTACAATCAAACTACACCACATAAAGTGCGCACATGTTTACGAAACCGGCTTCACTTCTATCACTGGTTGACAGCTCTCTGTCTTGGTTTTGTATTTGGTCTGAGTTGTAAACGTAGTTAATTTTAAATTTAAATAAAAAACGCCGCGAGTCACAAAATAACAAAATTACAAATTGAATAAACGTACATACATTATTATAAGGAATAAAAATTCAACAACCCCTAAATACTATAAGTAGTCCACTAACTGCCAACCTTTCTATTTAGTCGGATTGTTTCATGATATTGACTGTCATTAATAACATTGTTTGTTACCACAGTGATACTACTTCAATTTGATCATATGAGCCGTTCTCTCTTCTTATTACTGAGAAAGAAAAAAACAAAACATAAGAGTGAAGTTAGCTAGACGACACGACCTATCGAGCTTACCGTAGCGCCTGCGTAAGACTCCGTAAAACTCATGGTGCGAGCATTATCGAAATCTGTTTGATCCACGTTAACACTTCCGACTCCACCCACTTTTCATAGATCTCATACGCCATGCCGCCATACATATTGGAAGTGAACCCTCCGGGAGGGTCAACGGCATTACGTTTGCGCTAAAGTTAACCATCGCGGACGGTCAACGGCATTAGGTTTAAAACCGTATTATAAAACATTGTAAAACGAAGTAAAATAGTGTTTTCAGGGGGTCTTGTCGCTACACGTAGTTTCCAACCTTTTAAATTTTTTGTGAATATTTGTAGCCGTCAATATTTTTTTTTTTTTTTAATTGAAAATTCTTTGGTTTTAAAACCAACGCATATACTAATAAATCTTGTTAAAATAAACATCAAATTTTATTTTCACGGTTTATAATGCTGTATTCGCTAAGAAAAACCTACATTTAAAATGAGCCCTCCGGGAGGGCTCCCATCATCCCATATGTGACCAGTTGAACCCATCAGGAGGGCTCCCGGCACTAAGCGTATTAATACGCTAGCGCTAGCGAGTAAGTTTTCGATGGCAACTCATGGTAGTGTTTTTCAAAACTTTTAAAAATATACTATTATATTTAACAATGAAGGCGAAAATTGGGATGGATTTTGAATTTTTACAAACGTCAAACGTCCGACATCATTTTTTACCTCGTCGATATCGACTATTTGGTCAAGGAGTATTTAATACTCTTATGAGAAAAAAACCCAATTGAATGTATTTATAATTATTACACTGACAACAATCGTGTTTTTCGGCTAGGATTTTCAAGATGCTGTTGGAGGATATTTGTCGAAATACTCATTATAAAATGTTTTTGGTTTTGACACTAAACATGTCCGAGTGAAGTACGAGCAGTGTACACCAGGGATCACCAAAGTATCATTGGGGGTCCATTAAAAAAAAAATGTGACTGTCGCGGTCCGTTTAGACTACGATTACCATATTTCAATGGAAAGTTACGCAATATAAAAAATACTGATGAAACACTACTAAAAAAATCGTAACATAAAAATAGCACCAAAACTTAAAGCCGCATCACTAAACCATAGACAATTTCGAGCGGTCATTGCTGTTTACATCTTTGGCAAATTATGTAACGCCGGACTTTACATTTATTTTCGTAGGATTTACTCTCCCCGAGAAGTTAGAATGAAGGTTTATATTTTGCAATCATTTTATTACTTGTCTTTTGTTTGCAAACAACAGGCTCATGGCCCATCTCTCTGTATACGTTTAGAATATATTTACATTGGTATTTTCCTTGACAATACTGAACCATATTTGCAGAATTTAAAAAGTAACAAGAATGGTCTCAATAAAATAAAGATTTTTCACAATGGCTTTATACGTGAAAGGAGGGAAATAGGCAGCACAATAGCAGTGTGATGTGGTAAGTTGACAGGGGTCCACAATCGCCGGCCTCATATGTGGGCTTCGCTATCGTTCGTACTCCTTTAAGGAAACGTTATACCTACTCGACCCGCCTTTTAACGCTCCACGCTCCCGGTCCTAAGTTATTACTTGCTTTTACCCTTACTGTTGGCTATTACGAAACGTGTGGACTTAAATATATATAACATATTGTACCCCCGGTGCGACCGAGAGGAATAAAGGCTCTTCTTAGTGCTCATATTTATGTTTGGCCTCTCATAAATAAACTCAACCTCGATTTACCGACTAGTTATAAAATATGTCCTCGTGAACATTAATGTTTATGATTAGGCGCACAGCTTTTGATAACACTTTTGCTTTCATTCATATTTAATAATACAATTTTGTAAATTGCCTTAGTTACAACGTAATAACCTTAATGGCACGCAACGTGGACGTCGGATTTATAGGGTTCCATTGTAGAATATGCCATGAATTTTGGTGAGCGGTGTGCGGTGTGGAGCAAGAGCGTTCGATTTATTAAATTGAAACAGTAATAATGTTCTTGTTTTACCTTATAGATGAAGTGAAGTTGTGTTCAAAAATTTAATCGGCGCGGAGATTAATATAGCAAGCTTGGTATTATAGGAGCCACCTCGAAACGAGAGCCCGACGTAGACGGCTTCGGCTAATGAATAGGAATACTTTCTCAAATTAAAAGCCATGTCATTCATTTGCTTTTGCAAAGTATTTAATTTTCTCTTTCTCTCTGTCGTTTTTTGCGCTACAGCGTGCATCAGAAAATTGTGGTCAAATTTAAGGATGTGGTTCTGTACTACACCCTTAAATTTGCTTTCATCTCCTTTCCTTATTTCCGTCTAAATTACCAACTTACTCTATGGGACCTCAAACTCAAAAGTACACCATTTATTTCAAATAAACGGCACAGGCACTGGCACTTTGAATTGCCAATGGGTCGGTCAGTCAGAAAGATGAAACTTGTTGCCTATTCCAAGGCGTAGTAGATTCCTATGGAGTAGAACGGGAATATTGGTTAGGTACATCATCGTAATCACGAAAAAATTATCAACTATCCCATTGACATCTTAAATACCTACTCAACCCAAATGCATGACTGGCATGACCACTAATTATTTTTTCTCGAACACGATGTTGGTCCCATGAAGATAATTGTTCAATTAGAATGATGGTCTGTACCATACCCTTAAATTTGACCACACCTCTCTGATACACGCTGTAGATTCGTTTGATATAAAAATAGCTATCTTTATAACTTCCGACATTTACTGTTATTAATAAACAATCACTAACAGGTACCACCTACCCGAAACATGTAAACTTTCTGTACCTAGATGACTCAGTGGGTTTCATGAAAGCTTAATCTAAGAATTTAGATTGGGAGATAAAAACTTTACCTACCCCATTATTCATCAATATTTGACATTAATAAACGCTTCAAAGAAAACCACTCATGATCGCGGTTCATTGACAAGGAATAAGGCAGTAAGTTATACACATAATCAGCCTATAATGTCCCTTTGTAAGAGGGAGTGGGCTGTAATCCACCACGCGGGCCAAGTGCGGGTTGGTAGATGTCACTTGTCTTCGAATTTTTACTTCTAGGGCATGCCGATGTCCTTACGATGTTTTCCTTCACCGTTTTGATAGCAGTGGTGATGAAATAATTCACACAAAGTAAAGTGCCTGTCACGGTTCGAACCTACGACCTACAACTAGTACGTCGCGGCCGTGACCACTACACCACTACTCTCTTTAGGTTATGACATCCCTTTATTTATAGGATGTTTATTAGACTTTAAGGCTTCTGATTTCCCGCAACAACTGTCTGGTACATCTTTGTGTCTATGAAAACGAGGAGCGAATATTTTAACGCTCCCTCCGAGGCATGGAGAGGTCACGCACGAGGTATAAAGATCCCTTTCAAGCCTGACTGAAGCGGCACAGCTTTACCTCGCATATTGATCGATCTACACCGAAGCTATATAACAGTCCGAACCACCACTCAAATATAAGCATCGACATATAAGAAGAATATTATTAATTATCTTTTGCCCGGGCTTCACTCGCGTGGAGGTCGGTAATTATCCCACGGGAACGTACTATCGGAATAAACAGTATTCTATGTCCTAACCTAGGTCATGGTCTACCCATGTGCCAAATTTCATCCAAATCCGCTCAGCTGTTATTGCGTGATTGAGTAACAAACACAAAAACATACAACCTTTCACATTTATAATATTATATACAAAATATAACATATATAATATATTATATATATCTAATATATTATATAAAATAGGATTTGTTATGATGTTACAGGAACCACCTAATAATTTGTTGAAATACGAGATTTTAAATGGCATAGTAGAAGCTGCAGCAGTTATGATTAGACTAGCCCGCGCGTTTACGTACTACCGGGATATAAAGTATCATACCTATTAACCCAGGTCACGGTCCACCTGTGTGCCAAATTTCATGGAAACCAGGTCAGCTGTTAAGGCTAAAAAGGTAACAGACAGACAAACAAACAGTCAAACAGACAGACAAACAGGTAGACAAACAGACAGACAAATAGACAGATAAAACACAGATAGACAAACAGACGGGCAAACAGACAGACAAACTGGTAGACAAACAGACAGACAAACAGACAGACAAATAGACAGATAAAACACAGATAGACAAACAGACGGGCAAACAGACAGACAAACAGGTAGACAAACAGACAGACAAACAGACAGACAAACAGACAGATAAAACACAGATAGACAAACAGACGGGCAAACAGACAGACAAACAGGTAGACAAACAGACAGACAAATAGACAGATAAAACACAGATAGAAAAACAGACGGGCAAACAGACAGACAAACAGGTAGACAAACAGACAGACAGACAAATAGACAGATAAAACACAGATAGACAAACAGACGGGCAAACAGACAGACAAACAGGTAGACAAACAGACAGACAAACAGACAGACAAATAGACAGATAAAACACAGATAGACAAACAGACGGGCAAACAGACAGACAAACAGGTAGACTAACAGACAGACAAATAGACAGATAAAACACAGATAGACAAACAGACGGGCAAACAGACAGACAAACAGGTAGACAAACAGACAGACAAACAGACAGACAAATAGACAGATAAAACACAGATAGACAAACAGACGGGCAAACAGACAGACAAACAGGTAGACAAACAGACAGACAAACAGACAGACAAATAGACAGATAAAACACAGATAGACAAACAGACGGGCAAACAGACAGACAAACAGGTAGACAAACAGACAGACAAACAGACAGACAAATAGACAGATAAAACACAGATAGACAAACAGACGGGCAAACAGACAGACAAAAGGCAGATAGACAAACGGACAGGAAAACAGACAGACAAACTGAGTTACTTTCACATTTATAATATTAACTATGGCTATTGTATTATTCGTTTTACAGAAAACAACTTGTAATTTGTTAAAATAGGTACAAGCTTTGAGATGGCTGTTTATTACAGTCTCATTTCTTCAATTAAGAATTTTGATATTATAATGGTTTTAACTACAGTTTCTATAGATTGCTGCTAACTATTGTGTTGACGGAGTCAACAACCAGATTGGATGCGATTGCTTTCAGATTTGAGAATAGTTTCGAAAAATAATGATTTAATTAAAGTAACATTGAAGTTCAGCAGACGGTGAAAAGCAATGCGTCGGGTAGCGAGAGGTTGTGAGTTCAAGTTAATTCTTATTTAAATATAGAATTCCATGTTTTTTTTTTGCCGACTACGGTGAAACAAAAAGGAATATGATTTTGAGCGGTATGTATTTTTGCATGTTTATCTTTTCCCTCATAAAGTCATAACTTCTAAACGACTCATCATAATTTGACAAATGAGTTATCGTTGGAAGCGTCATGATCGTCCGCTGGATATAGGCTAGTGACGTCACATTTAAAACATTAAATATGGCGGTCTCTAGAGAACATAAAGTCACTTTATGAAAATTTTATTCTTTATTTATCATATGAAAGGATTTAATTAACACATTAAAAATGTATAATTCATAACCCCAAAATAAATTAAATAAAAATAAAAGTTATAAAACTAAAACCCAACCACGACAAAAAAGTCATGTCAAAGGTATAAACAAGACATCTCAGACAAACAAATAAAAAATCTGGAGTCACACGTACCTAATATGTTCGATTTATCCCTCACACCTGTGACTTCGAATTTTTAATTTATCTGTTTGTGATGTCTTTTTTATACCTTTTTAGATGATTTTTTTGTCGTAGTTGGGATTTATTATTTAAGAATAGAATAATAAGAATAATTTATTTTAGCAAAAAGAAGTAATACAATTTATGTTACGTTATTATGATATTTATTTATTTATTAAAACTTTATGCACAAGTAAAAAAAAAATACTGTACAAAGGCGGACTTAATGCCTGAGGCATTTTCTACCAGTCAACCTTAGGGTGGAGCAGAGACAAAACATGGCAGGTGCAACATGAGTAATAGATAACTTAAAAATGAATATTTACTAATACATACATACATAGATACATACATATATTATAAACCGAATAAACTTTGTCAGGAGAAATAACGATAGGTAGAGAAGAAAACAAATCCACCAAATCAGCGCTGCAAAGATTCTGCCAACTTTTCACGAATATAATATTCACGTGCCTTCAGTTTGAAAGATAACCGACTGGTTGCCATCCTGATGTTCAGAGGAAGCGCATTCCAAAGAAATACCGCCTGGACAAAGAAAGAAGAGTGTATAAAACCAGAGCGGTGAGAAGGACATCGTAGAAGACGATTGTTGGTAGAACGAAGATTTTTACTATGGGCGGAGCATAGGTATTGAACATGGGAAGTCAGGTAAGAAGGAGAAGTGGGTTTGTCGAGTATAGAATACAACATAGACAGAGCCCTCAACTCTCTACGCTGACGTATGGGTAACCATTTTAAAAGCAATCGATGCGCAGATACATGATCATACTTTCGAAGATTGAATACGAATCGAATGCAGTTATTTAGAAGGCGGTCAAGTTTATTGAGGAGATCTGCATTCAGGTCATAGTAACACACATCACCATAGTCTATTATGGGAAAGATTAGGGACTGTACAAGCATTGCCTTTATGTGTGATGGGAGAAGGTTTTTCAACCGATAGAGCGACCGCAGCGTTCCGGTGACTTTTTTACTTACAGTCGTGACCTGCTTACGCCAGTCAAGACATGTGTCAACATGCAGACCAAGATCCTTAACATCGGAGCTAAACGGGATGACCGAGTTGTCAAACATTACAGGTGGCACAGTTAATCCATTCAGCTTCCTCATACTGTGGGTGCTCCCTACAATGACAGCCTGACACTTGGTAGGATTAACTGCCAACCCAAAACGATCAGACCAGCTTTTAACCACAGCTAAATCCCGGTTTAGCTCCTCAATCGCATCGGATATGTTCTCCACACTTGCCTGGCAGTAAAGCTGCAAATCGTCAGCATAAAGATGATACGCAGTTCGAAGTTCAGTGGTAATGAGATTAATAAAAATTGAGAACAAAAGAGGAGATAATATACCGCCCTGAGGGACGCCAGCTGCAAGTTCACACCAACCAGACGAAGAGTCTCCAGCACGAACAGACTGCTGACGCCCCTGAAGATAAGAGGAAAACCATTCCAATACCTCCCGAGAGACCATAAGATAGGAAAGGATGGATAAAAGGACTTCGTGACTGACGGTATTAAAAGCATTGGAGAAGTCAATTAACACTAAGACTGTAACTTTAGTGTCTTCCATTCCCCGCCTTATATCGTCAGTCACTTTAAGGAGAGCTGAAACGGTACTGTGCCCAGGCCTGAAACCGGATTGAAATGGACTGATGAGGGAGTTGCGGTGAATAAAGTGGGAGAATTGCTTATGAACACTGGCCTCGAGCACTTTAGATAGAAAGGGAAGGATGGAAATTGGGCGAAAGTGACTAGGAAGAGAGGGATTGGGTATCTTAGGCAGAGGCCGAACAAGGGC
The DNA here is from genome assembly GCA_949128155.2 of Xanthia icteritia. Classification (NCBI taxonomy): domain Eukaryota; kingdom Metazoa; phylum Arthropoda; class Insecta; order Lepidoptera; family Noctuidae; genus Xanthia; species Xanthia icteritia. The sequence goes on from OX421941.2 coordinate 9,751,207, forward strand.
TTTACGCCAGAGGGAAGGGAAAACACCGGTGTAAAGGGAAAAGTTTATGATGTGGGAGATTGCAGGAAGGAGTTGATCAAGAGCCGCTATAATCATATGGCGGCTGATATTATCGCAGCCCACAGCTTTGGATTTAATGGAAAGGATTATCTTTTTGATCTCTCCCGGGTCGACAGGGGTGAAGACAAAGGGGTTAATATTGGGACGCGTCAGACCAGCAAGGTAGTCTAGGGTTTGACATTTGGTTAGACTATCTAGAGTGGGAACAGTGGAGAAATGGCGATTTAGATCGTCCAAACCAATTGTGTTAGGAAGGTCCGAATGTCGCGATTTACCGATGCCCAAAGTTCCAAGGAACTTCCAAATATCGGCAGGAGAAGAAGAAGTGATATTATTTAGGATGTGACGGCGATGATATATTACGTTTGTGCTCATTTTTTGTGAATAATGACCCTGATGCTAGGAAAATCCTGTGTTATAGGGGCCATCCATTCGTCCGCTAAGATTTTTTTTACAAAATTAGGGAAGCTAAAACGTGTAACAGCAGCATTAGTGTGTGAGTAAACGCTTATGATGTGGTATAATGGGGAAAATGTATGAGTGTGTGATGTGTGTTGTGCATGAGTGTGTGATGTGTGATGAGTGTGTGTTACTGTGTCGTGTGTGTGTAGAAAGGGGAGGTGATTTGCGGTGTCTGTGGGTGTGTAAGCATTCGTGATTTAAAAAATAAAGAATTCTAAGAAATAGTTTTTGAAAGGCTTTATAATTCAACACGTATCCGGTTTTTATTCGATTCGTGTTCGTTTCTAATCCAGTTTGGCCATCCTAGTAATTGTATGGACGTTTGTGCACTCATGCGTATACGGTTCGTATTTGGGTTGTGTTCGATTCGTAAATTCTCATTTCGAGTCGTTTTTTGGCGGATAAAAACCGAGTATATCAAACAAAACGAAACAAATACGGATAAGTGCGCAAACGCCCTAAGGTTAAATAAAAACAATAATGGTAGTAATAGCAGAAACTTTTCCGAAAATTATAAAAGGATTCTTTTTTTTTTACGGCAACAAAGTATTACATACCCAAGTCTATAAAGAAATCTAGCAAGAGGTTATCCACCTTACGTTGTTAACAACAAAAATGTAATAAACTTTGCATTCATCACAGCATACGACTGTATTAGAAGTAGGTAAGCCATTCAACACTCAACTGCGGTCTAAGAGGTAAGCATTTAAACCAATGACTTAAGTAAAACAAAAGCAAAGATTCACAGATTTGAACGGTCAGGAGAGCATGAGCATGCATCACCACTTTTTGTTCCTTGGTTGTAATAATGACACATAGCACAGGGCGGGCTCGGGAGGGATGCACGTTCCAAGGGCGCAGGGCGAGACGCCGTCGGTCAATATTTGTTCGGATTGCGGCTTTTAATTAATTGCACACATTGCTCACTACTTGCCACCTTCGGCGAGCGTTGTTTGCACGAAAAAATCGCATGAGGGCTCTGTTTGCACGGTATATTGGTCTTACACAGTAATATTTTACAGGTAAAAATATACATAAATGCCTATATTATACTATAGGTGTTAGAATACACATAATGTAGTCATGAAATAAGAAGTCATTATTTGTGTTAAACGACTGTCTTCTTACAATTAATGCAAGACGATAGTTCGTCTAAGAAAAATAATGAAAATGTTTCTAAATATAAATCTCAGTTCTTAAAGATAACGTAACTATTCAACTGTTCACATTTCCAAAGCAAGATGATATGCCAATTGCCACTCAGTGGGGCTAAGGTACACAAAATTTCATTACAAGGTCTATAAAAGTCCATTAGGGTGTGCGGCATTCGCTGAGAGAATGGCAAAGGTCGACCCCAGAGCCTCACACTTTCACCTGACGAGCGCTACATTTTATTATATGCGTATGTTTATTCTAATTACATGTCAGATACTGCCTCAATTAAACTGAACAAAGAAGTTACACCCAGTGAATTGACATTCTATAAAGCTTCACAGCTTTAAGAATAATTTTCCCCTTTGTGCAAAATCTAAAGCTTCCCCGTACTTCCCGTTGCGGTTAGTCTGTGGAAATATTGAAAATTGAATGAATACTGAGAGAAAACGAGTCAACAACTATTCAACACGCGCGTTTAAAAAAACAAACGTTGGGTGGAACTGAAATAGTGAACTAGATATCGGATTTCACTGTTCGAATTTTATTGCAGTGCAGATGATCTAAAGAGGAGTTCGAATTCAACGATCAAAAAAGTTCGTTTCGATGAAAAATGTAGCACGAAATTGAATCCGACATTTTCAATTCTTTGTTGGAGACTTAATATATGACTAGATAACGATGCGAAACGTATTGAGTTATAAAGTCCAACATTTTATACATAAAAGTTATCAACAGAAGTACCTAAAGCTTGGATTCATTCGACAACTTTGTTTTGTGACCTTTTGTTTGAATTGATATAAAAGTACATTGCCACTACAACAATAAAAAAGTTTGAATAACAATTTGTAACATAAATTACAGGTCCCAGGTATACATTCGTTTCTGAAATACATGTAAGTATGATCTAAATAAACGTCTTTCGTATTCACCGAAATAAATAATGAACTGTGTGAGGTTAGTTTCATAAATTCCAGCCAGAAAAATGTACGTATAATTTGCGTTATTTTTCTTCTCTAAAAGGCGTCCCTCAGCTGCCTGAATTAAAGCAGTCCTGGGTAAGTATGGTCTTCATACCAAATACGTTCTCGACGATGAATATTTAATGAATACGGGCCAATTTCATTCTACGTGGGATCGTAAACTTGTGAAAAATGAAAAAATCTCGTAGGTACACATAATAAGTTCTCGTAGCAACAGTGACGTAGAAATGCCTATTTTTTTGCTAGGCCGTAGCTACGACAGACGAAGAATAGATTGATTCTCAGATAGAGACTGAATCAGATAACAAGTTTACTGTATTTTGACGTTAGTATTTGTACTGGGACTAGTGGGACGTTTTTATTTATTGTTGGTATTTACTTGTCTATCTTCGTCAGATTTAATTAATTAGATATGTAATAAGATTAGTTGATAAACAATTTGATGCCGAAACAAACGTGGTGCTTCTTGAGAGATGGCTCGTGCAACAAACAATCCAGTGTTTCAGTTACACTTTGATCTCGTTAGTGAAATTAATCCCGTGCTTGCATCGGGGACCCTAATGACAGTTGTGAGTCGCATTACAGGGGGCTCGGGAGCGTCGCCGGGGAGACGGCAACTTGCAGCTAACTAAGACTTAACGACGAAAGACGATTTATTTAGATATGCACGGAGCAGTAATTATAGTTACGTTTCGCTCGGGGACGTGACAGGCGCGTTGATAATATACGTGTGTATGTAGAACTGGAATGTTCTGCTGTGCTGTTATCTTTATGTTACTATATAATAATAAAACTAGCTGTTTCTAGAAATACTCTACCGAATATTACTGTGGTATGTTCCCTGATATTTCCATCCACCTAGCTCATACGGCATTTTGAAGCCGGCAATAAATTTGAATTTTAAATTGTGTACCTATATGTAGCTAAGGTTGTTTGTTTAAAAAATACAGTGCCGCTGTTTTCCCTAACCGCATAACGCCGCCACGGCGCTTCTGGCTGCATTTACATTTTCAATAAACGCTTATATTTTCTATTCTTATTTCGACATTTTATATAGGTTCAGGTGGAAGAAAAGACAAATGGTTTGTATGAATAAATATTTGGCTGGAAAGGAATTTAACAATGAAGTGACGGCTGATAAAGATAAGAATAAATAAAGAGCTAATGCACCCTGCATTGGCTGACCATTAAATGGGTTTAAAAACATAAGGAAGGTAATAATTTTATTTTTTACAAGACTAATGAATAACACAATGCTCGCAGACAACTTAAGTTGCACGTCGAAATGTTGTGAATTGCAAGCACCTGCACGCGTAGTATGACAACCTTAGAAACGGGTTTTGTCGACGAAAGAATAGACAAAATGACAGATTGCGATTGTTTATGTGTCATGTTGTCTATTCTACCGTCGACAAAAGCCGTTTATTGGTCATGCTAAGCGTGCTGTTAGAACAAGGTACTTAATAACTTTACTGGTTAATGAAGCATTGGTTTCATCTTTATAATATGAGGGCTACGCGTATGTTTGAAAGATAATCTCAAAGTAAATATTTACAGGTAGGGCACGGTATAGGACCAAATAAAATTACACTTTGTGTGCGATAGGTACAAATCTCATATGTTCAATAACCTATACCCGGAACAACAATTTGAAGGTGATACAAATATTTGTTCCGGGGAGTGAGAAATGGGGAGTTGGGTTCGCGACCCGTAGCGCCTAAGCAGAAACGTCACCGCCCCTTAGCGCCTAAGCAGAACCGTCGTCGCCGACCCGTAAAACGATTAAATACGGAATATTGACTTTCTCCTCAAAAGTTTAGCGCCAATCTCCGTTTTCGCAGAAGACGTAACTTTGGAAACTTTGAAAGCTTTATAACTCTTTTATCTTTCTTCCGATTTAATTCATTATTTCAACTTTTTAAATATAAAATGCCATCCGTAAGTAACAATATTACATCATTTTAAAATACGTCAATGTAAATGTATCTAAACGCTCTAAGAAATACCTAGAAAATGATAAGAACATGTCGCTACACTTCTCCGAAACATTATTATTCTACTTATTTTAATTTCAACAAAAACATCTTTATCTTAAAAGATTCATTTGGCGCTAAGCGTTTTGAAAGAAATCTGCCTGGTATCGATTTAATAGCAGGTTACTCTTACAATCTTTCTTTCTTTCCTTAAGGGATTCCGCTCAATATTTGTCATCTTCAATGAATAAAACTCATACCATAAATATTTAAATTAACTGGATTTTTTTAAATATTTTCACACTCCACTGAAAAAAAGATCTGTTTTATTGGTTTTATTTTTTCATTTACTTCGACGATGAATTGGTTCCGTATAAACTTAAGTCTAATAATACGACCATGGAAGGAAAACGAGAATTAAGATAGATTGCACTTATTGGGAATTCTAAGAGAGGAGTAAAAACAAAACAAGGGAAATCCCAGAGCAATTTAATCGTAATTTCTTGAAAGTGAAACTTTGTACAAGTGCAAATAAAACGAACGACTACGCTTTTTAGAATTGTAATCACACATTTGTCACCGTTTTATTTTATTTCTTCTAATTTCCTAGAAGTATATATACAGTTGCCCCTCGTAAAAAATCAGTTGAGAAAAAAGTAAGTTCAGTTCTTTTTAGAGCGTGATTTTTTAGTACCTAGTCGGGTTTTTGAACTTACTTTTTATTAAAATTTATTATTATTTATTTTAATTACTTTTTATTATTTTAGGGTTATAATTTCGTGAAAAATATTTGCAGATCTGCTTTAAAGTTTTTTTTTAGGTTGTATTATATAATAGGTATTAATTATACAGCCGCGCCGTACGTAGCACATACTAATTTTTATTTATTTTTTGGTTTGGAAATTATCAAATAACTTCTTACTGACTAAAACCCACCCGTGTTCCTTCAGTTGCCTGTGTGTTGCCAGGGGCCACGGTATCCCTTTTGGACTTTCTCGCGACCCTGGCAGGCAACGGTTTTCACGGACTCCGTCAGTTGTGCTGACATCTCTTTGAGGCGCGCGTGGAACACAACGCGACGTTGACTCGGGCCTAGTCCTTATCGGATGGCGAGCTACCCATTACTCACCGTACGCAAACCCGCGCCTACGGTGACCGGGAATCGGCGGCGACTAGGGGCGTGAGGACGCGAAGTTTGCTTCTCCCTCACGCGTTCAGCATTACTGCTTCGCAGAAGAAAGTGACGGCTTCTCATGCCCTCTCGCTCCGTACCATGGCCTGGACCAAGGCCGGACGCGAGAGATCACCGCCACCGATCGCCTCCACCAAATAGGCCTCGACCACACGACAGAGGTAGGCATCCGATGATACCTGAGTGCCTCCCTGATGCAACTCCAGGGCCCCTGCCCTGGAGTTGCATCAGGGAGATATATCGAAGATTTTGGTGATGTCTAGAGACACCGCCAAGACGACCCCACCCCGGGCCACAGCATTTCCCGTCGTGAGGCGCATGATGGCGTCCACCGTAGAGCGCCCCCTGCGGAAACCAAACTGGCTCTCCGCTAAATCCAGCCCCTCCCGTACCAGCCGCCCGACAAGGCGGTCTGCAATGACTCTTTCAAAGAGCTTGCCCACCTCGTCGAGCAGCATGATGAGCCGATAAACGGACGGCGCCCCGGCTTCTTAATAAGAACCACTTTCCCCGCCTTGCAACGAACTGGGAACTGGCCCCTCTCCAAGCATGGGCTTAGGAGCCCCATTAGTCGAGGCCCGAGAGCCTCCAGAAGGACCCAGGCTTTCCCAGGTAAGCCGTCGGGGTGGTATTTTTGGCATTCAGCTTACGTACCGCCACTCTCATATCTACGTCGGTCACCTCTGGAGCATCGTCGTCGTCGTCGGCGGTGTGGTCCGCATCGGGCACCGTGGTAGGCGGAGCCATGGGAGGTATGTTCCTTTCTCGAAGGGAACATAGTGTCACCACGTCCCCCACAAGCTGGGGCCGGAGACTCTGAGTCAGCGGGGGAGCCCATTGACGGAGTTTCTCCCGCACCATTTTGTAGGGGCGTCCCCACGGGTCCCTGTTCAGAGTCCCCAGCGACTCCTCACGGGCCAGTCCCCTGGCCCGCAGGGTCTCCGCTTCGCTCCGAGGGCAGTCTTCGCTGCTCTGTACCCCTCGTACAGCTCCGCTTGAATGGCTTCCGTATCCGGCGGGCGAATACGGAGCCTGCGGTGCTTGGTGTACCGGCGTCGCGCAGCAACGCACGCATTCGCAGAGTCGTCAGCTCCTGCAACCACCAATACACTTAGGCTGGCACGAGGCATGTCCGGGATGGACCCGGGCATTACCACGTGACAAAATTTGGACATGGCCTCCCGGAACCAATCCGCTCGTAGTTAATGTCAGCAGGCCTGTCCGCTGATGACACCCAGGCCTGCACGATCAAGGCTTCCGGGAGGAGTTCCCGGTCCAGCTGCTTCAGCACCCACCGCGGACCTCTCGGGGCCTGTCGGACCGGCGCGCTTGAGGTCTGGGCGGAGACAACAAACTGGATGTACCGGTAGTCGGAATAGGTCTCCACCCCCTACATGACGCGCCAGTCAACGCCACGCGGCGACACAGCGGTACTAGCGAACGAGATGCCCCAGTATTCACACCGCATCCGCACACGTGGATGTAGCACAGTCTCACATTTGCTTGTTTTTTACAATTTAATCATGTTTATTTACTTAGATAATATGATATATATACATATTTGTAATGGGCTCGTCAAGCCCTTTCATTTGACACCCAACATGGCATAATAAAAAATGATTTTATATCGCCATATTGAATTTAATGAGACGTCACAAGTGGACAACCAGCGGACAAACAAGACGTTTCCAACGATACCTCATTTATCAAATTATGATTAGTAGTTTAGAAGTTATGAGGTAACAGATGAACATACATACTCGTACATACATATTTATTTATACATACATAAATACCGGTAAAATCATAACCCTCCTTTTTGCTTCGCCGTAGTCGAGTAAAAACAAGGCAAATAACAACGTTACAACAGCGTTGGGACAAAATGTGGGTAGGTACTTTATTAGTATAATTGATGAATTATATTTTCTAGTTGTTACGCACGTTTTCTGTCATTGTTTTTAACCCCTGACGGAAAAAGAGGGGTGTTATAAGTTTAACGTGTATATCTGTGTGTCTGTCTGCGTCATCGTAGCTCCAAACGACTGATCGATTTAAAATTTATTGTAACTTCAGTGATATTAAAAGAACATAATAACCTTGAACTGATGCTTCATCATCACTTGGAATTAGCAGAGTACCCAATTCCCTTACCAACAAAGTCAAAGTAAAATAATTTATTTCAATTAGGCACAAAAAAGGCACTTTTGAACGTCAACAATTACTTTGCCCCTTCCAAAAGGTAGTTTTCGTATGGAGAAGAATGGGCAAGAAACTCCACCGTTACTCTTTTAAAATGTTTTCACAATATCTTGTATACATCAATTATATAATTATATGTGAAGACGATGCACCTAGAATAAAATTACTATACCACGTTAGGTAAAAATTATGAAAAATTAAGGAATGACAGATAAATTAATCATGTGATAGATGCATGGTGCTCACATATTTACAAACATTATAAAATTATACGATATTCCTAACATTTTTACAAGTAATAGGTACTAATAACTCAGTGTGTGAGTTCAAGTAATCACAGAATGTAAAATCAATATTTAAAAAAATATATAATGTCGGCTTATTGCAAGAAGTCATTATGTGACATATTCACTATTCTGAGATAAACGGTATTTTATTTTGATTTAGTTAGTGGTTATGTTGATTTGCCCATATTATCCTAAATATAATTACGGTGATGAAAAATTTCATGTTTTTGATTAGCCTAATATGTATATTAATAAAAATAAGTGAGGGTCGCTAATCCTACAAAGTTATTTATTTTTTTTAAACACAAAATAAAAGTTAATGACTTCTGGCTACTGTAAGTCTATTCGGTATGAGAATTAATTATTTCTTAAATTGTAATAAAACAACGAAAATCTAATCAAATGTTTATTTTATAAAAGGGATAACCAGTATTATATTGAACAAAACAGTGCTAGCCATATAACAATCAAATTAAATTCTTCCAAACAAACAAAATAACAATTTTTTATCACAAACAACTTCCCATGTAAGTCAGTCTTCGAATAAACAGGTAATTAACAAAGCTAATTCAAATGAATAAGCAATTGGAAGTTTAATAATCAAAACGTAATAAATTCTAAAAAATAAACAAAAACAATTCTGCCTTAACAGTTGTCGTAAGCACTTACTCGTACTAAAGAAAATTGTAACAATTCGACCCTAATTTTAGATCCAAAATTACCTGCATTCAATAACCTATCACAAAAAGGCTTATGTTCACATGTGGAATCCAAATTAAGTGAAGGTGACATTAGGGGAGCGGCCAGGATACTGTTCAGCAGCGATGTGGTGGCGCCTTACTCTCCAGAAACGCTAACAGCTCTAGAGAGTAAACACCCAGCGCCTGCGGATAGTCTCACCTTTCCCGATCCCCCCGACCCTCCCGTCCTAAATTCAACCTTGCTAAACGTTTCGGCGCCCCAGTTAATTGCAGCCGTGAGCTCCTTCAGGAGCGGTTCCGCCGACGGCCTCGATGGCCTGACTCCACAACATCTAAAGGATCTATTGAGCTCAGGCGCCGGGGACGCTGGTGAGTCGCTTCTGAAGGAGCTTGCGGCCCTGATTAAACTTATGCTCACCGGCAGTGTGAACGAGGCCGTCGTCGATGTCTTATACGGGGCCAACCTATGTGCCCTGCGCAAGAAGGACGGCGGCATTCATCCCATCGCCGTTGGGTGCACCTACAGGCGTACGGCAGCCAAAATATGCTGTAAGCTGTATAGCGAATCACTTACAGCTAAGTTTCAGCCCCTGCAAGTAGGTTTCGGCTCGAGAGGGGGCTGTGAGGCTGCCGTGCATGCCCTTTCCACCTTTTTGAACTCCAACAAATGTGAGGTTATCCTCAAGGTTAAGAATGCCTTTAACTCTGTCAACAGGGACACCTTGTTGGCTGAAGTCAAAAAAGAACTACCCGAAATTTATGGTTTTATGTGGCAGTGTTACAGGTACCCCTCTAAATTACTTTACAAGGACAATGTTTTGGAATCTGCAGTAGGATGCCAACAAGGTGACCCTCTCGGGCCAGTCATTTTCAGCTTGGCTATCCATCCAATTATCCAGAATCTAAATTCAAAATTTAACGTGTGGTATTTAGATGATGGAACGCTAGGAGGTGATGTAGACACCGTTTTGAAAGACCTACAACTCATCAGAGAACAATTTAGATCCATTGGCTTGGACCTTAACCCATCAAAATGCGAAATTTTCCTTTCTGACATTACCGACAGACAATTGACTCTTGAGAAATTTAATGCAATAGCCCCACAAATCAAAATTTTAGAAAAAAGTTCACTTCAGCTCCTAGGTTCCCCAATTTTAGAAGACAGCTTTTCTTCTTTCATTGACGAAAAAATCAAAAACTTTAACGACATTTCGGACAGACTCTCCAAAATTAATTTACATTCGGCATTCACCCTGATTAGATACTGTTGTTTTGGTCCAAATTTTATATATTTTCTACGCTCTTCCCCTTTATGGAAGCAGTCACACCTCTTGGACAAAATTGACCAAATTATTCGCAGCACATTAACATCCATTTTAAATGTGGCCTTGGACGACCGAGCGTGGCTGCAAGCCACACTACCCATCCGTTTTGGTGGCCTCGGCGTTCGCAAAATTACCAGTATTAGCTTACCCGCGTTCCTGTCCTCTGTCCGCAGCACTGAAAAGTTGATCGGGAAAATTTTAGCCCCCTGCCTGGTTTACTCTGAAGTGCCTTGCTTGACCGACGCAGAGAACGCCTGGAAAACGGCTTGCCCGAATACAGATCGGCCCATGAACCCATCTTCCCAAAGGCAGTGGGATGAGCCGCTCTGCAGGTTGGTACGGAATAATCTTATTAATACGTCCACCAATACTGCTGAGCGTGCCCGCCTGTTGGCTGTGGGTGAGTGGGAGTCGGGCCTCTGGCTTCAGGCGCTACCGTCACCCAACATAGGTACTATGCTGGGTGATACCACCTTCCGGCTCGCTACCTGTCTGCGTCTGGGCGCTCCTTGTGTGGCTCCGCATCGCTGCCAATGCGGTGAAGGTGTCGACTGTCTCGGACACCATGGCCTATCCTGCAGTAAGAGTGCAGGCCGGTTAGCACGGCACGCCAGCATAAATGACATCATCCGTCGTGCTCTTGTCACCGCCGGAGTGCCAGCTGTTTTAGAACCCAATGGCTTGGCACGCGACGATGGGAAGAGACCAGACGGAATGACCATAATGCCTTGGAAGGTAGGTAGGCCTTTGGTGTGGGATGCAACGTGTGTCGACACCCTTGCGCCATCCCATCTTCCTAGCACGGCGGGCTGTGCTGGGGCTGCTGCTGCAGGTGCGGAAAACCTCAAACGGCGCAAATACTCCAATCTAATTGGGACTTACATGTTTGAGCCGTTTGGGGTTGAAACACTAGGGCCATGGGGTCCGAGTGCCCACTTAGTTTTTCAAGACATCGCCAAGCGGCTGGTCGACTCTTCACGTGACCAGAGGGCTGGCCTATTCTTTGGCCAAAGAATCAGCATTGCCATTCAACGTGGCAATGCTGCCAGCCTTTTGGGCACTTTTCCTGTTGACAGTGATGCGGACGAATTTTTTGATGCCCTATAATAATGCCCCTCCCTCTTTTTTATATACTTGTACATATTATTATTATTTTAAGTCTGTTTTTAAATCATGTAAATACGTTTGTGTAAATAAAGTTACCTATGTAATTACTAAAAACAATAAATGATTTTAGGGAAATCTTAAATATCATGATTTATATAAAATTAATTTCGATAAAATTCATTAAGATTACTTATTGTGCACTAGTGATTAATTATTCATAACAGAAAGTAGTTAAATGCAAATAATGAACTTTATCGAACCTAATTCTAAGCTATTTATGCTACACTTGTTTCGATAAAGTTAATTACATGGTAAAAATGAGTTCTGTATAATGTGTATGTTGTTATTTTAATAATTATCTATTTAATAAAAATAACTTGTGCAGCTTAGTGATTTTTTGTAAATACCTGATTTCCAAAGTTGCAGTTATGGATTTAATGGCAAGGCCGTAACGCCTAAAATTGAGTAGATAGAAGTTAGTGAGTTTTTGCCTTTTGTAGAATGTGTCAAAAGAAGTCCACTATAGATAAAAACGTATTTAGTGGTTTTTTGCAGTTAATGAGTTCTTGCAATAACCCGACAATATATAACACGGCGGGGTATCTATCCTGTGCCGTGTCTAACCAGTCTCCGGTTTAATTCTTCGTTGATAGTAGAATAGGTAGGTAGTTGGTTTTCAATCACACACAACTCTTAACTCAAACTCAAAGCATTTATTTCAATTATAACATTTACAGTCACTTTTGAGTTATCACTTATCAAGGAGTCATTCAGTTTGAGTTATTTTTTGAAGCTAGTCGCCCATTCCAAATGAAGTAGGTTCCTGATGGAGAAGAACGGGCAAGAAACTCCATGGACACTCTTTTAAATCAAAACATTATGGTACAGAGGTTATTTGTTCAACAATTACAATCACAGTTCTTTCTAACACAACTTTTCTTTTCATGTTTATTTCCAACACCCGCCATTCGGTGCGCCTCGCTTTTGTCCAAGTTCGGCGACATACCCCGAATTTCAATACAATATCTTATTACTAAGTTTGTTCAATAAAACTTACAAACAATGCTAAATGCTTATCAGTTAATTCTTTTATAATTAAACAATGCTAATATTCACAAATACAAAGGTTATTCAGATTAAAGTTGAATTAGACGCTTCATTACTTTCTACAACTTTTCTATTGCTCCTTTGACAACACTTCCTGTGGTTCAAGGAATTTAATCAAACAACAGGTATTCACTAGTAAATTGCATTGTAAAATAATCTTATTACTTTATAGTTGGTTTTCTATTATTGAAACTTATTTAGTTCTTGTATTAAATTATTACATTCGGTTATTGATCATAATATTCGGAAACCGCGCCATCTTAGGTAACGCTTTGTCATAAACAAATTTACTATGTCAAATGACCACTTGTTAATATGACTAAAAACCCATAAATCATTAAATAAATGTTCCCTTCTAATTTTAACTTTAGTTTTTTGCCCCAACATCGAAGTTGGTAAGTTTCACTTCCAGTTGTATATTGACTGAGTTCACAAAGTTGGTAATAGATGGCGTTTCATCGCAAAGGAATCAATAACGTTCACAGATGCATGCGAATGACTGTAACAGTATTCCACAGTGACCCATAGAGGGCAGGATCAAAGACCTTATGGGGAATAACAATTATAATAAGTAGTTACGCATAAGATTATGTTATAATCTTTACAGGTAGACGCTTTCGCGGCGACACGGCCATTCTGAAAAGCAGTGCGCGCTCTGCACCTGCCGATGCCCTCATCCTACCTAGTTGCGTGGGTGTAGGTTGTTATCTGAAACAATGGGGATACATTTTGTCGGCAGATTATTGTTGCTTTTATTGTCCTACAATATTCAATGAATTGTAGGATTTGGTGACAGACAGTTTAGTTACCATTTAAAGCTTGTTTTAGATCTGACATCTATTCAGTTTTCCTTAAATTGAAATATTGATTGCATTTATGAAACAAAGTCTAGCTTTGGGTATTTTACTCGCAATTTGTTTTATTGATATTGCGTGATCAGCTGTTGTATGTGATGTAGTTGAATAGTTTAATTTTCACATGCATGCAGAAATTGTAGAATTTGTTAATAGTTAGTTCTAGGTAACATTAAAATCGTATAATAGATCTGCTGTCTACCAAATTTGTCTTAAATTGAAATATCGAATGCATTTAGTATGGAATACCTTAATAAGTACAGCTACACAGGGTACTCGCTTGCAAGTAAGATTAAGATCAACTTTTTCCTATAAACTGAGCAGATTACAATATAAAGATGTGCCATGCAATGGAGATAAAAATAACTAGCGCTTCATGCCATTGAAGGCATACAATTTGTATTTCAGTTTATTGTATGATCAACTGTTAGCTAATTAGTTTCATTTTCACAGGATGTTGTTGCTTGTATTATCCTACAATTTCCATTGAATTGTAGGAGTTGTTAGTAAACAGTTTTAGTTAGTAACAGCTTGTTGTAGATTTGCTGTCTACTTAATTTATTTTTAATTGAAATTATGAATGCATTGTTTTTGCACCTTACATAAACACACTTGTTAAGAATAGTGTGTAGTAGTGTTGTACGATCAGCTGTTAGCTGAATAGGTTTATTCACATAAGAAAGTAATGCTCTGTGTTAGACACAAAGTCTTGGATTTGAGCACACTTGTTAAGAATAGTGTGTAGTACTGCTGTATGATCAGCTGTTAGTTGAATGGTTTCATTCACATAGGAAGGTAATGCTCCGTGATTGACACAAAGTCTTTGATTTTATCACACTTGTTAAGAATAGTGTGTAGTAGTGTTTTATGATCAGCTGTTAGCTGAAGTTTCATTTTAGTCATCAAAAGGTAATGCTCTGTGGTAGACACAAAGTCTTGGATTTGACAGGATTAAAGGATAGGATCAGGAACACCGCTCTGTGGTAGACACAAAGTCTTTGATTTGATAGGATAAAAGGTTTAGGAGTTTAGGACCATTGCTCCGTGTCAGGCACGAAGTCTTGTTTTTTTTTTTTTTTTTTTTTTTTGTTTTTTCGAAATATTGAATGCATTGATATTGCACTTTACATAAGCACACTTGTGAAGAATAGTGTGTAGTACTGTTGTATGATCAGCTGTAAGCTGAATAGTTTCATTCACATAGTAATGCTCTGTGATTGACACAAAGTCTTTGATTTGATAGGATTAAAATATTAAGGAGTTTAGGACCATTGCTCCATGACAGCCATGAAGTCTTGTATTAAACAGGATATAAGGAACCAAGCTCTGGGCGGTATTGTCCGCCGTGGACCCAGCGGGATAACATGAGAGTATTACCTATTAGTTACCTCTAGGGCTTACTAATAGTTTTGGTGTGAGTATTACTTATTGAGTTCTTTATCAGTTAACCCGTAAGTAAGTTAAAATACTAATAGTACTTTGCAATAGACTAGAATTAGTTGTTACAGGTAAGATTGCAAAAATATAAAGATGGTAAAAATAAATCAAGAAGTACTTTGGTGCATGATATGCATCACATGTGAGAATCATGTGGGCAGGTACTTGTTGACTTGGCTATTGTATTGGGCCTTTGAGCAAGGTGAGTAGAAAGTAGTTTGAAAACTCCTCACCTTTTATTTGAGCTATGATGTGTGAAGAGCTGGAACAGTCATCTCTGATTGGCTGTCCTTAAGTTGGCTTTCATTTGGTGGGATGTAGGTTGGTTTTTCCTGGGCTGGCGACACGGTCACTTGTTCAACAGGCTACAGTGGTTGAGTCGCCTTTTAAGGCGACCTTGATAACAATTGGTTTGAATTTTGTTATGATAATTTTGATAGTAGTTCTGCAGGTTATCATTTTCTTTTTGATATGCAATCACCTGGAACCTGGAATGTGAGACGTTATGCAGATAAATAATAATGCAGGAAAAGGTGTTCCTACTAATATTTAGATTAGAAGGAACAAGCAGTAATAAATAATTAAATTAATCTATTGTTATGTAATGGCTATTACAGTTTGATGAAGTTAAACAGAAGAGGTGTACTATGAGCAACAATGCATTGGTTATTTTTTTATTTGAATGCATAAAAACATGTTGAAAATTATGTTTTCTGTCAATTTATCAAATTGTGTTTTCATTGAAAACTTCTTGTTTGATGGTATCTCATACTTATCTCGTTGACTTATTTTACAAACCTATTGCATACTTAAATGTTTCTGTATGAATTTTGCAACATGTTGTCCACTATATGTTTCAACGTTTACATACTTATTTGGGAAACTCTAATCGCCAATCAAAGTTCCCCATAGCTATGAATTTCATAACATTACTTTTACTCGCCAAATAACTCTCATTGGGATCTAAGGATTTTATTTGTTTGTAACTAATTTAATTTTTATTTCTTTATATCACGCACTCTTATTTATCCAACTCACTTTACACATTGGCAGAATAGTAGACATCTGCTTTGCTTGCCATTTATTAAAAATAGAATAGAATAGAACTTTTGTTTGGAACTAATAACTTTCAACTAATTAACGCTTTACCCGGAGATGATAAACAAGGTCCTAAACCTTGCTTTAAACACAAGCTATAGAGAAATTGCAGGACATAAACAAAGAGCAGTGCGAATTTCAAACATAACAAGTCTATTTCATTATTATTGTGTGTATGTAGCTAACAACAAATCTTGAAAATAGTCAAAAAGTACTTAGTTCCTAAATGTAGTGCGAACACTAATTCAACAAAACAAGTTTGAGATCCATTTCTTAAGAAAAGTTTAGTATAAACTTTTATTATTAATAACATTGACCTTGTAATGAGCTTATTTTGTAGTGTAATTTATCTTGTGTTGTTATTGTACTTCCACAAGTTTTCAAGCAAAAGTGACATTAACCTTGCCAGTGTGTAATGAACATAGTTCAAAAAGTGTTAGTGATTCAATAACAATATGCTAAAATAATAAAACAAAATACTTCCCGGGTGGATGTTGAAATCCATTGACGGAGTGATCATTATATTTGCTTTTCTGGTTTATTCTGCTGCTTCGGTCATTCTGTGCTGTACATGTTGTTCTGCTTGAGTGCACCATGAAGCTCATATAAGTCCACTGCCACAGCCAGAAGTTGCCATCATCATTAAATTTGTGATCAATCTTCATGTTGTCATCAAGGTCGTAGTAAGGAAGAAATATTTCAGTAGTCTTGGCTGTGCTGGGCAACCAGTCGCTCACTCTTAGAACACACCATGTTCATGGTTTCAGAGAAAAAATCTTTTGGCACGCACTCGGTCACTGCACTGCAAGCAGGTTTCGTAGTTGTCCGTAATTCTTTGGATGTCCGACATAACCATGAGCGGAAAAGGGATCGCACAGTGCGATCCCACTTCTGATAACACGGCGGGGTATCTATCCTGTGCCGTGTCTAACCAGTCTCCGGTTTAATTCTTCGTTGATAGTAGAATAGGTAGGTAGTTGGTTTTCAATCACACACAACTCTTAACTCAAACTCAAAGCATTTATTTCAATTATAACATTTACAGTCACTTTTGAGTTATCACTTATCAAGGAGTCATTCAGTTTGAGTTATTTTTTGAAGCTAGTCGCCCATTCCAAATGAAGTAGGTTCCTGATGGAGAAGAACGGGCAAGAAACTCCATGGACACTCTTTTAAATCAAAACATTATGGTACAGAGGTTATTTGTTCAACAATTACAATCACAGTTCTTTCTAACACAACTTTTCTTTTCATGTTTATTTCCAACACCCGCCATTCGGTGCGCCTTGCTTTTGTCCAAGTTCGGCGACATACCCCGAATTTCAATACAATATCTTATTACTAAGTTTGTTCAATAAAACTTACAAACAATGCTAAATTAGCTTATCAGTTAATTCTTTTATAATTAAACAATGCTAATATTCACAAATACAAAGGTTATTCAGATTAAAGTTGAATTAGACGCTTCATTACTTTCTACAACTTTTCTATTGCTCCTTTGACAACACTTCCTGTGGTTCAAGGAATTTAATCAAACAACAGGTATTCACTAGTAAATTGCATTGTAAAATAATCTTATTACTTTATAGTTGGTTTTCTATTATTGAAACTTATTTAGTTCTTGTATTAAATTATTACATTCGGTTATTGATCATAATATTCGGAAACCGCGCCATCTTAGGTAACGCTTTGTCATAAACAAATTTACTATGTCAAATGACCACTTGTTAATATGACTAAAAACCCATAAATCATTAAATAAATGTTCCCTTCTAATTTTAACTTTAGTTTTTTGCCCCAACATCGAAGTTGGTAAGTTTCACTTCCAGTTGTATATTGACTGAGTTCACAAAGTTGGTAATAGATGGCGTTTCATCGCAAAGGAATCAATAACGTTCACAGATGCATGCGAATGACTGTAACAGTATTCCACAGTGACCCATAGAGGGCAGGATCAAAGACCTTATGGGGAATAACAATTATAATAAGTAGTTACGCATAAGATTATGTTATAATCTTTACAGGTAGACGCTTTCGCGGCGACATATACACTTGGGAGCAAATAAATCGAGCCACTTCCTTTTTCACGCATTATGGTAATTATTTTTGGTATTAAGGAACGCATCGATTCGAAACATATATCGCCTAAAAGGGTATTTAATAACCTTTACAATGAGGGTAGTTAGTTGTCAAAATTTCATTTTTATTAAAGTTTAAAGGGTAGAATAAAATTATCGCATTTAATTTGCTTATGACATTTTTATTGTACTCTGTTAAGAAAAGATTAAATTTGAGGTTTTTGTTAATCATACCCATATTACTTGTTATTGTTGTCTTTATCTGTGTCTGTGTAATCAAAATAACCTGATAAAATGGATACTACACCGACGGAAGCTGCCCAAGTTGTAGCTTTACTTGAGGTTGGACACGGACAACGTGAAGTGGCACGCAGACTTCATTTGAGTCGTTCAAAGGTACAGCGGGTATACCGCAGGTATCTGGAGACTGGTGCTTTTGTTCGGCGACCTGGAACTGGCCGACCACGGGCAACAACAGAACGTGACGACCGCTTTATTGCAACCAATTCGTTGCGCGACCGTGGACTTAATGCTGTTCAGCTACAGCAAGCGTTACGTGACGTTCGAGGAGTCGCAATCAGTAGGTGGACAGTGAGACGAAGACTAAAAGAACGAAATTTAACATCACACAAACCAGCAACTGGCCCAAAATTGACTGTAGCTCATCGCCGATCTCGCTTGGAGTTTGCTCGAGAACACATTAATTGGACGTTAGAAGACTGGAGGTCAGTTTTGTTTTCTGACGAGTCAAGAATCTGTCTTTTTAGCAATGACGGGAGAAACCGAGTGTATAGACGTCCTGGTGAAAGATTTGCCCAATGTTGCATTCGAGAAACGGTGAGTTTTGGTGGTGGTTCTTGTATGGTGTGGGGAGGAATTTCTCTAGACGGAAAAACGGAACTTGTCTTCGTCGACCCCGCCAACGATGGCAGTGGTAGACGTGGATTAACAGCTGACCGATACATAACTGACATTCTTGAAAACCACGTAATGCCGTATGCTGGTTTTGTCGGAGAAAATTTCTTGTTTATGCATGACAATGCGAGACCTCATACCGCGCAGATCGTTACGGAATACTTGTCTGCGATCGGGATTCAACAAATGGTATGGCCAGCACGAAGTCCCGATTTGAACCCGATCGAACACCTATGGGACGAGCTAAAACGGAGAGTCCGAGCCAGGGTTCCCGCTGTTTCATCCATTCCCGAGCTTAAAGTCGCTGTGCTTGAAGAGTGGGAGAACATACCACAATATGTCATCGTAACGCTGATCAGATCGATGACTAATAGGCTACAAGAATGTATCAGGGCCCGGGGGGGTAATACCAGTTATTAAGAATATTTTTTTTGCAATAATTTTGTTTTTTATTGTTTTTATGGACTGTTTTAGCCCTACTAAATTTTCTATCAAAATTACCATTTTTCTTGCAGAGCCAATAATTTATCATTCAATAAGGTTATTATTCAATAATTTACCCTCATTGTAAAGGTTATTAACTAAACTTTTAGGCGATATATAGTTCGAATTGATACGTTCCATATTACCAAAAATATTTACCATTTTACGTGAAAAAAGGTAGTGGCTCGATTTATTTGCTCCCAAGTGTATATTATACAATTAAATTAGCAACCAGTTAGATTTTGTCTAGATTCTAAATTGTCCTATGGAGCAGGACCAACATGTTTCCAAGCATTTTTATCTTGGATATAATCCTCTAATTTGTAATATGCTTGTTTGCAAAGTGTATTTTTTATATGAGTTTTAAATTTTCTTTCATTTAATTCTAATATATCACAAGGTATTCTGTTGTAACATTTAACACAGTACTCCATATAAGATGTATGTACTTTAGATAGTCTGAAAAATGGTTGATTTATTTTATCTTTATTTCTAGTATTAAAATTATGTATATCACTTATTTTGTTAAAAAGATGTAGATTTTTTCTCTTTTTTTGAATTGGCAAGGTACCGTCATAATATTAATCTTTTTAAATAGTTCCCTGAGAGATTCGCGACGACGTAGATTATAAATGGCTCTGACAGCTCTATTTTGTAAAATAAAGATAGATTCAATGTCAGCAGCCCGACCCCACAGTAAAATGCCATACTTCATAATACTGTGGAAGTAACTAAAATAGACCAAACGCGCGGTTTCTACAACTGTCTTATCTTTCTAACAGCATAAGCGGCTGAACTTAGCCGCCCCGCGAGAGATGTTATATGGGGTCCCCATTGGACCGTTAGTGGGCGATCCTGCACTCGGAGCATCTCTCTTAAAAAGATCCCGGACAAGAGAAGTTCTCGAAAGCCAAATCCCAGGCTTAGGGTAACCTTTATACCTCTTCCTATGCTACCCACCAACAAACCGAGCCATCCCTCCCTATTCATACATATCCCGTCGATCCTAAACCCCTAGGCCAAATCCCAAGCCTAGGGTGACCCCCAAGAACCCACACCCTCCATCCAACAAACGCCGTCCCTCCTTCCCCTTTATCCCGTCGGTCCCAGAGGAAGGGTAACCTCGATTCCAAAAAAGCCCACCACCCGTAACCATGAACGAGCAGAATGACAAAACCACTACCCAGGTGGGTCCCGGCCAAGCCGGGGAATCCCACACCGCTTCGGCGGTCAGCCCCCATCGTATTCTGGGGGGGGCATCAAACTGCTTAATGGAGAAATTGTTGCCGCGCTTCTTAGCGCGGCCGGCTGCTGACTTAGCGCCCACTACACAGGCTGCGATAAACGCGCCCACACACCCAACCTCGGCTGCGACCAACGCGCCAATACCCACGACACGGGTTGTGCCTCCCACGGGCCTCTGGCAACAGAGCACCGTGCGGAATAGCAAAACGAACCCGGACAAAGACCCAGACCAACACAGACAAACAGAGACGGGGGAAGATGATGGATCTGGCAACCCCAACACTCTTCCGGCTGCCTGTGGTGAAGTACGCCTGCTGACTAAGCGCGAAAAAATCCAGGCCCGGAAGAAGAGAATCGGCGAACGAAAGCGCAAAATCCGCGAAGGCATTAGCCAGCGCGAAGCGCGATCGGACGTCGAAGGGGAGGTGCGCGTCCGGCCCCAAGTCCGCGAAGGGGAAACCCAGCGCGAAAAGGGGCCGGATGCACGCGACCAGCCGCGAGAGCGCGAAGGGGAAACTCAGCGCGCAAAGCGGCCGGACGCGGAACCACGCCTGCAGGGGCGTGCTTGCGAAGGGGCAACCCAGCGCGAAAAGCCTCTGCAGGCGACCGAGTCCGCCGGGACCGACAGCCGACCCCAAGACAAAGACGGATCCCACGACCGACCAAAACACAACAGGGGCAAGCGGGGTGGTGCCTCACACCAGACGTCGCCGGCAAAAAAGAACCAGCCTGGCACCTCTAAGCCGAAACCTGGACCGAGCGGTACAGGACCGGCGAAGAGGGGACGCCCTGATGACACGGCCTCACCGAGCGCGATCCAGGGGGACGCCAAACGGGTGAGAATCCACTCTGCTCAAAGGGAGCAGAGGACCTACGCGCGAGCCACGAAGGACATCCCTGCGCGGCTGGCCGTAGCAATCTGCCTTCCACCCCCCTCCAGAGACCTGACAAAGGACGAGGCCGAACTCATTAAGACCGGACTGGAAAACCTGGTCATGGACATGGACCCGACGGCGCCACTCCCTGCTTTCCGCGGATACCCAAGGGTAGCGGAAGGTACCGTGCAGATGTGGTGCGAGGATGACTGTGCCCTGACCTGGTTGACCCAGAACGTGCCCAAAATACGACTCCCAGCTACAGACCTGACACTCACGGTACTGAAACAGACTGACGTGCCCACCCGTGTCCGAGTCTCGCTATTTGTCCCTCGCTACAGAGGTGACGTAGCCAGACTCCAAGGTATTCTGATCCGTCAGAATACCTGGTACGACATCGCCAGGTGGTCACTGTACAGGGCGACTACCGTCGGTGGCGACAACTACGGGACTTATTTGACCCTGGGTGTGCCACCGGAGGAAGCCGTAAAGGTCCGGGCCAGGGAGCGACGTATATCATACCTGCTCGGGTCGATATACGTACGCTTCTGGCCCACGGCCGAACCCTCTGACGTCCAGACCGACAGCGACCTTAAGACCGCACAACCGACGCTGACACAGACGGATGACCCAGAGATCGACCAGCTGGAGGAGGTCATGGCCCGAGCGGTCATGGCCGATGACGCCGACACCAATCCGCCCGAATCACCTGGCTGGAGCGAGCGTCTACTCGCCTCGTCGCCGGGGGTAGAACTCGATAGATACAGAGAGGAGGTAGGGGAGAGGCTGTCCGATGGATCCACCTCCAACTAACTCCTCTCCATCGCCGTCAACACCCATCAACATCATCCAGACCAACCTCCAGCACAGCCAGACTGCCACGGCTAACCTACGCAGGGCACTGGAGGTCAAGCCCCGAACCATCGCACTGATCCAAGAGCCGTGGATCAGGAACAATAGAATATGTGGCCTCGGTAACATCGGAGGTAAGCTAATTCTCAACACACACAGCTCAGATAAGCCAAGAACCTGCATCTACATACCCAAAGACATTCCTATCGCACCACTCACCCAATTCTGTTCCAGAGATCTGACAGCTGTCAGGCTCCAGACCGAAGGTAGCGTTCCAGATGTTGTACTGTCCTCGGTATACATGCCAGGCGAGGACTTAGACTGCCCGCCTAAAGAGATGGCCGACCTAGTGCAACACTGTGAACGTGCCGAACTAGACCTGATCATCGGCACCGACTCGAACGCCCACCACCCACTCTGGGGCAGCGACGCACCGAACTCCAGAGGAGAGGTACTATCCACCTATTTATTCTCTACTAACCTTAATATTATAAACCGCGGCTCAGAACCCACTTGGGTCACAGTCCGTGGACAAACGATTATAGACCTAACACTTGCTACGGAAAACGCGACAAACCTTATTACAAACTGGCACGTATCGGACGAACCTTCCTGTTCTGATCACAGAAGGATCCGCTTCTCACTAACTACCAACACTAGAAAACCCGATCCGAGGCGAAACCCAAGGCGCACCAATGTTCCCGGGTACAAACGCCTCCTGGCCTCCCTATTGGCTAAACACCTAATGCAATTTACCATAAGAGACCGAACACAATTAGAATACACCGTAACAAAACTATCTGAATATATAACCGAAGCATACCACGCATGCTGTAAACTAAGAGCGCCACAGACCAAGAAGGAGAGAAACCCCTGGTGGAACGCTGAACTTAGTAAACTCAGAGATGCGCTACGTAAGCAATTTAACAGAGCCAAAAATACTAGACTCCCGGACGACTGGGAGTTATACAAAGAAACCCAATATATATACAAAAAGCAGATTAGAACCGCCAGAAGGACAGCATGGCGTAAGTTCTGCGAATCCATCGAGACAAACAATGAAGCCGCAAGGGTAAGGAAGATCCTGTCAACCGATCAGGACCGAACCCTCGGCGCGCTTAAAAAACCCGACGACTCATACACACTGACTGACCGTGAAACCAGTAAGGTCCTTCTCGAAACCCACTTCCCAGACTGTGCAGTCCTGGAGGACAGGACGTGGGAGGCTGAGCCAGAATGGACCCCAACGGATCAAGACTGGTCACGAGCCCGCAACATTATAACAGACGACCGAGTAAAGTGGGCTATTAATACCTTTCAGCCATACAAGTCGGCAGGTCTGGATGGCATCTTTCCAGCCCTGTTGCAGTGGGGGGCGGACTATCTCACACCATGGCTGGTGGAGATATTTCGAGCCTACATAGCACTCAGGCTCGTACCTGTCGCATGGCGCGAGGTGAAGGTCATTTTTATACCCAAACCTGGCAAAACCGACTACACGCAACCCAAGGCTTATAGGCCCATAAGCCTCACATCCTTCCTACTGAAAACCCTTGAGAGACTCTGTGACAGTCATATCCGAGACGGACCTCTCCGGGTAAAACCACCACACAAACAACAGCATGCGTACTCCACAGGCAAATCAACGGAATCAGCGCTCCACAGCGTGGTTTCCAAAATTGAATGTGCAGTGGATCACAAGTGCTCGGCACTGGCTGCCTTCATTGACATCGAGGGCGCCTTTGACAAAACCACGTTCAACAGCATAAACACGGCCCTCGACAGACACGGCATAGACTCGACACTGAGTGGCTGGATCACCAACATGCTCAAACTAAGGGCTGTACAAGTCACAGTAAATGACACTACGAGAGCCATCGTTGCGAAGGGATGCCCGCAAGGGGGAGTCCTCTCGCCTCTCCTATGGAACCTGGTAGTAGACAGCCTCATCAAAACACTCAACGACAATGGTTATTTCACCGTAGGCTACGCTGACGACATAACCATAATAATTAACGGCACCCACGAAAACACTCTATGCAACCTCATGCGTCATGCCCTGAAAATAGTAGAGGAATGGTGCAACAACCACCAACTCTCAGTAAACCCTACAAAAACCGAACTGGTTCTCTTTACGAAGAAGAGGAAACTGACAACACTACAACTGCCACGATTCTTCGGAACAACCCTAAGCCTCTCAGCTGAAACCAAATACCTGGGCATCTATCTGGACAAACAACTTAACTGGGCAAAACACACGAACTATATCACCACAAAAGCCAGCATATTTATCCCTGTGGCAGTGCAAACGACTGCTTGGTCGGAATTGGGGAATCAGCCCCAAGGTCACCCACTGGCTATACACCACAGTCATCCGACCGATTATCACATACGGCTCACTGGTCTGGTGGCCCAGGACAGACCGGTGCACAGCCCAAAAAGATCTCGAAAAACTACAGCGGTTTGCTTGCGTCGCAATCACTGGTAGTATGAGAACTGCACCCACCGCCGCCCTACAGGCAATGCTGGGACTGCCACCTCTGCACCTCATCGTGCGGGAGGAGGCGGCCCTGGCCACCTTTAGGCTCCATTTAACAGGAACCCTATGCAACGACTCCAGAGTTAAGCACATACGCATTAAGGAGGATGCGATCAAACGTGAGCCAATGATGGCATCACCCTGCGACAAAGCCCCGAAAACACACCACTTTCAAAGGCACTACAATATAACACTTACAGAAGAACAGTGTGACTACTCAGGCCCAAAAGAGATGAGAGTTTACACCGACGGATCAAAGACCGACTCAGGTACCGGAGTCGGAGTTTTCTCACATGACCTCAACATAAATATATCCAGACCGCTGGGAATGTTCAACACCGTCTATCAGGCAGAGTGTGTGGGCATCATACAAGCGGTCCACGCCCTAGAAGCCAGGAGGGTTACGGACAGCCACATACGCATACTCTCCGACAGCGCCTCAGTTCTCCAATCCTTACGGAAGAAATATACTACCTCGAAGCTAATACTAGAATGTCAAACTCAAACTCAAACTCAAAGCATTTATTTCAATTAAACCATTTACAGGCACTTTTGAATTGTCAAGAAGTCGGTCAGTCAGAAATATGAAGCTAGTTGCCCATTCCAAAGCGTAGTAGGTACCTATGGAGAAGAACGGGCAAGAAACTCCACGGACACTCTTTTAAATAAAAAAATTGTTACAAAATATTGGTTACACCATTAATGTTGAAATTATACATTTGTGAGGACAATGTAGAAAGACGTGCACGTTAAAAGCATCCGTAATAAAAATATAAAAACAAAGAACAATTCAAAAATTAAAATATTAAAATAAGCCATGGCAGCTAAGAGATGACCAGTCTCTACTGACGGCGCCCGTTCACGAACATGACGCATGGATTAGCACCATTCAGCTCAACCATTTTGAAGGGAGCTAAATGTCACGATGCACTAGAACAAATAACGGTATCTAGCCGCAACACGGTGACACTGCAATGGATAAAAGGACACAGCGGATCGCTAGGTAACGACGCGGCTGACGAACTTGCTAGACGTGGATCCAGCACGGCAGCCTGCGGACCCGAGCCTATCGTACCCATACCCTTCAACCAAATACGCAGGTGGCTGCAGAAGTTCACCCACACACAAGCGGAACGTTGGTGGACCTCGACACCAGGTTGCAGACAGTCAAAGGAGGCTATGCCATCTTTGGACAGCAGGCTGACCAGGCGTTTGCTACGCCTGGACAAGAACGGCCTGCGCCTGGTGACGGGGACCATCACGGGACACTGTTCGCTAAACAAGCACTTCCACACAATAGGCATAACGGACAGTCCTCTGTGCAGGGCGTGCATGGAGGCTGAGGAGACCGTTGCGCACGTACTCTTCGAATGTACGGGCGTCACCCAGATTAGAACAGAAACCCTCGGGTCACCCAGATCATACACAGACGTTCTAAACAGACCAGGAGACCTAATCAGCTTCTGGAGGGAGGTGGGCTGGTTGGAATAACCACCAAACGGCCGCTATGGCCCACGCACAATGGTCCACCTGACGGACTAAGTGCGGAAACCAAACCCCCTAACATAGAACATAGAACATAGATGGGGTCCCCATTGTAACTTCTCGTCTAGCGTGATTCCTAGGAAAACTGTTTGATTAATAAATTCCAGTTTTTCTCCATTCAATATGATGTCACATTCGCTACTTCTAACATTTGGTCATTTAAATCTAATGCATTTGGTTTTTTTTTTATTTAGTACCAAATTATTTACCGTAAACCAATCTTGGACCTGAACAATAAAGCTATTCACGTCGTCAAGATTTTGTGACCATCGGTTTATTTTAAAGATCAATGATGTGTCATCAGCAAATAACACCATCTTCGGTTGATTTTGAAATAATTGGGGTAAATCATTAATATAAACTAAAAAGAGGAATGGACCCAATATCGAACCTTGAGGAACGCCTATTACCATTTCAGACCCTAATGAGTTTGTGCCGTTGACTTGAACTTTAACCTTTCTATCTTTCAAGTATGATCTAAGCAAATCAAGAGCTGTATTGCTAATCCCATAATGCTCCAGTTTCAGCAGAAGTGTCTCATGGTCTACGCAATCGAACGCCTTCGAGAGGTCGCAAAAGATTCCAATGGCATCTTGTACTTCTTCCCAGACGTTAAAAATGTTCTTTATTAGGGTGACACTGGCGTCAGTGGTACAACGCCCTTTGGTGAAACCGTACTGATGATCATGAAAGATGGAATTTTTATTAAAGTGACGTAACATTTGATTGAGTATTAACTTTTCAAACACCTTACTGAGAACTGACAGAATTGACACAGGCCTATAATTGTTGGGTTCCTTACTATCACCGGATTTGAACAAAGGAACTACTTTACTGTGTTTCATGAGATCCGGATAGACTCCTTGGTCTACACTGGTATTAAATATGCAAGCTAAATAAGGCGCAATGGTTTCGATGATAGATCTACAGACTTTTACAGACATTCCCCATAGATCTTCTGTTGATTTAATTTTAAGATCTTTAAAAGCTTTTATAACAGCCTGGGGGTTTGTATGCTGAAACCTAAACTCCAAAGGTCATGCCTTTACATTCTTTCTAAGTAAGGCAGCAGAAAGCGCGGGTGAGGAATTTAAAGCTGCAGTAGTTTTTTGGGGAATATTAGCAAAAAAGTTTTCAAATTCCTGAGCTATCTCCACATCTGAGTTGATGGGGCCATGTGCAGTCTCTAAATTAAATTCAGTTTACGTTGTTTTTTCCTACCGGTTTCATTATTTATTATTTGCCAGGTAGTTTTTATTTTATCATCAGCTGATTTTATTTTATTGCTAATGTTGAGAGCTTTAGCCATTTTGCACACAATTTTAAAAGTTTTAGAATATTTTGCAACATACTGATGAAATCTTGTATTATTCATATGTTGCTTTAGGCCATAAAGTTCAAAAAGTTTTTCCCTGATTTTACGAATACCTGGAGTCGCCCAATCACTAAATAAGAACTTTGTGTAAATAGTTATAGTCTTTAGTGGAAAAGTGTCAATAAATTGCTTGTTTGATAGTGAAAAGAACTCGGCGTAGAACTCATTTGGGTCACATATATTATTAAAACTCTGAATACATAATCTACTTGCCAAAGCATTATTTAATTTCTCTAGATTTTTACATGTAATTGACCTAAACCTTATTTGAATTTTTTGTAAAGGCATATAGGAGCAAAATGTTATTGTTTGTCCACTGTGATCAGATGGCAACTTATTTACAATTTGTTTATGTAAGTAATCACAATTACAGAAAATATTATCTATACAAGTGGCAGAAGAAGCTGTCACTCGGGTTGGTTCAATAAAAACATTTGACAAATCAAATGACTACAGCCAGAATTGTTTATTTTAGTTATTTTCATAGTCTTATGTCTTATGGGATTCTTCTCTGGGGAACCTGTGCGGACATTCATACTATCTTTGTTCTACAGAAAAGGGCTGTTCGAGCCATTTACAACCTAGGTCCAAGGGATTCCCTTCGAGAAAAATTCAGAGAAATAAACATCCTGACTGTAGCCTCACAATATATTTTTGAAAACCTATTACATGTACACAAAAATATATCAAATTTTAAGAAAATGACCGATATTCATAGTTTAAATACCAGGAATAAACACAACCTTGCTGTACATCGCACACGTCTCCACAGAGTAGGCAACTCGTTCATGGGTCAATGTATACGCTTTTACAACAAACTTCCCATTGATATTCGAAACTTACCCATTAAACGATTTAAAAGCTGTATTAAAACCAAACTTTGTAAAAAAGGGTACTATAAAATTTCAGATTATTTAGAAGATAAAAAAGCGTGGGATTGAGCTGGTCGCTCTGCTAAGCTTTGTGATAAAACTATAAAATTTGACATTTTAATTATTATGTAAATCATTAAAAATACCAGTTTTTTATATACATATTGACATTGTTGAAAATTATATACAAAATAACATGATTACTTTGTAAAGTATTATATTATTTAATTATTGTGAATGTGAGGACTATGTGGATATTTTATTTTTATTGTTTTTCCTCTTTCTTTAATTTTTTCTTTCTCAGTTAGTATAAATGATGGTCTGGCAGTTTGAGTACTTTATGCGACCTACCCAAATGTCCTTTCTTTGGTATTGTTCGTCGAGTTGAGCTCCTTAAGTTCTGAGTTGAGCTCTACGATTACTGACAAATGCTTGCACTGACTGGACAGGTCCACTCAAATCTGTGTGGTTCTTTCCTCAAAAGACCATTTCAGACACTAATCTACATGGCCCTCATATGGCCTGACCAAGATTATGTCTGGACTTTAAAAGAGACTGTGACCTCTGAGTTTGTTTCGGTCTTTCTTCTCAGAGTAGTCAGATAGGAAACGCCGAACTCATCTAGCATTTTCTTCTTATTTTTTTTTAATATGACGTGTAAAAGTGATTGCAATATCCTATTTACAGAATAAACAATTTCATTTCATTTCATTTCATTTCATTTCATTTCACTTGAAAAGACTTAGTAGTCTGACAGTATTAGAGTTATTTTCTAATAGATTAATATTAAAATCACCAAATATGATTTTTGACTTACTACTAAAATTTAATTTCTTTAGCACATCTTCCATTACAGAATCAAACATAGATAGATTCTGGTAACTTGGAGGTCTGTATACACATACTATAACATGCTTATCGAGCTCAACACAGGACAATTCAATGGTGTGTTCAACAGACAGTCCGATTATGTCTTTTCGTTCTTTCAATTGAATAGAATTTTTTACTAATATTAATGATCCGCCATGTATTCGGCTGAAATGGCTAACTACACAATAATTTTCAAAGTTAATTGACATTACTTGATGGTCTTTTAACCAATGTTCTGTAATACAAACAACATCAAACTTAGTATTTTCTAAAAACAATTCTATTTCCAGTAATTTGGAAGAGCAACCTTGAATATTTTGATTGAATAATTTTAAAGTATGTTGGCCCCCCCCTTTTTTTGGGTGGAAAATTATCAAATAACTTCTCCCGCTCTGGGTGGAGCGGGAGGGCGTGTCAGACTCTTACTGACTATAACCCACCTGTGTTCCTTCCGTTGCCTGTACGTTGCCAGGGGCCACGGTATCCCTTTCGGACTTTCCCGCAACCCCGGCAGGCATCGGTCCTAACGGACCCCTTCACTTCTGCTGACATATCTTTGAGGCGCGCGTGGAACACAACGCGCCGTCGACCCGGGCCTGGTCCTTATCGGACGGCGAGCTACCCATTTCTCACCGTCCGCAAGCCCGCGCCTACGGTGGCCGGGAATCGGCCTGCGATTCCCGACGCCCGGGGCGTCTCCTGCAGCGGCTAGGGGCGTGAGGGCGCGAAATTTGCCTCTCCCTCACGCATTCTGCCTCCTCCTTCGCGAGCATTACTGCTTCGCAGAAGGAGGCGACGGCCTCCCATGCCCTCTCGCTCCGTACCATGGCCTGGACTAGGGCCCCCCCTTAGGTTTTTTATTATTTTTATTATGTGTAATATTGCCAGAAGATACCATTTTATTATTCACTAATAATTATTGGTTATTTGAAGGGGTAACTTCTGTTGTCTTACTAACTAGTTTAAAAAGTTATCCGGAGTGACCTCCACAACTACAACGGAAGAGTCTAGAATGTCTGTATGAATTCTAGCAGGAAGAGAATACCTTATATGGCTGGTAGTGGCCTCCAAAGATGTTGGTATTATAGGTGGATTCTCCTTTGAATCACTATGTTGTTAATATAACTAGACAACACAGACTCGTCACTAACACTACAATTTGTTATATTAGCTATAACCTCATTAATATTATATGCTATTAACATAGCAATCATATGTCTACATTCCCAAGACAGAGATTAAAGTTCTCTGAGTTAACTTAAAACTACTAACAAACTTGTTAGTGTCAAAATACAATAATTTGTCACTATGACAACATGTCAGCCTGTGAATAGTACTATTCAACTTATAAATATAATTATTTTCATAAACTGATAAAGTATCAGAGTAAGGTAAAGCACACAACATTAACTTTTCTATTTAACTTTAATAAGGTGTCCACACCATCCACTATGTCCTTTCTGGTAATATCAGTACTATTTCCTAATAGCAAAACCATTGTAGAATAATTATCTAGGTTTGTGTTTGCTATTCTTTTAATTATTTGTTTGAAAGTTATGTTATGATAACTATGATTGGTAAAACTATGGCTAAGGTAATTTAGTAAGATTTGTCCAAAGCCCGAACCTAATTCGTCACAGAAAAATATTGATTTATTATTATTCTGTTTATTAACACAGGTCTCTGCTGGAAGAGCCAACACCGGCGGAGGCAACTCGGACTGAGACTGAGGAGGTGGTGGTTCATAGGCACAGCTGCATGAGATATTATTAGTCAAAAACTCATACCTCTCAGCATTGCACTTCACTAAATCCAGTAGTTCCCCAGCCTCAATAAAGCGCTCACTTAGTTGTTGTTGTGAATTCTCATATTTCTCAAAAATATCGTTCAGCAAGTGCTCCTTTTGTATTATATCATTATAAAGGAGCTTAGTATCAATATCATATTTTTCCCTACATTCATCTAACTCAACAGTATAACTATTTAAACTTTTTGAAAAGATAACACGTTCCCTTTCTAAGGGAAAGATTTAATATTTTAAAAGATTTTGTTTTTTGAGGGCCCTCTGTGACCGTTTAATTATTTTACTAATTTAATGTGTAGTCAAATCTATTGTTGCTGGCTCACACACTGATTTTGACTTACTGCCTACCAACTTACAGCACAGGTATCGTGTTGGGGCTCAATGAATGGGATATAGATAGATGGTGAACAGGGTGATGGAGATGAAAGAGAAAGAGATGCAGATGGAGTAGGAAAGAGAAATGAGGAATGTTTGTGTCAGGGATATTTTATTTATGCTTGTTGTTGCCGTGGTGTTCAATGGTTTGAGTAATAATAATAAAATTTATAAACATTTTGGTATTCCCAAAAGATAACGAGTTGAAAAATATCAACACAGTTACCTAACGGTAAAATACATGCACCGCGTCTTGTGCCAAAATTTAAGTAAAAAAAAAAAAATGTCTTTATTTCTTACTACTATTCGAGTTTAACATAGATTTATCAGGTATATAATATTATAGGTACTTATGGTTACTTATATGTTATGAAGTTAACTTTTATTAGTAGTAGTCGCCTCAACGGCGTAGGCCTCTCCTAAACCTTTCCACAGCTCTTTCCCGCGCCTTTCGCATCCATAGGGTCCACATCTTTTTTTGAAAATGTCTCTCCACCTTTTATTTGGTCTCCCTTTTTCCCTTTTCCTGTCTCTTGGTATCCATTCCGTTAAACGTTTTATCGCGTGTCAGACTCTTACTAACTTAAACCCACCCGTGTTCCTTCCGTTGCCTGTACGTTGCCAGGGGCCACGGTATCGCTTTCGGACTTTCCCGCAACCCCGGCAGGCATCGGTCCTAACGAACCCCTTCACTTCTGCTGACATCTCTTTGAGGCGCGCGTGGAACACAACGCGCCGTCGACCCGGGCCTGGTCCTTATCGGCCGGCGAGCTACCCATTGCTCACCGTCCGCAAGCCCGCGCCTACGGTGGCCGGGAATCGGTCTGCGATTCCCGACGTCCAATGCGTCTCCTGCGGCGGCTAGGGGCGTGAGGGCGCGAAATTTGCCTCTCCCTCACGCGTTCTGCCTCCTCCTTCGCGAGCATTACTGCTTCGCAGAAGGAGGTGATGGCCTCCCATGCCCTCTCGCTCCGTACCATGGCCTGGACCAGGGCCGGACGCGAGAGATCCCCGCCACCGATCGCCTCCATCCCGCCACCGATCGCCTGCATGATTCTCTAATTAGGATACCTAAACAGCAGAATTAGGTATTCAGTATGATAAATATAATATCTTAAAGTTAGGTAAATACTGTACCAAACTGAGTTTCATAATAACAGGCGAATAAGATAATTACTGATAATAATGATCACGGGTGCAAGTTGACAAGTAAACACGTCGGGGTTATCTGTAGCCGTCATATATTTACTTATGTACGCTTTTCTATTGCCATTACATATAGTAGCCTTTGACCAGTTCGCACGAAGCACTCTCCCTCTCTACAAAACTCAGGTAAGTTCAGGAATATTTTAACAATATTTATTTTTTGTATTTTTGGCTTTTAATTAGTATATCAACTAGCTGTTACCGACAAAAACTGTTTTGCTATTGTTTTTGATAGTCCGGGCAATCTGTATATTTAACTAACTCCTAAAGATGATGATACCATGAAATAAAAGAGAGGAAGAGGATACGAGTTTACAAGGAAAACCGTAAAATGTTTTCAGTAAAATAAATCTGATATTACGATATATAAATCCACTTAGCATCAATCGCTGATCAAATATAAATCCCGGAATACTTATTTCCCGTAATCTTTCCTTTTATTGTTGATTCGCAACACGCTCGCAAGTTATTACCGTTCAATGCCAGTCTCGGAGAACTGAAGATTGTTTTCAGTTTTGCTAGAACCGTTTGTGGTTTACCTGACGCTCGTATGGATCAATTCTGATTTAGTTAGGTCCGGGGCAAATTGAAAACGAGGGCAAACCTTAATTTGCATTATATGTAGGATTTTTACATAATTCAATTAGATAACCCGAAGTTTTTCGATAAACAAAAAATATTATCTGCGCGGACGGGCAAAGCGAACGGCAGGAGAATATTAATCTCTGGCACGGGGGCCCGGGGGCAGCCCGGCCGTGGCCAGCGGGCGGACCGAACACTCTCTGGCTACCACCGATAGGTTCCTGCTCTGAATTTTGTCTGGTTAGTGACCGCATTTTTTAAACGAATACCAGTGAAATATTGCCCCGTGCCGTACGCAAACACACCAACAAATGCCATCCGAAATTACGCCCATCAGATAAAAACGGAATACAAAACAGGGTAATATTAGTAGGTATTAGTTATATTAGTCCTATTACAAACTTCACATTTTAAATTTTTAAAGCAAATGCTGCATAATTTCGTAAAAGTTTGTAGTTTATTCGGAAATGGAGTTTCCTCGAGTGCTTTATTCGAGACTAGTGACCCACCCCGGCTTCACACGGGTGCAATTTATATGTGAAGACGGTATTCACGACACGTTGTGTACAAGTTCTGAGCAGTAACCCATCAAAAAGTACTAGGCTTCCATGAATTCAAGATAGTATTTCATTAGTATTTTAACTACTCTTTTGGTTTATATTTACATAATATATACCAAATTTCCATCTGGGATAATGTACCTTTCAAATGGTGGAAGGATTTTTCAAATAGGAGCTGTGGTTCCGGAGATTACCCTCCACATATACAGAAACTAACAAAATTCGCTCTCTCTCTTATATTGGTATAGATTATTAGACTAGAACTTTGAAAGGAATTTCTTCCTATATGCTTTTCGAATTAAGGTTGTTTATTTTTCGAATTGGGCATTTAATTACATTGGCCTGCCACAGTTCGCAATCCGCAGATCTTTACAACATCATCGTTCAACTGCTCTGCCCACAGATCCTTTACTCAAACCATTTAATTTTCCAATAATCGTCCATAATCAGGCGCTTTACTATGTGTGAATTATTTCATCACCACTGCTCTCAAAACGGTGAAGGAAAACATCGTGAGGAAACCGGCATGACCTAGAACATTCAAAAATTCGTAGACATTTGAGATCTACCAACCTGCACTGGGCCCGCGTGGTGGATTACAGCCCATCACTCCCTCTCGAAGCGAGGAGGCTTGTGTCGTAGCAGTGGGTACATTATAGGTTGATTATGATATTATGCTTATGCATGCAAAATACGTAATTTTCAGAATGAAGGCGACTCTGATCCTGTTGATGCTGGCATGTGTCTTGGCCGCGGTGTACGGTGACCTGGTATGCGGTACCAATTACTGCAAGCAGAACCCCTGCAGCTCCCCCGTAGCTAGCAGCAGCTGCAGAAACCCCTCGATCTATCGCCCCAACCACGCTGGCAAGTGCGCCTGTTGCCCGGCCTGCGTTACCTTCCTTAGTAAGTAGGATTTAATCAGAACGTGTGTAGTAAATCAGAAAAAACAAATTTCACCCGCGCGCCCTTGCCTACCCCTCTCATCAAACAGGACGAAAACAAAACACAATCCCTTCCAGCCAGCAGAGTTTGAATCTTATGTAGTAAGTATACGTAAAATAATCAGATGCCACGGCACTGCACGGTATGCAAAGTACAGTCACATGCAAAAGATGTCCGTCACCTTAAAGGCTATTTTTATCAGCGTATTGCACGATAGAATCTGCTTTACCGGCACCGATTTTTAAGAAAGAAACTGTCACTCGGTTGAGAGCGACAAAGACGACGCTCCACACAAAGCTATTTTTTATTTCTATAAACTCGATGAGCCTGTAAATCCAACTCTTTAGTTGACTTTACCTACACTATATCCACAGGTACCGAACCATACTCGAAAAAAAAAATACATCCATATAATAATAGCCGAGACTTCATTGTAGACTTAGAAAAAAAACTCGAAATAAACTTTAAGGTTAATCTTTGAAAACGGAACAGGTAAGTATATGTGCTTATAGATTGTTGGTTTAGGTCCGAAAACATCATTTTTATGTATTTAGGTACAGTCAAGGTCTGTTCCAATCCGTTTATAAAACTTTTTA
This sequence comes from Xanthia icteritia, assembly GCA_949128155.2. Lineage (NCBI taxonomy): Eukaryota > Metazoa > Arthropoda > Insecta > Lepidoptera > Noctuidae > Xanthia > Xanthia icteritia. Next base: position 9,786,861 of record OX421941.2, read on the forward strand.
AGACTCACATTACAAATATAACGTAGTACTACTAGGTCTACGAGCATATAATGTTACATTAGGTGTAATAATTACATTCTGTAAATAAACTGAACATCTGCTTACCCTGAAGCCCACACAAGATAGCACGTGAGAGAGTATTCCCAGTATAATATCGTTAGTATACAGGTAGAAAGTACCGCAGCTCCAAGAATAGCACGTCTTCCTAATAATCCTGTTATTGCCTCCACGGCTCTCGCGGTAAGTGAGCACATTGCCGCTGAGACAACGCCACGGTGTAAAAATAATGTAAATTGTCATGTTTTTACAAGCTATGAAACGTTTCCTTCCCGTATATGTTATAACAAACATAAACGAGAGCTAAAAGGGGCGAATTATCAATAGAATGGTTATTGGTTAGTATTTAAAGTGAAAAAGCTGCGAATATAGCAGGTACCTAATTGCTCTAACAAATAGGGATCGCAATTGCATTAAAAGTGGAAACGTGTCAGAAACGATGGACTGTTAAAACTTGTTTATTTTCCGATAAGCTCAGAAGTTGTAATCTTGTAAGATACTGGGAAAACTGAAGACTTAATACTAACTTTGCTAATCGGCTAATTAGATTCAGAATTTCCCCAGTACATAATTGACGTCACGATGTTATTTTTAAACTTGTTCTGTTTTTTTCTTCAGACGAAGGCGCTGCGTGCAAGACTTACAGCAAGGAGCTTGGAGAGACCCCCTCAGCCATATGTCGTGAGCCCTTGAGGTGCCTCCGAGGTGTGTGTACCAAGATCACTCCTAGGCGTTAAGTTACCTGTGTAATTTTTATACCATATATGACAAGAAAAATCTACTTCAAAATATATTAAGTTAAAAGCTGGAAATAAGCTTTGTTATAATTTTACAACGTTAACCAGTCGTCCCACCCCACCACTTTATGTCTTACCTTCTTCTTCTGCTCACCCCTAGCCCCCCCCACAGCAAAATAGGCGAACTATTTCCCGAGGAGGCGAGTGCATTCAGCAAGTTAAAGAACTACGTGAGGAACAATAAGAAACGCCATTTTATTTGACCACGAAGTTGAATGAAGTATGCATGCATCGAGTTCGTATTCGGTGTTTCATCGATTTTCTGTCGTGTGGTGGTATTGTTTATAGCCAGAAGCCAGTATCCGTTATTATTTAAAGCGAGAATACAGAACATGCTTGCAGTACACGTCATCGTCATGTTATCCAATTTCTATTGGATGAAGTTACAAGAAACCGCTTGTCAGTAATAAATCTTTCTACTCTGCCAGCGTTCTCCAGAGGTTTGGTTTGAAGAGTGGAGTATTACTTAGTAACTCAAATACATATTTTAGATTACCACTTTAGGTTGCCTCCTGTTATAGATATGGCTTATCTGCATATAGTGATAAGTTACCATACGTTTTAACGACCTCCACATAGGTCCTGACTGTCTGCACTATTCCTTTCTATCTATTCTAATTTTTGAATAGACCAATAGTTTTATAGTATAATTTTGTTATTATATTTATTAGTGTATCTAAAATTAACGCCTTACCACTGGTCCTGGATGTTTTTTAAAACGAATTGGGAAGCTTAAAATGTTTTGTTTCAACAATATGGCCGCCATCGGCACGCATCAATCCACGGCGACGGTTGCTAAGTGATAAAACATTTTTGTTTACTTAATTAAGAAGTGATAACCTATTTGATAAGGTTATCAATGCTTTAGTAACTGCAGGCGACAGCACAGCTACTCTTTTTTATCAATATCACAAGATACGAGATCAATATTAATTAAGCGAGTGTCGACAATAGGTACTTACTACTTTGAATGAGCTTTACATTTTTCAATTGAATTGCTACACCTAATAATACAGGTGAAATACTGCAGTTACACGTAAAGCTGTTTCCTAGTTATAATTGTCGTCGTATTACCCGCACAAAAAGCGAATTGGACCGAACGCGCGGTGCAGCCATACCAGTGTTTTAGAACAAAAGCTATTCGCTTGACGTTACGACACGGCCACTTCGACACTGACGTTGGAAATTGAGGACCTTACTACCTTTGTTCGATTTCTAGCCCTTGGTTTTTTCGTAAATAAAATAGGGCCTGCAGGGGAACTGCACTATACTTACAATGGCAATGCCTTTCATTTGAAAGTTTAACAACACTCATTGCGTTATTTACGTTGCTGAACAGACGAATTTTTCGAACATAATGAAACAATGGATTCAAAATTGCTATTCCTTCAAAATGCTTCGAAATTATGATTAAAAGCGTCTTACGCTATTAGGGCGCTGGGCTATATTTTTGACAATTATACCAGGTTGTAAACGTAAAAGAAAAAGCAAGTGTAAACGGTGCTGCTATTGCACTATGACCTACAAACCCCTAATGCTGAGGAAATTAAAAAATACCGTACGTAATTAAAAATCACAACAGAATACGGAATAAGAGGAAACACTGCAATCCTAAAACCGGTCTGTCCCAGCTCACAACTGTGTGCAATTTATGTGCGAGCACATAAATTGTACTATCAATATGATCTTTCTTTTTTATTAGGAGCAGCTTCAACCACAGGCTAGCAATAAATGTCAGTGTCCCTCTCCCGCTGTTTCATACACTTATGTGCAGTTTTTTTACATCGTTTATAATAGTCGTGCTCTGTTTCCCGGGAATATTGGCGATGGAAAAGAGTAGTGCGTTTATTTTGATTGTTTCCAGTTAACTTACGAAGTGGCATACTGCCACACAGTGCCGGAAAATTAACAATTTCGGGTGTGAATATTCTTAAAAGTTTTGTAACGAAACTAAGTAGGTCCTTGTCAGTATTGGTGGGCGTTGTGTTCCACGCGCGTCTCAAAGATGTCAACACAGCGGAAGGAGTCCGATAGGACCGATGCCTGCCGGGGTTGCGGGAAAGTCCGAAAGGGATACCGTGGCCCCTGACAACGTACAGGCAACTGAAGGAACACGGGTGGGTTTTAGTCAGTAAGAGTCTGACACGCCCTGCCGCTCCGCGGGAGAAGTTATTTGATAATTTCCAACCCAAAAAAACAAAAAAGGCCGTCAGATAATATAGAATTTCTAATACCATTATTGTCCATTTCACTAACACTAGTTCACACCTAAATAAATGCTTAAATAAAAACGCACTGTAATGCCTTGATCACACGTACCGAGTAGCTGCGAGAAAGACTTTCAACGCTCGGGTCAGTGCCAAAATGAAAATCCAACAGTGCAATAATATTTAGGCGTTCTATTAGGTGTTTCCTAGTGTTAGTGAAAATGGACATAATATTAATTATAATAAGCAAATGTTTAGGGTACTGAGTGCCGTAGAACGCTATTTAATTCTGCTTTTAGTCAAAGATACCTACACTAATAATGCCTTTAAATTAATATCTCGTTCTATTGAAATGCTTGTTGGAACAATTTCTTAACATTGCAATGAGTAAGTATTTACTTATTGGTGCAATGTCTTAAATTTCTTTCAAGTATAACTGCCAGATGAAAAGGCAAACTATCTTCAAGAGTCTAAAGTATTTCAAGAGCTCTTTTCGTCTTAGCCCACTTTTCATCTGATATTCTATTTAATAGCCTTTCTCTTGCTCTATAAACTAATTCTAAAGTACCTTAGTAACTTCTTCTAAAGTAATTGAAAATGTACTAAGTATTTACATTTACCTAATTCTTATTGATGTTATCATGTTTACGCGAGTTAGACAGCTGAAAAAATATAGAGTTTCATAAATAAATAGTACTGACGCAATAGGGATGTTGACTGGGAAAAAAGAACTATTTAGTCCGTTAGTCAGATAATAAAAAGTATTAGGCACGTGTTTTTTGCTTTTTCATATTATTAAAAAAATGATTTAGATATAACGCATTAAAGTTAGGGAGCGGGGGCTCGCTACGTCACAAGTCGGTATAAAATCTACCGAAGAGTGATGTAATGCTACATTTTAACTTAATGTATTGCCGTGATCAAAAATAAAAAATACGTGTCCAATGTTTTTTAATAAATAAATTTTGGTCAGCATCCCTATTGTGGAAGGCCCTACGATGAATGTTCAATCAAGCTGCCTAGCCTTTTCCCAACTATATTGGGGTCGGCTTCCAGTCTAACTGCAGATGCAGCTGCCTATCTGACCTCCACAACCCAGTAACTGGGTAATACGATACCTCTTGGTAGGACTGGTTGTCAGACTTTCGGGCTTCTGACCACCCGTAACGACTGTCAAAGATTTACGAATGACAGCCGGGACCAACGGCTTATCATGCTTTCCGAGGCACGGAGGAGTCTCGGTATGTAAAGGTGTTCACCCATCCACAGACCAACCCCGGCAAGCGTAGCTTAACCTGATGGATCGACCCGTGCGGTAGTTATTACTTAGCCACAAGCTCCTCCTACGATGAATGTTCAATGAAGACAAAATATTGGCCCCAGTTCGTAACATATCGACGAGGCGAAACCAATAAAAACGAATAATTAAAATGGTGTCCGTGACAGGACGGTGAATTATTAACGTAGGAAATGTTACTTATTTTTTTCTATTTCTGTGAAATTGCTTCTGTTTCATCACGTAAATTGAATTTGTGACGGCTTGATAAGGGTTCCTTAAGGTGAGATATTACACAGCACAGCACAGCAGTCTTCTGAGCGTTGTTGCTAGTAAGACTGAAGGTCACCTTATGGGGCACCTGTGCGCAGTGCATGTACTGTTGCCAGGTGTCTCCGTGAGATGGCGTAATAAATTATTATTAGTTATTGTGTGTTTTAGTCTATTATACTAACATAGGTTAAGGAATACTTACTAACAAATTTATGGGTTATACCTTAAATAAAGATAAATAAATAAATATCTCTTGAAGCTACGAGACGAATGTGTGACGTTGAAATATTACTTATTATATTGTGATATACTACAATTAAATGAAAGAAAATTTGAAACTCATATTAAAAATACACTTTGTAAACAAGTATAATAAAGGAAACATACTGGTCCTGCTCCATATGACAATTAGAGTGTCGACAAAATCAAACTGGTTGCTAATTTAATTATATAATTTATATTTTTTATAACATTGATTTTACATTCTGTGATTACTTGAACTCACACACTAACTTATTAGTATTACTTGTAAAAATGTTAGGAATATCGTATAATTTTACAATGTTTGTAAATATGTGAGCACCATGCATCTATCACATAATTAATTTATTATGTCATTGCTTCATTTTTAATTCTTTTTACCTATTGTGGTATAGTGATCTTATTCTAGGTGCATCGTCTTCACATATAATTATATAATTAATGTATACAAAATATTGTGAAAACATTTTAAAAGAATAACGGTGGAGTTTCTTGCCCATTCTTCTCTATACGAAAACTACCTTTTGGAAGGGACGACTAGAATCAATTCAATTTTTTGTAAAGTTTGGCGTTCAAAAGTGCCTTTTATGTGCCTAATTGAAATAAATTATTTGACTTTGACTTTGATACGACCCCGGCACTGACCGATAAAGCAATATTGTAAAACCGTCGGACCGACGCGTAATCGGCATGTGTCGCCGTACCGCGCTGATGTGTAAGCCCCATTATGTAGATATGAAAATGATTATTCATAATGATTCCTTACGAGATTCGATTTTTCTTTTTTCAAAATTTAAAATTCAAAAGTCTATTCGAATAGTTAGAAAAACATGATTCTATACAATAGTAATAATTTACTTTACCCAACACAAAACATTAAATTAAATCATTTTCTATATGTCACCTAGCACACGCCAATATACCAACAACAAAAAAGTAAAAAGAACTTAATACCCGAATGAAAGCCTCCAGGCATAAAGGGCATGCCAAATCACAAATGATAAAACTAGCGAACCAGCTAACAATCGAAGTAAAATAAATCGTCTGTTTAATTGTTAAAAGTTCTAGTCATATAAAAACATCAAAAAAAGCTCTCCATGTGTAAAACATGACTAGCTAAAAATGCAAAAAAATGCTAAAATATATATAATAGGTACGCTCATATCAGGTACGCTCCAAGTAATAACGAACAAAATGGTTAAAAAAAAACTAAAGTAAATATCCTTTTTTCCTACAAATTACACAGATAACTTTCAAATGGACGCTATTACAGCTAAAGTATAGCAAGTTCGTGTTTAAAGGCGAGAAAGTGATTCAGGAACAATGGAAGCTCATAAAGTTTTTATAGATTTTCATTGTTTACGGCGCGCTGTTCCGCCCGGCGGCGTTATTACTATGTTAGTTGCAAAGTTACAGGTGCACAAACAACCTTTTATTTTGACCTACCTTAACAATGAAGATTATGTGACTGGCTTATGTCATATTAAACGTTTAAACCCAAGCAGGGGTGGAAGCAATATCCATTTTTTTTTACAAAAAGAATACAGTTACAGATTGCTTTTTGTACAAAAAAAACCGACCAACCGGCTAACCGCACCGGTTCAGCAGTTATAACTGATAAATAACAATGGGGCACTCGGCTACTCATCTATTACATCTCTACTTCTTAGTTACTATCTCTTCTTAATATCACGAAATTACAGCTGTTCAACACAGACGGAATCGATTGTCACGTCTCAACATCACGGACTAGATCAGAAACAATTCCCATACATTTGACGTCACCAACCCTATAAATATCCAGTGCTGGGAATATATGGATAATAATGATGTGCATATAATATATCTGAAGAAATATCCATCTTTGTTTTACAAACAAAATCTGCACCTGGGTACCCCATGTTCAGCAGTTCCATTGCATAACTGAAAACAGTGAGGCAGTCAGCTACTTAGGTATAACACGTCAAGGTTTTTTCGACTAAGGAGTTAATAAAATCTATGAAAAAATTAGTCATTAAACATAAATAGTTACAACAGCAATAATTATTTGTCACGAAATTACAGCTGTTCAACGCAGACGGAATCGATTGTCACGTCTCAACATTACAGAGGGTATCGCACCAAGTCACGGACTAGATCAGGAACAATTCCCAAACATGTGACGTCCCAACCCTATAAATATCCAATATATAAGATAATAATTCTATTCGGTCTATCTGAGAAGGGTGGCGACAGGACTGAAATACATGTCTAGTAATACACGGAATAAATGGTCCGTAGTACATAAAACATATATTTATTTGAACCTAACCGAGCTTGAATTGTATATCTTGCGGTACCGCTCATAGGCTTCTTTCTGTAGGGGGTGGACGACTGAGGATTATTTTGAATTACTTCGGATACCTATTCGGCAAAGACTGAGCCTTTTTTCTCTGCGTGTACAAAAGCAAAGGCGGCTGACTAAGCGTGTTGCATAACAGCTTCAATCTGTCTGTTACAGAATTTTGCCATCTTAGTAATTAATCATTCGCAAACTGTGATGATTATGGAGTAACTCTCTGTGCCTCTGAAAACACCTTAAGCCGATGGTGCCGGCTGTCATTTATAGATCTTTTACAGTCGTTATGTGTAGTCAGAAGCCTGAAACTTTACGAACCAGTTTCACCAAGGGGTATTGTGTTACCCGGTAACTGTTTCGTGGAGATCAGATAATCAGTCACTTTTTGTAAAATACTGGTATTCAGTTGCATCCGGTTAGACTGGAAGCTGACTTTTCCCAACTGGGTTGGCAGATGATGATGATAATTATGGCGTTTCCCATTATCGCACTGACACTAACACTTTTAGGTAACTGTAGCCGTAATATTCAGAATATTTACTTTACTTGAACTACTTTTCTAGCTAAATAATATATAAAGAAGTTTTGTTCTGGTAAACCCGTCTTTTCTGTAAAGGCTTACAGTAGGTTAGTAATAAAAAGTAACGTATATATTTCACTAATCTGAGTTAAATAAGCAACAGACAAACAACACGAGTATATACCAAACCAAAGTGTACAAAAGGGCTTCTAGGGAGTTACTGTCACTTAAAGTAAACATATTCTATTGGAAGCGCCCACGCTTCTTACCCTTCTCGTGGCCAAATCCTGATTTCTTACAATACAGCTTCTTAACTTAATTGGCCTGGCTTACTTATTAAAGGTAAATCGAATAAAGATTGCTACGAAAAAACAGTTGGATAGAAAGTTTAGGACTACGTGCTACGAGGTGCTACGAGGATGCTACGAGCCTACGACTTCCTGCATTAAATAAAGATAGGACTTACAGTTAGTTCATGAACAATGCTTGCTTTACACATCAAGCCGTTTTCGTGTCTAGAAAAGTATTTATTTTATTTTGCTCATGTAAAACCGGTTACGGTTATTAACACGTTCAGTGCCGCGAGCCCTCCTGGAGGGTTCACCTAGTCGCATATGGGATGGCGGGAGCCCTCGCGGAGGGCTCATTTAAAATGTAGGTTTCTCTTAGCGAATACAGCTTTCTAAACCGTGAAAATGAAATCTGATGTATATTTTAACAAGATTTATTAGTATAAGCGTTGGTTTTAAAATCCAAGCATTTTTATTTCAAGAATATTTTTTGTTCACGGTTACAAATATTCACACAAAATTGAAAAGGTTGGAAACTACATATAGCGACCCCCTGAAAACACTATTTTATTTCGTTTTACAGCTTTGTAATGCCGTTGACCGTCCGCGATGGTTAACTTTAGCGCAAATATAATTCCGGTAACCCTCCCGGAGGGTTCACTTCCAATATGTATGGCGACAGTGTAAAACACGACTAGATAAATATTTGTGACGGTCGAAACAGAGAAAGCCTAACAGCAAAGGAAACCCTACCAGAGCATCACCACTAAAGACTGAAGTAACTGCGTGAAAATTTAGATATAACATGACATAACATCACGCCTGTATTTCGCCGAAGGGTTAGCTATAGTACACCCACATATCGCCAGTTATGTTTAAGTCCCATGTAATGAAAGAGGGGGCGAGCCTATCACCCACAACCGGGCACAAATCCAGACTCCGGGCTGCTAGTAAGAAATTCCTGATGGAAAGACCCAATAACACATTGCCCGACCTGGGAATTGAACCGAGGACCTCATGCTCAGCTGTAGCGCTTGCGACCACACATAACACAACCCAACTAGGTACATATTTCAGAAAGTCTGAAGCCTTCTAGCAACAGTTTCTGTCCGAAACCCTGATAGCAAAGAACACTCTAGCCAGGATAATATCACCAATAAGGAAGCGGTAGCAACATTTTATTGAAGTAACTCCATTTATAATACAGATATATTCAGCCGCATTTTTATACATCCACTTATATAAGTTCAGAAAAGGCAATACGCAGCTACGCAAAAATTCCTTTGAAAAGAAACGACTTGGCGATATTACCTACACACGCATGTACAACTACGTATTGATATCCAATATCATAAGAGATTGATATTTGCTGCCGTGTTCCCAGCAGTACCTTCACATACAATCTGTTAGTGTATTATTACAACATCCCGAGTTCGCTCTATTTGCTTACGATACGTATTTTGTGAATAGTTTTTTTTTGTCTAAATATTTGTTTGTATATCAAGTGATTTTGTGCCGAGTTTTCAAAATTATCTGACAAAATCGTTTAGCATTTTATTTACTAAGCCTCTACTTGTAATAAAAGCAGTGAAATACTCGCTAGTTTTAGTAACTGTTAATTATATGTAGAGATGTGTTCGGTTTATGTGAAGCTAATGGAAATAAAAATAAAAGGTTTTCTTTAAACTAAAGCGTCAGGGTAGCCCGCGAAATTCAATTTTTCTTACGTTTTCTGCAATTTGCAGGTCAGTATCAAGTTGTATGTTGATCTAAATATGATTCGCGGCCGTATCAAATATTTATTTATAGAATTATAATCATAAAAATCATCCATCATCTAAGTTCATTATGATCCTATTAAATGACTATTTCATGAAACCATGACATTTTAGGATTATTCTAACATAAAGAGTCGTATTGCTGATTCTAATGATTATAATTCTGTCAAGATAAAAACCTGACACTGACCTGCCAAGAAAATTTGAATTTCGCGGGCTACTTAGTGCATCCCCCTGAATTATACATTATATTACATCATATCATTTCATCACCTACTTTGGAAGGGGCAACTAGCTTCATCTTTCTGACTGACCGACCCCTTGACAATTCAAAAGTGCCAGTAATTGGTTTATTTGAAATAAACGCTCTGAATTTGAGTTTGAGTTTGCTGCATTAAATCATATATTTCACTAAAGTTTTTACTAACTTTTCATTTTAAGGTTTTTAAACCCCAGGAGTATTGGCATTCTTATCTATTTACAAAAATATTTATCAAAGTCAGTGGCGAGGCAATACCGGACCATCGGTAAAACAAGGGCATAACTGCTCTTTTGGTGATTTTATAGGAGAGCCATTTTATTTTATATTTAAGCATTCAATACCGTATTGTTCTGCTTTAAATTACTTTGAAGTAATAGGGATCATGACTAAAAAAATATTTTATTGACCGTCGTGTAGATTATAAGAAAATAACGTACACGTATTTTTTCTTTTTTTACGTTATCAAAAGATTACGGCGATACATTCAGTTAAAATGTGCCATGACGTCATGAGTATGTAGATTTTATACTTGCTTGTGACGTAGCGACTCCCACTCCCCAACTTTAATGCGTTAAATCTAAGTCATTTTTTATTAATATGATAAAGCAAAAAATACGAGTCTAATATTTTTTGTTTATATGACTGACGGACTAAATAGAATTTCTTTTTTTGACCCAGGCATAATCCCTATTATTCTATGTATTAAATCAGCCTTATACTTTTGTGAATAGAAGCATGTTGTTTAGAGGAGTAAAATATTATTTATTTACTTTTTATGATTTTTTTTAAAGATTGGAGTGCATTTATGCCCTTGTTCCACCAAAATTTTAAACATATTGGACATACAAAGCCGCAACAGTTTGAACGGCTTTGTTCCTCCAAATATGTGCTCATAAAATAGTAATAAATGTGATTTTGTCCTTCCAGAAAATTCAAATGAAAAAGGGCATATTTACTTAACTGACCAATGAGATTTTATCGCGCCAAGATAGACAAAATATGCAACAATATGACAAAGGCACTGTTGCCATCTGGCGGCTTTAAGCTGTTATTGATACGGGTCTTTGTTCCTCCGGATAATTGGAACGTTTTAAGCACTTTGGCATACTGAAGTAATTTTTAAATTTTTCGTCATTTATGCCCCTTGTTCTACGGAAGGTGCGATGTTTGAACCATATTTTTCCTTGCGATTTCACAATTTTTACTAAAAACAAACGAATATTGGTTATTCCATTCATAACAGTAAATAAGCTTCTAACATCCAGTTGCACAAAGACAAACATTAATGCCCCATTATGTAACGGATCATTAACGCTATTGATTTCATTAATTTCATCAAAGAACCATTAAAATCGAGTCTAATGTTGCTTTCTGCAACAACAAGTTAGTGGAAGGTTAGTATTTAACGACAGCTTTAAAAGTTAAAGTTCGTTTCTGCAACTGGCAGTAAGAAGTGTTTTAATAGTATTTAAAACTTATAATAGTTTTAACTTTCTTAATCAAGCGCTTTATATCATCTCGTAAACACTGAACACCAGTGACGTATAAACATAAACCCTTTGGCCGCTTTATATCAGCCTCTACAGTGAAGTTTTAAGAGAATAATACCAGCACCCCAAACAAACCTACCTACAGTACCAAGTAGTACCTAAATAAAACTGTGTTTTTATACCAAAGGTGGGTGCTGCTTTTAAATCCTGTACATGAGAAGTCGTTTTAAGTGATGCGTTATGATGTTTCCATTTATTTCTTAGCTAGAAACGCATAAAACTTAATAAAGTAAAGTAAATTGTAAACCATCGACTTGGTAGCCCCCCAATACTTTACTAAACCTAAAATAAATTTTAAACTTTTCTCAGAAGAATCTCTTTTAAGATTTGGCATAGTTGGAATACATCCAATCTCACAAAAGCTGAGGCAATTTCTTGGTAACGTTGCGAGTAAATCTTCGCGTTCATAATACATTCGAGGCATGTGTGCATACTTGTGTAGCGAGGAACAGCTATAGATGACGTCATCGTGACGTAGAACGTGCATTACGGCGCAGCATCGATATGGGTCAAACTCCGGCAAATTTTAACTTAGGTATTTGAAATCAATTCCTGCATGTTAAAAACTTTTTAACCATTTTATAGAACTGTCCCAGTTCTGATCTTTAATATTTACTAGTTTTTGCTCGCGGCTTCGCCCACGTGGATGTCGGAAAATATCCCACGGGAACGTACTACCAGGATTACATACTTAATAACCAAGGAAAAGGTCATTGACTCCTACCGCTGCGACCGCGTTGCTGTCAACCAAAATTATTATTAATTATTTTGTTACGCGTAATTTTGAATCTGTGATATCTTTTAAACTATTCATTTAAATGATATGATGTCAAGGCATATTTTGATCGAAATTAAATGCCCAATTTAAATAACATATTTTATTGGATAAGGATTAATATAATACCGGTCAAATTAGCTCCGGAAATAATAACCTTCTTGATGTCGTGTATGGGGCAGTGGAGGACGGTCCTTCTCTATCCAGGATGTCGACAGATCCGGGAGATCAATGAACCGATCAGGATTGAACGGGGAATATTCCAGGGCGATAGTTTGAGTCCGCTTTGGTTTTGCTTAGCCTTGAATCCTCTAAGCACACTGCTGGAGGATTCAGGTCTAGGCTATCGGTTGAGAAGAGGTGGTCAGGTGATATCTCACCTCCTTTACATGGATGACTTGAAACTCTTTGCTCCCAACAAATTGCGACTGTTAGAGCTACTGAAAGTAACAGAAACGTTCAGTAGCGCCATCAGGATGGAATTTGGTGTAGACAAATGTGCAGTCATGCATGTAAAGCGAGGGGGGATTATGGAATCCGTGGGAACCCAACTCTCGGATTCCATACACCTTAGATCCCTTTCCTCAACCGAAACCTACAAGTATTTGGGTATGTCGGAAGCATTAGGCATCAATGTTGCCGACATGAAACAATCGTTGAGGGAGCGCTTCTTTGGCCGCCTGAATAAAGTGTTAAATAGTCTTTTATCAGGCGGAAACAAGGTGCGTGCCTTCAACGGTTGGGTCATGCCGGTTTTGATGTATTCTTTTGGCATACTCAAATGGACTCAGACGGAACTTGACGCTCTGGATAGGAAGGTCCGTACATTGTTGACGGCAAATCGAATGCATCACCCACGATCATCAGTGATGAGACTGTACATCCCGCGGAAGTGTGGGGGTCGAGGTTTCTTAAATGCTAAAACCCTCCACAACCGCGAGATCTGCAGTCTCAGGGAATATTTCCTTCAAAATGACGTGGGGATGCACCGAGATGTGGTCGCAGTGGACAAAGGCCTCACCCCGCTCTCCTTGGCGAAAGAGAACTGGCGCAAACCTGCAGTACTTGATACTAACGATCGTAAGGAAGTATGGCAAGGCAAAGAGCTTCACGGACGCTTTTTCCGGGCCCTACATGGGCCTGATGTTGACTTTTTAGCGTCTGTATCCTGGCTGCGTTTCGGCGACCTCTTCGGGGAAACCGAAGGTTTTGTCTGTGCGATTATGGATGAAGTTATCATGACGAATAATTATCGGAAATACATTGTCAAGGACGGTACGGTTGACATATGTCGGGCATGCCACCGTCCCGGTGAATCAATCCGACATATTATTTCCGGTTGTTCTCGTCTTGCTAACGGTGAGTACTTGCACAGACACAATCTAGTGGCTAGGATTATCCACCAGCAACTTGCCATGCAGTACAACCTTGTGGAGTCCGAAGTACCATACTACAGGTATGTGCCCGACCCAGTTCTCGAGAATGGTCACGCCACATTGTACTGGGATCGATCTATTATCACTGACAGTAATAGATCGACGAGAGCGCCGTGCAATGATTGTTGATATCGCTGTCCCTCATGACGAGAATCTCGTGAAAGCTGAGAACGATAAAAAAATCAAGTATCTTGACTTAGCACACGAGGTTGTCGACATGTGGGACGTGGACTTTGCAATCATTGTACCGATAATCGTTTCGGTTAATGGCCTAATAGCGGAGAGCCTCGATCAACACCTCAGGAGGCTCTCATTGCGCGGCTGGGTCAAGGGCTTGATTCAGAAAGCAGTACTTCTGGACACAGCACGCATAGTGAGGAGGTTCCTTTCTCTAGAGCCCTGACCACCGGCAGCTTGGACCCTGTTCCTGATGCCGATGGGCCACTATTTTTTATATTTTTAAATGTTTTTTTTTTTGTGTTATTTATAAAAATATTTAAAAATGTAAACGATATGTATTAAAAATGAAATAAAGAAAATAATAATAATATTTATTTGCCAAAAGAATAACAACCTTTTTTTTTTTTTTTTGGGTGGGAAATTATCAAATAACTTCTCCCGCTCTGGGTGGAGCGGGAGGGCGTGTCAGACTCTTACTGACTAAAACCCACCCGTGTTCCTTCCGTTGCCTTTACGTTGCCAGGGGCCACGGTATCCCTTTCGGATTTTCCCGCAACCCCGGCAGGCATCGGTCTTATCGGACCCCTTCCGTTGTGCTGACATCTCTTTGAGGCGCGCGTGGAACACAACGCGCCGTCGACCCGGGCCTGGTCCTTATCGGACGGCGAGCTACCCATTGCTCACCGTCCGCAAGCCCGCGCCTACGGTGGCCGGGAATCGGCCTGCGATTCCCGACGCCCAGGGCGTCTCCTGCGGCGGCTAGGGGCGTGAGGGCGCGAAATTTGCCTCTCTCTCACGCGTTCTGCCTCCTCCTTCGCGAGCATTACTGCTTCGCAGAAGGAGGTGACGGCCTCCCATGCCCTCTCGCTCCGTACCATGGCCTGGACTAGGGCCGGACGCGAGATATCCCCGCCGCCGATCGCCTCCACGAGGACACGGCGATGCTCTGCCCAAGCCGGACAGACCTCCACCGTATGCTCAACCGTGTCCTCCGGGCGATCCACGCAGTGATGACACCCGGGCGTTTCCTCCCGCCTGATACGGAACAGGAACCTCCCGAAACAACCGTGTCCGGTGAGGACCTGCGTTAGGCGGAAGGTGAGGACGCCGTGGCGCCTCTCTAGCCACTCCTCAAAGAGAGGGGACTTATCGCCGCAATAGTGGCGTGCCCAAAGAATAACAACCTTACAACAAATTTAACACTAGTGCTTATTTTCTATGATTCTAAAAGATTAGATACCCAATTAGTTACTCATTGCACAATAATAAATTTAAATTGCTACGAAACCGATTTACCGTCACCCCCGTACTAGTTATAAACTGTATTACTTTGGGACAGCAAAAAAATAAAAAAATAAAAACAGCTTTCTTCGTTCTCTTTTTACATTAATATAATAAGCCGATTTGAGTGAAAATAATCAGATAATCTCAGTTTCAACTAATACAAAGCAATACTGTGGATAAATGTATCACACATTCAATTTGTTGTTTACTTGATTTTTTACTTTGTAGTAGCGTAAGTTCACATAGTATAAGTAAAATTCTTAGATATTAATTTTGTTTACAAATATTTGTATTGTATTCTTGTTACTTTCTCTATATAAGACAACAACAGATTTGAAGAAATTATAAGACAAATAACTCAAGAGTAAAAAAAAATTTAAAAATTAATTTAAAATAAAATAAACCTTTTTTTTTTCTTTTTATCTTTAACAGGCCATATTTTGTGTTTTCTTGAATAGAATGTGTGTGTGTGCATGTGTGCGAGTATGAGTGTATGACATTATTATTATCTCAAAATATTTTCCACTTCATAGTATATAACTCTTTAAGAAATTCATCAATAGACTTTTTACATTCACGACTGCCAAGATCTCTTATTGTTCGTTTTTTACTTATTTCATTATACAGGGTGTCCAAGAACCTGGCGTCCAACTGGATTCCCACGATGCCCCAAGTTCTAACAGTACTCAGAAAAATATTTTAAAAAATCCACCCCATGTACTTACAGAATTATACTGATTTAAAAAAAAAAGGGGAAATGAGCACCCTGTGACATACTTTTGAATGCTGTGACTGCTAATGCTGATAATTTCGATATTTCTTGGAGGTTTTATAATCTAGGGTATTGCTGTGTCTAAATAGAATGTAAAAATAATGTACTTATTGTACCATTTTAAAATAAAATATTATTTTAACTAAAGGTGATATGGAAAACTATTGAATTTCGCAACTTTGACCGACTGTAGTGTAAAAAAAATGTACCAAAATAGTATGGCAAGTGACGTCAAATTTTGACGCGTTTATTCCTCTTTTTAAAAAGGTATAATACTTACACATTAATTTGAAAAAAAAAATTTTTGATAATATTTTTACTCAACAACCCAATTTTTACGATGTCTTACAGAATTCTTAGAAAGAAAAATTTACGACGAATTGAATCTAACCTCTAAAGAATTACTATTGTATGCTCATAAAAATAACAACAGGCCTCTCAAAAAACAGGTTAGACCGTAAGGGACGGTATGTGCATGCATCTCACCATAGTGATTCGTTATTACAACAGCAAGACAGAAACTATCTTTGCGATTTGCTGGTTCTTCTTTATGGTACCCCATTATTCAGGTAAGAGTGAGGGAGAAAAAGGTTAGAGGTGCGAGTGAGATAGATAGTGACGCTATCTGGGATCGTGCTATTTAGGATAACAGTACGGTCAGTACGCGTCACTGCCTCCTGCCGTTACTACACCTCTCTCTTATTGTTACCATTGATCACGTACTACGATTTAAAGCTTTGTTTATTGGACTCGATTACTCTTTGTGCTCTGGACTTTGAAACGAACTCTTTACGACGACCTTTGCCTGTGTTTGGACAGTTTGTGTTTTGTGTGTGCTACCATGGCGACCTACACTCCGCAAGAATACGCAAATATGCACTACATTTATGGAGAATGTAGAGGTAATGGACGAGCTGCAGCGAGACTTTACAGAGAAAGGTATCCGAGGGCTACGCGATATCCCGACCATCGAGTTTTCATTAATGTGCACAGATCACTATGTGACGGGCGGTTCCCCAATCAAGTAGCTGGTGAAGGACGACCCGTAAATGACTTCATACGCGATGAAGTTTTAGAGGCGGTGTCGGCAAATCCAAGCATCTCTGTGCGAGGAATAGAAGCTGATACGGGGATACCGAAGAGCACAGCACACAGTATTCTCCAAAAAGAAGAATATCATCCGTACCACGTACAGCGAGTGCAAAGTCTTTTACCTCGAGACTATCCGAGCCGAGTCGCGTTTTGTGAAACAATCCTGCAAAAACATCGAGAAGACGAAAACTTTATCGACAAAATTTTGTGGTCAGATGAATCAACATTTAAGAAGGATGGCTACATGAACCTACACAACTTGCACGAGTGGCATGTGGAAAATCCGCACTTGATGCGAGAAGATAGATCCCAGTACCGGTTCAAAGTGAACATGTGGACCGGTATTCTCTGTGGGAATATTATTGGTCCATTTGAGATGCCCGAGAATTTGACTGGCGAATCATATTTAAATTTTCTTCAAAATGATTTGCCAAACTTACTAGAAGAGACCCCACCAGATATGTGGTTCCAACACGACGGCTGTCCAGCACATTTTCGCGTATCCGTTAGAGAGTTTTTGGACGAGCAATACCCGAACAGGTGGATTGGGCGATCAGGAACAATCCCGTGGCCAGCCCGCTCACCTGACTTAAATCCGCTGGTTTTTTTTTTCTGGGGAACTATGAAGGAGCTCGTTTATGCGAAGCCCATTAATGACATCGCTGACCTTCGTGAGAAGATAACACAAGCAGTGCAGGTGATACGTCAAAAAAGTTACTCGCGAAACATAAAGCGGTCCTTTTTAAGGAGAGTGAGAGCTTGTATTGCCGCGGGTGGTCAACATTTTGAACATTTATTGTAATAAAATATCTTTAAACTAACATTCTTTGCTTTTATTCTACTGGGAACCCATCTACCTGTGTGTATTTCCTTCTTGCTCACTCTTGGAACCGAAGTAAATAATAGTAGTAACATAACAGTTTCTAAGATAAGAAAGGGTCCGACAGTTACCGTTAGTAGGTAGGCACTTCGTAAAAATTGGGTTGTTGAGTAAAAATATTATCAAAATTTTTTTTTTCAAATTAATGTGTAAGTATTATACCTTTTTAAAAAGAGGAATAAACGCGTCAAAATTTGACGTCACTTGCCATACTATTTTGGTACATTTTTTTTACACTACAGTCGGTCAAAGTTGCGAAATTCAATAGTTTTCCATATCACCTTTAGTTAAAATAATATTTTATTTTAAAATGGTACAATAAGTACTTTATTTTTACATTCTATTTAGACACAGCAATACCCTAGATTACAAAACCTCCAAGAAATATCGAAATTATCAGCATTAGCAGTCACAGCATTCAAAAGTATGTCACAGGGTGCTCATTTCCCCTTTTTTTTTGAAATCAGTATAATTCTGTAAGTACATGGGGTGGATTTTTTAAAATATTTTTCTGAGTACTGTTAGAACTTGGGGCATCGTGGGAATCCAGTTGGACGCCAGGTTCTTGGACACCCTGTATATGCTGGGCCCAAGATAATTTGGAAAGGTCTGAGCAAACCTAGTCTTACATATGGGAGTACTGTAAACAATGTCCAACCTTCGCCTAGTCCCGAAGTCAGGTTACACTTTGTGTTGTGCTATAATTAAAAGGTGAATGAACAGTTTCCGTACAGAGAGAACATTACTTTCTTTATATAAGAGACCAGTAGAATACCTGTAGTTTTTAAAACACATTACCTTAACGCACGTTGAGCTCTTTCTACCACCAACAAGGTAGTTTTGATGTACCACCCCAGAGAGAGCAGCTTATAATAGACTGAAAAAGTGAGTAATGCACAGTAGTGCGTAATTGCATTGAACAAGCATTTCTGAGCATTTTAAAGATATTCGTATACGAGCACTTAGTTTTTTGGTTTGGTCTTTCCAGTTAAAATACCGATCAACCATAACACCAAAATATTTAGTTGAGGTGTGTCGAACGCCTTAGCGAGATCCAAAAATATACCCAGGACTCTGTCTCCACAATCCAAGCCATCAATTATAAAGGATGTTATTTATGTAGCGCATCACTAGTAGATGTGCCTTCTCTGAATCCAAATTGGTTGCACGAGAAAAATCCTTTTGACTCTAGATATTTCTTTAGTCTACAGTTGATTAGTTTTTCTAAGATTTTCGATAAACTCGGCAGTAAGGAAATAAGTCTATAATTTGAAATGTTGTCTGTCCCCAGAGTTAAAAATTGGAACAGTGATAGACTTTTTTAGAGCCAGCGGGAAGGTTCCTTTTGTAAAACAGATGTTACAAATACTAGTAACTGGTTTGACAATAACGTTCACCGCATTTTTTTTAAACTTTGTAGTTATACCGTCCCACCCTGACGAACCTGTATTTTTAAGATTGGAGATAATGCGTTTGACTTCACTCTCATCTGTTGGGAAGAGCATAAACGATTCGTATAGTCTTTTGTTCTTTTTCTTTATAACCATTGGATTGCGAGGTATTGCAGTCTTTACACCATTATGGTCCGTCATAGTAGTGTAGTTTGCAATTGTGTTTTGATAAAACAGTGTTCAAGACAGTTTGCTTCTCTAGTAGGAAAGGTGTGTGATGTTAAGTGACCATGTGAAGTCAATAAATTACAATATTCCAAAGATTGTGATTGATTGAGCGATAGCGATAATTAAACAGTTTGCTTCCAGACAGTAATGTGGGTGGAAAGTGGAAATAATAATGAAATTTTTATCAAATTCAGTCTGAAAGGTAATAATGGTTACTGTGGGTCATCCTTGGAACATAGAAATATACCATCGAGGACGTTTTTTGTTGAACTTATTAAGATGTATAAAACTTTAGAACATAAACTTTATGTATCTCTAACAGTTTACGCGGCGCACGCCAGTGAAGCTACCAGTCGGCATGATTTTTTCCGACATCTTCAACAATAATCGTCATATTTCAGCCAATTTACACAAAACCTTAATTAATTATACACCAAAACCTTCCTCAAGAATCATGGACGGAGTCCATTGGTGAAAACCGTTTGGTAGTTTTTGAGTTTATCGCGTTCAGACAGACAGACAGACGCGGCGGGGGACTTTGTTTTATAATATATGATTTTTAAGTTCACATCGTTAAACACAGGCTTCGTTGTTGACCTAAATTCGCACGTTAGAACCGTACACCAAGAGGGTTTGATAAAATTTATGATTGAAGTCCTAGAGAAAATTGGCTCCCTCCCTAATTGGCTTGTTGTAAACCCCATTGACAGCAGCGTCAAAGTGGCTCCATGCTTCACGTGCTCGATCTTGTGTTTGCTTGCACACTACTGTACCTATATCAACTACTACTGTGTATGTGTATGTGTTCTCAATATTTAGGAATGAGTTGATAGAAAAATACATTTGAGATTCATAAACTGAAAAAAGCCAGTTTTTTTTTTGTAACTTTATTTAATTTCCTCGATATTGTCATATTTTATGTTCTAATCGAATTCAAGTTCAAAATGCCTCCTAATCACGACTTCATGAAAAAATATCTCACTAGAAAATAGATAGATTACAAAAGAAAATAAGGTTTAAAAATGTATGTAAACCTACATCAAAGGTACGGAGGCAAGGGCGATATTAAAGCCACTAATATAATGAGATTTTAGAGGCATGAGGAACAAGGTGTAAAGTTCACTCATCCTCTATAGCAAAGGGAGGATCCTCCGACCAGACGGGTGTTGTGTCTGGCGGGCAACTGCCCAATGATTGAAGTCGGGAGCTTGTATATATGTCGATCGGGCGGTAAACTCTTATTGCGCGATGCAGGATTTGTGTGACATCAGGATTTTGTGTGACGTCAGGTTTTTGATGCATAGTTTGCATGTGAAGATGTAGATGCCGCCACAAGATCAGTATTCCTTCGCTCTATTTTTAACAAAAAATCTTCATATGATAAAACTCTGACTAAATTAATTTTAGATAGGTCTAATGACCTATCTAAAATTACAAAAAAAACAGAGAGGTTTCCGCAAAAAATAATTTTTTTGCGGAAACCTCTCTGTTTTTTCCCTAAACTCATTTAGGCGTACATTTAAAACGCGCTTACTTGTTAAAAAACAAGACAACGGCGGGATACCTTCCTAATTCCACAGACCCACTTCCTTTTCCAGATAAATAATTAACTGGAGTACTTTTATTGTTGTCTTTTAATTGAAATTCGTGATTCAAATTAAGAAGGTTACAATTTTTGTGTTAATTTATCGTGGTCGGACTCGAAGTGTAAGTAAAAGGTTAGAGATTATATCAAATATTTCAAGTCTTTCTACTTACCTAACTACCACGTCCCTATTATCAACTAACAGTTGGCAATTATTGGCTTTAATAACAATAATTTTGAAATTAAGTGTAAAATTAAATGTAAATTTTTTAAAACTCTAGGTCTGTGCCAGTAGAGTTTACTTTGCCGGAACATATCTAGGATGAGGAGCTAGACCAAGAGAGATACAGAAACCCGCAGGACAGCATGTGGCGTACTGTTGGGCAGTCTGTAGCGACCGCAAGGCCCCTATCTCCCGGGAGAAATATCGTTCCTCATCTCTGGCTTGCCTTTATTGGCCGGCTGGAGTGAACACTGAAAAGGAACAGAGCTCCCACCTTATTCTTGCCTTAATTAGCCAGCTTGAGTGGAGATTCGCAAGAGCAAACTTGCTCGGAGGAAGGAAGTATTAGTAAGTGCTCGTAGGAATCTTGACCATCTTCCGGGCTCTGGGATTGTTCTGAAAGCCGTGGAATACCTCTCCACTCCTCAAGCACCTCAGGACATGTTGCCCCCTTGTAGCTACGTCACTATGTGGTAGCGTCAATTTTTGAGGGCCCATTTTTGAGTGTGCAAGTACCCTGCCATTTTATCCGTGTATACCATAACATTGTCCAGGCAGGGGACATAGGCCTTCCATAGTTCTAAGTAAACAATCCACTATAGCCACCCAAACCCATACCCAATATATTTTGTTTCCATGTTCTGCAATAGTCCTGCACCAACCGGGGGTTGTCCTTGGGTGCACTTGCATAGTGCATACAGGGATAATCGTCGGTTGGTGCCCCATTCCATTTAAAATTATCTAAGCAGCCTCTGCGAGTTGGCTTCGGCCCCTCGTACGCCTTCCAAAGGACCGGGACCATGGTCCCGAGATATGTAACACATAAAAATAATAACATTTAATAATATTACATTTTCTGGCAAATTAGCAATTATCAGCTACCAGGTCAGACTGTCAGACGATATTATGTTATCTACTAATCCTGTTATTATTATAAAACGCGACCAGATATCTAATTGCATAACACGTTTTCGAAAAGATTAAGAGTAATCTGTTTCATTTTGACAGTTCAACAACATTCATTGCGTTATTATTTAACGTTGTTGAGCAGATTTTTTTTTCGAACTTAAGAAGCAATGGATTAGCAATCTGTTTCAGAATTATTCAGATTGTGATTGATCGTGTATAACGCAATTTGGGTGCAGGCAACATTTATTGAAAACTACATGATCCGACGTGGTCCTGTCCAAATTTTAAGAGTTTATACCAAAATCGCATTCAAATAGGGTGTTCAGTTTTTCCTGAGTTTGAATGTTTTCTGGGAAACTTTACCAATTTTTCTTTCCATAAAAACCTAATTCAGAATATTAAAAATACTTTCATCGGTTCTCACAGCAGTGATAGCCTAGTGGTGTGACCGTCAGACTGCCACGTCATAGGTCTCCAGTTCGAACCCAAGGCACGCGCCTCTGACTTTTCGGATTTATGTGCGTATTGTACAATCACACTTGCTTCAAAAACGGTGAAGGAAAACATCGTGAGGAAACCATGCCTGAGAGATATTTCTCGACGGCATGTGAAGTCAAATTAGAAGCCCATGAGTGGCGTAAAAACTCTGACACCAGGTTAGTCACTAACCATACGAAAAATAAAAAAGCCGTTCTTAAGCGATGCGCTTACCCGTTCGAACAGCATTTCATTTTTATTTATACATAGATTAGAATACCAAAAATCTATTTATACAACGTGTAACGTTAAATGCGCAAAACCTCAGACACCCCAACTGATTTTTAATTCAATTTACCTATTTCAGAGACAAAAAAAACATTTAAAAAATTGTAAAGGTTTTATGTGCTGTTTTAGTTTTAGAAGATTCGTATTTGCATTGAAATAAACGCTATTATTATCCCGCGTATGAGAAAATTCAAATTGGTCGACAACAATTTATGTTTGTTTACCTATTTTGGCAGGTTTCCGCATGTGATGGCTTGACCTATTAATAAATAGACACGGCAACGTTTTTAATTAAGCTTTTTTGAAAAATGTGACCTATATTAAAAAGTGGTTCAATTGATTCTGCTCGTTATTCTGGATCAAACTATTTTCTGGTTTTGCGCATTTAACGTTACACGTTGTATAAATAAAAATGAATCGCTAAATATGTTGCTAAGCACGAAACTCGAGAACGGCTGGACCAAACTAACAATTAATTTTTTACTATTTTTTTTTGCAGTTTGAGAAATTTGGAAAAATTGCCCGGAAAAACCCCACTTTTCTATTTCCAATACAAACTGTCCTAAAACCAAAACAAACAAAAGACGTCTGTCGTGACAGCTAGGTAGGTGTAGGTAGGTATTTAGGTGGTAGTATCCGTAGTAGTGGTGGTGGTAGTGTATGTACATAATAGTGAAAATACCTATATAGTGTTAGTACAATAGTGTATAGTAGTGTACATACCTACCTACGTACCGTATTAAAGATATATAAAAGCGGTTCATAACTGTCTTACTAGAAATATAACTATGATACGAGCACGATCTAGTGATATAACTATTAGGGCACTCCGATCAAATTGGTTAGGTTGGGTTAGAACTGTGACCAACTACGTCGAAAGTCGCAGTAACAAAATTAGGGCACTCTAACAGTTATGAATCGCTTTCATATGACTATATTACGGTATGTATCTATATCCCTAGGGATATAACTATATCACGGCTTCTACCATCTTACTGCGACATACATATCATTAATTATTACGGTAGGTATGTATTTTGTGTGAATATAAAATACTTAGTTCACCTCGTTGGAACTTAATGGGTTCTGTCTCAACAATTCCTGTAGCTGTTGTAAGGTGTAAACGTGTTGTCCATTGTGTAATTGTGTCATTTAAAAAGGCAATGATTTGTGAGCTTATCTTAATTATATTTTTTTTTAATTTCAAGAAGCCAAGCCAAGTGTGTGGAACCAAATCGTATCGATATTCCTTCCGCTATGTATGTCGGGATCGATGATGAATAAAGAGTTTTAAATAAAGATTTTGATGTAATTATACATAGTTAAATTAAATTAGCAACGGTTTCTGCAATGGTTTTATGTTAAATAACACTTGTTCTGCCTGCAATTCCTTTTTTGAAACTGAAGTATGTATGGGCTTGTACCACTGCCCTTAATACAAGTTATTTTATAACTTAGTAAGGATGTTGGCTGCAACACCTAACTGTTTTGTTAACTGGCATAAGTCAAGTGTACCTACAGATGATACTATTTAATGTTAACACTGTTATTATTTGATTAAATAAATCTTAAACCACCTCCGCAGCCGTCATGGTATTGATAACAATGAAGGGTTCCGTAGTCGGGATAAATTTATCCCAAAAACAAACTTATCATTATAGTTGAAAAAATGTTCTTCCATACATCGATATACGCCACTGTCAATTCTCCAACTGCAAATGTAAGTTTGTTATCTCAAAAAAATATTTTTTATGTGATAAAACTACAAATTAACAATTTTCGGATTTTTTCTTTTATTTGTGCCGTCAGACCTTGTTTATTGCCAAACATGATTCTAGGTCAACGGGTAGTAGCTCTATAGGTTTTAATTTATTTGCGAGGATCAAAATATGTCGCGTTACCAAAAAGATCTAAGCTTCTAAGCTTAGATTTTAGAGCTCCAAGGAACCATAGACCTACTTATTTGATATTAATTTCAACTTGATTGATGACGCATTCCTGAGAAAAAGGGTCTTGACATACAGACAGACCGACGGACGGACAACAAAGTAAAGATCGTATAAGGGTTCCGTTCTTTGCTTTTACCCTAAAAAAACATTTGATTTTCTTTTTTTAAGGGGTCGACTGCTGGTTGGACAGTTACTTGACCTATGAGTTGAGAAAATCTGTGAAGTTTATAAAAAAAAACTGATTTTTGAGAGTGCTATCCTCTGTCTCAAGCAAACTGTTCAGTACTATACGGACAGAAACACACCAGTGTACATGCATGTTTTTTAGATCTTTCAAAAGCTTTTGACCTGGTGTGTTATGACAAGCTGTGGCAGAAGCTAAAATGTGAAACAGATGTGCCACATGAGATTGTATCCTTGCTGCGGTACTGGTACAGTGAACAGAAGAATACCGTTAGATGGGCGGGTGCGCGGTCGGACGTGTACCTATGGGTTGGAATGCGGCGTGAGACAAGGGGGTTTATCCTCCCCTCGCCTCTTTAACCTTTACATGAACTGGCTAATCGGGGAGCTCAGCAGTACTAATATTGGATGTTCCATAGATGGAGTGTGTATAAACAACATTAGTTACGCTGATGATATGGTGTTGCTGAGCCTATCTATCGGCGCGTTACGTAAACTTCTGCGTACTTGCGAGACATATGCGGAGGCCCATGGGCTCAGTTACAATGCTAAAAAAAGTGAATTTATGATCTTTAAAACTGGTACCAAATGTTACTCATCTGTACCTCCTGTCACTCTTTGCAGCATTCCTTTAAAAAGAGTGCAGCATTTCAAGTACCTGGGCCACTGGATCTCTGACGACTTGTGTGACAATCTGGACATTGAGAGGGAGCGCAGGGCGCTGTCCGTCCGGTGTAATATGTTGGCTCGCAGGTTTGCGCGATGTACTAGACCTGTGAAGGTGACTTTATTTAAGGCATATTGTCAGTCGTTTTACACGTGCAGCCTGTGGACCAACTTTACGCAGCGGGCGTACAGCGCACTGCGCGTGCAGTACAACAATGCTTTCAGGATACTGTTAGGGCTTCCGCGGTTTTGTAGTGCTTCGACTATGTTTGCTGAGGCGCGGACCGATGATTTTTTCGCGATCATGAGGAAGCGGAGCGCTTCACTATTAAGTCGCCTGCGATGCAGCTCGAACAGTCTCCTGAGGGTCTTGTCCGAGAGGTGGGACCTGTCCCTGATACAGAGGTGGATGCAGCTTCATGTTAGCGCTTCTCCTCGTTTTATTTGAGATGCGTGTAAATTGTGTGATTGTTTTAATTTATATTTAATTTAATTCAATTTGTTGATTATACTCGTATCATTGTAATGTGTATGTCTAATTTTATTTTTATTTTTATTGATTATTTTAATGTACATGCGTTTTTTTTTTAATTTTTATATTCTGTATGGACCACGTCTGAAATAAATGAATTATTATTATTATTATTTAATCAGATATTTTAAGTAACTACTTACACTACTTACGGTCATTGACTCCAAAAAAATCCTTTTATCATGTTTTGATATGGATATTTGATATCGAAATACATCACGTCTGCGGAATTTTGTTCTGCTAACTTGTTTTATATTTAATGATTGTTATTTAAATTAAACAAACATCAACTTTATACGACTGTAAATAAAGTTGATATTAGTACTGTTGAAAAAGTCATAAAAAATATGTATAAATTCATCGTCGACTCGACGCCAATGTGAACTCTTCCTAGGGTTATTTGGGAACCCGACGGTGGCGCGTTTCGAGGACCATGAAAACACATGACCTCGGACTTGTGCAGGGCCACCTCGAGTCCCAATTGCCGGATCCTGTCGACGATTGTCGCAACCCCGTGTGTCGCAAGTTAGGCCGCCGCCTGGTGCGATCTCCCCTGCGCCAGGACCAACGTGTCGTCAGCGTAACAAACGACGCTGACGCAGCTAGGGAGGTCGGCGCGCACCACCCAGTTGTATCCGATGTCCCACAGATGCGGCCCCAGGTCCGATCCCTGTGGGACACAGCACGACATCACTCGCCGGTTCTATTATCCCTGGTGACCGGAGTAGACGACGGCCCTGTCCGTCAAATAGGCCTGGACCACACGACAGAGGTAAGTCGGCATCCAGTGATACCAGAGTGCCTCCCTGATGCAACTCCAAGGTAGGGTATTGAAGGTATTGGCGATGTCACCGCCAAGACGAAACAAGACAAGACAAGAGGCGGTCTGCAATGACCCTTTCAAAGAGCTTGCCCACCTCGTCGAGCAGCATGTGGGCCAATAAGCGAACGGAGAGTCCGCAGGGCGCCCCGGCTTCTTGATGAGGACCAGTTTCCCCGTCTTCCAACGAATCAGGAACCGGCCTCTCTCCAAGCATGCGCTTAGGAGCCCCCTTAGTCGAGGCCCGAGAGCCTCCAAGGCCAGGACCCAGGCTGCAGCCCTCGGCATGTACGACGTTCGATGGGATTGTATTCCTCCTAGTCTGGCTCCTCACCTTAGACCTGTCGGCAAAGTAAACTCTACCAGCACAGACCTAGGGTTCATGGGAGCCTGCAAGCCCCACCACGTCGCCGACGTAGAGATTATGACGGTGGGATTATTATAAATAATACACATGACTTTAATTCCTATATCAATATTCCATATTTTGTAAAAATTTAGAAAAATTGGTATTTTTGCAAATTGTGGGAAATTAACCTAAGTTAATGTCGTCAATTAAATGGCAAAAAGGTGAAAATTAGATTTTTTTTATTTTATTGTAAGGATAAAAAAAATATTCTCTATGTTTCCACCATTGGCACGAATCACACACTCAGCGATTTGGCATGCTTAAAATCAGTTCATCAAAATCACTTTAAGGAATGGCCGCCCACGTTCTTTCTAACAAGTCAAAAAGTTTTTGTGAGGTATGCACGGCATCCATACTCGGCAGAGCTCTTCTTTGGAGCATATCCCATGCGTGCTCAATTGGGTTGAGGTCTGGCGATTGAGCAGGCCACGGCAGAACGTTGATGCGAGCATCGGCAAGAGCGCGTGTTAGCCGTGTGTGGACGTGCATTGTCGTGCATTAGTCGAAACGAATTACTCAACCGGCTTCGCAAAGGGTTGATCACGTCTGAGACAATCCTCTCCGCATAAATATCTGAGTATTGAGGTTGCCCCTGATCCAAACGATCGGTTCTTCCACTGATTCAAATACCGGCCCAAACCATTATTGTCAGGAAGTTCATTCATATGGAGGGGTTCATCAGGGGCAACCTCAATACTCAGATATTTAATCGGAAAAGCATGTTTGCTTTCAACTGCTCAACACAGAAAGCGGGAGGAAGAAGACTGGCGTTGTTTTCAACGCCAGTCTTTTTCCTCCTAATTTTTGTGTTCGCGAGCCCATTGTAAACGGGCCCTACGATTGCGGGGTGCTATAGGTGGAACGCTCAGTGGCCTTCAGGATCGCAAACCCACTTCACGTAAACGATTTCGGATGGTTTGGTCGCTTATCACCAAGCCTGAAGAGCTGTGGAGCGTCGTAGCCATCATCATGGCGGTCATGGTACGATTCCGTCGAGCAGTATTTTGGATGTCCGGTACATCCAAAATCCTATCTGCAAGTGGTGATACGAGATCATCCTCCATGTCGCTGCCTGTGATACGATAGCGTTTCCAGATGCGGCTTATGACGCTCAGTGTAGTGCCAAGAGCGACAGCCACAGTACCTTGCCTAGAACCAGCTTGCAACATTCCGACGGCTCTCATCATCTCTTCTCGTGTCAAATGATGTCGTCGCTCCATATGGATGCAATTTTTTTCAGTTCAGATGCAGAAATTGTAATGATTTTCTAAAAACGCTATTACACACTTTTGTAGCAATCCTGATTGACAGTAGATTTTCTATTTTTAATCAAAATTTAAAGAAAATTATTTCTTCAAATAGTAAAATTCACTAAAAAGAATCAATAACGATCCAAAAAAGTTAAAATAATAATCCTCAATTGCGGCGATCTCTAAAACGTACTTGATCCTTAGACACTTTGAATGTGTATATTTCTTACGGGCAGGTAATATTGATAAGTATTGTAATACTTATCAATAATACATTCTTATTTTATAAAAGAAGAGATACTAAATAGGTAGTTATTCTCCAAGTTTGCATATCTAAAGTTCTCAAATCATTTATGTAAGAATGCAATCTCGGTAACCTATTACTTTCAATAGCAAAATTGCTATCATTTTGGGTTAAAATGATAGCGCAAAGTTCACGATGGGTTGTTTACCTATCCCTGTTCTTAGAATACGTCATAATTATATCAGACCGAGCGATACCAGGCATGTTACGAAAATATTATGACAAGTAACATTATATGTAAAATATGTGTTTGTTTAAATAATTTTAGAATTAATAATATTAAGTCGCCTGTACACCTCTGCCTAACCCTTTGGGGATTACAGGCGTAATGTTATGCTATGTTAAGTCGACTGTAGTCTGGATTTATGCCCACGTCGCGCTCAGAATGTGGGTATTCTATACTGCCCCTTCAGAGAATTTAGATATTATAGAAATTGAAAGAACATAATTATAACAAAACATACCTACCTAGTAGTACCTTTAGTGTATAAAAAAAGTAATGATGGTGGTAAATTCGGATGAAGTTTTCCTAACTAACTTATTTTTTTCGTTCCCTCGGTTTCGGCCCACTTAACCAGAATTTATACGAATTTAAAGTTTTCGGAAGTTTTTTCAATTTGCTTTTAGCGTGAAAAGAGTTTATAGTCTAGATAAAGTTAAAAATGGATCTTTTAATCATTTCGGTGGTGAGGTGCAAGTAGCGCGGGCACAATAATAAGATCACAAAATTGCTCTTGAGAGTTTTTTTGTTAGTCCAATTTATTTTCCATTTTATCGATTTACCCGCACCTTTTAATTTTTCTTTTCTATTTAAACTAAATGAAATGAAGTGAAATGAACGCAGTGATTAGCAGAAGCCAAATTCCGAACAAGACTGGTGATTCTTCTTATCATACCTATACATTGATTTTTATCAGGGATTATTGTATAGTTCACCTATACATTGTGAACTGTACAAAAATCCCTGATAAAAACTTTGTTTATCAACGATTTATTTTTAATTCAATCTGATCGTAAGCGACTAGATAATTTATTTTATCTTGGCTCAATTTTCTTGGTCCCTCTAATTCGTTGTTCGACGCTATTGATAAAATATAAATAATTGACACATGTCCAGTAGCAAGCAGGCTAATGAGATTGATAGGCGTGCGCAAATAATAACAAACACTTTAAGTATAGTAAATAATGAATGTTTTCTATTCTCGGGTACATCTAAATCACATTATTATATCATTTGTGACAGTGATCGTCAGGACAAAGAACTTACACGTCGTTAGCAAATGATTTGATAATTTTAAATAGTTCCAAGTGTCTCAAATCTAATCAGTTCCCTAATTCTAATTGATCGATTCCTAGTCTGTGGTGATATTCAAATTTAATATTATTGATACAGCTGATGCAAAAGGAGTCACTAGTGCGTTTTCTGTTATGAAATTTTAATACCTGTTGATGTGGAACGTTATCGAGTGTGAAAGGTTAGTTCGATAGGCAACAATGTAACAATCCTTGATTGTGCAGAAATAGGCTCATCCTCATGCGATTTTCAGTGTAAAAATTGAGATGTTTTTAATGTGTTGTGTCCACTACCTGTATTAATTTATGTGTTTAAAATATTGGAAAGTGAGTTTTATAATAATTCAATAAATGTGTTAGTTCCGAGGGTCAAATTCAAAACGAATCCTCTTCTTCAAACGTCAAGTACAGATCGGTGCACTTCCGACGTTTGGCTCCCAGACTGGAGCGGGCCGGGGCTGCTTTGAAGCGGCTCCTGCCCAATCTAGGGGGTCCAAACGCCTCCTGCCGGAGGCTATACGCGGGGGTCGTGCGGTCCATGGCCCTTTACGGGGCACCGGTTTGGGCGCGTTCATTGAGGCGGCGGCCAGCCCGCCGGTTGAACGCGTCCCAGAGGGTCATGGCCACCCGGCTGGTCCGGGGATACCGCACGGTCTCCGGTGAGGCGGCGAGCCTCCTTGCCGGATTACCGCCATGGGATCTGGAGGCAAAAGTCCTCGCGCACATTTGGGAGTGGCGCGAGGAGGCGAAACGCCGGGGCGTAACTCCGCTGCCGCGAGAAATCGCGGCACAGCGGACAGAGCTCCGGCGAGATCTCATGGCGTCATGGAGAGTGCGATTGTCGCAACCCAGTGCTGGGCACGCCACTATTGCGGCGATAAGTCCCCTCTTTGAGGAGTGGCTAGAGAGGCGCCACGGCGTCCTCACCTTCCGCCTAACGCAGGTCCTCACCGGACACGGTTGTTTCGGGAGGTTCCTGTTCCGTATCAGGCGGGAGGAAACGCCCGGGTGTCATCACTGCGTGGATCGCCCGGAGGACACGGTTGAGCATACGGTGGAGGTCTGTCCGGCTTGGGCAGAGCATCGCCGTGTCCTCGTGGAGGCGATCGGCGGCGGGGATCTCTCGCGTCCGGCCCTAGTCCAGGCCATGGTACGGAGCGAGAGGGCATGGGAGGCCGTCACCTCCTTCTGCGAAGCAGTAATGCTCGCGAAGGAGGAGGCAGAACGCGTGAGGGAGAGGCAAATTTCGCGCCCTCACGCCCCTAGCCGCCGCAGGAGACGCCCTGGGCGTCGGGAATCGCAGGCCGATTCCCGGCCACCGTAGGCGCGGGCTTGCGGACGGTGAGCAATGGGTAGCTCGCCGTCCGATAAGGACCAGGCCCGGGTCGACGGCGCGTTGTGTTCCACGCGCGCCTCAAAGAGATGTCAGCAAGTGAAGGGGTCCGATAGGACCAATGCCTGCCGGGGTTGCGGGAAAGTCCGAAAGGGATACCGTGGCCCCTGGCAATGTTCAGGCAACGGAAGGAACACGGGTGGGTTTTAGTCAGTAAGAGTCTGACACGCCCTCCCGCTCCACCCAGAGCGGGAGAAGTTATTTGATAATTTCCCACCCAAAAAAAAAAAAAAAAAAAAAAGTACAGATCGGTAGACAGTAAGTGTAGCCGTGGAGTGTACGACTAAACGCCGACAGACACTACGCCGACAGACTGAACACCGACAAGAATTTACTTCGACGGGACTCTTCGCCGACAGGACACTTCGCCGACAGGACTCTTCGCCGACAGGGCTCATCAGCGACGCAATTTATCTCCGATAATCAGTTTTTTGTAAGGCGTTGTCGACGGAGCCCCGCTTAGCGGGGCTCCTACTTCTGTGTGGTTTAAAAAAAAAAAAAAAAATCGGGGTGCCCCAAGTCCCGAGCTCGCTATGCGTCGCTGATGAGCCCTGTCGGCGAAGAGTCCTGTCGGCGAAGTGTCCTGTCGGCGAAGAGTCCCGTCGAAGTAAAGTCTTGTCGGTGTTCAGTCTGTCGGCGTAGTGTCTGTCGGCGTTTAGTCGTACAGTGGTAGCCGTGAAGGTGCCTACTTGTGTAGGTCTACACGTTTGTGTAATTTTAGACAAAGATTATCTATCGCAGTCTATGCGGATGTGATTAGGCACACATGCGGCGGCGCCAATAATAGAGGATAATTGAAAATAAACCGTTCGACACCTGCGCTGTCTGTACCGCGTGGTTTGTATCACTGTCCGACGAATGTGCAAGTAACCGCCTTTGATCTAAACCTCCGTTTGTTGTTCCAATTACATTAACTGACATGTGCAATTATTGTACCCGTCAACAATACATTAATATTGTATGATGTTAATATTTGGTTTGTGTCGGGTTTTGACATGGAAGAAAAACCGTTACAACAGCTGCTTATGATTTCTTGCTGTTTAAAATAAAAACATGTCAAAATTCTTTGAAAATAGATCTTCCTTGCTTCTTTCTTATGGAAACTACAACAAGTCTAAATAGTAAAAACATTTCTATATTTCGTATTTATAAATGTATATGCCTAGTTATATTATGCCTTCTTGTTCACTGTAAATTCAGGCTTCTAGCTTTATCCACAATGAAGTTACAGGGGGTCGAAAATATCTTGAATGGCTTCGAGGAAAGATGGTACGGCTGTGCCTTTGTTTGTTTGTTTTTGGTCGACTTGGCGAGGGCACTGCCGTGCCCCCAAATTCTGTTTACTTATGTAGCCATACTGCTGTAGGTATTGAGTACTTTTAATCAAGTTTTATAGTCCTTCTTATAAGGTCAACGACAATATCTTTTAGCTCACTGACAACAATAACTGTTTTAATAAGAAAAGCGGCCAAGTGCGAGTCGGACTCTCACACCAAGGGTTCCGTACCACCGTACACTACATTTTTTAATCCTTTAACAAAAAACGCCGAAAAAAACACGTTTCTTGTATGGTTTACTTGATTAAATTGTTATTATTTGTTGTTATAGCGTGTAGTATTTATTACACACTGTAAATTTAAAAAGTCTACCTATTACGGTTCAAAAGATACAGCCCTGTAACAGACGAATGGACAGCGGAACCTTTGTAATAGGGTTACGTTGGCATCCTTTGGGTACGGAACCCTAAAATCTTATTCGGTTATAAAAAATAAACAACACATTTTAGATAGATAGAGCCAACATTTGTTTTTATTACGAATGTAGTCGACATTAGAGCAATATAGCACTCGCAACAATAATATAGAGGGCATAGTGTCAATAGCCAGTAAGTATTACGTGTGCTCTGTTGACGATACGACAAAGACAGGCGGATTATCTGCGGCAAATTCCTAATATTATATAACACGAAATAAAATGGACTGATGTTTTTTTTTTTGAGGTCAAAGACTTTTGTTTTATCATTTTTAGTTATCGATCAATATCAGGTCTTTGGAGTTTACACAAACATAAAATATTTTTAAAAAAATAAGAAGAGGTCGTGCACGAAATCGACTCATTTTGATCAGTTTTATTCATTAGTTGTAAGAAAGGGAAAAAGAGTTTAAACAAAACTATCTGTGATTTGAAAAGTCGAGTTCTTTGTTTTGCATTTTAAATTAAATGGATTTTTCAAATAGGTTAAGTATTCATGGAAAATCACATATATTCGCAACAAGTTTTCCGAAAAATTACGCGAGACTGACGTTTGATCACTTTTTTAAAAGAAACTACTTTTGATTTTGAACATTTAAAAATATTATCAACATCCTTATATGGTCTACTTGCATGTGGCTGAACCACTTTTTTCAATTTCAATACAAAATGTAGCAGAAAAATAATGTTGAAAAAACCAATTTTCTTTTCAAAACCCTGTCAGTAGTGTATTCCTATTATTCCTATTTCCTATTATTTAGCAAACCACAAAAAATCTAAAATCACAGTCTTCAGCTATCGTTGAAATAAAATCAAAATTTTATTTTGAGTTTATAACATATCTTCATTAAGTAAATCAAAGGCGAAATAAACCAATATTTTCGAGAGCGCAAAAGTGACACAACTATTAACTGTTATAGTTACACAGACTTAATGTTTCAATTATTTCAAGCGTACTTACTTACAATTAGATAAGTTATTGACGAGAAAGGGTTTTGTTTGGGCACGGAGCTTTAAACTGATATTTCAAGTAACGACAATAACTAAGGTTCCTGACCCATTTTTTTTTAAATCATGTTTAGACACCTCAAGTCTGCGGAGTTTCGCTGGCTAATTTAATCTGACCCTATATCAAATAATTCTCTGCTCATTGGTCCTTTGGTCTTGCATAACTCTTGATCGAACCTCACTCAAGTGACCGCAAGAAACATTGCGGATTCACACCTCAAAAGTCTTCGAATTTTGAAAACTGTTCTGTACCTACAAGCTAAAAATTCTGGCCACATAGAATTGGTAACCATGGATATGTGGTAACCAATCGCAAGCTTGAGGTTCCGATCTCCAAGTTACCCAACAAGCCAGACAAAACAAGGCTTGGTGCGAGTGTACTGAGTTTGTACTAACTGTTATCTTATCAGTTCCGGCCGTTAACGCCTATTGATGAACATTGAACATAGAGTGTGTATTAGACGACTTAATGAGCTGTCGCATGTGGTGAGACACTGTTTTTATCATAATCACCACGCTTTGCAAACAGATTATTGACCTCAATATATGTCAAATTAAGTCTATTTCGGCTTATTCCATTAGAAAAGATGCTATTGGCCGTCCTCCGTTGTTCTTGCTTTATCTCTTATCTCCTGGCCCTTTAAATAACCCGCGACTTTAGGGAAGGGTAGCCTCGGCCTGCTCCATGCAAACAAGCAAGGAAGTGGCTACCACAATGCCGCCACTTGACGGTTTTAATAAGATAATTTTAATAACCCAATTGTACATTTTGTTTCAGAGTAAAAGACAAAATGACAGAAAATGGTGTTCGCAACCGTCACAAAAGTTGGAAGCAAAATGGAAAAACAACACACCAAGATGAGAAGAAGGATGAAGAGTTCTCCATACGAGAGTCCCCACTGACGAGACTAATAGCCACGTCTCTGCACATTAGGGCTATATACCACATATTCATCGTCATTCTCCTAGTACTGATCTGTGATACCTTCATTTTTGACCTCGTTGAAAGTGGAAAGCAAGTAAACATTATAAATACTTTATACTTTATTATTATGTCTTTGACATATCTCAGGACCCAGGGTCCCGGACCTTTGGGAGGCATACGAGGGACCGAAGCCAACTCGCAGAGGCCCTTTTGACATTTTTAAGTATTGAGGCACCAACCGACGATGTATGCACTACGCAAGTGCACCCAAGGACAATCCCCGGTTGGTGCAGGACTATTACAGAGCATGGAGACAAAATATTATATACTGGGCTATGGGTTTGGGTGGCTATAGTGGATTGGTTACCTAGAATTATGGAAGGATTATGTCCCCTGTCTGATCAGTATTACAATGCATTGTTGTTAAATTATTTCATCACAAAAATGAAATTACATTAAATTAATTAATTGTATTAGAATTCCGATAGTGACTTCAGGACAATGAAACAAACTAATTTTAATAGTAATATTGGAACAGAAAACTTTTCAATATTAATTTACCAAAGTTCTACAAAATGCCCCGTTTACGATACGGAAGTTATTTAACACGTTTTCCGTAATGTGACTTGTTATATACAAGTCACATTCCGGAAAACGGAACTAAAAACTTTTTTATATTTTCCACTGACATACTTTCAGTTTAATATATTAGTTTCCGTAAAAATTCAAACGATATTATACTTCCGAAAGTTGTAAAAACACTTTTTAATGCAGTGGATGTGTTGTCACGCGATTTGGAGGCACTCCCTATAATTAACTCCCTGTGAATGTTCCTCATTTAAATTCCAGATGCCAGATCCACAGGCTTTTATCTCCCAGCTTGGCAGAGACTAAATACTGCAATTTTCACTCGCGTTGCTTTAATTATGCAAAATATTTTGTGCTAAGAAAAAATGTTGAACCAGCAGCGTAGCACTTTTTTGTTACGTCGACGCCAAATTACGTCATTTTTAACAGCGTTAACATGGAAAAGTTTCGTTTGTTCTTCATAATAATGTAAACTTGGGTATATTTTGATGGACCCGGCTGTTCTTGCGTAATATTCTTGTTAAAAATTCACTTACTTAATTGGTTATTTTTTTACAGGCTAAATATAGGGCTGTCAGTAGTTGCCGATGGATTTGGCGACATAAGACGTGGATTGAAGTTATGGGTGTATGACTTTTGCGTTGCTATGTCATTTTATCCCTTGCTAATGGTATACTCATGGTTAGGAGCGATCTCGAGAAAATATCCAGGTAAACGTTCACTTTCTCACTTACAAGATCTATGAATAAATAATATAAATATTTAAACACCATACATAAAAGTAATCCATTTAACGCTTTCGACTCCACTCAATTTTCATAGATTTAATGCCATGCCGCCTACATATTGGAAGTGAACCCTCCGCGAGGGTTACCAGCATTACGTTTGTGCTAAAGTTAACCATCGCGGACGGCCAACGGCATTAGGTTTAAAATCGTGTTACAAAACACTATAAAACGAAGTAAATTGTGTTTTCAGGGGGTCTTGTTGCTATACGTATTTTCCTACCTTTTAATTGTTTTGTGAATAAATGTAACCGTGAAAAAAAATATTTTTTAATTTAAAATGCTTGGATTTTAAAACCAACGAAATTTCTAATAAATCTTGTTAAAATATACATAAGATTTTATTTTCACGGTTTAGAATGCTGTATTCGCTAAGAAAAAAATACATTTAAAATGAGCCCTCCGCGAAGGCTCCCGGCATCCCACATGCGACTAAGTGAACGCTCCAGGAGGGCTCCCGGCACTGAACGTGTTAAGTATTAGAATGAAAGAGCTACCACTTTCAGCTGTAATACTTATCTGCAGTTAAAAAGTATTAATTAATGATTATATTATTTTTTCCATGTAAAACTACAAGGGAGATGATAATTTTAATGGTCAAGTTCAACGTAGAATTTGTATTTATTTTTTACATTTATGATACACAATCAGTTTCAAGTTAAATATCAGCAAACATGACGTGAGATAGTGAGTGCTGTTAACATTCATTTTTTTAAACTAGAAGGCCGTAATGTCCGTGACAGCATGCGACATGCATATTAATTCCATGGAGAGAATATAAATGAGATTTTTTAATCTGCCCTTCAGTTAATTCTAAAAAGAAAAACTAACTCTCTTTAGTCACAGAACCCAATTATTTCCTTAAATTTTTGTCGTAATAGCCTCTCCGCAACCGGATGCCTTTGTGACGACATTAGCTGACATTATGGAGGTAGATGTAGCTATTCATATAAATTAAAGTCGTAGGCAGAATAGCAGCAATTGGCCACTGGCGTCCTTAGGTCGCAAGTGGAGCCTTTTGTTGCAAGCAGCGGCCGCCCGGCCGGCCGCGCTCTCACCGCGCCCTCCAATTAGTCACTTGGTTGGCCATAACCGTGCAACCGGAATCACTATTTTTTATACTGTTGTGCGCTTTTCACACTGTCTTGTTTTCTTTATTTTTATTTGTTGTTGAATGGTGGAAACGTTTTTTCTGTAGCGCTGTTCTTTCCATTCAATGCCCATTTCAGAATAGTAATACTGGGGCAGAGTCTATACTTATTTATTTTACTAGTCGTCACTAGTTTGCTTACTATATATTATTTCTTCTATACTTAGAAAGCTTTTTCCAACTGCTGTTTTCGATGTTTTGCGCAGCAAAGCTATTTGTTTGTTTACATTATTTGAAGACACAAATAACTACTTACATAATTTAAATGAAGTTTACTTACACAATTGTTTATTTGTTTCAAAGCCTTCATGAAGCCGTACAGATTCCCAGATTATTAAAGAATTAAATTCATTTTTAATATAGTTTCAACACAAGAAGACATCAGATGGCTTATTACTATATATTACGCGTATTTCAGTGTCAAATCAGCATTGTAAAGTAAAGTTACATCGAAATCTTTTATTCAGAATCCAAATGTAAACTTCGCAGCATGATTGTACCCATTCAAGGACTGTATTATCAAAGAACCCTCATCACAATAATAGCAAGCATCTGCGATAAAATCTCCCCAAAGGTCCCGAGAAAGTACCTCCGATACAGATATTAAAAACGGTGGAGACGTTTCATTTCAAAAGCCGTCGCTTTGAATGGGTCCTGTTCTCATTATACTGCATTGTAACTAGGAACAGCTGATTCTGAGTTTATTGGTAAAGCCTCTACATACATAAGTATTTCTAAGAATTTGTTATTTGATACACGAATTTGAATCCGAAAATCTCGTTGTAGTAGTTGTAGTAGTCTCGTTGTATACTAACCTAGGTTCAAAAAAGTCAAAAGTCAAATAATTTATTTCAATTAGGCACAAAAAGGCACTTTTGAACGTCAACATTTAAATAATAATTGATTCTAGTTGCCCCTTCCAAAAGGTAGTTTTCGTATGGAGAAGAATGGGCAAGAAACTCCACCGTTACTCTTTTAAAATGTTTTCACAATATCTTGTATACATCAATTATATCATTATATGTGAAGACGATGCACCTAGAATAAGATTACTATACCACGTTAGGTAAAAATAATGAAAAATTAAGGAATGACAGATAAATTAATCATTTGATAGATGCATGGTGCTCACATATTTACAAACATTGTAAAATTATACGATATTCCTAGCATTTTTACAAGTAATATAACTCAGTGTGTGAGTTCGAGTAATCACAGAATGTAAAACCAATATAAATATATATATATATATATATTATACAATTAAATTAGCAACCAGTTAGATTTTGTCTAGATTCTAAATTGTCCTATGGAGCAGGACTAACATGTTTCCAAGCATTTTTATCTTGGATATAATCCTCTAATTTGTAATATGCTTGTTTGCAAAGTGTCGGTTGACAAACCTACAGTCTGGCCGTCGAGAGAATGCGTTCTTGACACCTATCAGTTGGACAATCTTAGTAGTAATAAGGATCGAATTCGCAAAACACATACTCGTTAGAATGAAATTGACAGGTGTCAAGAACGCATTGTCGACGCTATTATCAAAATTGTTTAGGTGGTAAACAATTCTATTTCGTTTTGTTACATTTACAGCTAGAGTTAATTTACCGAATCCTTTGCTGCCCACCAGCGTTGTGGCTCAATGTGAATCGAATCTTTACGGTGCAATTTCTCTAGTGAATACATGGCTTAACTCACTGTGCCTTCCAATTTGCCGCATCACAGACTCTTATACACCGCCATATATCTAGCTGCGACCAACCCTCGTGCCACCTCGTAGTATCGAACTATTTCCCAATAAGACCTTGTTATGAATAAACTTCCATTGTTCCCAAATGTGTATTAAATAATGGGTGGAGCTGGAGACTAAATAATGCTTCGAAATATTGACTCTTCGAGAAAGTTTAATAATATTTCACAAAGTTATAATTAGGTACCTTGTCCTTTGTTGGTTTTCAACCGGTGAGAAACCAATTTTAAAATCATTTCTAATTTCAACTTTTTATCGGGTTTCATCTGGGTTTAATCACGCGAATTATTTTGATGGCTCGGCTTCTTGAAATTATTTATAACTTTATAGATACATTGATATTTATGATTGCTTTCAATTTTATTTCTCGTGCATGTTTCGGGATCCACGTAAGGGTTTAATTCCCTACCTCAACGGGAGAATATCAAATATCAAAGAAAGTCCGTAATTAATCAGTCAACCCTGTACCCAACATGTACGATAATACCTTAGGAACACCACAATGGTATGCCGTATGTAAATAAAAGTCTTATGTTGCAGTATTAAGACCAACAGTGGTGGTGCTGGGCATAGCTGGAATAGTGGCACTGGAAGTAGCCCTGGCTGCAGTCCCAGTGTTCGAACTAGGCAGGAAACATCTGGAGCTGGGATCCTCTGTCGCAGTCACCTGTGAAATGGTAAGTGTTAAATTGTATGTAATTAATATTGCTTCACATTCATGCTAATAGTATGTAGATAGATAGGTACAGGTTTATACCCAATAATGTTAAACTTTCATATAAATAATAATTAATTTCAAATAAAATAATAATTTTAAATTTTAAGCTTTCAAAATGGTTAAATCAATAAAAACTTTAACGCTCCTTATAATTTTAACTCTGTATAGTAATACCCAAAGCTTTTATAGTCAACAAAATCATTACTCGAAGCTTTAAAACCAACGGCTGCAAAGTTTTAAATGAATGGGCATCTAGTGGGTAAAATCGTTTGTTCATAAATAATTTTGAGCATAACTCATTTATTTCATATTGCATTGATTTTGTTTTTGCTATTCGTTCAATCATAAAATGGGAATTATTGTTAAACTCAACAGTATAGAAAACATTTTGAGGATATTTTTAAACATTTTGTATAGAACTTGATCTACAAACAATTTAGACTAATTATTTGTTAAAGAAAACAATCAACAGATCTCACACGAAAATAAATTAAAATATCTACCTTAAAACTACAATTTAACACCAAGCTAGAACCAACGACCGTTGACAAATACATGCACAAGCTTTTAAAGTACCTACTTGGCAACAGTTTTGACACAGTTAGCTAAACTAGGGCATTATTCAATGAACGTTCCATTAACTGTATTTGAAATAAACATATAAATACAAACACTTCGATAAATGTCGTCTTCGTTTGAACTCGGCTATGAACTGACCTCGTGTCGTCAGAGGCTACCAAAGAATAAAATAAGGGGGAAATAGGGTACCTAAAGGATGAGGAGGGCCCTTATACTTACAATATGATCGCCAATCCTTCTGATTATTGCAATATCCCTAAAAGATCGTTTGAAGTGATCTTTGAATAGGACCTTTTTCAATGACGGATATTTTTTAAAAGACGCCTAAGAAATGGTTGCGTCTTTAATAACGACGGTTCTCGTACATCTCGTAGAGATACAGCGAAAATGTATTTATAGTTTATCAGGCCATGATGAGCCTGTAATACTTTTAACTGTGTGGCAAAAATAGATGGTCTTCTCATTTTTAATTTAGGTTACAGTTTAGAGACAAAGCAAAGGATATTACCTATTTTTTGTGAGACCTGCAATTGCCTTTAAATAATTACGCAGATAATGTCATTGTTTCCCTTATTTCTTAAACCTCTTGGGCATCTAGTCACTTGAAGGAAAGTAGACTGAGAGAGTAATAAAGCACGTCGTAGCTGACAAAACTGAAAACTGAAAACAACGCGCCCTAGTTCTTTAAATGAGTTTCTAAGTTTTATTCGCCGCATATTTTTTGTTATTTTCATTGCGTCCAGGGATTTATATTTATCCAAGACGGTTAACGATTTACAATACGATTATATTTTGTCTCAGGACTTTCGTACGCACAAATTGTATCTGAATCGCAATGTTATGTACACACATATAAACAGACAAAAAGAAAGGGACAGAGAATACGTAAAAAGGTGATGCTTATTTCTAAAGAAATCTCTTACAGCATACCTAGGATAGGATTGTATAACTTTTTTTTATAGTAATGTCAATTGTACCTAACTGTTACTTAAAATATTTATGCTAGATTCACATCTAGTAGATGTCAATCAGACTTATTGTTTTGTAGCTATTTTATTGTATTTATAGTACATAGTACATGAGATTTGTGAATTTAAAAAAAACCTGCGATAGGAGAACGACACCGTGTGTAAGAGAGAAGAGAGAAAATAAAATACATAAAACCAAAAAACTATGCACTTATTTATTTATGTTCTAACATACTGACCAACTCACAACAAACCAGGCAAAATACATAGATACAGGCAGATACGGACAAGATAGGGTGTCTGAACTTTGACATGGTATTCAAATTAGAAGGAACATCAATCTGGTCGCAATCATTAAGTGTTTGTTTGTGAAATCGCAACGGGTGGCAGATCGTTGTGCGCCAGTGATTCATTTACATTACAAAAAGAAACTTCCAGACGGACGCCAAACAAAGCCAACTCTGTAATACACAACGACAACTTTCCCCTCTAAAACACAATATATATGTATTATTAATTTATTATACTGTACGTATTTGTGTCGTAAATCCTTATTGGCGTAATTTGCAACAATAAGTCGCTCGCGAACTTTTATTAGTTACGTATGAAGAAGTATGGAGTTTTGTACGTGCTGTAATTGTTTGAACAGGTAGTTTTATGTGAGCAATGTATACTGAAACTATGAAAACACATAAGTAGATACTAGCAATTTTACTGGAGAAATAAGTAGATTTTCGGGTTTTAAAAAGCTTAACGAACGAGTACAATAAAGTAGTATCAGTGCTCAGATTAATAACTACCACGTAATCATTGTCGTTCCAAAACTTCTGTTACAGAGCTGGTTAATTAAAATATGCGCCATATTTTATAAAATGTAAGGATATAATTAAGTATATGCCACAAAATAAGTTGTAACATTATAAAGACCGATGTAAGTTGAACGGGTACAACAGCGTCGAAAGTGAAACATAACATAAATCACCCGAGTTGGACCCTTGTCAGGCTGCGTGGCCAGCGCCAGTAAATAACAGGATCGCCGCATGCCGCTGACGAGGCTTTATGTAGCCCTGCGTAGCCGTACGTAGACCTACGTCCCCTACGACGGCGACGCTCCGAACCCCTTCGTAGCGCGTAGCCCGTAACCCGTAGCGCTACCCCACACCTCACGTTCGCGCACCCGACACCATTTTGTTAATTAAAACACAAACATGATTATGAAAGTATCTTAATACAACATTTCTGTAATTATGATTTATTACTATGACACTTCTCGTGTTTTTGTGGGCGACTTTTTAGCATTAATGGGTGATACGCCCAGTGGACATGGCATATTTTTTGGAGACACCGTGTCTCACAGCTTTTTGAATCCTACTGTTACATTATCTAAACACAAAGGAATTATAGTGACAACATTATGCCCATACTAATTACATTAGACGAACAAGAGCAGAAAGCATGAATTTACTAGCTTTGACTGCGTACGCAGTAACTACCTTTTAAAGATATTGGCGTGATTCTTGTTTTATTTTGATACTAGCATAGCCACGGGGGCTAGCATACCCGCGGCTTCGCCCCCGTGAATGTCGGTAAATATCCCACGGGAACGTACTACCGGGATTAAAAATAATCCTACCTATGTGTTAACCCAAGTTAAACTATCTGTGTGCCAAGTTTCATCCAAACCAGTTCAGCCGTTTTTGCGTGATTGAGTAACAAACATCGAAACATACAAACTTTCACATTTATAATCTAAACTAATATTATAAATGCGGAAGTGAGTTAGTTTGTGTGTTACGCTTTGCACAGATTTGGATGAAATTTAGCACATGGGTTGGGTAGACCATGACCTGGAGAAGGACACAGGCCACTTTTCATCCTTGATCGCAGACGAAGTCGCAAGCAACAGCTAATTATTATACGAAGTTATTGGTTATATGTCGGCAATCCGTTAAGAGGACGTAGGAGAGGTCATTTGCAACCAAATAACCCCTATGCCTTTTACGAGTAATTTGACATTTTATATTTTAAAATGAATGAAATAAAAATATAAATTGTCAAATGACCCGAATTTTTTTGACATTTGCCTAGGAGTCAAAAGCCAATAACCCTGTATAATAGTAGAATAAATGAATCGCACTTAAAAAAGGTTTACAATTAGCACTTATTAATACTAAATCATTTCATTATTAAACTCTAAAACCCTTTCTGTCTGCAATGTTGACGAAAAAGCTCGCAATAAAAACTTCACAAGTTTAGATTAAACGTCGACCATGTGCTTAAGTGATTAAAATCGCCATCTTGCTCAATAGTAGGTACGGCGTACATTGAGTAATAGTACAAAGTAATATTGTTGTATTTAAAGTTACATAGTACAATCAACGTTTGGCTATATATCAACGCTTGGTCTCGTTAGACTGGAAGCCTGCAGCAAGCTAAGATGATGAATTAGTCAGTAGGTACTATCGCGGACACGCATGTCTGAACACCGTTAGGACTATTCCTGCTTGCAGCGCATGACCGCTATAGTAACGCTTACCTAACAAAAAAAGGATCGTGTGCACGGGATTT
Source organism: Xanthia icteritia (assembly GCA_949128155.2). Lineage (NCBI taxonomy): Eukaryota > Metazoa > Arthropoda > Insecta > Lepidoptera > Noctuidae > Xanthia > Xanthia icteritia. The sequence goes on from OX421941.2 coordinate 9,831,583, forward strand.
TGGTTTCAAAGTGATTAGATATGCGTGACCGCGATGGTACATACCTAGTCTACAAACATATCCCAGGTACTAATATTATATACCAAAGAAAGTTGTACCCCAAATACAAGCAAGTTTCGTTACGAGAGCATTGTTTATCATCCAATTTTCGCCGTCAATTTTGCTAAAATATGGTGTAAAATATTACACCAATTATTCAATATCAACAACAAAACTGAACAGGCTCTAACTTTTGATTAATTGCTTGAAAACACCTTGCAATATGGCTGTAGTAAAAGAATTTAATTAAGTTTCTAATTTACCTGGCCGACTAATATTAAGTATGAACGTACCTGTTCTAATTATTTATAAGTTCAAGTCACGATATACACATTACAGTAAGTTTACTGAAATGTAGGATTACTGTATTTACTCGTGTACACTATGTATGGCCGCTGTTGGCCACTTGTAATTAAGTATTCATGGATTACTAAAAACAATTTTGATGGACCACTTGTGAATTGAAGTGGTTGATATTAAACAGTATCTCTATCGAATCTTTGTTTAGAGCATTTCCTTGTCCTGTTTTGCGAGCTTTATTTTAGAAACTACGGCGAGTAAGATTCTATTATAGGATTTGTTAAAACAACAAAGTTCCTTGATTCATTTATTTATGAATTCAATCGTTTCAGTTGTAAGTTATTTGAGTAGCTGCTAATATAATTTTGTTGTCAACCTGTTTGTTTAAAAGGGAGTTACTTAATAAACTGCCCCCTTTTTCTTGTGTAATATACATTCTCTACAAGAAACATAGGTCTTTCTTTGTAAAAATATGAAAATTGTAACTAAAATAAATAAATAGTGCAAACTTTTATTTGTTTCTGGTGCATAAATGCTTCACATCTGTGCACCAAAATATTACTGCTCTTATAAAACCGGAGTTTAAACATAGGCAGGTACAGACGCCAGCAGGTCAACCTACCCGAAACTGTCAAATTTTCTCAATCAACTTTGAACCTTTTGCTCTAGCATTAAAGCTGAAAATCTATTAAAGAAATTTGACAGATTGTAGTAGGTTGATGTGCTGGCGTCTGTACGTACTTTCATAATATTACGAATTCCTCAAGGGTAGACTAGATAGCAGCTAAATTAATATTTAAGTATAAGATTTTATCAAAACCACCCTCGTATAAGCTAAGCTAAGCTGTACCCTAATTACGTAATACACGATCAATCGGCATATGAATCGTTTTGAAACAAATTGATAATCCATTGCTTGATAAGTTCGAAAAAAAATCTGCTCAACAACGTAAATAACGCAATGAATGTTGTTGAACTGTCAAAATGATAATAATTAAATAGATAGCTGAATAATTAGATAGCTGGTCGTTTCATGTGTCAATTTATTAAGAAAGTCAGTGAGAAGTAGATAATTCAAAACCTCACGTGCTCGCACCTACCCGCTGCGTTAACCGCATCTTGGGCACTAAGGCTTGTTTTACGTACCGTAATAGCAAAACTTTAAGCGAAACCCTCCATGTCGTGTGCGGTGTGTCATGTGTGGCGCAAGCGGTTTATTTTTCTTCACCAGTTTTAAACTTTTCCAATATCCTCGTCTTTTGTTCCAGTTCCGTTTCATGATGAAACTCGTAGCCATTGCATCAGCTTGCGGGCCACGCTGTCTGAACGGGAACACACCGCTACCAACGTTCAAACATTTCGTCTACTTCATGTTCGCGCCAACACTTCTCTACAGAGATCAATATCCCAGGTAAATTAACTGCACGTTACTTGCAGAAACGCTCCACGTCTCCGTAATATCCTGAGTTAGGCAAAGGCAGCGAGTATTTACCTGAATTAAATTATGTAGCTAAGCAGACTTGTGGCGGCATTTACATCGTCACATATGAGCTACGCATCAAAGACTTGACGTCACACAAAATCCTGACGTCACACTTAATCCTGACGTCACACAAAATCCTGATGTCACACAAAATCCTGACGTCACACAAAATCCTGACGTCACACAAAATCCTGACGTCACACAAATCCTGCATTGCGCAATTAGAGTTTACCGCGTGAACGACACATATAAGAATATCCGACATCAACCATTAGGCAGTTGCCCACCAGACACGACAACCCGTCTGGTCCGAGAATCCTCCCTTTTCTATGGTGGATGAGTAAACCTTTCACCCTGTTCATGCCACTAAAGACTGATGTGATTGAGCTGTTTGAGTCACATTAATTGAGGAGTAGTTTGCCTAGCGTATCACCCAGTTGCACAAAGACGAAAATTAATGCCCCATTACGTAATGGACCATTAACGCTTATGATTTCATTAATTTCATTAAAATCAAGTCTAATGTTGCTTTCTGCAACGAGTTAAAACAATTTAATGGAAGATTAGTATTTAGTGACAGCTTTAAAACTTAAAGCTCGTTTCTGTAACTGGCTGTTAATCATGTTTAAATCTAGTTTATCTAGTATTTTTATCTACGAAAGCAAAAACACGCTACGCAAAGATACCTAATTGTTAATTTTGTAACGTATCCATAGTAGATCGTATTTGACTTACATCGACAAATTAACTCAAGTCGTGACGTAACAGTATTACATTCTCAAATCTGTGATTGTGTCTAATTAAAGCCACAATACTCGGCACTAATGTGCGGTAATATCGCAGCCGGCAGCGGAGCCGTCACGATACCTGTCGTAAACAGCCATGAGATGATAATTCCACATAGTTCGCCGGCGGTATTTGATTCGGTATTTGCGGTGGCAAATTGCTTGATCGACGCTTTCCTGCTTTTGGGTTGAATACATACGTAGTTGTCATTAAGCTCGTTCAATCAAAGGTAACATATTCTACCTATACTGCATGAAGCAAGTTGTAAAATTTAAAATAGTATAATGATGATGCAGATTTCTCAATTCTATTTTACAATGCAAAAAATGAAGTGTATTTACATTAACATATCTACTACCTATACCTACCTACTTTGTAAAAGCTGCGTTGTATAAAAAGAAAACATAGGTAGGTACATTCCTAATATAATGCCGTTGATACACATTGAAAACGATTTCAAATAAATGGCTCACTGCTTCAGTGTTGTCGTTATATAGTATCATCATCATTCTGCTGTCCTTTTCCCAATTTATTTGGGGTTGGGGCAACATGTATTTTTCTTCCATACATCTCTAAACTGGGCGACGCGGCTTCAAAATACTCTCCCCGCGCCCACTCACGCACGCGTGCCCCTTCAAAATACTTATATGAAAAGCCCTTGTTGCAAAGTCAGGGCTTTTTATTGTAGTAAATTTAACGCTGCTTGCTCAGTTAATAAGCCCTAATTGGTAATTGCGGCCTTACAGACTAGCAATACGAAAATACTAACACAAAAGGCCGTTATTGTGTAATTAAGGCTTTTCAGACTCAAAAACCAGAATTTAAGACTAAAATCCTTATGATATATCTAATCTAATACGAGTTACAGCTTTGTGTGTAAGACCATAAGATAGCATTTTCTTTGCTGATTCCGAATAATATGTTAATAATTCATTTTTGACAAAATTGTCAGTTACGGCCTTCTTTCTTATGACAGCAGTATTAGTCGTCAACTCTGATCACCCCGTTTCTAGCCACATCATATTTCACGCAGTCCATTCATCGTTTATATGCAGGTAGGTATTTCTTACATTAATTTTTTCTCACTTATCTAGTGTGTATGATTATCATTTATTTTCTATTGAAACAGAACAAAGAACATCCGATGGAGCTTGGTGGTGTTCAACTTGCTGGAGGTGGCGGCAATTATATTCTACAACTGTTTTCTTTGGGAACGATTCATTATGCCCTACTGGTCTGATTACGGGAAGGAAAAAACGGTGAGATAATCCCTCTTTTAATTACAGTGCTATTTTATGGGATGGTATACTTACATTAATTTACATTTTATGTATCCACTCTCTTCTGGTGATATAAGAATTACGGAAGTGTGGAATTGAGATTAAGAAGGTACCTACTATTAAAGAAATTCATATCTAAGTAGTTTGAAAACAAAATCCCGTGAACACGATGGCCACATCTGTTACTGCCCCGGTTCTATAGCCGCCGAGCGCGGCAAGAAGAAATAGTCCTTACGATGTATAGATATGAAGTTCTTCGATGGTACCTACTCGTACTTATCATTAAAAAACATTACCTTAATTAGAAAAGCAAGATTAGCAACTTTCATCGCTTTCTAACAATATACTCGTATTTTGTCATAACTACCTATACGAAAATCTCTGCTACGAAACAAAGATTGTCCAAATCAAATTGTTACATCAACGTGCTGTTGATCCTACTTATCGTTAAGGCTTATGGTGGATCCGCAGTGGTATTCCGCAATATTTAAATTTTGTTACATTTGTTTCATAAGAGATTTGTTCTTATGAAATAAATCTAATTTAGAAAGATGTATTAATGATTCTAATGATTATAATTCTGTAAATACATATTGGTTTTAGTCGCGAATCACATTTTCATCCACTAGAAGATAATAATTACATACCATACATCTTTTGGCGCTCGGATGACGTTGATATGGGGTCACTGTAGGTCAACTTGTGAAACTGTTTTGTGAAATGTATTGTAAAAAAACAAGATGTCGGCGTTAGTTCCGATTATGGCCACGCGCCAAAAGATTCTTACTTAGTTTTATACGTTCTTATTCCATGATTCTCAATTATAATGACTTCATAACTTAATAATTCCTTTATAGGTGGAGGCAGGCACGGTGGTCCGCGGAATGTTCGCGTGCGTGCTCCCCGGTGTGATCTCCTTCCTGTGCGGCTTCTACTGCGTGCTGCACGCCTGGCTCAACGCCTGGTCCGAGATGCTCAAGTTCGGGGACAGGCTGTTCTATGAGGTACCTTCCTTTTACACCCAATTATCGGCCATTTTAAGTCAATGGCAGTCGTTACGGATAGTCCGAAGCCCGATAGACTGACAAGCAGTCTTACGAAGGGGCTTCGTGTTACCCAGTAACTGAGTTGTGGAGGTCAGATAGGCATAGGCAGTCGCTCCCTGTAAAATGCTGTGGTTTCTGGTATACATAAGTCCAAAAATGTTATTAAACACTATGAGCATTTGAAACAAATGCAACAAATCGGAATGGTTAAATTTGTTGATCAAACTGTTACATTTACTTATAGCAGCAGGAGACTTACAAAGAATATACAAAAAAAAAAATAAAAAAAATTGAGTAATGTGTAATATAAAAACAGAAAATAACCAATTTTGGACTTATCATGTGTAACCAAACACAACACCGGAATTGAACGCCATCCGGTTAGACTGAAAAAAGGCCACAACATAGATGGATAACGGCTAGGCAGATGATATCGTCATTTACCTACCAAACAAAGTATGCAGCTGCGACCACCTTAGCGATCAAATTGCAGGGATATACCAATACCCTAAACAAAGACATTTATGTTTTACGGAATTTTGATTCCTTAAAATTCCAGTCACAACAACTATTATTATACGTATGACAACCACTACCACACGATCACAAATTACGTAATACACGATCAATCGGAATTTAAATCGTTTTGAAACAAATTGCTAATCCTTTGCTTTATAAGTTCGAAAAAAAAGTCTGCTCAACAACGTAAATAACGAAATGAATGTTGTTGAACTGTCAAAATTAAACAAATTTGTCGTAATCGTTTACGACAATGTGTTGCGTAATGAGATAGCTGGTCCAATGATGATTAAAAAGTTTGAGATCACATGGCTTACCTCTTTGAGTTCCTTTTTTAGGGTTCCGTACCTCAAAAGGAAAAACGGAACCCTATTATAACCTTATAAGACCACTCGTGTGTCTGTCTATCCGTTTGTCACAGCCAATTTGCGCCGAATCTACTGGACCAATTTAGTTGAAATTTGGTACACATATGAATTTCTGTGACCCAAACACGGACGTGTAACGTATATAAAAAAATTGAGAACATGGGGGTCACTTTTCAGAGGATAATGGAAAAAAAGTTTGCAAACTCTACCGTGTGATATATCAAATGAAGGGGCTTGTTGTGAGGATCTCAAGTATATTTTTTTATACTTTTTAAATAAAAGCTTTTAAAGATATTTAAAAGTAGTACAAACAGATGAAAATTTACCATCCCACCTTTTCTCCGAAACTAAAGAGCCTAAAATTTTGAAAAAAAATACAGAGAATGGTTCTTATCCATAGATTACAGGAAAACCTATAAGAAGTCTGATGGTCTTAAAATAACATTGTAATTCTCTCAATATTATGTGTACTTACATTTGCAGTTGGAATGTATGTTATTCTTGGGATAAATTCATCCCAACTACGGAACCTTTCATTGTGCATGGTCTAACAACCGCCTGGCTGGTTTTTTTAATACCAGTCACCCAACATAGCTTGGTCGCTGCAACGAACGGTCCTACTGTTTCTATTTTGATACAAACTACATTAAGCTCTATTATTCCAGAACCTAGACTATCAGTTGTAAGGCACTATGTGAAATCAGCTGAGTGCCCGCTAAAAGTACCTACCTACCTTCTGAGTACCTTCCAGAACGCTGTTGGCACTCAAGTTTGTCGCGTAATGTGTCTAATGTACCTGAGTAGGTAGCTACGTTAAGTAATAAACAGTGAAGGTATACCAAGGCGAACCATTTTCCTGTATCTTCATTTGTTTTCCTTCGTTTAACATATCCATTAGATAAGCTGTATGTTTCGGTAATAATAGGAAATGGAATAAGTAGATCTCAGCTACGTAGGTAGGTAACCAACAGCCATAATTTCGTCGGTGGCGAGAATAAGTTCTTAGAAATGTTTTGTTGCACTTTAGAATTCCTGTAACCGGATTATGTTATCATGCAACGCGATAGTTTGACACGTTCAGCGTCGGGAGGGATCACTGTAAAAGCATGTGGGATGCCGGGAGCCTGCGCGGAGAGCTCATTTTAAATGTAGGTTTTTCTTAGCGAATACAGCATTATAAACTGTAAAAATAAAATCTGTTGTATATTTCAAAAAAGATTTATTAGTATATGTCTTGGTTTTACAACAAGCTTTTTTTTCCAGTATTTCAAGTGTGGAACAGGAAAATCAATTTCACAGTTACAAATATTCATTAAAAATTTAAAACGTCGGACACCCCTGTCTCGGCATCAGAGCCAGTTATTTTGCTTTTATTATTTTTTATATTTTATATCATTTCACGTCCCCACCCTACTATTACATGAAAATACCCCCAGAGATACAAGCATACATAAAGCGACAAGACCTCCTGAAAACACAATTTTACTTCGATTTTTAGTGTTTTTTTATAACACGGTTTCAAACCTAATGTCGTTGACCGTCCGCGACGGTTAACTATAATGCAAACGTAATGCTGGTGACCCTCCCGGAGGGTTCATAAAAACTTTCGTCACTGACCGAACCTACCTGTTTAGGGGTCGTCCATTAATCACGTGATGTTGTTTAGCAACTTTTTAACCCCCTCCTCCCGGCTGGTGATACGTGGTGAGGTTTAGACTAACCCCTCCCCCCACACTATCCAAAGTCACGTGTATTTTTTTATTGCAAAATTTCTTAAAAAATTACTGAATATTTTATCTTTAAAAAGAAAGAAAGAAACAAATTTTATTTGGAGGTCGATTTCGGCTTAGAAATGCGCGTCAAACGAAAAAAATTATACACGTGATATCTCACTTCACCCCCGCTCCACCTCGGGATATTTCGTGATTTTTTCCGAACCCTCTTCCCCCCTTTCGAGTCTCATAGTCGGGTCGCCGAGCCATGTAACCTCGAATGAGCGTACAACTTATATTTTATGATTGATTCTAGTTTTGTTTGATTTAATTAACCATAATCCGTGGAGTGCCAGAATGGCACCCTTGGGCAATTTAAACAATCGAAGGTCAAAGGTCATGGGGATCAAAAAGCTGAACCACCCATTTGATTGCGAACTAGCTTCCGCCAGCGGCTTCGCCCGAGCGATATCTTTATAAATTATAGCCTATGTTACTCTGTGATAATATAGCTTACTACTGAGGAAATTTATTTTTAAATTGGTTTAATCGTTTTTGAGTTTATTCATAACAGACAAAAATATAAACATACAAATATTTTCTCTTTATAACATTAGTGTAGATTAAGAGAAATCGGTTCACCCAAATCAAATATTTGTAGTTAGTATATTATATAATTATAGTGTATTATATTATATTATTATACATTATATACATATTTTTAAATATGATGCTCTACCAACATGCTATTTCAAGCAGAATCAATAGTGGAATCGCTATTTGCAGTTCACTCTTAATGCTCTCAATGATACTGATTATGAATGGAAAAAGGATGAAACAATACACTCTTTGGTACCCATTTTAGTTCCAAGTAACAAAGGATTGGCGTCACCTAAATTGCTGAAGAGTTTAAGATGTAGCTGTTCAAGTGAGAAGCCATGTTCAACAGCAAGGTGCAGTTGTGCGGGTTGTGCACAGGCAGGTCTTTCTTGTAAAAAAAATTGCGCGTGTGAAGGTGGCGATTTGTTGACAATGTGAATACTCAGGAAGCTCCATTTAATGACAGTGAGGGGGAAACATCAATTTCTGACCAAGAATAACGTTACAAAGATCTGAAAGAAAGAAAGAAAATACGTTTATTTGCGGTAAACGTGTCGCAAAATAAAAAAGAAATAAGTTAAGGGAAAATATGCGTCACACACTCACATCCACGAAAAACGGCCATCGCTCAGAATAATGCTGCGACCCTATGCGAAACAGAGCCCCGGCGCTGGTTTTCAGCGACAGCCGGCATTGAAGTTATGACGTCGACCGGTGCAGCATACAATGAGATATTATATTTTACATGTATAAATAAAATACAATATTTAATAAAAAGGCAACATTCCGTATACATAATAAAACGTTCATTATTATTAATAATTTATTTCAGAATAAAACATTCCATACATTGCTAGTAAATAGTACATATAACTAAGTTAGTAAATTATTTATTTCCTTTATTACATTTGTATACATATTAATTACATTTTTAATATTTTTATGAAAAATCTATTTAAAAAAAACATTTGTTTATTTAATTATGTATTTATTATTATTAACAATTCCGCTATTTAATATTACCTCACAACCGGGCAATCGACCCTTCCTAATACAGTATTTAGAAGGCTGTTGGTACTGCCCCGCACGTGGCCACTCTTTTTTTTACTATTGTAGTTTTAGTTAATACATTATAATAATAATACAAATATATAATATTATTTCTAACTACAAATATTTGCTTTGGGTGGACCGATTTCCCTTAATATTCGCAATAAAATGTGGGTAGTTCAGCTTTTTCTACTTTCGTGACCTTCGATATTTCAAATTGCTCAAAGGCGCCACTCTGGCACCCCACGGAATAATCTATGGGGTGCCAAACTGGCACGTTCAGTACCTATATCAAACAATACTAGAATCAATCATAAAATAAAAGTTGTACCCTCATTCAAGGTCCAAGCATTTTTTATTATTTGGCGACCCGACTATCACGTGATTTATGGACGACCTCTTATTACTTAATCTTAATGATGGCCAATCAATGCATTGCTATTTATTACAGGACTGGTGGACGACCTCTCGTTTCTCGCTGTACTACCGCCGCTGGAACCGCGTGGTGCACTCCTGGCTGCGCGACCACATCTACCTGCCTCTGGCACCGTATGCAGGACGACCACTGGCCACGTTTACTGTATTCTTTGTAAGGAAAAAGTTTATATTAAAAAAGGAGATCCAAAAGTCCCTCTTGTAACTACTCTACTCTACTCTTCTCCCACTCTGACAGTAGACAGGTAGAGTCCAAACATATCCCGAAAAAACCATTGAATTGTATACTTCGGTACGCCTACCAATTTTAGGTAGGTAGATACCTACTAGGGTTGCCAAACCTACTATATAATATATTATCCTGCTATATTACACGCCTAAATGCTAGATTTCTGAAGAAAAAATATAGTAGGCGAAACTACTATATTTTTACTTCAATACAAAACGGCGAGATGATCGGAATAGAACCAGTATTAATCTCATAAAAGCTGAATTAATGGTATTTTGTAACCTTAAATACGACACATGAAAAAAAAACCTGTTTAATAAAGTTCATAGTAGCAAAAAATATGCATTTAAAGATTAAAAATGTTTTTGAAACATATCGCTCTACTATATTTTTACAGGCCAGGATTCGAAAACACTATACTTACCTATTTGGTATTAAAAAAAAGATGGCAGCCCTAGTACCTACCTACCTCCTTATAGTACTTATTTATCATCTTCGGGCGCTGCGTTGCGACATAGCATTGATTTCTCTGGACCCTTTGATAGTACCTAACTATGTAGGTGTCTCTACTATGTATGTATGAGCGTGTAGGTATCTGTAAATAACAGAGACCATTTATCAAACTAATTGATATAAGATCTTGATCCGGTGTTAGTAATTCATCTCTAATTGAACGTCGACCTACATGAACTGTTAATTAGATATTAACGAGGTCAACAGCCGGGCTTGCTTTGTACCTACTTAAACAATTGACAATAGCCATTGTTGACTGCACTGGGATAATAAGGGGCTAACAACGAACCTGAATCATTCTACGAATATAATAGAAATATTTAGCGAATTTCAAAACAAACTGAAATTCAAAAAGAAATAATCAGTTCTAGTAACAAAAGATGAAGCGAAATACTTTTTCCTCGACGGTCGAAAGATAAACAAGATCCCAGATTCACGTCGGACGCAAACGGCCGGTCGTGCATATGACAAGATAAGAGGCTCCCTGCTGAAAGACCAGCTGAGCCTTCTTCGTATTATATCTGACGTTTGCGAACAATGAACGTACCTACGATTAAACGACGTAAACAGTTTTGTTATCTCGCAAATTACGGAGGCACTTGCAATGAACTAATCTTTGCCATCAATTGTGCGAGTTTTAGTTCTACGCCACCCATAATATATTCTCTTTTATAAAGTCAAAATCACATCATTTATTTCAAATAGGCACATTAAGGGAACGTCAAAATGTTATATTATAGGTATCATCAGTAGCCCACGAGATCATCCTGGCGTTGTCATTTGGATTCTTCTACCCAGTGCTGCTGGTCGAATTTGGCGTGCTTGGAGTCATAATGGTGCCACTCACGGCGACGGCTGGACGGCGCTTCCCAAATGCCTTCAACTTACTCATGTGGCTGAGTTTTTTTATTGGAAACGGTAATAACAATTATACAATGTGTAACTGAATTAACGTACATTATGAAAGTAGTTGTTCAGAATCATTTACTGAATCGATTTGGGTAATTTTTAATAAGTAGGTAGGTATAGGTAATTTTAGATCCCAAAAATAATTAAAACTACTTACTTAAGTCTTCCGCTGTATTGTCAAAACAAACCAAAATAGACGCCAGCAGGTCAACCTACCCGAAACTCACATTTTCCCAATCAACTTTGAACCTTATGCTTTAGTGATAAAGTTGAAAATCTATTAAAGAAATTTGACAGATTGTAGTAGGTTGATTGGTCTGTACCTACTAATCCCAGACCCTTATACGTGTGCGACTATGTGCGTGTGTAGATCACCACACCCTCGTTACCACAATTTTCGGAAAAACACACAATCAGTAAAAATAATTTAATAATTAAACAATGTTTATTATGAGGCAAAATAAGGCAAATAAATCACTGTGGAAGCAATAATAATTAACGTAATTACCTAAACAACAACACCATAAAGTTTATAAGGAAGGAAATCATGCTGGGAATACACGTCAGATTTTGTCATCAGATAGTCTGGATCCGGCTATCAGAAAGCGTTCGGGACATTCAACACACGTCCGATCCGTTAGTCGGATAGTTTACATTGTTCTGATAGCCGGATCACACTATCGGATCCGCCTATTTGATGAAATTTGACGTGTATTCCCAGCCTAAACCACAACGCAATATTTCCAATTTTTCTTATTTTTCCTCGTAACGTCAGACACAAAATGTATACATGTTACGGATTACCTAGTAAATTTTGGTAGGTATACGCTATTTATTAACAACATTCTGCGAGATTATCAGACATGGATAGGTACGGTCGGCAAGGAGAATCGGTCAACTTTTACATAGTTCGGTAGATAGGTTGCTGGTAATTATTGATAGTACTTACAAATCTGATCAAACCTAACGTTTCATTTCAATAATCGGTTTATTTTGATCATACACCGAAATGGAACTTGTGAGATGAAAAAGACGCCTTTGTTTTGAAAAACAGCTTCTTTGAGACTTATGCCCGTTTTAACTAACACCAGGCGACACCTAAATGAATGCCTCCACCGCAACCTAAATGAAGTAAGGTGCGCTATTGGATCCAAATTTCGGCGCTGAACCGGGCGTTGAAAATCCAACAGCGTGCCTTTTAAAAGTTCCCATTCTTACCGCCTAGTTTTAAGTTCTGCTAACATACAAAAAATATATTTCAGGAATCCTGTGGAGTCTATACCCGATGGAATTCTTCGCTCGCCGGAACTGCCCGCCTTCAGAAAACGATAGTTTCTTCATACCAAAGTCATGGACGTGTCCTGAGGTCATATTGAAACCCAACTGGAAATTCCAGAATCCTCTACGCATTTTTTATCCGTAAAAATACTAATTACAAAAATAGATTACGTTCGAGTTGATAAATGTTACCTATTTTTATACTTTTATAAGTAAAATAGTTTTAGAACTTTATTTTAGCTATTTGTGTAAATACCCGGAATGAGAAAAAGCAATTGATACGAACCGGATACGAATTTTACTAGGTATGGAATTGTAAACACTGCACGCTGGTCTGACTTCACCTGATTTCAGGAATGATATGAGTTCTGTGCGAGCAGTGGTGGCCCAGTGGTAAAGGCCGCGACTTACAAGTAGGTTGTAGGTCGTAGGTTGGAACCAAGACAGGCGCTTTACTTTGTGTAAATTATTTCATGACCACTGCTCTCAAAACGATGAAGAAAAACATCGTGAGGAAATTCGAAGACATGTGACATCTACCAACCCGCACTGGGCCCGCGTGGTGGATTACGGCCCAGTACCTCTCACCGAGAGGCCTGTGTTCCAGCAGTGTAACAGTGAACATTATAGGCGGATTATGTGTGTGTTAAGTATGGGTTCTGACTTCTGATTAACTCTTATTGAAGCCGCTGCTAATTGGCTTACAAAGGTTCAACATCCAGGAATTAAGGTTTCGAAAACCAAGGCCGTTCCGGTTTATTGCCGGGCGTCACTCACAGTAAAAAGCCAAGTTTGTGACTTGTGAAAAAGTTAAACTTTTGTATGTACATTTTATAAGATTTAAATAGGCAACTATTATACAAAAGGCTTTCATTTAAAAATAAATTTATTTTTAAAATCATTTATTGAATATAAAAAATATTAAAATACAATTAAATTCGACGTCATAGTAATCAAGTAAATAATTATCGAGTTTACTTCCAAGTATTATGTAATACGGAACCATTTGTTTAATTTGGCATTCATTTGAATAATGTATTAATGAACCTACAGAAACAAAATTAACCTATGCATAAAAATAAATTCTATGGCCGCATAATAACTTAAATAATAACATAAACCAAAATCTCTTGAATTTAATTCTTTACCAGCTAACATCAAGTATTTTTATAACTAATAAATACGTAATACTTTACTAGGACTATGGAAATGAGTGTAGTTGGGCAAAACAGGAATGTAGCCAGTTAAATCTATTGCAGCTATATCATAAATATATATCATCACATTGAAGGAGGGAATCTAAAACATACAGTATTCAATTGACCTAAAAAGTTTATTGTTTATGTAAATATAGTAAAAATATTACAAACAATTACGTTCAGCTTACCATCTCAACCATTTCAATCACATTTCCATAGATAAGCACCGTGTTAGCAGGAGACACACGGCACACCTGTCTGTTAGTTGCACTTCAATCAAACCACATTGGCATCTCTTCACAGCCCTTACTGACTAATACAAGCACTACAAAAATAACGATAGTACACTTAACATAAAATAAATCTAATCATTGTATATGGAACACCTACATTTTATGAAATAATATGAAAATATTCAATTGCAACTACATAGATTCGAAACTGTGCCAATTTTTGTGTACTTTAATTATAATAGAATTAAGATTTGTGACACATAAAGGATTAAAATATTTTAGATCCAAAGGTAACATTTTGAGCAAAGTCCGTGTTCTGTGCAATAATATCAGACTTTTTGTAACAGTATATTATAAATGTATGTATAAATTTTCAATGTTTTACAAAATGCACGGAAGTTGGGGGACTTTGCTTATAACAACATATTAATCTTTGTTTAAACAGCAGGAGTGCGGTCCAATTCCTTGAACAACGTCAACGACATTCTGTAAGAGATAGTATAAACAAATTAATAGTGCGAATTGAGTGTTATCAGCAAATGTGCATGTGACAGACATTTAGATAAGCTGTTTCCCATTAGTAATATTATAGCATTGCTACTTTCGAGAATTTAAACTGCCACAGTTCAAGAAAAATGGGTTTTAAACCAAAATTATATGATAGGTTGTTAAAAAACCACATGTGGCATTATTCAGAATATAGATATGTACTACTCGTATTATTTACAAGCATAAAATATTGGTACACAACAACATAATTACTCACTTGCTTATCATATGCTGATATATGTAGCTTGGAATTATTGTGATGTTTACAACAGATGGGCTGGCTTCAATAACCCTTGATATTTCCTTATCTTTCATGCCCACAACGTTTATAGTGTTTATTTCTAATATCTGGTGATCAGTCAATAAGCCGTTACGAGCTGCCGAAGAGTCCTTTACCAAGCCAACAATCTTGCCATCCTTGAACTGGAATCCAACGTGGCCAAGAGAATCTTTATGGAGGGTTATTGTCCTCTCAAATGGTCTGAAAATAGAAAGAAAATAGTAGCTTTTTATGTTCCAAGTAGTCTACAATGGATTTTCTCAAATATATGAATATATATGGAGGAAATTAATGGTATACATAAACAAAGAATGATTGAAACAATATTATGTCACAAAAGATGTTTTTTATTGCCATTTTAGGACAAATTACAATTTTTAAACATTCATACCTATCACGAACAGCCATAGAAATTCCGTTGGCAGGAGACTTTTTCAGTAATCCATGGCATTGGTCCATTGTCATACCAGCCAGTGCAACATTGTTAATCTCCAAAATTTGGTCTCCGAATCTCAAGCCAGCTAGGGCAGCAGGACTGTTAGCAGCCACATAGCACACAAACACTCCATTATTGACTGAATGCAGCCTCACACCACACTTCCCATCTTTGTCCTTGCACAGTATAACTGGTCTTATGGCCCCAGTTACTGTAGCTTTTGCCAAAGTTGTTGATTGAGATGACAAAGGTGCTATCAGATTACTTACATTTCCATGTGGCTGAACCTGTTGGTATTAAAAAATAAAACCTGTATTATATACATTAGTTTATTGCTCACATAAGGCACTGTATGTGATATATTTATATAAGTAGGTACTTTCTCAACAATTGCACAACAAAATGGTAAAAAATCTGGAAAAACTTTCCATAAAAATTATGGCTCATCATGCCCTAAGAAGATAGCAAAGCGCATAGGGAGTATCGCAGTCTTTAGATCGTCGTAATAAGAGCGGACTTCGCTATTTCTATTTTAGATCATGGTAGCGAGACAAAACTTACCGTTTGGAGTTGGTATTCTGGCATATTCAATGCAATAACATCATTAGACAGTTCAAGGCCCATGTAATCTCCCAGCGCAGGATATACATGAGCTGAAGGGGCGCTGGCTACCACTGGAGCAGCTTGTGGATGGCTGTACAAGGGTGCCGCCTGGTGATGAGCCATCTGAGCTCTCGCCATCGTGTCCACCTTCATGTCCTCTAAGGATGGATACAAAGACATTTTGGCTATCGAAAATTACACTTTTTAATCCACAAAACAAGACCCGTCAATCGACGTCCGCGTTAACACTATTCCTGTGACTAATTGGAAACACAATGAATCATAACAAAAAACCCAATTGATAAAATGAAAACTATTAGCACAGATAATATAGTCTATTAGTGACGTTCTCCATACCTTGCCAGAAAATAAATGGACACAAACACTTCATTAGTTAGTTGAAATAATATATTAGTATTTTACAATATCGATTTTGATCGGTAACATTCAATAATTTTATTTACCAAATTCTAGTTTTTCACAATAGCTCACATTTCAGGCCATTAATGATCAAGAAAAATACAATTTAAATAAATCCAATGCAAGCTTAGCCGCAATAAAACATGAGACGTATGATCACAATATCGCAAAAACGCCGCTGTGAGGGAGAGACTTTATTATAAAACGACTTTAGTTATATAGATATTTGAACTTTATTTCTATTATCTATAGCTAAAATATTAGTCGATTTTCAATGGCTAAATGGCTTCAATATTGATAACAGAATGTCAAAGCTGACTGCTGATATCTCATGTCACTAATGTCAATATTAATATATTGTGAATTTGTTATGTATTGAGTTGATTTTTTTGCTATACATATAAATAAATAATTTTGTTAATTATGGAATAAATGAAGTAATTTTAATAGGAACTAGTTTTCAGAATTGTTTCTGAACTATGGAAGCAATCAACAGTAAGCGTACTCCAAGGTAAAATTGTTTTTCTACCCTACCAATATTAGAAACATTGTTTACTTTACAAAATAATTTGATTGATTATCAATACATTATCTCTTTTCAGCCGTTGTCGGGAATGGGAACGCGCTAGACGTAATAAATTTAACGAAGCCATAACTAAACTCGGTGAAATTGTCAAAGCAATACATAAGAGTAACTATCCAGCAGAAGACAGTGAAGATGTGCAATATCCGAAGATTGAAATCATTCAAAAAGCTATAATATACCTTGATAACTATGTTCAAGAGAAAACACTATTAAGTAAGTTGTTGAAGAGGTAAAGATGCTATATTTTTGTTGGTCATGGTTTTCACAACTGTCTGAGTGTAGTACCTAGTCTAGAAGCATGCAAGTTTTGGTTTCCAAAAAAAAGGTTGCATAAAATTTTAGTACCTTAAAGTACCTAGTAGATTTCGATTTAGGTAAGGGTTAACAGTACATTGTTTATCATATGATAAACTATTGTGTAGTACATAGCTACTAGTATGGCGATTGTTTAATTAAATTTACTACCCTGGCATTGCTTCTTATTAATATTGCCTTGGTTAAACAATAAACAAAATATTTTATACAGTCGTAAATTATTTTCTTTACTCAAGAGATATTTTTTTCTGGTATTTCTACCTCAAATCTTACATTGATTATGAACCTTTATCACATCCTCTAGCTTTCAAAGTTGTAAACCTACAAGACTATCACAAAAAACAAGGAACTTGGAAAAGTCTCTTAAAGCTGAGACATTCCTAGACACTAATGTTACCGTTGAATTGAAATCCTACAACCATTTAAGATAAAACTCTGTCTGTTGAAACTTTATATACTGCAAATGGAATCAATTTCATAGTATTCTTCACCTTTTAATTGCAGAAGCAGAAATATTAGCCTTACAAGTGGAACTAGACACAGAGAAGAGCAGGAAAGGCAATGGCAAAGATGTAACAACTCAAGTTAACATGAGCTTGACTAAGAAACGTAAAGGTGAGGGAAGGAGGAATCTTTAGACGTTAAAATAGTAGCAATATTAAACCAATAATAAAACTGCAAAAATATTGCTTTAGTAAGTAATAAACATCAGTAGGTATTTGGACATACTTAATATGTCACCAGGTTAATCTAACACCATCAAAATACAGGAAATCTGTAATTTCCCATGTTTCCTCTTGTACGATGACAATCAACAAGTAGATAGTAGGGATGGGCCGAATGTGGTTTGAACCAAATACGAACATGCAGTGTAAATAAGAACTTCAGTTATTTTCACTAGGAAATGTATATCAGTGTTGGGCTCAATCACTAAAATATTTAATTGATTCATTAGTCAAACTGAAAATTTTGAGTTTTAACTAAATATTTAGTCATCAATTTTAATTTTTAGTATAAACTAAATTTTCCTTTCTAAATATTTAATTAAAATCTGATTAAATAGACTCATTTTAGTTAAATATTAAGTTCAGGGCCAACTTGAAAGTGCTTGTAAACACCTGACTGGGATATATTAATACACAATGAGACTGTATTCTCGAAAATATGTATTTCTTTTATCTTTGTTCTAGTTATATATCTCTCGCTCAATCGTGAGGTCTGGCGATAAGAAAAAAAACATTTTTTTTGGCACAAAAAAAATATTTTTATACGCGAAACCGCAAAAGTTCAATTCAATAAACTCGCGTCCGCTACTCGAATCGGATGCAATTAGCGAAAAATGACGCGAATCTATTGGATGCTACTGCGGTTTCGCTGCTATGGTTTCGCAGCGGAGGTGTGCTACCGCGGTGATACTCGTTATTTTTTTGCTTTTATTGACATTATTATTTCAATCAAAATTGAAACTCAAACAAATTCAATCGTCAATCGTTAGTTCAACTATTTACGTTAGTTTTCGTTTTTAATTGTCAATAACTAAACTCTTACCAACTTAACTAAATTCTTACCAACACCTGTTAAATAATTTAATGTCTTTGAAACATACAAATACGTAACTGACTCCTGCCAGATAACGCAGAATCCTTGGTGTTTTTGCACCTGCCCTTGGTAAATTTGAAATGCCAGTAGGTACCTACTTCATTAGATAGAAAATAGTGATTTTTGGTGATAATTATTTAAATGTTTAGATGACAAAAATGTTTAGAATATTTAATTGTTAAATAAGTATCAAATAATAAATAAATGCTTATGATTTTATTTTACTGGTTTAGTTTTATTATTTTAGTCAAAACAGTTGAGTTATTTTAACATTTCTTGTACTTATCGAATTCGTTCGACATTTGAACCGAATTTCGGCCGATTGCCGAAATACCGAGTTCGGTTAAACCGAATGTGAAACGAATTTCGGCCCATTCCTAGTAGATAGACATTATAATTAGTTGTGAAATATTTATTTTTAATGTATTCCAAAATATTTTTTATTTATACATTACACAATTTATTTTTCAGATGGGAAATATGCAAAACTTTTGATGTTGAAAAAAGGCAAAAATCAACCAGATAAGTCTGAAATGAAAAAGTCTCCACAGACTGCAACCCAAAAGAAATTACCCTTACTCATTCCAAGATCACATTTCATAAATAAAAAAGGTAAGATCGTAATAATTCATAAAACAGTAGAGGATTGTCAATCGAATTCCTTTAGGCTTGCTGTACATAATGCTGAAGCCGCACCGGCGCCGGACGAGCAAGATGAAAAAAATTCAGAACATCTTAGAATGAAAGTGTAAAATCTACGCGGCGCCGCGCTGATGCGGCGCATGGCCGATATTCATTCGTATAAGCAAAAATGCGCCGGTGCGGCTCCGGCGTGGCTCCGGCGTGCGGCCTAATGTACAGGAAATCTTAGAGTTTGGGTCTTTGTATACATCAATGTATTTGGATTATGAAAACAAATATTGATGTAATAGCTACATTGAATATGCAGATTTAAATAATTATTTTTTGTAAAAAAAAACTAAATATTTAGTAATTCAGCAAGGTTAGTAACATACCGCATAGGCTGTGCCAGACCTTAACTAGCAAGTTAAGGCTAGCACATGTGACAGCCGCATTAGGCAAAATAAAACAGCTCGGTGCGGCTCACTTGTCCTCTACAAGTGAAAATATACGAAAGTGTGTAGGGAGATTTATTAATACGTTGCATAGCGGCGCAGCGCGCCAATATAATAATTGTATTCATAATGTTCTTATCTTAAAATTCAGAATCTATTTAAAAAGAGAATAAAATAAATGCACGACTCTTGGATATTGTTTCAGGTTCAGAAAATACAATAGTGGTACTGCCAGCAGCACCATACATTTTCCCTCAGAGACCACTATTGTTCCCGTCTGTACCGCCTGCTATAGTTTTAATAGACCAAAATTTACAACCACTAAATAAATCACCTGTTCCTATAGTCAATAGAAATAATGGAGATATCACCAAAACTACTATGGTTAATATTCTACCAATATCTGCCTACTCCCGTCCACTATCAGCTACCAAAAGTAAAAAGAATAATGTTAAGTTAAAGAATGATGTTAATAAAAAATCAACAAAAAAACCGAAAGCAGTTGTTAGCAATGTTAAAGATACTGCAAAATGTATAGAAATAAAAGATAAGCCATTGGTGGTGGAGGTTGCTAAGGAAAATAAAAGCACTGGAAGTCCTCAAAGCAAAAATAATAAAAACGACAAAGAAGTTATAAGTGGTGATAAGAAGACCGAGAGCGATAAAATTGTAACTAAAGACTTACCAGCTAAAATAGACCACGTGCTTATAGAAGACACCACAAAAAATAAGAAACCTGATAATAATACAAGTGCTTCTGATAAAATTAGTAACAAAACTAAAGACAACGAAGTTCCTTTAGTCGTTGATAAACCTAAATGTACGGAATCAATCGTCAAAGACATGCCAGCTCCTGTGGTTACTTCAACTATTACAAATTTAAACATAACAAGTACCGAAAATATCAAAACGGCTAATGAAATCACAAAACCTAGTAAAATGTTGAATGGCAAAGAAACAATAGCAGAAACTAAAGATAACAAATTGCCCAACATTTTACCACCTTTAGATACTACATTATGTGATAACGTCGCTGACGGAGGTAATGCACGTCTTGAACTGGCGGAAGAGTTTCTAGCCACTTCACCAACCGCCGCGTTTCTTATGTCTTTTCCATTGGTTAGCGGAAATAGGGCAGATAGCCCCGCTGAAGAGCATAACCACAGCACAGCCCAAGCCATCCCGAAGGATAATCAAAAGAGACCCGAACTAGCGCCTCCGCCTATACCATACTTTGAAAAATCAAACAATAACGATATTAAAATAAAACCAATAACAAACAAACTTTCCGAAACATGCAATCCTACAAATAAACTAAATGAGCAGCAAAAATGTACTGTTAACGTCGTAACTAAAGAATCCAGTATTACTGCGGTGACTAAAAGTTCTAACACAACCACATTGCCAAACGTTTCCAGTGAAAATCCATTCTTGAACTTATCAGTGCCTTCAATAATAACAACCAGCTGTTCATTAGGAGACACTACATTCGGATTAGATTTCGATTGCAATATAAGTAAATCCGTACCGAGTCAGTCCGCTGGTTATGCTGGTAGTAACAACTTCTTTTACAAAGGTGATCCATTTGCCAAGAGTGCTATTTATAGTACTAGCAGTATTACATCTAGCCACGAATTTAATGGACTTGGCCTATACCCCTGTGCAATGGAAAAATATACTTCGAAAAATAAGTCAGATTATTCAAGCGTGGATGACAATCTTATGAAAATCGGATCGTCAAGATTAACGTACGATATTGACTTGGGTTGGTCACACAAAGGTTTGGATTTCGTCAATTGCACAACAACTACAAACACTTTCAACAAGGACACCATATTAACGACTACTTCTGCGCCATACACGACATCTTATAATCCATTCAATCCAGATTTTCATGTCCCGTTAGTTGCAAATTCTAACAAAAAAGATAACTCGACCAAACCGACCTCTTCGTTTGCTGAATCTATTACTAGTTTTTACTCACAACCTGCTAATTTATGGACTGAAGACGTACCGTTCTATACTAATAATAACATGCCTAAAACTTTAACAACCAAAAACCAAAATTATACAACATTTGATCCAGTATATACTAACGTCAATTTAAAAGTAAATACTAACAAACATTACGAACCGAAAGTGGCAGAAGTAAGCGTGGAAAGTGGAATAAAAGCTGGCAATAATATCGTGACTCAACATATTCCCGAGAAGTATACCAAAAAATCTCCGAGTAAAATGCACATCAACTGGATGACATCTGAAACAAGATCTGTTCAAAATAACTGCAATCCGATACATCCTCAAATAAAAGACGCTCACAAAGCGTCCTACAATCAAGTAGATCATTCGGTTAAAAAACAAGACCACAATGAAAGTAATTATTTTCCTATATCGATGCATAATTTTCCAACACAAGCACATCAAGACGAGTTTCAAGTGTGGCCTTCTACCAGACCTTTGGGAACCACAGAAATAAGTATAGATCCACCGCCTATCAACTTGCCGACCTTAGTTGGTGATCTAGCACTTGGCCCACACGATAAGAATAGAAAAATAGATGTCTCGAATCGTGGGGTTCCACACGCTGACATACAAAATTGCGGTAATTTTCTCTCAGTCACGCAGCTTATGAACCGTTCAACTGATAATATGCCTTCTCGATATCAGGTTCCAAATATCGACACATCGAAGACAGTTCCTGGAAAGCAAAATATTAACCACTTTACAAACGAAAGTAATCGCAAAGCTATGTCCCATTTAGATAATCACATGTCACAACCGTGTTATGTTTTCAACGACCCTAAATTAGTAAACTCATATGAAAGTATGGCACATAGTCAATTTCCACCGACTAAAACAAAGTCTAATAGTAAAACGGAAAAATCTTCTAAAACTCAAAAGAACAACAACTATTCAACTGAAGCATTGTTAAGAGGTGCGAACGGTACGCAAAAAATTCAAGACAGCAACAGTGCGAAGTTTATGATGCCACCCCAGAAGTACACAGATTTCAGCGCCCCGCAAGATAGTGCTGTAGCTCAGGTCTCACATTTCCCACCTATTTTGGATTACTCTGATAACAGCTACGCTACCCAACAGTTTTCTGGAACAACTTTATATAACACGACCACTAATACTATGTCAAATTCTTTTTACTCCAACTTTATGCCTGGCAGTAGTAATCTTATGTCTAGTAATTATGCCAGTGGACCATTTACTGGCGACTTCATTGATTACAATCAAACAGCTGAATGCAATTACGGGAACCACAAATACGAAGAGTTGAAAATGAGAAATAATTCAACTGTGTTTCAATCTGAGAAGGTGCCGCCTGCCTACAAAAGCTCAAGAAGAGAGTCGGCAACTAAACATAAACTGGAATGTTCTAAAAAGGAATCTAGTAAAAAGTATCAAAGCAAAAAACCTAAGAGCAATAACGAAGCTGAGGAATGGAACGATCCTCATTTGTTTTGGCAGAACAAGGCGTTAAGTAAAAAGCATCCGAATTTGATGTCGGAAGAGTTACCATTTCCGAACTATGTGGGGAATCAAATGCCGTCACAGTACCAGGCCGACTTCTTCAACAGCCACCTAATGCCTACCAACGTGCAGGGTATGGGACACAACGTGGATAGATCTTTGGCCAGTTTTCCTGTCACGTCCCGAGCCAACTTCAACTTAAGCACAATATTTCCAGAAATTACTATGGTGAGTGTGTAGTATTATTCTCATAGTCTTTATTTTAATACTTATTTACTGTTCTCACAATCTCTTGAATCACGAGGTATTCCACACGTAGGTAAGATCTTTTTTAAACGTAAAGAAAGCCTAGAATGATATACTTTTGAGCACATTGTAGAAATGTGCTGAATATAAATATGTCTAACCTAGGCTATAACAGCCGCAGTCCCTGCGTTGGACATTGGAATTGGAAACAGTGCAGAAAGTTACCTCTTAGCCACACCAACTAAGCTTAATATATTTGCTTCTTGTTAGCACAGGGTAAACGTCAAAAGTGAAACGACAGGGCATCGAACTTACGACCTTTTTACTCTCTAGTTCGAGCTTTAACCGTTGGGCCAAAGCCGCTTTAATCAATGGCCAATGCAATTTTGGCGTTTACCAAATAAATTAGAGCCTGAAATATTATTGGAGCCTGTACCCTAATTACGTAATACACGATCAATCGGAAATTCAATCGTTTCGAAAATATTGCTAATTCAATGCTTCATAAGTCCAAAAAAAAAATCTGCTCAACAACGTAAATGACGCAATGAATGTTGTTGAACTGTCAAAATGAAAGAAATTTGTCGTAATCGTTAACGAAAATGTGTTGCGTAATTAGATAGCTGGTTTACATGTTGTAAGATAGTGAGCTCTTCATACCATACTCAGTGGCACATCAAATAGTATAATCAGCCTATAATGTTCCAATTGCTGCGACATAGGCATTCTCTCTTCGAGAGGGAGTGGGCTGTAATTTACCACGCGAGCCCAGTGCGGGTTGGTAGATGTCAGATGTCTTTGAATTTTTGGTACTACGACATGCCCGTTTCCTCAGGATGTTTTCCTTCACCATTTTGAGAGCCGTTCACACATTAAATAACTATTGTAAAATATTTGTTTCAGAAAGTACAATGATAGTTAAGGTGAGCGCAGCGACGTGCAGAGTGTAAGGTCTATTTTAACCTTGTTTCCAATTGATGTTATTTCCACTTAAACAAACATCAACTTTATGTAAGTTTAGATAAAGTTGATTTTAGACTGACTAGTACTGTTGATAAAGTCATAAAAAAATATGAAGTTGTAGCGCAAATTGAACTTTATGTGTAGGCGTTTTATACTAAGTAGGAAAATATTTTATAAGTTATTACATTTTTTCTGTAAACCTGTTATACTTATTATACGAATTTATTATAATTAAAACCTGTTTCTCTTACGTACCAGATTACAGAAAATTTACCATGTCATAAAACAGAATTTAGTTACCTATTGATTTGTTTCTTTAAAATATTTAACCATGATGTTGTTTCCACTGGAAATCTAACATGGATCATAAAACGCGGTTAATGTCGAGATATACGATCTACAAGTAGATATAAGCATAATAAATCTAATTTTGTTTCCATACGAATCAAATGGTATTATAGCTGTCTTAAAATGAAATCATCATCAGAACTCGTGTCGATAAAGTGTTCTCAGCCATAGCCACGGCTTTTTATAGTCTGCAGATGTGAGATTTTTGCGCTCAAATTCGAACATTTGTGATATTGTACCCGATTTGTATCAATGAATTATGCTTAAAATATAATAATTGAGAGGCTCGTGCCTAAATAATCGAAGGTTAAGCTACGCTTGCCGAGGCGGGTCCATGGATGGGTGCTCATCCATTACGTACATATCGAGACCCCTCATTGTCTCGGAAAGCGCGTTAAACCGTTGGTCCCGGCTGTCATTTGTAGATCTTTGACAGTCGTTACCTGAAAGCCTGAAGCCTGAAAGTCTGACAACCAGTCTTACTAAGGGGTATCGTATTACCCAGTAACTGGGTTGTGGAGGTCAGATAGGCAGTCGTTCCATGTAATATACATGTTTTCAGCTGCATAAGGTTAGACTGGAAGGCGACCCCAGCATTGTTGGGAAAAGGCTAGGCAGCAGATGAGGTCCCTACTATAGTAATTACATAAAATATTGGGAGTCAAAGGACGTACCTACTTATTGATAACCAAAATCCAACCCTGAGTGGCAGCATTTTTAAATACCCAGACACAAATGTGTCTCATTTGCCCTTTTCTAGCCGTGATTTAAAAGCTAACTAGAGTCGTGAGTAAGATCAGAGACATTGATAACATTATAATGAGATCGTCTGTCGACTTTGTAGACAAAATACTAGCATGTTTTGTTTTTGCGAACTCATTGCAAACTGAAATCTTGCCTTTTCATCGCATTGGGCATCTACTTGGATTCAATCAATGGTGCCGATTCTCTTTTACACCGAACTAAACTATCACTAAAATTCCTTACTTTTGGCTATGAGAATCTTAAAGCTATTCTGCAAAAAAAAGTCTCTAAATTTAAAAATAATTTTGACACAACTAAATAGAATTTGACAATCGCGACTCCACGTGGTACACACTTGTTTGCCCTACCCCGTGAATTTTTTTAGAGCCGGAGGCGCGCAAATGTGTCAGCCTCGACGTGTTTTATATGGAATTTTTCACTTTTGGTATGGAAAATATGAAAAATTATTACATGTTGAGTTTTAGGGGTATATGAGTTTCATAAAGGGGTTCGAAATGTTCATTATTTATGCGATAGGACACACCAATTTCGAGATATAAGCTAAAGAAAAGAAAAAAAGAAAAAATAGATTCAGTACTGTTTTTGCACCTGAAGTCGAGGTGTTGGTGTGAATTTTAGTTCATGACAATTAATTGAATTCCACACCATTTTTAATCGCGTTTAAAATAGTCAGATTTAGTTAGACAATCAAAATTTTAGGTGATAAATGTCAAATTCAGAATAGCAAAATTGCCATTTTCACTAAATTAAAAACTCGGTGCCATCTTAGTGCTGTCAATCTAGTGTCACTTTAGTCTATTTCAGAATGGGAAATCGTCGTTTGACAGGAATAAACAAAATTTTGGTGATTTTTTGTCTAGTTTAGAGGCATTTGTGACCAGAGGATCGGCACCATTTTCTTCCTTGACTTGAAGTTCTTCCCACTAATGTCTCAAACTTCCAATGGTACGATTATATCAATTTTTTTATTCTAATCAAAAAATTGATATAAATCGTAGTATAAAAGGTGTTTCTACTTCAAAGATAAATATAATCTACAAGAGTTTATCGCCTGAACGAGACATTCTACTTACACCAACTTTGAAAGCATTCTAGACAGAACTGTGTGGGAGTGTTTTGTACAGATGCAAGACAGCAGCAGCTGCTAGAGTTCCATTTATCACACGTCGGTAAACAACAAACAGATATACAGGGTGGACATCGACGCGCAACCTGTTACTTTGGATTCAGTACATTCGTATATTCACTCAAATCTAAACTAAAAAAAACAACACTCTTTTTTCACACTCAACAGTCTTTTACTTAGGTATAGGTACTTAGACAAAGAGAGTAACATTGAGTATTAAAACAAGTGCGCCAAACGCTAAATTGTTTTCAACACTGAATAAAAATTTTTGTTGCACAGTAAGTAGGTACTGCTACACAGAATCCCATTTCGCCTGTTGAAAGCTAGTGCTATCACCATCGAGTCACGCTGCGGTGACACGCCGCTCCACAAAGCACACAAACTCTCCCGTAGTTTAACGAATTAGATCGAATGGATTAAAACTTCCTCCTCTTAGCACATCTGTTGTTAACACTCGGATACAGCCCTGGTGACCTGGCTAGAGTTACACTGATATCTTGAACTATGTTAGGAAGATTTTAATTCTATATTTTTGTGTTCCTATAACAATGCACGGTTTAGCACTGTTTTGCTTGATACGGACCTGATAAAGTTATCCCAGTTCGCGCCACAAGGCCACAACACTGTTTCCTGCTTAAATGGGGTCATCATAGAGCTTAAGGCGCATAGGGACATTGATTGCAGGGGATACTTATTACTAGTTCAAAACCTGCCTTTTAAAATATATCAACGCGCTCAATCATTCTCTGAATTTTAATAAAGCTCTCTCATGAAAACTAAGTTAATGGTGAAAATAAAAACTTGACAGTCTCGTAACTGCTTATAAATGGATTTAGGACACCATCTGAAAGCAATCGAGATAAAGACATGATTAATAGCTATAAGATCTTCCTCTTGTCTTAAGTTTTTGGAATGAACCCAGCTGATAACGATTTTTTCATTAACTCGTCGCTCTGTATCCGCCCAACAGTGAATGTGTATCATTTAGCACGTTTGGCAGCCGAACAAAATCGACTCTGAATCATTCTGTTATCAGTTAGTGTTCAATTCCTGCTACCTGCTACCGGCAACGAGTGTGAAGAAATGCTGTATGTCTTTGGTATATTGTATGCAGACATTGTAAGTATTTTGTTCGACGTAGGTATGTCGAATTCTTAAAACATGAAGAGTGAACGTGTCTAGCATCACAACCATAGAGGTACTAAACTACCTACTACTAAGTAGCCTAATATATGCGATGTGGGCAATTTGATATAACTAAATAACATGTAAGAAAAACCCTGTCCGATTCGTGAGAGTGTTAGGTATCGTACTGAGAGTCTATTTATGTGGTAATTTTCAGGAAAAAAGAAAAAAAAAAATCGTCACTTTTTTTTCACTGGGGAATTTTACCCGGTGTTTACATGGGGCGCGGGCGGCCATTGTTTAGCGGGTGTCTACAAGTCATGGCCCAAAACCCTAAATCAGGCCAGCGAAAAAAAATGTGTTGCCCTGGTCGGGGACGTCCTCCTAATATTTTTTTACTATGGCTCCGAATCTACGACCATTCCTTCAGCTGTTTTTTGAAATCTAGTTACCTTGCAGGCATCTATCGCGTCTGGGAGGTGATGTATCAATTAGACCTATGCCCAAATTTCACAGAGGATTCATAAAATATGGGGGAATACACACGAGTTGTTAGGCGCCCGCATGATCTTTTAAAAGAGAAAAAGCAAAGCATTTTATCTACCTCAGTTGAGAGACTGGCGGAGTTGCGATGACTAGTCATCATTCTCCGGCCCTTATCCCGATTTAGGGATGACTAGTCTGATGGAAATTAGACAACTGGATAGACAGTAGAGGCACCAGTGTAAGAGGGAAGGCTTGCAGTTACCAAAATATTTTTTGACTAATTACATAGGTACAAGTTTAGAACAGCCTTGGTTATTGTTTTAAATGTGTTTTACAGCCGAAATTCAAGCGTAACATAACTTTTATCTGAGGAATAAAAATGGCGGTTTGACAGCTTTTGTTCTACCTATATGTACAAAATAGGTATGTCAGATAAAAGCTATCAAACGATTGAAAAATCGGCCCTAAATAGTGTTGGTAATAATTAGTTTCTGCCGTTCTGTTTAAAGCCAAATAAATAAATTATCTAAGAATGGCCTGTGGCTGTGACAGGCTACTGATTAATGTTGCGACGATCGTGGGCAGAATCCGACAATTGGGACTCGAGGTGGCCCTGCACAAGTCCGAGGCCATGTGTTTTCATGGTCCTCGGAACGCGCCACCGTTGGGGTCCCAAATAACGGTAGGAGGAGTTCACGTCGGCATCGAGTCGACGATGAAGTACCTTGGACTCGTCCTCGACAGCCGGTGGAACTTTGTGGAGCACTTCCGACGTTTGGCTCCCAGACTGGAGCGGGCCGGGGCTGCTTTGAAGCGGCTCCTGCCCAATCTAGGGGGTCCAAACGCCTCCTGCCGGAGGCTATACGCGGGGGTCGAGCGGGCCATGGCCCTTTACGGGGCACCGGTTTGGGCGCGTTCATTGAGGCGGCGGCCAGCCCGCCGGTTGAACGCGTCCCAGAGGGTCATGGCCACCCGGCTGGTCCGGGGATACCGCACGGTCTCCGGTGAGGCGGCGAGCCTCCTTGCCGGATTACCGCCATGGGATCTGGAGGCAAAAGTGCTCGCGCATATCTGGGAGTGGCGCGAGGAGTCGAAACGCCGGGGCGTAACTCCGTTTCCGCGAGAAATCGCGGCACAGCGGACAGACCGGCGGGATCTCATGGCGTCATGGAGAGTGCGATTGTCACAACCCAGTGCTGGGCACGCCACTATTGCGGCGATAAGTCCCCTCTTTGAGGAGTGGCTAGAGAGGCGCCACGGCGTCCTCACCTTCCGCCTGACGCAGGTCCTCACCGGACATGGTTGTTTCGGGAGGTTCCTGTTTCGTATCGGGCGGGAGGAAACGCCCGGGTGTCATCACTGCGTGGATCGCCCGGAGGACACGGTTGAGCATACGGTGGAGGTCTGTCCGGCTTGGGCAGAGCATCGCCGTGTCCTCGTGGAGGCGATCGGTGGCGGGGATCTCTCGCGTCCGGCCCTAGTCCAGGCCATGGTACGGAGCGAGAGGGCATGGGAGGCCGTCACCTCCTTCTGCGAAGCAGTAATGCTCGCGAAGGAGGAGGCAGAACGCATGAGGGAGAGGCAAATTTCGCGCCCTCACGCCCCTAGCCGCCGCAGGAGACGCCCCGGGCGTCGGGAATCGCAGGCCGATTCCCGGCCACCGTAGGAGCGGGCTTGCGGACGGTGAGCAATGGGTAGCTCGCCGTCCGATAAGAACCAGGCCCGGGTCGACGGCGCGTTGTGTTCCACGCGCGCCTCAAAGAGATGTCAGCAAAAGTGAAGGGGTCCGTTAGGACCGATGCCTGCCGGGGTTGCGGGAAAGTCCGAAAGGGATACCGTGGCCCCTGGCAACGTACAGGCAACGGAAGGAACACGGGTGGGTTTTAGTCAGTAAGAGTCTGACACGTATCAAATAACTCCTCCCGCTCCACCCAGAGCGGGAGAAGTTATTTGATAATTTCCCACCCAAAAAAAAAAAAAAAAAAAAGGCTACTGATTAATGGTTTGTATGACCTCCGTAACCCAACTATTGGCTGTTTAAATTCCGGTAACTATCTGAAGGTGAGACCTGTTTTCAGAGTGATACCTGCCTACTTAGATTCCTATCTGCAGATTAACAGAAAAAAAGTGTTAGTGCTTGTAGAAAATGTAGGTATACCTGTACCTACTTAGGTACGTAGGGTGTACCTAAGTAGGTATCGCATGAACCTACAATGTTTAGAAGATTGTTATACAAGGGATAAAAGGGACCTATTTAGGCACGAGATGGTTTGGCACACGAGCTTAGGGAGGGCGCCAATAGTTCGAGTGCCTAAATAGGTCTTTCACCCGAGGTAAACACTCTGCTTTTCGAATATGAGGAAAGTAAATAAAAACCTAATGAGTTAAACAAATAAATATCTGCATCTATGAACTCATTTTATACAATTATACGAGTATGTATAAGTAAATAATAAGCATTCGACAAAACAACTGAAAACCAAATTGCCGCTTTCCAGCCTTTTGTATGTTTCTTTTTCTGTGGCATTCTACCAGCCAGTATTTTTTATCATTGATGATGGTAAATATTTGGCTCAAATCTATGTAAATTAAATAATTATTTAGTGAAAAGTAAATTATAAGTAAGTCATGTTACAAAATTGTTGTTAATATTTTTTAAAGTGGCTGTATAAAAAGTTGAGAGATGGCTTGCATAGTTTTTAAATTTTTAACAGCAGGGAAAATCATTCCCCGGGACGAAAAGTACTGTTTTCATCCCTCTGATCAGGTAACTTACTTTTCAGCGTACTTTCCAAGTATGAGAAATGAAAACTTAATTTACAGTTAATGACGCTTTCATATACCTATACCTATCTATTTACACATACGTAGCATATGTTACGGGTACTAAATGAACTTATACATGTAGTGCAACAACATGCTCGCCTTGACCGCACTCCGGTTATGTATAATGTGTTCCATTCATAATGCCAGGCTGATGATAAAGTATTCGTAATCTTTCGACGATTTCACAAATTCACCGTGAAAACGGAAGTCGCAATGAATTTTTATGAGTATGTAGATACAAGATAGGTAGGTATCTAAACGCGAAATTTCTACGTTCAAAATCGAAAAAGAATTTTGGTTTTGATTGTACCTTGTGTAAGTAGTTAATTTTGTACAGTGACTGCGAGTATTCACGATGCTTAGTTTTGAATGAAAATTAACTAAGTTATAAAAATCTATTAGTTTTAATGAAATTGTAATTTAAAAGCTATGTACCTACTTACTTAATTTGATTAAGCAATTTGTGAAAACTTTGAAACAAAAGCTCATATTTGCTCCTCTAAGTAGTTGCAGAGAGTGGATTATCCCAAAGAGAATCAGTGTTTCGCGAAATGAGTCAGAGCAGAGTAGTTCTGTTTCTGACGACCACAGATCAACGTCATCACAATTTCACCTTACCAGTCAGTCAACTCGAAATGTGACTCGAAAACTCGATGTACTCTGTAGGTATTCTGTAGCCCGCCAGTCTATTACTGTCATCCGTGGACAACAGACGCGCGCCCATTTCTACGACTCGCGAATCGCGTGTCAAACTTTACGTAATGGCGGGAAAATAATTCTATACTGGATATAACTCTGAAATATGAATTTAAGTGATTGTACCTTGTGAGTAATGGTTAAATAAATTCTAAACTATTCAGTGAAAAAGTTACGAACTTGGACATTATGAAGTTTTTAACTTGGATCATGGTAAGCAAGGATTTTAATTTTTTCATTACTTTATATATTTTTTTAATTTAAGTAAGTATTTATAATTAACGCAGTTTACTACATAAACTTAAAATAAAAACCTACTGAAAGTAAAACCAACGTGTCGCTTAGTTTAGTAAGTAGGTAATTTAAACACATAAATAATATAAATCCATAATTTATGCGCTCTTTCACTTAGTAGGTACGTATTGAGCTACAAGAATCGTTGTTGA
The DNA here is from genome assembly GCA_949128155.2 of Xanthia icteritia. Taxonomy (NCBI): domain Eukaryota; kingdom Metazoa; phylum Arthropoda; class Insecta; order Lepidoptera; family Noctuidae; genus Xanthia; species Xanthia icteritia. The sequence continues at coordinate 9,863,933 of OX421941.2, forward strand.
AACTGTATTGTATCATGATAGCAGGTATTAAAATGAGTAAGAACTAAGATATTAGATACTACTTAATATTAATACTGCAGTGGTTTTAGCCTGCATAGCATTCCCAATTAACCTCCACGAACATTTTTTAATTTGGTAGCATATTTAATGAGATAAACACTATTCATAGAAAATAGAGTTAAGAGTCAGTTCGGAGAGCTAAGAGCCCACGTAGTGATCTAAAATAAATAGATTTATTGATAGGAAGAATTACGAGATTAATATAAAATAGGCCTTTTACAAGACACACACCGCCGAACTCTCAACTCTTTTTTCTATATTCTAAATATGAAATAGTATTTATCGAAAGCCGTGTCGGTTAAAGCCTCTACCAACTGCCAACCAAGCCTCTACAGTACCTACATAATATTGTAGTTGTTACTAATGTTATTACCTGCTACCATGACATACCATGACCTGCTAACATGACCTGCGCACCTTCTATAACTTCTAAAGTCCTGAAATCCTAGACCTCATTATTCGTTGATGGTCTCAGACGGCAGCTAAATGGAAGCTGTAAGAACTTCTAGAAATGTTATTGCAAGAAAATGGGAAAAAAACTTCCCACGAAGAAGAAGCAAGCTAGAGTACCTATCAAGTGTTATTGAATATCATGATGGCACTATCACATTTTCATCAATTTTCTTCTATATGAAATCTTTTATATTTAATATTAAACACCGCGAAAAAAACGTTTATAATTATTTTATTTTCGTGTTAACACTTTCGACTCCACCCACTTTTCATAGAACTCATACGCCATGCTGCCATACATATTGGAAGTGAACCCTCCGGGAGGGTTGCCGGCATTACGTTTGCATTAAAGTTAATCATCGCGGATGGTCAACGACATTAGGTTTAAAACCGTGTTGTGAAACACTGTAAAACGAATTAAAATTGTGTTTTCAGGGGGTCTTGTCGTAGTAGCTATACGTAGTTTCCAACCTTTTAAATCTTTAGTGAAGTAAAAGAAAGTAAAAAATTAAAAATAAATGAAAATGTACAACCAACGCATATACTAATAAATCTTGTTAAAATATACTTCAGATTTTATTTTCACGGTTTATAATGCTGTATTCGCTAAGAAAAACCTACATTTAAAATGAGCCCTCCGCGAGGGCTCCCGGCATCCCATATGCGACTAGGTGAATCCTCCAGGAGGGCTCCCGGTCCGGAACATGTTAATCTAATCTAAAGCTCTGAAATCTAAATTATGAGCCAGCAGCAGCAAAACTTCAGAGATCCATAAAGCAGTGAACAACTGCCCTAGGGAAGGCTGCTGCTCAGTCACCTTACTTAATATAATTTTCTACGGTCGATCGTTAATATTTACTAGCTAGCCATCGAACACGACTTCGCAAACCTGGATTAAAGTTATTGGAGAAACTTATACCTAATAACACTTAAAACATTCTTATAGCCGTCAAAATCGATCAAAAACAACCCTTATTTCAAATTTATTTCATTGACAGAAATCATTCACTATTTCGTCGACTGACTTTACGTTAATTAAACAACTTACAACCCGACTCACTGAAAATCAACCTCGTTAAATTGATACAGAATTCAATTTACTATTCTCCGGAAACCATTGGAATGTATGTTATTACTGTCTAACTAGAATCCTCCATTTCCTGTGATAACAATCGCAGAACTTAATATTATTGCTCCTGGAAATAGATAGATAGATAGATAAATCATTTATTTAGTGCACACAAAAAACAGCACAACATACAAAATGACGATTAAATTATTACTAATTAGCTATTAGGAAATAGCTGCAAGGTGCCAATATAAAAACAAATAAAAAAGGAAGAAAACAAGACATTGTGATGACACTATTGGCTATGACACACTTTAAAATTATGGAATGACAACGAACATAAAAAAGTGCGGTGTGCGTCTCAAGGTTGCACCAAATGGGAGTCCAGCTCAGCATGTGCCAGGCAAATACACCTGACGCTGATATTCTGCTGAATCCCTGCAGTGACATACGGACGTCGAGTAGATGACATAATATATATATACGAGTTATTGGTGTTGTGAAAAAAGTGAAATGTGCGGAGTGAAATGTAAGTATACCCGCAATTTAAATATTGTATTCTACAGTAAAATTTTAGCATTTGGAAATTTTCCTGTTAGAAGATTATTGTGTATTTGATTACTTGATTATTTAAATAGATAAATGTATATTGTATAAATGATTAATCTAATTATGATAATAGTGGCATAGGTGTGAATAAAATAATCGAATTAAATGGATTAAAATGTGTTTGAAATAAATAATTATAGGTAAATAAGCATAATGTATTATAACCATTATCTAGTAATAGATCCACAAATAATTAAATCATTACTATTCCCTTTGTTTACAGATATTGTGACTACGAGTTGCACGAAAAAAGAAGAATGACTAGGGAAGAACACGACAGCCAGTTATATGATGGACGTGAAATATAGACGATCTGTAGATTCCAAAGGAAAACCCATCAAGCTTTTCAGCTGAAAACAGTAAAAGCCTTTTTAATAGCCCTCGCGTAGAGATTTTTAAGAGCCGAGCGGCCAGCACAGTTGTAGATCTAACTGGGAACTGTTAAGGCTTGTTCTCACACGCAGACATTTGCGAAGCGATCTAGCGGTGGCACGACCGGTAGAATAATTTGTAAATAATTATTATTTATTATTATAATTTCTTACTAAAAACTACAAGAATTTATCCAAACAGTCGCCTGTCCATTATGATGAGTTTGAATAGTTTGGATGGTTTATCTCTATCTACTTTATGAAGTATCCAACATTATGTATAACCAACCTGTATTAAACAAAACCGGCCAAGTGCGTGTCGGACCACGCACTATGAAGTCCGTAGTTGGGATGAATTTATCGCAAGAACAAACTTAACTTTGTAATTGAAAAACATGTTCTCCCATACGGAATGTATGGGAGAACATGATTTTGCGTCCGCAAATATAAGTTGGTCAATTATTACTCTTAACTTGTAAAGCCTACTTAGCTGTGATAATTTTCCTTTTAATTTCGTTATATATACCTACTACTGCCGTGAATTTTTTCACATATCCAAAACCAACTATTTAGCTGGCAGGGGGGCGCTTGACTAACAAAAATTTGCACTTTAAAGCCAAAGATGGTTTTACCAACTCACAATATTTTTGAACGACCTTTCCAACAACACCCCACACTATGGGATAGATGAGAAAAAACATCCCTACTTTACGTGCAGAGGAGGTACCCTAAAACAATCATGATTAATATGTAAACCCATGCCAAATTACAGCTTTCTGGTACAAAGAGACTCTGAGCTACGCCGCAGACAGACGGACAGACAGACGGACATGGCAAAACTATAAGGGTACCTTGTTTACTAAGGATCCTTAAAAACTCTCGTTTTTATTAGTAGGTAATAACTTGAAAAAACGTCGCCTGAAATTGGTTACCTACCTGAAATTGTATAAAAGATTTTTCAATTACCAACTTAATTTAAAAAGGGATTCCTTAGCTATGTGGTTTACCTAAGTATTTACTTTTTTAAATGGCTAATATAATAATAGGTCTTTACCTATGAAATTGCCGTTTTGTATGAAAAATTTAAACGATTTTTTTTCATGTATTTTTTATTTGTATTAATCGAAGTTCACCCATGCAATCAATGCATCTTTGCCAACGCAGTGGCAGTTTATTGATGAGTGGCAGATTCTTCAGCTGGACGGGAGGCAACAAATTCTTCAAAGGCATTTTGTACTGCCTCTCGGGTATTGAATTTTTTTCCCGCCAAGAAGTTATCCAAATTCTGGAAAAAGTAGTAGTCTGTAGGCGCAAGGTCTGGTGAGTAGGGCGGATGACGGAGAGCTTCCAACCCCAGTTCTTGCAACTTGGAGACCGTCTGCTGTGCAGTATGAGGTCGCGCGTTGTCGTGCAGGAGCAGCGGAGACGAGCGATTGACCAATGCTGGTTGGAGATGTGCCAGCTTCTCCATCATTGTGTTCAGTTCTTCACAGTATACATCTGCAGTAATGCTCACCCCGTTTGGTAAGAAGCTGTGATGAATCACACCGGCGCTAGACCACCAAACAGTGACCATCACTTTTCTAGGGGTAAGTTTTCGTTTAGGGCATTGTTTAGGTGCTGAACCAGGATCCAACCAACTTGCTGAGCGCTTGCGGTTATCAAACAGAATCCATTTTTCATCGCAGGTAACAATGCGGTTCAAAATTCCTTCATTTGTGTGTCTGTTGAGCAGTGCAAGGCACGTCTCGACGCGTACTTCGCGCTGGCGATCATTGAGTTCGTGGGGCACCCATTTGTCAAGCTTTTTTACCTTGCCAATTTGACGCAAATGGACCAAAATTGTTTTGACGCTAACGTCGAAAGCTGCTGCTAATTCAGCCGTAGATTGTGTATCATCAGCTTCCACAATCGCCTTTAATTCGTCATTGTCGACCAAAGTCTTCGGACGACCGCGAAGTTCATTTTTCAGGTCCAAATTTCCAGAACGGAAGAGAGCAAACCAATAACAGGTGGTGCGTTGGTTTGTAGTGTTAGCTCCGTAAACGTCGTTGATGTTGCGTGCCGCTTGTGCCGCGTTGCTGCCAAGACGGTACTCATATTCCATAATTACTCGAATTTTTAACGTATCCATGATGACGAAAAAGATTGAAATGCGATGAAAATGTAACACTAATCAATAAACAAATGACTACTTTTGGAAAAAAAAACATGTTTTTAAAATAAAACGAATTTGAAATTAGAATTCTTAGCCAAACAAAAATTATTTTGATTTGAAATGGCCAGTACTGCAGAACGGCAATTTCATAGGTAAAGACCTAATAATAATAAGATACCGTATATAATAAGCCAAATTGTAGTAGTGGTAGTGAAGTAATACATAGTTACTTTAATGTTATACTTAGTTAGTGATATGGTTAATCAATTTAAAGATTTGTACCTACAATAATACTCTATTGCTAACTGCGGAGGCTTGTAAATGGCTTGCCGTCAATTACCTCACTATTACTTCAGTATTGCTAGCTGTAAGCCACCCAAACACAATAAAATAAAATAAAGTAGGTACGTACAACACTTTTCAGGGAGACAAGATTACAAAATTACTTTCACATTCAACTTTAACGTCGTAAAATCAAAAATGGTAATCGTAATAAAGATCTTGTTCTTTTATTCTTACTTGTTTAAAAAAAATTGCGCTTAAAACATACGTGTAGGTACATACTCAAATAACCTACGTCCAGATTATTCGATAAATAATTATATTTCTGCTAGTAGGTACGTCCTACGTGTATTTGCGGCTAAGTCGGATAGGTTTGTCTCACAAAACAAAGAAAATAGGTACTTGTCTCATAATCCCAGTAAATGAACACACAATAAAATAACAAGCTATTAGGACCAGTAAACAAATCTATTTAATAGATAGTTTCAACACTCAACCTTACCGTGACGTGATTTTGCTAACAGAGCACCCGAGTACCAACAGGTAACTCGTTTTCCGACCGGGAAATGAAGTAACGACGATCCCACCACTAATGAGGCAGGAAAAGATACGGATTACTGAATAGTTTCTGTTGCAGGCACTTGGGATAAATGCAAATTGTAAAGCATAGGTTCGTCTCTACATAGCGCAGTTTGGTTCTCGTTCAGAATTCCAAAGGTTACAAGAATACCGGGAAACTACGACCTTTTAAGAGCATTTAGTGTGAATTTTCCTCCTTTAGTACGCAAAACGTTTACAAATACTTTAATGATGTAAGAGAATGACTAACCCTCTGTTCTCACGGATATCAAGTTTATCAAAAAACTTTCAAATTCGGCGTATTTTTCCGTTGTTGTGTATCGATGTAGGGTAACAGTTACATTAATCTAATTTGTCTAAACATGCGGGCTAAGAAATACATAGATACCTACTTTAAACATATGTACGTATAACGCTGTCCTATTTTAGATACCGCATTATCGTAAATCGAAGACCGCATAAATTTGTAGTAATTAACGGTTATCATAACATTCATAATATTTATTAAGTTTAACGTTCATTTACGCATGAACGTTAAACCTAACCTAACCCAATTTATAGAATAAAAATTAGAAATTCCTATGAGTATGACAAACTGTTTGGCATACTGGATAATATCCACATGAATGGCATGACATGATACAGCAATGTAAAACATGGCATTAATATGTATCAGGTGAAGTGACAGAAGGCTGCGCCGGCGCGCCCGGGATCAGACATTGTTTTTCGATGATGCGGGCACAATCGACGGTTCCGCAATGTACGGGCCCACCCCGACATGCATACAAATGTTTACTTTTCACTAACACCCAACGTATTGATAGTATCGATCGACCTTTCAAATAATACTGAGCCGAAAATCATATGATATTGTTACAAACATTTTTGGAAATCAAGGCCGGCAGATCGCTCCTTGAATGAAGTTATTTTTAAATTGTTCACGTAATCTTACAAAAAAGTTTACCACATTTTATACCAGCATGTTGACAACAAGAAATAAACTACATAATAAATAGTTACTCGTATTTGTTAAGAATTTTAAAAGGAACCTATCTACGTAAGTTATTGGCGTTCGCGTTACACTGGAATTTAATTAAACTAACTAGGAGCTTTCCCTTAGCCATCCACGGAGTTCGGTGTCCGATACTGATGTAATTAAATAGCTATCAGATGGTTTAGATTTCCCTTTGTTATCACAATAGGAGAAGAAGTAAAGCTCGTCTGGAGAAGTCCTACCCGCATACATATTCCTGTGCCGCCAAGCAGCGTTGTTGTGTGTTCTGGTTTGGTAGGGTCCCAGCGTATTTGCAGGTAGGTACATGAGATATTTCAGATTTGTCTATGGGATGGTAATGCATCTGCGAAGCCTCTGGTATAGGTGACATTGGGTGAGACGTCCATTTTTTTTACCTACGCTGTTTTCCTCTCCTATGCTAAGGACAGGTTTGTCATTTCAATTCAATAACATAAAAAAGAAATTTTTGTAGCGAAATATTTTGAAAAATGTTGGCAAGTTTGCGTGCGCCGGAGTTGCGTTCCGCGGGCCGTTGACGCCATGACGTGATGACTAGGGAATGCAGAACCGGTGCTGTTTTAAAGAACCGGGATTTTTGGGACCTTCTGGCTTAAGAACCGGGATTCCCGGTACTATCGATACTTTTGATACTTTAATAAGTCTTTGTAAGAGAGTTGAAAGTGTTGAAACGGAGAAAGTAAAAAAAGACGAAATGATAGGGCAAAGTAAAAACATTTTAATCAAATCAAATAAAACGTTTTATTTCTTGTTTTATAGACACTAAATCAGTCTTATTTAGTAGGTATAATTTTACTGGTAATTACGCATATTATGCCAGCAACATTTTTTAACATTAAACGATTTTTATACCTAATCCTACATAATATTATAACAGAAACATTTATTAAACATCTTCACTTTACCAAACAAATTAACATGACTCTTATTGCAATTCTGCATAACCAAATTATAATTTAAAACTTACGTAACATCTACAAAAAAAGGAACTATGGAGTTTTAGCGTAGCATTAATCAGTCTCAATATTTATTGATTAGATAATCTTAACAAACATTTTTTAAATTTTAATCTTATATAATAATTCAACAATAGTTTGGAACAACTTGAATCGACAAATTCTTTAAATCAACTTGACTAATTATACATTTAAGAAAAAAAAAAAAAAAAACTAAACTTAAATATTTTTGCAAAACTTAAACATAGATATTCATCCTTACAATACTATAAATAAAAATACCCAACTAATACTTGCTTAGACCAATATTACATTGGTCTGATTCTTATAGTTAAAATGGGGGCACTCAATAATCTAGGTTAGGTACCTGTTTATTTATTTTTTAGAGTATTTCTCTCCTGCCTATATATTGATCTTAAAAATATAAGAGCGTCCAAACTCTTATCACTTAAACGTGATCTTATTTTATTGCAAAGGTACCCAGCGGAAGAAAAAAACTCTTTCCGGCTCTACACTTGTCGGTGGAATTGTTAAAAGAAAGTCGAAAGCCTGCGACAAATAATAATGTCCACGATCCCCTCCGTTCTCAAAAAGAGCCATTTCGATCCTCACATTCGTATTAAGGTCTTCACTGTGAGTCATTCTTGTTCTTTTACAAGCAGTAGCTTTTTTAAGCTCTGCATTAAGCTCCTCTTTTTTTGATTGAGGTTCACTTTCTATCTCTTCATCTGTATCTGACGGCAATTGAGCTGTTTGAAAAAAAGAATCTCCTAAAGTACGCCTTAGCAGTTCCACTATCTTCCTGCATATTTCGTCACTACTTGGCCGAGTAAACACTGACAAATCTTCATCATGTGCGTTGGAGAAGTACATTTCAGGGTTTTGCAAATATGTTAATATTGATGTTTCCGGCAATCGACGTTGCCTGTATCTGTTTTTCAGCATCGTCAACATTTTTGCGGCTATACTGTTATTTATGGTGGACAATTTCTTTAATGCGAATTTTACAGCTATATCTGCAGTTAATAGTGGCGCATCTCGCTGGCATAACGCTTCCAAAATTGTTCTGATAATGTCAAGTACCTCGTAAAGTTCTGTCATATTCTGCCAGTCTTCTTCTGTAAAACATATATCTGACTTCACATCAATTAGTGCCTTCACTATGCACGTTCAAAGTTTCAGAAACCGCTCCAGAGTATTTGCTAAACGGCCCCATCGCGTTTTCGAGTCACTTGTCAGTGCAAATTCTTTATTAAAATCAGCGATGACATATTTTTGTAGTATGTCGTCGTTTTTAGTTGGTGATTTCCTGAATAACTTGACAACGGTTTTTACCTTTGAAATTAGATCGTGATATGCAAAGTCTCGTTCGTCGAGCGATGAATTATTTGATTCCACAACCTCCACGGCATCAGAGTCGTCGTCAGAACCGTTGTCAGAAGCGACATATTCATTGGTGCTGTTTTTCCGAGCTAATTCCGACAAAGGAACGTCGTCGTCGTCATCACTTGATTCAGCGTCAGCAAAACTGATTATCGGCTCCATTGGTTCTTCAGGTATTGCATTACTTTTCTGGATGGAGGATGGAGAATGAGAATGGTGGCTACAATAACTAAATAATTATATAAAGCCGCTCATGTTTCATTAATTTTGTTTTATAAAAATAAATACTCACTTTCCAAAAGAAGTAGTCTTGTTTGAGTAGTTTTTGCAAAGCACTGTACACCGAAATCCCACTAGCACAACATTCCGAAGACGCGATCACAATCTAACTAAGCGGGACGCGCGTCTACAAGATGGCCGCCACCTGCCCCTCCCGCACCTCCGCACCCTCGCGCATCATGCTCTTGTATTACAGGTAGCAACGGTGGTAGCTAGGTAGTATAGTAACAGTGCAGCGGTCGGATTTTAGGCAATAAAATTAGAAAAATTCTAAACGTGAATCTTTTACCGAAAGTACCGAAAAAACCGGGATTTGGTTTTGGAAATCCCGGTTCCTAAAACAACGCAAATTTCCGGGATTTCCCGGTACTTTCGGTTCCGGGATTTCCCGGGACTATTCACTAGTGATGACGTGGTGACGCGGCAACTATGTCAATGCCGCGCCCGCGTGTCGGCTGCACTATCGCATAATTCTTATCGACCTCTTCAATACATTGGAAAACAAATAGCTACTAGTCACAGATCGCTCGTTGCTTCTCATTATTCGGAATAGGTACCAAATACAAAACTTAATTAACAAAACGTTAAGGATATATATCAAAGGAACAAGGAAAAATTGCAAAATATTGGTTTTACAGCCAACGAACTCAAATGAATAAATTGAATAAACTTCGCAAGAAACGAGTTCGCACCTACCTTAGTAGCCATAATAATTAACAGCTATCGATTTTGTATCTTACAATAAAGATAAACGCTACATTCTTTCTAACTCCCCTAAAAGAAATGGTGTTTCAATACATACAAACATTCTGAAAGGCTCATATTAAGGCCATTTGGCTAAAGTGGAAAATTCGGAGATGGCGTTAATTGAACGTAACCATCCATTCTGCCATATCCTGATAGCCGGACCACTAAAGCGAGGGAGGACTTCATCAATAAATCTCCGATATTTATTGCATTTTCCTTTTATTCTGATAGAAAAGAGTTAGATCCTTGTCTGTATCTACTCAATGTGTCTTACCGCAATTTGTCTAATGTTTTCCTTTGTCTAACGTCTGTCTCGTAACGTAATCTGCGTCTGATGTTCTAGCAAAACTAGGAACTCGTGTTAAAAAGTAACGAGCTTCTTTGAGTAGAAGAGAATAGATCCTCGCAATATACTTAACACAAAAGATTTTTTTTTTACTAAGTACTGTAGGTATACGTTATAACCATTCATCGCAAATTGTCACCATACAACTTTAAGTAGATCCGGGACATCTCTATTCTAATGAGACCTCTTGCCCGTAAGCAAAGAATAATGGCCATAACATGCGTACCTTCATACACTCTAAAGCTTATTACACCAGTGATTGTGCCCATAAGGCTTTTATTTAACATTGTACAGACGCAAGCACATCAACCTACTACAATCTGTCAAATTTCTTTTCAACTTTATCACTAAAGCATAAGGTTCAATGTTGATTTGGAAAATTTGTCAGTTTCGGGTAGGTTGACCTGCTGGCGTCTGTACGCATGAATAAGTAACCAATTAATCTACGGGGTTTTGAAACTAGTTTCAAAATACACTGATTAATTGCGGGTATAGAGTGTATACGTGATATGTAGCGACGGCAACACGTAATCAACCTGTTTCTAAGACAACATTACCTAATTCAGACGTGTAGGTAAACATGGTCATTTATTTAAAGTTACTGTGATAGGATTTCGATATTGAACTGATATGGATATCGCAATTTACATAATAAGTGTGATTTCAGTGCACATGCTAATACTTTAATTGGAGTATAAAGCTTGCCTTTTTACCCAACTACGGCGAGGCAAAAAGGAGGGTTATGATTTTGACCGGTATGTTTGTTCATCTGTTCCCTCATAACTTCTAAACTACTCATCATAATTTGACAAATATGGTATCGTTGGAAGCGGCTTGATCGTAGGCTATGTGGCGTTACATTAAATTGAATATGGCGCCATCTAGAGGACAAAAAGTCATGTCCAAAAAAAAACATGTTGGGTATTAAATTATATAATAACCCCAAAAATTTTTAATAAAAATAATAGCTATAAAAACTAAAACCTAAATACTTCCGACAAAAAAGTCAACTAAAAAGGTATAAACAAGACATCATAGACAGACAAATTAAAGATCCGGAGTCACACGTACCTAATCTATGCGATTTATTTAACACTTACCTTTACTTAACACTTACTTTTACTTAGGTACACGTTTATACCTTTTTAGTTGAATTTTTTGTCGTTGTAGGGTTTTAGTTTTTTATAACTATTATTTTTTAAGATCTATTTAGAATTTTAGAACATGATCTTTAAGATTGTTTCATTGTTGCTACATCTGGTTATACTGCAAGCCGACCCCAACAGCCCCCAGCTGGGTAGATGATGATCTTAATGATTGTTAATTTGTGATTATAAATTCAGTAAGTACGTCGCGACGCGACCACAACCTACAGAGTAACTAAAAAGTGTACGCCAGCTTTGGATAGTAAATTGATAAGGAGCAACCTACATAATGTTTTAGTTTCAGCACTTTCAGTATTATGAAAAGAGAGCTACTCAAGTCCTTGTGGCCACTTAACAAACAACTTGAACAATATACTATTAAAGAAATAAAATCGACAAGTTTAAAATACCAATCGGTAGTTAGCCGATCTGCAGATCCTACCAACTTTATGGTGGTCTGATCGCGAATGATAATGAATAACTTGTTTACCAACTTTATTGCTGCAAGCAATTTGTAGTTAAAACTTTTTGGTCAAATCTTTTATGGTAGGTAGGGTCAATACTTCGTGGGTCAAACTTATTTTCTTACGAACGTTCTGCGCAAACAATGTCGGTATTCACTTCAATACTTATTCCGCCGAAATCGGTGTGTAAAAGGTTTACTTCTATGCCTATGGGCCTATAAAATAACCATAAAGTGGAATCAACTCCAGGCTTGTGCAAAATTTTCAATCATCCTTCTTCGTACTTTGAGTAGCCGTTAAATAAATGTTAGAAGATGGATCCGAAAGTTCGACAATGCCTCCATGAGTAATTAGTTTAGCCGCCTGTTACCAACTTGATATTTTGTTCTGAACCCATTATAATTTATGAACTATGCCATAAAGTATCGCGACATATCGATGATTAGGTAGATTTATGACTGTGGTCTATCTGACGTATTTCTCATGATAAAATATGAGTCCGACTTACAGAAAAACACAGTTACACAATAAATAAAGGACTATCTGAGTTTCGAAGGTTTCTCTTCGCAGAAATATTAGAAAATAAACACAGCAGGAAAATAATTGAACATAAAACTATTAAGTGAGATGTTGCGTTCACGGATCTGGAGGTGCCCTATTAATATATGAAATAGCGGAATTGTAAATAATAATAAATAAATAATGAATAATTTACGAACTTAATTATAAGTACTATTTACTAACAATATATGGAATGTTTTATTCTGAAATAAATGATTAATTAATTAATTAATTGCGCATAATAAACGGTTATAGACACATTCAGGACAAGATCATTTGCGATCGAGACGATTTTAAGAAGATCATTGACAATCGGACTATTTTAATTAAAGATACACTTTTAAGATAATACGAAAGGAGATTCGATCTAATGCAAGTGCAATGAAGCAGGCAAGGGACTCTTTTATGATACTCGCTCACTTAACCCGGTCATAGTTACATAAATATCTCCCACGGGAGTTATTTTTAACGACATTGTACACAAAACGAGAGCCCGTCTAGTGTCGGCCGAACGTGTGTTCAACTGTCGAAAACGCTGTAGGTAATGTGGGTCGTCCACATCAGTTTTTAATACTTCCAATAGCCATTAATCTACTATCTCAACGCTATCAGCCAATATCGATGTTTCTTCAAAAGAATTCAAAACAAGTGCTGCGAAATTTTTACACTCGAATTACATAAATTCGCAACAAGTCGAGTTTGAGGCCTTGATAGTTTATTTTGACATTTGTTTATAATATATGAACGGGAGTGTCTATAATTAGATTATATCTCATTCCAGAATCCAGCACCCGTTTCTCTGCCTAAAGGAATTCATATTTAAATTGAAAACAACTATTACCTTGTTATACAAAACCATTTCACTTACAAATCGGATGCCACATGGGTACCTAAAGGTAATTTGCGGATGATAACTTTCACAATGTGAGGCAAATTGTATGCTTCATACGATCGTGTTGCCTTTCGGATGGACCTGTCGCCTGGCCAGACAAGTTTTGTGTACCACACTACATTCGAGTCGTTACGTAAACACTTCAAGAAATACTTAATTACTATGCGGCCGAATGGTCATTCTAACAATAATAAAGGCAAATGTACGCCGAATATTAAATAAGAAACGTCTTGCTAAACTGTCACTTGTGGAGTACTCCACAAATTTACGAGCCAATGACTGAATATTTCGGCTAGAATAGAAAATTGTAACTTAAATGTTTTTGTATTCTTATTAGGCAAGTTACTGAACTAAAAGATGAACGAAACTGACCCTGAAGAATAAATACTATACCTATCTACCTAAGTATAACTGTTTCAATAAGCCAAAAATGGAAGTTAACTCTTTTGAAATCACCGTTATGGGTTTGATGACAATAAAGCTCTGCAGCATACGGGTAGATTTTGGTACTACCTAAGTACTACTTGTCCTACCTATACCGACTAAATCAGAAGCCAAATCAAGAATATCTGATATTCTGAAGCCAGTAAGTAGTGTAGGTAACGGTTTATGTAATCATTTTGAAGGTTAATTAAAGCTTCAGAAACAATTTCCAAGACAACGGTAAGCGACAGTGTCACCTAGGTACCATATTGTTCAGAATGCGTCAGTACAATAAACTTTCCCTAATTCCCCTATTATATGGAAATTCGGCACTTCGCATTTCAAGGATATGACGTTGACATGCCCATTAAGCTCAGTAATAGAACGTTGTTATTAAATCTGGCGCTGTTATGTCGCAAATGTCTATAATTTGGGACAATAAACATTAGTAAGCTTTAAAGGATGGAGCGTGTGTTTAAAGTCCGTGCCATCCACGAACCCGCCATTTTACGAGCTGGCAATATTGGAAAATGTTGGCGGCACGTGCACTCCAAACGATTCGCTGCCATGAGGTTTTTTTTTAATTGTTGCTTAGCTCCACTTCACTTCCGCGTCCCATTTTCCGAGATGAAATATTATTCTTTCCGTAATGTGCTTTAGGTTGCTTTAGGTTTAATCATATTTTGCTCTATACATATTTTTGTTTTTACAAGACAATCTAAAAAAAAATTAAGCCTTATAAGAGGGCACTGAAACCTTCTGTAAACAAGGTACCTTGAGGCAATACCCAACAGCAGGCATAATAAAAGCATAACGTTTTGAACTTTAAGCCAACCTAATCAATCACAGACCTACACCACGGTAGACCTCGACCCTATAGAACTGCACATACACCTTACAAGCTGCAAGTTTTGGTTTATTACCATAAAACAGAAACTTCGTTCATCGAAACATTTCATTTTGTTCGCAGTGGCATTGGTGTTCGAGCTTACTGGTGATATCATTGAATTATTCATACGGAGAGAAATTCACACTTGGCTATCTGACCGGCTCCGAACGACGGCCGGGAGACTACAGCTACCAGAGACCCGGGAGAGTCATTTCAGGTATCATCATAAGCTAATTTATATGAATGCATAAAGACGAGACAAATAACGAGCAATGAGACTTTATAATAAGTACGCACTTAAAACTTCAACACGTAAGTTTGCATGCCAACTAGATACTTAATTCCACCAAGTTCTAAAGTAAACTATCCCTCCAAAACGTCTCGCCCGTTCTGCGCAACTTTAAGAGCTTTACCATGTCGATAAATTTTCCATTAACGTCAACACTATCTCTAGTGACTCAAGTTTTTTTGTAAAATAGTTCTTTAGAGAGTGATGAATAACATAGTAGCTACCTCTTATTATGCTAGTTACACAAACGAGATCGTATTTATATTATACTGAAGTCATCAAACGTGCATTTGTATATTCTGACTGACAAATCGAATTGCCTCAACAAGATTAATGGCGACAACACTTGGCGCTGAATCCATTTTATGAAATAATTTGCTATTGCAAATAAACAATTGTGTAACACAAATATTAACGTTACAATTTCGTAAAGGTAAACATGTTATGTTATAATTTTATTTGTTTTGTTTAAAACAGGTGCTATTTCGATGGCGATTGATGAGGTAAACGAAAAGCTGCTCGGCCCAATGGGTCACTCTCTAGATTTCGTCATCGCAGAAACATTTGGACAAGAAGAGGTCTCCATTCGGCAGGTGTGTTCCCTTTCAATAAATAACTGTTTATTGCCCTCATGGACGTTAACTTGAAATCTAGAGAAGGAAATCTTGTGAAAGTATTCCAATTTAGTCCGTAGATACTTTTTTCCAATCGGTTGCAAAATTACTTGGGAGTTCATTGGGAGTGCCCACTCACTCGACTACCATTATTCTTTCACAGGTTGTGAACACAGATTACTCTCGGGAAATGTTATATTATTGGTGCTATCTTAAGGAGCTACTTTATTCTCTTATGCTCTCTAGATGCGATATTATTTTACCATCGAAAAGGCTACAAAATTGCCTACAATTTTCGATAGCTAGCAAAAACTGTTCTAAATCATATTTATTTGTAGTTGTTAATTTTTTTCCCGAATATTCAGAGCTCGTATTTTATTCTTCATAAAAACTTTGCGTCGGGTACAATAACCTGTCACCATAATTCACACCAAACTTTATTACATATTGAATTATGGGTAATTCGATACGACAAGAGGATACAATCGATATTCGATAACATTTACGATATGACATGCAAGCTAGATAGATCATAAGCATAAAAAAGAAATGGCCAGTGCTAAAACTTGTAGGAATAGATCATAATGCGTGATTTTATGACAATCGGTGATAAATATGGAACACTAAAGAAACAAAACAAAAAAATAGGAACATTGAAGCGATTCATTGCACCTAACCAGCGAGCCAGATAAGACAGTCACAAAACGCGCAATAAGCATGATTTTTATGGGCAATAGACCGAAGTTTAACAATCGCCATAACTCCATGAGACTGAATGTTCGCTTGATCCGATATCATTCGTATTAAATCTGCAGTTTCTCGAAGAGACATAATCCCATGGAATTACTTTAGTTCAGCTGTAGAGCTTCGCATTGCTACTGCCTCATGATCCTTACGAATGAGGTAATTGTTCATCTGTCGTATTTTCTTATCTACTAAAAGGGCTACTTAGCTGTTATTGCATGTTTATTCTCTAATCCACTTAAGCATTTAATATCATTATCTCATTAAACTAAGCAGCAGTATAAAATAAACCTTGATTTAAAACTGTACTTTGTTCTGCAAAGGCCATTGATAAGAGCGGTTTATCTATCTGTGAAGCTTCAAGCACATGATATAACGGATGCATCAACCAGAAATAATTCCATGGTTATTTCTGCAAAAAGCAATGACCCAGTAATGGTGGCCATCGAAATGCAAAACACGTGCACGTCATTGAAGCATCTTATTAGTTTAATTCAAGCCAGTCTTTGTATCCAACCACTTTGGCGCTCGTGTGTACGTATATTACCCACTTACCTGCAAATAGACATTACCAGTAAGAAATAACAATGAGGGATAGGTACGTAAAGGTGTGCAGGTAACAAATGTTACATACGAACAAGTTATGAGATAGGTAGGTAGTTAAACCGACGTCATTTTATATGAGTAACTATTAGCTTTTCCCGCGGCTTCGCCCGCGTGGAGTTCAGAAATTAACCCACGGGAACATACTACTGGGATAAAAAGTATTCTATGTCCTAACCCAGGTCATGGTAGACACTACTTTTATAATGTTTGTAAATATGTGAGCACCATGTATCTATCACATAATTCATTTATCTGTTTTTGCTTCATTTTTAATTATTAATTCTTTTTACCTATCGTGTGGTATAGTAATTTTATTCTAGGTGCATCGTCCTCACATATAATTATATAACTAATGTACTTATACAAAATATTGTCTATCATTTTAAAAGAGTAACGGTGGAGTTTCTTGCCCATTCTTCTCCATGCCAAAACTACCTTTTGGAAGGGGCGACTAGAATCAATTAAATTTTTTGTAAATTTTGACGTTCAAATATGACGTTATAAGGGCCTATTTGAAATAAATGATTTGACTTTGACTGACAAATTGCATCCAATCAAATCGTAACAAACAAACAAACTCACTTTCGGATTTATAATATTAGTTAGACTAAATATAATAATACTTAAAAAATATTAAGTAGGTTTAGTAATGGAATCAGGATGTAAAACGCCTTTTCGCACCCCGTTAATTACTGTAACTTTTTAGGCCTCGTTCCTGAAAAGTTACAGTAATTGAATAGAGACATTTATATAAAAAGAGACAATCAGGGATTAGAACATTTCTCTGGTTTAGTTTAAACACATAACATAACATCACTGCCTCGTTGGTCTAGTGGTCACAATCGCTACTGGTGAGGATGAGGTCCTGGGTTCGATTCCCAGCTCGGGCAAAGTGTTATTGGGTATTTCCATCAGAAATTTCTCAGTAGCAGCCCGGAGTCTGGATTCGGCCCGGTTGATAGCAATAGGCTCGCCCCCTATTACATGGGACATAAACATGGCTGGTAGATTCAAAAATATTATATTCAAAACACTAGTAGTTTTAATTAAGATTTGCATGATGATTTTTTTTTTGTTTTTTTTTACTATTTAGCACAAAACATGTTTTCTTTACTTAAATTATTGTAGTTTGTAGGTATTAGTTTATAGCATAGTTTGTAAACATAATTTTTTATGCGTATTCCGTGGAAAATGTTGTTGGTTACACATTTGGCCGTATCTTTTTTGTATTTCTTCCAAAACAATGTAATGTGTCACTGTTTGTTTTCCCTAATGAATAAAATAAAATAAAAAATAAAATAACTGGCGAAATGTGGGTTTACTTTAGGTAAACCTCTGCCTAACCCTTCAGGGATTACAGGCGTGATGTTATGTTCAGTTTCAACGTCTAGTTAAAAACGAGTAAGTAATTTGGTCTTTTGAACATAGAACCGCATCGGCAGAACCTTGATCTCCGGCAAAAACAAATTTGGATTCCAGTTCAATATGGAGCATAAAATAAAATACGGCCACAAAATCTTTTTTCTGTGTATTGTGGAAGAGAACAAGTAAAGAAGATTGTTTCCCCATTAATGCCACCCTCAGTTCGCAGCCGTGACGTATCAGCCCAGCTAACGCATAAAATGGTAATCGTGGATTCCTTTCCGACCCACTGAGATTCTTGTAAACGTATTTTCTTCGGAAAACTTTTATAAGTGCTAGATGTTTTCCAATACTTTTTTCCAACCCGATAAACGAAAAGTTCTGGGAAGACTGTTATAAAAGTATCTGTCTAATACATCAACTGACATGATATTTTAATAATTTGTAATAGCAAAAAGTAGCGTTCTTATAAAGATAGAGATGAAAGAGAAATCGCTCAATCTTTCTTTTGATCTCGATTTGTTTATACAAATGTATATCGTTCCAGCTCTGTATAAGTAGCTGCATGTAGAACAGGAAACATCGAACATAAATTTCGCTGTTACAGGAAACACTATCTTTACAAACTTTTATCTATTAGGGGTATTTGTCTGCGAAATTGATGTTGTCGCGTAAAGATGACAATCGCGGGACTCGCGGGCTCGTCGAGGGTTTCGTAAAAAACGAGAACATCAGTCGCTGTCTCTCGCATGCTTTGCCATGTCATTACACTGTACTCAGAAATCCTTGTAGGTTGCCGACAGAGAAAGTCACAGTAACCGTGACCATACACGCTGTAACGACATGTTATTGGCGTGCGTGCCTATGCAACACCATAACACTAGATTGGAAAGTGGCTTTGTTGGCACTTCAATACACCACGCAGGAATTAGAGTACCTCTACCTACTCAATATCATTACGTTACAGATAATACTATAATAGCTGTACGTCTAGGTATGTACAAGTAGGACAGTACAACGACTAATTGCTGCAAGTCATTATCGGTGTCGGTGTGCAAAAATATTCTGTTCCTCTAAACGTCAAGTTATTTCTTGACTAATGGGCACTATTAGCCCTTAGCGGGTTGTTTGCCTCTACAATAAATATTCTGTTTCGTTTGTTACAAACTTTTAACGGATAATAATATTCCATTTCCTCCGAACAGCTTGGCGTTCAGAAATGCGTTATGAATTACTTACTTAAGTTACTTGAGCCCTTTGAAGTTAACTGTGAGATATTTATTGGTAAAGGATAACTACCAGAAAACTGGCATTAGGCAAATGTGGCCATAAAACGCTTGATGGATAAACTAAACATGTACACACGGCTATACATCAAGCTATAGATTTCCAGTATAAGCTGACCTCGCATTGTACAGAAATCCTGTACAATGCAAGATCAGCATAAACTGGAAACGTATAGCTTGATATGTAGCCGTCTGTACGAACAAGGCTATTCGGCCATCTGTTATACAGAACTCATGAAAGTGTTTCCTGACATTTGTTTGGAATTATCCTCGCACCAGTGCTAGTTTGTAGAGAGGGTTAAGAGGGAACAGGACCTGCAAAGAATTTGAAGAATAGTTATTTGAAAAAACTATTGCCGTCTTGTTACCTCAAGTCTGCCTCGTAGAGTGCGATAGGGACAGCTACAGCTCAGAGCGATTATATCACAATAAAATTGACGAAATCGACGTTTCGTATTCCCCTTTTTTCTCCTCGAAAACTGAGCCTATTCAAATATTGTTTACATTAAAATTTTAAGAAAGAGTATGTCTAGGTTCCTATCGTTTTCTTTTATGTTAAAAACTGTTCGAATTTGTCTGGTAGTCCTCTAATCACGGTGGTAAAAATTGGGCTTTTTTGTAATTTTTGGAGGATCATATTTTCTTTACCAATAAGTATAATAGGAACGTGTCTACAGCAGACCTTCATTTTATGAAAAAAAAAAAATTGCTCTAGAGGCATTATTCAGGAAGAAAAAAGGGCAATACATTTGTGTGGAGAATCGCAGGCCCTGTTCCCTCTTAAGCACCCTGAAATGCAATTACCAATGTTTTCAAAAGGCTGTACACTGATCATGAAAGTAAGCTTAACTGCATGCAGGTAGGTAATGCAAGTAAATGCATCTCTACTTTACCTAAACGAGTGTTTGGAATATATATTAGTACAGAAATAAACTTTTTACGTAGGTACTTTGTACTCGCTACTTTGTACAGTTCGCGTCAAATAACTTTGCCGCTCTGAAGTTAGGTTGCGCATGCGTGCTGGCATACGCGCTACTGCTTTATAAGTAAGATTGACTACTGCGCAGACATTTGTAGTCTACTTCAGAGCGGCAAAGTTATTTGACGCGAACTGTACCTATAAAAGTAAAGCCTATGTCAACTGGTAATCGTAGTCTTTTTAGGTTCTCTGATCTCCAAGAGAGAAATTAAACAAAAATGCATTGGTTTCGTTTAAGGTTCGCTGTTCCAATCTGGCACAATACTTGTTTACTTAGGTACCTACTATAGCACTACCGAGGGGTTTCCAACCGCACCTAAAATGCGCGATCTGTTTTCATTGTTTAGCTTTCAGCAAGTTAGTACAGAGTTAAAGCCACATTCGGCTTTTAGTCACACACGCACGTATGACACTTTAACAGATTGGTACTGACAAGAATAAGTTGAAAAGTGAATAACCTCCTCGTTTTAAAGTCGGTTAATTAAAACAGCCTTTTTAATGAAATTGTGGCGACGATGTTGAACATTTTAAAGTTGCATCGTTAAGTTTTTACAGCTGCAACAGACGGCTTATGATAAAACTTATTTTTATGAGTCACAAGAAGTTTCGGACGGGGACTTCTTGCGGCTCGTAAAACAGGCCAAAAATGAAAACATATTTTGAACAAGCCTTGCGCCCGATGGTATTTCCCATCGGAAAAAAATAAAGAATTTCCCCACAAACTTTCATTCCCTATTAGGGGACGAAATTGCAAAAATGCTAAATTCATGCTTCTAGACCCAGTGGTTACACTTTCGACTCCACCCACTTTTCATAGAATTCATACGCCATGCCGCCATACATATTGAAGTGAACCCTCCGGGAGGGTTCCACCATCACAGACGGTCAACGGCATTAGGTTTAAAACCCTGTTATAAAACACTGTAAATTGAAGTTAAATTGTGTTTTCAGGGGATCTTGTTGCTATACCGACGTAGTTTCCAGCCTTTTAAATTTTTTGTGAATTTTTATAACGGTTAACAAAAAATATTTAAAAAATAAAAATGCTGGGATTTTAAAACCAACGCATATACTAATTAATCTTGGTAAAATATACATCAGATTTTATTTTCACGGTTTAGAATGCTGTATTGGCTAAGAAAAACCTACATTTAAAATGAGCCCTCCGCGAGGGCTCCCGGCACTGAACGTGTTAAGCTGTGCGTTATCTGTCAGTGAATGAATGTAAGATTTTTTAAGTTGATTCTCGGCATTATTCTTATTCCTCCTTATGTCTAAAGTAATTACACATTCTGTGGTGTAACCAAGTGATTGCGTCCTACAGGTGGCGGCTTTGTGGGCAACCAACGTGTCGGCGTTCATCGGACCGCAAGAGACGTGTGTCCACGAAGGGCGCATGGCCGCAGCTTTCAATCTGCCCATGGTTAGCTACGTAAGTACCCTTCGCTTCCATTAACTGAAACTACGTTGACACGTTGCCCCTTTAATCAACGTAAAAGAGGAGCAGGCTTTGAAGTTGTACGTTTTTAGCAAAACCGACGTATAAACTGGTCCTAACTACAAACATTCTGTGAAGTTCTGAATTCCTGTGACAGATATTGACATGACATGAAAGGAGTTCTATTTTCAAACGCTAATGTTGTTAAACATCCATTACGATGTCTCATGCTCCATCAGTGTTTGCCCAACTGATCGATCAACTGTCAAAATGCAATTTAGCTTTTATCGATTCATGTATTCATACACTTTACCTGAATCACGACAAGGTTATCGTGTTTAAAAGGTTTGACATTAAGTGGTTCTAGATGTATGAGCGAATGCTCTCAATACCTACTTAAACAAACAAACAGCTGATAACAGAAACAGCTGAAATGTCTTAAAACAGATAGTGGAATGAATCACTTAATACAAATCCCAAAGGTGAAAATTCCACTTTAAATGTACGAAACATAAATATTAAGGAGACATCATATAGGGACGAAACTCAGCTGCGGCTAACAATGAAACTTGACATCTTCAATAGGCAGACTGCCAAGAGTTTGTGAGTCAATTGAAAAAAGAACAATATACGTTATTGATGTCGAGTTGAAGGCAACGAAACTGCAAATGCAGTCAATGTCTTATGTTAATGTAATAACATTAACAATCGAGGGACTTACAAACTTCACGAAGTAGAAAGATTGTATACTGCATTTAGTATTTGGTGGGAGCAATAAAGCTGGGTTGTCACATGACGATTAGCGCTCGTTGTAAACGCTGTAAACATACTTACTGTGTATAATCACTGGGTACTTCTATTTGCCCGTAGTCCATGTAAGCATTTTCGAATTGTCTTTAATTACTGTTATTCTTTTTAACACAGACAAGTTTGTTGAAGGGTTTTTGCGCCGCTTTTAATCCTTCCAGCAAAACGTGTTGGACAGCCCTTTTTTGAAGTTGTCTTTTATAATCCTGACGAATTGTAGTTAATTCTTATGTGCCTTTTTCCTGTCGCGCGGGTTTGCGCCCGCGTGCGTACCTCTCCCGCATAAGTTTGCGCGCTGCGTGCACCCGCAAACTCCCCACTTCCCGCGTGCGTGAAGCATGCATGACAGGACAAGTATGTATGTACGAAACGATGGAAAGCGGGCGGCGCGCTTGCGGGTCAGGGGCCACACACGCACGCGGCCACAAATCCGCATGACAGGAAAAGACCCTTATTTGAATCAGTTTTTCTTTGTTGTTTATCCCACAGTACTGCCGCGATGTTGCCAGCTCCAACAAGCGCGTGTACTCCACGTTCGCGCGCACCAGGCCCTCGGACATCGACATCTCCCGCTCCGTGGTCGCCGTGCTCACGCATTTCAATTTCATGCATGTAAACATTATAACAATACATTTCACGTAGCTCGTTTACGTAAATCAATACCTAATATTCTTTAAATGGAAATTGCATACATTAAGGTCTAGAAAATAAATTTATTTCGACATTTATATTCATATCTTCCTCTATACTTCTAGTATTTCCTCTCTCTCTATCTTCTTCTTCTACGTCTTATCTTCCTATTAAATGTCCCTGTTAAATGTTCCCTAATTTGCTCCAAGTAGGTATTTAATCATTAATCCTGCTTCCAGAAATCCCTAACTCATCTTCTTTGATAAACGATCCATTAAGAGATTTGTATAACCGTTGTTGTTTTGAATCGTTTCTTTATGTCATTTTGTATCAGCGCTTCGTAAAAAGGCAGGATAAATCCACCTTAGAATACTCTACAAACTCAAACTAATCTATCTTTCATTCCGCAGGTAGCTTTCGTGTACCTAAAGGCTCCAAACCACGACTTTTCACGTTTAGCGCTTGCAATAATAGCAGCGGCGAGGGAAAAACAAATATCAGTCCGCACTGTGCAAGTGTACAGACAGCCTTATTACTACGAAAACAGACGGGAGAACTTCACTCGTAACCCGTTCCTGGACATTGTTCGGGAAACGTACAAAGATACCAGAAGTAAGTGTCAACTTATAATTATTTACATTAAAAATGAGCTCGCTAAAACATTTTCCAACTAAAATATTGTGTTTTGTTGCAGTATACGTCTCCGTTGGATACTATCACGATCACATCGGATTAATGTTGGCTCTGGATGCTATGCAGCTGCTGGATTCGGGTAAGTGAAATTTGTACACGGTGCTCTTTCAACTAGCTTCGTAAAATTTTCAGAGATGAATGGGTAATTATTAACTTGTAAATTTAGGGTATGGAATATAATTATAGCCATATACCTATGTAGGTAAACATTACGTCTGCTGCCAAGCAGCTCTATGATGAATATTCACGTAAGTGCTATAATAAAAACGTTTGTAACTTATACTTTTTCTAATGCATCTAGTTACCATGTTTTCCTGTCTCTCATCCTACATAATATATTTTTTCTATTAGCATCAATCTTACTCTCCCTTTCCCTACTTGAATAAAACATTTTTATCACAAAGAACACGGGATTCATATCATTCTATTTATTGGCGTCGGCATCAAAAGAAAACTTCCCTGGTTACTGAAATAATATGAAAGCATTTACCGAAGCTAGCGCAATATCAATCCGGCTAGCCTTATCCTACACTGAAACTTAGGGAAACTTTCTATATTAGGTTTTTGAGAAAAGTATTTTATTTGTCGAATAATCTAATTCTAATTTATTAATCAACACCGATCAACTGTGCGCACACACTTGACAACTTAGTTCTTCCAGATGACAAACTCAAACTCAAAGCATTTACAGGAATTTTTGAATTGTCTTTGTAACATGTTACATTACACCCCGTAACACCGGTCAGTACCCACCTTAACAGACTTTCAAGACCCACTAAGTAGAAGTCGAACCCCTGTGTTTCCCCGGCCATTGGTCTTAAACACACGATGAAGTTAAGAAATAAGAATATAATATTTTTCTTCCGTATGACCTGTAGTTCTGTAAATGTGTTTCTACATTATACAAAGCACCCTATTAGCGTTGTACAGCGATATATCAAGGAGTGAGTGTGCAAGTGAAAAGCGCGTGATTTCCATAAGCTCGCGTGTGATATATTTGTCTAGAGCTTCTCTTTGTTAGCTTGACACCAAGCCCCATTATTCGACGAGGAAAGCCTTTACCCGCGTTATTCCATCCTCAATTTTCATGGTACATTAGGAATGAATATGAATACATGCATATACTTAATAATTATAACATATCTATCTGTTTCTTCGAATATTGAATATTAAGCTCGTAGAAAGCTTAAAAAGCCTAATCTGCTACCTGATCCTTTAGCATGAGAATCTCAACTGATGCAGAATATTTTCCTCCACTTCCTAGGTATCCTCGAATCTGTTACAAATAAACAAGGCCGGAACCTATAAAAATGTAAAAATGTTCACTCAAACGAAAATATCAACGCATGCCTAAAAAAATATTGCCGACACTGTATCAGAGCTATTTTAAGGTTTTCTTCAAACATTTATCACAAAAATAGAAAAGGGGAGCAGTAAGTAATGTTTGTGACAGATAACTAATATACAGAATCTATTTATTTATTCTAACACATTTAAATGACATGTTTTTCTATGCGTTTGAATGATTGACGATTGTGCGGAAAGTAGACACAAAATAATAAAAGACGATGGAAAATAAAATTTATTTTCATATGATAAAAGGCTTAGATCAGATTATAGGAATGTAATAAGCTTAAAGATCTTAGTGAACTGTTGAATAGGTTATTCGAGGAAGCATTGCGGGTCGTCGTATTTGCCTCGCGAGAGCACATCCATCACGTGACGAGCAAATATTGTAGCTCCACAGAAGCGCTACTATTCAATTTACACCCGCTTTTCACTATTATGTGAGGATAATATATTATGGATATATATCAACAGTAACAAATTCAATAACACTATATTTTTTAAACTCATCTTGTTCCGCTATTTTATGGATCATGGCGTTCTAATCATTATTCAGTGACACGTTTAATAAGCCTTGGGAAGATAAACAATGCTTACAGCTCTTATCATGGACCGCCAGATAAGTATTTAATCCATAAAACGTATGAACTATTATTGACAACTGGATATTTAACAATGTCGGCTAAATAAAAGCTCATTTTCAGTTTGTCAAATACAAAACTCGGAAATGTAAACGTTTTATAGCATCATATTTTGTTTCGCGCGCAGTTTGCACCACAGACGTTAGTGTTAATACCCAAATATGGCGGATTTTCATGTGAAAGCACACACTCTGGCAAATAATATTTGCACAAATAGTTTTCGTGCGCATAGCGGCCATTACAAGAATGAATACTAAATGGATGATTAAATTTTAAATACAAGCGTGTCGGATTTTATGAAACCTCGGTTTAAACACGAAATAAAGGAATACATCTTTTGTCTTTAACTTTTACGTAAATCCAGATGAAGTTACAACAACAATAACAGCACGAGGTGGATGATTAAATTTGATATTAAATGTGTCTGGATTGTTATATCCCGACGTTGACGTCGTTGCTAAACAAAAGAATATGATTTTCTACTTAATACTAAAGTTTCGACAAAGTAGGTACGCGGCATCCTAACTAATATTTATAAATACGAAAGTGAGTTTGTTTGTTACGCTTTCACGCTAAAACGGCTGAACAGATTTGGATGAAATTTGGCACATGGATAGATCATGACCTGGGTTAGGATATAGGATACTTTTTATTTCGATATTCCCACGGGATTGACATTTACGCGGGTGAAACCGAGGGCGCAGTTGGTTTATAAAACTGAATTTCGGGATTACTTTTGTTTTCTTTCATACCGTTCAGGCCCCTCTTTATCTTTCCCTTAATATGAATGCCTAATCTTACATTCCGCCTGTAGTAGTCCAATAGTTAGACAGAGGGATAATATTACTTTTTAATATACCTATACTTGAAAAAATCGGTATTCGTGGACCACCTTTAAAAATTTTTAAGGATTACCTAACTGACCGCACACAGTGTGTCAAGATAGATTCTGTGGTAAGCGACACTGAATATCTCACCTTTGGCATACCACAGGGTTCAATTTTAGGACCGACATTGTTTTTAATTTATGTCAATGAGCTCTGTGGGCTACAGATCCCAAATTGCCACATTTATACCTACGCTGACGATACTGCCTTGGTGGTGAGCGGAAAAACTTGGGCTGAAACCCAGTTAAACGCTGAACACGCCCTTAAACTTGTCATGGCATGGCTGTACAATCATAAATTGACTCTAAACGCATCTAAATCAATATATCTACCGTTTGCACTAAAAAACAGCAGCCTGCCAAACCCGGAACTAACTATTATAGCTCATAATTGCTTAAATCAAACACAACACTGTAATTGTAACTTGTTAACTGGAAGTGATTGTGTTAAATATCTTGGAGTCTTGATCGACAATTTTCTCAGCTGGAAAGCCCACGTTTCTTCTGTAACAAACCGTATTCGAAAACTCATGTTCATCTTTAAAAAGTTAAGGAAATGTGCTAACATCAAAACCCTAAAACTAGTTTATTTCTCGTTATGCCAGTCCCTAATAACATATTGTATTTGTGCAAAAACTCTATTGATGAGACTTGAACGAGCACAAAGGGGAGTGTTAAAGGTCATGACTTCAAAACCGAGAAGATATTCTACGGACGCACTGTACTTCGAATGTAAGCTGCTAACGGTCAGGAAACTTTTTATCCTGCAAGTGATCCAACGTAAGCACAAATCTAAAGAATTGGAATGCATTGCCTCGCGTCGTAAAGTAACCAATATATTCCGCTCCAAAAGGCATAACACCTCCCTCGCCCAAAGATCTTACGTAGTTATAGGAAACCATTTATACAATGTCATACACAAACGAACACCTATATTTCAACTTCCGCAAAATAAAATAAAGCTAGCTATAACTGAGTGGCTAATGACCCTAAACTGCGAAGAAAGCGAAAAGCTTTTACATACACCCACATAAACCCAACAACTGAAGCGCAAACCCCTCACATACGCATTACACAACTTCACTCACATACCATCACCCACACACTCACTACACATCTCACTAACCCATACTACACTTACACAATTACACACTCTCCAGATCAACTCTACTCACATTTGTTTTTTTTAAGTAATTTTTCTACTTGCATGCATCCCTTTGCCATGTTATTGCATAATTATTAGTAATATATAAACGTTCGAGAGAGCCTTGACTTTCATAGTACAAGTTTTACTTAGTTTGGAAGTCAAGAGTTTCAAAGTGTGTACCAATGTTTCTTGTGCAATAAACGATTTTTATTTTTTTTTATTTATTATACTGGGCGGACAAAATTGCTCTATACTCTACCAAAGGCAGTTTCCTTTAAATTCTTCCACAAAAAAATAAAAAAATAATATCTTCACAGGTGAATATGCAGCCATCGGCGTGGACGTAGACAAATATGAATCAGACGAGGCAGTCCGGTACCTCTCCGGTCCCCTACGCAAGGAGCCAGGTCACCGGACTCCACAAGCATTTCGATCATACATGGCAGTGGCCCCGTCACCCTCACCATCGTATCCAGTCTTCGCCAGAGAAGTGAACATGAGGCTGCAAATGCCGCCGTTCAATTTCACCAACCCATTACTTGCTTTTGGTGGAGGGAAAGTGGTGAGTACTTAGATTGTACAAGTTTAGCTGGGCTTCATAATGAAAATACTTCATAGTTTCAGTCCTTAAAAAAAGACGTTTTCACAAAACGATTATGTACGGTGTTATTTTTAAATCGAAATGTAGAATCTGTTTTTCCACGTCTATAATAAGGTGCTGTAAAAACCAAACTTGTATTTTTTTGATTATACGTATCCAGAATTCACGGCTAATAAAAACATAATGTAGAAAAAGATATGAGGAAGAAAAGTCGTTATGTCGTTCGTCATTGTTGAATTTAAAAATTTAATTTACTGTTTCTTGGCAAGGGAAACACACTGCTGTCCCTGACGTCATTAACACAACTATAGAATTTACATAATACATTGTCCACCTAATTATACAGGATGCGTTAATTAAACGTGCATCTGACACATTGGCACAGTACATAAATACAGGGTGCTATATAGTCACACGAACTGACTACATTTAGAGCAAATTATGCAACGCGTCCATTTTGCCCTTTCGTAATTAAATCTACATCCTCAAAGTATAATTAATTCAAAGGCAAAGAATGACCTCGTCTCCGCAGGAGGAACGTTTTAATCTAATGAATCCGCGTAAAGTCCGACTTACACACTGTTGCGTGAAGTTCTTTCATTCAGATTTTTGCACTATGTTTTCATTTGTTTTGTAATTTAAAAGGATAAAGTACAACGGCGAACAGCAGCCCCTTTACCAGAAGTGATTACTATAAATCTTCCTCCGGATCACCAACTCATAGTTCATGAAAATTATGGGGTGCTCGGATTACCTTTAGTAATAAAAAATAGGCAGTCATAGGGACTGCCGATAGAAGTTAAAACTTAAACATATGAAATAACAGTCACTCTTATAGTTACAGATATACTGATAACATTAGCATGTCGGTGACGCGAACCTATAAGATTTCCCCGTACCAAAAATCGCTCACCGCGCCTAAAGAAGGTTTCTCTTCAAAAATAGGCAGATATGAATATGAGTTAGACAAACAATATAGTTTGTAAATAAGGAAGTAAATCGGTAGATTAACACCTCTAAGCAACCCGGACAAAGCGACCCGGAAATTTTACAATCCTACACATAAAATACTTTAATAGAAGGTAGGCACTTTACCTGAACACCGGACCCCGCCCGGTTATCTAACCCTCTAAATGAGTTTTCGTTATTTCACT
Organism: Xanthia icteritia; assembly: GCA_949128155.2. Classification (NCBI taxonomy): domain Eukaryota; kingdom Metazoa; phylum Arthropoda; class Insecta; order Lepidoptera; family Noctuidae; genus Xanthia; species Xanthia icteritia. The sequence goes on from OX421941.2 coordinate 9,893,856, forward strand.
GCCTTTTTGACCGGCTATTCGACCCCTAAATGAATTCTCCTAAAGTTGACACCAGGCTGAATACCTTTCCTGGGTTACCGCATGTGAAAAAAGGTCGCTTTTGGTTCATTAATTTTGATTTAAAATGAAGAAGTTTAAACTTAATTACAAGTCTTAATTATAATACCTGAAATTTGTAAGATTTCCATTTTTCTGGTAGGTATTGTTATTAAACTTTATATTAGGTAATAGGTACCTAATCGAAAGTTTTAAGGAAAGGAAATTAAATCACACATCATCATAATTACAATAGATCCCCGTGGAAGCAGCATGGCTACACGACTCCGTGTGGGTGTATGCGCGTGCACTTGCAGAAGCGCTAACCAGCGGTGAAGGACCGCGGGATGGCAGGGCAATAGCAGCAAGGATGAGAAACACCACCTACCACAGCGTTATGGGGTAAGCAGATAATGAATTTATAAATTGAAAGCTGATCTATCTGATATAGCGTTTTCTTGGATAGCATAAAATATTATCAATGACGTGTATTGAATTTATTGAAAACTTTTTTCAGGCATTCAGTTACTTTTCAGTAAAGAAAATATGTTGAATTACTTGAATTTTCGCGCATGATTTCTGAAAATTAACGTAATTTTCTGCTCCAATCAGAGATAATAGCTGTCGCCTGAAAATCCGTCCAATTTCTTCTTCCACGAAGTCGGATAACAAACTGGCTTACCCTCTGGTTAGGTAACTGCGACGTGCTTCTTTTGTGAGACACATCTTGCCGTTTGTGGCTTAGGTAACAGAATTAGAAGCGACCGAGCGCTATTGCTGATCGCTTAGATTGCTAGATCGGAAAAACGGATTCTGTTCCTAACGGTAGAGAATTCGGAACTAATTTACTTTAGGAATACATTTACATACATAAGCTCACACCTTCTTACAATAGGGGTAGGCAGAAACTACAGAACGCCACCTGCTACGATCCTTCCATACTCCTATAATTTAGGGACACATTTATAGTGAGAGTAATTGAAAAGGCCAATAATTGTTGCATGTATGTAGATCGTGCCCGTCGTGCCTTATTTTACTGTTGAACTTCGTGCCCCACATTTCACCAACTGCGTGATTTCGTGCAGCGATATAAGAGTTTTACACCATTTCCTCTTAAGGTACCATTCCGTACCCGACCGCAGGAGGCAACTGCAGGCGAAGTGTCGCCGCGACACGACTGATTTCTATAAATTTCTATGAAATACCTTCCGTAGCTAGCGACACTTCGTTGGCAGCTACGTGCGAGCGACAGGCAACACGTGTAGCCCGACCGCAGACCAGTAGTGCCGACTACGCTCGAGCGATAACACATTTTCTATCTTCTATCTACCGACTGGAATACGGGCTGCTGCCGCCTGCGGTCGGGTTCGGAATCATGACTGCAGGCAGCGACATGAAGCCGTGACGTGTCGCCGCGACATGACGACGCGACACGTCGCCTGCAGTTAACGCCTGCGGTCGGGTACGGAATGGTACCTTTACAATACGTTGACATTAAACGGTTAAAGCTCGGCCTATGTTTTGTTTGTTATCTTTGTTTTAATTAGCTGACCTATTCGGGTTTATAATTGTTAAAAGTCACGCTTATTGTTGGCGCAAAGAAATGAAATTTTAATTAATGTTTTGGTGGACCATTTTTCTGTTTGCTTTTTGCATCATAATCCACAGGGTCGTAAAATAAACAGGGTCTAATTAAATAATACGGCAAAACAAAACAAAAAAATATTTTCTAGACTCATAATTTCAAGTTATTACACTACCGGAGGCCGTTGACTCTGTTCTCGGATGTAGCTACTCGAAATTAAGAGTTTAGAAAATCTTTTTCTTTTTTTATCGTCATTACCTACTCATTAGATTCACGTCGGTGAAGTTTCGCCAGCTATTTTAATTTCACCCTGTATGAAGACTATAGCTATTAACTTTATACGATCGAAGGAAGGACTGGCATGACCTACGTGAATGGTTGGAGATTAAATGACAAAACATTGTTCAGACTTCTTTCAAATACCTACCTATATTATGGAGTTATTAAAGTGACGAGTTTTCCATAATGTTCAGGTACTGGGTGCACATGGATGAGCATGGCGATGCTGAGGGCAACTACACTCTGCTGTCCACCGACCCAGCAAGACCGCCTGGCCTCTATCCTCTGGCAGTCCTACACAAGTCCGCACCGGTAATGTAGCATGAAATCCTAAAGTTTAAGAAAAGTTTCATGTCACTTTCCGATGATTTTCCTTAAAGACCTGTCACTCATGTGTGTCTCGATCTATCATTATACCTACATTTTCCAGAAAACAGTTAGGTATTATAAAAAAGGAAGGATGACCGGTGACACAAGAATCGGTAGTTCGGTACTTATATGTATTTCACAGAACATTTTATTTGACATCTTGTCAGATGCACGCTTATGTATTCTGACTCGCTTTCGATACGGCATAATGATTCATAACGGTCATTACAGTTAACAGACAGGTGATAAGTTGCAACTATTCATCACAGTACGAACTAATTTAAGCTCGCCAATAGTTATTAGTAATACTTGAGGTTTTTCTGCCCATACGGATGGCCGTTTTTGGAATGCTGAATTTCAATTTCAAAGATGTACCTAGGCAATCCAATACATCTGGTGGTATTTCCGTAAACGCAAAAGTTTGTAACAAATTGCTGTGCAATAAGGCCAATTTTATAAATATTCGCATAAAAACACTTACATCTACATGTAAATAGATTCGTTATCAAATATCCGAAACACGTATACGCACAACGATACTCGACGTGCCCCGAATAAATGGCATCTTTTAACCGTTTACGTCACATTTTGGCTTGGGAGATGCACTTTGGTGCCAACCGACGTATGGATTCAAATCTGAAGACGCTAAGGTCCTTTAAACTGGAACAATCTGTAATCCTATATGCGTTCCAATTATTTACGCATATGTCGGTAATTTATATTCACAACCTATTTCTACAGCAATCCGTTTGATCTACGAGGAATTTCACGGCAATTTGTTTAACACAGAGAAAAAAATTTTGTTCGAGGAAATCTTACAAATATTTATTTCACGCAGGAAGTCCGATTTCTACGGGAGATGGAGTGGCCAGGAGGCCAGGTGCCCCTCTCCGAGCCGCCTTGTGGATTCAGAGGAGAAAAATGCGTCAGTAAGTAACTCTAGCAAAAGCTTTGTTAACAAAGAACGACTTCACAGGACACCCGTTGTCGTGGAGATTGTATTCACTTTCCCCTTAATGGGCAACGTATGTTGGAAGCTAATAGAATCAGCAAGTGGGCTGAAGCACTCCATTACCAGCGGCAGGCGGAACGGACTTCAACGAACGCGACCATTTTGTTTACTGGCGATCTAAAAAACTAATATGTACTGTTAGAGCTCGGGTCGGCATTAAGCGCAAGGTTTGTAAGCGACAGTAAGTGGGGTGGGTCGTAAAAGCGTCGTTACGAGTCGTAGTGACAAGCAATGCGGAGCAGCGGCCATCGGGCGCACGCGACGCCCGCTGCGCCGACATCGCTGCCTAATGCTTACTACATAAGTACATTTCACTTCACACTACTTACATTTTGCTGGACCTCCATAGTTGCTACACGAAAATACTTTAAGGCACCACATACAGAGCTTTCTAAGTAGGTCTTAAGCAAGGCTTTCAGGTCAAGCCGGAAGTCCTTCAAGTTTTGGGCCAAACACGTTAATTAATGTGACAACATGGTACTCCGAATTTTGTAATTTTACTATTCGTATTTGTGTTACCCCTTTATTAAAATAGGTAACGTATGTTGAACGTTATAGTAAGAAATATGTTCCATTTGCTTTCTGAATTTTGAGTCAATCGTGAAATCCTAATAACTATGTTTATTAATTAAATATTAACATAGTCTAATTTACATTTTGTTACGCTGGTACTCTATGTATTTCAGGAACTTTGTTTGAAAGCTCTCTATAGGATAGTTTAGTGGTGATTAAGATATCAAACGTTCCATTTTAAGTTTAAGTAGATATATTTTTGCTATTCAATGTACAGTAGTTACTCATCATATTCCTGTGAGGTCATTCGTTGATAATAGAATTTCCATCCATAAGTCGAGAATACTGAATTTCGTTTTTCTGCAAAGAACTTTGTGTCCATTTCAATTTGCAGAGTTTTATTGACACAGAGCCTTTTCTTGAAAAGGAATTGCACGAAGGAAACGAGCCTTCATTCTATTAAGCGATAGTGGCTAGCCAGTAGCCTGGGGCGTGGGTAATAGTGGGCAGTGCCTTAATTTCTTTGTGCCTTTATGTCCCTTGAGAATGTAAATCGAAGGCTTTCAAACGATATGAGAGAAATAAGTAGTTGCTTTTATTTAATCTACACGTTCAGTGCTGGGAGCCCTCCTGGAGGGTTCACCTAGTCGCATATAGGATGCCGGGAGCCCTCGCGGAGGGCCCATTTTAAATGTAGGTTTTTCTAAGCGAATACATTATAAACCGTGAAAATTAAATCTGATGTACATTTTAACAAGATTTATGAGTATATGTGTTGGTTTTAAAATCCAAACACTCATTTTTTGTTCACGGTTACTAATATTCACTAAAAATTTAAAAGGTTGGAAACTACGTATAGCTAACAAGACCCCCTGAAAACACAATTTTACTTCGTTTTACAGTATTTTATAACACGGTTTTAAAAACTAGATGTCGTTGACCGTCCGCGATGGTTAACTTTAACGTAAACGTAATGCCGTCAACCCTCCCGGAGGGTCCACTTCCAATATGTATCAAATCAAATCAAATCAAATCAAATCATTTATTTTTGCTGAATACACTGTTACAATGGTGTTATAAGAATTACATGTTTCAAGTGATTCTACCATAAGGCATGCAAAAAAATTTATACAGTCATAGTTATTCATCAATTAATCAAAATAGACATTGAAATAAATAAAATTAGATGAAATAAGCACGAATAGTTAATAATAAGTTAAAGTCATAGTGGAGAATAAATTATTCATTAAATAATAAAAATATTTAAATTATTTCAATGTCAATGTCAAAATTAGTTATTAAGCGATACATGCATAATTCATTGAATAATTGATTTTACTTGATGTCACTGTGAGGTCTATAATTTGGCAAAATTATCATTGAGGAAGTCATTCAAGTTATAGTAGCATTTATTGACCAGAATTTTTTTTAGACTTTTCTTAAATAGGGCCGTATTCATTGCCCTTATTTCTTTAGGTAATTTATTGAAGATTACAGGAGCCATATGGAACACACTCTTGTACATTAAAGAGGTACATGTTCGGGGTACATAGAGGCGTAGTGCGTCCCGTTGTTGCCTATTATTTATTTCTGATGCTAATTTAAATATGTTTTTATTGGTTTTCACAAATAATGAGACCTCATAGATATACAGACTTGGGAGAGTCAGAATCTTATACTCTTGGAAAAATGGTTTACAGGTTTCGACCATTTGAAGCCCAAACATAGCCCTTAAGCACCGTTTTTGTGCTTTAAAAATTATGTCAATATCTGTCGAATTTCCCCAGAAAATTACACCATACCTCAGTACTGAAGCAACTAAACCATGATAAGCCGCTAACAACGTGTTTATATTTGAGACCTTTCTAAGTTCATGTAGAGCATATACTGATTTATTTAATCTTTTGCACAATGTTTCAATCTGGGATTTCCAATTTAACTTATTATCCAGAGTAAGCCCAAGAAATTTTGTTAATAGGACTTCAGCTACAGGTTCACCCTTATAGTTAATCTTAGGTGTACCTGCATTTATACGCTGACTGAAGTGCATTATTTTTGTTTTCCCAATGTTCGCCTTCAGATTGTTACTATCTAACCATTGAATGATTGCATTTAGGCTACTGTTTATATCATGCTCGTAAGATGTTCTGTCATTACACTTAATTGCAACGGTGCTGTCGTCAGCAAAGAGTGTCATTGGGTTTGAATTCGCGTTCGGAAGGTCATTAATGTATATAATGAAAAGTAGTGAGCTTAATACGCCTCCCTGTGGGACACCGTACTGAATTTCACGTCCCCCTGATAAAAATGTCTCCTCCATCTTAGTTCTACTATTAATTCTATTAATTTGTGTAAATTGAGTGCGGTTCTTGAGGTACGTTTCTATTAATTTTAAAACGTTGCCCCTTATGCCATATAACTCGAGCTTATAAAGTAAAACGTCATGCACCACGTGATCGAAAGCCATGTATGGCGCCATGTATGGCGGCATGGCGTATGAGTTCTATGAAAATGGGTGGAGTCGAAAGTGTTCAAATCCAAACTAGTTTTTGATATCTTGCGAATTAATTTATTATTGCTGTGGTACACAGGGTAGTAGGTACAAAAGAAAAAAGGTATTTCTAGAGAGGTAGTAGTAATTGCTAAGCTGCTACCTAGTACCTACCTACCTACTTTTGGAAGATCGTTTGAAGCAAAGGAGAAATATTTCTTTTGCTCCGAGTTTTTCAAATGTACTTTGTAATATGGTCCAACGCGCTGCAAGGAATCTAGCTCCGTTCCTCGAAACTAGCGATAAATTGAATACAAACGTTTATTAAAAGCAATTAAAATTCTACAAAGCAAACTGTTTCTATCATTAAATTGAATTCTGAAATTCATTATGACGTTAAATTCCGTTTTCGTTTCGTTCACTAAACAAATAATGAAGTCGAGTTAGGATTAAATGTTTGTAGCAAAGATTAAAGTCATGTCATTCACCTCGGCGTTGTTTTGAAGTGTACTGTATCTTTTAGTCAATCTGGTGATCTACGGACTACTTACGAGTAGTTTGGTAGGACCTGACTGTCTTCAACGACAACATAAACTGAACCTAAACTCCTGCCATCAAGTACACAAACTTGTCAATGTCTCACAATGTGATCAAACTCGTAGCAATAGCTTCATCTTCAAATAAAACTAACCTTGTTACTTCAAATTCCTCTTTGGTGGTAAATAATTAAAATTAAATTTTTAGTTTGTGAAATTGTAACTGTAATTTCACAAACTAAAAATCTAATTTTGAAGGAGGAGGAATTTTGTATCTATATATGTTTGTATTTATATATGTAATCGCGTCACACAGTTTCAATCACAATCTGAATGTTTTTCAAGGATATTATTGCTAAACCATTACTTAATATCTTCGAAAAATTTGTATGCTTAACAACGTAAATAACGCAATGAATGTTGTTGAACTGAAATGTAAATGAAAGCCATTGCTAGAGCCTAATGTTGTAAACTTATGTGTTATTAGTCCAATGTTTGTACATACCTAACCTTTTGAAACGAAATTCCTTATCGCACGTTATACTTTAGCGAATGAGATCTACATAAAAAGTGTTTTAATTTTGACCGCTACGACTCACGACACTTTTGCTATAGAATTTATTAGTATTTTGTTTTCTTTAAAAAAAAAAGAAAATAAATAGTGTGTTAATTTATTTATTGTGCCTGTTATTTGAAACTTAAATTGTAGTTGGGTACTGTGATAACGATATTGACTTGAGATTTAATCATAATTTAAAATTGAGGACTGCACTTTTTGTTACATCGTCTCGTCCACCTTGTCGGATAGTGTCCTAAATCAGACCCCAGCCATAATAATGTTACCATATTGTAAATCCACGGCATAACCATATAAGTTACTTTTTCCCACTCAGGTCACTTCGGAGCATGGGCACTAGGAGCATCAGGTGGTACCCTAGCACTCTTGGCCCTGGCTGCCCTCGCCCTGTACCGAGGCTGGCGCTACGAACAAGAGCTGGACTCACTGCTCTGGAAGATTGACTTCCGCGAACTACACCTGCCTGACGATGAACAGCGAGCGAACAAACTGAGTAGGTAAACCGAACTTGTACATGTTGTTTGCATGCGCTAACGCTAATATTTGTTTAGAGTACTTTCGGCAAAGGAGATTAATGTGTAGGGATATAAAAAAATCTGATGCATGGATATGCAGTCTCTCTGTGAATTGTTACTGCTTTCTGCTTCATATTGTAAGTATTGCGCATATTGCGAACTGTGGTTTTATTGGAATAAAATTTAAAAAAAAATGTACTTTTGCAATTCCCTCGCTTTTATAATATGTATTTAGATTTATTTATTAATATGAAATGATGTCTTTGTTCAAATACTTAGCTCTATTTTTTAAAAGCAGAGCTAGTTGGCTGGCTGCAACTATTCACTTTTGTCCACCGTACTAGCTGAATAAAGCGAAAACCTAGGTCCCTACTTCCATTTACTCACGTCTCCGGTCTCACGCTGTGTTCAATTGTTGATATAAAATATTTCAAACCAATACTTCAACGAACGGTTTGATACAGAAGCCAATAGAAATAGATTTTATGAACATATTTTTAACATCTCCAAGAAGTTTAGGACTATTGGCGTAAGGAATAGAGTTCAAAATAGAAAAAATAGTGTATTGCTGCAATTTTCTTCGAGAATAAATCACATCTGGAAATTAATAAAAGAAATCAGAAGTTAAGTTAACGTCTGTCAGTGAGTTAACGTCTGTTTCTATATAAACATTTCGTCAGTTAATATGTAGGTATAGGTAGCGCAGAAGCATACTATCCCTATTTTTGGTATTATCGATGTTTCCGGCCGGAATCATTACTGTTATCTGATCTGATCTACTAGAAGCAAAATAAGTTGGGGAAAAGAAAAATTTTGGGCGGAGAGATCAAAAACTTGACAAAAGTATAATTGAGCATGAGGCGGAAAATTTTACCGGAAGACCGCTGTCAAGTTGATTTTTTGGGTTCGTTCTAGTTCATTTTATCAAATATTTGTGCCAAAGCAAATAAAATAGGGCTTAGATTTGCCGCCATCTGATTCACCACCTCCAAAATCTGCAACATCTTTTAGTCGTAAACATAGACGTATAAAAAATACGTCTATGGTCGTAATCGTAAAATTCATTACGAGTTGATCAGAGCTGAATTTTTCCAGCAAGATAGCAATGCGGGCGGGAACGTCACCTCATCTACCAATGCTGTGGGGGGCGAGAAGAACGGCGGAGGCAGTACAGGCGGGGTCCGTTCCAGTCAGGTGTCCCTCAGTTCCAATCCGGACCTGGACTTTCGCTACTCCGCCATCTTCACCGAGGTAGCGTTCTACCGCGGACGCCTGCTCTCCGTCAAACGAGTGCGGAGACACCACATCGATATCAACAGGGAAATCAAGAAGGAGCTTAAAATTGTAAGTTCATTTTAATGAGATACATAGGTACTAAAGATAAACTGCCCGTGCCTTCAATGCCATCCATATAAATCGTAAAAATGCAATTTATTACTTATTGTTGAAGTTTCGTTACTTTTAGAGACGTTCCACTCGATCCAACTCAAAGAAAAATATTTACCCAAGTTATAAATAGAGTCTTTGCAATTTACTTTGATATATCCTTACGACGTTACACGAGGATAGCTCAAAGCCTTCCCTCGGGCCGCAAAACAAACAACGCATTTCTCTTCCAAGCCTTGTATGATGGAGGCACCGACTGAGACAAATCGCTTTAATACATTCGGATTTACTGAACTGATGCCGCAGGTACCTTATACCTACATTATACCTAGTAGAATATAAATAAATAGGTGGGTTTATACAGCGATTTATGTTTCGCAATAATCATGTTTATGAACAACGTTCATCATAGAGCATTTGCTTTAATGACATTGCTCTTATTATTGTTAGTATTTTGTTTGTTTTATCTGGTACACCGCACAAATATATTGTTTCTTATTAAATTCGTTGACCAAATTATAAAAGTAAATCATTGTAAAAATAATACTCGAAGAGTCGAAGATATGGATACTTACCTACTTTTCTATCATCTCAGAAGAACTTAAAATAAAGCCCTCACTGTAAATAACGTAAAGCACCTTCAATAATAAAGGGCGTTTGTTCAGGTGTGGATAAATACCTTCGTAGTTCGCACTAACTTACACCTGTTTGTTCAGTTTCAGTTAAGAACCGAGTTTATTTGAACGTCCAATTGCAAAAACTGTAATAAAAATATTGGAACTGCTGAACTTTCCTTGTAACAAGTCCGTACGACGACTTTAACCTTTAGCCATGTTTTAGCTCAATATGTGACGAAATATGTTATTCTCTGAATTTTGGAACGCGTGGGCCCCGCGACTCAGAGCAACCGTATTAGCATTCCTAACAACATGAGAACTATATCTAAACCATATATTTACTTCTACAATGTGTAGGTATCCAAATAACCTTTTATTTTTGTACCTACTTGCTCGTTTGTGGAATGGGAGGAAGCGGAACTCTTAGCTGATAACGTTAATTTATTACTTGGACACCCCAAAGGCACGCAATTGTCACAGTGGTTTATTGATGGGCAAGAAAAATGCGTGTTTAGGTGTATAACAGAGGATAGTGTAAAGCAATAATATTTTACACCTAAATTGGTACATACCTACTATAGTCACTTCTGGGAGTCTTGCATCAAATTGACAACCCTACGTGGGCTGGACAGATTTTGGAATCGTGCCCGCTCATTACATTAATGTTGATTAGCTTATTTGTGGCTAAATAAAGGACCTACGTCTAATAAATTACGAAAGCTTTCAAAATAAGTTACCAGATGACCTACGTTACACACTCACAGTCACAGGTGATTTATAATACCTAAGATATGTTGCATTGGCTTCAAATACCAAGAATTGAGTCTTTCTTTTGTTTCACACAAATCTCACCTATAAAGTACTTCGTAGTAGCATAGAGCAGTAGGTATTCAATAGCGCCACCCATGACTCCAAATAAATAAAACAGCTGGAGTCTCCGCTTCATTTATATTCTGTATCTTCGCAATACTCGTAACATGCAGCGATATCTACGAGCTATTTGTTTCTGCAGCGTGTAATAAAATGTGTGTCGGCAGATGCGGGATTTGCAACACGATAACGTGAACGGGTTCGTTGGCGCGTGTATCGAGCCGCCGAACGTTTGCGCCTTATCCGAATACTGCACTAGAGGCAGCCTCAAGGTAAAATATTGCAATAAATAATAATGCAGATTGGCAACAAACCGTACTTATTATTGAATGCTTTGCGTTCCACAGGATATTCTCGAAAATGAAGACATCAAGCTGGATAACATGTTCATCGCGTCTCTAGTTGGAGATATAATTAGAGTGAGTAACACATCCATTTTACCTTCGCGTTCATTGTGTGCTCCAAACAAGCAAGGTCGACATCTAAGATAGTTCAAAACGGTAGCCATTTATGTGTATCTTATTCGATTTTGCCCGTTCTAAATAGCTTCCCGTCAAATCCTATCAATTAATTAGTGAGAGCTGCCAATCCGATTGACCTCAGATGGTCTTTGGTAATTACCGGATAAAAAGACTGTGCCGGAAAGAATACAAGATGCTACTACTAAGAAGTTAGTGATACTAAGAAAATTTATCTTAAAACTGAACTAAGTAAGTACCTACCAACGATCCAGCTTAGCTCTTCCTTCGTCCGTTGTAACGTTCTTCCCTCTTAACTTGTAACCATAGTTTATTTTTCCTTCCTAGGGCATGATATTCATCCACGAGTCACCGCTGCAGTATCACGGCGCACTGCGACCATCCAACTGCTTAGTAGACGCTCGCTGGGTGGTCAAACTGGCAGACTTCGGACTGAAGGAGTTCCGGAAGGGTGAAATGCCTCCATCAGAGTCAAATGCTTTGAGATCTCATATTGAAAGTAAGCAAGAACTTTTTTCTACCACGGCTTTAAAATTAATTATGCAAATTATTATCTCGACCTAGGTACTTCTTGTTAAGTTCGTCACGCTATGATCCACCTGTAGAGCTGGAGCTTTTCCAAGATGCGTCATAAACAACCGCAGTTCTCCAACATTCCTTTCACAGATCTTCTTCTTTCAGTAAGACAACATCTTCATAATCCTCTCAGCTCTTGCTCTACTTTAGTAGAAAAACTGCTTAAATCTCATTATTTCTAGCCAACTGTCGATAACATCCGATATTATTTTCACAGGTCTAGCATATTTATCACCGGAGTTGCTTCGCTCAGCGGGCTGGGGCAAGGAGACCACCAACATGACAGTCGAGTTACATGATGGCTCTCCACATTCTGACGTGTACGCGTTCTCACTGGTGCTGTATGAGTTACACACGAGACGAGGTCCCTTCGGAGGCGACGCGTTACCAGTGCCGTCTCTGCTGCACAGGATAGCATCACCCGATCCTGCGCCATACAGGTAGGTATGTGTCTGAGCAGGCAATGTCACTTTACTAACCAAGACAAATAAGGCCTGCTCAACTGAACCCATAAGATGCTCGCTAGACGCCAAACTAGGCATAACAAAAAGTACCTAAAACATTCGATATTTTTTAATAGCATATATGGTTTTTGCCAAGTCTTTATACTGAATCCAGACCAGTCTAATTTTAAAGATATTGATTAAATATTTATTATTTCTAGACCTCCATTGGATGCACTGACTGGAAGTTTTGATTGTGTACGAGAATGTTGCACCGAGTGTTGGATAGAAGAACCAACAGCTCGACCAGACTTCAAATCCATTCGCACTCGGTTACGACCTCTGCGGAAGGGCATGTGAGTGTCTTTACCAAATTGTTACACATATAGTGGAGTGATATTCAACTGTAACCTTCCCATGGATTTCGTTTCAGGAAACCAAACATTTTCGACAACATGATCGCAATGATGGAGAAATACGCGAACAATCTCGAGGCTTTGGTGGACGAGAGGACAGATCAATTACAGGAGGAGAAAAAAAAGACTGGTAAGATGTTAAGACCTAACAATATTTCCCAAACACAAACACGGATTATCCTGATGTCCCTGAATTGTTTTTCAGAGGCTTTATTAGAAGAAATGCTACCAGCACCTGTGGCCGAGCAACTGAAGCGAGGTCGACGGGTTATGCCAGAGAGCTATGATTCCGTGACCATTTACTTTAGTGATATTGTTGGCTTCACAGCCATGTCAGCAGAGAGCACACCATTACAGGTAGATATTGTACCCTTCACTCCATAGTTCCATACTATGTTTCATTTTATCTCAGAATAACTTATTTATTTATTTATTTATTTGGGACAAACAAACAGTAACACATTATATCTGCGCAAACAATATAAACAAATATATTATATAAATGTGAAACTCACACCGTCAACTTCAGTGTGGGTTAAAGCGGTTTTTAAAAGTTAAACGATATCTGACGATATGTTCTTTTTACAGGTGGTAGATTTTTTAAACGATCTTTACACATGCTTCGATTCAATATTAGAAAATTTCGACGTGTATAAAGTTGAAACTATAGGAGATGCCTACATGGTGGTGAGTATTATTTAACACAAGTTTCTTCATCTTTGGATTCTAAAAGCAAGATGCTTAAATTAATGCTTATCTCAGGTATCTGGCTTGCCGATACGCAACGGTATACTTCACGCAGGCGAAGTGGCATCAATGGCTCTGGCGCTATTGTCTGCTACACGAGCCTTCCGCTTGCGACACCGGCCTGATCATCGACTTATGCTACGTGTCGGTCTACATTCAGGTACTTACATAATAAACAGTTTTTCATCGATATCATTTATCATATAATATTGATGTGCCTGGTAGCCGCCAGCTTGAGGGAAGAAACTAGAAACTCATCGTCAGCTTTACTTTTCCAGGTCCAGTTTGTGCAGGAGTAGTAGGACTAAAGATGCCTAGGTATTGCCTGTTCGGAGACACGGTCAACACAGCGAGCCGCTTCGAATCGACTGGGGCGCGTAAGTAAACATTACTTGGTTCAAATTTTACTCAAATGTAACGTTTTTTCTCTATCTCCATACTACTTATCGGGGCAAACGATACCTACCTACATCTATTTAACTTTGTATAATTTCAGCTCTAAAAATCCACTGTAGTCAAGCGTGCAAGACGCTACTGGATCAACTAGGGGGTTACATTCTTGAAGAGCGGGGCATAGTCTCGATGAAGGGCAAGCGTGACCAGGTGACATATTGGTTGCGGGGAGAGGAACCTACTGCTGCCGCAGCCAGAGCTCGGCGGCGCGCTGCGAGAGACAATGTGCAGCCGCCCGGCAGCACAGACAAGCGAGGACAACGCAGCTCGCTTAAGACTAGGAGCTGGAAGAACCAAGTCGGTGGACTACATAGGTAATGTTGGACTTTATATTTTTTGACGTAGAGCCTACAATCGCTCGACAAAATTTAAAAACCTTGATTGAGTTCATTAATCCCCCCTAAAGACTGTCATTTAACCCCAAAATTTTTGTACAGATGTTGCAGTTTAGAATCTCCTAAAAAGTTGCGTTTCGCTTCCGGAAATCATTTGGAATCGCACACAGACGGTGTTCTACATCACCGCAGTGATGAGTATCTTATGGAAGTAAGTTGATATTTCCTAACCCCTTGTAACTTTTGATGATCCGTTATGAAACAGAAATAATAATTATGAATTCTAATGTTTTTAGGTGGTTGGTGAGGGACGACTAGCTCCAACGCAACGGTGTGACCTATTAGAAGCACCGAGCCTCCGGCAAGAGTACACGAGCGTGTCGTGTCCTATCATAGAGCACACGGAATGTATCCAAACCCCAGCAGCCGCCCCCGACACGCCCCTGCTGGCGCCCGACGCCGCGCCGGGCGACACGCCGTCAGACTTGTCGTGCGACATGCCGTGCGACATGCCGTGCGACACGCCGTGCGACATCAAACTGGTGATCAACGGCTGCTCGTACAACGAGCGCGACGGCGCCGGCATTCCACTGCTCGCGGACGCGTAATATTACGCGTGCGCGTGAATTTGTACTTACGATGTAATCCTAGTCAATGGCAGCGACACGCATCTCTAGCTACTGCGACATAGAGCGTAGTTCGATCCGAGTTGCAGTAGTTACTATACATGCGAGAACGGTGGTCTCGTGAGCGACGGCAGAGTTCTACCTAAAGGTTGGAGGTGAATACTCGTTTTGAATCCGGCAGGACCTCACGTTACCAGAACCGCATTTCTTGCTTTAATGACACTTAATGTAATTGTGATCTACGTCAGTATTATTAAGAGACCTTGTTCAATAGAAATTATTTAATAACATTAAACTTATTTCACAATTGACGGTAACATCGTTTTACTTACACATATTATTTACAACATCTCATATAATATACATATAACGTAACACAGTGCGTGCGCACAGCTGCTCAGACGGCGGACTCGGTGTCGAGGAGCGGCGGCGCGCGCAGCTCGGGCTCGCGCGCGCTGAAGAAGCCGAGCAGCCACGACGGGATGGCGAAGCGCGGCGCCTTGCGCGCGCCCGCCTTGCCCTCGGCCACGTTCTCCAGCGAGCGCCAGCGCTTGTAGAACTCGATGTAGCTGGCCTCGGGCGCCTTCCGCCGCGCGCGCTCCTGCTTGGACGACAGGCTGGTCTTGCGCAGCAGCGGGCTGTCCTCGTCGCGCGGCGGGTCGTCCGTCACGATGCCGATGATGGTGCCGTTGAACACGGGGTCGCCGCACACCGTGGCCACGCCCACCTCGTGCTCGAGCGAGCGCGCCGTGTGCTGGCGGCGCATGCGCACGTCGCGCGCGGGCAGCAGGTCGAGCGAATGCGCGCGCAGGCCCCAGCGCGCCGCCGGCTCGTCGGGCGAGCCCGAGCACGCCGTGGACGACGCGATCGAGCTGAGCGCGTGCCTGCCCACAAGATCGCATATTAGTGACTGCTGCGCCGCAGGTCTGCGCTGGCCAGCAGCATGCAGCGCGGGTAGGGCGGGTAGCGCGGGTAGCGCGGGTAGGGCGCGTACCTGGGGCGGGGCGCGGCCTGCTCGGGGCGCGCTCGGCGCAGCTCGGCGGGCGACGAGCACAGCGGCGCGGGCAGCGAGCAGCGCGAGCCGCGCATGACGTCCGCGTCGCGCGCGCCGCTCGACATGCGCTGCCGGATAGTACTGCCGCCTCCTCCGCCTGCAAATAAGGAATCTATGGTTTTGAAAATGAAATTAGTTCAGAAACAAAATCCATTTTCACATTTTTGCATAAAAGACCACCACCAAGAATATACCTGAAAGTGAAGGATGTCTGGAATCCGCCAATCTGGGGCTTCGTCTGGGTCGACGGAACAGTGGACGCTCCTCGCCTTCGACGGCCCTCTTCTGTATAGCCTTCTCTGTGGCACTGACTAACCAGTACGTCTGGAGCTGTAATACAGAAACAAGAGTTAGTATCCTGTTATATTAACTTAGTACTACTCTGCCAAAAAGCTAGACAACTATCAATCGCGAAAAAATTGTATAATAATTAGGATTATGAACCTCGCTGTTTTAGGTGGAAAAAATTATTAACTATAATGAAATAAGCACATTAAGTGGGCGCCTAACGGTTCACTAGCGCCACTCCTTTAACAAAATATTATCTTGTGACTGAGAAGGAATTATGAATAACGGCTAATAAGGACCCTCGGTGTGTCTAGAATTTTCTTATACCTTTTATAAAGTTTCATATTGAAACACGAAGCAACAAAATACAATTTAGGTTTTCTTTAGATTGAATTTTGTTGCTTCATGTCTCAGTATGAAACTTTATAAAAGTGGGCGCCCTCTTAAGGCGCTTTCATTTGAGCCAATTATAACTAAGAGAGTTGTATTGATAATTATAATGCTTATAATTCTCTAAATACATATTTGTTACGGTCGCGAATCATATTTTGATCAACATACAACCTAATTCTGACCTACAAATTGCAAAAAACGTTTGAATACCGCGGGCTTCCCTGGCTAATTTAATTCGTCATTTCACAGACCTGCCCTTTGCCCTTGATAGGAATAGTGCCTCTTGGCTCGACGATGTATCCGCCAATCTTGTCGAGTGCTTGCTTGCAGCTCGGCGATATGTGAATCTTCAGCGGTTCGCCGTTGGATTCCATGCGAGAGGCCGTGTTCACTGTGTCGCCGAACAGGCAGTAGCGCGGCATTGTGAGACCGACCACGCCTGCTACTACTGCGCCTAAAATACGAATATTTTAGCAAGAATTAGTTTGTTTTTTTTCATAAGACTACATAAAACATTATAGTATGCTGCATTCGTATCTAAACTAATTATTTAAGGTCCCGACCGCGGGTTCATTTCATTTCATTTCTGAAAGGTAAAAAGAAACCCATTTTTTTTTAAACAGTTATGCTTCAGGCGAAAACGGATTACAATTTCTATGAAATTAACTGTAGGATAACTTAACCTAATAAATAATTGGAGATATTAAAACAAGCATAAAACTTACCAGTATGAATTCCTATCCTAAGCTTGAGTGTTTCATTTGGTCTATGAGATATTTTGTGACTTTTGACTGCATTCAACAATTCCAGCGCCATGGATGCGATCTCACCCACGTGTCTGTTGCTGTTCCTTATAGGGAGACCAGATACCTGGAAGACACACGATATATTCATTTGAATACCTATTTTGTTATGTATTGAAGCTATAAAATCTATAAACAACGAAAAAGCGTGTTATGCTCCAAAAATTAAACTTACCACCATGTACGCGTCCCCGATAGTCTCTACTTTATAAACATCGTAGCCTCTAATTATTCTATCAAACACAGTGTACAGATCGTTGAGGAAGTTCACGACCTGGAGCGGAGTACTCTCGGCTGACATGGCCGTGAACCCGACGATGTCACTGAAGTAGATGGTGACCGAGTCGAAGGACTCCGGCTCGACGCCCTCGCCCGTCGTCAGGCGCCGCGCCACCGACCTGCAACAATCACCCCCTTGTACACCGCCCTAACACACACTTGTACGACATTCTGACGAACACAATATCACTCCAACTTACCAACTACTTCAATTCATGCTGCTACTTTTTAATGTAAGCTACGGATAAAAACATACACTAAAAACCTTACAGATATGTACAGTTCAATCACAAGCACCAGAGTAATAAAATCTTATTTTAAAAATAATTATCAGAAAAAAACTACAATATAACAGTTTGTACTTAGACTTAAAAAGTACTTAAATTATACATATTTTAAAAGTGGGAAAGACTTAAAATGCTAGAAGTAGGTACTACTAATGTTAAGCATGCTGATCTATAAATAAAAATGATCAAAAGTGCAGTGTAATTTGAAAAAGAGTCCACTCGTGCCCCAATACTGAAGTCCACCATAGAAACTCTACAAAATCACTTGCAAAAAGCTATAAAACCAGTTAACTACTTGAAGGAAACTGCCATCACCGACAACGACGTCACGCTAAACCGCCACAGAACCCCAAGCAAGCTCTATATCTACTCAAACTCTGTTAATGAAAGGTGAGCCACGTGTATCACAATGTCGGAACAGTTCAATGAAGATTGTGACGTGAGCCTGCCACCTGTGTGTGCGGCAAACCATATTAAACTACAATCACCAATAGGGAGTTAATTACCTCAAGACATTTTCACGACATTTCTATAATGGATTCAAGCTCCACATCTGGAAAAGAACACAAGTACAACAAAGTGAATACATTAAATTTTTAGACGACGTACCACTGTTTTACATCAAGTCCATGTCGATGTTTCATGTTTTGATGAATGAACTATATTATGTGTATTAGTTTATTTATAGTACCATTATCAATCTGAGCTAAAAGCGTCAATAATGCTCATGATTCAATATACACTAAATAACCTACAGTGTGGTTACTTCTACACATAAATCACGCCAATGCTTGTAAGATAATACACTCCCATTTTATTTTACAACACACTCTTTACACAACAACAAAATATAGTACTGTAAAACGAAATCATTATTCCTGCAATAAAAATAGCACATTATTACCGGTCCAATGGACTGTTGACAATTTCGTGTACCTACTTATATGGAGATTCACAAACCGTCTAAGTTAGTTATCACAAAGTATCAATGAGACTTGGACTAAATGTAAACCAGTACGCACACTACTGCGACATCCAGATATGTGATACAGCTTGTTGTATTTGCGTCTTCCTCAACTGTGCTCACATGTATATTATAATTAATTACACCGATTAAATTACAAACCTTCAAATTAGTAATTATATAACGATTAGATGACGCTAACATATAACACCAATGTACACAGAATATTAATGACATGTACATGCACATTTCACGATGGGCACCAGTCTCAACTGTGCCGTGAATAAACATAGTAAAGCTTGTTTCTTTGAATGCATTCTTAGACACAAAACTTTATACTAACGTTCAAAAATGCGCGAATGGTTATTGACATTAACTGATGTGATATCAGTTTTTATATACAAAACTCGTAACTTGAATAGAAATTGTATTTGGTACAACAGTATAGTAATGTCGAATAAAATAAAAGGTAGCTTACTTTGGTAGCATCCTATGTAATAAGTCTTCGGTTTTCTGTTTCTCTTCGATCAATAGCCTCGTTCTCTCGTTGACTAGTTCTTCTAAATTATTAGCATATTTCTCCATCATGTCCATCATTTGGTCCATTATGTTCCTTGATCTGGAATATTCAACAGAAATGTTACCATAACATGCACAGATTTCAAAATATAAGGTTCAAAATCGTCAGCACGTTGTGACATCTTTTTTCAAGGAAGGTATACTCACTTTCCAGACTTCATTTTCTTGAGGCGGCTTCTGATAATGGGGAAGTCGGGTCTCAAGTTGGGGTCTTCAATCCAGCAGTCTTTCATGCACGCGACCACGTAGTCCTCAGGAGCAGGATCCAAAGCGTCTATGTCAGGTCGGAACACCTCCTCGCCGTCCAACTTAGGCCTCTTCAGACGCTCGACTATATCTGAAAGAATAACCAAAACTTCAACATCGGCAACTCGTAGATCTACAGAAATAACACTTATAAAATGGGGGAAACTGTGATTATAAAAGCATTATAGCAGATAAGCCCTCTACGCATCCAGCTAGCGTAGGTGATCGTCGAACGTATACGCTGCGCTATCGTAAGGTTAAAGCCGCGTCCACGCGACGATAGGGTCAGTTCACACCGAGACGCGACGTGACGCGACGCTACGCACACTTTAAACAAATATCAACCTTATTTTCTTAAAGAAAAGGTATAATTTCAGTGCGAGCGTGAACGCGTGTCAAAGTACGCTGACTCGAGCGGTGCGCGTGTACCTTATTGTGTAGAAAATAAATTCGATATTGTATCGTATCTTAAAAAAGTGCGCGTCGCGTCGCGTCCCGGTGTGAACTGACCCTTAGTTTCAATACAATCACTTCTACGTGACATGAATTATTAGATACAAAGCACCCTAAAAGGTCCAGACAATATTCACTTACCCTTAGGTTCCGTCCCCGTCAAACCAAAAGGCCCTCTTCTAGCTATTATTTCATAGAGAATGATCCCAAATGCATAGACATCGCCCTTCTGCGTTCCACCAACCGTGCCGTTGGGGTTATCCATCTCCCTTAGCAACTCCGGAGCTTTCCATAATAAGCCTGAAACAACAAAACACGTTAATACTCAGAAGTATTATCCAAAATTATTCAGTTTCTATGAAATATTTCATGTTTATTTTTTCATACCTCTATAATATTGGTGCTCTCCTATAAATTCGTTTTCAGCACAAGCTCTGAGTTCGTGTAGACCAAAATCAGCAACCTGCAATAGAAATTGATGTTTATTTATATGTTGTATCATCGCTTAAGCATCGACAGTAGTATAGATTTAAATTTAAACGTATAATAAATAAACTGACCTGAAGCATCCACCTCGACGTAACCACACAATTCGAGGATTTGAGATTTCCGTGAAAAATTAATGGCGAAGTATGAATGAACATCATACCCTGTAACAAAATAACACCGTGTTAAGCATACGGTATTGCAAAAGAAAATGTGTTAAAGATATCAAGTTAAACATACCTTTATGAGATCATGAATTAGCGAAGATATGAACATTTTGTCCAACTTTATATCTTCATTTTCGATTATATCCTGGAGAAAACATTGTATTTATTATTATTCATTCATATTCATCTATCCTGTGCCATTTCAAATATAGTTTCGTTTACAAATGTTATTTATTTCGAACACAATGTAGATTGTTACTGAATAAATTGAATTGAATTTAGAAGACGAATTCTAATTGGCAGTAAATCCATGTAATACTCACATACAAGCTCCCTTTGGCACAGTAGTCGGTGAGCAAAAGAACGCGCAGTGGCTCCACCACGGCGCCAATAAATGAGTTCAAGTTGTCGTGACGCAACTCTCGCAGCAGACGCATCTCCTTCATTATCTCACGTGGAATGTCCTGGCAAACATTCGCTAATTTAATATACTGCACATAATATCATACTTAGAAACTATGTGGGTAATTAACTAGCGATAAATGTATGGCAATTTTAAATGGTTCAGCCGAAATGATCAACTTGGGTTAAGGCAGACATGATCCGATCCGGCGTAACAGAAAATTATCGATGCACTTACTTTCTTTTTAGAGAACTTGAGCTCTTTTATCCTGACAACGTTCCCCTTAAACTGCGCAGTTGTCGTAAATATCTGCGTGCAGCATTTGCTCTCGCACGATATCCCGCTCGCTAAACTCAGCTGCAACATAAACAATTTATTCGAGGAACGCCGATTTTTGACAATCTTACAACCACATAATAGCACATTAAGTCTGCACTGTTTACACAAAAGCTAGCGCTTGCCTGCGCGTCTATTTCTGGTAAGGGGTTACCTTACTAGGCGACCACACGAGCCCACTGCCCAAATATCCAGCTATTTCTTGTGGGTCTATCTTCCAGAGGAGACCCTCGATCTCTTGCTCGATCTTCCACTTGCGGTATATGCTGATGGTGACGACCAGCGCGCAGAACAGAGTGACAGCTAACGTGCCTGCGACGACCAGGGACGTTATTTGAGAATCATCTTTGGGACACTTCTCGTTGAGAAACCCACACGACGGTTCGTCTTCAGGCTTGACGCTGTCGGGCCAGTCGATAGGTAGACGAGGGTTCAATTTATATTCCTGAAAAAATTAAATCATGTTTTATCACTGTACTAAATCAAGTCCTGCCTCAAAAAAGGACATTTTCTTTACTAATCTGATGACTATAAAAGTTGTACTCACAGGGAACTCTCGTTTATTCTGATGCTGGAAATGCCCAACGGGTATCATGCTGTATGTACAATTGACGTCGCCGTCGCGGTTCTTGGTCGGCTTAAACGCTAGCACGGAGAAGTTACCTTCCGAGTCCGCTCGCTCGTCCAGACGAATGGACATGCCCGATATACCTGCAGGAAGTGCCATATTCTAACAACGTAATAATTGGTGACATTAATTAATATTTCGATGATTCAGGGCTTATTCAAAAGGTATCTATAGAAAACAAATCTCAAAACAGCTATTTGACTCTTCCCGTGACCCAAGGTCTAGTTTTTACCTTGGGCAGAGCCGTACAACGTGGCAATGCGGCCAGTCTCTGGGGCACATTACCAGCCGACAACGATGCGGATGAATTTTTCGATGCTATGTTTTAGTTAGTGAATAGTTTTAGATAAGTTAGTATATAATTTTGCTATTTTAATTAATTAATTAGTTAGTTAGTTATAAGTTGTTATGTACCCACTTGTAAATATTAAAATAAAAAACTTTCAAACTTATAAAAAAGTATCTTGTGTCTATAGAATATTTAAAAGAATAAGGCCATTTTGAGATTTCTTTTCAATAACATATTAAATAATTTAAATCAAAGATGGAATTTTGCATTAAAGACCCTAAGTACTGCTTATTTTTATTAGGAAAATTGTGGTCAGCGACACACTTACTTTTATAGGGTGAACTTTGAATCATCTTGGCGACGATACGCGTTCCGTTCGTGGCGATAGCATTCAGTTTAAACATCGTCAACATTTCACTACGAGTCTCTTCCTTTATGATTTCATCCAAAGCTTTCGCGTAAAGTTTCACCGAATCATATAAGTACGCAGCGTAGATGGAAACAAACTGTCAATAGAAAATTATGTTGAGATACACTTTAATGGTTTATTAATTTAATTTATATTTAGCTGAAAGTTTATCTTTATTGCTCAAATAAAGGCAGCTATGTTTATTTAGGTACAGTCGAAGAATAAAAAGGTTTGCCACCTTGAGAGCCATTCTTATTTGCACATTGCATGTGACTTGATTATGTTTTCGAGATTATGAATGCAAACGACAGTTCGAATAGATGACACTTAGCCCGCTGGAAATGAATTTATATATTGACAATTGCTTAACCTTTTCATTCTCTTATTGTACTTTTCTAGAGGCAAACTCAAATATTTCATGCAAATTGGGTTCTGAGCTCTCAAAATTAAAACAACTACCTTATTAAACTTATTCCCGAATATATCGGGGGAGTCTTTGAACTTGAAGGGGGCGATAGTGTTGTACTTCCGGACTTTGTTGGTGAACTCCTCGTAACTGCTGGACGGCTCGGACGAGACCACCACCAGTAGCGACTGCGCTCGCTTCTTAAACTCCAGCGTGTTCGGACATGTTAGCTTTGTACGGTCCTCCGTTTCTGTGAAGTTTATATATAATCACAGGATGTTCCTTATTTTTTGCGTTCTTTAACCGTATAGAGAGTTGTCGAAGTCATCTTTGTTCTATTGCGAAAAAGGGATGGCGCTAAGTCTTAATAATATCTGTTATTCGCATTGAAACAATGATCCCCTGGCTGTCTACTGTATCGTGAACAAAATACGCAGCTTCAATATAAATCATGTTTATATAGATCGTTTTAATATCTACTTGTTCCGTACCGATATTAAAAACGCTCAAAATATAAAATTGATACCTCATAGTCAATGGAGAAGATCTACAAAACTCAATGAGCACATGAATAGCTATGAATACGACACAACTGACACAAGAATGCAACAAAAGTGAATGAACATTACATGTTCCCAATACCCTCATGTCCAGAACACATAAATCAGAATAAATACAGCCATATACATAATTTCTCAATCAGATTTGCAATTGTAATGTTTACGCCTGGCGTACAATGTGACGACGGCTTAACTAAAACAATAAGGAAAACGGAACTATTTAACATTACTGACAAATACACAGAAGTGATAGTAGTTAGTGGTACGTTACTCTTTTTTTCTGTTAAGCGATGTCGTTTTACAAGCATTTTATTTACTCACTTATCAGATATTTCAAGGCTTCTTTAGGTGAATATGTCATCATATCTACAAATATGACCATGTATTCGCCCTTGGAGAACAGCTGGAGTGATTCCATAGCTGTCATCATTTCTATGAGACCAGGTGTAGAGCCCAAGAACACGTATACTGAAAGTAAAATATGAAAGTAATATTTATTGAACAAGAATTTTTGGACATGCAAATGTCACGGGCACCCAAATAGTCCAAGAGGTGGAAAAAAAAAATTACCCTCAGTTTTCAGCTTGCGTTCTCAGAGAGGCAAATAAATGACGAGAAAAAAATCACGAGTAATCTCGTCGTTCTTGCACACTTTGGATACTCTCGTCACTCTTGCACAAAAAGGCCCAAAAAAGAAAGAACTAATCAACTCACTTCTGGTCTTATTCTTGGTATCCTGTATGAACTGATACCAGAAGCCGGGCGCGCAGCAGGTCATCTTCTCCTCGCAGCACTTGAAGGAGTCTATCACCGGCCGCTGGTGGTTCACCGTCATGTTGTTCTTCTTCGCATGGTTCTCCAGCGTCAGCGCCACCGTCACCCACGACTCCTCGTACAGAATGGAGAACTTGTTCCATCTGTAGTACCGTAAGAGCGATATGACGGATTTTGTTGCCTGAAATTAAATGACAGATCATTAGGTTATGTTAGTAGAATCATCATCATTATTTTAGCCGAAAGACGTCCACTGCTGGACAAAGACCTTCCTCAAGCGTCGCCAAATCGATCGGTCCTGTGCTTCTCGCATCCACCGGGTACCGAAAAGAACAAGAACAAGATGGACCGATGACCTTGTGAAGGCCGCATTTCACAAGGTCATCGGTCCATCTTATTGGTCTTCCAACACTATGCATTCCGGTACGCGCTAGTAAAGAATATGGTAACGGAATCTAAGATCTTTGTAGAGGATAACAGTGCTTTATGTATGCGTCCATTAAATAACAAATCATAATGAACTGAAAAATTAAATGTTTATTTCGGAATAACTGATTGCTATTTCAGGAATTGTAATTGCCAAATTATAAAACAATGTCGCGGCAGCTACTGTCTATTCAAAAGTAGGAGATAATAAACAACATAAATTAAACAATACACAAGCCATCCGATGGAACTTCGCAACGGTAAAAATTACGAACTTCAATACAAACTTGAGATTAATTTTCAAAAAATATTTTTCGTACCTTCCTTATAACCTTCGTTATATATGGAACCATAGATAATACAGTTAAATACGGGATATGGAGCTCTTGTGCAAAATGTCATGCTTCTAGAACCAACGGTTTAGTAGGCTATGCTTTGTCTGTCAGTAAACTTTAAATTTTTGCTAAGTAGATTTTATTGATGAGTAATTATAAATTGTTACTTATAAAATTACATAGATTAAAATAATTATTTGCTTACCTGAGCGCCAGGCGGCTCTAACCTCGCAAAGTTCGACAATGTCGAAGTTTGGTAATCGGAACATCTCTGAAACAAACAAACAATAAGATCAATATTTTGATAATTGCCAGCACCATACCAAGAGTACTAACAAAGTAGTAGTACTAACTAAGACAGTTATCAAAGATTAAAGACACGTTGAAGGAACTGCATACACACTTTGCAAACACATAACATTCATATACAAGAAGTTATAATTTAATCTTTTATACTTAGTTATAACATGAACGACCTTTGATTGATTTACAAATAATTTTGGTATTACGTTTGTATAAACTACGCATGCTCCGCCGGCCCCTTAAAAACTTAAAAAAAAATGTTTTATCATTATGCTTACATAAGAGATCATGGGCAAGTTCCTGGACTGTGCGATGATCGCCTCAGTGTGGCAGCGGCCCTCGGGCCCGAAGAACGCGACGACGCCCGAGCAGCTCATGTCAGTGAGCAGGCGTGTCGCCGTCACCGTGTCGAACTTGGTGTCATGCCATTCTAGGAGCAACTCCACGTCGGGCAGCAACTCTGTGTTGTTGTTCAGCTGAAAGAAAAATGTGGCTTATTTAGACGTACTAAAATATTATTGAACCTTGAATTGATTACTATTAGTATTACAAAAATAACTGGGATTAATGGCCTATTTCCCCCTCCAGATAAGCAAGATAATTAAACCTTCCGGATTAAACTCCTGCTGGTACTTTCATAACCTACGCTTGTGAAAACGGGTATAAAGACTACTTGCCTGTAGGATTACTGTAACCACATGGTAACGCATCGATTTTTATAGGACATTTATTTATGTATGAGGAATTCTAAAATTTAACTTGACTTGTTTGCCCTCGAGCTAAAAATAGCTACGGAAGTGTAGATATGATTTTACGCTGATCAAACAAAGTTTTATCATTGTATGAGTCCAACCGAATTTATAGTGACATTTTATACTTCTAAAAGTAGTGAGTGTAATTACATCGCTTTGAATTTAAACATAAATGAATCATTCGAAACCGCATTGGAATCAGTTTAACATTACAGGCCGGTACATGTGATTTAATATGATACTAAAAA
This sequence comes from Xanthia icteritia, assembly GCA_949128155.2. Classification (NCBI taxonomy): domain Eukaryota; kingdom Metazoa; phylum Arthropoda; class Insecta; order Lepidoptera; family Noctuidae; genus Xanthia; species Xanthia icteritia. The sequence continues at coordinate 9,920,585 of OX421941.2, forward strand.
TATTACACGGTATGCGAGATGAGGCTAATGGAAAGATCCACAGCGTCCTTGGCTAGATTTATTTGAATGGGTATATCCTATCTGGTATTATCTGAATTATGGTAATGGGTAGTTATGCGAACAGACCTCCTCGAGGGCAATGGAGAGTGCCCCGGAGATAGTGAGGCCCTGTCGGTCGCGCAGTTCGCCGGTGAGGCAGGGCAGGTAGCCGATGGTAAGGTTGAACTTCTTGTTGGCGGCCAGCGAAGGCTCGGCCAATAGGCTCAGCGCCGCGAGTACCAGCACCCGCGCGCCGCGCCACATGCCGTCGCCTTCACCACGACACGCTCACCTGGGGAACATAAACAAACACATTAATTAAACTAGGATTTCGTAAGTGATACTTCTGTCAAGAGAATCATGGAATGTACGACGTTACGTATGTTACGACGTGTGACGAGAGGAGGAGGACGGTTGGAAATATGACTAGCCAATGTAGGGAAATCTGATAGCAAATCAACCACTGATGTGTATATTCTACGAAAAAAAAGAAGGGGGGTTCAGTAAAAAAAAGCCTAAGAAAAACTGATTTACTAGGTGTCATCGAATTAGAATAACTATTATTGGGGTATTTCATACGGTGTTCTTGCTTGCAAGCATTTTCTCTATGGCGACGTCGTCTCGAGATAAACCCTAGGGTTTCATAAAACTTCAGAGTCATTGTCCTATTACGATAAGAGGATGATTGGTTGATAACAGACGTTCTGAAACAGTATGCGCTTTGATCTCGCACAGCAAACGTAATTATTGTGATGGCAATTAAAATTTATCATGATCAACATAGTTATGTATTTGACGTGAACTTAAAGAAATTAATAATTACAATCTAATAATAAACATTTTTTAATTGTTCGTTGCCGCGAATATTTCTATAATCTACTGGCGAACGCGAAAACAACATACCTATTCAATTTATATTCTATTCTCTACATTGCATGATTGCATCATAGTAAAATGTATAATGAGATTAGTGTCGCAATAAAATCACAATGTTATCTTCTAAATAACTTTTAAAAGCTTTGAGATTTCACGGATTGTAATTTTATTGTCTTTAATATACCCTAGTCAAATAATAATAACTATTACTACAGACAGACAGACGAATACACAGCTGAAAAAAAACAGGGAAACGAAATACAAACAGTCACTGGCACATTTATTCTTTCCTCTGAATCTGACAAACAGCATCGCATAAAAAACTGTAGTTTTCACGTCCACTAATCCATACTACCTAACTAATATTAGATATAAATGCGAAAGTGAGTTTGTTTGTTATGCTTTCACGCTAAAACGGCTAAACAGATTTGGATGAAATTTGGCACATGGGTAGACCATGACCTGGATTAGGACATAGCATACTTTTTATCCCGATATTCGAAACCGCTGGGCGCAACTATATAATAATATTATAAATGCGAAAGAAACTCCCTGTATGTTACTTTTTAACGCCTAAACCACTGAACTGATTATTATGAAATTTGACAGATAGGTATCCTGGGACCTGGAGAAGATCAAAGGCCACTTTTCATTCTGGATCACAGACAAAGTCGTGGGCAACAGCTAGTAGGTAATAATTTTACAATTTATCGAAAGACTACATGATGGCGACAATGAGCGTGTCTATTTCTGTAACTCAATAAAGGGAAGTCTTCCTGCAGCGCGTTTTCCGCCCTCAAATGTAGGAATTGCTTCCATGCTGTCAAGTAAGTAATTGGCTCGCAGCCGGCGACCGATTAGACCAATTGACGTGCCGCTGTTTTGACAACATGCACCTCCTCTTCTAAAAACTTGTCTTCAAGACATGCCAAGTAGGTAAAACAACATTTTGAGACTTCCTTGACATTTGATTTATTATTACATATAGGTAGATAGCTAGTGATGTCTTGTGCCAGATAAGTATTTCAGGTGGTTTTAGCAGTACAAATTTCACGTCTGTCGTGTACATAAACGCTATCTATCCCAGAGTCAATAACCGCACGTAGCCTGCGTTGCGCGATGCCGCGGAGTCAGCATGTGGCACCTAGCAGGCTAGGCTGCCGGCGCGCACACCGCTCTATGTCAGGCTAGCCGCAGCTCATTGGAGGCGTGCTCACTGCCCGCACCACACGCATGACCGCCAGCGCCTATGAACCACGATCTCGCCATGAGATAACGCCCGCGATAACATTCTCCACAGCTATTTTTAGAACTTAATAAAAAGGTAATGTAATTATGATTACATTTCACGCAATGGCATACGCTTCCCGCATAACGTTAAGTTGGAAGCCCAAACGGGCCAGCATTTTACATTTAAATATACGACCGAAAACGCTGTTCTCGGTAAATGCCCTGTCTCACTGTAGTCAGTCGAGTTTCATTAGCTAACTACTTGCTTTATTTACTGGAGCTGTTATCCTTTTTATGCTTAAGTGCCAACTGTCGTTCTTCTAGCAACGTAGCTAGAATCTAATTGGAATAATAATATAAGAAGTAATTAAAACTTTTCTTACTTTAAGGTTTTTATAACCGACCGTTTTCTGTTAAGTTCGGGACAGGTACTCCTCGCATTTGAAAGTGGCTCATCTATACTTAGACGCTCTTGGATCGTGCTTCGTTCGACGTTCCTTGGGTAGTGGTTTTCACGTGCATAAAAATATTCAAGAAGCTTCGTTAACATTTCGGGCCTTTTCGTTGACGAAAAATCGCTAATACGATGAACACAGCAGAGCAGCGGAGCAATAACATAAACGAAAAGAGCAGGAAACGAATGAAGAGTTTAGCTTTAGGTAGATACCCACACTACCCATTGAGTTCACAACACCACAGGTATCAATTCCTGTTAAAATGGCTAATCCCACAATGCAGTTCAAAACTTTAACCCGAAATTAAGTTTCTTTTAAATGAATCGAAGAAAAATTGCTGTAAAAAAGATAAAAAAGACTTTACTATTTGTACCAAGGCAAATCGTGGGAAGTGGACAGATAAAATTTAGTTTATTCAATGAACACTTAAAATTACCGGCACTTCTAAACATATCATGTCTGATGCAGTAAGTCGATCTCGCTCGGCTTTTGACTTAACTGGTGAGTTTGTCCACAACGAAGTTCAAATAAATGGTGTAAATTCAATGGGTTTAAAAGTCAAAATGGGTGTACCACAGGGCTCGATATTAAGTTCATTCCTCTTTTTAGTATATATAAATGATTTACCTCATTTACTCAAAAAACCGACCACAAGTGGTGTTATTTGCTGATGTGTCATCAAACACAGCAAATAACACCATTTGTGTTTTTTATACACCACTGATTTTTAAAGTAAACAGACATGCACAGGAGCTTGACGACGTAAATATAACGCTATGCCAAAGGTCCATAATTGGTTTACTGTAAATAATTTGGTATTAAATGAGAAGAAAACTAAATGCATAAGATTCGCGTTACCGAATGTTAGAAGTAGTGAACGTCACGTTGTATTGAATAAGGACACTAGAATTCGTCGAAAAAACGGTTTTCCTGGGGATCACGCTTGACTCAAAACTACAGTCCCCACTGTAGTTTTGAGTCAAGCGTGATCCCCAGGAAAACCGTTTTTTAACCGACCACAAGTGGTGTTATTTGCTGATGTGTCATCAAACACAGCAAATAACACCATTTGTGTTTTTTATACACCACTGATTTTTAAAGTAAACAGACATGCACAGGAGCTTGACGACGTAAATATAACGCTATGCCAAAGGTCCATAATTGGTTTACTGTAAATAATTTGGTATTAAATGAGAAGAAAACTAAATGCATAAGATTCGCGTTACCGAATGTTAGAAGTAGTGAACGTCACGTTGTATTGAATAAGGACACTAGAATTCGTCGAAAAAACGGTTTTCCTGGGGATCACGCTTGACTCAAAACTACAGTGGGGTCCTCACTTAACATCACTTGCAGGGCGGCTGAGTTCAGCCGCTTACGCTGTTTGGAAAATCCGCCAACTAACGGACGTGGATACCGCGAGACTGGTCTATTTTAGTTACTTTCATAGCATCATGTCTTAAGGTATTTTGCTGTGGGGACGGGCCGTAGATATTGATTATATCTTTATTCTGCAAAAGAGGGCTGTCAGAGCCATCTACAACCTCCGCAGACGCGAATCTCTAAGGGAACTGTTTTAGGATATTAACATCATGACGGTACCTTGTCAGTATATATATCAAAATATTAAGTAAGTATGTTCGAAAAATATACATTGTTTTAGTAAGATAAGTGTATAATTTTAACACTAGAAATAGGAACAAATTAGATCAACCACGTTTCAGATTGTCTAAAGTACACACTTATTTTATGGGGTACTAAAATACCACTCGATATTCTTCAACTAAATGAGAAGAAATTTAAAACATGCTTTAAACGCACACTATGTAGACAAGCATAATAAGTTGGATGATTATATCGTAGATAAAAATGCTTGGCTTAATGCTGGTCCTGTTCCACAGTCACTTGAGCTCACTAGTTAAAAATTGTATATTTGGATGAGTTGCTTCCCCTTTTTTTTGTGTCTAACTACGAACTAAATGTTTTTTTTTTATTTAACCAAGTTTTAATTGTTGAATACTCCAATAGATAGTAATGATTTTCTTTCTTTTCGGTAGATTCCACAAATACATTGCAAACTATAGTTTTGTAAGATTTTGAAGCATTTTTTTGTAAATGTGAGTACCATGGAGCCGTTTATTATGTTATTATGTTGTATGTTGACTTGAAAGAGCATGGCAGCTGAGAGTATGTCATGCTCACTTAAATGTCTCGCTGATGGTGGCGAGTGTGTTGGATCATTCGGTTCCCTACAAAATGGTTGAGCTGGATGGTGCTGATGGCGCGTCATGTTCGTGAACGGGCGCCGTCAGTTGAGACTGGTCGTCTCTTATCTGCCAGGGCTTATATTTAATCTTATATTTTTAATCGTTTTTGTTTTTTTTTTACTTTTTCTCACATAGAAGCAACAAGAATAATGCACCCAGGATTTTGTAATATCTACATCAAAAGAGTGCCCTTGAAGTTTCTTATCCGTTCTTCTCCATAGAGATCAACGTTTTGGATTGGGCAACTAACTTCAACTTTCTGACTAACTGACCGACTCTTTGACAATTCAAAAATGCCTGTAAATGGTTTAATTGAAATAAATGCTTTAAGTTTGAAATTCAAATTCAAAATTCATTTATTCAAACTAGGCTGAGAATCAGCACTTTTTGAACGTCAAGATTACATAAGACAGTCCCCCAAAACGCCCACCCTTCACCACTTCCTAGTGCTTTAGCTGGGAAGAAGAAGTGGCGCAACAAACTCCCCAGCAGCACAGATGTCTGTTCAGTTAGAAAAAAAATAATCTATATAATAGTATGCAAAATGATATTTACATTACGCAACACAAAACATAATTTAAATTATATAATTAATAGCCATAATTATGACAGCTAGCACACGCTAATATACCAACCAAAAACATCGAGAACTATACTCAAGCAGCAATAAAAATAACTTAACGAAAACAATATCTAAAGTTCTATGAGTTTGTAGTTCAATATCTTTGAGTTTGATACCTTATTTATGTGGGTCACTTGTGTACCTAAATGTTACGATAATATTGTGTCAAGATCGTAATGAGCCCTTCCAGCTGTGCTGGCCACGTTTTTTCCGAGAAATTCTATGTTGTTGACAGCAAAAATATCTGCCTTTAGTTAGGTATTATACATTTGTCTCCAATAGTTCCGAAGAATACTTTTTTCTACCCAATTTTGTGCAAAATAGTTATTTTAATAGTCTACTTCCTGAAGTAGTTCAGTGTAGGAACAAAAAAAATATTAACCGGAAGCAAGACACATGAATGCTGCGAATGACACATCATAGCATCGAGTTAATCTTCTTGACTATACTGGAATTAAGTGCTTCCCATTTTTGGAATAAAGTTTTTTAGTGATTCAACTAGCATTGGTTAATTTAAAATCGTAATCAAATCGTAAAAATAAAAAAGTAATCTGTTCGATTTATCCCTAACACATGTGACTGTTAATTTAATTATTAATTATAATTTTTTAATTTTAATTTTTCTGTCTGTGAAGACATCACAGACAGAAAAATTAAAATTAAAAAATTATCAAAAAAATTGTCTCGCTAAAATGTTGTCATTTTCCATTTTCAGGGTTAATTAACCTTAAAATCGCCCTGAAAATGGAAAATGACAACATTTTAGCGAGACAATTTTTTTTATCGATAATTACAAGAAAAAGAAATAAGAAAGAATAAAATTGGTTATAATGATTAATTTTAAACCCTTTTTTTATTTTAACATTTATGTTTACAGTACTGGGTAACTTTTTTTTTTAAGTACATCTTTGTGTTTGTACCACCTTAATACAAGTTTTATGTAACTTAACATAAAACTGTTACATAAATGTAACATAAAAGAAGCATGGATTGATGTTTTTAACTTATAGACACAATATTCACTTAGTAATTACAGCTCTTGTGACTGAATAACATAAACAAAATAGTTTTCAGATAATAAGATTTAGATCAAACATACCTACATATTGTATTTTTAAGAATTTGCAAGGAAAATCCAATTTAATGTTTCTTTTTCACCCCACACACAACATCTTCAAGTTGCTTGACACAACAATATGGCAGCGGCGCTTTGATTGGTGGTCTGGCGGCGTGACTAATACCGTCAATGCTTCCAATAGTAACATTAAAAAAAAGGTGTTACATAAATGGAACATAAATGAACTGGTTTCGAGATGTTGTTTTTATTAAAAAATGTATGAGTATATATTTATGTTGACTAGATATTGGGTTATTTTACGCAGACTTCACTATGTTGGTTAACATTATAAATACTCTTTTGAATAAATAAAAACATTTTAAATGTTTTTTCGGTGTGAAATATGGAAATCGATAGATACATAGGTTTTTTGAACGAGATAATATTATGGTACCATTTTAATATTATATTTTTAAATGTTACTGAAGCAAATAAATTTAATACCTATTAAATCTAAGGTGGATAATATTAAATCTCATGTGGTTTTTACCTTTAAGTAATTGTTACACTGTTCAAAGTTTTTAAGGCATTACTTTTATGATATTACAGTATTTTTTTTTAAAGATTAAGGATAAGTCTGAAGACATGTAATTGGTACGAAATGGTCAATTATTTTGGTTTTGACCGGAAATATACTGAAGATGTTTTTCATCTGTTCACTTATCAATATTTGAGTCATTAAAGCCACCATGTTTTTTTTTTTTTAATGTGTAAATGTCAGTTTATACTTCAGTGCAAAACTTTCGTTTGGTTACATACGTTTTTTTTTTCTAAAAACAAGCTGGGACAAGCCGTGTGCCTGAGGGGATTTCCCATCGGTAAAAATAACGAACTTTCGTCTAAACTCTAAATTAAGTAGATTTTGACATTTATTTCGACCAACAGAGAAACCTTAGGCCAATCGCGTCAAGTTTTAATAACATATTTAAACCGCGTACATGGCAGATTAACTATGTATATCCCTCTAGTCTAGTTGATCATCTCTGTACATATTACTTTTATCAAGAATCTTTCATAAAATTTAAAATCAATATCAACTAAATATGAGTACAGAAATCATGCACGCAGTTATCGCAGATGTTATTGTATTTAAAAAATAATACTGCGGATAACACAAAACAGCTGTCTAAATGTGATTAAAATCAGTATATACAACACACATGGTATATACCACAAATTATTATTATATTTATTTATTCAAGCCAACAAGGACCAATTACAAACATATCATAACATAATAAAATCATACAATACTAAAACAATACATACAATTAAAACACACAATGCAATATAAACTAATTAAAATAATATTTCCAAACAAAGTAAAAAACACCAGATCCTAAATTGGAACATAATGAATAATAACCATTTCTTTCTGACTAATGAGAAGACACGACATACATCGTTATAGTATTCCTGGTAAGTACGCCTTATGGTCCATTACGTCACACATTTATTCAAGTTAATATTTGTAACCTCGACTTTGGTTACATATTTACCATGTTATTAATAGTACGCCAAATACATAAGCTAGAGGCTGAATCAGCAGACGGATAACTCAGAACCAGCATTTACTACCAGTATGAACTTGACTTATTTTCCCTAAACTTGTTTCTTTTATTTATTTTGTGTTTTTTTTTTTTGCGTCATGTTTACCGCAAATAAACGTATTTTCTTTCTTTCTTTCTTTAAGTAGACATTGCACTTGTAGTTTGACAGTTGTGCGACAGTAACAGAAATAACGCTTAGCCAACGTACATAGTAACGTTTATAGATCTCGGCCAAAGTATTTACTAAGTGTTTGTTAATTAAGATCAATGCAAGTAAATAGCGAAATGAGTATTTCTAGTAGGTAAGTACTATTAGAAGCAAAATAATCATTAGTAATGATTTTATAACGCGATTAAGTCAGGTACTTATGTTCGACGGATTTTTCAACTATGACTGACTGAGAATCCCTAATCGTGTTTGATGCCCCAAATTTACCTACTAGAAAACAACAAACAGAGCATTTAAACTCCAGACTGACAATTATACTTTATTTGTGTCACTCCTCACTATCTATAATAAATCCTAAACTGTATAGGATGTAAAAACGGACCTTCTACACGATTTAGTTATGGAAACTGATATACTTACAGTACAACTATTTTCTTAAAGTCGATTGAGAGCGTCCGGTCTGCACCAAGTGCAAAGGGAACTGATAGAACTCCGACGACTGACAAAACACGAAGTTTGCCGAGGTACATTAAGAAAATAGTTGTACTGTACATTATCATTTACTAAAATAACAAACAATGTGCGTAACATGGTTGGCACAAGTAGGGGATGCAGGGGATAAGGGGCTCAAGCCCCCCACCCCCACCCCAAAAGCATCTGAGTTCTTCCGTGACAAATCTTAAAAGTGAACTTGATATTATTATATTTAATCTTTTTAGCAAGCATTACTCTAACTAAGGAACAATTGTCATTAATTATCCTTAACTTAATAAGTATTATGTTTTCAAGTTTAAAATTTCTATGAGATGTTTTGTTTACCTACGTGCTACGTGACGAATTTTGAATCCGCGCGCCACTCATTCTGCCACTCACGTGGCCGGTTTAGCCGTCATGTATATTCACAGAGATATCTCTGGTAGTCTATAACCTAAGGAAGTCATTGACGAATTTGCGAAAAGTAATCCGAGGAGGCATTATTATAATGTGTTAATCAAATTAAAATATTGTGTGTTTTTTTAGTGTTTACTTTGCTAAAAACCTACCCTCAGCGGGGTCAAACAACAACCTGGATCCGCCACTGGTTTGATAAATTACAAAAACATCACGTGATTCATGGACGAACAAGCGTCATTTTTTTTTTAAATATTTGTTTTGAAAAAAGGCTTTAATCGCGAAGCAATTATGCCAGCCTCGTAGTTATACAAAATAAATAGAAAGTAGGTTATAACTAAGATCTTAATTAATTTAACACCCAAATAATATAACTTAATAGCTAATTTGGATGTAGGTTTAGACAAGATCAAATTTCACATGCCAACATCCCTTAATCTAAGTTCTTCTTCTTGCGCAAAATATTCACAATTTCAACTAAATCCCACAACAAACTAGGCTTGGATCTAATAAAAGCGGACAAAGCATGGAACGACACGGTAATTCGCAACACACCAGACATATTTTTTAGGGAACAACATATAACTCTAAATCAGCAAATTAAATGCTTCAAATAGAATGTTATGGTGATATTTTGACGAAGTAGCTATAATTCTAAACGCTATTTTATTGCTCTTTAAGCACTTTCGTAGCAGTCATAACACTTCACTGCTTCCGTTGAATGTAAATTTTGAGCACCGAAACGTTGCAGTTCTAAGCAATACGCGTACCTACTTCTAATTGATGAGTGGAATATTTTGGTACGTATTAAAATCTGCAATTACCAATATTTTGAAGCGGCTAAATATAGACATACCTATACATATTTCATATAAAAATAGGTATGCATCGCCCAAAATGTCGATACACATTACGCGAACAGCTGCTTATCTATCTACTGATAATGTCGATTCTGATGATTTTAAACAGAGAAGCAAGTTGTACAAGAATATTTAGGCAGATTTGGAATAAATAGTAATAGTTTCCAAGATATCAAACCCTGCTGAGACTAGGTTGCAACTCGACGAATAACAGAATATTAGCAACATGCGCTTAACTACAATAAAAACATGGTGCGATTTGGAATATGTCGCAAGCGGAATAGTCCGTAACGATATCGATCTGGACAAGGCGATGTTTGGTCTGCCACTCCCGACCGCACCCACCCACCTAAGTTAATAAAAAAATCGACCACCCCTCGTCTCCGACGACACACTGACACTATATTGTTTTACTTATAAGGTTGCGATCTGCTTCTACATCGTCCATATTGTTCTATCTACATCTATAACACTATCTTATACCTCCTACAAATCGGAAAGTAGGTTTTCCTTCATAGAGCACGTGAAAGTATCAAAATTTGGACAAAAGAATCGTGGCCACAGGAAACAGCTTGGTTCAACAGAAACCCGTCATTTTCCTTAAAATTAAACTATTCCATCAATTCCATTTCTTTGTTAATTTAGCACACTCAATTCGTTGACATAAACCGGCATTTTTTTTATATTTTAGTGAAGTAATGGTAAAATTATTATTACTTGACTATTCTATTCTTGAAACCCAGATTCAGGGCTACAAAACTTGTCCTACCACTAGCAATGAAAGTATCAAATAGAAATCGTAAAATCTTAGACAGACCCCAATGCCTAAGTAAGAAGCTCGACTTCGTACACCATTGAAGAGAATAGAACTTTCATATTAAATATAGTCGGCCAGACCATTATGCTTAATAAAACAGAAGAAACAAGATTGAAAAATTTGTGTGTATCCGAATCGGGGCGAGGAAAAGGACTTGTTTGTATAAAAAAAATCAAGTCAGCTTATATTCAGCTGGTATTTTTTCCGAGTCCTCCGGTGACCACACCATCATACGATACGTCATCAATGCTTTGTGATCAGAAGTTCAGAACGCTATTGCTTTTTAATAAACCAGAATACCGTAATTTTTAATAACCGCAATTTCGCGTTGTTGCATAACTTTTTATTTAGTCGAGATTTTTAACAATATGAATTAAAAATTATTCTTTATGGCACCTCTATAAGTCATGAGCTATCCGAATATCAAGGAAAAGAAAATTGAAGAAAAGTGATATTTAGTGAAGAATTTTCAAAAATACTTAAAAATTGAGTTTTCTCGGATCCTATGAATATACGCCTAGGCTTTATGGGGTACTTGATTGTTTCAAATCGGTCACATTACACGTGTTGAAAGGAATACGTCAAATTACAAGTCACCCTGTATAGCGGAAGAAAAGTTGTAAAATAAAACAAACAAAAAAGTGGTGTGATAAAAGTTCCGTTTTTCTTTTTAAGGTCGGTATGACGATTTCTGAAAAATCTTTCGACAAACCCATCGTCCATAGAGAAATCTACAAGAAAACTGATGGTAAAATTGAAAATTTTAAGTCTTACTCGTCTCGAGTCGATTTTGCGAAGTGATCCAGGCATTGGTGAAATGGCCACGTTTTGATGCGATTGTAGCAGAAAACCATCAAGTTAGTGGAGCAATAATGGAGCTTGACACTGGCTATGACGTGATCACGTAACGAACGTTTGTTAAACACGCACGGACGAACAAACAATCCAGGAGTATCAAGCTCATCTTGGCGTCCTCTAATTTCCCGGCTTTTTTCGGGAGGAGTTCGAGGCAAAGATGAAAATGAACTTAGCTTCCAACATTAAAACTTGTCAATCGACAAGTTTTAAGTTAATTTTTGGGTCAGCTGGCGGTAGACTAATTTTGCTAGGTACGACAGTAATTAAACTACTTTTCTTTACATACTTGTACCAACATATTTATTTATTTTGGTTGTAGTTGCTACATAATCCATTTCAATTTTCCTTGAAAACGTGTTTATTTATAGATGTATTAAAATAGGACAATTTAACTCATTAAGTAGTACAGTAAAATACTAGTTTATATGAATAGCTTTACTTCATAAAATCACACCATAGGTAATTAAATTGTATATTATTAGGATTATGAGGTGTATCAAATCCATTCGTTTGTTACAAATCCGTGTCATAATTTTCCTTATGTTTATAAATAGTTTATTAAAATAGAACAAGACAGCAATAACTCATTAAGTTATTGGTTTAAAAAGCAATAATTCGTGAAAAATTGCTATTTTATGGTTTTGTGACTGTTAAAAAATTTTTTTACCAACTGTCTTTACAACTAGTATTGCGTTTGTACTGACTTGCATGAACAAAATTATTTTAGGACTAAATGACAATAAAACTTGGTTCAGGCAAAGGATGGGTTATTTATTAGCGTTAACGTACTTTTTTTTTTGGGTGGGAAATTCTCAAATAACTTCTCCCGCTCTGGGCGGACCGGGAGGGCGTGTCATTCTTATTGACTAAAACCCACTCGTGTTCCTTCAGTTGCCTGTACTTGCCAGGGGCCACGGTATCCCTTGCGGACTTTCCCGCGACCCCGGCAGGCATCGGTCCTAGCGGACCCCGCCAGTTCTGCTGACATCTCTTTGAGGCGCGCGTGGAACACAACGCGCCGTCGACCCGGGCCTGGTCCTTATCGGACGGTGAGCTACCCATCGCTCACCGTCCGCAAGCCCGCGCCTACGGTGGCCGGGAATCGACCTGCGATTCCCGAGGGCCAGGGCGTCTCCTGCGGCGGCTAGGGGCGTGAGGGCGCAAATTTTGCCACTCCCTCACGCGTTCTGCCTCCTCCTTCGCGAGCATTACTGCTTCGCAGAAGGAGGTAACGGCCTCCCATGCCCTCTCGCTCCGTACCATGGCCTGGACCAGGGCCGGACGCGAGAGATCACCGCCACCGATCGCCTCCACGAGGACACGGCGATGCTCTGCCCAAGCCGGGCCGACCTCCACCGTATGCTCCACCGTGTTCTCCGGGCGATCCACGCAGTGATGACACCCGGGCGTTTCCTCCCGCCTTACCCGGAACAGGAACCTCCCGAAACAACCGTGTCCAATGAGGACCTGCGGCAGGCGGAAGGTGAGGACGCCGTGGCGCCTCTCTAGCCACTCCTCCAAGAGGGGGCTTATGTCGTGCCCAGCACTGGGTTGCAACAATCGCACTCTCCATGACGTCATGCGATCCCGCCGGCGCTCTGTCCGCTGTGCCGTGATTTCTCGCGGCAGCGGAGTTAGTTTCGCCTCCTCGCACCACTCCCAAATGTGCGCGAGGACTTTTGCCTCCAGATCCCATGGCGGCAACGGTAGCAAAATTTGCAGTGTCTCCTTTACGCAGATGACCTCAAACTTTATAGTGCTGTCAACACCGTATCGGATTGCGAAGCTATGCAAAACGATATAAACGCCATACATGAATGGAAGTTCAAAATAAAATGCGAGTTCAATTCTTCCAAATGCTATGTAATGACCTTTGGTCGAATGCGACACCCAATCGATTTTGAATACAAAACAAATGGTACTAAAATAACTAGATCAACCAACATGAAGGACTTGGGTCTCACATTTGACCAGAAGCTTACTTTTCATAATCACATTTCTACAGTTGCCAAAAAATCTTTTGGCTAGGGTTTGTTCTCCGGAATGCCCGTGATTTTCACAACGAACATGTAATAAGGCTCATATACAACACACTTGTCCCAACCAAGCTAGAAGTTAGTTCTTCAGTATGGAATCCGCACGAAGCAAAGTATGCACTTCTTCTAGAAAAAGGGCAAAAAACATTCCTGCGTTTTCTTTACAAAAGTACTCTCGATTACTATCCCTACCTCTATCCTACCAAGTTCCTCTTAAGATGTCTGGGATATCATATGCTGGAGAGTGGAGACCAGTAGGGCATGTGGCCAGGTTGGCGTTATGCTCAAAGCGTGGAAGGGTATGACGGATGCGCCTGACATACATAATGAGCTGATTCGACTCTACACACCTAATAATTATCTCCGTGGCAGAAAACATCGACTGCTAGACGTGCCTCCGTGGCGGACAGCAGCCCGTGCTGCGTCTCCCCTACCGCGCGTGTTGGCCGCACTAAATAAGCTCGTGGAAGCCAACCCGAACTGCGATATATTCAATAATAAATTCGCCAATTTAATGGTTATGTGCCAACATTTTTGTGAGAATAATAGTATTTAATTATCGATATTCGTTTATGTGTTATGTTTGTAATTATTATTTATACTTTGATTTATGTAATTAGTTTCTTAAGCCGTGTAAATTAATTCATTTATTTATTTTAATAAATTAATTAATTAATGTGTATGAGGTACTACAACTAAGAAGTAAAAAATAAAAACTGGCTTTGGTTTTGTTTGTTTTTTTGTATATTGCCAAATTGCCATTGACTTCCGAAAATAAAATATGTTTTTTTTAACCAGTATACCTAACTATATGCAATGTTTTATCAATTTATCATGTGTTATGTCAGCTTATTTGCAACCATTATTTAAAAAAGTCCTATGTACAAAGTCTTCACTTATTCTATTCAATGAGTTGCCTCCTGACCTTTGCAATCTTTCAATAACCAGATCATTGCAGAATTAAATATAATCACAGTACATAATGATTTTGAATACCATTAACCTGATTTAATAAATAAGTAATTTCATAATTCTTATAACTTGAGTATAAACTTGTAGTCACTGGCTGCATTTCATCATAGTGGCAATACAAAACATTGTATTCACTTTCTATTAAAAAAAACAGAATTCAATTAAGGAGTGGAAGTCACTAATAGCAGATACACTTTCTTATGTGTTAATGTTTTTTGGTAGATGGAATTAAAATGAAGTTTCAACCAAAGTATAAAAAACTTACATACACAGAAACCATACATAATATGCTTGATACATCTTAGTCTAGCTCACCCTAAGATGTATTATCCCTTACACAATGTCTCATTTTTCAAGACTTGGTCTATCAATGACTTGTACCACTGTATTCTGGTATAGTCCGATACAAACTTAATGGCGGCTCGGAACATGAGGCGAGTCGCTGTACAGTAACAAATTCATGGGTCAGCGGGGGTGAGGTGTGCGGTACTGCGCAGCGAGCAGCTAACTTCCGAGCCGCCAATTTCCGAGCCGCCAACTTCCGAGCCGCCATTAACTTTGAATCGAACTATATACATACACCTCTGCCTAACCTTTCGGCTTATTAAAGTTGCTTTTCGTGTCAGACTGCACGACCATTTGATTCGGTTTTCATCATCATTTAGAGCAGGGTTTCCACTTTTAATATACGCGCCCCCTTAACTTTCTTTTAAAATCACTACGCCTCTGAGTTACTTTTTCGACATAAGCAGATAAGCATAAGAATGTAAAGCGAGCGAAAGTGAGGTCGAAAATGTTTGCACCCCCTTCTATAGGTTATTTTTTTTTTGGTCATTCAAACAGAAATAGTCAATAGTAATAGTAGTAGGAATAGTCAGTAGTAGTACTTTGTCGAGTTTGGCAGAAAACTCACAAGTATTATGAGAATGCATAATGTAAGAGCGAGCAAAGCGAACTTAATTTTTTTTGTCCTATTTCGTATTAGTTATTTTTCTTTTGACCATTCATACAGAAAAGGGAGTTACTTGGTCGATTTATACAGAAAAGTTGAAGAATCAAGAGAATATAGAATGGAATAGCGAGCAAAGTGAGCTCATAAATTGTAGCACGCCGCCTCGGATAGGTTCAGTTTTCTTTAGTCCATTCATACAGAAGTAGGAAAACAAGTTATTTTGTCGATTTAAAGTAAGTACCTACCTACAATACTCGTATTACAAAAAATTCGGTTTTTGAAAACTAGTCTTAACCTTTTCTAAATCAAGAACATAAAATTCAATAAATCTATAGTTTATTGTTAGAACCGCCGCGCCCCCCATTGGTCAGTCTACGCCCTCCGAGGGGGGCGCGCCCCACAGTTGGGAATCCCTGATTTAGAGAATTTATTCTATAGGGTTTATATGTATGCACAAATATTTAACTTAGGTATGGTCATGGGAGTACCCAGCTTTTGGCCCAGGGAGGGGCAAATCAGAGATTTCTGACCCGCAAAGCAAGCCCACGAAATAATATGTACATAATATTACAGAATTATAATCTTTAGAATCATTAATACATCATAATGTCATGATTTCATGAAAGTCTTCTGATTCTAATGATTAAGATTCTGTAAATACAGATTTTTATGATCGAGAATCATGTTTTGATGAAGATACAATATAACACTGACCAAAGACTGACAGAGCAAAGCCCATTTAACCTGTCTTTGACCATTGTTTGTCTCAGCCATGTTTTTACGCATCTGAGTGTACTAAATGACCATTCAATTGTAGCTGTAGAATATGGCATTGCTAATAAAATGTACAAAGGCCGCGCAGCGCAGTTTTTTCTCAAATTAATGCATAATATACTTATTGTAATTAAGTCTCTAAGGTAAAGTAAGTCTTAACATGAGTCTAACATAACTTTTATCGATAACAGTAGGTACATAACCCCCGGGAATGCCCATGGATATGGCTCAGAAATCTCGATGTTTTGACATGTCATTTCTTTAAATCGCCACATCAGTACATCGCATTGATGTGAAGCAGAGGCCGGACGCTGGTTTATAATAAAGTAAACCAAAAACAATAATAGGCCAACCACAATGCAAGCAACTTAAAAGGAAAATATTAATTTAATGTATCATAGTTCTACTAGTCTATCAATAATATTGTAACTAAAGGTAAGTAAAGGATTGTTATAAAATAGGAGCAAGATGAATGTTTGTGATGATCAAAGAAGATCAACGAGTCACGAGAATATGTTTCAATGTTGTAAAACTTTTGTCTTTTTAATTTCTCTTTTTGTTTTTCATTTATTTGTTGAATACAAGGCTTTTAGATAATTTGTATTACTTAGTGTATGAATTTTATGTCTATTTTAAAATGTGCGTTTTCTTTGTGCAGAATGAATAACTTTTATTTTATTATTTTTGTAGAACCCCAACAATAATAGTTATAAAATAGCAACAGAGAATCTAACTTAGTGTTTAAAATACAGAAAGGATAAATAGAAAAAAGATATGAGTGTCGAGGAGGCTGCAGTTTCAGGCAAAATCCTGCACCTTAGTACGAAGGCTACAGTGTATTCACCTGCCCATATTATACCCATATGCACGTGTTAAGTTTATGGTATAGAAAAGTAAAATCAGACAGAACAATTTATGATGAAAATGTCAGTATATAAAATATTCTAATACAGTTTTAATGTTAAAACAGTCAAAGATAATTTTAAAAGTATGGTTTTCAGAACAGTGTTCAAAAATATATAAAAAGTGAGTAATATGAGTGTCATATGATTTTAATAGGTAAATAAGCTCAAAGGTGTTGTTAGTTTGGTGTTTTAGGTGTTTTATACCACATAAATAGACTAAAAGATGTGGCTTTGTATAGATAAATACCACAAGGAGTAAGATCAAAAAAGTCATGAATGTAGAGAAAACCAAACAAATTTAAGTTTTCTATGGAAATCCGTCAGTCCAAATCCAAAATTCGCCATCACAATTTACTAAGTAATATAGTATTTGGGTTATTTATGGTGCCTGAGTTTTTTCATGAAAATGAGGATATGTATCGTAGTTGTAAGGTAGAAAACATACCAGTTTTGGTCAAACAATATTTTTTGTACACAAGGAATCATCAACGTAAATGTATTAAACCAAAGTCCAAGTAATGAATCACAGTAGACAACAACTACTAAGTTACCACACATTACTGGATTACAAATTATTGGTTTTAAATAAAATCTAGAGATTTAGCAATGCTATGCCATGTTTTTATCATAAATTATTATTGATACTAGTACTCTAGAAAGAGAATATGCATTTAATAATGAATCTTTTTAGTCCCAAAATAAAAAACATTTTAAGAAAACATTAGGGCAAACATGAAGGTATTACTCACCATGAATGTCAAATTATCCTGTTTGAATTGTCTTGATGTATCCTTCATAGGATCATATTTAATCACAGTCTTAAAAGAGTCATTCAATATGTAAAACCACTGTATATCTATATTTCATTTCACATGTACACAAACTGAATATAAACTTCAAAAATGTTTACAAAGGAATCAAGCTTGAATAGCATAGTAGGTTGGATTCTAAAAATACATCAACATGATAAAACAGTATGAATGTGTTAACATAAAGCAACACAATGATGACAATATGTAATATGGATCGTGAATCCGGATTAACCGCTTCACGTGCGTGATAGGGTAGTAATAGTGATAGGCTGGAGCTAATGATAATACCAACATAGATATATAAGCACAATGGAAAAAAATAGAATTGCAAAACAAAATTTCTGTTAATTACATTTCATTACATCAAATACTAATAATTATTAGCGCTGTATTCACATGTAATTTTAGGTACAAAGGAATTAAACAAAATAATAACACTGATGTTATAATCGAGTTTAATTTAACACTGGACTTTAGAAAGTCGTAGGTACTCATGAATTGACCTGTATACTCAGTTAATAAGTTATGAAATTACTCTAACGATGTACAAAAGAATCCAAAACCTTTTAGACGATAAAATCACTGTATTGAAACGAGAAACGCAAAAACTTGTAGCATAGCAAAGTATACAAATAAAATATCTTCCCATCCACCATCACATAACCACCACTACTTGACAAGCGCAGCACCATACACAAAAGTATCGGTAAATAACGAGACAACACTACTCAGCCAATAACCGTAACTTAGATGAACCGATTGAGTTGATTAGTCGATTTTGAAAAATACCGTTATAACAGGTTATCACGGCTATACTTAAGCGGGCATTACATTATCCAATTTGCAGAGCGCTAAACTGATACGCTAGCTAGTGCACAAGATCAGCAAACGCACGCATGCTCATGAGATTGAATCACTTTACACCATCCAATTTTAAAATTACCTAGATTAATTACCTAAATTGCCTAGGTGACTAGGGTTTTGCAAATTGGATAATGTAATGCACGCTTTATCATCATCATTCTCTTGCCCTTATCCCAATTTATTTGGGGTCGGTGCAACATGTATTTCTCTTCCATACTTTTCTTTAGTCGTAATCTCGGAGCCATATCATCTTTCACTGTATTTTCAAAGTTTTTACCCGTGAGAACCTGTAATTGGCTTTATGTTTCTTAATCAACTGTTATCCATTTGTTTTAGCTGTTGGTTCTCCTATTAATTAATAAATAAATAAAATAAATTTCCCTCCGCTATTTATAGGAGTAATAGTGTTCTGTGGTCCATCTGGGTCCATCCATCATTTCTTTAGTCTTCCCCCCGGCCCCTACTCCTATAAACATCCATTCATACTCAAAACTTTTCTCACGACATTTTCACATTTTCCTTATTCCTTCGCACCAGGTGCCTGTTACTGTGCGTTTCACAGACTAGTTAGCTTATACATGTGCATTGGCGAAACATTCACAACAAAACATGTTAAAATCTCTATTTTCTGTCAATGTTCCATATAATGTTCGACAGGAACTAGACATTTCAATATGTTTTCTTGTGAATGTTTCGCCAGTGCAAACGCACAGTTATGGGCAACCGATTTCCTCACAAATTCTCATTCACCGGTCCCACTTTCAGACTTCCTCCTAGATACTCATTTCTTATTCACACATCCTAGAAATTCATCAATTCATCCCATTTACGTTTTTTTTTTGTCATAAGTTGATTTCTCCAACTGACAAGTTTGTTTGGTATCGCCAGGTTATGGAATTAGTTATGTACTATTTAATAGACCCAATGGTCCCAATGTCTAATATACACACTGCATCACACATTATGCCGCGTCCTCACTAGGGCCGCGCGTCTCCGTGAGGCCAAGTCGCGCGTCTCCGTGAGGCCAAGTCACGCGGCTGAGCCTCGTGAATTTGCAGCTTTAGATAGAATAAAACTGGCTAAGTGCGTGTCGGACCACGCACAATGACGGGTTCCGTTGTTGGGATGAAATAATTTTATCCCAAGAACAAACTTAACATTGTACAAGTTCTCGAGAGAACATGTTTTTCAAACTGCTAAATTAAGTTGGTCAATTAATACTCGTTAACCTGTAAAGCCTACATAGCTGTGATAGTTTTCCTTTTAACTTCGTTATTTAAACTACTGCTATAAATTTCTTCATAAATCCAAGTATAACCATTTAGCTGGCAGAGGGGGGGGGGGGGCACATGACTCTAACAATAATTAGCACTAAAAAGCTTAATATTTCGCAAATGAATCCCTGAATTGAAAAACAGTTTTCACACACCCACAGTATTTTTGAACGACCTTTCGAATGACACCCCACACTCTTGTATTAATATCCTCTTCGAATTTTTTGACATTTCTGTGTTATCTTAAATTTTTATTGTTGACATTTTGAAATATTTAATTACACAGGGGATTATACAGGGGCCTTATTATGAAGTATTAATGCCATCATTATTCCACTGCGAAAAAAGGATAGTGCTAGCGGCCTTGTACAGCTCCGTCTCTCACTCATACTGGAATAATGGTGGTGTCATAATACGGCTCAGGGGGCCTATTACGAACTTTTAAAAAACCAGGCAAGTTCCAGGCAGTTCATTTCCCTGGCTGGTTAAATTTCATATTATTTGTTTTGTAGCAATATCCGGAATCCATCTTGAGTCAAGCACCTGTTTTTCAGCCTGTTGTCAGCGTTTCCTTTGCCTCTCCGCTGGTGGCGTCCTCTATACTTACCGTTGGTACTAGTATTTTAAGCGCGCATCGGGTGGTGGCCCGATTTACCGCCATTATAGCGTCGTTTTTCGCGCCGTTTAGTTGTTAGCGTTATTTAAACTTCGCGAAATAATTCTACCTATTGAATTCATTTAAAAGTTTGGTAAAACTATTGCAGTTTTAGATTCGTGAATATTTTTACCTCTCCGTTGTTATTATGGAAAATTCTAATAATAATTTAGAGTCCGAAAGTGTTAAGGACGGCTCATTATCGCGAAAACGGGTTCGTTCTCCGACACCAAGTACAAAAGATAGTGATAGTGATTCTTCTACGAGTAGTGGACCCAGCCCTGAGAAACGCAGAGCGAGAAGGGACTCTCAAACCGTGAGTTATACACAATTTGAGTTCTTATCACAAAAAAAAAAAAAATTAACGGAACTACAGCGTTTTATGTGTGATGATTGGTATGCCGTTCGGTTTTCGGATGCACAAAAGAAATATTCAGCTACCCCCGGTTTTGTCGAATTAAATGTTAACGACGAACTAAAGCGTTTTGAATCGGATATGTTAAAAGAAGATTCACGCTCATATTTATTAGAACGATCTTTTGCTGGATTAACGAATGCTTTACTTTCTCAAAAAGACGAATTGCATAAAACATTACAATCATTGGTGGATTGGTCAAATGAGTCTAGAGAAACGTTGACACCCAACACGTTATTCGAAAAAGTGGAGACATTATTTTCGAAAGAATCCGCGTATAGTAAGGTGACGGATGACTTGTTACAAATAGTGTGCGGTCGTAGAGCCGATTTAATAAATATACGTCGTGAGGCTGTGTTGCGCCAGATTTCCGAAGGTTTTCATCGCGAC
Source organism: Xanthia icteritia (assembly GCA_949128155.2). Classification (NCBI taxonomy): domain Eukaryota; kingdom Metazoa; phylum Arthropoda; class Insecta; order Lepidoptera; family Noctuidae; genus Xanthia; species Xanthia icteritia. The sequence goes on from OX421941.2 coordinate 9,942,385, forward strand.
GTATTACATAAAATTCCTCCTAGTACAGAATCACTTTTTAATGACGAGGCAGTTCAAACCTACCTTCAAAAAATTGGCGGGGTGGATAAATTAACTGTATCGACAAAATCAGTACCTCAAGCTTATTCCAAAGATAATTTTTATCAAAATCAAAAACCGTCGACTAGTAAGCAAGCTGATGATAGATTTTTTTCGTCGCGACAACTCCAATAAAAGACAAAAACATGGCTCACACGCTTCACAACAAAACAAAAACCGAGCAAATAACCATCGAGCCAAACCTAGGGGAAAGAAATTGCAATCGCAGGCTTTCACTAAAAACAAGCGTCGCGAATGACTGTCGGACATTTCAAGGCGGTTGTCTAAAGCAATTTCAGTATGCTTGGAGCAATCTAGGTGCGCCAGACAAAATATGCCGGCTGTTAAACGGTGCACGCATACCCTTCATACTGAAACCGCCGCTAATATTTCCGAGTCCCACGGTTCTCAAATATTACAGAACCAAAACATCTTCCAATATGACGATACAGATTCAAACCTTGTTAGAGTCAGGTGTACTAGAACCTGCAGAACGGACGCCCAGCTACCTTTCCACGTTCTTTCTGGTACCGAAGTCAGATCGGACCTTCCGTCCTATCTTCAATCTGAAGCAACTGAATCAGTTCGTGGTAGCCAAACCATTTCAACTATTCAGTCACTTCCGTGTTCCAAATTTTATGCAACAACAAGATTGGATGGCCAAACTAGATCTGAGCCACACATATTTTCATGTAGCCATCGCACAGCAACATCGCAGGTTCCTGAGATTAAATTATCATCAAGATTTACATCAGCATCAGCTACTTCAAATGACTTGTTTGCCGTTCGGCCTTTCATCCGCACCCAGAAAGTTTGCCTCGATAACCAATTGGGTGGCGGAATTCCTGAGGAGTCACAACATCAGGTGCGTCGTATACTTGGACGATTTCCTTCTAGCAAACCAGTCAAAATCGCAGTTGGAAGACGACATCGCATTCACGATAAAGATTCTGCATTTACTGGGCTGGAACATCAACTTCGAAAAGTCTGTACTGGCTCCGACGCAATGCCTCGAGTTTCTCGGCATAACATGGGACACAAAACGCAACGCAAAGTCCCTGTCGGAGCCGAAGTGCCTATCGCTACGCAATGCACTTCACCAACAGCTCCAGACAAGCAAGTGGTCCCTCAAACAGTACCAAACTCTAATGGGGAGACTCAACTTTGCAACGTTCGTGACTCCGAGAGGTCGCCTTCACTGTCGCACTCTGCAATACTACAGTCGACAGCTGTCGGTGAAACACCCGTATCGGCTGATACCTATCCCTCAACCAGCTCGGTCACGGAGCCGAAGTGCCTATCGCTACGCAATGCACTTCACCAACAGCTCCAGACAAGCAAGTGGTCCCTCAAACAGTACCAAACTCTAATGGGGAGACTCAACTTTGCAACGTTCGTGACTCCGAGAGGTCGCCTTCACTGTCGCTCTCTGCAATACTACAGTCGACAGCTGTCGGCGAAACACCCGTATCGGCTGATACCTATCCCTCAACCAGCTCGGTCAGAGATGGAGTGGTGGTGTCAAGCTATAGGAAAGTCGATGCCGATCCACTTGAGTTCGGTGACACACCTATTGACTACAGACGCATCAGACATCGGGTGGGGGGCACAACTCAGCGATACAAATATTGTGGGAACCTGGAAAAATTCACAAAAGACATGGCATGCCAACAAAAAAGAGATGTTCGCCGTTTACGCAGCTATACGTCAGAACCAACAGCAACTCCAAAATGCACAGATACTGCTGCAAACCGACAATCGAACAGTAGTGTCGTATATAAACAAGGAGGGCGGCACAAAATCCAAGAAACTGCTCCAACAAACCCGACAACTTCTTGCTGTTCTAGACAAGCAGAACATTCATCTGACAGCACATTATTTTCCGGGCAGATTCAATGCGGAGGTGGATGCTCTTTCCCGGCAGAAGGCTTGCCCAGAGTGGCACCTCACGAGGACAGCAACTACACAAATCTTTCAAATGTGGGGCACGCCGGAGATAGACCTTTTCGCATCGAGAACAGTTCACATAGTACCAAGGTACGCATCATTGGACGTGAACGATCAAGAAGCACAACACCACAACGCATTTTGTCATCAGTGGCACTACGACCTAGCTTGGTTGTTTCCGCCACCAAATCTGATTCCCAGGGTTCTCAGACACCTAAACCAAGCCAGCGGAGACTACATATTGATTGCCCCGAAGTGGAACAAGGTATTTTGGCAGGCAGATGTTCAACAGCGAGCGCGACATCCCCCATTTCTGATTCCAGATCTAGCCCGCACTCTGATAGACACCAGAACAGGGACGCATCCGCCGCAGGTGCAAGACCTACACTTGGAGGCATGGCTGATTTCGGGTGGCCAGATATTTTGACGGACTGGACAGATCAAGAACAAAAACTCCTTATGTCAAGCTGGAGAGGCTCCACAATCAATACCTACAGACCAGCGTGGCGCAGATGGAAGCGATGGTGTGAGTCGCATTCAGTTAATTACAAATACCCTAATGCGGATCAAGTAGCTCGATATTTAGCACATTTACACTGTGACATAGGTCTTGCTTATAGAACTATTTTGGTACACAAATCTGTTATTTCAACTTTCACACACTTAACATCAAATATTGATTTGTCGTCAAATTTCTTTATAAAACATATATTAAAAGCTATTGCTGTCGGTCGAGAGAAATCTGCTAAACCACCTATTTGGAACCCTAAAGTTTTATTGCAATACATGAGTACGTACAGTTTTGATAAAAATAATATATTTCATGTATCAAGACATGTGGCTACTCTCTTACTGTTAGCATCAGGACGCAGGGTTCACGATCTTACATTGTTGCGTATTGATAGCACTAGTTTAGTTGATGAAGATACCTCTATTGTATTGTGGCCGGCATTTGGTTCTAAAACAGACAACCATAACCATAGGCAGTCTGGATGGAGGCTTAGAGAACATCCTGATAAAAATTTAAATTTGATTTTTTGGTTAAGACAATTATTACATATTACTCTAAACCGTCGAGGAAATATAAAACATTTATTTATTACAGCTAAAGGCGATATAAAATTTGCGTCTAGAACTGTTATTGGCGGATGGGTGAGGTCTCTTTTAAAAGCTAGTGGTATTGATGCAACTCCGGGATCAGTAAGATCTGCAGTAGCTTCTCTCAATTTTGTAGAAAACTTTCCAATTGATCAAATTCTTGCAACTGGTAACTGGAAAATGATTCATACCTTCCAAAATTATTATCAGAGGGAATTGCAAAATGATTCGAATATTCCCAATAACTCTGTATCATTATCTAATTATTTTGATCCTGTTCATTGAAAGATTACCATTATTTTTCGTTAGTTATTTATTTGGATATTTAATGCGGCTACAAGAAGTATGTCCTTGATTAATTATTGTAATACATTTACATAATTAAACATTATTATTTTATTAACCCATATTTTTTCTTATATCCTTGTACACATTATAGCGTCTTTGGGTTAAGCGCACCAGGTGATAACAAACACATCACTCAAGATGGATTCCGGATATTGATACAAAACAAATAATAGAGAGTTTTACATAAAATAAAACTTACCTATTATTTTTTCATCAATATCCGGAATCCAGGTAAGGTCTACCTGGTGCATCATGAGTTCCATAATGGCGGTAAATCGGGCCACCACCCGATGCGCGCTTAAAATACTAGTACCAACGGTAAGTATAGAGGACGCCACCAGCGGAGAGGCAAAGGAAACGCTGACAACAGGCTGAAAAACAGGTGCTTGACTCAAGATGGATTCCGGATATTGATGAAAAAATAATAGGTAAGTTTTATTTTATGTAAAACTCTCTATTATGACATCAGTAATTCTGACCGACTTCACGCTGGCTGGTTTGTCTATGGCTGGCTTGTAATTCTCTGCCGTAACGTTCAGAAACACAAATAAATAATTATCGGTAAGTATAGTATAGTTATAGTACTATGTATGTATTATATGTATTTTAATAGCACCTTCTCCATGGGAATTGAGGGCCTCAGTGACAGATTCCCACAACCGCTTTGAATACTCTCGAGCTTGGGCAGATTTATTGTACCCAATCGCCACTTCTTTGTGGGTATATAAAAACTCCCACAATGTTTCCAGCTGAACATAAGCTACTCGCCGACGCGAGCGAGAACTCTCATCCACTGAACTATAATAATTACAATTGTATTAATATTGTATCATGTTAAAAACTGAATATTAATTAAAAACAATCAATAACACTTACGCCATATTTTAATTTATACTCCGAAAATATTACGAATTCAAACAAACAATACGGTATTGTTCTTAATTTGTGAGACAATACTTCGTGAAATTTTCGAATTTCCCACTGAACTCCAAGTACGTTCGGAAACGTTATCGTTGAACGAAAGTCTCGTTACAATTTACAAACACGGAAAATTATAATATGAATTAAATTAATAGTAAATAAATATACATTGCGTTCATATTTTCACCTTCTTTTAGTAACTAGATTAATGTATATTTATTATTTTATCATAAAATACGTGATTTAAATAAAACCGTAACTTACCGATAAATATTTATTTGTGTTTCTGAATGTTACGGCGGAGAATTACAAGCCAGCCATAGACAAACTAGCCAGCGTGAAGTCGGTCAGAATTACGGATGTCATAATACGAAATTTAACCAGCCAGGGAAATGAACTGCCTGGAACTTGCCTGGTTTTTTTAAAGTTCGTAATAGGCCCCCTGGTCGACTAAAAGAGTCTTGAGCATTATTCTTTTATTTTAAACAAAATGTGTCTATATTCCAAACTTTTAGTGGCAATACTATAGAGCATAGAGCACAGACTACCATAAAGTTTTAGTTGGTTATGTACTTGATAGCTTGATATGTACATATTAGTAATCTGTGGTACTTTAGTACTTTTTACATACGTAATATCACAGAGCATGTAATTAAGAGGCGGAACTTAGAACATTCAGTTTTTGAGAATTTGTGACCGTCTTTAGCCAACCACATAAAAAAAAACATAGCTACCAACATGAAAATTATAACAAACTTGACAACCATGTCCTTGAAGGGAAGAACTGTCATATAGGGATGCGCAACGTATAGAAATCAATAAACTTATCGATATCGATAAAATGCATTCTATGCAGATAATAGTGAGGCTCCAAACCTAATTTATTTTGATAAATCGGTAAAATAAAACAGATTTAAATGATTTCAGTATTTATTAATTTATATAAATGAGCAAGCAACATCGGTATCAGGGCAAAATGGCTTCGTTTTTTGTTTTTTAGCACCAACGTCACAATTCCTTTTAGCACATCTGACTCAAATTTTTCCAAGAGATTTGCACTGCGTCTTAGTGATGCCAGGCTGCATTTAGTTTTTTGCAATTGTTCCATCAACTGATTTTCCCTTTGTGTTAAATCTGTAAACATAATTAATTAAATATAAGCAACATTTTCGATTAGACTTGTAAACATTTCTCTACATATAAAACGCAGGGATCTTTTCATTTGAAATGATTAATAGAGCACAATTAATTTGTGCTCTATTAATCATCTCAATCAATTTTGAGAATTTATTTATCTGTCTGTTTGTAACATCATCTCATGAAAAGCTTAATGGAGGATTATACTGAAACTACTTCACTTCTGTAGACGATTTCCCTATTTGTTAAAATACTTTCTTCTAAAGTGGTTAGCACATACATTTCGCTGCTCATGCAGTTTTTCTATTGGTAGATGCACTAGTTCTAAGTGACCAACTGCTTTTAGCCACTCTCGACAGCTGGAAGACACAAAATATCAAAGTTTACTCGCTTACTCGTATAACTAAGCTTACTCGTATAACTGACTAAGTTTGACTGTGAATTTATTTAGTGTGATTTAAAGTTAAGAGATCCCCCAATTCACACTATCAGCATAACTAAATGGAATAGATTATTATACTTTGAATATGAAACTGAAAAAGATTTATTTCATATTCCCAGTATTTACATAATGGTGTCACAGGTAGATAATATAATATGAGTCTCTCTGACCCATATATCTATAAGTCAACCTAGTTAGACTAAATTAGATTACAATTAGACAAATATTACTGTAGGCACAATGTTTAAACCATTTCTTCAAGTTTCAATAATTAATCTTCATTGATGGCCCAGTCGTATTACAGAATTTGAATGATGCTTTAATTTCCTGATTGTAAATGAATAGCATTGTGTTAGGTGAGCACAAGATCACATTAGCAATAAATATCGGTACTCACCGGTATGGATTCAGTGAAATCTTGGACAAATGCAACATTTTTACAGTATGCCAGGCCTCCTTGATACCGCAAACTCCACATATTCTGTGACCCTTACCCATGATGGTTCACAAACTTGGAATCACCGCCAATTATTCTGATATGTTATATACCGAAATCATACAGAAAAAGGAAAAACAAACAGATAAATCACAACACAAACAATAATACTTGCGCGAAGGCAGACATGTTTGTGACCACTTCGTAATGTAATGTTGGTCATTATGTGATTATGTCATTTTGACGTGTGTTTCTGAATGTTGGCTAAAGAACGGTCACAAATCCCATACAAAAAATATTTGTTCGGAGTTTCCCAGCACTGCGTAATATCTCTATGTAGTCTGTGCCATTCTCTGTGGTCTGTGCTTTTTACATGGACGCGGTGCGTATGAGACTTGTGTACTCTTATGAAAAATATTAATTTAATTCATAGTCTTTACTAATAAACAAAATGGGTAAAGGATTCAATAATTACATGTGTAAGAAGTTCTTCCATCCTGCTTCAAGAGATAATTTGAAAAGGGTAAGTAATGAAACTGACATTTTTTCATTGTGTTTACAACAGCTTGTGATCAGCTGTATTTTATTTAGCTTCATAGTCATAGTAGTTTGCTTTAGTTAATCATCATTTATTTATATCGACAGGTATGGATGGCAGAACAGAAAACAGAGGCTTACAAAAAGAAACAAGAGGAATTACGAGTGCAATATGAGAAGGAACAAGAACTTCATGAAAACAAGTAAGTAACAGTCGTGTTATTATACTTGTTCTAAGAATATTAGCCTTGAAATACTTAAAATCATACTTTTATTTCAAGGGCATTGCTGAGCAAAGACAGTAAAGACAAATTAAGTTTGAACTTTATGTATGAGCCACCTCCTGGTGTTAAGAAAGAAAGAGAACGTGAAGATAATGAACCTGAATATAAATTCGAGTGGCAACGCAAGTACAACGCGCCCAGAGAGAGCTATTGCAAAGGGGACAATGAAATCAGAGATCAGCCTTTTGGAATACTGGTCCGAAATGTCAGATGCATCAAATGCCACAAATGGGGTCACATAAATACAGGTGAGTTCCTTAGATCTAATAACATGCAGGTATACTGCTTCTGGCAAGGTTCAGAAATGTAATTAAACTTTCAGTTCAAGAGGTTTGTAATAAACTGAAGTACCTAATTGGTATTTAACAACCTTTTTCTACATGTCATAGTAAGAATACAATGACATCACTCATTAGATCACCCTGATGAGTGATGTATTTTTGTAACTGATTCTTAATTAACTATTATTGATCTTAGCCTAGAAATCAGCCTAAAATATTATTAAAATAGTTGCATTATTTTTACAGACAAAGAATGTTCAATGTACTCCTTATCTATGAGTGAGGCTCGTGCCTTGCAAGCTTCCACATCAGCTCCTGAAGAAGAAGAGGAGAAACCAGATGTCCCAACACTGATGCAACAAATGCGAGATACTGGTCTTGTGATGAAAGCTGGAGCTCTGCCTCTGTCTGCCACTAAGATTGAAGAAAATGACTCATCTAATCTCACTGAAATGGATCTAATCAGCCAGTTAACTAAAAAACAGAAAAAGAAGTTGTTGAAGTAAGTAGTTACAAATCAGGCACCCTAAAACCATCTAACCCAGTATTTAAATAACATCATAACATACTAAGAAATCAGTATATACAAAAATTATATTTAGTTTTTTTGCTTACAGGAAGTTAGAGAAAATGGAAAAGAAGAAGGAGAAGAAACATAAGAAATCTAAGCATTAAGAACCGTCGCGCGTCTTAGACAACCAGTTTGTGATGGTCAATTGAGCCACACTGATATGGCCTGTGGCCAGGCATTGCTATTCAAATCACTCGGATCTTAGCAGCCCGAGTCATCTAATGCGCGCGTGCTTACATTGTTGTCAATAATTATAAACAATGACCAAGAGGTGTTGGTACTTTGTATAAATTATTCTCTGATTAGATTGATTAAAAAATCAAACTTTCTGTATACTCTGCTTAGATTGATTGATAAATCACACTTTCTGTACAATGTGTTATGATTTCACTCAAATTTAGATTAGGTGATGCACTTAAAATTGTTTCCATGTAAACCAAGTTTTCCTCATGTCAATTAAATCAATAGAAATGTTGTAAATCTGAGCCATGTTTACCATTCCTGAATCTTTATCAGGTTTAAAATAAAGTAACGCACATTTATTTAGTTTTGCTCTAGAGAATTGTAATAATATATCATAAGTGTTGTTTTCTATTGTGAAAGAAACTTTTTTCGAGTTACATAACTGACAAGTACATAAAAACTTTAATTACTTTTGATCTTGAAGCACGTTTTTGTCTTTATTATTTTATTTGAATTTAGAATGGATGTGACACATTCTCCATCTTGACCTAGGTTTCTTTTGAAAAATAAACCATAAATAAAAGTAACATAATTATTTTATTTTTACAGTCGAAGATTTTTAGATACACTCCCTTGTGATAGCATTCAACAGTCATCTTCATAATTTTATCACAGTAACTTGATCAATACCTAAATAACAATAAGTTTTATAATGATAAGGTTAAGGTACTTAAATTCAATTGTCTGATTGTAACAAAAGATAAAATAAAAATGTTTTTGAATACATAGACATACATATAAAAATATCATTTACAATCTATTTCATAGCAGATCACATTATTTCTTACAAGTAATAATTTTTTATAAGGTACCTAGTGATTTTACACATTGCAAAACTAACTATATTACAAAATTAAATCTTAACATAAGTCTTCTCATCAATTTCTATAATATCCTGTCTGTCGTTTCTCTCCTTCCAATGCAAGTACAAGACACACCCAGTAATAATAACTATGATAGCAGTCAATACAAACACACTCTTAAGAATAACTTTGCTAGGTGTCACAAACAACTGAGCTTTCCATTGTGAAGGGTCGCTGGGCGGAGCTGGTACCACTACGATTTGAGAATTTGGTATTATTTGTGTCCAACTTTTAGAATATCCTGAGAGACCAACATTCAAAGTATCAACAAAATTTGGTGTACGATCCAAGCCAAATATGGAGTAAGGTAACTGTAAAGCAAAGTATGCAGACTGTGGCAGTTGAGCACAAACACCTGTCCTGTAAGTACCTTCTTGAGACCATGTGTTGTAACCTATCTTAGGTCCAGGGAGATTGGTTCCTGCAAAAAGAAAACATATAAATACTTGTGGAACTAAGCAATCCCAAGAAACTAATTCAATTTGAATTAACTGCTTACCAAATGTAACTTTTCTGTTATACAAAGTTCTGTTATTAACTGGTATTCTTTCATTGGTCAAACCAGTTACAACAATGACTTTGATGAAGTTTGTGTCGTATTCCAATTCATTTTTGAATGAATTCATTGTATGTTGTAGCGTTGTTAAATTTTTCTTGACATATATTATGTCAAGGACACCATCCATGTAGAAATCATAGAAAGTGGCCATTATAACATCATTCCCAAAGGAATCAAACCTATCCCACTGCACTTCAAATGTTCGGTAGAACTTGCATCCTGGTAAGGTGCATGGTCTGTTGTGAAGTAGAAAAGCTCTAGTTTCATTACTATTGACAGGACTTAAAGTCATCAAGATGTCTGGGTAACCATCCATGTTATAATCTCCACTTCTCATAGTGATTGTATCTAAATATATTTCATTTCTTGGTGGCACAAATCGCCACAATGTGCCCTTGCCATCATTGAAATCCACTTGCAGGTCATGCCACTTTTGGTTGTCATATATTAATATAGTGCTATTAAAACACTGTATATCATAGCACACAGGTATTACTAAAAAGAATTGTCCAGAGAGAGCAACATCAAGAAACAGAGCTTGGCCATAGATAGTTGGTTGGCCCACTAGTAGTTCAATACTCTTGTTATACTTAAATCCTTCTGATTCATCATTCAACCACACTTCAACATTAGACGTAGTTGTAACTAGAAGATCTGCAGCATCATCTTCATTAACATCTAAAAATGAATGTGAATGTGGCAGCTTTATCATCTTAGGTATATCATCACCCATCTTTTTTTCTGCAGGAGTTGTTCTGGACTTGTCAAATACCCAAAACACCCTTTGATATTGTGTATTCATGCCAAAAAGGTCAAGAATCATATCTCGATTATAGTCCATTACTAATGGTTGACCTAATGAGATGGCCTTTATATACAAAGCATCAGAACAGTTCAAGGTGGACTCGCCACCCCATAATATTCTTACAGTATGCAAATTAGAAGTATCATTTAAACTTTGTGTAGTCAACATTATGTCCATGTATGCGTCTCCATCGAAATCACCTGGTACAACACTCGTTATTATAATGTTACTGAAATTACAAGCATACACTGAAGGCCTCATAAAAGGTTCTTTGTCGTAAGCAAGATATACTTCCACACTTGAGTAATTTTTAATGACAAACGCATCAGTTAATTCATCTGAATTAAAATCTCCAAATGCAGCAATAACACCCTCTTTATGTTTTCCAAATGAACTCTCGGTCATATCACTTATTGCATAACTACCAGTGGTTAATAAAACACTTAAAAATACTTTCGTTACTAGTTTGAGGGACATTTTGCTTCGATAAACTATTAGTTTAGAAACGAAACATTTTCTCAAAAAGATGATCTGACATCCAATAACGCACAGATAACTATAATTATATTTATACTAGTCGGAGAGACGTCACGGTCAATTGACGACAAATGAAACGATTTTTTTTGTCATTATTCATTTAGTCGGTTTTACAAGAAAAATCCCTCAACCAATAGGTTAGAAACTATTAAAATTGGACCTTCAATTTGGTTACCTAGCAACTACATACCTATTGATTGTCACTCTCGTGTCAAGAGAAAACTCGTGGTGTTTTATATAAGATTTTTATTGTAAAGTATTGTTCTTGTGTATTTGTGATTATATGTATTTCTTTTGGATAAACCACGCTCTGCTACCTTAATTTCCAAAAGAAACTGACAAATTTTGCCACGGGTGTCGCTAAAATCACTTGACTCATGGAAAATAGCTGAAAATAATAATGCCGCGTTGTGATGTGATCATGTGATCGGTTGACATATTACAATATTACGTATATGCGTATCATGTATATGACGCATTAAGATGGTTAATAGCCGTGATATTGTTATATCCCTAGAGATATAGCTATATACTGTATTATAATTATACAAAAGTGGTTCCTAACTATCTTACTAGGAATTTAACGAGACGAGCCTTAGACGATGAATCTGGCATCAGTTCAATCCGATTATCTGTTTTCAATTCTAATTGAGCCGATTCAAAATTGATGTATGTTTTGCGTCAATCTGGCATTACATGATCAATCTAAAACACGATTATGGATTGAACTAATGCCATACCAACTGCTAGGTTGATCCGTTTAGGGTCCCTCTAAATAAATACGTAATAATGCTAGTGTACACATGCAGCGATTTCAGTCGTCGGCGATTTCAAAATCTCATATTCAAACACAGATTTTGACAGCCGATTTGTCGCTAGCGACGTCAAAATTTGTGTCTGAAAGATGTTGAAATCGCCTGCAAGTCGCTGCAAGTGTACCACCAAGCATAATGCCATGATGAAAGCAGGCTGACTGGCCACGGTACACCAAGCGTATGTACAGACGCTAGCAGGTCAACCTACCCGAAACTGTCAAAATTTCCCAATCAACTTTAAAATTAAATTAAAATTCATTTATTTCGGACAACGAGGATCCATATTTTATTAGTAATATAAACTAGGTACTTATATTCTAGTGTTAGTAAAAGTGATATAAAAATATTATCAATTGCAAAAGGCTGACAAGGCAGGAAAACGTATTACCTACCTAATCAACCTCCGCACAAAATCCCTTATATTTGGAGTATAGCTCTCCGCCACTGCTCTCAGGATATAGTTGCTACTACCCCGCACTCTGCATAGCAGCGACGCCGTTTTTTTGCGTATTATGGCTTGAAAGCCATCTGTGTGGGCTTCGACAAACATTTCCGAGGCGCTACAAAAACAGGGCAGCCGCAACAACATCCTGAACACAAAAAAACATAAAATTAAACATTATACTTTAGTGATAAAGTTGAAAATCTATTCAAGAAATTTGACAGATTGTAGTAGGTTGATGTGCAGGCGTCTGTACATTTAAGCGTTGTTCAAACCACAGACTACATATTTACATATGGTTCAAACAGACATTTTGAAAATCATTAATTTAAAAACCGGTGAAATAAAACTATAGAAAATATGAGAATAAATGAGCTCATCACTACGAAACCATGAGATGAGCAATATGAGACTAAATGAGCTCATCACTACGAAACCATGAGATGATCGCCTGGTGTCAAAAAACATAATTTGACAACTAAAAAACGTAATGGCGTTAGCGAATAGGCGTCAAGTGACAATTTTATAAAAATATAAAGTTCTTTTCTACGTTAAGTATTCTAATCGTAATCCTAAAGCCATATTTAACCTGCCGGCATATTTTTTTAATTTGTAATCATCCAACGTCCCATTACAAATGGCCGTCGAAGCTGTTCAAATATTGAGACGAAATCGACCCGGTTCGAAAGCAAAGGTGTGTTTTACTGAAAACCTTCAGTCTTTCAATAATATCCATACCTATATATTTTCATGCGAATATAATACTTTCTTGTAGGATTTTTGTCGCTGGCCAGACGAACCCTTTGAGGAAATGGACAGTACGCTCGCTGTCCAACAATTTATACAACAAACTATACGACGAGATCCCTCGAATCTTGAAGCTATTTTAAAAATGCCTGAAGCTCAAGATGAAGGTGTTTGGAAATATGAACATTTGAGGTTAGTTTGGAAAATATATGAAATAGGGCTTTTTTAAATTAAAAGCTAAATAACACTTGTTTATTTTCAGACAGTTTTGCATGGAACTTAATGGCCTGGCAGTCAAATTACAAGCTGAATGTAAACCAGAAACATGTACACAAATGACTGCTACTGAACAGTGGATTTTCCTTTGTGCAGCCCATAAAACTCCTAAAGAATGTCCTGCTATTGACTACACAAGACACACACTTGATGGGGCTGCTTGCTTGCTTAACAGCAACAAATACTTTCCTAGCAGGTATGGTTGTTTTAAACATCACACATAGAATCCGTTAACACTATATTCATAATAACAACACTCTTGTTACAGGGTCAGCATCAAGGAATCCTCAGTAGCTAAACTGGGTTCAGTTTGCAGACGAGTTTACCGAATATTTTCTCATGCATACTTCCACCACCGGGCAATATTTGATGCTTTTGAGAAGGAAACTCATTTGTGCAAAAGATTTACTTATTTCGTTACAAAATACTCAATTATTTCAAAGGAAATTCTGATCCTGCCGAAACTAGATGATGAAACACCAGTGGGTGAATCAGAAGCATGAGGGTTAAAGAAATAATTTGGTTCTACATTAGGAACCAAGTTTTAAGACATTACTGACTGTTGTGTTCACATGGATTTGTGATGATAACTGAAGTAGTTATAAATATGTTTACTCTTAGCATATCCGGTAATAAGATAGCATCTTTAAAATTTCTTACTTTGAAGTGTCTTCTGTTTTAGTTGTATGTCATGAATAATATTATTTAGGTAAATAATTACAATCCCAGATATCCAGCTACTTTTAAGTATATTGTTACTTAACATAGGTTGGAGATAATGAGATGTATGTAATCATTGCATTTACTGCTAAAAGTGTAGATTTATTATAGATGTCTAAAATAATAAATCCCTATTTAAAAGGCATAGTACCTTGTATTTAAATTATGTATGTGACTAGATCATGTTTTAATATAAACATGTAAATATGCTCTCAAATATTAGGATGTATAATATTTCATGTGTCAAGTATTTAACTATGTGTTATTTATAAAATAGTCCTAAGAGAAATTGTGAGTTCATTTGCAATCTCCAACTATCTTATTTACTATGCACAATAAAACAAGTTAATAAAAAAAGTATTTGTTTATGTTTTCTTTTGTTTAAAAGGTTTCTTCGATTTATATGATTGGTGTTGTTTAGAGTTGCTGCTCTGTTCCTTTTGCCAAAACTTCTTTCCTTTCAGAGTTTGGTACCTGCAAAATAGAAAATAAATATCAGGATTGCAAATGTTATGAAACCTAGGTACAGGTTTTTCTCAAAGACCAAGGAAATGAAAAATAGAATATAAATAGAGCAAATCATGTTATTACATTAGCTTAAATTAAAATGAACAACTACTAATAAATTCTTTTAAGCTTATAATCATTTGAGCTGGCATTTTGTCTAAACAGTATTACCAAAGCTTTGTTATAAGTAGTTATGTCAACAAGAAAACACTTACCCAATTTGATTGCTATCTGGGATAGCATCCACTGATAGTAAAATGTGTATAATAGGTATTTGTCTTTTTACTACTAATGTTTCAAGACCATCCACTTTAGGCTCCCAAAATTCCTCCACCCTGAAAGGAGTTAAATAGTAATTATCAACCTGCCATGACATTTATATTGGTAAGGGATATTAATTTGGTTCTTACATTTTATAGGATAGTTTAGTTACTTGATGTTCAATAGAAAACTGCCTCTTCAGTATTTCAGCACATGATATAGCTTTAGAGATAGCAGCACCAGCCCCACTCCACACTACTGCACTGGCTGCCTTGTCTTCCAAGATACCCGATGCATGGGATAACAAATTTGCCATCTTGCTCCCACCTTTCACCTTAAAAATAAACATACATAAATACATAGGTATTTGCGTACATTACTAAGACTGTGCAAGAGCAATACTAGTGAATTACAAGTTTACTGTTATGCAGTTCCAACTATTACACCATAAGTATATTTATTTATAAAGCAACACCTAGGCTATTAATATTGGATATTAGTATTACTCTACATCCATAAATGGTTTCAATATGTTCAGGAATGTAGTTATGAACTCACTTGCATCCAAAGGAAATTCTCTGGCAGATCCTTAATAGGTATTTTGTCACGTTCTAGTTCTTCTTCTACATTTTTGCCTTTGCTATAATTCTCCATTTTATTTACAACATTACATTCAAAGGAACATATTTTAAATAATACACCAATCCAGAAAATCCCAAAGTATAGGAAGCAATTTCCTAACCTTTGCTACGCTTGCTGTTGAGTGTTGACACTATTGACACTGACAGTTGACTGAATTTGACGTTTTTGTTTTGATGAAAGAAAAGTTTTCCCTTTTTTTGTTGGGTCGCACGGTTTTCGTTTTTCTATTCAATGTTACGCTTCCGTGTCAGATGATATGATTTTGACATGTGTAAGGTGGGTGATAGACGTGCGAATTTAAAGTACGCGGTTTTTAAGATCGCAAACTTACTCGGCTCGCCGACGGTGACAAACATGAAGCTTGCTCACACTGTATCGCGATGTTGTCGAATTTTCTGAACCAAAATAAACAAACATTTCACAAATGTCGAAACAAAATGGCGGCTCGCGACTCGCGGCGATGTCAGACGTACGAAACTACGAACCAAGACGAGCTACGAGCAAAATTTTAAACCTGTTGGATCGCCGACGAAATTACTCAGCGGTTTTAAAGTACGCGTATTTAGTATGACACACGGGCGAGTAAGGTCACAGAGCCATAAGTACGCGTACTTGCTTGTGCGTCTATCACCCCTTTTAGGCGCTAGTCATAACAAGTGCCCGAGGCACGCGTCTTGTACAGACGCCAGCAGGTCAACCTACCCGAAACTGTGAAATTTTCCCAATCAACTTTGAACCTTATTCTTCAGTTTTAAGGTGGAAATCTATTAAAGAAATTTAACAGATTGTAGTAGGTTGATGTGCTAGCGTCTGTACGTTGCGTTTTGAGTTTTCAATAAAATTGTATGAATTTCTATGTAACAAGCGCTGCCGTCAAAGGGCGTGCGTCATACGCGCGCCCCTCCCGGGCGCCCTCAACGCGTGGACGCAAGTTCCTTTTTTTCCTTGTCGTTCACTCTGCATCAGTAATAAACTTAAATTCAGATATTTATTGCCCACATTGAAACAATGGTTAAATATAATTTTTTAAAGCAATTTAACACCATATTTTTATTTAGAATGTTTTAAAACGATATTAGATGGCTTTACAATAAAACCAATGAATTATCTCCATGATTTGTATGTATGACATTAATTCCTTTGCCTCCTAATGGAATCTATAAAATACATTACCTGTGTCAGTAAGGTTGTCACACTTGTCAGTTGTCATCACAGACTACAATCTAATAAAGGGTAGTCCCTTGTGTCATTGTTAAAATCGCTATTTTTCCGTTTGCTTGAATATTTAGGTTTATTGTATTTGTAATTTCTACTTGTTAATAGTGAAATCATGCGATTGATTGTAACGCATACCACAGGAGCAAACGCATTGAATTGAATTTGACACTTGGTTTACGTTCACATTTCACAATGACAATTAGACATCAAACCCAAAAGTGTTGCCAACATCAATAATTGTGGGTTGCAATGTATTTTTTAAATTATAATTATTTAAAAATATAAGAATAAAGGAAGGGTGCTTCTAAAAAAAATAAAAAATATATACAAAGTCTCCTTAATTTATGTACTTTCATAAAAATATAATTTCTTCTCTGCTCATAGCAGCTTCGAATAAAAGCCCAGCCTCCATACAAAAACCGAACATGTCCTTTTCCCAATCAACTTTGAACCTTATGATTTAGTGATAAAGTTGAAAATCTATTAAGAAATTTGACAGATTGTAGTAGGTTGATGTGCTGGCGTCTGTACCAAAAATACGAGCAGAGAGACATAATGTATACCTAAGCCCGTTTTCAGACGTTCGCCATCGACGCCATCCCCGGTCACCCCGGGTCTCTTGCGGCGAATGTAATTGGTAAAATCTGCCGGTAGGTACAGTCATCCACTCATCAGTGGTAATACTTTCGTTACGAAAATCGACCTTAACACTTTCGATTCTACCCACTTTTCATAGAACTCTATTGGAGTGAACCCTCCGGGAGGGTTGCCGGCGTTACGTTTCCGCTAAAGTTAACCATCGAGGACGGTCAACGGCGTTAGGTTTAAAACCGTAGTAAAAAACACTGCAGGTGTGCCTGTCTATAAGAAGATTCCAACCTTTTAATTTTTTTTGGGAATATTTGTAATCGCGAAAAAAAAATAAAAATGCTTGGATTTTAAAACCAACGCATCAGTACACCCAAGATATATATTTCCAGCATAAGCTGACCTCGCATTGTACGGAAATCCTATACAATGGGAGATCAGCATAAACTGGAAATGGATACAATAAATCTTGTTAAAATATACATCTGATTTTATTTTCACGGTTTATAACGCAAATACGAAAAACCCACATTTTAAATGAGTCCTCCGCGAGGGCTGCCGGCATCACTTATGCGACTAGTTGAACCCTCCAGGAGGGCTCCCGGCACTGAACGTGAATGGTACGACGTAAAGGTGCTGACAATGTCGAATAGTTACAATTGATGTGCGCGTGGTTAACTGTTCGTGTGAAAGCTTTCACACTACCAAATCTCCATATATACCTACCGTCGCGCAGCCGGCACCGACCCGGCTGCCCGAACGCCTGAGCGTGTGAAAAGGGACTTGAAATGAACTGGAATGGACCAGTACACTCGGAAGTTGAAGCTTCCGCTTGAGTTTTCGCACGATAAGAGAGGGTTTAAGGATTAATATAATTATTACAAAATTATCTTTAAATTTTCTTGTAAAGTACAAGACTTTCATCTTTAGACATTTACAATTAATAAATTGTTGCATTTAAACCGAAATTCTCGACTGGGTAGCAGTGAACCTAATTTTGTATATAGACAACTGTGTGCGGTGTGTGCCTACTACCTAGTACTACAGTCATAATGTACTATCTCAGTAGCCTACTAGTATACCTATTCTAGTAGGCTACTGAGTAGGTAAACTCACTTAATCACCACTGACCCACCTATCTACCTACTTACCTACCTGACCAAGGTACCTGGGAAGGAGGAGGAGGAAAGGAAGGATACTTCATTTTTTTATTATTTGATATAACTTCTTTGTACAGAAGGCAAAATCAGGTCAACCTACCCGAAACTGTCAAATCTTCCCAATCAACTTTGAACCTTATACTACAGTGATAAAGTTGAAAATCTATTAAAGAAATTTGACAGATTGTAGTAAGTTGATGTGCTGGCGTCTGTACTATGCAAAGGAGGTTTTTTGTATAAAAAACAAAGACGAGTCATCTCGGTAGTCTCAATAGCATTAATGTTTCCACCGCTGGCACACAGGCCTCCTCTCTGTGAAAGGGAATAGGCCATAATCCACCACGCCGACCCAGTGCGGGTTGGTGGAAGTCATGTCTTCGAATTCTCGGTTCTAGGACATGCCGGTTTCCTCGCGACATTTTAATAGGTACATAAAGTAAAGTGCCTGCCTGGATTCCAACTCAGGACCTACAACTCGTTTGTTAGGAATATCGTATAATTTTACAATATTTGTAAATATGTGAGTACCATGCATCTATCACATAATTAATTTATCTGTCATTCCTTAATTTTTTATTCTTTTTACCTATTGTGGTATAGTAATCATATTCTATGTGTATCGTCTTCATATATAATTAATGTATACAAGTGAAAACATTTTAAAAGAGTAACGGTGGAGTTTCTTGCCCAGTCTTCTCCGTACGAAAACTACCTTTTGGAAGGGGCGAATAGAATCAATATTTTTTTTTGTAAATTTTGACGTTCAAATGTGCCTTTTTTGTGCCTAATTGAAATAAATTATTTGACTTTGACTTTGTAAGTCGGGGCCGATACCACTGGGCCTCCACTGCTCTAGCCTCAAGACGCCACCTTGTTATTAAAATGGCACCACCTAGTGCCACCTACCTTTAACATTTATTTGATATTCATTAATTAAGTACTTTAATTAACGCCAAAATAATTATTACACAGAATTTCAACACTGAATTAGCTTGAAAAAAGAAAATTGTCGTCCATTAAAATGATTTTGTTTCAGGCCCCGCTTTGTGAATTCCGTGCCTCGGGTATCTCCTTTATGAATGAATCTGTATTCTATGGAGTTTTAAAAATTCTATTTGGCGCGAGTCCCCGAGCAGCTAACCAACCTACTCGCTATTTCCAATTTCAATGCATCAGTAGGTACCTATAAAACTTATATATAAGTAGAGCCTTCGTTGAGGTAGGTGGTATACCTGCTTGTACCTACCTAATTGAGTTTGGGAAACTCCCAAGGGAAAAATATACTTTTCATTAAGGATACGAAAAAAAAAATTTTAATTATTTATTTTCTATAGTTACAGCCGCAACTTTAGAACAGTAGGTATTTCTCAATTTGGTTATTTATCTAATAACTAAGTACTTAACTTATTTCAAGCACATAAATGTATATATAGGTGGAGCGTGTACTTTTACTTAACTACACAATTAGTTTTATACCTACCTACCTACGTTTGATGATCTTACTATTTCACCTTCAAACATCATAGAACCGGAACATCAAACTTAGAAATGTTTGTTTTCATACAAAACGGGAGCATTATTAATTTGCCGCTATGCCGATACACAACGAAAGGTTATCTCTTGCGATGTAAATGCGTATTACAAGTCATGGCTAAGCAGATATCTTTAAGTCGGCATATGAATACCCAGTAGGTAGGCCAGCACAACTAGTTAGTAGAGACTGTACCGTTATATTTATCAGACGGTTGTTATTAGTGTTAATAATAGCAATGTCTAACATCTCGATTACTTACCTGCTTTGTGTTTGCTTCGGAGTAGTAATCGCTCGAAATGCGTTTATTATGGACGATCGCTTTGTGTGTACTGTCAAGAAGGCGTGCTTCGAGTGTTTGAAGTTACCTCAATGTTCATGGTGCCCGACCGAAAACAAATGCTTCTCAAAGAACCTGCCGAAGTTTGGGGAGTTCTGCTCCAATAACACCATTGTTCACGTAGATTACGGCTGTGAGTTTAGAAAGATACTTTTAATCATTATTATTTATTCTTGTTAAATACTTAAAATATCTATAGGTTTATGTATGTACGATAGTTGGTAAATTAACTTTATGATTATGCAATGGTATAGTTAATTTAACCATTATCCAAGTATCGTACGCAGACACGAGTCGCTTCTTATTTTTCTTCTCGTGTTGATGAATTATATTTAATTTTGTACGACCAGTACTTGGCGACCTGGACAGCTCTATCGTTTGCCTCATTTAAGTTCTGGAGGGTGCAGGTACTTACATCGGCAGTCGCTCCATGTAAATACTGGATTTAGCTGCATTCGATCGGATAGACTAGAAGCCGTTCTCTATAGGTGTCTAGATATTTAAGAGATGTATATTGTAACAATCTTTGCATGACACTCTACATGAAAGTCTTCATAATAACATTACAGTGAGTTTCGAGGAGAATGCCGAGTGTTCGTGCGGCAAGGGCGATGTAGGGCGGAGTTGCTACCCGCCAGGTGTCACCGAGGGTCCTGAGTGTTCCGGCCGAGGTACCTGCGTGTGTGGCCAGTGCGTCTGCAACCCAAACCCTGATCCTATATTCCCGACCAAGGTAATGAATGAGTAGACTATTCGTCGATCCAAGCATAAATGTATGTTGTACTTTTGAACGAAAACGTTATTTTTTGGCGGTTGTTGTACCTAGGCCTTTATTACTGATTAAGCCTACAAGGTATTAATGATCAAAAGATTTGCCGGTCAACTTACTTACTTATAATAAAAGCTTCTTAACCCAAAACTCTAACTAAAAGTTTATTTTTACAGATGGTGATGGGCGAATATTGCGAGTATGACAACTTCTCTTGTGACGATCCTAAATGCAACGAAGGACCATATTCTCTGAGCAACCCAATTGTCGCGGAGAGCCCCTCTAATAATACCGACACTGACATCCCAGCCTCATAGCGATAAAACTAACGAACATTAATTTAATTTTAAATTTTAATTATACATTAATCATTTTTTTATAATAATAAGAACTTAGGTAAAGTATAAGTAGGTATATTGTGTTTATTGCGTCCGAGGATAAATTTAGAATTCGTAATCATAATCGTGTTTGTTATTCAGTCACAAAGTAGGTACCGATTAAGGTCTGCGTATGTAAGTATATATCAAAGTAAAATGTGTAGATAACAAATTATGAGATTTATAAACAAAGCTGTAAATAAATGGTAACCCTTAAACCGCGTACCTACTATCTCCTAAACCATCCCCAATTAACTAAGTAGGTAGGTCGAGTCGAAATTTCTGTGTGGAGTGAAAAGTTCGTAGAATTTCTTTATAGCCAGCTATGCTTAGTTATGTTTTGAAGAATGCTCGGGTGGATGGCTGCGAACCGCGACGAAGGCAATGAGGTTTTCAGGAGAAGCGTTGGAGCGAAGAAGCCGCGGCTCAATTAAGAAATTGATATGAGTCGGGCGTCTGTCGCGGATGGCTCATCGTTCTCAAGTACTGCCCGTTATGGTTACGCGAAATTAGATTTCAACGAGTCTATTTTCTCCCACAACGAGTTCACCTTTTATTTCCTCGATATTTATTGAACGCCTGCCTTAGATGTCGGACTCGGAGTGTCGCCATAGTTAGTATAGGCACAGCGTTTTTAATTGAAACGTGATAATAATAGGTGGATTTAATTGGATAGGTGCCTACTGATCACAAACACAATAGATTTTGTAAGACAACATGTAATCAATCGTAATAGCCGAGTTCGTTACACTGAAACTAGTTGCTATATAGTTTCCTCAGTTGATTTTGTATGTTTCGACAACTGAAAATCTTCATCTTTCGCCAACCAATACATATAGGTAAGCACTAAGCACTGTACTTACTTTAGGCCTAATCCTATAGTCACTTCCATCTTTGAGTTTAGGGAATACATTGAATTTGGTTTGTTTCGTCTCTTTAGAGGCAACGAACATAAATATACGCTGTAAATAAGTACCTAAGTATACACAAATATTCGAGACACTGTTCCCACTGACAGACTATGATTCCGATCTAATCTGTATCTTTCATCTGGTACAATTCAGGTCATTCGCTACGCAGCGCAACAATAATGCTTTTTTCTTCTCGACTTGCAGTTGAGACTGACCACAGTCTAGACAGATGGCAGAATAAGTTCAATAAGTTGTCGGAAATCGAACACTTTGGTTTCTGGATAAACTTGTAACTTTGCGAACCTAACGGGGTTACTGGCTGTAAGTATTGTGGTCATAAACGCACTGACGACTGGACAAGGGAAGCATTTATTTATAAAAATAATTGTCAATCTTTTAAGGGAAAGTCGAATTTTCTTTTCATTAAAACTTTTTGGATGTAAGCGCAAAAGATACTGAGTACCTTAAATACCTCCTTAATAAAATAAAACTGCCACCACCGTAACCGAATTTGTGTTCAATAATTGTGGCGGAATGCGGCCCTCGAGGAGCTCGGAGGAGATTCGATTATGGAAGGAGCGCTTAAATTGTTTTAGTGTCGATCAGCATCATATACAAGACGCTAGGTCGGTACTCGGTACCACGTACTTCCCGTAAATTACACTACGTCCTTATTAAATTATTTGAAATTAATATATGCACGTGTCAGAGAGATATTGCATGATAATTATAATATTGCTTGTTGAAGTCAGCACCTAGTGGCATAAAACAAAAAGTAGACGAAGTCATTACTAACTCAAACTGTTGATCATTTGAACTGAGAACAAGTCCAAATGATCAACAGTTTGAGTTCTTTGAATTCGTTCGAAAATATCTGACCACTTTGTATTTTAATTAATAAAATCATTATGTACTTTCAAAAAGACTAATATTAAGTAAGTATTAAAAAGAAAATGGTTGAAACCTTCAGCTGTGAATGTCGACGTATAGATTGTAGGTCCACGAGAAAATACCCATGACATTGTGGATCTTCGGAAAATTGTTTTCTTAAACTCATTTTGAAGGCTATGTAGGTAAGTCTATATTTATAAAAACAGTCGTCCATGGCGTAGCTCGTGGTAAAGGTAATTTAATTCTATAATTTACTATGTTTAATGAGGAAATTAGACCCAGTACATCAAGTTATTGAAAATTACGTAGGACGTATTGGACGTGTTTATTTCGATGTCTACGGCGGGCGTAGCGTGTCGCGAGCACTCACCTCCTATAGCTGTACAAGCGGTCCACTAACGTACAGTTTTAGGTATTATTTTATAATTAAATTCACAAATGTATTTTAAACACAATTTTTATACCTTAAAGCTTTCGTACAATGCTCACTTCAAGTTGTATATTAATAACTTAATTACAAAATGAACTTACCAAAAAATCGTGACTGTCTACGGCGTACCACATATCAAGGTATGTACTTCAGTATTCTATGTACTCGTACATATTATATGGTATGCATAAATAAATATTTTAAAACTTTTTGTAGCTTTAGAGTAAAAATCCTACATGCATTGGTTCAAAAGTAAAGTAAGTTAGGAAGTATAACTTACGAAAACTAAATGTCTACGGGTCTACGGCGTAGCACGTAGCATGACGTAGCAGGGTAGCACGTAGCATGACGTGTCCAATACTTCAGGAATAACTTGAATTTTCCAAATTCCTGTAAAGCATCCATGATTACTAGAGCAAATAAAATTCTAAAGTTAGACATCTAACAGACTGAATAGGTTAAATATCTGAAAACGAATTTTACTATTGAATAATTCGCGCGGAAACGTGATCGGACTTTCGAGCACGGAATAAGATGTCAATGGAGGCGGGCGGTGGATATATATTGCACAATAGGAGCCGAGATCACACATAATAATATGGCATTGGTATTCTGGAGTGGGGAAGAATGCGCGTTCCGCCGGCGAGGCGGCGACTTCTCGGCGTGCCGCGTGCCCCGGCGTCAGCGACGGTCGCGGCTCGCGACCTCGTATCCCGCAGCCCACCACCCTTCACTCTTCACATCCTAATTATTTTCCACACGAATCTACTTATGAAACATATGAACTAGTTAACATTAATTAATTAGTTTACTTTATTATTTACATATTAGTAAAGAAATATTTAAACCATCTTAAAATAAATACTTTTAGGGTTACGTACCAAAATGGTAAAAAGGAACTCTTATGGGGCGACTTAGTCTGTCCGTCTGTCTGTCACCGCTGGATATCTCAAGAACTACTGATGCTATCAACTTGAAATTTGGAATAGTTTTAGATGACGTTTGCCCAACTATTTTTTCTTGCAACTGGGACGTCGTGTGTCTAAAAATTCGAAGTGGGGCTACTAGGGCATGTGGGGTATCATATGAAAGAGCTTTATTTGCACATTCTCAAACATTTTTCTTTTTTATTAGGCACGCACCCAAAAAAAAAGTTTTCGACCTTTGACGGATTTTTAAAAAAAAAATACCGCCCCCCGCCCCTCCCTTATCTCTGAAGAGCCATTTATAATCTACGTCACCGCGAATCTCTCAGGGAACTATTTAAAAGGATTAATATTATGACGGTACCTTGCCAGTTCATTTATGAAAATATTATGTATGTTAGAAAAAATCGACATCTTTTTAATAAAATAAGTGATAGACATAATTTTAATACTAGAAATAAAGATAAAATAGATCAACCATTTTTCAGATTATCTAAAGTACATACATCTTTTATGGGGTACTGTGTTAAATGTTACAACAAAATACCTTGTGATATTTTGCAATTAAATGAAAGAAAATTTAAAGCTCATATTAAAAGTACACTTTGTAAACAAGCATATTACAAATTAGAGGATTATATCCAAGATAAGAATGCTTGGAAACATGCTGGTCCTGCTCCATAGGATAATTTAGAATCAAGACAAAATCAAACTGGTTGCAAATTTAAGTGTATATTTTATTATTATTTTTTATTATATGACATTGATTTTACATTCTATGACCAATTCCTCGCACACTGACTTATTAATTGTGGAATCTTAGCAGGATCGTCTACTTTTACAATGTTTGTAAATATGTGAGCACCATGTATCTATCACATAATTAGTTTATCTGTTGTTGCTTCATTTTTAATTCTTAATTCTTTTTACCTATTGTGGTATAATAATTTTATTCTAGGTGCATCGTCCTCACATATAATTATATAACTAATGTACTTATACAAAATATTGTAAAACATTTTAAAAGAGTAACGGTGGAGTTTCTTGCCCATTCTTCTCCATACGAAAACTACCTTTTGGAAGGGGCAACTAGAATCAATTAATTTTTTTTGTAAATTTTTGACGTTCAAAAGTGCCTTATACGGGCCTACTTGAAATAAATGATTTGACTTTGACTTTGACTTTGACTTTGAAGTTTGCATAGAGAAAAAATCTGAAATTATTCTATGTGATAGAAGTTTATGTAAAGATTACAGGAAAAATAAAACGACGTCTCTAAAAAAGCACATTTTTTCAGAAAACCAACAAAAATTACATTAGGTCCACTATGGGTCAAGAGATGGCGCGGATCTAAAAAACGCAAAATCCTCTGACGAACATAGGCCTCGCCGATGAAAACTTAAAAACATTTCACGGTTCACAACCAAAATGTCCTCCTTCCTACCTACTCGCAGGTTGCTAATAATATACTATAAAGTATTTAAGTATATTATTATAACCAGTCACCATAAAGTTCATTATATTTAATAATAATTTCCATCTTAAGGTACTTCAGTAAAAGTTTGGCTGCAATTGTGTTCTGCTGGCTTGTGGCATGAGTTGTGTTGTATCAGTATTATACATATTTTTGTTAGAGTCAAGTGTCCCCCCTCTGCCAGCTAAATGGTTGGTTTTGGATAAGTGAAAAAATTCACGGCAGTATATACGAAATTAAAAGGAAAACTATCACAGCTAAGCAGACTTGGCACGAACAATCGACCAACTTACATTTGCGGTTGCAAAAACATGTTTTTGAGGAGAACATGTTTTTCAACTAAAAAGTTAAGTTTGTTCTTGCGATAAATTCATCCCAACTACGAAACCCTCCATTTTGTGTGTGTTTTTTTCATTCAGCGTTATTTCGATGTAACGTAAAAAATACGCTGACATTGACGGACGATTGGGTTGGTAACCTGTTTATTTGGAATTCAAATTGCTCTTACCTAAAAGATGATGGAAACGACAAAGCCACGAAATTGAAAAACGATAGTTTAATTTTATATTGGTTGATGAATAATTTATCACAATAGAGAGCATTGAACATTGAATTGAATCGTAGGGGTGAACTTTTTGGGAACCGACATTATTATCATATTATGCAGAATAATTGCTCTCAGAAGACCTAATTCAGCTGTCATTTAAAAGAGAGGCATCTTCACTCCTTTTATGTAAATCTAAAGAAACAATTGAAGCTGCTTTCCTGCGTCCTCTTTGCTCGCTCCCCGCTCATAATCATATTAAAGTGTCACCTCAGAAGCCAGAAGTAGAAACAAGTGTCAATCTCGGAGGCACAATCCTGAGGAATATTTAGAACGGAGGGATGAACCTTGAATATTCATGTGGCCGCACTCGTTGACTCTTGAGCGACAACGAGTTCTCTTTCACCTATTTGGCATGATTTAAATTATTTATAACAAACTGTGTGCGGCCCGGCCACGCGGCTTTTCCCCTGTAATTTGGTAAGCGTTTGTACGAAGCAGCCAACATGTGAGGCACGTAGGGAAATATCCTTTATACTGCTGAACATTCTATTAATACAAACATGATGAATAATTTTGTTTTAATAAAGGCGACGGCAAAACGGCTTTTGCCTCCTTTGGAGTTTGTTTTTAGATTTATAATTTAAATATTTTGCTAGGATAAATATAATACGAAAACTAACTGCGTGTAATGTTTTTAGGGTTAACCCTATTACTAAGCCTCCGCTGTCCGTCTGTCTGTCCGCGGGCTGTATCTCATGAACCTTAATAGGTAGGCAGTTAACATTTTCACAGATTGTGTATTTCTTTTACCGCTATAACAAAAAAAAAAACTTAAAAATTAAAGGGACACACAAGAAACGTATTTTTTTTTTTGCGTTTTTTGCTAAATATTGTACGGTGGTATGGAACCCTCCCCGTGCGAGTCAGCCAAATTTTTAAAAACATGGTTCGCAATCTTTAAGATTTTCCAGAATTTTAAAAACTCAATGTGTGACAAAGATGAGTCACAAAGCGACGTCTCTTATCTGAGGTTTTAGTGTTTGGTGCTTGAAACACTTCTAATCCATACAGCGAGCAGTGGCAGTAAATTGCAAACTTTCCTATTTATATACTCGTAGCTTACTATTTATTTCATTTATCTGTTCATAAGAACTAGTATTAAGTCATAATTCTGGGACAATATTTATCACAACATCCAACACTAATGATAGATATTTATAACCGACGAAAATGGAAGAGGTTCTCAAGTCGACGCGTATATATTTTATTTTTTTAATAAAAAAAATTATGTGTCACCACGCACAGCTTTTTACTGAGTATTCCGATTTGAACGATTCGTGTTTCGTTGGGGACCATACCTCGAAGTTGGTCTCATGTAAAATAGAAAACTAAAATCCACCACTAAGAGTAAAAAAATTGGGGTTGATTGATTTTTCACCTACTGTATTTTCAATTGCGAACCGATTATGTTGTAATTTCGCCTACATAATGTAGTTCTGATGACAATACCAAATAATAAAGACCTGGACTTGATCTCCTCAGCAGTTTACACCAGCTAGATCGTGTTTGGGCTTATTTCATTCACCTTGATGAGAACTTTAGACCTAGCTGGGGTACGACTGTCATCGAGGGTCTGACGATGGTGCCGGAAGGCTGTTGATGAAATTCCATATTTGAGGAAAACAGTAAAATGAAATGGTAACTCCAAAGCGAAAACTAAAAAACTTTTTTACAAAAAATTCAATCGACGAAAAAAAGAACTTAATAGCGAAAAATAAAAAACAACCCTTTAGTGTAATTAAGCTCCTAAACTAATTTAAGTAACAAATTTTGAGGCGGCGCCAAACACACATTCAACAAAGATCCATCAAGCTACCATTTTACGCTTTAAGTACCTAATTAATTTGTTTCGACGCCTCAAAATTTGTTACTAAAATTATTTTAGGAGCTTAGTTACAGTAAAGGGTTATTTTAAATTTTTCTCTTTTCCGTTTTTTTTCGTCGGTTGAATTTTTTGTAAAAAAATATTTTTCGAGATGAGTAGGCAGCGGTGTATGGCATATTATCTACCTACCATATAAGTTCCTAAGGGTAACTTAAGAAATAACAAATGCTTTGAAAATGCATACCAACACATTTTCAAAGCATTTATTATTTTTTAAGTTACCCTGGCCGGAGAAAATTAACTTCATGATCATTATCACTTCAGCCGAAAAACGACCACTGCTGGACATAGACCTCCCCACGTACCGCCACTTCGACCAGTTCTGTGCTTCTCGCATCCAGTGGATTCCTGCGGCCTTCACCAAGTCATCGGTCCACCTTGTGCGAAGCCTTCCAACGCTACGTTTTCCGGTACGCGGAAAATTAACTCGCATGAACTTAAAATTTGCATTCAAATGAGGTACAATGAACCCTGCTAATAAGCTTCAACGATACCTGCCAATAATGCAATGATGATGCTTCAGGCGTTACCTATATCTCAACTTCGTAACAAAAGAATACTAGTTCCAATTAATCTAATTAATAAGTTTATAGAGCTCATTTCTTGTATGAATAGTATAATAATATGAATTCCTATTCATTATCTTATAAGTACCTAACCTAATGGTGGCTAAAGAAAACATATCACAGCTTTTTCAGTCTCAATTTAACTTGTACTGTAATGACTTAATGAGTGATCGATAACCCATTATGACGTCACAAGAAAGGTGTTAAGTAGCACTTTGTACTTAGTTTAACAGGAAATCTTATAGTACTTAAAGCGCTTTTGTTCGCGTCGTCGATCGGCTGCACTGCCTGCTCGAGTGCATCGCCGGTGCAGGTTCGATTCCATTATCAAATTCTCAAAGTACAGGATGAAATTAATCATTAACGTCAATACGTACAAACTGACAGCATTATAACTTATTATAGAACAAGTTTTCCCTTCGGCAAAAATGACAAACTTCTTTACAAACTTTCAACCCTACCTTTAGACGATGAATTTTCGTAAATGCTTCCTTAGTGCTCACTTTCATCATTAATGGAACTCTTGTGCAAAATTTCATGCTTCTTGACTCAGCGGTTTATGGTGTGCGCGTTGTCAGTCAGTGAATGAAAGATTTTTATGAAGTTGAAGATGGCTTCTTCTTTTTCGTGTAACTACAAACTCTGACAAGAGGTTAGTCACTAACTAGTGACTAACCTGGTGTCAGAGTTTTTATGCCACCCATAGGCCTCTGACTGGCTTCACATGCCGTCGAGAAATGTCTATCAGGCATGTCGGTTTCCTCACGATGTTTTCCCAACACCGTTTTTGAAGCAAGTGATACAGCACATGAATCCGAAAAGTCAGAGGAGCCTGCCGTGGTCTCAAACTCGAGACCTATGACTTGGCAGTCCGACGGTGACACCACTAGGCTATCACTGCTTTTAGAAGATAGGTGAAAGTGAAGAAGAAGAGTGGTGTAATTAACATAACTTTTAATACATGATGATTAGTACAAAAAGGTACCTAAGCCATTAATTTGTGTCTAAGATTGCCAGATTTTGTCGTTGTCAAACCATATCAATGGGTCAAACATATACAATTTCAGAAAACAAAGTTTCGACGAACTTTGTAAACTTTTTCTAACTTTAAAAGACTGCAGCTGACAACTGAACTTAATGAAAAACTATGTTAAGTATATTCCATGGGATAGTTGAAGTCGCTACTTAGAAGGAGCGTGATCGTTCAGCTGACACAATGAAGTGGCGTGGAGGGTGGCGCGGCGCGACTTGCGACGTATCATTGGTCGTGGCGGACGTAGCACGCGGTCTGAACGTACAGCGGATGGCGGAATCGAAAAGTTATTTTAGACTGTTATTTTACACGTAATGGGTGTGGAAATAATTCCAATCGAACTTCACGTACATAATTATCGCATGATCTTTAAATACAGACAATATATGTACCTACGCTGGGTATTAGTACTAGGTAATGAAATAGAAACATTTATTTTGTTGTTTCGTGTTGGCTGCTGAACTTGGATCGTGGTTCGGCTAGAGTACCTATGGTGTTGTTGGGTTAGGTTAATTCTTAGAAGCAGCCACTATCGGAATTCCAGTTAATCAGAACTGGTGTAATGTAGGTGAAATGAAATGAAATGATTTTATTTTCTGTAAATAGGTTTGAACAAAAACACGTCAATAATATGTTTTATACTAGATGAGGTGCGCTGTATGCCTGTGCTTACCCTTGCTAGGAATGCCTTCTATACGTTTTTATATTTCAGGTAATAGGCATAATACCATAGTCTGTTCCAAAAGTATCGGATGAAAGTGTAAACAAACCCTGTTCAGGTTATTCATAGGCATTACTCACTAAAGGGAATCAGTAACATATTCATCTGTAGGTTTCAAATTTATATCTCACCACTTTTTCCAACAATTATTGTTTAAATAACATTATTAAAATGTAATCGAAAAATTGTCAATCAAAATTATTGAGGTCCTAAAATTAAACTCTGTTGGCAACTGAAAAATTAGAGTAACGGGCAGGAAGTATTGCCAATTCTAATATTCAAATCAAAGTACTCAATTTATAAGGGGCACTATACAAATTGGCATCCACACTTCCACAGCCCACATGTTAGGTACTGTTCTGATCCATTTGTTTAAATTTTCATCAGATACGTCTGGGGTCTGTTCCAAACGTACTCAATACTTTTAATTTAGTTAATGCAATAATTTCTAGTTTACCACCTGGTAAACTTATAATTAGATCATATAGGGTCCATAACGGGCACAGCAAAACAAGTGAGTTAGGAAAATAAAATATCTACATCTACGTATTTGATGAAATAGGTACATTTGAGAAATTATAAATAGATACCTATTCATGTAGGTACCTATATGTACGAGTAACTGCACGGAATAACCTTTCAGTGACCGTTTAAGTAAACTACTAGTTGTCAGTCGCACTCGATGGAAAATAAAAAGTCTAATCAAATCCCGAACGTGTAATAACCGAATCGCTAATCGCGTATATCAGGGACACGTTCGGCATGACTACGAGCGAAAGCCTTCACGCTCGCATCCGCACCCCCCGCGCGCCCCCCAGACCGGGCCGTCCTCTCAACCGCAAGAGTGCTGGCTGCGGGCGTCGAGTCAGCCGGAGGCCGTCGCGCCGCTGACATCGCACCGTCCCATGCAACATCACTCGTTGCTCTCACAACCGAAGTTCTGCTAAGTGACTACAAGCTGCAGCCATGGACGTGGAGGAGTTCCGTATTCGCGGCAAGGAGATGGTGGACTACATCTGCACGTATATGAACACGCTGCAGACTCGCCGCGTGATACCGTCTGTGGAGCCGGGCTACTTGAGGGCTGCGCTGCCGGCGGATGCCCCGCACCTGCCTGAAGCATGGGACGACGTGATGAGCGACGTGGAGAACAAGATTATGCCGGGGGTCACGCACTGGCAGCACCCTCGGTTCCACGCGTACTTCCCGTCCGGCAACAGCTATCCCTCCATCCTGGGTGACATGCTGTCTGCTGGCATCGGCTGCATCGGATTCTCTTGGGTAAACTAATATGATACCTATGCCTTAATTCCTAGATTTAGACAAAACTACCCCAATTACCAAATTTGTTTCTAACTATTAAATCGTGTTATCATATCTAACAGTTTCAAAACTCGGTAGAAACGTATTATTGAACTTACACAATGGTGCCGATTCTCTTGTCACAAATGCCTCTAAACTAGCCTAAAAATCATCAAACAAAATTTTTATTCCTGTCAAGCGACCATTTTCCCATTCTGAAATAGACTAAAGTGACACAACTTAACTATATTTTAGTTTGACAGCACTAAGATGGAACTGAGATTTTAATCTAGTGAAAATGACAATTTTGCTATTCTGAATTTGACGTTTTTCACCAGAAATTTTGATTGTCTAACAAAATCTGACCATTTTTAATCGCGATTAAAAATGATGTGGAATGCTATTAGTTGTCATGAACTAAAATTCACACCAAAACCTCGATTTCAGGTGCAAAAACAATACTATATATTTTTTTCTTTTCTTTTCTTATTTCTCGAAAATGGTTTGTCCTATCGCAAAAATAATGAAAATTTCGACCCCCTGAAACGTTATGAAACCCACCATTAAGCCCCTAATACTCAACACGTGGGTAATAATTTTTCATATTTTCCATACAAAAAGTGAAAAATTCTATATAAACCACGTCGAGGCTGCCTGCGCGCCTCCGGCTCTAAAAAATATCACGGGGTAGGGCAAACAAGTATGTACCACGTGGAGTCGCGATTGTCAAATTCGATTCAAATTATTTTTAAATTTACAAATCTTATTTTGCAG
Organism: Xanthia icteritia; assembly: GCA_949128155.2. NCBI lineage: Eukaryota > Metazoa > Arthropoda > Insecta > Lepidoptera > Noctuidae > Xanthia > Xanthia icteritia. The sequence continues at coordinate 9,975,385 of OX421941.2, forward strand.
AATAGCTTCAAGATTCTCATAGCCAAAAGTATGGATTTTTAGTGATAGTTTAGTTCGGTGTACAAGAGAATCGGCACCAATATCTTTCGAAAATGATTGATAACCAAAAACAAACCGCAAAATGCTACGCCGTAGTAGATGGAAACTCTATTTTTTTTAAATATCCTTTAGGTACATAGACCAAACTCGAAAAGTTACAATGAAAATGAAAATTGTGACCCGTTATGATTAGTATTACTTTCAAATAATTTTAAAATGTATTTAATACAAAATTGAAGGTTTTTCATCGTGAAAAGTTTTTTTGTTACTTATTTTATTAACACAAAAAGACATTACTTAGAATAGTCTCATGTTTGCCATCGCTCAAAATCAAAATCAAAAGTTATTTAGCCAAACTAGGCTGAGAATCAGCACTTTTTAAACATCAAAATTACATAAGACAGTCCCCCAAAACTTCACCACTTCCTAGTGCTTTAGCTGGTAAGAAGAAGTGGCGCAACAAACTCCCCACCAGACACATATTAAATCTCATATTATTTCTATCAAAAGTTGTTAGTTAAACTTTTACAAAATTACACGAGAATTACTTAAAAAAAACTGTACCAAGGCGAAAACGATCTTAATACACACATTAATCGCAATCGACAGATTTGATTGGCGTGCAGTGAGAATGATGGATCGAATGATAATAAAGCGACGGCTATTAACTAGCTTTAGATAGATCTAATTTACTTGATTACTCTTATTCTTATCAGCTGATTACTATGCACTCAGCTAAGAGACAGGCCATGCTGGACGAAAAAAAAATGGTATTAATACCAGCTTATTATTGTCCCAGTGCAGGGCAAAAGCCTTTTCTCTTACAGAAAAGACGCTTGCTCAAGACGGGCTGGCGATTTCAGACTTATGTTAATTGTAAGTCCAGGTTTCCTCACGATGTTTTCCTTACCTAACCGATGTCAGTAATGTCCAAGATAAACTCAGTAACTATAATTATATGCTCTCACATGAATAACATAAAATATGTATTTAAAAACTGTATTTGACGCATTATATTTTCCTCCAACTTGTTATTTTCGTGTAAGTGTTCTTTCTTTGCGTGATGTTTACCGAAAATAAACGTATTTTCTTTCTTGTTTAGTGAATTTTCGTGGATTCCATGACCATGAACGGTTAAATAGGTAAAGATTTAGAACACCAATGCCTTGACATTTTAAAAGATTTCTTGGATGGGTTGTCAAACCATCACTCACTGTAGGTAGTTTCAGCGTTGATTTAACGAAAATTTAATTTTAATTAGATATCTTTTGAAATATTTCATATTTATTAGTTAAGTTAAATGTTCAATACGATATTTGGGTTTAAAGTTATAGTAAATTATAATTTTGTTAGTACCTACGTATAACGGACATAGAACGGCCTGAGGCAAAGACACCGATTGCAGCTATATTGATTGTCCTGTAATTGGTGTTTTAAATAACTTATGCTATCTACTGCTGACCTTTTTGAGCCTAACTAAACTACTAGCTAGCTTAGTTTTAAACGCGTAAGTAATTTCTTTTACCCACGTTGATTAGATTTCACTTTGGTAAAAACTACGGACACTACGGTAATCTTTTTTTTCATGGTTTCAAATTAATTGAGTAAAGCAATACTCAATAAAAAAAAAAAGCAAATACCTACCGTTATAAACTCATTGTAGTAAAAATCTAACCTAACGTAGAATGTAGAAAGAGCTGTAGGTATTTTTGCCCAATATTATAAGGGTCACCTAAATAATGAGCCAATATTATAGATAGTGCCATCCACGAAGACGCGCCCCAATCCGCGCCGCTCCATACTAAAGTACATCTCACAGTACAGTTATCGCGGAGTTTTGTTACTAATGTTGTATAGGTACCAAAAATAATAAATAATTTAAAGGGCCTGTTTCAGGTGTTAGAATAGGCAAGTACATCTACTGGATGAAATAATTAAAATGCACAAGTAGAAACTTATTTAGCTTTTTTTTTAGGTGGCTTATTTTTATGAAGTAATCTGCGAGATAAGTTATCCAGATCTTATCCAAATGTGGTGAAACAGATCATAAATGCGGTTCATCAAGATATGATTACCTATTGTAATCTGCATTATAGGCATTCTGCAACATTACCTACTCGTATATTATATTTTATAGTTTTCTTGGATTGACGAAGAGTTAAAGCAAATAAATATTTGCGGTTGACATGATAATTCAAGGCTCCAAGGTTAGCCGAGACAGCAGACATCGGACTAGTAATTTAGTATCGAAAGCCGCTTTGAAACTAAACGTTGGACAATGATAATTACCACTTGTAATTATGCGTTACTATAATATATATACATATTTATATAATACTTAAAGCACAGAACAAAACCTCCACGCGGATGCGTTATTGTTTCAGAATAAATTTTCCTAACTCTTTGTAACTGTCCTAACTATTGATAGGTTTTCTTAGTAATTAACTGTGCCTATGTCCCGTGTACTCAAACTCAAAGTCCAAAGCCCAACTCGGCTTTTTTACAAAAATGTAATTGTTTCTAACTCAGCTCTACTATAGTACAAAGATCATGAATAGGACCCAAACAAAAAGGGTTTTTAGGGTTTAACCCGCAGTCACAATCTCACAAACAGGAAACAGGAGACCCTCTACTATCTACTCGACTCGTAGCCGTCGTAGCAAATGTTCCTGCGCTACGGCGTAGCGGGTTCGAATCCCGCCAGCCTGTCGGTCAGGCACCGTAGACCGTGCCTATCTTTCGATACTGGCGATGTTTCAATCGCTCGAAGCAGGGGATATAACTTAGTAATAGTTAACAATGACAGTATTAAGACGTTAATCTTCTGTGTATTCTTATCTAACTTTGAAAATGCCTATATGATAGATACATGGTGCTCACATATTTACAAACATTGTAAAATTATACGATATTCCTAACATTTTAACAAGTAATACTAATAAGTCAGTGTGTGAGTTTAAGTTCACAGAATAAAATCAATGTTATAAAAAATAATATTATACAATTAAATTAGCAACCAGTTTGATTTTGTCTCGACTCGAAATTGTCCTATGGAGCAGGACCAGCATGTTTCCATGTATTCTTATCTTGGATATATTAAACTTGGTGTTATATTTCGCAGGCAGCAAGTCCAGCTTGTACAGAACTAGAGATTATAATGCTGGATTGGATGGGTAAGTGATTGATTTGAGAAAAAACAATAATTTGGATTTTCATTTTACATGTAAAAATAAATCGCCGTTAGCATCAACATCAATAATTAAATTAAAACATAGAAAGTAGATGGATAAATTAATATGACGAAAATACCTTAGCGAAGGATTACAGTCCTGCCTCTTTAGTTTTGTTTATCCCGTAGCAATGCGTGCGTAGCCCCGTAGCCCGCGTAGCCTCTGGGTCCGTAGCACTTAATTTATTACGAGTAAATCGGGATGTTTCACGCATCTAATATTTCATATAGTTTAGTAGTACCGATTGCGTGACATAAACATTTTTCACACAGTATCGTGAGACAATTAATGATTCATTTATATTTCAATAAATAGTCTTATCAATTCTATAGTGTAGTTTTAATCAATTATCATCATTTAATTTGAGGAAAATAAGCAGCAATTTATACTTGGCCACTTTTGGTTTATATTTTTACTCCTATCGGAAAATAACGTACGATAACGTTGAAAAGTTATTAAATGAAGTAATAAAATTCCAGGTAAAGCAATTGGTTTACCACCAAACTTTTTAGCGCTCGAAGAAGGAAGCAAAGGTGGCGGCGTTATAGAGGTAAAAAAGCGTTTTCCAACAATTATTTATTGTTTTTTTTTTACCCTACTACGGCAAAACCAAAATAAGGGTTATGATTTTTTAAATCGAATGTCTTATCCTCAATATCATTTCTAGGGATCGGCTAGCGAGTGTGTGCTAGTGTCAATGCTAGCTGCTCGAGCCAATGGCATCAAACGCCTCAAGCATCAGTTTCCCAACGTAGACGAGGGGCTTTTACTCTCCAAACTAATCGCCTACTGCTCCAAGGAGGCGCATTCCTGCGTCGAAAAAGCTGCCATGATCTGCTTTGTTAAGCTACGCATCTTACAACCGGATGACAACGGGTCTCTTCGAGGAGACACGTTAAAAGAAGTAAGTTGAGATTTGAGATGAAATTGATCTCTTCATAACACAATCAAATGTCTTTTTTTTTGGTTAAGTTCCCGTTTTTAACTGTTTCGTTATGCTGATGCTCCCCTAATTTAACTCGAAAAATGTACAAACATTTCGAAATAAATCCTAAGGACCAACGAAATATTCGAATAGGAGAAATGAAAAAAAAATCATGAAACAAGTTACAATCCAATGAGCAGTGCATTCTTTTACTTGGCTCCTATTATTGTTTTTAAATGGAATTGGACCAAGCTATCGAGTGCAGGCTATGCAGGAGTGGTGCAGATAGGCGGGCGGTAATTGAAGAAACAAGACGGCACCGAGCGCACGGGGCGACGAGGCGACGACGACGGTGTCCCGCGTTTAATGACTCGGCCGTGGATGCCGGAAATACGTAGCGAGCCGAGCGGTAATGGAGCCGCATTGTGTGCCACTTTCTATGCCGCAAATATTGAAATTTCACGATACTACCCTCTTATGAGAGGTCTCTTTAATTGCGAGCTTCAGAATACGTTCAAGATTATTAAGATGCCTTTTCAATTTGGATTCGATTTACAGTATATCTATTCGGTTTTACGCAAATAAGTTTACTTATTTGTTTTTTATGCAGTACCTACCTATTAAAAATGATTGTATTCTTATAGGCTATGGAGGAAGATGAAGAAGCCGGCCGTGTTCCATTCTTCGTTTCGATAACTTTAGGAACCACATCGTGCTGCTCTTTTGACAATCTCCCAGAGATCGGGCCCGTCGCCCGGAAATTTCCAAGCGTTTGGCTTCACGTAGACGCTGCTTATGCTGGCAGCTCTTTCCTATGCCCTGAACATAAATATCACCTCGCTGGGATAGAGTACGCTGACTCTTTCAACACTAATCCCAACAAACTTATGCTGACCAGCTTCGACTGCTCTCTTCTGTGGGTTACTAACCGATATCTATTGACGTCGGCCCTCGTCGTCGACCCACTTTACTTACAACATTGCTATGACCACACGGCCATCGATTATAGGCACTGGGGTGTGCCATTGAGCCGCCGCTTCCGTTCACTCAAGCTATGGTTTATGTTACGAAGCTACGGAATCAGCGGCCTACAGAAATACGTACGCCGTCATTGCGAACTTGCTAAATATTTTGAAAAACTCGTGAAAAAAGACGATAGATTCCAAGTCTGCAATCAAGTTAAGGTAAGACGTTTATCGATCTTGATAATATTATAAATTAATATCGCTCGCGCGGACACAGCAAAGATAGGACAAGGTGAGTTCAAGCAGAGCGTTACCATCTTGTAAAATACAAATACCAATAGTTAATTTTAAACCGATCTTTTGTCTTCGTAATTCTTGTGTAAGTCGACCTTAATTTAACATTTCTGATTTTCAGTTGGGACTGGTTTGTTTCCGCCTTGTGGGGAGCCCCGAGGACCCGGGAGAACAAATAGACGAGCTCAACAAGAAGTTGTTGACCAACATAAACGCGTCTGGCAAACTGCACATGGTGCCGGCTTCGGTCGGCGATCGATTCGTTATCCGCTTCTGTGTTGTGCAGCAACACGCCACGCGTGAAGACATCGGTAAGCGTGGGCTACTTATAGATTTGTAAATATTTTATTTGCGACCTATCCACCTACATGGAAAGGGTTAGCAACTGTGCACCTACTACCTACTTACATTTTACCATGCCCATGACTTTATGCTTCAATTAAGTACCATCCGTCGACGGTCAACGTTAACGATTGTGATCTAACCGATGCGGCAGTGCAAGTTATTATTGTGGTATAATAATAGACCGTACCTATACCACAGATTACCCTTTACCTACTTAAATTATACCGTAGTTATAAGATATGGAGGTACGTCCTGTTTCTCAAAGACATTTTAATTATTTCAGAAATAGCATGGGATATTATAACCGACTTCGCTACGGAGCTTCTGGAAGGACCTGACAAGGAACGGGTATGCCATGATAGATTGTTCTCTATTGACTAAGTCGTGAAACCTGGTTCTTAAGGGTTTTAAGGAATCAGGAAATAAAGTGAATGGTGCTATATATGCGATTGTGACCAACCAGTCGTCGTACAAAAAGGCTTGACTGGGTACACAATGGTGTGCTGGTGCCTACGCTTATGTACCTATGGAAGTGAATATTGGGTGTGGAAAAACAGGCATGAAAGTAAGATAAATGCTGTGGAAATGCGTTCCTTGAAAAGTATACGTGGTTTAACTATACGTGATATAGGTAAATTGACGTGTGATCTATTAAGACAACGTTACGGTTTAAAAGAAGATGTATGACTCGCGCACTAGTCCGGGGAGTTTACGCCAATTTTTAGGCTAAGTGTGCATTAATTTAAAACAGCGATTTTATTTTATTTAACGTGTAGGTACACTGGCAATATGTTAAAATGTATGCCGCGAAAAGTTCACCCCCGCGTGAATGTGTTTAATTTTCTTGTAATTAGGCCAGATAGAGCCTACAAATAAAAGTTAAATTTAATTTAATTATGTTAAATTTTTGCCTGAACCGCTATTGCAAAAAAACTTTTAATAATTTCTTGCGCTTGTACAATATGTTTAATTTTGTTGGATGGCAAACAAGCCGCTGTTAACATTTTTGCTTGATGAACAGACGCCAGCACATCAACCTACCCGAAACTGCCAAATTTTTCCAATCATCTTTGAACCTTACGCTTTAGTGATAAAGTTGAAAATCTATTAAAGAAATTTGACAGATTGTAGTAGGTTTATATGCTGGCGTCTGTACATAAGACCCACCATGAAAACCACTGCTACCTGCTCAGCAGTTGCATACATTGACGTGTATGCTTATGTATAAATGTATAATATCTTTGATAATTTGCGGTATTTGTCACCAATGAAAAGCATATAATAGATGTTTTTTTAGATAGTCATAAAACCCAATTGACAGTTTCGGGTAGGTTGCCTGCTGGCGTCTGTACCTACCTTACTAGTTTGTAAGTTACATAAGACCCACCATAAAAACATTTATACCTGGGTAAGTAAGTACCTACTTTCACCAAACATGGCTCTACTAACGACAAGTTAATTCGGATTGAAGGCCTACCTACTGACTTTATTGGTGATCTTCTTCACAAAAATCAGGTGTATAGTACTCGCGACCGGCGTCAGGGTCGTCTTTTCTATTGGTCACTCTGAGCAAGTGCCAAAGGGCCCGTGATCCATGGCACCCCCTAGTTCCTGCGTTGTAGCTAGAATTAAAAGAAAACCTAGCTTAACCCGGACGAGGTGCTATAAATTTCCAGCTCGCTTCGGTCGCTCTTGCATCCTTTTCTCCATTAGAACTTCATTATTCCAAAGTGCTCAGGGGCCCTATTATGACGTATTAATGCGGCCTTGTATATCTCTCACTCACACTGGAATAATTTCCAGTGCGAGTGAGAGATATACAAGGCCGCTAGCACCATCCTTTTTTCGCAGTGGACTAATGATGGCATTAATACTTCATAATAAGGCCCCAGGGCCTATTTTTACAGACGGCCCTGACCGTCGTGCGTGTATGACCAGATGTATGAATGTAAACGAATTAAAAGGAGTATGTAAGAATCGTAGCACATGGTGTTCTTGACTACGGTTCTACACGGACAGGAAGACTGCAAATTATGGATGCTATTCCTTGATTTATCGAAAGTTTTCGATTTGGTGTCTTATGGACATCTTTGGGAGAAGCTGAGGATCACCAGTCCCCGAGGAGATCATTAATGTTCTTTTTGATTGTCATTGGTATAACAATCATGTCAATCTTGTAAGGGGGGTGAAAAAGAAAAATAGGGTCTCAATTGGCATCTCATTGGGCATTGTACATTCTGTACAATTGATGGCTCTATTATTAGCAATTTAAGTTTTGCTATGGTGTTGCTGAGTCCTTCAATTTGCAGTTTACGGAAGCTTGTGTTAGGAGGAGATTTTAGGAGTACCTACGCCGTCGCCCATGGGCTCAGGTCCTACAGTGAGAAAAAAAGTGAGTTGCCACCGTCCCATCTGTTATACTTAATAGGATACCGCGTAACAGAGCCACGCAGGTTAAGTATACTTTAGTCACTGGGTCACGGAGGACCTCGCTGATGACGTAGACGTCAGAGGGAACGAAGGACGTTGGTGGTCCGTGGGAACAGCTAGGTCGCAGGTTTAAACGGTGCCCGAATGATGTGAAGTGCACTATATTCAAGGCATACTCCAATAGTTTTATTTGTGCACCTTGGTCAGCTGTACTCAGTGGATACTCAATGCTCTACTTGCACCAATATAATAACGATTTTAGGATGTTGTTGGAGCTGCCGAGATACTATAGTGCGTTTGGCATGTCTATGGAAGCTTGGATTGATGGCTTTCATGCCATCATGAGAAAGAGAGCGACATCCTTCCTTATTACACCGTATCCGACCAATATCCAACAGCATTCTGAAGGTAATAGCGGACAGGTTAGACGGTTCATTTTTCGGGCACTGGATTGCACTCTACGTGTCAATTTGATTTCGTTTGCTTTTTTTTTGTTGTTTTCTATCATAGTTCTTAAGTATACTTACTAACACAAATATGGATTTGTCGATAATAAAGTAATTTTAAAAAGGTATCATATATATACGTATATATATTGTGCCTACCTACAAGGGAAAAGACATGAGTTTATGTGTATTATCAGGACTTGAACGAGGAACGCGCTCGGCGCCACAAGGCTGCGCTGGCGCACAAGCGTTCGTTTTTCGTGCGCATGGTCAGTGACCCTAAGATCTACAACCCGGCGATCAACAAGACGCCTCCGCCGGTGCCCACCACCCCCTGCTCCCCGCCACCCTCCACTGCTGCGCCCGCCACGCCTGATACGCCCATTGATATGGAGAAGCTTCAGCCATCTACTCCGTGAGTTATCATGATATTTTTGATATTTTTGTTCGATCGGAAATGAGCAATTAGGTGGTGGTCTCATTTGCATTTACCTAACATGTAGGAGGCACCTAGTGTGAACAGTGACTACCGTATCCTTTGCTTATAACGGATTGCTAGTGACGAGATATGTTTGGTTAGCCAGCCAGCCCCAACAGCCCGGCACGGCGACTGCCAGCAAGCCTGGCTCTGTGGTCGAAAAATTGCGTGCAAAGCGTGGTGACTGGTGAGTGTTACCTATGACCAGTAGTCGACTGCGTAGAAATTGGGTAGATAGATCTTCATATAATAGACTTCTATAGACAAAACTATTATAAAATTTTCTTTCAAATATTTAATCATTGCCTATTGTTTCTTGCAGGAAGCAATCGTCGTGGATCAGCTGGCCACTCGGATTCTTCTTCCAGAGTGTGGATAATGATGCTAATGATCTGCCATTGAGGTAAGGGCTGACATTCAGCAATTTAAATATTGTCAATAGGTTATTTTTTCCAAATCACTGAGTCAACCACGTGGCTGATTTGTCGCACACAAATGGTATAATTATTCGTTCTTACAATGGAACACCCGTACCGCTCTATAGTTCTCGTTAAGCTACGGTTTCCTAGAAAAGCGGTGGCTGCACTTGACGGCCGCAGTCCATCTCAACCTCAAAATCCAAACTATAGCCCAATTTCTTAAACGCAATTCAAAGCGTTTCTTCGATACAGCCGCCAAACATCGCAACCCTCTGGTTGTCGAGGCAGCCAGAATTGTCCCCTCTATAATTAGTAAGATCCGCCGCCCGAGGCATGTTCTGACCGACCCCCATAACCCTCCTCCAGGAGAGCAATAGGGCCACCAGTACAGTATACAAGCACAAACGAGACCCGCATTCCGACCTCGCCGCCGAGGTCCTCCGCGATCGCGACCCTCCCGAGTAAATAATACTCCCTCCCGACCCTTGCTCGACGATGCGCTAGCCCGCGTCGATGCTGAGCCTGTAGCTTTAAACTCCCCGACTAATAATAATAATATATCTTTGATCCAGCCTGTCCCATCTTGCTGTCCTCCCCCCAGCGACGCCTTAAGCCAAGGTTCGTCCCCACAGGGGGTGCCCTTAGCGAGCGCTCACCTAGTTTATAATTAGAATAGTTTTTAGCCCCTGGCTGGAGGCTTTGAGTGTAGAAGCTTAAGGCAGCCACAGGAAAGTCCGGTTAAGCAGCTACGACCCTCTTCTGAGATCAACTGCGAGATGCACTAGAAGAAAAAAAAAAAGACAGCCGATGTCACGGCTGTCATAAAAATGATGACAGCGGCAGATTTTTTCGCCCTACCGCGTCAAAAGAGAAGAAAGAAAGCTTGTCACCGTAGACCAAACCCCGCCCCCAAAGATTTAAATCGCTACATTTGCCCTCACCGTACTCAGTCACAAGAAAAAGTGTCCATACTGAGAAGAGTGAGCTCACACATTATTTAAAAGCGTTTCCATGACAAACAAGTTTAGTCACTGCGTCATTGTGTGTCAGAGGTGTCAAAACGAAACAGAAACACGACTATCTTTTAAGGCCTATTCAAACCTGAGCGATATTCGCTGCCGCTGTGGGTAGAGGTACATACCGCGCGGGTTTCGCTCAGGTATTTAGTATCAAGTACCGCGGCTAGAGCGACCTGAGCGATATTCGCTGCCGCTGTGGGTAGAGGTACATACCGCGCGGGTTTCGCTCGGGTATTTACCTCAACGTTATTGCTAAGCGTTCTTCAGGGCATATGGGTTCTCGATATTTAGTGAAAGATTTGCTGATATTTTCCTTTATCATATTTAATATTTCATCAAAGTTCTCAGTCGTCATTCTGAATGCCTTAAAAAACCGATCTTCATCCAATCTTAATCTTGGATATAAAGTGTGGAATTCCCCATGAATTCGGTGTTGTCTGTTGATGTCATGGATCCAAATTCTTTTCTTAACTGGTGAGTCAATTAAGGCTAATAAAAGTTAAACTTCCTCTTTATCACTATCCATCACTAAAATCAGATGCTCTGCAGAAATTATGTGACTTACGTGTATATTCTTTGGCGACTCAGAAATAACTAACCGGCGAAAATTTCTTACCTCTCTGAGCGAAACTCGACTATCGCGCGTTATTCTACCCACAAGGATAGCGAAATCCGTTTTGGTGTGAACAGTAATATTACCGCATACCCACTGGGTTTTCTCTGCCGCAGACGGTAGCGAATACCGCTTAGGTCTGAACAGTAATATTACCGCATACCCACTGGGTTTTCTCTGCCGCAGACGGTAGCGAATACCGCTTAGGTCTGAATAGGCCTTTAACGCGGTAAGGCGAATCCAGACTACATAGAGATACGAATCTAATGATTTAAATCTTTGCCGCTGCCATCATTTTCATGACAGCCGTCAAGTGCGGCCACCGCTTTCCTAGGAAACCGTAGCTTCACTCGCTCGCGGTACCCACAGAATATGTAACCGTACTCAGTGCTGTGATATGTATTTGATACGTGCCAATAGATCAAAGAGTAGAATAAGTAGATGACTGCAAGCGATATTTTTTTTTATAATCCCTGTAGTACAAGGATATTTTGGCGCCTGAATGACATTGTCAGGTTGTTGAATAACATTTGTGAACTTGTCACAGAAATTGTATTGATAAAACAAGATGGCGGCGTTAGTTCCAATTTTAGCCGTGGGCCAAAATAACCATGAAACGTTTTACGTTACACAGGCTTTAACAGGCTGGGGCACAGGGTTTGACAGGCTGTTTTACTTTATATTGATTTTGTCTAAATGTTATTGTTCTGCTCCTCAGGTTCCGTCACTTGGACACGATGGTGCGCCTCAAGAGCCCGGGCACGACCAGCCGGCGCGGCTCCTCCCCGTGTGCCTCGCCAGAACATCGCGCGCCCTCCCCCTACCATTGACCGACCCCATGTAACTCTCATCCACATCACAATCACTTATCGCAGAAATAAATTATTATGTGAGCATTGAAAAGGTTGTGTTACTTATTTTTCTGTGGTGGGTTCTTCTATATCTAAACATACACTTAATAAATTAAAGTTGTTTTTCGTGTCTGTCTATAACCGCGTTGTTCTTCTCAACTTCGCTACGGATTATGATGCGATTTTCGCCAACATTTAGAGAATATTCCGGTTGGTTTATGTGTATAATACGTTAATGTTAAAGTTACATATAACTAAAAAATCTCTATGTTTTGTCAAGTCATAAAAACCGTAGGAACTGGTCGCTAATTATGGTATAAAACATAACATAACATCACGCCTGTAATACCCGAAAGGATAGGCAGAGATGTACCTATAGTACACCCATATTTCGCCATTTATGTTTAAGACCCATGTAATAGGGGGCGATAAATCTTTAATAATGTTGCACATACACTTGTATCAACTTGTATGCTTGCTTAGACTGACTGTTATAAAACTTTGGGGCTTTTTTTCTGGATTTGTCTAGGTGATTGAAACATCTGAAGCATTAGCAAAATGGCCAAGGTAAATGGATTTCAAGGAAAACTAAAACTCGGATATTTGGAAATAGAATTATATTCTCAAATGCTTTTAACCCGAGGATACCGTGTGTGATTTAAGTTCACCATTCCATCCAACAGTGTGGAGCAATGTCTTATCTTCTATATCCCAAGCGGCTCCTCTGACATAGTTGCTGTGCATATGTCTATCATGGTAAATAACTTTTGGTTCAGAGTTCTCCACTACTTCACAAACTGTGACAATTTTATTGTCACAGCATACTGCCACTTTGTCACCACTGCAAAAAGAAGTAAACGACAAACATGAACAAGGGATCATAATTATAAATCGGACAGTTATTGTTGTTCAGAAGAAGCAGCAGTGGAAAAGGGAAAAAGTAGGTGCGAAACGCGATGAATTTGTCATGTAGAATGGCGATATCTATTTATCTATCTATTTATTCATTTATTAAAACTTTATGCACAAGAAAAATAAATACTGTTCATTGGCGGACTTAATGCCTAAGGCATTTTTTTTCTACCATTCAACCATAGGGTGAAGCATAGACAAAACAATTTAAAATGCAGACAGACTAGACAGCTCGAAAATAATTTAAAAGAAAAATACAAGAATAAATACATACATAAATATAAATAAAATAAACTTTCTCAAGAGAAATATCGATTCGGTAAATTTATAGTGCATGTTTATATGAATATTGGGAATAAAGAGCCCCAGAAAGAAATTTACAACCTTATTGGTAGCAGTTAGGTTGGATAGGTATACAGTGTGGCGATTAGGTTATCACATTAATTGAAACCACGTATTCTACATTACGTATTTTAAACATACACAATTAAAATAATTAATAAAAACTAAAATTCTAGCCGTGGGACATTTTTTTTTTGTATTTAACAACATCATGTATTGCATAAAGAAAATCATCTGACCAATACTAGTAAGTCAAAGCCCCGTGGTCGGCGAAGATAGTTCAAAGGATGCCATTTCGAATTACTTGGAATTACTAACAATTACAAAAAACGTAAACAAATCAAGCGAATAATTTACTTACGGCTGAAAGTTAAAGGCGTTCTCTATGCGGAAAATTAAAAGATATGGGACATCAGCGGGGGAATGAAAAAATATCTGCGAAAAATGTTCTTACTGCTAATGATTTAAGGTATAAATCTCTATGCGCGAATGAACGTGCGTGCGGTGCTTGGTGCGTGTCTTCAAAATTTGTATTTTTTCCGCGGGCGCGGGCCGCTTGTTCGATTGTTGACTTTAACTTTGACTTTGAATATACCGAGTGAGGTTTAATGTGCCATACATGTACCTATGTCCTACAGATTTACGGATTTTTCCATGGGCAGTGCAAAGATTACGTGATAAAAAAACGTAATTTGTGATTATTTGGTAACAATACTATAAAGTTCGTGTTGAATTGTTGATACCACCGCCCCGCGCGTGTTTAATGGCTACATGCGCAAGTACCTACCTCCCACTGTCGCTTGTTCTTGAAATTGTGTGCCTAATAATTTGTATGAGTTTATTGTTCCGTGATTATGAATAAATAATAATATGAATATATTATAGCTCTCGAAAATATATTAACTGGGAATTAGACTATTTCTTGAAAATATGACAATTTCCAGCAAATATAATGAGTTCATTGAAGGAACGACCTAAACTGGGATCTCTAGTGTATAAACTGTTATAAGAAACAGGTACTTACTCTGGATGTACAGCCAACTTGTGGACTGCGGCAGGAAACTCTGTTATTTTGATATCAGTTTCTGAATTTCTTATATCTAACAAATGCAAAACTCCTGCCTCATCACCAACTACTAGGCGGTTCTCGTCCATCCATGACAAACAACGAATGCAGCTATCATTTTTCAATAAATCTGTAACAAAAAATATTTTTATTAAAACTTGGCCATCTCTCTTTCATCAAGTCCCGTTTTGCGTATCTGGCAGAATTTTTGGTCTAGTAGATATTGTCTTAGATCCAAACACTGTGGAATAAGATTCCTATTTGAACTGGCCAGTAATAATCTATGTTCATATCTGGTCACAGTTTGTTTCATTTTCTCAGATCTTGGACACATAGCTGGCAATTCATAATAATTATGGATTGAATGGTTTAATACAAAAGTATCGATTTTCTTACCAAGAACTGGCTTATCCATATTGTCATCCCATAATGTGACATATTGGTCCATGGAACCTGTTGCAAAGTTGGTGGTAGACTTTGGTCTCACTGACAATGCATTTATCATCATACTGTGTGCTGCCCTGTAATTCCTTATACAAATCATGTCAGTTATATCCCACACCTGGAAATATTGTTTCATTATTAAACTTAAATATTGTAAATATTATGTTAATTATAATAACAATGGCAAAAACCTTCAGTCAGTGTTAGTATTAGATATTACTGTCACTCATGAAGTTATGAGATGACATAGCTCCAAACTCAATGAGCAGATATATTCAGCGGATATTTCTTAATTTATAATTAAACAAGCAAAATTGGATATCAAAAATCTCCTGTTCTCCTGAAGACCATAATAATTTGGTATTATTTTTCTAGTGATGTAAAAAAATAGATATGAAATAATTATAGATGGTTTATTATTAGTTCCTTTATGTTTCGTATTTCAAATAATATTTAAGATTTTTAAATAATTCTTTAAAAAAGTAAAAAATATTTTTCGCCTGT
Source organism: Xanthia icteritia (assembly GCA_949128155.2). Taxonomy (NCBI): domain Eukaryota; kingdom Metazoa; phylum Arthropoda; class Insecta; order Lepidoptera; family Noctuidae; genus Xanthia; species Xanthia icteritia. The sequence continues at coordinate 9,990,707 of OX421941.2, forward strand.
ATTGTCCCACTACAGGGTAAGGTTTGTTCACATACTTCTGTTTGTGGGTCTGTCTGAGGATTAAGATCAATAATAATTTTAGTGACAAACCTTAACATTGCCATCAGCACCAGCAGTGACATACTGCTTTTCAGGATCAAGGCAGTCGACTGCCAGTGCTGCATTATCATGTTCTGCCACAGAAATCTCTTCTTTCCACTGGTTCCATGCATCATTGTTATTGGACCACACACTGACTGCTCCACTGTCTTCACATGTTAGCACCTGTAGCAAATACTTCGTTTTTTATTTTTATTTGAACAAACTATTCTAAAATTTCTTTGTGCTATTGTATTCTGCACAACTTCACTTAAGCTAACCAAAACAATATGCGTTTAATTCACAAAGGGGTAGTCAGATGTCTTTTACACTCATATTTTTCAGGAGTTATGTCTAACAGCTGTAATTTAACTGGTGTAAGGTATTTGATATTTGTATTATAAATCATATTGAATTTATAGGCAAGTATTCTTGCAGCACACCTTAGTAGAAGTTCCGATAAAACACCCATCAGCAGTTCCACTGCTCAGAGGAATGCTCCTCTTCTCCTCATTTCGGATACAATGAGCATTGGCTATACATTTGTATACACTCACTCCACCGTTCCAGTACCGACCAGTGAGCTCGGAAGACCCCAGTAACACACTTCCATCTGTAACAGAAAAAAAATTACAATACTTCGATAAATTTTCTAAAGATTAAGCCAATAGAATCCCAAGAGCAGAAACAACCTTTTTCTACTCATAAATAAAAATCTGATTATTATGCTACCATAAAATAAATACGTACCGGAATGAATGAGAATATAGTCTAAATACGAAAGAGTACTGGTGCCGGTGGTATCAGTTCTGTAAATTTCAGCGTTGAGATGAGGTGGGACGATTTTATTACTATTATCCATGGCTTAAAACTTATGTTTTGGTAATTACTTTAATTCCTATTATAATTAAGATGTAAAGCAACAATCACAAAATAGAAAACATGTATAAACAAATCAAATACACATTGTTTTTGCTATTTTCCTAACCTACAAAAAAAACTTGGAACTTTTGGCCAGGGTTGCCAGAATATTGTTACAATATACGAAAATTATCGTACAGACGCCAACACATCAACCTACTACAATCTGTAAAATTTCTTTAATGGATTTTCAACTTTATCACTATAGCATAAGGTTCAAAGTTGATTGGTAAAATTTGACAGTTTCGGCTAGGTTGACCTGCTGGCGTCGGTACGTCGCCGTCGCGTCGTACCGGTGTCGAAAAATCATACATGTACGATAATCATCTTACGTCTGGCATCCCTGCTTTTGGCAGTTAATCAGTGCTGCCAATATAAATCTTCAGTGTCCCCAAATACCTTCTAGATTTTTTTCTTTTGTCTAGCTTCACGAAAGACGGTTAGGCGCGTTGAGCGATTTTTGGTAGGGGGTAAACTTATGGATTCGCGTCACCATAACTTTCCTCTATGGCGTCAGTGCGCGCTGTTGTGCTGTAACCTAAAATATAGATGGTGCTAATACTAGTTTTCACTTCTATCGGCAATTCCCATGACTGGTTAGGTTTTAATTTAGGTAACTAGGTTCTAATTTTAGTAACAAAATCCTGTATCCCACTGCGGGTTGACAGGCCCCATCCATTACTACTTTCCAGTTTTCTCCTTACTGTATTTTACCGCTGACTAACTCTAATTACAGTGCGCGTCACGTAAAAAGAACGCTGAGCGACTGTGTAGGGTATGTGTCTGCGCTCGGATACAGTCGCATCCTAAAGTTCTAGGCTATTGGTTTTATAATATAAGTGTAATTGTTTAATTGTAGAATCACAATAGGTACTTTATTAGCTACTTAGTACTATGGAATAGACTGGAATCGATAAATTGCTCAGTGCGCAAGTAAACGGCCAGCGTTCTTTTTACGTGAAAAGCACTGTAACTGTCAATGGACTGGAATACTCTGGATAGTCTGGTCAATGGCCATGGGGTGAAAGTGGTGCATGAATACAATGGTTCAACCAATTAATGGGGGAAAAAAGCTATTCCCAATTCCCTGAAATTTGCTTTAAACTGGTAGCACTAAAGGCTTTGTCACTGTCAGTGCAGTAGTTGCTATGTTTTAAAGTACTCTGGTGTTGCTATTGCTTAGAAAATCAACATCGACTATCGAAATATTTGTGAGACACCGTAAATATCGCAAATTTTCCCAATCAACTTTGAACCTTATGCTTTAGTCCTTCTCTGGGGAACCTGTGCGGACATTAATACTATCTTTGTTCTACAGAAAAGGGCTGTTCGAGCCATTTACAACCTAGGTCCAAGGGATTCCCTTCGAGAAAAATTCAGAGAAATAAACATCCTGACTAGCCTCACAATTATTTTTGAAAACCTATTGCATGTACAGACGCCAGCAGGTCAACCTACCCGAAACTGTCAATATTTCCTAATCAACTTTGAACCTTACGCTTCAGTGATAAAGTTGAAAATCTATTAAAGAAATTTGACATATTGTAGTAGGTTGATGTGCTGGCGTCTGTACATACAGTGGAGCCAATTATAGCTTTTTAGTACCAAGGGTTTATGAGTTACAGACAGACGAACTTCACGAAATTAAAAGGGTTCCTTGTTCCGACGGAACCCTAAAAAAACTTAACTCCGAATATCTTTGTCAGTCATCGTATCTTTATTTGTCATTGGTGCCGATTCTCTTGTACACCGAACTAAACTAACTAAACTATCACTAAAATTCCTTACTTTTTACTATGAGAATCTTAACGCTATTCTGCAATAAAAAGTCTCTAAACTTGAAAATTATTTTGACACAACTAAATCGAATTTGACAATCGCGGCTCCACGTGGTACACACTTGTTTGCCCTACCCCGTTGATTTTTTTTAGAGCCGGAGGTGCGCAGAGGGGGCAGCCTCAACGTGTTTTATATGGAATTTTTTACGTTTTGCATGGAAAATAAAAAAAAATATTACCTACGTGTTGATAATTAGGGGTATCAGGGTTTCATAAAGGGGGTCGAAATTTTCATTATTTTTGCGATAGGACACACCATTTTCGAGTTATAAGCAAAAGAAAAGAAAAAAATATATATACAGTACTGTTTTTGCATCTGAAGTCGAGGTGTTCGTGTGAATTTTAGTTCATGACAACTAATAGTATTCCACACCATATTTTATCGCGATTAAAAATGGTCAGATTTAGATAGAAAATTAAAATTTTAGGTGAAAAACGTCAAATTCAGAATAGCAAAATTGTCATTTTCACTAAATTAGTGCTGTCAAACTAAAATATAGTTAAGTTGTGTCACTTTAGTCTATTTCAGAATGGGAATTCATCGTTTGACAGGAATAAACTAAATTTTAGTGATTTTTAGTCTAGTTTAGAGGCATTTGTGACAAGAGAATCGGCACCAGTGTCAAACAGTCAAGCACACCAATGTAACAAACACTTGTGAATGCGATAAAGGGTGCATTCCGACCCTGCATTCCGAGTTACGCTGTAATCGATTTGAGCGCGCTAACTCCTGTACCGAATTAACGTGGACGCGATAACAGTGTGTCTTCAATCGTCATAGAATGACGTCATGACATGCGCCATCTTGCGATAACACCGACCATGCCTTTTTCTAATATCACCGTGAGCACTGTCAAAAATGACAGTTGTGCTGTTTTGTTTTGACTCGCAACCTATCTTTAAACTAGACATGGCATTTTCGAAATTGTGCTTCTGGCTACCGTTCGCCACCTAACCAAAAAAGAAGAAGAAAATTGTGGTATACAGGGTGGAATTGAAGTCATGGGCAATATTTTAAACTAAGACACTACTCATGATACTATTTGCATTAAGGCTACTATTACGCAAATCAAAAATATTATTAATGCAAGTATGGAAAACCTTGAAAATTTAGTAAGTACTTAATTCATATTGTAAAAGGCTATTCTTATTGCAAATAAACACTAAAAATAATAAAAATAAAATACTTCATAAACGCCAATAAGTTTTGAAGTATCAAAATATTAAAGCGCACTGCAGAGCGGAAAAAAAAGTAGGTAAACAAACATCAAATAATACTAATAGCTAGGTTCATTGCGGCCGGCCGGCACGCGGCATCAAAGAATAGGCTAAGCCGCCAGCCCCGCACTCCCCGTCCCGTTCTCCCTCACTCAAAAATACGAATATCACCCCCGCGCGGGGGCAGCCTCCCCAAACTAGTGTCATAACGACTGCGCAGGTGGGTTGACGCGTGTAGTTGATTTACGATAAATCCGGACGTAATCGCCGCACGCGCCTCACTCTTCTTACCCTTGGATTGCAGTGCATAAAGTGTTAGTGGATTAATTGTGAACACGATGCCTCGACCGCGTAATGTGCAGGGTAGGTACACAAACCAACAATACCTACAAATGGTTTTACTTTACAATGGCACAAGTTTATTACGAGCTCGTGAAATGTTCCATCGCCGCTACCCGGACGCCCCTAAGATGACCCACTGACTTAAAATTATTGTAAATAAACTTCGTGATTCCTGAACAATTAGTGTAAATACTGTGATTCCAACTTTGTAAATACGCCAAAACTACGGGAAATTAATTTTACCTACACATTTATTTTATTATGTGTGTTAGTTATCGTAGTTTTGACCGTCCTAAGCCGGCAAAGTATGAAGGGAAAGTTGGAATGAATTAGGAATCAAATCGTTAGCAACTTACCTATGTCACGTGAGTCGAGCGGGGTCAAGGAGTTCACGCGCAATGACAAGTACCGCACATACGGTGCGCGGCGTAGTCTACCTACAGCAGCACTCGCTATCGCGATGCGCGACTTTGATACTTTAATATGACTTAGTACATTTTATAGGTTTTCCATACTTGCATTAATAATATTTTTGATTTGCGTAATAGTAGCCTTAATGCAAATAGTATCATGAGTAGTGTCTTAGTTTAAAATATTGCCCATGACTTCAATTCCACCCTGTAAACACAAAGAAATATGATATGCAAGTTTTGACGTTGAGCGAGCACTGTGCGTTCACGAGCGTTCCGAATTGTTGACAGCCCTCAGCTGTCATAATCGTGATATCTTAATCGGAACGTAAATATTATCGATGTCAGCGCTGTGAGCGATTATTTATGTTCTAATTCGGAAAGCGGTCAAAATCTGTCTGTGTTGTGAGTAAAACGTCACTGTCAGACTGTCACTGATTATTTCTGAATTGCTGATTAGTATACGTTTGAAAATTATAGATTTATATTACGTATAATTATCACATTTTAATTGGTACTATAAAAGAATTAAGGTAAGTGAATGGCTTTAGTAAAATTTAATTTATTTTCGTGGAAGCCTGTAATAACATAACCCTAAAATTGCCAAAATGCTCAATAGTAGCCGAAACTGTTTTGGTTTTTTTATTCTATTACCTTTCCTATCGGTTCAGAACACGAACTGTAATAAGAATTTCAATTTTTGATGCAGTACCTAATTACACTACAGTTTAAAAATATTGTGGTTGACCTATACTTCTGTGATTCCAATGTAAAGTGATATATCATTTTTATTTGAAGAAATGCCCAATTTGGAATTAATACAAACATTGTCTGGCCATAAAGGCATTGTCTGGAATGTGTCCTGGCATCCTCAAGGGAAAATATTTGCATCTTGTGGTGAAGATAAAACTATCAAGCTATGGAGCAAAGAGGGCCAGGAGTGGACTATAAAAACTGTTCTTGTGGATGGACACCAGCGGACCATCAGAGAGGTGGCATGGTCTCCGTGTGGCAACTACCTGGCTTCAGCCAGCTTTGATGCAACAACTGCTATTTGGGATAAGAAAAGTGGTGTGTAATTCTTTTCACTATGGTGATAATATGAAATATTGTTATACAAAATTCTAAAAAACAAATACTGTGTTCATAGGTCAGTTTGAATGTAATGCAACATTGGAGGGCCATGAGAATGAAGTAAAGAGTGTAGCATGGTCTCCGTCTGGTCAACTGTTGGCAACTTGCGGCAGAGACAAGTCTGTCTGGGTGTGGGAGGTCGCAGGAGATGATGAATATGAATGCGAATCTGTACTCAATGCTCACAACCAAGATGTCAAGAAAGTTTGTAAAGATACCTCAATATTTTAATTTATTAATAAATGCTCTATGTTTATTCATAAATTATTCTTTTTATAGGTAGCTTGGCATCCTTCACTAGACATCTTGGCCTCTGCATCATATGACAACTCTGTCAAGTTGTATAAAGAGGATCCAGCTGACAATGACTGGAGTTGCATTGCAACTCTGCAGTCTCATGATTCCACTGTATGGAGCTTAACCTTTGACAAGACTGGAGAGAGACTTGCCACTTGTAGTGACGACAGAACAGTCAAAATATGGAAGGAATACAAGCCTGACAATCAGGAAGGTGTCATAGTAACTGATAGAGAGTCTGTTTGGAAATGTGTCTGCACATTATCAGGATTCCACACTAGATGCGTTTATGATATTGCTTGGTGTCACCACACGGGCTTCCTAGCAACAGCCTCTGGTGATGACATCATAAGAATATTCAAAGAAAGTGAAGACTCTGATCCTAATTCACCAACATTTCATCTTGTTTGCACTAAGTTGAATGCACATTCGCAGGATGTGAACAGTGTGAGATGGAATCCAACAGGAAACAAAGAACTGCTCTCTTGTAGTGATGACGGTGAAATCAAAATATGGAGTTTTTCTTCTGACTAGATCACATTAGTTTATAAGAATAACTGTTATTTGTTGATCAAGATACTGCATCAAATTATTGATATATTATTTAGTTGTGTAGGCTTTACAAATATTGGGGTTTCATAATAAATGAATATTATATTTTCTCAAGTGGTTTTCATTACCTCAGGTTGGGGTTAAAGTTATGGTTTATAAATGGTAAAACAGGCCTGCTTCCCTATTTATTTTGATACCCGCTGGTTATGGGCTTTCACAATTCTTTTCCATGCATGGATTTTCATTTCAGTTCACATCTGATGATTTTAATAGTAGGAAAACACATCTTCTCACAGAAAAATCTTAGAAGGCTTTATTCAACATCAGCTACCATCAACATGTATTCGGGAGAGAAAATTGGTGTCCCTCTGAAGAAAGTTACATCCGTTTTGGAAAAATTTGCTTCAAAACAACTGTCTGAAAGTTGGGACAATACTGGTTTATTGGTGGAGCCTTATACTGCTAGGTAAATTATCATTTTTTACACTAATTTATTTGATGAATGGAGTGTTAAATATTTGATTGCTGTCCTGTTCATATTGAACCAAAGGCTTATCATCAGGAACTATAAGCATGTTGTCTTGTTTTCAGGAATATAACAAAAGTTCTACTAACTAATGATCTCACAGAAGATGTTGCACTTGAGGCAAATGATAATGGATGTGAAATGATTATCTCCTATCACCCTCCTATATTTGCTCCAATGAAATCTGTGGTTCAAAGGTATGTGCAACTCCAAATTGGATCGCATTATTTGAGTAAAATACTACTAAATAAAAATAACATATAGTCGTGCTATTTTTCCAGTACAAAATAGACTCTTATGTCTATGGGAATAAAGTTAATTTTGTAGTAAGTAGCACTATTCCGCCAAATGAAGTGCCCACATAAAAGTGTGTACGAAAATATAATACAAGGTGGCAGGGACATCGACGCGCAAACTGTAACCATAAATTCAGCACAAGATTCTAGACCTAAAACAAAAAATCGGATGTTTCATAGAAAAGTGGAATACCTACGCGGTCAAAATGTATGGAACAGCAATGTTTTTTAAAATAACGGACGGAACATTTCAACGCAGGATTCAGAATCATGTACCTACTGAATCCATGGTAACAGGTTGCGCGGCGATTTTGCTGCCATCTATAGTATTTTCTATTTTTGACTGAATTTTAAAATACTGAATTATTTTCAGTGCTTGGAAAGAGCGCGTCGTCTCATTCCTTTTGGAGAAACAAATAAGTTTGTACTCTCCACACACAAGTTGGGATAGCGTCCGCGGCGGCGTCAACGACTGGTTGTCTAGTGCATTTAATGTCGAAGAATCGAAGCCCTTGATCCCTGGTGCCCTTAACCCGCAAGTTGGAGCTGGAAGGTAAATTAATCCTAACTACTATTTTATATTATAAATTATTAGTATTTTTTTTTTGTATTAATATAAAATTTGGATGTTTGGCACATGGGTAGACCATGGCCTGTGTTAGGACATAGGATACGTGTATAGATATTTATCGCAGTAGTAAGTTCCTTGGGGATTATTTCCGACCTCTACGTGTGTGAAGTCGTGGGCAAAAGCTAGTATAAAATATTCCTCTAAATATATTATTATTTTCCCAACGCAGGATTCAATTCCTATGGTATGTATATCGTGCTCTGCAAAGTTTATAGGTGTTGCACAATTTAGGTGTGTGTGCGTGCGCTTGGCGACTGACGACTGATGAGTGACCGCCGTGCTAGTAGAGTTCTATTGCGCAAGATTGACCGCATTTGATGGAAAGACTCGTAATAATTTGAGGACAAGTAAAATTATTCCGAGCTTTTCCATCATATTATACCATAGGACAACTTGCGCAATAAAACTTGCTAGTGGACATCATGCTTTACTAACCTAATTCTCCTAGCTACTGCATCTCTACGTTGGTTGCAGGGGAGACCACGTACCCACAATATCTACATGAACATGTGTATATGAATAAATCCGCTTACATTGCGTCATTAGAATAACGGTCAACTTGCCTATTACAATAGGTACATATCTATTTGACCCAGTTTAGTTCGAATAAATGATGAGATATTCCGCAACAATCGATTACAAAATGTGGTCTACAAATTGTTCTAGGTTGCTGCAACTTAAATCGAGTATTACTTTGTCGGATGCGGTTTCAAAAGTAAAGGAATTGACTGGATTACCGCATGTGCGCTTCGCTATAGGAAAGGGCAAAGAAATGTCGAGTGAAATAAATTCTGTGGCGCTGTGCGCTGGCTCCGGCACCTCAGTGCTGAAAGGAGCTGCTGCTGGTTTATACCTGACAGGTAAACAAGTATATTTTATAAATAAGTATATTTTTTGTAGACAATAGCATAAAAACCCGTATTTGCAGTGCGCCGAACTTTTCACGACGAAAATTGCGGCGTATTAAATAAATAATGAGGAATATTAAAAAAAACATTATTAAAAAGAAAGCATAAGAATAATATTTTGAATATCATGTATGGGTAGAGACATTTGGCAATTACAAGCTTCCACATAGAATAACAGTCCCAAGGTTGAGCCTTGGGATGTTCCTGATGGAATAGACTTCCCGGACGTGTGAGAGTAGAGGAATACGTTAAAAAGTACCCCACTAATGGATTTAAATCCAAGAATCGCAATATTAACCAAACTACTATTTTACCCTGTTACACTACTTTCTGATATCTGACGATAGAAAAAATTTCAGGAGAAATGCTGCACCACGACGTACTCGATGCTGCACAAAAAGGAATTAGTGTCATCTTAACTAATCACTCGGATTCTGAAAGAGGATTCCTCAAAGGCTTTTCTACAAATCTTCAGAATTTATTAGATAATGAGGTACGAGTGCTCGTTAGTAAAGTCGACAGAGATCCTCTTGTTACAGTGTAAGTCACTTAAGTTTAATATTAATTGTTTATAAAATAAAAACAACCGAATAAGTTCATTAATTGTACGTTTTATTATTATCTGCATACTGTTATTTCACATGTTAGATCAACGGAAATACATTTAGGTTATTTATTTTAAATTACTGTTACATGTGAGATCATCGTTATCTTATTCTATCTATTTCTGAACACGAAATTACATAGCGCAAATAGGATTCAAAATATTTCGTTAATTTCTATGGTTCTTACGACTAGTAAAAGTATTATCTACAATACTTGGCAAGACCTTTGTAAATGTACTTTCATCTTCCATTTCCTATCTGCATAACTCAGTCCGTTTCGATCCTCTCGATGATCTTCTAGCTGCACTGAAAGATTTCCATTGTTTAAAGATGTAATCAGTTTATTGTTTGTTAGAATTTTCGTTAGAGCATGCACACGACTTACTTACGCGGGGCGAGTTTGTCTACCGCTTTAATTTTAAACGCTTTATCGTTTTGACTATCTTTAAATACTTCTTTCGACGATTTCTTCCGTTTTGGTGTTCCAAGGTTTGGAGCTATTTTGCATACAGAAGAAACGGTTCCGTTTTTATCATCATAATTAATAACGTATTCTTTACGCATATTTGTTTTATAACCGTTCGGCTTTGTGGCATAATCTTTTCCATTGCTCTTCGAGTTTACTGGAGGGATTAGCACTGTGTAATTTGAATCTTGTTTTTGTGATGGTTTTACAGTTTCTTTTGTAGACTTATCCCTAGATGAGTTTCTCTTACGATTACTATTTACACCGTGGTTGTCATCGAGACTATCTTTAACTTGATGTCCTGCTTTTTTAACAATCATGCGACTTAAGTCCTTGGATGTTACTTCGAGTGCATCTTTTGTTGTAGGTCTTTGCAATGAACTACTTCTATGATCTTTCTTTTCAATGGTCGATTTTTTCTCGTTTGAAGATTTACCTTCTCGAGATTTTCGAACTTGGCTGGATGTGTTCAGCTCCTCAGTTACCTTTCCTCGGATGTCACTAGCGTGACGCTGTTTATCACTCTTCTCAGCTCGTCTTGAAAGGGTATCTTTGTAGGCAGAGCGTGAGATGGTGTCTTTATTTACCGAGTGCTTTGTTCGGGGACTATTATCGGTCCCAGAATCTGACCGACGTTCTTTTTTGCAATCACTGTTACTTACATCAGAAGAATGAATATCTGCTGTATGTTCGGTTTTGTGTTTACTTATTTCCGTTTTATGCGATTTTCTTTGACGTGAGTTGAGCGAGTTGGTTTTTAGTTTATGGGTGTTTCGGTTCTCCAACGTGTTGGATTTTTCCTTGTTAACGTTTAGATTGACATATATTGGATTCTCGTCCTCGGATAAATGTTTTTCGATGGTAGAACTCATATTTTCCCTGTGATTTCTAGGATTTCCTTTTATTGATCGACTCGAACTAAAAGTAATCAAAATAGTTTGTATTTAATATTGACCACTAAATATCTCATAATTAGTACATAATTTGTTAAATTGTTTTGTTATTTGTTACTTTTTCAGAAAATGTTTTGAAATACATACCGTATCGATTGATCTTCGCGTTGATGAGACTTTTCCATTCTTTCACGTTCACGTCTATAAGCTTTCGGTGGTGCGGAAATACTCCTACTTGTTGGAACCTCATCTTGTCTACGAAACTTAGTTCGTCTGGTACAAGATACAACATCATTTGTTTCTTGGCTTTCCTTTTCAATAATCGGTTTGAAGACTTCAATTTCGTGTATTTCATTAGGTTTGTCTTCATACTTTGAACGTAGTCTCGGGGTCGGGACTGGAGTATAGTTGATATTTAAAGGTATGTTTTGATACTCAGGCGTCTCATCAGAATCATGTTCACTATTAGGCACGCTGTTTGAGACCTGTTGTATTAACTTGACGGACTGAAATATATTCTCGACGACATTATCATTGCGTCCCAAGGTACTTTTAACATGGTTTCGGCTTTTGTATGAATCTGTTCTACCATGGTCAACACCGAAGTATGTCAGTTCACTGTCCCGTAGTTGCCTGGTTTTAGGCTTCCTTTGCGCTGGCGACACTTGCAGATCATTGAACTTAGTTTTCACATCGTCGATAGGATCTTCAGTAGTCTTATTGATTTTGATATGTTCCACCTGCTTCTCACGTTTTAAACTGTCTTGATTAGTAGGACCTACAACATATAAATAATTTAATATTTTAGCATATTTATTTACATTTATTTAAAAAGCTTTTGATTAATAAAATATTAATATTTAAGTTTCAAGTTATTATTTAAAGTGTACGGTAAACTACCATGCGATATTACATAATGTGCATAGGTACCTGCTTTAATTGTCCGTAAAACGTTGGGTTTCATTACAGATTGAACTGCTTCTCTCGGGAATACAGATTTCACTTCAGCGTTGTAGTGTTTCTCTAATTTCAATTGCTTATTTACTAAAGAAACTGCCGACAGTACAGAATCATTAGAAGAACCTTTGTTTATAAGATCTTCTGACATCCCAAATGCCATGTTCTCTCCTAAAAGATATGGTTTGGGTTTCGGAATTTTGTTTTTGAGAATACTCTTTGTAGCTGCTGTATTCTCATCGGATTCACCAAACTCACTAAGACTAATATTTATAGGAGTGCCAACTCCATTGGTCGTTGGGAAATCGTTCTTTTCGCCAAACAATGTTATAGGTTTGTCAATCCTTTCTTGCATGGGCACAAAAGCACTTCGTCGTTTTCTAAAATCATTTGAGGGTGGAGGTTTCTCATCGGTTGCAATTATATTAACTTTACCCGAATCTGCGGTGAAATGTACTTCAGTTTTGCAGAATTCCACCCTTTTAACTCTTCTGTCACCTTCTTCAATCGTTTGATGCTTTTTGTGATACTCGTCTCCATCTGCTTCAATGGTAATAGGCAAGGTTATTGACACTTTTCCAGATGATTGCAGAGTTATATTGTTTTCTAATGGGTCCTCCATTACAATATCATGTTCTCGATAAGTCTTGAACTTAGTTCCTCTGTAGTGTGAAGTCGGTCGGTTTTTGGAAAGCCAATCTCTAAAAGATTCTTCATTATTATTTGCCTTTCTTTCTTCTCTAGGTAAATATTTATTATGTGTGTTGTCATCCAGTTGATCATTTACAATTTCCGTTGATTTACAAATGCCGCTATCAGTAGAAGATTCCATCGCTAATGTGTCATTACTATGTGTAATAGTTTCGTCTAGTGGGGATGTGTCTTCAAAACTATAACTTTTTCTTCTTGTATTCCATTCATTACTGCTGTTTAAAAGTGATTTATATTTAAGAGTGCTTAAGGTTACGGGGGTGTCCAATAGTGGTGAATTTCGGCTATTATTTCTACTACCAAATTGAATATCACTGCTCTCTGAATCGTAGGAGTATTTTCTGTGAAGGTTTCTACCAAGTCTTGAATCGAGATCGATAATACTGGCATTGTCAGTGGAAGATGACTCTTCACTTGGCATCCGAATTGAGCTTCCTTTGGTAGAACCTCTCCATTTGGAGGGTTCCGAGATTTCGAAATCATCTGGTTCGGTTACTTTGTAATTTTCTGATTCTGCGATAGGTTCAGGTGATGATTCAAAGGGGGTAGATGATATCTCCAACGGTTTCATAGGGGACGTTGGTGACTCCAGCATGTTAAAACCGGACGATATTACCTGAAAAACAAAGATTCGATTAAACAATGCCATTTACTAAATATGGAAAAATAATCCTTGCTTTTCAGTCGTTTTTAACGCCTTGTCCTAATCGATAAGGCGCTCTTTGATGTTAATACTGTTTGTTTTACTTTTGCGATTAGTGTGCAAATATCGCTATCTTAGCAGTTATTAACATTGACCCAATAATCTAGAAACAACTCCCTAGGCACTCTGACTTAGTCATACTCATAAAACTTAGATTGCAGTAGGAAGGAAATACCTTAGTACCTTACATATTTCCGACGGTTTGAAGGGTAATAGTGCCGGTGTGGTTTTATTACTGGCAAATTAATTATTTCAGTTTGGAGACGGGGAAGGTAGACAAAGGCCAAGCTAACTCAGTCTGTCAAATTTGCCAATGGCGCCCTCTCCCATCTCAGCGCTCACATACCTCAGGCGGTGACTAGCAGTCGCGCGGGGACTATAGAATGGCAACGCATGTACGATGTCTATGGTTTGTCCATAGGGCACGGTTACCACTTAACATCAGGCCGAAAGATGCCTTGCCATCCAATAACACAAAAAGTATAGCATACCCTTCGTGAAGAGTGCAGCATGAAGGAGGCAGCGGGTGCCCCAGGGGCTGCGGACGAATGGTAGGCGGCGCGCATGACACGCACGCGCGCGCCCGGTCCGCTTGCGTGGAGCACCTCCATCGCACGCGCAATGCGACGCGTCACGCCTCCTTCTGTCACCTGAAATTAATAACAACATAATTTTTAATATAAAAAAAATGGTAACAGGGATAGCGAAAACCTTGAAGTAGAGGGTAGAATGAGTGGGTTTCGAATCTAGGTACTCATTATGCAGTAATGGAATCCTGACTTTTTAGGAGAGCATGGCGTGGTACAAACTAAGACTGATTTAAAACCTAATTAAACCTAATTAATCATAAAAACAAAATTACTGTCGTGATTTAAGATCAGTTCGATTATAAATAAGGCGTGTACACCTGGGTAGCTACTGGTACTTTCAATATTGATGACTAATCTACCAGTTCCTAAATTAACCGTGTTTGTGAATGTTCTACTAAATGGAAATATACTTCAAATATATAATAGCAACTTGTTGAGTTAATCTTACCGTTGCTTAGCAATTGAACTTTCAAAGTAGTGTATGAAATATTCATGAGCAACCATGTGATGACCTCAACTGTTATTATAACTGTCCGGCCAGTGGCTACAGTGCTATTTGACTGTAGTCAGTGTAAATCATTGTCAAAATGCAGTGTGTGCGTGCCCAAGAACTTCTTGCTTAGCCGTTGTGACGAATGTTGTTCGACTACTTTTGTGTACTTTGGAACTGCTCGAGTACTAGTTTTAGTACGATAAGTACCTACTTATTGTACTAAAATTAGTATCCGAGCAGCTATGTTTTTAAATGTAATGTCTTAAACCCTACTTAACAAACCTTCCAGAACAAAGGCACGATTGTCATAAAGGCTGCGAGCTTACCTACTGAGCTTTTGACAGGTCGCGGGCGCGGGTTCAATCTTTCCACGAAAATATTTGTCTGGCCTACTGTGGACCGCCCACAGATAATATTGTCGCAGTACAAAGATACCTTATGGCTAATATTTAATTTTGTTCCGGGTCTCGGTGTCTACATGTCAGATTTTTGTTTATGAACGCAAGACAAAGAAGGCATGAGGTAGGTACTTAGCGGTTTTTTACCAACAATTTTTTAAATTAATGTTACGTTTATTGATAAGCATTTATTATATAAATACGAAGCCATTTACAAGTTAGTGTGTTACGCACAGTTGTTGTGGCCTTCACAGGCATTAAAGTATGTATTTATTGTTACTAGTGACGTGATCCTTCTTGCGGGGGCGAAATGAAATTGCGGTGTGTTGTGATTGCGATCTTTTCAGTGATCAACTCACTTTTGAATACTTAAGTGGGTGTCAGAGACATTTAAATATTTGCATTGTAGCCACAGAACCACTTAATAAACTTAAGTTAAAATACTTTAGCGCTTATTCCGAGATTTACAGAGGATAACCATCCATATTGCCGGAATTATTGCGTGCTTGCCCTTGACTTTGAATAAAAGGGCAAAAAAGGATCTTGAACTGGCTGGATTCTTGGGAAATTGAGTTTTTGAAGGATCGAGTTCGAAGGATACCTTTTAATCTCTGTAACTTAATTCTATCTAGGAAGGTACCTATATCTATCTAATAGCATAGAACCGTCAATTGTAGATCAGTGTATACTTATAAGTACCTAAGCAATATTGTACCTAGTCATCAATAATATTTGGACAGATGCAGCAATAAGTAGAATTCCAGTTAAATAAGTAGGTATGTGTCCACCAACCTTGTTAATGTGTAAGCATTCTTAGCTAAGACAAACAAAAACAAAAAACCTAATTTACATATTAAATTGTTTATTTTATGTAGGCAATAAATCTGAGGTTTTTTCGCTCTATTATTTCGTTCCATTTAGAGGAAAAGATAAAGCCTTTTTGGCAGTGAGCACTGTCAGTTTGAAACCGCGCAGCCTTTTACTAGCAGCCTGATCAAGGCGATTTATTTCAGAAGATAAACTGACGTCATCTGTATAATCGAACGCCAACTAAAACCAGAAGGTCGCATGCGATCCACTATGAGCGCTCTACCAGTTCTATTATAAGTAGGTACTATATATGTATATAAAGATACTTGTTTATTTAAATCGATACATGGTGGGCAAATAAAATCATACCTAGTTCTTGATTAATGAAATAACCGTAATTACAAGTTACCAAAAGAGAATCAGTGCCTGTCAATTATTTTACAACCGGTTCCGTTGCCGCCACGGCCTAGTTTAATTAATTCATGAAGGTAAATAGTGAAGTAGAGGTTGTTCAATATGGCTTAGAACCTGAAAAGTGATCATATAGTTAGTGTTAGTGTGTTATAGCTCTTCCTAGTAGAAACAAATTTAAATATAATAATAGTTCTGTACACAGAATAACGATAACTGCACGATCTATTGACACCCAGACGATTAACGACCGCACGTGGTTTTTGCACAGTTAACGGTAAGTTACTTATTAGTATTAATCAAAACGCGCGAATTTGTAACAATGCATGTTTTGAATTGTGAGAATATTTCTAAATGGAAGACGGAAGGCTTAATTTGGCAAGAGGAGGGGGAGGGGTCCGTGACGTTAGCGGTCGTCGACTCCTGCGCGGGCGTGCGGGCATCGCGCAATATCGATGTTTTATGAGAAATGATGCAGGAAAATCAACAAATCTGAACATCTTAGTTTCCAATGATTCATCTATCTTCTCATGAATATGGATTATTTATTTAAAAATAAACGAAGTAGAGGACAGGGGCGCGTCATTAACTCGTATCGATCACGTAGGTAGGTAAACCGCGACTGTCTAGCCAGCATCGTCATGGATTTTCCTAAAACTAATGAAGGCTGGGAAAGTTAGCAAGTATGGTCTCCAATTTGTCCTTGCTGTATTTTTTGAGTTTCCTATAAAATAGACAAGGTATAAATCTATCATTTTCCGAAGGTTTTTATTAAAAAAAACTGATAGTTTTGATGGGGCGCTGAAGCACCTACATGGTTTGACTTGGTAGGTACCAAAATTAGAACGTAATGCCAACATAAAAAGCG
Organism: Xanthia icteritia; assembly: GCA_949128155.2. Classification (NCBI taxonomy): domain Eukaryota; kingdom Metazoa; phylum Arthropoda; class Insecta; order Lepidoptera; family Noctuidae; genus Xanthia; species Xanthia icteritia. The sequence continues at coordinate 10,007,763 of OX421941.2, forward strand.
TTTTTGCGAATAGCGACACTAACGTGTGCCCTTTACGTGCATAACATAATAGTTGCGTAGCGAAGCTCATCATTATGTGACATTCACGCAAATGATAAGTCGGCGTACACAAATAGTACGAGACAAACAACGGATAGCGCGGTGCAGCGCAGCCTCGCGGGCCACGGCCTTTGCGCAGGATTTCCGGCAGTCTGCACATGAACCCGAATAACCATGTTGAGCTAACAACGCTTCGTTAACTTACGGTTTAATGTAGTTAAGTGAGAGCGTTGTACCTAGGAGCTCTGGTAACTTACTGGTTATAGCAAGCATATTTGTTTTCATTTCCATGTTTATAATCTTACTATCCAATGACTCATAGGTTTTATTCGTGTTCACATGTAGAACCAATTGACGTTTTATAGTTTTCTGCTTAAAGATATAGGAAATGCGTTAAGCAAACCGATCGGTAGCTTCCTCACGTCTGTTTCTTCACTTTCACTGTTCGACAATCAAGCGTTGGGATCGAGATTACTATTGTGTTCACATCACCTTCCTGTTGTAACAGCATTTGTGATTGCGTTATAAGTTGCAATTATTATATTCTAGGTAGGCGTTGCCGCCTCTCTTAATCAATCAGTTGCTTTTCTTCTCAATCCCAAATTTGATTCATAATTTCGATGTTCCTAAACCTAAAGAGTCACTTGGCTTGCAAGGAATCCAAGTTTGAATTCGGTCCACCCAATGGTAGGTACCGGTTTTTCGTAATAGATCCTTTATCCGTGCTTTTGGTTCGACTGTCCGGAGATTCAACCTTGTGGATATACCTAAGCAGTGCCTTGCCTGCAGGTAAATGATGTGCCCGCATCCACTTTTCTATGGGTATCTCTATCTACCCTCAACTTCTTAGTTTCTCATAGATTTTAAGACCATAATAATCTTGTCAGTGGAATCCTACTTAAGACGATCGGCTCGAATAGTTTTTGTTTTGTGCCATTCTTCTTAAACGATTTTGCTATGATAATATAAGTAGCTTGATGTTAAATAAAAACTCTTAAAATCGACCTTTCGGTTGAATTTGTTTGTTGCTTACGTCGTCATAGAACTCGCACGGAATAATCTAAAGCAAGTTGTTACGGAAACGCACAGGAACAATTAACAACAGTGACATAACTGTTACATACGGTTCTGCAAGACTTGCATTTTAGTTTATCTCTTCCACACGAATTAAAGGAACACAACAAAAAAACTTACTGAACTAGCTCTCAGACTGGTTTGTTTGAACAGTTCCTCTCGACATTAAACCTTATGCAGTGATACACAAGTCTCATTTTTTTAAATTGAATAAATATCCATAATATAGCTCGAACGTCTCGTCGTCCTGAGTTTTAACACCGTAAAAGGAAATGACCACTTTAGCCTTTTGGCAATGACCTCCTGCTAATCGAAATGCCACAATCTTAACTTATTTACTTACATTATTCGATAGCTAGGTTCATTTTGAATTTTAACTCGCACATCTTTCTTTTATATAACAAATATGCAAATTAGAAAGCTTGCATCACGCGATACTGTCTAATTTATGCTGCTTTGTTTCAACTTTTCTTAAATTTATTGCATTTAAATTATTTATAAGTTGTTGACAAACTTTGTGTGAAATTAAAATATTGTACATTGGCAAAGCTCAAGCTTTACACTACGTAGGGGTTGTTTGACCTCACCTTGCCATATTCGGCGGTTCCAGCCCACTCTCGCCGCCATTGATCTGCCACTTCCATGTCAATGAATTGGTGTGTGTCGTTTTTCGATAATGCAGCTACACTCGGGAGCTCGGGCTCGTTCGATAGAAGCGCACACGCACGTCGCACGTTGTTGCTGCGCGCCGGCACGAAGCCTACTGCCAGTCACCTCCACTGCCTTCGGCGCGCGAGACGCGGTAGAGCCTCAACCCACAAAATAAATTTAAATATCGCCAATTCGTCATTGCCTTCCGTTGACAAAAACCGTACCTACTTAATGTCAACGCCCACCGTCAGTATAAGGTACCTCTCACGTAGGAAGCGACCCACGCTTTATCGAGAGATAGATACTGCATTATGGAAACAAATGTATAAACTTTGGTTATCTTTAGAATACAATAAAATATACATAGGTAGATCTCAGAAACCTTTTTAGTGATCATAAATCAATCTTATTTCGTTCAACGTCCATAATATTATTTTGGGAGGTATTTTCTAAGTTTATCCTTAGGTAGTAAAACCAGCCTTTAATAGTACAGGTACACCCATATTTATCAGGTATGGATTGTTTTTTAGAGACACAGACGTTCGATATCTTCAGGGTTTACAAGAATATTCCTATATTCAACCACCGGCCTATCGACAAAGACTACCCACCCACGTTTCAGTCCTCCCTCAAACTTTGTGTGGACTTTGGACCCTTTCAGACAGTGCAGATGTGCCCTACATAACTTTCGTTACTTTTAGGTGTAAGATCAGCGTTAATTCTGATGAGCTTCTTAAGTTCTGAGTTGAGCTCCATGATTACTGATAAATGCTTGCACTGGTGGCCCACTCAAATCTGTGTGGTTATTTCCTCGAAAGACCATTTCAGACACTAATCTACATGATCCTCTTAAGGCCTGACCAAGATTATGTCTAGACTTTTAAAGAGACTGTGACCTCTGAGTTTGTTTCGGCCTTTCTTCTCAGAGTAGTCAGGTAGGAAACGCCGAACTCATCTAGCTAATTTATTTTTTAATATGACGTGTAAAAGTGATTCCAAAATCCTCTTCACAGAATAAACAATCTCATTTCATTTCTATGATATACGAGTGTGATAACTGTGCGGTAAGGTAACAGATTTAAAAGGGTTAAACCAAGGAACAGAGAGAGAGCCTACAAAATATGAAGATGTCTCTTTTTATTTACTGACATAAGCAGGTATTTATAATAAAATAGTACTTAGCGAAGAATTTTTGTACGTTTGTTTGCATGTAGGTATGTTCCAGATTGGCTCAAAAACGGCTGAATGGATTTGAATGAAATTTGGCACTCAGATATTTTATAACCTGGATTAACACATAGGGTACATAATTTGAATCCCGGAACCCGTGCGATATTTTTCGACATCCACGCGGGTGAAGCCGTGGGCATAAGCTAGTTTACTGGTCTGGTCTGGTAGTTTACTGGATCTAACTACTAACTTCACAACAACAACAACATCTACAGTTGAGTTGCACATCAGCGAAAGTTTGTTCACTTCTGAGGATGAGAATCATACGGCCCTGGATAACGTTATCTAGGACTTTATTCGTCATTAATTTCATAATAATTGTATGGTATTTGTACAGTTTTACTTAGGTATGTTAGTTTCGTGATTTCGCATCTAATTTCGGACTCAAAGGGAGCCCTATTATAATCTAGGTTACATACCTACTTATAATTTGCAAATTACCAAAAATTTTCGAAGGAAGCAGTATTTTGCTGTCATGCAAATTTATTTATTTTTTAATTTTTTTGGTGACATTGTAGTTAGAGGAAATGCAATGTCAACAAATTGGGGATCCAGGATAAGTGCGGGGGAGGGAGTGAATCAGATAGTTTAATAATAATAGCCAGTGACCTTTATTTTAAACCTTTTTTATTAAACATACATAAATACAATAAGTTCATCAAAAACACATTTAATAAAAATAAAAAAAAGTTACGTTTTAGATTACAGTTACCTTAATTTTGTTGGAACTAGTAATATATATTTAATACCTAGTGGAAATAGTTATGTAATAAATAGAAAATATTCTTACATTAAAAAAATTACATAATATGTTTCTTATACACAAGTTACAAAGTACAACCAAAAGTTTGATAAAGCACTTTTGTATTTTATATCAGTTTTTATGTGTCACTAATATCACACCTAGTGTTTTAGTGTTATTCATTTCATAAAAAATAATAAGGGATCGAAAATAAGTAAGTCATGATTTAAGAATTCATCCACCGCCACCTAACTAAGCGCACATGGATTCTTTAACTGTTGACATTGTACCTACCATTAAAATTTTATAAAATTCTTTAGAATAAAATAACTTTGATGATTAAGCTGTTATTTCTTTCTAGATCAGAAATTAGTTAACTTGCTATTCACTTGTTGCCATTCATGTTGCACCAACCCCAAATAAATTGGGATAAAGGACAGAGAATGATGATGATTAGTAAACTTGCCAGCAGTTATATTTCAGAATTACTTCTAAGTTGACTAACATATAAATCTAATAAATTATTATCACATTTTCTTAATTCTAAAATGTCAAGGAAGGCATCACTTTTGAACTTGTTTCTCATGTTCACACATCTTCGGTACTTGGCAACCAAAACATTGTGCTTTTGGCTTGTCATACAAAAGTTATAAAAGATTTTTTGCTCCGTATTATAGCTTTTGTTGATACCATTTTTAAAATATCTATAGAATAGTTGTTCTTCATAGTTGCACATGTTTTCAACTTCTGTCCATTGTGTGGTAGTCAATCCAAACAGCAAACCAATTTGAGGACCTTTGACTGCACATGTTACTTGTCCTGATCTATCACTTATTCTAATAGTAGCACATGATGTTATTCTTCCTTTGTAGTTACTGATCTTGACCGACTCCAGGTTGTATTCTGTCAGCAATCCCCATCCCTTTGTGTTAAGTTTAAGTTGTTGTGTCTCAGTAAGTTTTAAAGAAACAACAGAGTTGTAAAAATGATCGTCAACTTGTTTCTGATTCATGGGAATCTTGCTGTTTATTTATTGGAACAAGTGAAGTGAGTTGAGTAACTGTGAGTAGCCAGTCTTAGTAGTTACTTACTGAATAATTAGTGCATTCACTAGCAGAGTGCTGCGTGCAATCTTTACGTTTCCGCTTTAGCCGCTTATAATGTTAAGCTGGTTGTTTGAACAACACATCTCAGTCTCAACCAAAAGATTGTCTTGAATTCAAAACCAAAATACATTTCAAAAACTTTCAAATTAGAACGAGTCAATGTTTGACATTACGCGCTCGGTGTCGTGTCACTGTCATCATGTCATGCCCAGATCCCAGATATGTCAATCATCTACGTCTGATTGATTGTTTGATTGCTTCAGTGCTGCCAGTGCACTTTTTCAGCACTTGCGCCTGGAATAAGCCCAGGTTCTCACGGACGTATTTTTGTCGGGGTGATTTTTTTTTCGTACACTGGATTTTTAACTCCGTATTGAGCCAAGCTTTGAGAATCCAACAGTGCGCATCCAGCGCGTCAAGAAAATACACTGTTGGTAATTCAACTTTCGGCGCTAAGTAGAGCGTTGTAAATCCAATACGTGAAAAATAATCGCCGCGATATAAATACGCCCGTGCGCACCTGGGCTAAATATGTTAGTTTCTATACATATAATAAAGCAGTAGAATCCAGTGTCTGTCTGTTTGTTCGCGCATATCTCCGGAATTACTGAACGGATTTTCATGTAGTTTTCACAGGTAGACAGAGATTAATTTGGAGCAGAATATAGGCATTGTTTCATTAAAATCGGATGTTGCAAAAAAAGTTATCGTCATACAAGAAAGTATTCTGTTCCCGACGTTGTGCACAATTTCTGAGAATAGCCTAACAAAAAGTAAGTAGGCTTGCATGAATTCAAAATAGTATTTTTTTATACATATATTCGTCCCATCGTCATTGGGTGCACCTACAGGCGTACGGCAGCCAAAATATGCTGTAAGCTGTACAGCGAATCCCTTACAGCTAAGTTCTAGCCCCTGCAACTTGGTTTCGGCTCGGGGGCTGTGAGGCTGCCGTGCATACCCTTTCCACCTTTTTGAACTGCAACAAATGTGAGGTTATCCTCAAGGTTGACGTTAAGAACGCCTTTAACTCTGTCAACAGGGACACTTTGTTGGCTGAAGTCAAAAAGGAACTACCCGAAATGTATGGTTTTATGTGGCAGTGTTACAGGTACCCCTCTAAATTACTATACAAGGACAATGTTTTGGAATCTGCAGTAGGATGCCAACAAGGTGACCCTCTCAGGCCAGTCATTTTCAGCTTGGCTATCCATCCAATTATCCAGAATCTAAATTCAAAATTTAACGTGTGGTATTTAGATGATGCTAGGAGGTGATGTAGACACCGTTTTGAAAGACCTACAACTCATCAAACAACAATTTAAATCCATTGGCTTGGACCTTAACCCATCAAAATGCGAAATTTTCCTGACATTACCGACAGACAATTCACCCTTGAGAAATTTAATGCAATAGCCGCCCCACAAATCAAAATTTTTGAAAAAAGTTCACTTCAACTCCTAGGATCCCCAATTTTAGAAAACAGCTTTCCTTCTTTCATCGACGGAAAAATCAATAACTTTAACGTCATTTCGGACAGACTCTCCAAAATTAATTTACATTCGGCATTCACCCTGATTAGATACTGTTGTTTTAGTCAAAATTTTATATATTTTCTACGCTCTTCACCTTTATGGAAGCAGTCACACCTCTTGGACAAAATTGACCAAACTATTCGCAGCACATTAACATCTATTTTAAATGTGGCCTTGGACGACCGAGCGTGGCTGCAAGCCACACTACCCATCCGTTTTGGTGGCCTCGGCGTCCTCAAAACTACCAGTATTAGCTTACCCGCGTTCCTGTCCTCTGTCCGCAGCACTGAAAAGTTGACCGGGAAAATTTTAGCTACCTGTCTGGTTTACTCTGAAGTGCCTTGCTTGACGCGGAGAACGCCTGGAAAGCGGTTTGCCCGAATACAGATCGGCCCGTAAACCCATTTTCCCAGAGGCAGTGGGATGAGCCGCTCTGCAGGTTGGTACGGAATAATCTTATTAATACGTCCATCAAAACTGCTGAGCGTGCCCGTCTGCTCGCTGTGGGTGAGTGGGAGTCGGGCCTCTGGCTTCAGGCGCTACCGTCACCCAACATAGGTACTATGCTGAGTGATACTACCTTCCGGTTCGCCACCTGTCTGCGTCTAGGCGCTTCTTGTGTGGCTCCGCATCGCTGCCAATGCGGTGAAGGTGTCGACTGTCTCGGACAGCATGGCCTATCCTGCAGTAAGAGCGCAGGCCGGATAGCACGGCACGCCAGCATCAATGACCTCATCCGTCGTGCTCTTGTCACCGCCGCCGGAGTGAGTTTTAGAACCCAATGGCTTGGCACGCGACGATGGAAGGTAGGTAGGCCTTTGGTGTGGGATGCAACGTGTGTCGACACTTTTGCGCCATCCCATCTTCCTAGCACGGCGGGCTGTGCTGGGGCTGCTGCTGCAGGTGCGGAAATCCTCAAACGGCGCAAATACTCGAATCTTATTGGGACTTATATGTTTGAGCCGTTTGGGATTGAAACACTAGGGCCATGGGGTTCGAGTGCCCACTTAGTTTTTCAAGACAAATGCGGACAAATTTTTTGATGCCCTATAATTATTCCCCTCCCCCCTTTTTATATACTTGTACATATTATTATTTATTATTATTTTAACACCTAAGATACTTTTTATCCCAGTAGTACGTTTTCGTGGGATAATTTCCAACTTCCACGCGAGCGAAGCCGCAGGAAAAAGCTAGATTTATAATAAGTATAAATAAATCATTGTTTAGGAATTATTACTACTAAATGTACAGACTTTGTACTGGTTAAACTACTAGTTTTCAAAACCACATCGTTAGTTTTAGCAATGGAAAAACTTGAGAGAAGCTCTTGTGGTAAGATGATTCCAATTTTATTGTTTAAGAAACAATAAAATTGGAATCATCTTATCTTGAATTATCGATCTATCAATCCAATGTATCCCTGTCCCACTTGACAAATGACAGTTAGTTTTGACTAAAGGCCCAAGTTTTTACACCGCTGTATCTGACAATGTTTATTGTTTGTAGTTTGTGTTTGTGATCATTTTGCTTTCCATTCATGATGCATGCAATACATTGTTCAAGCACAGGCGATCTGCGGTGGCAGACAATTGTAATCTATCTGATATGGAGCTATTTAAACACACGCGGTATACATAACTACTGCCCGCTATCGTGCCACAGTACCCGCCAACAACCCCGCCATCGTCACTGCCACCGCCTCTGTCTAATCTAAACAATACATAACGCGCTTGCAGTTTCTTTAGTCTGTGCAGTGAGTTTACTGGCAGCACTTAATCAATCAATCAGACGTAATTCAGTACCATGACAGACGAAGTGTCATTTCTGAATTGACATTTGGAGGTTATTTTGGTCGTATTGTGCTTGTTCCTAGCTTATATAATTTATATACGCTCAGTATAATTATTAGACTATACGAGATTTCACTCAATTGGATTCAATGAGAATAGGCTGGATTCACAAAGTAGTAAACAAATGGCCCGGGAAAAACACCCTTGGGATGTATAGGTTTCTTCCCATGTTTTTTGTACTTGGAGCCGCTTTAGAGTTTTCTATGATCAACTGGAAAGTCGGAGAAGTAAACTTTTACAGCAGTTTTAAGAGGAGGCAAGCTCACGATATAGTTGAAGAAAAGATAAAGAAATTCGCAGCAGCTTAAGATGCCAGCCGGAGTGACTTGGGGTCAATATATAGCATTTTCATCGGCAGCTATGCTGTCTATGTTTGCGGGATCGCAAATTGTGCATCAGTACTACAAACCTTTACGAGATTTAAATGAATACATTAACAGGGAACTCAAGAGTCTACCAAATAATGTACAAGTTAAAATTAGGCAAGAATTGCAAGATGAAGGTGTGTTAAGTAAAAGTTAGAATCAATAATTGTAGTGTGTTAACTTTTGATGTATGGATATGCTCAGTATGTAAATAAAGTTGGTATTTAAAAATAATTAATATATCTTTAATTACCATAACCAACATTCTGCTAACATACTTAATAATTTTATAATATTATTTTTGTAATTAACATGGAAAGTGATCCTTTTGCCATTTACTCTAATTCCAAATTAAGACTGCAATCCTTATTTAGAAATATCTTTTGTGGTTAACCATTAATTTAAAAATTGAATTTGGTTAAAAAAAACTGGAATTTGGCTTTTTCACGGACATTGAAAAAGTTTTTAATGGATTCATGTTTCAGATGTGTATGATCTTACTGGAAACTGGTTGTGCCATCCCATACAAAACTGTTTTACACATTATGTAGGCACATTATTAATATTGATTTCTGTAGTCTGCCCTAAGACAGGAATGTGTAACTTTAATCAAACCATTGACACAAATAAAACAATTATAATTATTTGTAAAATGTATTATAGCTAGCTATAAATTTTGGCTCCACTCTTATAATAATATTTACAATAGTTAGGTATAATAATTTTAACAATAAACTTTATATGCAATAAATTATCTTAAAATTGTATAACTACAATAAAATAGGCACTTACAAAAGTCATCTTTTATAGAAATTAGATTAACAACTTAGTTATCTTACAAACAAAATATTATACATAGTTACTAACAACTTACACTTTTTTACAAACAAAATATTACAAATAATAATAATGAAAACTCATCTTGGTCTCAGTTTATTGAGTATTGTTAATAACATGATGTACTATTTTTGTCATATTACAAATTAATTGATGTAGTTGTCCAACCTAGATTGACTACAGTATTCTTGATTCCATCCCATATCTAATAATATTAAACATTTCACTTTGAATCTTAAAATTAGATAAAACACATTTCTGTCGTCTCTTTTTATAGTTAGTTTTGTATGGAGTATAAAGAAACTATACACCCAAAGAATCAAATGCAGTCTTTTAAAATGTAAAATATTGTACAACATTAGGTCATCTTGCTGAATTTGATATAGTTCGTCGAATCCAATCAACATGAGAACTAATGGAGTCGTATATGCGAGGTCTCCCTAATCCTATTTTTGTACAAGCAATGCGCCAACCACTGACGCCTTCCAGTGACCATTGCTTTGTTTTATCGTTGAAGCACATCATTGAACTGCCTGCATATTCCTCTTCCTGCAAAAATTAAGAGGTTTTATTATAGAGGCCTTTATTGCGTTCATGAGTAACTCCGATTCGTATTTCTCTAGATACTTACGTCACAGTCATCCTGGTCATACAAAGGTTCGGCGCATATTCCATTCACAGTGGCAATGCTGACATTCTCGCAAGTATTCATGGGACTGGTCACTACGTGAACCCTTTGCAGTTGGTCTTTATTTCTGGTCCACCCGAGGGTGTTGCAGACATTTGGAGTCGCTTGTTCTGCGCTATTTTCAGGTAGACATATAGGTCTCACGAAGTCTGTCATCTCAACCGGTTCCTCCAGACGTACTAGTGCGAGCATACTCCCCTCTACCGGAGAACGGACCATGCCAACTATTCGCCTTTCCTGCTGCCAAGGTGTCGTGCTTTGTATACGCACTGTGCCAAACCTAGCAGTCCATTCAGCTTTTGGTTGTCCCTGTAACCGTGCGGTCTGGTTAGGTACTCAAGAATTATGGGAGAAAGATTGTTTTTTACTCGTATTATCAGGAGAAAAAGGCTAGGTATTAGGTATACTTACTTGGAAACAGGACGCAGTGGTGACAAGCCAAGAGGGGTGTATAAGCGCGGCGTCGCAGGCGTGCACGTGCGTTCGCAGAAGCGCGGCGTGCCACGGCCAGTCGCCCGGGCGTGCCGAGCGTGGCAGGCCCTCCACACCCGCCACCGCACTGCCGCCGCGAGCCGATGTCACTCCACATTCTGGATCATTATAATTTTATTAATCAAGCAGGTAAAGTCTTTGCTTCACACAGCGTTGTTCGACATTGGTGAGCATGTAATTACCACCTATGGTGGGAAAAAGTACGGCTGACCTTTTACATAAATCAAAACTCACCTAAATGGTCGCAAATGACTCGTATCACTTTTCGTTCAGGACATTCACTTTTAAGGAAAGATATTTCTGCGGCAAATGGGTCCACTATTTCCACATATTGTGGTTTTTCTTTCTTTTGATCAGTCTTCTCTTCCTGGTCCAAGTCTTCTGCATCAGGAACTACTTCTGCGCTAAATGAAGCCCTGTAATAAAGTTGTCTATTATCCTTAACCTTGCATATTATAAAACAAAGTCTCCTGCCGCGTCTGTCTGTCTGTCTGAACGCGATTAACTCAAAAACTACCGAATCGATTTTCACCAATGAATGGAATGATTTATGCCGAAGGTTTTGGTGTATAATTCATTAAGGTTTTGTGTAAATTGACTGAAATATGACGATTATTGTTGAAGATGTCGGAAAAAATCATGCCGACTGGGAGCTTTACTGGTGTGCGCCGCGTAAATCATAAAAGATACATAAAAATTATGTTCTACAGAATGGTTCTTCATAAAAAGTTCAACAAAAAGCCCGCGTTGGCATATTATATCTATCTTCTAAGGGTGACCCACAGTAACCATTATTATCTTTCAGAATTTGATTGTTATTTCCGAAGCTATTTTGCCCTGTAGGTATTATATTAATCCTTATCCAATAAAATATGTTATTTAAACTGGGCATTTAATTTAGATTAAAACATGCCTTGAAATCGTATCATTTAAATGAATAGTTTAAATTACGCGTAACAAAATAATTATAGTTGACGGCTACGCGGGCGCAGGGGTAGGAGTCAATGACCTTTTCCTCGGCTATTAGGTATGTAATCCCGGTAGTACGTTCTCCCGTGGGATATTTTGCGACACCACGCGGGCGAAGCCGCGGGAAGAAGCTAGTTATTATATAAACACACATATTATACATATAGGTACGGTACCTACCTAGTTATACAAAAGTACTTAAATGTCATTATTCTTGTTTTATCTTTGTATCAAGGTCTTCAGAGCTAGTATATACCTATGAACACCTACGTATAGATCTTTACGACTCTGTAAAGAAATAACAATACAGTGATTGTGTTGGGTATTACTACTTCTATCCACAATGCTTTGTAGGTATGAATATAGACAAATACTAATTAGGTAGGTATAACATTAGGTACCTCCTGGTAACGTGTCGTTTTTTTATTAGCGATTCGATGGAATGTGAAAGACCGAAACGCATGAATGGATTAGATCTTGGGACGGTCTCTCGAATTTTATTTATTTAATGGGTAGGTATACCAATTTATTTCATATAAAATAAAGGAGAATACTAACTTGAAGGTGAGCGCTTTACAGAGTGAGGCGGCGACACTGGTGAGCGCACGTTTGTCGTGCTCATAGGGAGCCGCGCAGATCTTGCCGTTGCGTCCCCCCTCCGCCCATACCGCGTACCCACTGCGGCTACGAATGGCCCCCAGGGTTGACTCACTGTTCTCTCTTCGCCAGGATGACAGGGAGCGAGCAATCCAAACTGAGATTGAAAACCACATGCGTTTCATTATCTTCTGATACTTTTATTTCCGAATCAATACTAGGTTAGTCGTGGCTAAAGAATTTAGATATCAAAAAAGTAAAAAATAAACAATGTCTGGCCATATCCATATAGGCCCAAAAATAGTGCCTTGTGGTACTCCAATTTTGTGGCAAACATTAATTTCTTCTTACATGGTTTTCGAATTATATATATATCAATATAGGCCCAACGACAGTGCCTTGTGGTACTCCAATTTAAGCATTTTTTTTTTCTGAACATTATTTTCATAATAAATGTGTATCAATATGGGGCCAACGACAGTGCCTAGTAGCACTCCTCAAGATTCATGACAAGTATTTGTACCGTTTATAATTTTATATTTTAGAACGATTATCGATGCTATTTTGTTCGAAAATAAAAACACGTGGGGAAACATTAACAAAACACCTGTGAATCATTTTGGAACTACTTACGGCATCCAGCTTCATCGCTACCATCAGGACAGTCGGGTGTGCCGTCACATCGCAGATGAGGGGGCAAACAGCGTGTGTGCAATGCGCAGCGTAAACCTCCTGTGCCCGCTGCAGAACAGTGCGCGCAGCTGCGCTCGTCTTCTGCTCCTGCGCAGTCGGGAATTCCATCGCACTCTCGACGAGATAGGGCGAGCCTTTGCAGGCCGTTAGAGCATCCTGTAGAAGAAACATAAAATAAAAAAATGTAAATTCGGTACAGTCTCCCATAATAATGATTTCGGGAAATCGAGATCCCTGGAGAGGCAGGCTTTGCAATAATTGCATTGATTAACTTACAAAATGCAATACATGCGCGATCAAAATGTACCGGGGCAACTACAATTCATTAAAACAAACCGTCCAAGTGTGTGTCGAACCACGCACATTGAAGGGTTCCATAGTTGGGATGAATTTATCCCAATCACAAACTTAACATTGTAGTTTAAAAACATGTTCTCCTATACGGCATGTATGGGAGGACATGTTTTTCAAACTGGAAATTTAAGTTGGTCCATTATTACTCGTTTACCTGTAAAGCCTACTTAGCTGTGGTAGTTTTTCTTTTAACTTCGTTATACGAGTATATACTACTGCTGTGATTTTTTTCACAAATCCATGTACAACCATTTTAGCTGACAGGGGGGGGGGCACTTGACTTTAACAAAAACTAGCACTTTAAAGCTTAATATTTCGCAAACGGATCCCTGAATTGAAAAACACCAAGGGATAGACAAGAAAAAAAAAAAGCCACTTTACGTGTAGGCGAGGTACCATCAAAAAAAAATATTTTTCTTGATTTTATTTTACCACTTTGTCGGCGTGATTAATATCTATATCCATGGCAAATTACTCGTACAGCTTTCTAGTACTAACCGTCTCTGAGCTAAGCCGCGGACAGACAGACAGACAGACGAACATGGCAAAACTATAAGGGTTCCTTGTTTACTACAGAACCCAAAAAATTTGGTTTGGGCCCAGGTCTCATAAGTCTCATAGTGAAAGTAACTTCTGTAAGTTTTTCCTGGTATTTTGTTTAGACCATAATATTTAATAAACTCTAAAGCATACCTGGTTCAGGAGCACAGGACCCTGTGCCGAAGTAGTCCGGGAATCGTGCACAGTCAAAGTGTGGGCGCAACCGGTCCGGCAGTCGTGACCCGCAGCCTGCGTGGAAGGCTCGGCAGTAGGCACGGCACGGCCGGACTAGACGATCCTCTGTACAACGTGGCTGGAGCATTTGGCACACGAAATCCTGAAATATAAGAAGATATAGTTAACTACCTTTCCTCTAAACTTCAAAATTATGTACGACATGGTATGGCTGTAATCTGTAATGAGGTTGGCAGTGTATATGTAGGTACCTCTCCAAAATCACAGCAGGCAATAATTCAATGTGATTTAACAGCACCATTTAACCTTACATGTGATATGAGACAGTATTAAACCTAATTCTACGAAGCCAGAGCTCGTGTCCAAATCTCCTAAGTAGGTATCAGTTTCGGATAGCAATATTTAATAAGGCTTTTTAATGCAATTGTAATCAATAGGTTATAGTTACGATCATTCGTCTTATTTCATGCACTGTTACGATAATAAATCAAAATTTTTTCAGCATCGACGAACTAAGTATCTTATTGCGTCTGGTTGGAATTCGTGTAAGCCCCGACAATAATGACTTTTTTAATGGCGGCAAATATCTAGGGTAGAGGAATGCCTAATTTTCTGAATTACCTGAGCAAGATGCGAACATTCAGCATCAAGGAGTTCTCTGAAAGCCACAAGGTCTCTCATCAGCCCGTCTTTCGAGGTGTGTCCCACTAGGTTAGGGTACGAGGTGCTGTTGTACGGCAAGCTGGAGCATAATGACAATGTGACTGGGGAGCACTCCCTGACCTCCTCCACCGCGTCAGGGGTCACTGCTTCGGTGGTAGGAGTCTCGATTGGTGTCGTCTCTGTCTCTTTGAGCTGTAACGACGATATTACTGAGCTCTCCTGTAACAAATTAACAACAGTTAAAGCTAGTAGGTACCTTTAGGTGTAGTTACTTAAATTAACCGTAGCTCGTAATTTGTAATTTACACAGACAGTTATGTATATCGCTTGATTAACTTCAGGAAGTATGGATCAATAACCATGACAGACCACTTTTCCAACCTATGTTACTTTGTCAAAATCATTCAGTCGTCAATTCCTGTCTTACAAATATGGACATCCTTGTGAGTCACTAGCTCTCGCTTCTCGGTACCTCCCTATCTTCCTGTCCTCCACTAGTGCGAAGTATCCCGACCACTTGATCAGGGTAGAGTGAGGTTGTGTTTCTTTTAAATTTGGGAATAGCCGAAGTAGAATTTACGTGAAGTGAAAGCGTCGATCAAAGGGGGCCCCACTTATGGACGCTCAAAAAAAATCAAGTTTTATTGCAAATATCAACACTTAAATTAAGTAGCTCTAATAATACTCCTGTTTCTTTGAAATTCAGAAAGCTTTTACTGCTATTTAATTAAATTAGTATGTGGTGTTAATTTCAATCAGTTAATAATACATTTAAAAAAAGCAACCGAGTGAAAAATAACTTTAATTTCGGAAGTCTGTGGCAAAAAACGAAAATTCAAAACCAAAGACACCGACTCCGACTTCCGAAATTAAAGTAATTTTTCACTTTGTAGTGTTTTTTTTTAGAAATTGTTTTTTTTTTGTAAAAAGTTTTTATTTTTCAATTTTAAGTTGTGGGACCTACCCCACCCAAATTTGAATACCTGCTATGTAAATTACAGTGACAATTATTTGACTTTGACAAACAAAAAAATAATCATCAAAATCAATTCATAATTGGCAGAGTAATCAAACAAACAAAAAACAAACATACAAAAAATAAAACATACAGTCGAATTGAGAACTGTTCTCCTTTTTGAAGTCGGTTAAAAATGCTCCTGCGCCTTTAACAAGGCGATATCAAAATTTTATTTTGCGCTGGATTTTTTTTACCGCATTTGACTTTGGCGCCCCTTGACATCTGGCGCCTACAGCGACCGCTCCACTCGCTCTACCCTAGGGCGGGCGCTCGTAGATTGTTAATTAAAATGAATTCATTACGTAACAATCCTTTCAGAATGCAGGTCTGTGCTCTCAAAACCTTGACGGTTGAAAACAGTAGCTATGTTTTTTTCCATTCTTTTAATTTAGCATAATATTATTATATAAATAAGTATTGACTATATTTGTGAGAGTGTGAGATGAGAGTCATTTTATTTAATGTCAACCCATGCACATTGGTGATCGTAAACCACTAATTCATTATAGCAATTTTAACGATGCTATACAAATGTATACGAGTATGTATAATGAATGGTAGTGCATGGGTGGTTGGATGGTATGTAGTGGTGGTATATTTGATTGGGAAGTTGAGGCGTTAAGATGAAAGAGAATAATAAAATGAAATGTAACTTCAAAGGCTCTGGTTTAATAATTTAATTGCCGCTCGATTGATCGATCTGCGAGGTTACACTGCGCTTACCGCGAGGTCACTCCGCGGCTAGGTGACATTTCTATAAGTAGGTACATAATAATAAAATAGTAACGAAGTCAAAAATATACCATGTGTATATTTTTGAAAAAAAGTAATTTCTACGAGGTGTGGGAACGAGTCTGATGCCGAAAATAAAGTTTTAGATTTTTTTTGTCTGCTTGTCTGTTTGTTTGGATGTATGTTCATGTTCCGGATTGGCGCAAAAACGGCTGAATGGATACATGTCTATGAAATTTGGCACACAGATAGTTTATCAGATAGTGGATCAACACATAGGCTAGGTACTTATTTTTAATTCCGGTTTTACCTACGGTACCGTGGAATATGTTCCGACCTCTACGCGGACGAAGCCGCGGGTTGTCCACGCTAGTCTATAATAAATATCGAAACAGCGCCAAAGTCATTTTTAACTGTAGGTGTGTTTAGGTCACGGTGGTTAAATACCTATGTGTCGTCAACATATAAATAAACTCCAGCTACCGCATACCTACCTAATCAAGGCTTCCAATCTTACGAAACTATATTAAAGTTCATTGTTCTTCGCAAACAATATACAAACGAATCAGATAGTTATGTTAATTCGACGGGGTGACTGCCCCACTGCAATGCATTTCAAGAACAAAAAAAAGAATTAACATTAGTTATAACATTCGCATGAAATAACAGCAGGCAAATGTACCTAAAATTAAACTTAAATCTAATAAAACTGCATACCGTGCATTAGCATCATGTAGGTTTCGAATGAGAATTTGCAATTTGATTACACTATGTTAATATTCCAAAACAGCTATCTAATTACGCAAAACATTTTCGTATACGATTACGACAAATTTATTTCATTTTGACAGTTCAACAACATTCATTGCGTTATTTACGTTGTTGAGCAGATATTTTCTTCGAACTTGTGAAATAATGGATTAGCAATTTGTTTCAAAACGACTGAAATTCCGATTGATCGTGTATTATGTAATTAGGATACAGGATTTAGCAACAAAAAATACCTACCTATCTGCAACTAAAGAAAAAGGAGAATATGAATTTGTGCAAATAAAGATCACCTAACCGTAAAGACTGCGATGTTTCACAATGAGTTGCTTGCCTTGCTATTTAGCACTGAAATCTAGCTCGCCATGAGGCATTTGAGATGCTCACATTATTATCTCATTAATAATGTTCAATGAATTGCTAAATAAACGAAAAGCAACATTTACATTACATCGCCTGTTTTGTTAGATTATAAGTTCGTGGAAAAAGTTTTTGTTTGAATTGACGGTTACGTGTTATAAAGGATTTAACCAACAGATTGAATGACGAACACGTGTGAAAGTAAAACAAAAAGCAGAGGAGTTGGTCACAATTTTACTGGTCAAGACAGTCAATAATTGTTTTTATACGGTACACCTACGTAACAAGCGTTAAAAAACCGTTTGGAATCTATTCAGAGCGAAAAGAGCGTAAAGATAAAGCGATGTTATAAGGTGCTAATTTAACCGCTTACCTCAATATGTAGTGTCTCCGGCAACGTGGTTATCTTGTTCATGAGAGCTGTGGGCACGGCAAGCTCGCGCGCCAGCACAGCTGTCACCTCTGGGGTGCTCACCGCGGTGAAGATCGGCTCGAACGACACCTCGAAGTGGACGCGAATGCCTTGCGTTGAACTAGAATTTATATTTTGATTTAGTAGTTAGCCTAGTTATCTAATGGGCAGGCAGAAAAGTCACCGGAGAGTCGTGCGGAACACAGCGGCCGTTTATCCGTCAGATTGGCACAGAGCAATCTTATCTGGATTAAGGCCTATATGTATGTCCAGAAAAAAACACTGCCGTGCTCATTATCATGGCTTTACTAAATATACCTACCTACTTAGACAAAGCATTTCATGTACCTAATGTAGCCGCATTAGCTTCTTAGCTTCAGTTTTCTCTTTTGTTAACTTGTCCAATTTGCTTTTCTTATGGTTTTCTGTTTTGATTGTCTCAAGAGCTGATGAGATAATGTCTTTAGAGAGTTGTGTGAGAAACTAGTCAGTCACGTCGCCTCATCTTTGCCGAACTTCTGAATTGAGTTTGTGTTAAAGTTTCCAAGCACTTCAAGGATCTCTTACTTCGAGTTCGCTTCAGGGATCTAGATAGTCTAGAATTCTAGATACCATTTTGTTTATCTCATTAGGTTAATTACCTCAGTCCTCGTTAGAATAGTTAAGTATACCTAGAAGCATTTTAATAATGTAAGCAATAAGTAGGTATTTTTCTCTGTTTGTGGCTTCACAAGGTTTTTTTTTACGGTTGTTATGTTAATGCTAACGCTTAAATATTTATTGCGTAACAGTTACGGTCAGTAAATAACAATTATATGCTAGAAAAGCATTAACAAGAGCAACAGAAGTGGAAGTCACGTAAGATATAATAAAATTTAAAAAAACTGGGACTAGTATTGGCACAGAAAATCTGCTTTAGTACTTCCGCCAGCTAAATATTAGTGGGAATGAGAATAACTTATATGTTTGAATAACATTTCAACAGCTTCAAGTTCTCAGGGATGTGCCTATCGAAGCTGCGTAATTTTGTGAAATCGTTTATACAATTAAAAACTTAGTCAAGTCATTACTTTACATCTTATGATTCATCTTTATGACTGGATCCTTGTGTATGTGTGTAAAAGGAAATTAAAACAACTAGGTATAATCATAGTTAATTGATTCAGGCGTCACCTTGCGGAAATCCATTATAAAATACAATAGACGTAGATATATTTCGCTAAACTATTCCTAAAGAGTCATAAAATACCCTGTAAGAAATCGACACGTATTTCACCTCTCAACGAGGCATCCTCAGGATGACGATTGACTTAATTGTCACCACCCCGAACACGGCTTTCTGCGTCCGGCGCTCGGTGTGGCAACACACGACAAGTCAATCGTCATCCTGAGGATGTCTCGTTGAGAGGTTATAGTTAAGCGGAATAGGTTACTAAACATAAATCTTCGTCTATTGTATTTTAACTAGGTTATCACCGTCAATCTAATCCGGGTAGGTAAGTGGCCAGGATTTCCAGTAGTGAAAAGATTCACGGCTATCGTTGTAACATTACAATTTTCGATTAGAATTCAACTCGCAAAAAGAAAGGGCCGGAACATAAAACATCGGGAACAACCTTCAATGTGGATTACCTACATAGTACAGACAACGTGCGCCGCGTAGAAAGTACCTATCTACTAACGAAGCTCTGAAACAAAGCACGTATAGAACTTTCTTGTGTCAAATACATAGCAATGTAGCGATATGATATCGTATGACACTTTATTTAAAAGGATCGACGACGTTTTATATAGTATATAAAAAGTAAAAGTTGTTTCATATAAAAATGGTCTCGATTTCTACGACAGCTAATATCTATGTATGTATACAGCGATACTTTGTGTGACTAATGTATAAAAACTAAATTCCTATAAAGTGGTCGAGCTTGTGTCTCTATGTCAGTGCTACCGGTAAAATATGAAATGGGCACAAAAACCAATAAGGTCAAAACAAAGTAACTAAGAATTTTCAATAGACTTTAGGTAGAATGGTTATTTATCGAAGTCATAATGTAGCCGTCAGTTAGTCAAATTAACTGTTTGTATAACCATCATCATCATAAGGTACAACTTGAAATTGTACCGTTTTACTAAAACATGGCATGCGCAGGCGCACGCTCCATTACAGACCTCGGAGATTTCGAGAAAGTGTACTTTCTCCATCCATCGGTGTAAAGACATTACTAGTCAGCACCCATTAACATAATATTAATTTACATGTTAATCAAATCTTTGAAATCATTTTAGCCTGGTTAACGAAGTAGCTGGTTTTTAGCTTGATATATAGGATTTTGTGTTTGACCGTGATTCAAGTTGTTGTTGTAAACAGGTTTTAAATGAAGTGTTCTTGTAAAGCTGACTTAAAAGAGGTCACTCGTCTGTTTGTCACCGTCAATATTTACTGCCTACTGTACTTAATTAATAATTCAGGTCGCCATTATGTGGTTTGAACTCATTAATGTTTCAGTGAGTTTTACTTTTTTATAGTCATTCTACAAGAAGAAGTCTCGGATCCAAGATAAAAACGTAGATCAATGTTAAGTTTCACCGAAGCGAAGCTGCAATTAAAAGCTAACTAATTGTGATGCGTGTTTCGTTTTTAAATCAGTAAATTCATTAATTGCATTGTTATTTCTGACCATTTCGATTTTAATAACCTTTTCTTTTTGTTACGACTCTTTAACGATATTGTTATGTCTTGCTAGACTTCTGACTTCCGGACGACCAACAGTAGATAGGTACTTATATTTTTCAAGAGGTATCTATCTATTACCTAATCTACTGCCGGCTGGGCTTGCGCATCCGTATGCCCGGGCCCTTTCCTTTTGACTGTATTCTTTTCCTAAATACATAAATTCAACATTTTTGTTACATAACCTTAAAAAATTGCTTTTATAAATGCTTACTTAAACAGTTTATATCTTTTTTCGTACCTAATCGTTTCAGTCATCGATCATTTGATGCCGGAACCAACTAGTGAGACGTGCGTGACTTATAAAAGGCACACAATAGTAATCTTACCTGTCCAAAGCTAGTATGTCTGCAGAAACGAAACATGATTTCAATTCAGAGTTTAAATATAAATTGAATAGCGCCTGCTGCAGTTCATTTTCACGTGTCCGGTTGGCTCTGGACTCAAGGTCGTTGCCCTTCTCGCCCTCTCCGTCGCCGGCTCCCCACGAGGTAACGACGAACGAGCCCCGGAACGTTTGCCGGTTAAGGGGATCTCCGAACAGGTACATGTCTGTAAATATAACATTATTACTTAGAAAACTGAGATCCGATTTAAGGGCTTAATCACATTGCGTTTTTTACGCGCCGTCAACGCACTAATGCTGTTTTTCAAGGCAATAAACTCGGCGTCGACCTGCAATGGGTTGTCCAACGGTGTAAGTAAGGTCCTGTTTGGCAGTGTTCTGCTGGATCAATTTACGGTACCCATGTATAGGCAAATATTTGAGTAGCACTTATGTGCGTTTTCGTTTTTCATGCCAAATACTTTGGTTTTCTCCTATTAGTATTTTCTGTTGATTGTAGTGACTCATTCGAGCATTTGGCAGTAACTACGAACTTCATAAACTGATAGATGGGCAGCCAAGAATGTCTGATCTTACAAAAAGGTAAACTAATTGTTGGAAGGTCTTGGGTTCGATTCCCAGATCGGGCAAAGTGTTGTTGGGTTTTTCTATCTGGAATTTCTCAGTAGCAGCCCGAAGTCTGGATTTGTGTCCTGTTGATGGCAATAGGCTCGCCCCCTATTACATGGGACTCAAGTAGACATAACTGCCGACCCTTCGGGGAAACACGGCGTGATGTTATGTCATGGGAAAAAAAAAGGGACAGAATGGACCCAGTGAACACAAAATGGAGTTTAAGGCACCTGCAGAAAAAAAAACAGACTAGAGCAAATAGACTACTGGAAGAAAGTCTCCACAACTGGTGGAGAATATTAAGAGGGTTAGATTACCATACCCTTGTGTTCACAGAAGGGTTTAACACCGTCGAAAAATATAAGCCCCTGACCGTGTGACCTGACCACCCCATCTAATATTCATGTCTATATGTAATTATAAACCATACCATTCTTAACAACAGCAGAGACAATGAGAAGAGTCTCGACTCCGCTGTCATGGCATGACGGATTGACGGAGGCAAAGGAAGTAGGTTGCCTATTCGTTCCGAGAGACACAACTATGAAAGATTAACGATAAGGTGATACAGACACATGATTATATAATTTTCAATAACACCTATTGATACCGAAATAACAAAGTTTTAGAGTAACACTCACAAGTCACGAAACTCGCGGAAGTACAATCTCTTTTCTTTATCGATCACTCTCAGATTTTAATTGAGGTGATCAAGTTTTATTTTCGTGACTTCAGTCAATATAACATAGGCTTCTTTTTGTGGCTGCAGTACATAAAAGTTTTCCTATATACTTAAATATGTAATATTAACTTTCAAATCGCTCGATCGATTCGATTGCAAACTGGGCCTAATTAGAAGCAAATTAGATATTCGCCTTCAAGATAATGATCATTTAATATGCCAGCATAGTTAATAGCATAAGCTTGTTGGAAGGAGTGCACTTGTCTCCGCAGCGGGCTGCGCAAGGCCACACAGCAGCTTACTGGCCTTTTGCTCGGGCGGTGACGGGCAAATGTCGCTCAGTTTACGCCTCTACTGGAACTATGAATACCCACTGTTTACTAACAAAAGAATCTAAATCAGATGATAGTTACACTGGTCGACAGCAAAGCGAAATAGAATTACGAAACTGCTAGTTGCTTGCGGCGAATCGATTACTGTTTGATATCGATTGGATTGTAATAACTGCACTCAATGAATATTTTCGCTCCATTTTAACATGTTATGAAACGTTCTTGTTTCCGCATGTTTTATTTATACTAAACTTAAAATATCCGAAACCATGACTGGTAGATAATGTACTCTATTGGCTCTAGGCTACAACTTCATCTAAGATGTTTTGCAACACGGTCCTTTAGGTCAGACGTTGAGTAATGTTACCATTTATGGTCGTAACGTGTAGACCTAAAATAACTCGGAATGTCTGACAAAATTGCTGCAACATTCGCTTAAATTCATCCATGGCTAATTTCAGTTATTTTAAATTTTATAACTGCACAATTGCAGCAGGTGTTTTATGTTGCGTGGTGCATAATAACGGTTGTAGGAACCCCATCTTATCGCCCACGTTTTTATACTTAATTGGTATGCAATGAAGGAGTGTTCATTACAACGCACCTTTAGAAATCAATTTGGCAAAAACTTGAGCTTACAAACATAAATATTTACCTAGATTGCAACAGCGAACACTTGCCGCAGAGAATGCCTTGGTCGATAGAGTAATTTTATGTTATGATAGTCTAGCAGATAATGTAACTAGGTACCTATGTCATAAGTAGAAAGGTAGAAAACTGTTTCTAAGTGTCAAGTAGGATCTCGGAGTTCGAAGTTTAAGTACATGACCAGCTCAACTTGGACCCATATGAACGTAATATCACTGGGTCAGTGCTGACAGTCATCGTGTTCATAATATAATGCAACGTACGTCCGAGGTACACTGCCACTGCAGCAAGCAGCAGCAACACGAGCAGCGACGCGAGCGCAGCGCAGCAGCCGCGGCAGGGCCGGCTCAGCTTACGCCGCGTGAACCTGATGTCGCTGCTCACTGACATCGTCGACTCCGGCGCACGGTGTCGCACACATCGCTGATTGCCGTTCCGGGTCCACCCGTATTCCAGCTGATGAACAAAAAAAAGCATTAATTAAGGCAAAAGTAAACAAATGTGTCGGTTCTTTTCATCTATGTTACCTACAAGTCTACGGAGAGACGGTAAATTCCGGGAAATACTGCTTCATGTGAAAGCTTGATATAACGACACATCAAGATAACTGCAACCACTATAGTAACACATAATGTGTATAATTAACCCTACCTGCGTAATGTCCACTACCTATGTGCATACCGCGTACAAACACAAAAGAACAATTTAAAGCCTTAGGTAATTTGTCACATAAGTTACGATCTACTTATGAAATGAAAGTGTATGGATATTACTGAAGCGAATAGGTACATATAAATTCCATTGCAATAACCATACTAAATTAGCAAGGCTTGAGCTAATTCTTCATCAGAGATTTCAAGCAATATCGTTAGAATAATTTCAGCGTTCAGCTTGGCATTCATTCGGTACAATACATTTCAAGTTGAAGATTGAATGATACGCTCCATCACCTTTTGTGATCTACATAATGTCGAAGCACGTAAGTACTGAAGTAATTCTTTGTTAAACAAATTACGTAAACAATCTTGTACAACACTGCTGGAAAAACACGAAACAGAAAATAAAGTTAAATCCAACAGTGTCAAAGATTTATTGCGGACGCAGTTTTTCAGCAAGAAAGTTCATAACGTAAACAGTGACAGACTGACACACAGATGACTGCTCAAGCTTAACATAATTACTTCCCATTTCCTGATAATTACATTACAAGACTCATTATTTTGCGGAGTTTGCGGCAGCCATATTGATTTGTCGCACTTATCTCATAATTACTGCGTTACGTGTTGTGATATAAGTGTCGAGGTGTCTGTTATAACACAGTAGATAGTGGGTTCTGCATGAGACTTCCTAGATTTTTAATCCCTGCTAGTAAAAGTGACATAGCTCGTACAAAAATTGAAAATAATTTATTACAATAAAAAATAAGAGCTCTTTACATCGAATATTATCATGGCAAATGCAAGTTATTTTCTTATTATAATTCAGGCGTAGTCGTCAAATTTTTGCTACGAGTGCTACAACGTGCGTAGCGGTTGCGGCCTACAAAGACTGTACCCAAAACAATTTGCCGATAATATTACTTTTAGTAGTATTAATATCACGTCATGAAACTAGCTAAATGTATGTCTATTCTATTTTAGACTAATTGGCTCTACCAGACAAGGCCTACTAATATAAACCGTTTTTAATAAATTCACGCAGTTACACCATAGGTTCAGTAAGTAAGCAGGCAATATATAACAGTTATGGCATTTATTAGTATTTAATAGGCATGACATTATTTTATGTGATTATGGTGTGGCCAAATAGTGTGTTACACGCACATTATTGTGTTTATTGTACATGCTTGCTTATCGCCATGACGGAGTAGGAATGTAGATAGAAAAGGTACATACCTACCTATGTTATTCTACCACGTACTGCCTCAAATAGATAACTGAATATAAATAGCACGACATTGTCGGCATGGAATAATTTGGTTAGTAAACACTTCCGGCATTTTGCTACAACTGGTTAGATTTTAAATTAAAATCAATTTTGAAAATTGGAATAGATAATGATAATTATGAATTCCAAATCACTAAATCGCTTAGACCATTTAACCTACCAAATCGTGATCGTTAACTTTTTTATCTATGGTCAGATCATTGTATTAGCTACATAACAATTATATTTGTTGCGAATCCTTACAAGGATGAGATGAGATTAACACGAGAACAACCTTGGTTTCTACGCAAAATACGTTCACTATTCATACATTATGTTTCATCAAAACTTAAAACATTAGTAGGTAGAGAGTAACTACGGTAAATTACTTAATTTATGATAATGTAAGTGTTGATTGTACTTACATTATAATTAATTGTTACAATAAGAAGCTGTTGTAACGCGTTAATAATAATGTAGATTACCGGCGATGTTGTTTCGTGTAGTGTCGTAAGGTGCATTACTATTTCTTCGTCTCGAGCTCTAGATTTCAAACAGCGAGAAAATTGTTCGGTTGCGCCAACGGAATATGGCTGCAGGTTAACGTTCGAACTTTAAAATGCCATTTCGGATTCAATTACTTACCCTATTGTGTTTATGTTTGTTGTAAAGGTTACTTTAGACAAAGTCTATTTACAATCAACGTTCAAGTTATTAATTCAAGTTATCATAGGCGTGGTACTAAGGTTACATAGGCATTCAGTAAAGTATTTGAAAAGATAACTTTGCTTGCAAGTTATTCTATCTATACTTATTAATTTATTCGTCTTGCCTGATCGCCCTCACAATTAGATTTGACCTCAAAGCAATACTGTGACTGACTCTATTATGAGCGTATAGCAAAAAACATGGAAACTGTCGTATTCAATTACTGTTATTTTGCAAATGAAAAGTGCGAATATTGAAAACTAACTGTGAAATATTGCTTGTTCATTCAATTCAACAGTCGGTAGAGTGAATGAACAAGCAATATTTATCGTTGATATCGCAAGACATTTCCAAATTATATTTCTATGAAATTTATCAGAAGTTTTGGTTAGTTATGCGAGCCTGCTGTTTAGCGACCACAAAAGCGTGACAAGCCTGACATACAAATGACATTTGGACACAAACGGCAGAACAAAGAGAATATTTGGAAGCATTTCGAGCGAAAACTTCCTTCTCTCAGGCAGTACAAGCAAGGTCGAGCTGTACGTGAGTGCGGAAAGCTTTGTATGATGATGAAACTTTAAATAACCGATACTGAATGGCAAATTATTGATGTTTCAACTAAAGTTTATTACTTATTAGCAGTTTTGTAATACAAAATAAGCACTTTATTACCTCCTGTGTGAACATTATTATCCCTAAATGAAGTCGGTTTGATGCATGTATTTCCATGGGAGGCAAGAATATAACAAACAAGTACTCAAGTAGTTAGGTATTTGTATTGTATGTAGTTATTTACTAACATGCAGTAGTGTATGCTTGTTTCCTTGTTTCTAGCTCGTTAGCCGAAAGTACTTACCTGGAGAAAACGCTGTTCTACCTAACCTATTTTATTTAATTACTTACTTCCTTGCATGTTTCACTCGATTAAGTTTATTTATTTATTAAACAGCTCAACTGTCGATTTGCCTTTAAAAGTTGATAACAATAAAAATTATTTTGTGTCTCGTTAGTGACAGTTAAACCAACACCAATTACATAAATTAACATAATGTTTATTTTATCTAAGTCCAATTAACCCTTTTAAAAAAGTTTTATTAGAACGATATTTAGTACAATTTACTTCAATACCTTTAAAGACAGAGTTGTTTCGCAGGTTCAACTGGCTCAAAGCTGGCTAAAAATAAAATATATTTTCATGAAACACTGAACATTTTTTGCACGCTCTGTTCCGCTCGTGCGGCCTTCATTAAAAGCTGCAAGTAATATTCGCACCCCTAGGGTTTTATATTTAAACGCTGAACCCATGTAATTGACTGTACCTACGTACATACTTTTACAGCACAATATTATACTTAGCGCAAGCAATTGTACTTACGGTCGAGAAATAAGTTGGTGATTAGGTATTTCAGAACAGAACGCAGGGAGCACTTCAGTTTCCATTGGGTGACTGTGAGGGCCAGTCTAACACACCGATGATTTCCCAATCATGATCTATTTGAGTGTTTTTTAAAGTTTCTCAGTAAGGAACGGCTTCTGGAGATTTGAGATCGGCTTCCATTAGGCGTCTCCTGATATCTTGAGACATACTATTAAGACCCTTTTTCATCGATAGTTCCTGGCCATAGCGGATAGACAACCATGGTTTCATTCTTCAAGTTGTACGTGGTTTTTTTTTTCGGTGGGACACATCCTACTCATTTTGCCGCGGTGTGGTCGGCTATCGATGTTTTTAGATGTTATGCATCGCTTTATCTATTTCGTCATGAATGGTATTTTATTCTTCATATACTTTGCAGATTGATCACGCGATATTTTAGGTCCTTTTGGATACGAGTACAGGAACACTGCTCGTAGCGCGCCGCGTGGGCGACATTCATGGCAGTAGAAGTGCTTGTGAAACCTAATCTTTTGTCACTTTGCATTCTAGGCAATGAGTCCCTCTTCTTGCTACGATAACATTTTTTTGATATTTTAGTCGAAAATTAAAGAACCTAGGTATTGAAAAGGAAAGAACCCAGCGGAAAGAAGTGCCACTCAATTATGTCGTGTTTTATTCCTCGCAGCCGGAGGAGACTGTCTAGCTTCAGAATACCTGCCTGAATACTGCGTACAATGCGCGTGGAGCGAGCAGCGTGCACTTGCCGCGACCTACATCCCGCCTCAGCCTCACGTTTTTGCTAGACGCTGCAACAACAAAGCCGCCTCGAGCTGAGCTCCGCGCACGCCGCAGCCTTTTCGCTGGTTTCTATTAAGATCTCTAACTTTAACAATGCGGACGCCCTCACTTTCGTTTGGTACGTGCTCATTTGCAGATAATGGCGCTAGCGACAACCGAACGCTAATTTAAACATGAATCAGTATCGCACACGGCGACAGGTGACATCTTGTTGACAGAAAACGGCAAATGTTGTTAGATTAACGGAAACCTAACCCACCTAATCGCCTGTTTAATAAATCTGGGGCGAGACTTGTTAGACAGACAGCTGATGGTGATATCGCTTCATTCGTAAATTGTGAATACAAAGTACGCACGAAATAAATTGACACTACCGGTAAAGAAAACAGTAGGTAATTAAAACAGAAAGGTGTCGCTGTGAAAGTTGAATAAGTACAATTTTGTCAACTGCTGCAAATACCGGCCGATTAACGTTACGTGATTGTTTACGCTAGATGTTAATATTTAATCATCAATTTAAATTATAAGGGAAGTTAGTTTAATCAATTTGACAGATATTTCAAGCTTATTTAATTAAAGCCTTTCCTTTGAACGGGTTTATACCTAATTAGAATTTAAAGATTCTCAAACCTACTTCTCCCATCAACATGTTTAAAGTGAAGGAAATCGCCCATAACTTTTAATTTCTCTATTTTTAATCGACTACGGACCAAAACCAAAATAAAGGGTTATGATTTTAGCAGTCTATGTATGTATGTTTGCTTTTACGTGTGTTCCACCGTAGCGCCTAAACTATGGAACCAATTTTGATGAATGAGGTATCCATAGATTCGTAATAATGGTCCGGGTGACATAGGCTATATTATTATAAATTAGAATCTGCCTAAATTTAATATGGTGGACCTTACACATACATTTTTAACATCGAATAAAAAAAACAGAGATAATCATGACATGTTTGGTATCAAAAGAAAGGTCTTGACGAAAACATTACAAATATGTGCATATATCATATTTTCAGAGTAAATAAATATGTTTAAATTGTTTTAAAGCTAGCAAAAGTGAAACTGCTTAATGTGTGCTTAATGTTAATTTATTTATGCAGTTCGGAGAACAATATGGTCCAATTTGTTAGTAAAATACCTTATGACTAGTGTTAGTAGTACACAAAACAAGAATAAGAATATCTGGTGACTGCGACAGGATGTGCAGAGAACGATAAAGCAAGGAATATGCTACCTGACCATTGTCCCCACATAGTGCCTCAGAAAAGGGGAGTAAGGGCTCTCCACCACTGTTTTCAGGATGCTATTGTCACTGACTCGCATTCTAAGCATCAGATATGCGAATTTTTTGCGAATCACTGCATGGAAGCTGTCAGTTCGGTTCTGAGCAAATATCTCCGATGCGCTACAGAAACGGGACAGTTTCAACAGCATCCTAAAATCATTATTGTATTGGATGCGAAGACATCTAGCGATCTTTTGGTGTAGCTGACCCTACAGACCCCCGGATACAGACCTTCACAAAACGCCTTGAACAGGGTGATTTTGACTTGGTCCGCACAACGAGAGAATCTACGGGCCAACATGTTCCCTCAGACCGCCAGTGCCCTACGTACCCTTTCGATGTCTGCATTATCTTTAAGGTCGTCGGTAAGTAATCAAATTTTAATAAAATTATAGAACGATTTGTAATGCCACTCTTAAGCACAACAAAATATTTATATTTTTTCTTCGAAGCTCGATAAATGGTGTTGGCGTCGAAATAAATTGCGCTATGGTTTCGTTCAAGGCACTGCGCACTGCTATTTGAATTTAAAATAGGTTAATTATTGACATATTGTATAAGTCTTATTTACGTTGTCGTAACGTTTATCAAGGGTTAAAACGGAAAAGAATAAATAAAAAAAAGTTAAAAAAAAACTGTAACCCGACTAAGGAAAAATAAAAGAGAACACACAATTATAATGGCATGCGACGACGGCTTTACCCTGACTATTTTTATTCCCATGTCTTGATTTCCGTCTGAAATATTTTCTTGTCTCGTACTTTTTTATCACTTTTATTTTCCCTTATTCGGGTTACAGTTTTTAACTAAATTTTATATTTTAAACTTAATTTTTAATAACATAAACATAACATCCCATCTGTAATCCCCGCAGGGTGCAGAGGTACTTACCTATATTTGTCCTAATTCCTAATTTCGTTTTAGTAATATTTTTTTTAGCAACAAAGCTCTAACCTTTTGCGTCGTTAATGATTTTATCGAAACTATCGGTAAGTGTTGCAAAGCGTTTAAGCGACGTCCAGCCTCTACGCTGCGTCTACGCGATTTTCAGTGTCTACGCATGCTAGCTACGGTGACGTAGGGGATGTGTATGCATGCAAAGATAAAATTCATTCTCCTACAGCAATATTAAATGCCGTGCCATTTATTTATTTACATAAAAGGACGCAGTAGTGCATGGGCACGCGCAGCGTAGAGTCCGTAGAGTATCTACTCTACGAATGAAATAGGTACTCTAAAATACCTATGTAAGGAGGTACTCCAAATGTAAAATGGCTAAAGGGAAGATTTCAGAACTGTTTCTTTACATAGTGCGACAACTATGACATTGGAAATATTATGACTCTACGAGTCTGCACGTAGCTGTAGCTGGACCATAAAATATTTCATGGCCTTTACAACTAGGTAGGTAAGCGAACCTTTTGTTATAAACTTAAGTATGACCCTGGTCAAACCAGTCCATGTATTTTTACAAATTTTGGCTCACTCGTCCTCTTCAATGATTTTCATAAATACCAAATCTATGTCATGTTATACAAACATATTGTGTACCTAATGTAAATAATGATGTCGTAGGCATCCGCGCATCGCTCATCTTAAGCCTCTTCTATGTACATATGTCTATGCTCGCGTGCTTGTACTTGTACATAAGTTTTGTAAGTAACCGGACCGCTGACCGACCGTTTTGAAATACTACCTGTGAGCAACCTGTATATGGATCTGTTTTAAACCAAGTGGTACGCATATCTATGTCTGTCTATTCAATGCTCACCTAGTTCTCAGTAAGTAATACTCAGAAACTAGTGGCTATCTACATTTAGCATTTCGTAAAAGTGACAGAATTTTCGTTGCGTTTAAATTCTTGAAAGCGCTATTACCTACTAGATGTTGAGATGAACTTCGTGACAAACGAAACTGCAGAAGGTCGTGAACTTTTAGAATTTGTTCACCTTGCTTATTACTAGTTTTTATTGTAAGTATTTGAATGTCGTAAGGTAATACTTATTTATTTTTAGGTGTATTAGTAATTTGAAAGATACATTTATGGAACGGTGATCTAATGCCAAGAAAATAATAATTCATCATACCTTAATGTTCTAGAAGCTATTATATCTATGTACTATTTATCTACGTGGTTTGTAAATATATAATTATGTATTTCCAGTATTTATTAACATACAAATCACCACTATATGATGGCAGACAGCGATCGAAGAGTTTTGTAATTTTTGAAAGTTAATTAATTCATTATTGGCTCATCAATTAAGAATTTCGTTATTATTATTAATAGATTACTTATTAAATTGGCATTTACACACCCGAGTCTCAGTGTGTACTGGTTGACTTTTTTTAATTTGTAATGTAGACAGGCCGCTGCGCTGCCGTGTGCGGTCAGCCAACAGTGGCCGGCGCGCGGCGTCGACCCGGATCACGGATGACATCGCTGCGCCCGCGCCGTTAATATCAACACTGACACACTTCCCTCTCACTCAATTCACATCATTCGCCAAAAAATCAGAAAAAGCTTTAAGTATAGAAAGAAATGCCTTATCTGATTTGCTTTCTCAATGTTTCTCGATTTCTAAAACTACTTCGGTTACTTTTATTGTGTGAAATATATAATTTCTAATACCTACCTTTTTAATTTTGTTTATTCTAAGGAGTTTAGCAACATTCGACAGAGTAACACCACTCTGGTGTGTTAGGGAAACTTTGAGACAGTTAGAGGATAAGATTAACTTATTATTCTTTTGACATTATAGCTGGTTAACTATTCAATATTAAAGCAGTATGCTTAGACGAGCATAAGGAACCATGTACCTACACGGTAGGTACTACATGTTCGGGTTATCCCCATCTTTCTTTACCAGAAGCATAATATAATTTCAAAAAACAGATGTTATCTAGAAAAGACATTCATCATCACTTATCTCAGTAGTATTTATATATCCAATTATCCATTTACATAGGAATTATCATATACCAATTATCGTTTACATAGGACTACATAAAATATGAATTAATACATGAATGGAGAAGGATACCTCCGTATTTTGAGGTTTTTCTAGGCGGTAATCCTAACTAATATTATAAATGCGAAAGTGAGATTGTTTGTTTGTTCACGCTAAAACGACTGAACAGGTTTGGATAAAATTTGACACATGGGTAGAGCATGACCTGGATTAGGACATAGGATACTTTTATCCCGAAATTCCCACGGGATAACTTCTGCGGGAGAAACCGAGGGGCACAGCTAATCTTCATATAATTCACAGCATGATTCTTTCTAATCCCTAACGTTATGTTACAACAGGTGCAAAACTAAGACAATTTAATAATTATAATTTACAGCAATAGCTAGTTAGTAGACATACGTAAGTACATCTCGGATAGTCGACGCTCGATCACTTTTCCTACCAAGGCTACTAAGGAATGGTCGAGCTTGTTACCTTACCGTCTCGTCTGTGAAACTCGTTTTAAACCATCAAAGATGATTATAAGTATTTTGCACGTTTTGAGAGAGAAATTACCCATGTGCAATTTACTATGTAAGGGTCCTCATTCACGATAGCCTATCCTAACTTATAACCTAACCTGTTTGTTACGTTTTCACGCTAAAACAGCTTAACGGATCTGGATGAAATATGGCACATGGGTAAACCATGACCTAGGTTAGGGGACAGGATACTTTTTTGCCCGTTATTCCCACAGGATCGAGACTGGGCGTAGCTAGTAGAGCATAAATGTTTTGCCATCGTAGAGACAAAGCTGAAATATGTCATGTGTCAGTTATGATCACACCCATATCCTTTAAGACCAAACGCAGTAACTCCAATGCTGCTTGGCTGTGGTACCTCTCCGGCTCCTTCACAAGTCTAACTACGTACTCGAATATGCTAGAAGACAAAATAAATTTAGTACAGACTCCAGTACAGCTGTAATTATGAAAACCCGCTCTTATAGTGCAGCTTCCTTCTATAAACCACAAGATCGCTATACCTAAGCATTGCATAAATATATAGATTATAATATGTAGGTAGTTCTTTTCTAGACTAATCGAGACTTTATTTAGCTCTCTATTGCTCTAAGTAATTAAAGTAGCAACATTTATACTAACGCAGGTAAATATAGCAAAAGTCGTCCTGTTTTACAAGGTCCACGCACTAAATGACTAGATTTAGTGAAAGACGATTATAATATAATGAGGGAGGAAGTGAAAATACTGACACGACAGCTGGATTTATGCATAGAAAATAACGACATGCAACGCAGATTTCTGATGCCGCGGACTGTGAGTTCTGAGAACAAAAGTATATAAGTTATCCCTAAGCATAGCTGCTTATTTGGTAGCTGCCTAAACGAAAGCGTGATGATTATACTGTTTACAAGTATGTATTCCAATGAGAATTAATCCTAAACTGCATCGTTGGTCTAGTGGTCGTAAGTGCGGCTGCTGAACAGGGGTCCTGCGTTCGATTCCCCAGTCAGGCAGTGTTATTGGGTCCGTCGGTTATTTTTAGTTGCAGCACCGAGTCTGGGGGTCTACTCCCTAAGCGAAATCCGTAGTTCCGGCCGAAGTTACGAGTACTTGGCACTCCGTCTTACTTACGGACACCATACCGTAGGCCCCCTGAATTCGTGCCCATCAATGACAATAGGCTCGCCCTTTATTACATAGGAAATGTGAGTGTAGGTTAGGTACTCTAATTACTCTCCCAACCTCTTCAGTGCCTTCGTGAAATACAACCATGTATCAGGTAAAGCTGTATTTGTTATAAGTTAAGATTGTTCTTGCAATAATTGGGTACCTATTGATGAACGCATCACTCACATGTAGCTAGGTTACTCATAGATGATTAAACCGAAATGCTTTAATTGAGTTATTTATTAACATACAATGTAGTATTGAAATCTCTCTTGGGAACAGTTGGATGAATACGTATTATGAGCCATGATATTTATTTTATTAGATTTATTACGGCCGCTTCCGGTTATTAAGAGAATTTAAAATATTTGTTTATAGGGCAGTAGTTCCTGCCCATAACAAACATGCAAAATTATGCACATTTTCACAAGCAAATTAACTGGGTGTAGGTATCTCTATAGATCACTCACTGATCACTTGTTTACCGAATACTTGTAGTACCTACGTACTACACGTATTCCGTAAACAAGTGTTTACTAAATTAAGTACTAATAACCGCAGAAAGAGCGGCAGACATGATGGGTAAGTATCGATATCTAAACACAATAAAATAAAAATAAATAAATTTGAATTTTTCTTGGGGTCATCAACCGCATGTAATTAGTCGTCACTTGAACAATCAGTTTTAAAAAAAAAACATACTTTTTGAGTAATCTTCACAGACTTGATGGGTTTCGATAACTAAACACGATGAAACAAAAAAAAAACATGTTCTCAACTCTTACTTCAAGCAACATCACAGGCGGTTGTTGACCCCAAAAAAAAATCATGGAATCATTTTTATTTTAATTGTATTTAGGATCCATGACGTTTGCAGAATTTCACTAGCTATTTTGATTTGACCCTGTATAATAGGTAGGTATGTATATATATTATATTGTTTAAATCTAGATACTTACATATATATGAAATTGAGTAATGCGTTAAATATTAAACGCTAGCTTTTTACTTAAATCTTACCGGCAACCTTATTACCTAAATTGTAAGTGTATGATACAAGCAATGTAGCAGATCATACCACTCGTTTTCAAATTTTGTATTGGTGTAGGTACCTAGTCAAGAAAAGTTCCTAAGAACTTATGAAGCTTCGAGTTTCGAGTGTGGGTTTCCTAATTTTAGGAAACGAATAGAACCGAATGTAACGAATTCTTTCTTGTCTTGTGCTGTTCAGTTTTTTTGTGCTATTGCAACTCAGATGTGGCGTCCAAGGCCCACAAGTATTTAAATTTGGATACATGCATCATTAAATGCATTCTGTTTTAAAAAGTGTCACTATTTATATATCAATGGAATTTTGCCGTTGCAAAAGACAATGGACTTAAATGCTTCGCACAATAAGCTCCTGAAGATATCTGTGATATCGTAGGTACCTAACGAAGTCAAAACTGTACATTAAATATTTTTGAAAAAAATAATTGCTACGAGGTGTGGTAACGTGTCTGATGCCAAAAATATAGTTTTTAGAATTCTTGTACGTTTGTCTGTTTGCCTGGATATATGTTCCGGATTGGCGCAAAAACGGCTGAACGGATGTCTATGAAATTTGGCACACAGATAGTTAATAGGCTGGAATAACATATAAGATACTTTTAATCTCGGTAGTACGTTCCCGTGGGATATTTTCCGACATCCACGCGAGCGAAGCCGCGGCCAAAAGCTAGTATTAATAAAGAGAAAGTGGTGATTAAATACAGATAACTGTCACACGAATAATTAAGCGAGATGAAATCTATGATACCATAACAATACCATTGATCCCACGCGTGTCAATAAAATTAACCGCTGCGACACATGCATGAGAAATTAGAAATCATGGTGGGTTACACTCACCTCTGACTCCCATGCATCTTTCACGGGTCTCGGTTTACTCTCCTTCATGCTTCCAGAGAACGTCATAGCAATGATCCTTTGTTGCGGCCGATGCACTTTCACACTGTGACCCCTCGCACTGGACTCATGGGCTGTCGGCACAACACACACTGTATTCACGGTTTTCTGGATAAGCTGTCACTTTCTGTTATGTTTTTGCGGGCTCGTCGGTTGCAAGGTAAACATGGCTCGGCGCGTGCGCAGCGCGGCGGTGTGGAGGTGCGGTCGCGAGGCGGGCCGGCGCGGACTGAGCGCGGCGTCTCGCGGTAACGGGCACGCACTACAGTTAACTTTCTCTCAACCCAGTCGCACGACCATAAGTTAGCGCCATCGAAAGTCGACACCGGCACAGCCTCACGGGTCAAAGCCTTCATTAATATTTCATTAAACCTCCCCAAGACAATAGTTCGCTTTGCTTTGGTACACACTACTTTTGAATTTCCATATTTTAGTTGTATGTATGAATAGTGGTTATTGTTTTGTGTGTAGTATGAAGTACAGAAATAATATCGGAATTTAAACCAGGGTTGGGGTAGAAACAAAAACAATATTGTATAAAACTTAATGTATAATTATGATATTTACAGACTTACTTTATATAAAACAAGTAATTTTATAGCTATCAATATATACTCATTACAACAAGTCATTAATAATTTACATGATGTTTAAAATAAAAGCAACAGTATACAGATTACTGAAGATTAGCAATTATAAATCGTAATAGCACAAAAATTTATGAACGATATTATTGGAAATGAGAGATTCCATAATTTACATTATAATAAAATTATATACAGACATAATTTTAAAAGAATGTTTATCGATATAATTGCTTTAAAATCACTACCGCAATACATGGATTATGTCGTAAATGATTAGATCTTCATCAATTTACGGAGCTTACAAATTTACTCTACTTCCGTCGACGATCGATACGAGCAATCATTATAATCATCGTGACTTTGGCCTTTTTCAGAGATTGACAGTAGTTAATCGATCGGAAAAATAGATCAAACATGTTCGCAAACTTATTATGTTTCAACCAGCCTGTATGTTTATTCAGCGTCACATAAATATAGTAGGGTATAAGTAACACTAGTACATTAACCCTCTTAATCATAAACGTTGCTTAAAGTTAAGTGATGTTTAAACGTCAAAAATGTATGGTTAAACAGGCGCTAATCATTACTAAACTTTGAGCAGCGTTTACGAATAAGGGGTTCGTACACCGTAAGAGCCATGCCTCACCGGGACGCTGCCAACCATACATTTTGCTGGCGATGCGCCATGGCGTCCTGGTGAGGTATGGCTCTAAGTGTAAACATGGAATAATATTTGTCAACATTTCAACAGTTTGCCTGCGCTTGTTATCAAAATACTTTGAAAGATATATTAAATTATGAATTACACGAAAAACTTACGTTTCGACGCTTCCTATACGACACATTGCAGTGTCTGTGATGCTATTTGCATTGTGGGAAAAAGTTAATTAGGTATTGATTTATGTTGAATCAACAGAAGTGTTTGCGCTTGAAAGTCTGGTTAATAATTCTTTTCTCGAAGGAAAGGTTAAATAACATAGTGAATGTAAAAAAATGTGTAATTTTATTTAACACTAGAAATAAAAATAATTATATCACATTTGATTTTATAAAAAATAATATCGCAACTATACACTTGTGGGGTGTATCGCCTGAGGAAGGCTTATATCTTTGTCGATAACTGGATTTTCACATACATACCAGTAGATGTCATAATATGTAAGCTAGTGAAAAGAAATTTAGTTGAGCCTTAGATCTTTGGAAAATCTGAATGTCTTATTAAGTAATATGATATATCGATAAACATCTAAATTTTACCTTATTAGTTTTAATTGCAAATCTAACAAAATCGTTTAGAAAAATAAGTCGTCATTTTGGCTTCCACTTTATTATATAATGGAATGGTCTCAAGAATAACCATTATATCAACATTTTTGTAGCTTGCTATAATAATTTTGTATAATGTACTGTAATTACGCGTTGACTAAACATAACAGAATAATCGCTATATAAAACCACGAGTAATGAAAACATTCTTCAGACTGATGCAAAGTTCGTGTTACCAAATTGACTTCAGTACTGCCAACACTAACATCGTCGACGGTATTAACTTACACGGACTCCGTCCCTCGCAATCAGAACCCGGATGACTTACTCATGAAAACACTTCACACGAAATGGCACCGCTACTGAACAATACATCGCTTTAAAAAATATTTATAACTGATTCCTATCTATTAGTTACGCTAAGAAGAATTAATCTATACAGTAATATAAAAGTTTTCAACGCTAGTTCAAATAATGTCACTCGTTTGCCAAACAAGCCGATAGCAGTATTATTGCTAGTAATGTCGAGCCGACCGGGACATAGTCTCGACGTGGAACAAAACCTATCGACACGTTATCAAATAATCAGTTTAATCTCAGAAGGCGTATAATTATGTATTTAACAGCTACAGCTTTATAATAGCTTATTGAATCATTAATTAGTGATTTAGTTCGTTCAACGTTTGAGTAACTTACACTAGAGCTAGGCTAGACGACGCGATGCTAACAAGTTGTTCCCGCCGAGGTTGCGTCACGCGTCACGCACACGATGGACATAATAAAGCCTAACTATCTAACACGCTTTACATTGAGCTCAATATTCAGTGTTACTTTAATAACAACAGTGTTATTAGTGCGTTATAATCACTGAGTTCTTCCCTGTACTTAGGAATCTCATATCTGGACCAGTAGTCTTATCGAATAATCACAAATTAATTGCCTCTGTTCAGATGGTTAACGTTTATTTTGCTATTGTTTCATTTATAAGTAATTATGGAATTATTTACCTATTCAGTAAATTATATTTACTACAATTCATACATACATATTTGTGGCAAACTATGTCTTGATTATTTTAATGATACCAAGTAAACTTTACAGGAATTAATATTAAAATGTAACTTCGGGAGATAATAGGTGGTATATTAGTGGAAGTAGTACACAATTGTGCGGTTGGCTACGATTGAGCAAACAAACACGGCACGTGTAACGGACAACCATAACGAATTGCACTAATATCGGTGCGACATTCTTCGCTAATAAAAAATGTTTACTCACATATTGGGAAGCACTTTAAGAACATCAAATGAACATTCCAAAGTAGTACCTACATCGCACACACGCGCTTTTATAAAAACGTTTCTAACCAATATAACACCTATAATCACATCTCAACAAAATATTACAAAATCTAATAGAAGACCCAGTCAGTGTGATGAGAATACAAATTATACGTTTTCAAGTTTACAAAAAATGTAACAACAAATTGTTGAAAAACTGTGGTAGTATCTCCAAACTCCAAACTCATCTTCAAAGAAATGCCACTTGTAACATTGATTTAGAACAATTCAACATTTTATTCGGGAAGTATAAAAAGATCTGTACTTGTTATAAAACATTGCATTTAGCGCCGCTTTCGGCGAAACATTGTGTTGTGATTGAGTCTACCTTATAAAATACGACACACAAAGAAAAAATATAATTTGTGACCGTAACATAATACAGTATAAATTTTACGCCAAATAAATAGTTTAAAGTTGAAATCTAGCTTAACGACTACGGAGCTAAGAGCTAGCAATATAAGAAAAATCACAAGTTTACAAAAAATACAATATGTTGGATACGTCTCACATATCAAAATAATTCACTTGTAAACGTTACATACAATTCACAGTTTGAAAGCGCATAATCTCCACCACAATAAACAGTATCACTAACCTTTCTCGAAGGTCAATTCAAAGAATGTATAGTTATGCTTAGAATACGTCAACTTAATTATAATAAACGATACCATAATGACAATAATTGTACTCGGCAATAACTACGATACATAGTAGGTAAATTAAATCAAACGAAATTGCACTCTCGGTACGCATGTACAAAACGTAACGTCAGACGGCGGTACAACGCAACTTTAGAATATTCAACACTTTACCGATGCGTTCTGGTAAGTTATTGCATACAAATCTTCCAGAAAACGGAAGAAGTCAATATAAATAACATTAAAAATCAC
The DNA here is from genome assembly GCA_949128155.2 of Xanthia icteritia. Classification (NCBI taxonomy): domain Eukaryota; kingdom Metazoa; phylum Arthropoda; class Insecta; order Lepidoptera; family Noctuidae; genus Xanthia; species Xanthia icteritia. The sequence continues at coordinate 10,047,808 of OX421941.2, forward strand.
AGGCGCGGCCACGGCCGGTGGTCGGGAAGAGTCGCTCCTTGTGAGTGGCAGGCGGCGGGCCATGGCCAGGACTGTGGCAGGCGGCGGGCCATGACCAGGACTGTGCAGGCGGCGGGCCATGACCAGGACTGTGGCCCGCTGTGGCGTGTGGCGCGTGGCCAGCCGCGCTCAGCCGCGCGCGCTCGCGCCTCGCTCCGCTCCGGCTCTCAGGCACAGCCGTCATGGTCTGTGGAATCTGCGGACACCGACGTCACGGGTCAACGTTGACATAGCACTAACATGTTTCTAGAGAAAACAACCATAGAATAGGCAATCAAATTAGGACGTTCTCTGTGTTAAAAGCTTCTTGTGACTGAAGTCTGATTTCAATGTTTTAAATAAAAATGTATGGGGACTGAATTATTCGGTTATAGATCGAAATATTCCTACAAAATAAACGGGCATACCTGGTAAGGTGCTTGCTTTCCTCGTGTACGGCCATCTCCGAACTCTTAAATTCGTTGAGCTCACGTCTGATGGCGGCCTTGTCCCGCGGAGTCAGGCGAGTCCACGGCTTGTCCGCGCGACGGTCGTAGTCATGCGCCTGAACAAACAGTAAACTCATTTATTATTGGAATACGAAATAATTGAATATTGGCCCACTGGGACACAAGTCATTTATGAGGTTTTGCAAGTCCGTAGGCAAAAAAAGGAGAAAGTAGTAAAAGTCCTCGGCTAATGAAGTTTTTTACTAGATATTTCTATGTTGCCAAAAAATAAACAACGTTATGATGACGAACCATTACCGGGAATATCTCGTGAAGGTCGGCTCGGTTGACATCTTTCACAAAATGTCACCGTTCCTTTTGTAGGTACGCAATTACGCATACTCATTTATTTTATTAAATTGCAAAAAAAAAATGTATTTCAAACATTGGTTCTAAAATAATCGATAAATTATTATTATTATTTATTGGATATCGTTATCGAACTCACTATTTTCCAATAATGCAAGCGTCAAGCAGACCCAGGACAAAAAAAGCCTGAACAATTACGCTAGAATAATCGTAACATATATGCAAGGCAAGAATCGTAGGTGCGCAGAATTCGTTTTCGCTTGTTTTTCTTAATAAACATGTTCAAAAATAAATTATGGCAATAACCATAGAATCATTGGCATGCAATAAAAGTGTTTTTTTTTGTTGCATTTAGTGTAACATGCGCATACCTACTCCCAATACGCTAAACCCTTGCCAAGTTACGTGCCGGCGACTGTACGATTATACATTTATACAGCATCACATACCCGTTATCTACGCATTCTGTACATCAATCTGATCGAAATTATTGCTGGGTTTTTTGGCAGCGCGCAATTTAACACACGCAAAACGTTGGCTGCATGCAACGGTACAGGAGTTGTGGTGTTATTTAAAGTTAAGTTATAACATTTAAAACTGGTTTTCGTGAAAAAAACTTTTACCTTCAATATAATCGTAACAAGGTGTTTTTTTTTTGTTCTGAACTATGCCTGGAAGCATGGTCCAGAACAAAAAATAATCACAATGACGGGGAGAACAAGTCTCCCGGCTTCGTTAGGTGCTTTTCTTCTCGTTATGATTCCCTATGAGCATTATTATTACCTGTGTGACTTCGATGTAATCACTGAAGCGGATGATCTTCTTCTCCTTGAGCTCGTCGACAGTGGGTCGGAAGCTGAGCTTGCGCAGCAGATAGCGCTTCTTCTCCTCCTTTTGTTTCTTCTCCTCGGCGGGTGACTGGCCTGTAATGTAATATTATTTAATAACATGTGTGAGGGGGAGTCCACTAGTCCGACACAACTCTTATTTATTTAAGAAGCAAGTCCCAAAAACAAGAAGATGTTGAGATGTAAAAGCTTCAATTCGACAGACTATGTTAAGTTCAATAACATATCGAAACTGATAAACTCATAAGTATTTCAACAATACTGCACGATACAAGTAAGGAGAATATTTTCATAGTATATTCCGTATCCAATAATATTATTATTGACTCCTAAATAGTATGATAGCAGTGTTTTATGTAACTGTCGAAAAATCAACGCATGTGCGCAATTAACAGCGTGTTTGCAATGCACAATTATGCACCTTTTAGAGTTTAAATGAAGTTATCAACAGGGTCGTCCAGTTCGTACATATAGTTGATCTCCAGACTCAACAAGAAGAAGTAATAGTATGTAGTGTGTGCTTACTTTTGAGTATGTTCCTCTCGACGAGCTCCTCGGCGGTGGGCCGCATGGACAGGCGGCGGATGAGGCGCGCGCCGATGGCCTCCCACGACTCCTGCCGCTCGTGCTCACTCTGCACCACCAGGATGTTCCTGCGCACACATACACAATGACTCTATTGACATCGTACGCCCGCCTGCACTGATCTAACTTTCTCCGAACACTTTATTTTCTGCATCTACTCCCGTGTACCGACCGACCGACAACATAAAAGCCAAAGCTTACGTGAACCCGAAAATGTTTTCATAATATCCGATTTACATACACACTTGGCTAATTCCCAAGACCCGTAATTTAGCTCGCAGGTTCAATTAATAAATTAGGGTTGTTCTAGAAATTTACAGCTGTCTAATATCACGATGTAGATTTACTATAGTAAAAACAGTTTCTACGATAAATGAGCTGAAGTACACATAGTAAATGGTAATTCAATAGTTATTAGTCAACATTACAGCAATGCCAATGCCAAGAGCGAGCTCTTAGAAACAGGAAGAAATAAAACAGTGATAACAATGACTTTGACGGTGCTGACTAAAATAACGCTCCCAGGCGTGCATTGTTGCCAGTCGGTGTGGAGTGGACTATTACTGTGCCGATCTGTGCGTTGCGTAACTCTACACGTGCATGTGTTGATGTCCGGCCCGTGCGAATGTTACTTCACAAAATAGTGCGTCTATATTCAGGTACCTGTATAACCAGTATTAACAAAATTGCTTGGAAAGTATAATAGAGACAGATTTTACTTTATACCCTATGTATGTGTATGTATACTCACTGAACCATTATTCTCACTTCACAAACTCTTTAATATTATAGTTTAAAAATTAAAAAGCTGTACGCACATTATCTGCCTATCTAACTGTGCAAAGAAACACTAAAATCAATGTGTTATCAATAATAATGTTATATGGTTCAGTAGTTTTTCCTTATTATTTACCAAATTAGAAATATAATTTGCAGTTTGCAGCAGCTGCGAGTGTTTTGTTTTCCTTATGATTATTTATTTAATGATAATAATAATGTATGATGATGTACACACGGTTACACATCAAGCTATACATTTCCAGTATAAGCTGACCTCGCATTGTATGGAAATCCTATACAATGCGAGATCAGCATAAACTGGAAATGAATAGCCGTGTGTACGTACACTATACATATAGTCTATACTATACATAAGTAAATGTCGTAGTAAATATTAAACGAACACGTAATACTGCCAACCCTCATTAGCTAGAACGTAGGTAGTGACATTGACAATGTTGTGACTATGACATCATACAAAGGAATTTGTGTATTTTTTACGTAATTCCTTACAAACAGTTATGAGTGTTACTATTTGGCAAACGCACCTGAACATTTGAATGATTCTGTTACTTATGCAAGTTGACTTCCGCAACCAACTTTCAATATGGACACATTCACAGCAGCTTGACATGCCGAGATTAACCAAAAACTTTTATATATATAATTATAATTCAAAATTTTCTTTAGCTTAAACTTGCTGGCATTATGGAAAACATAATTAATCAGTTGCTTTTCAAACCAGCCTCTTCTAATGTGCACCATAATGATGGTTCCGGGTTTATTTTAGCCAAACTATCATTTGTCATTAAATTATCAGAGCAGTGCCAAAACACATGTTACGCCATCAGCAGGAAGTAATTTTTAATACAATAGAAACGCAGATTGTTTTACGAAGGTCAAATACAGACTAGATAGCGAGCAATCGGTCAGACTGGAAGCCAGCCTAGTTTGGACAAGGCTAAGTTAGGTGATAGCTGTTAAGAATGGACTATCGTGATTGCAGACGTGGTTAACTTAATCATGGATTTAGATAAAATTATAATTATTGACGTTGTTATATCAAGTTTTATCAATGACATCGCTAATATGACTATCTATTAATGCACGTCTAGTTTTCAGCCATACTGTAACTCTGTAACAAGCAGAGTTACAGGAGGGGCTCATGGCTAAATTATGACAGCCGAACGGGTCGATCGAAGGTTAAGCTACGCTTGCCGAGGTCGGTCCGTGGATGGGGGACCATCCATTAGATATCGAGACCCCTACGTGCGGAAAGCACGTTAAGCCGTTGGTCCAGTCTGTCATTTGTAGATTTTTGACAGTCGTTACGGGTAGTTGGAAGCCCGAAAGTCGGATATCCAGCCTTGCCATGGGGTATCGTATTACCCAGTAACTGGGTTGTGGAGGTCAGATAGGCAGTCGCTCCATGTAAAATACTGGTATTCAGCGGCATCCTGTTACACTGGAAGCTGAACAAACATAGTTGGGAAAAGGCTAGGCAGATGACGAAGCTCTGTCACAAATTCTATCTCCCAACCTGTGCCCGGTAGTCCCAACGTAGAATAATGATGAATCCTAACGATTCACCATTATTCTATTATTGTTGTCAGAACGTTGTTGACACATTCAGAGGTCAATCACCATGATAGAAATATAAGGTGATCCAATTCGTGGTTACAACTTTTTTTTTAATACTCAAAATGTAACAATATCTTAATTATTTTTTCTTTAATCGATTAAATGATGTCTTTTTCCATAATTAATCAATAGCTTGGCTTTCGTGGGTTATCTCGGCAATAACTTGGCGGATGTTACTTTTTAGATGCTCTAGCGTTGCAGGTGTGTTGGTATAGACGCGACTCTTAGAAAAACCTTACAAAAATCCACCGGCGTTAAATCGCACGATCTTGGCGACCAGTTGACGTCGCCGTAACATGAAGTAATGCGACCTCTGAACGTTTCACGCAAAACATCGAATGTTTCACGCGCTGTGTGGCAAGTTGCGCCGTCTTGCAACGGTAAAGCGATTTATTTTGTAAATGTATTGTTAAAAGCTAACATTTGACGTTTAAAACACGCTCCATTACTAACAGCTGTCAAAATTACAGTATTGCCAATATGGGAACCTCGAACTGGATCACCCTTTATTAATTTGAAAGTCTGTCTGCACACAAATTTGTGCATTCGGTTCTTATAGTTCTTGAGCCCATAAGCAGAGGCTCACTAAACGCCAAGTCTAGTTATAGTCGCGGTCATAAAACGTTCGAGCAGTACTGTGTGTGTGACTATAATACGGGACTTCTCAATTAAGGTTCGTGTCATCTCGCTCCTGCGTAGTATGAACGCGGCTGCTGCTAACGTCGGAGTATACGAAACAGTTAGTCATATTGTGTTTATTTATTCGGAATTTCTAAGAGATCTCCCAAATCTCGAGGAAATCAGTTTCATACTTTAGTGTTTTTGTTAGTACAGACGCCAGCACATCAACCTACTACAATCTGTCAAATATCTTTAATAGATTTTCAACTTTATCACTAAAGTATAAGGTTCAAAGTTGATTGGGAAAATTTTATAGTTTCGGGTAGGTTGACCTGCTGCCGTCTGTACATATGTGAAATTCAAATCCACAACTATCATCGTAGGGTCAAAAATCCGTTGCAAGTATTGTACAGTATCTGGCTGGAGATATGGCACTCATAGTTTTAGCAAAATATCGGCTTTGTAGAGTGTCGACAACGCCCTTCAAGCACATCAACAGCGACGTACTACAGTAAAGCGCTACAAGGTTCTTTTGACGCGTGATTAAAATAGGAACTAACGCCGCCATGTTGTTTTTCTCAATTCATATCACAAAACAATTGCACAAATATTTAACAACAGATCCTCCCTGTCAACGTCATACGAGCGCCAAAAGATCGTTGTAAGCCCACGTTCGCACGGACGTAATAAAATCAAGGCGATTTTTTTTCGTGCACTGGATTTTCAACGCTCTGCTTAGCGCCGAGAGTTGAAAATCCAACAGTGTGTTTTTTCAACGCACTAGCGCGAGAGTGCGTCCTAACGCGTTGGATTCATCAGGGAAAATCCCGCTGCGATATTTTTACGTCCGTGCTTACAAACGTGGACAGTGGCGGTTGACCACTTTTCACCCTTATGCCCTAAGCAATAAGGTTGAAACCACCAGTGCCCGCGATGGTACATCGTGTAACATACCTGTTGATAAGCTCCTGGCGGTCAGGGCGCAGCGCGAGCTTGATGTTGAGGCTCTCCTTGCGCGCCAACTTGGCCGCCACACGATCGGACTCGTTGGACGTCTCGTACTCCTCCCACGGCCGCGCGTTCTCTTTGTTCTCCATCCCATTGCCCACGCGCACCGGCCGCGTGCTAAACGTAACAAATGTATTAGAGAACGAAAGGTTTTAGGAGATAATACTTATGCTACCATGTGCTTTTGCATGTGTACTAGCTAATAATGCAGAAAATAAAAGTAATAAGTGGTCTATGACAGGCATTTAAGGTTTTTTTAAAGAGATCATTTTGTTTTTATATATTTTTCTCTCGGTTTCAAAGTTTCTGGATTATCAAGACTGTTTTTTTTCTGGGAGTTGGATTCAGTGTGGATTTGTGGAACAGTGGTGAGTGTCACTTAGCAGGTAAAATATTATTATATTAGCACTTTTTGTAATTGACGACCGAACCAGCACCGTAACCATGCATGTGCTCCACAAAATGTATTGAAATTAGTACCAATCATTGAGTCTTAATTATTCAAAATGTAACAGACCTAGTATGTACTTTCAAGGAAGGCTGACAGCCTTCTGTCATTCATTATACAACAATACAAAGAAAAATATGTTACTGACACATTTATAACTACTAAAATCAATAAAATTAAACTCAATTTTAAAACAATGAACTAATACTAATTGGATTAATATAATGTCCTTCATAATAATGTAAACTAAGAAACAACATATTTTTTTTAAATAATCAAACATCTATGATCAGCAAACTATATGAAAGTACACGTACATGCAACATAGAATAACGACGCTTAGAACAAGAGTAAAAGAGGAAACAGCCATAACTTTAACAACAGCAGACACGTCGCAGGATTTCTGTTTTAAAATTTCGGCTCTTTGCACTTTTGTTTGATTTATACTATTATTTATTTTGACTGGAAAGCATCACAACTGTATGTCATTATCATATGCATCTATAATGGCGTTAGTGTGTAGACAGAGATATCGACAGTTAAAATAACAGAGAGATGAGATTCGGAAGCGTGCACAGCACGATGCATGGACTAAAGGCGAAGCGGACCGTCGGGAGGTCGGTGGCGATGCGTGGTTCAACAACACTGGCATAACGTATGGGACTGTTACCATATGCGGATCCTCGGTTTAGGCGGCGGCCGCCTGCTCGCCGACGCATGGTGGAAATAAACGTAACTTTCACTATCACGCCCAACATTTCACATGAACATCAATGAACTGCAGCTGTACTACCTCCTCGCTCACAATTACGTCAAAATGATAACTCGAAGTAAAAACAAAAGGACAAAAACTTCAAATTAAACGTCGTGGTATTGCGGGGCCAGCGATTTGCGATCACAGCGGGTGTTTCAAAAGCTAAATAACTATAATAATCATTTTGACAATATCGTGATCAAAGAGTAAATAATACGTGTAATTTATAACTGCAGATGGATGGAAGTAAGGAATTCTGGTGCCGAATCTCTTGTTGATCAACTAAAGTAAAATTAGAGAACTGCTTTTTCTTACAAACAGATAGCGTGAGAAAAGGACGGTGATAGATTCACACCTTGAACTTCGGGTGTTTTTAGTCGACACGTTCTGACCGTATATGTCTATAATAGTACGGAAAAGTTCAAGTAAAATTGACAGCTTTTATTTCATGTCCGTCTCTTTCATCTATTAGAGAGAAAAAGATAGCAATAGCTTCAATGAAGTTTAGTTCGTTTATTTATTTATTTATTAATAACCAACTTATATTCACAACAGATTCGGCAACAATGACTAAGTGTCGATATGGAAGTGTACAAGTAGTTTGGGGGCTAAGTAGCAGTAGTATACTGACTTGAAGCTAGTATGGTGATGGTCCTGGCGCGGCGCCAGCGGCGTGGCCAGCGGGGTAGCGGACGGCGAAGCCGACGGCGCGGGTCTCTTCTTGAGCGCCGACTTGAGCGGGACCGCGTTGAAGATGGGCTCTTTCGGCGGGATCTCCTCCACGCGGGTCGTGTCCGCACCGAGATTAAGTGGCTCTATGTCGTCGTCCTCCTGTTCGTCCTCCTCTTCGGCTGGTGAATGAAAAGTATAACAATGCATTTACTATCGATAAATAGTGTCGTAATTAAATCAACGGCCTCTTGTGGTACAGTACCTGACTTGGGCCTGTCCGAAGGGCGATATTGAAGACTAGCTTCCGCCAGCGGCTTCGCTCGCGTGATATCTTTATAAATTATAGCCTCTGTTACTCAGTGATAATATAGCATTCTACGGGTGAAAGAATATTGAACATCGGTTCAGTAGTTTTTGAGTTTCTTCATTACAAACAAACACAAAAATACGAATCTTTTCTCTTTATAATATTAGTGTAGATAAAAACTGTAATAGGGTAAGCAGTTTAGTTACCACAGAAACAATCATAAGAATACGCTGCTAAAATTAAAAATGTAATCATTGCGCAAAGGTTCTGTTCCTCGCGTAATTATTGTAAATCTTTGCAGATAACAAGTATGTAAATATAATCTAAAAATCATCAATACTAACAGTCAGAAAGAGGATGTTGCGCGAGGGGGTGTTGGTTGTGCGCGTGCGCGTGCGCATGTTGGTGCTGGTGCTGGTGTTGGTGGTGGTGGCGCGTGGGGCTGGGTGAGCTGAACATGGGGGGCGGCGGGATGGGCCCGATCTCTGACAGCGCGATGGGCGGCTCGGGCAGCTCGGACAACATCAGCTGCTCCTCCGCGTCGCCGTGGCCATGGCCGTGGCCGTGGCCGCCGCCGTCGGTCGTCGACCCGTATCCACCCACTGGAACATTTATGTGAATACAGTCTTTTACAAATTTTATATTTACAGTTAAATTTTTGGACAAACCCATCGGCAAAAATGACGAACTTCCATACAAATGTTCATCTCCCATTTAGCCCCTTTAGGTATCGAATTTTCAAAAATCTTTCCTTAGTGCTCACTTTCGTTATAGAAGGAACTCTTGTGCAAAATTGTATGCCCCTAGACCCAGCAGTTTAGGCTGGGCTTTGTGTGTCAGTGAATGAATGAATTTAAGATTCTTATTAAGTAGATTTGTTTGCTAATTCTGTCCATCCGAAGATTGACAGGCACAAATCGCTGTTTGCGATAAGAAAGACCGCTCATTGTGTCACTTTTTTATTATAAAACCTAGGAATTGCAGGAAAGTCAGGGACAGTGTCAGTTAACAGTTGCACTGCACATGATTCAAAATCGCTTGAAGCTTCACTTTTTCTCAAATATTGAGCTGCGGTTAGATTGCACGACATTAAGGACAATTCTATCTATCTATTTTCAGGCTATACACACCATAATAAAAAGTAATTTAGCTCTCATTAACTAATTAGCTAACCCGCCTGTAATCCCCAAACGGCTCACATTTAGGCGTTATTAATTACCAATGTGTTAAGGCCGAGCCTTTGGACTTTTATGGTCAATCCATTTACACGGTTGTCCGATAAAAGGTCGAAGTAAACGCAGCATCAGCAGGGTTTAGCAATTTGGAATAATATTTAGGGTGAAAGCCCTAAATATTATTCCAAATTGCTAAACCCATGTGCCATGCAAACAGACTCCGGACCCAGGTTGGCCGAAGGAAGGAAAATCTGTGCAGGTGGAGATTCATAGACGACTCTGCCTTGGAGTGTAAGTGTGGTGCTGTTCCACAAACAATGGGACACTTAATGTCGTGGACTGCGTGTCCTGTCAGCTGCACGGTACTGGAACTGATGGACGCTAGTGATGGCGTCAAACAGGTGGCCGAATTCTGGGCCGAGTCTATTTAGATTGCCATCGACTTGCATGAATTGATTGCAGTGCTAGTGGTGTGGATGCTTTTAGTGACGATTTTGACTATGACCCTTATTAATTTATTTATGTGGTTGGACAACTTGATAAAATTGTTTATGAAAATACATACCGACATCTCCTTGGTAGCATATTCGTCGTGGGATCTTGCCGGTCAAGGAGTTGGGTCGCTCGGGCCTCATTAGCTCACCACCATTTTCCAATTTGTCCTTCTTTGGTTCTGGAATGAAAGAAAAAAAATCTATAAATAAGAGAAAAATTATTTAATTTAATCTAAAGTAGTAAAATTATTTTCCTAAGTTTCTAATTCTTAATCCAAGATTAGTCTAGATTTTAATCAAGTTGGTAACCTTGTAAGCATTGTATTGTATTGTATTCACGTAATTCAATACTATCTGAAAACAAGAATGAACAGAGCAGATAGAATAACAAAACACCTTCAACTTTCAAGAAGCGTGAAATTGTGAGGCACCAGCTGAGAAATACCGTTCGAATCTAATTATGTATATCCCCATTTCCAAAGAAAAACAGTATTCAAAAATAAATATTCCAGATATAAGCGAGTGTTTTGTACCATGTCCGTACATCAATTACTGAGCTTTCAATAACAATCATCGATCTTAGCATTTTACAAATGAAAGCATATTCAAATGTGGCAACAAGAATTTGACAGCAAGCCAAGAGCTCAAATGCTCGAAGTAAGGCATAAACATTTCAGAACGTGTGTAATATTTTTTCTATATGTAGTGGACGTCATTGTATAGGTAGTATTGTTTGTGTTGCGAGTACGAGCGTGAGTAGCGATGAGCAATATAGAACTTCTAGGTACACTATGGCTATGTTCTAATAATAGTCGATAAACGAGTGACGGCGTGGCACGCGCCTCCATTCACCGCGCGACGGCGTCGGCGTCGGCCTTGGCCTCGCCATGGAACTGTGTTATTGACGCATCTCCGCCGCTATCATTCCCGAGATAAAATTATGCATAACTTATGTTGTTAAATCACGCACGAAACCGCGGTTGCAGGGAATCACCCATAATTGTATACCTATCTTAATAAATTATCACAACTTGCCAGCCTTACTTTATTATCTGATAACAAGCACAAGATGGCGGGACGAGCTAGACAAAACAAACGAACAGTGGTCCACATTAGCACTGGAAGTCATGGGAGAGACCTTTGCCCAGCAGTGAGATGATACAGGCTAACAATAATAGTAACAAGTACCAGGTGGTCAAATAAATAGCACGGTTGACAGGGGAGAATGGAAGAAAACACCAACCATAAGCTTAGTAACCTGGACAGGGTCTAAACAAGGGGCGGAAGATGATGATAAAAGAGAAGTTTTAAATGCTAAACCGGCAAGGCCTTAGCTCACAAGTAAAAGAAGATTAGAAAACTTGATTTTAGATGAAAATCACTTTAAAAATTTGCATTACCGATCATAATATGTTTGCATGTTAGCTGGCTCCATATGCATGTATACATTGTTAGTAGTACCAACGTTATACATACACAATGAGCTGAGCTATTAGGCCCTCGCCCATGTGAGGCAACATTTAACATAGCGCACCAGGCACCGCCAGCCTCGCCATTTTCGTGACCGAATGCGGCTTAGTTAGCTATTGCGCCATAGATCAGCTATGCAAAAACTTCGTTTCGACAGATTCTATGCTTCGTATAAATCATGAAAAGGTCTTATTGTTAAATAAACCCCGAAATCTGAAAATAATGTTGCGCTATAACGCTTTGTGTAAGATGAACTAAAATATTTTCGTGATCAGGTCGCCAGAATATCTATAGCAATAAATCAAACAGATGAACACGACTTCTATGAATGCGTTGAAACATTAGTATTTAGTATATAAATAGTAGTTACGGTGCTATTTTAGGACATAAGTAAATAAAGAAATAATTAAAATCAACAAAATTCTAAAAATATCCTGTCCCGTATTCAAAAATTCAAAAGTCATTTATTTAAACTAGGCTGAGAATCAGCACTTTTCGAACGTCAAAATTACATAAGACAGTCCCCAAAACGCCCACCCTTCACCACTTCCTAGTGCTTTAGCTGGGAAGAAGAAGTGGCGCAACAAACTCCCCAGCAGCACAGCTGTCTGTTCAGTTAGAAAAAAAAAATGATTCTATATAATAGTATGCAAAATGATATTTACATTACGCAACACAAAACATAATTTAAATTATAAAAATTAATAGCCTTATGACAGCTAGCACACGCCAATATACCAATAAATGATGAGTAACGGATCCGCACCGCGAACGTAGAAGTTACTACAAACCGTTAATAAACAAACGTTTACTACCGTTTCTGATTGATTAATGAATTTCTCACGCCAAAAGCTGTGTATTAGGTACGCTATTTATATTTGCAATGACGAATGTCTACAGTTTAATAAGAATTACTACTTATACAGTCCTAACGAAAACTTGAGTTAATTAGTTCATTGTATATCTAATTAAGATCAGTTCCGATGCAAAACAAACAAATTAAGTAGTAAAGTTCATCAACAGGTGACTTTAAGAGTTCATTGTACATACTTCATCAATAAATTCATCATTCTACAACCACAAATAGCTCAAGATGGCTCCCTTCTTACCGTCGAACTTCTTATCCTCGATATAAGTCAGTGCTATATTGTCGGTCAAGGTTAAACTGATCGATTGTCACAACCTTCTTTCTTTTATTTAAGCTGAGAATCGGACATGACCATGAAATCCAAGTTAAGTTTAAATATTATGTAGGTTCAATGTTTCATCATAGTTGTCAAAATACTCGCCAATTTATATTTGATTTCATTGCTAATCGGAAGAGCGCTCTATAAAATAATTTTACCGGTTCCAATACTATCATTATTTAAAAGCATAAATTAAGATACAAAAAGCGTCAGTTAAATCAACAGGCTTTACAGGAGCAAGCGGTTGCGCTAGCGCTGAGAGGCGCGGGACGCGGTTGGTCCGGGACTGGGCGGATCGATGCCGCCCGCCCTTGGCCGCCCGCGTTCGCACCGACACTCCGAGGACGTCGTTCGCTGCAGCATTATGTAACCTACGTCGTCCTTCACTCCCACGGACCCACAGCTCTGAAGGTTAACCTTTGGCACGTGTATTGCAGGTAACTAACTCCCTTTATGACCAAGAATGATTCAGTACTTTAGAAAAAACGTAGAACAACGTTGTTTCAATAATTTTAGAGAAAAATGAGGGATTGAAGGGTTAAAAACAATGCAGACAACAATGTCTGCATTGTTTTTAGAATTATAGCGAAACGTTGGGGATCATTCCAATAACTCTAGTGACATCAGCAAACAACAAATAAATAGGTTCGAGCACATACAACGTTTGTAAACAAACATTTTGCCTGCACATTAAAGATGCCATGTATCGTCTTGCTCACAATTTTCCTGCCAAATGGAGGCCATTAAGTACATTCTTAATGCTGGCGACGTGCAACATCAAACGAACGGGATAGAGCGATGACGTCGCTGTAAACACTCACAGACGTGATTGGAATTTTCTCAATTTCGATTTAGGACAAATAAAGTTATTCATTTATTCAACACTATTAAATCTTTCAGAATAAATCCACGAAAATCTAGAACCCCGTCAAAGCCGAAGTAAATTATGTACACAACCTAGTAATGTCACAAGACTAGCTCGTTATCAGCTGTCACCGTTTCTATACAGAAAAACAAAATCTGTTTAATTGCTCTACTTTCAATGTTTTATTACTCGCCTCGCTTGAACATAATGTAAATAATCATCCAATTTAACTACTATTTACAGACTCTGTGCATGCATAATCTTGTTGTAAAATATGTCGAGAGTAGAGCTTCTGCTGGTTCTCAATCAACGCAGCCAAAAGGATCGACAGACACCAACTTGTATCACAACAGTGGACAATGTCAAGAGTACACGAGGTGGATACTCGCGAGCTGGCCACATGCTCGAATTGCTTGTCATGTCGCGTAAAACGACGAGAGACCACACTCGTTAAAGATACATTTAACACGATAAAAACAGAAAACACTCATCGACATGTCAGGTAGGTATTTGGCTTGTTTACGTTACACATAATGTTAAACGAATACTTTATTACACGTTACAGTGTTTTCAAAAGCTTCACGCGCCCACATTTATTAAAATTCCACAGGCCTTTTACGCCATCCATCCATTAAATTAACTATTTGAGAACTTCATTAAATCTACTGTAAAACAGTACACCCTGCATTGATTCTGATGAAAATATAAAGTAGCCGAAAGAAAACTGTCCAATCGACATTACCACTAAAGAAAAACAGTTATGTTTTCGAGAAAAACATGCGATTGTTAAGGGATATCATTATCTAAGACAACTGCACAGAAATCGAGATATATGGACAAATTATGTTAAGCAAGATCGACAAACTGGGTCGCACGCGATAGGTACGCGCAAGCAAGAGGAATTTGTGCGACGAACATAAGAAAGCATTTGCGACATTGACGTACGTGGGCGGGCGGTGACGGGTGAAATAACATCTCTTTCAGCAATTCTTCAACAGTTAATTGCAAAATGAAAAAAGTTAAGACAGCGTAAACTTCAATAGAATTCTCTTGAGTTTAGTCTGTGTAGCGTTCTCAAAGTCTCAAATATAAACTTTGGTTGTAGTTAGATAGTAGATATTAAGATTGTAGATATTTATATCAGTCTATTTGTGCCTAAAATTACTCTTACTCCACGTGGTTGTTTACACGAGTACGTTTTTATTGGGCGAAGAGTCGTAAAATATTTGAATATAGTAATTATGGATGTAATCAAGCCACTTTGTGCATTAAACTTGGTAACGTCGTAGGAACTTTCTGCGGGCTTCGATTGCTAGTCACACTTGCTGGCACAATTAATCTCATCTGAGTCATTTTAGACGAATAGAGACGCGTGCGTGGTACATACTAAAGATATTTCAAATGCTGTCATTCGTCACCCACCAGTGCCCTACAGAAATGCTGAGTATGCAATGAAATATTATGTTGTGCTCAATTCGATTATAAAATGCAATAGCAAATAATGGTGCAACACCTAGTCGATCCAATCAACTTGGTTTATATTTTAAGCGCGCGCACATGTAATTGAGTTTATCCGCCCAAGAAGCGGAAATCGTAAGCTTATGTTCGGGCAGAACATAAAATATCCAATGTATGAAAGTATATTCGGTGTATAACCTAGTCTCGCAGAAACTCCGACTTTACATTGGGCATTTTTACGTTATGCGTATTACAAAACATAATATTGATTTAAGAACGACCTCAGGAAAATGAAAATGGTAGTTTCATAAAGAGAAAAAGATCTGTATTTTATGTTTAACAAACAAACATTTAACGATTTCGACATCGCGGAATGGAGACGCAGTGCAGCGATAAATGTTCAGTCAGAATCAGCGGACGGTAGGTCAAGGTCACACCGTGGCAGCGGACGCTCGCATTTCAGGAATCTGCCTTTGCCGTATTCTGCGAATTATTTCTCTCTCCTTTGACGCAATTACTTTACCATTAAGAGACGGATAAAAGGTATAAGTAATTTTACTTTTATGGCCAAATAGGAAATGCTACACAAATCATTAATTAAATAAAAAATAAGCTTTTCCGTATTTCTATCTAACAACAAGAGGCTAACAGGTTTCGATATACGACACCAAGAGGTTATTTTCTTGGCGAAATAGGAAGTAAGTGTGACCATTGCTCTCTAAATATAAGTTTAACGTGACTGACGAGGTTATCTATATTAAACGGACGTCATTATTGGAGGAATGTGTTGATTGACATTCGACGGTGGGGCAATTAAAATGGCGGGTGTAGTAGCTTGCATCGCCGACGGCTCCACTCACAAGCACACCGCTGCCGCAAATAGTTACGCAAGGCCACAAGACGCCTTCTCCGTTATTTATCGACATGGACGACGGCGGCGCCTAACTAACCACGTTACATTCTTACAAACATCCGCTATACTTCGATACTTTATTTAATACAATCGCCGTTTCCCACAAGTTCCATAAGCCTTGTCAGTATGACCGAGTGGCTCTACTCGCGTTTCAAATCAATATTTTCGGAGCTGAATTTTTCGTTCGTTACCAGACCTATGACTTCATAATTTGTATCGATTTCATTACAATTGACTTTTTGCCGTTGTAATATAAATAAATAGTCTTCAAACATGAATGTAGAACGTATGATGTGTTCGAAATTGGACGAAGTTTTGGCCATAATTTCGTGGAACGATAAATATGGATAAATCTAAATTCCTCAAAATGAGCGATTGCCATAAAGCGTGAATACCACGACAGAAATAATCTTGAGCAATGAAGATGCAATGCGAAGACAAATAATAGGTATTACAAGATATCGAAGTATGATTAGGTATGTTATTTACACAAACCGTGAAGAATTTAGCACTGCTGATAATTGAAGGTTGTACGACATAAGATACCAAGATTACTTTACTTGGCAGTGCATATAAAAAAGTAAGACGGTTAAGACAATAAAAAGTGCGAAAAAAGATTGATTATAGTAACATGGTTAAGAATTTGATTAAAATAGCTACTGAAAGAATAGAGATTATTCTTTGATTCCAAGTAAGTATGTAAGCTGTTCACTTAACAGCCACGGAATCGTTTGCAAAAGATGACTTAAAAGTGTTGGGACACTGAAACCAACTAAAACCTTGTTTGTTGCTTCATGACTTTTCACTCCTCACTGAATAAATAAGTAATCTAATCATCACTATGAACGAGCACTTTGAACTTGTATATTTTCATGATTTATATTCAGATAAAGCTGTTTTCGGAACTAGTAACTTTTGGTAAGGCTTTGATGGGTTTACTTCGATTTATTTAAATAACGCCATTTACTGATCACGTTAAGTACGGTCTAGGAAAAGAAAATGGACACAAAAAATCTACTGAATGGTATAGAACAAAGGTTGAAAAGGAACCAATAGTAATAACAAGATCCTAAATGCCAAAGGGTACATGCAACGAGGGGCGCGTGACATTGACATTGGCAATGCACGTGCCGGCGGGCGGGGGCAGGACCTGAAGAACTGAACAGGTAGGTGCGTGCGAGCGTGTGCAAGTGCATGCGGATGTCTGGTGCTGGGGTACCATTGTTACGCGCGAACAGCGTAAGGTTCGCGGTGTGTCTTGGGATAGGAGACTTGCGGCGCACGTAGTAGTGGTCGTGGCGCTGGGGCGGCGGCGGCGGCACGAAGGGCGGCGGTGGTGGCAGGCGCGCGGGCCTGCGCCTCGCGCCGCCCGCGAACGCGTCCATGGCGGCGAGCGTGCCGACGTCGCTCATGCTCGCGGCGCGCTCGCGGCTGGAAGACTGCGGCCGGCCGCACGATCGTTACTGCTCCCCTCAGCCCCCGGCTCCGCGCGCGCTCTTCGATCGCCGCCCGCCCTCCGCGTTTGCCGTCCGCCCGCCCACGCGCTTTGTCGCTTTGTTTTGAATTTTTAATTTATCGCCATTCATCTAGCACTCGTTGAGAGTATAACAAGAAAATGAGCAACCCTAGGGTTTAAAGAGTGCAATGACCTAGGTTTAAGGGCTACAAAGCCCCCCGCTACGTCCTGATCTATCAAGCATGGAATGCGCCACGGTGTGCCGGTAACCCTCATTTATTATTTTAGTATTACGTGACAACGCATTTACATGAGACGATAGTGTCATCGCTACGATACCGAAACACTAAAAAGATTGCAATATGGGCAATCAAAATGTCAGATAAAATAACTGTAAGTTTTTTTTTTAGTCTCAGAGTCTTAAGTCTAACAAATACAGGTACCTAGTTAGTTTCCAAAAATTCTGAAAAATTTTTCGACATAAAAGCTTAATTCGTTTTCCATGGAATAACGTAGTTTTAATTCTCCTAGGCAGTACTATAACCGCAAGCCTGTTTGTTAAACTTCAATACTCCCTAAGCACTTAGCTTATTCCTACTTTTGAAACTAAATTAAAGTCCTTGGTTAAATATTTAATAGATATTTTTAATTCTATGTGGGCGAAGCTTTGAATAAATTGTAGCTGCCCAGCGGTATCTACCTACACATACAGCGGTCCAGCGCCTTTGACATTTACACAGGGTTCGTATAAAATTAAAAAAGGTTTTAAATATTATATATAATAATTTATTACAAAATTAGCACACATAGGTACGTACGGACGAGATCATGTCTCGAGCCGCAGCGCTACAGCTTGGGACGATCCAATGTTCTTTATCTACGCTCCTATAAAGTAATGTTTGACGGCACGGTTGGCGCAGTGGTTAAGCGATTGACTGCTGCACTGCGTGTCGCGGGTTCGATTCCCGCTCGGAATAAATATACAAGCAGTTGTTCCGGGTTTGGCTGTTTGTGTATGTGAGTTTAAATGTTTGTAATCGCACCCACAATGCAGGAGAAATTCCAAATTAAAAAAAAAAGTACACCGACTGTATGAGGGGGAGCATTCCAGTTACAAATAGTAGGAAACTTCGCTAAAACAATGGAACTACAAAATAACAGTTACTAAAACTACACAACGCTACGATAGTTTATTCATATTCATAAGTTTTCGTAACACAGGTATCAGAGTTTGCTCTGAATGACGGCAAACTACAAACACCACACACTATTATGTATTTATGCATACGTTATCGTGAGCTTACCTAGAAACACAAACCAAGCTGAAAATACATAGGTGTTTGCTCTCATTCATGAATTTTGTTATTGGCAGTTTTATTTCTAGGTTTATGATCCATTTACCCCCTGTTACTTTTTATTTATGTTTCGCTATCTTTACGATGATGGGGGCGTACATTTTAGACCCATAACCTTTTGATAAAACATAGTGTCGTGCTAAATGTACGGTGTACAATTTCTCATGTGTCACTGTCGTGGATTTAATTGTAACTGGCATGGTTTCAAAATGCTAATACCCCTTAATCCTGGGCTAAAATCCTAACTCGGGTATGCGTTGGGTTTATCTTTTGCCAAAATTATCATTTGTTCTGAGATGTACCTACAGTATCGCGGAAAATAATGCTCTTCTGCTTATTACGTCATGAAATAGAAGAAAGCGTGGTGAACCCGAGGTGATTTTGACAACCAGGTCGAGTAGTGTTATTGATGGTGATTTGGTTACGATAAGCAATCAGCATCGAGTCGCCCCTATCTTATGACCTGTAAATGATAATATGCTAGTCGATTTACTAATTAGTTGATAAGAGAATAGAATAGTAAAGCTGTGCCTTGCCTATAGATAGACAACGATTGTTAAAAAGCTGTTTTAAATCGTTAAAAGAAGTGCCAGGAAAATAAATGCTAAGAAGGTCACAAACTTAGGAAAGAAAACTACAAAACATTGTGAAACTACAAAACGAGAACTGGTAAAAAGACAGCAACGAGAGTGTTGCAGTTGAAAAGGCTTGTTCATTGATGCAGTCTCCCGTTTCACTGGAAAATGTCGCCGGAGCTGCGCTCGACTTAACACACAGGATACACTAGTAGATATAAGCAGGTAAAGGAACTGAGGTAGGTACTCGTATTGTCAGAAATATTTTAAAACCTGAGGGTCTACTCTCTGGGAATCGCAGGCCGATTCCCGGCCACCGCTCGCCGTTCGCTAAGGACCAGGCCCAGGTCGACGGTGCGTTGTGTTCCACGCGCCCCTTAAAGAGATGTCAGCAGAAGTGAAGGGGTCCGTTAGGACCGATGCCTGCCGGGGTTGCGGGAAAGTCCGAAAGGGATACCGTGGCCCCTGGCAACGTACAGGCAACTGAAGGAACACGGGTGGGTTTTAGTCAGTAAGAGTCTGACATGCCCTCCAGAGCGGGAGAAATTATTTAATAATTTCCGACACAAAAAAAAAACGGGTCTACTCTCTAGACACGAAAACCGTATTTTCGGCCAAAATTTCGGGCGTTTCCCAGATCGTATCACATACGGACAGAAGATAAGTTCGGAGCCCGAAATAAATGTCAACACGATTTGACAGTTGTCTCTAAACCCGATGATATTATTGCCCGTTCTAAAATTTGAATTTGTCACTTGTATTGTCGGGGCAACTACTTTCGGACGGGCCCGTATCTTCGTTGACGGACTTATAGAGTAGACTACCAGGTTAGGAAAATATTTATAGCAACATATTAAAACCTTGGTTAGGAAAATATTAATACACTCCGCAGGCCGCTGACATGAATGATAAATACTGTACACTAGTACTTTAAAAAAAATATTGTTTCGAGACACTACACAATAATCTTTGGAAAAGCCAGTGTAGAGTGCTCTTAAAAACGTGTCATGAGTAAAAAAGATTTATTTAGGATCCTAAATAAATAAATACAACCAATAATAAGCAAATGTCAGGGCTCTGTAATTTCTATAGGTAATTATTTCGATAAACTTTGTCCGTTGTTCGCGGTTATCGCCACATCCTAAAGCAAATGTCATCTCAAGCAAAATGGAGCATTCTATTTACCTCATGTGTTATCTGCGACCGCATGGCATGACGTCAGACTGTTGGTAACAACTAAAACTGCATCGTGAACGATTAAACGCCTCTTAAATTATTAACTGTGTAGTTAGTAGTTGCTCCGTAGAGATAACACAGGTTCTGAATTAAAGTGCAAGTAGTTTACGGGCTAGAGTTGCATGAAATATTGAAGATAGAACGATATTATGAAGAATAGTAATTAAGGGGTTTATTTAGAAATTTAGAAAACGTTAATTACAGTTACGAGACGTTTAAACGTCAAAAATGTATGGCAAAAACAGTCACTAATCGTTACTTAACTTTAAGTAACGTTTATATAAAGGCAAGGGATATTGTATAGTCGACCTAAGGTGTCACTTGTCAATGTCACTTGTACGTCATAAAACGACAAGGTCTATTTGTCCATGTGATAATCAGATAATTTCAACCTTAGTGAAGTTACAATTTTCTAGGAATTGTTGTCAAAAATGGTAAAGCAATTACCAGGTCGACTATACCTACTAAACAAAATAGCTTTAAAAGACTATTGAAGGTAGAGCACTCTGTTCCTTTGTTCACTTTAAATAAACCTTAGGATTGACTACAAAACTTCTAAGAGATTCTTCTCCTGAAACTATGGTGTAAACAAAAAAAAAAAAGTTTACTTTAAGCCGTATCATAATACAGCTTAAAGTGAACTTGAATTATTTTCAACCTGTAATTTATTTATGAATCAAAACAAATAACAGACAGATTACACGATAGTTTTTTCGTTTTACGCGTTTCTATTTTCTGTACCACTGCATTTGCTTCACATACACGTCACACACGTATACGTCCCTAGGCTACAGAGGTCCTGAAAATAAGCTATGGATAATTTAAAATGAATTTGTTTGGTTAACCATTATCTTTCTGAATTTAAATAGTGTTGTTTTACTTTTAAAAAAGAGCATCAGAATCAGCCAACGAACGACATGCAGAACAACAAAAAAGTGAATCTGTCACGGTGTGGTAATGGGATACTGTTTGGGTGACCAACATTATCTTTTAGCTCTTATATTGAGTTCAGAACGATCGGATTTCATAGTTTTTATATGCATTATAAAGACGTAACCGGTAAATTTAGTTCGTGGACGATAGCTGCCATAATTTTAAATTAGTTTTTCAAGAAACATGAAATTTGAAAATTACAGTAAACTACGTAAGTAATTCCAATCCTTTGACCGAAAGCTTATTTTTTTCTTCCATAGTTTGTAGTTATTTATTTTTTGTCTATCTTTATATGTATAAATCTTTCGTTTACGTAGTAGTTTTCTTTTTAAGACAAAGTCAAAAATAGTGTAACTTAGTCGAATAGAATCTATTCCGTAAATTATTGTATTGAAACTGTACCGAATGGTTTTCACGACGCTGCTGTGTCAACGCCTACACTTGAAAAACGCCTATTAAGAAAACATTCTACTAATAGAATGTGCATTAATTACCTACCGGTATTATAATGACTATTTTCCCTTATCGCACACCACTAAGCTTGAACTCAGCCACTCTCGTTCATCGGCTACCAGTCTACCAGTCACCTTGCGAAGATCACCGATTCGCTCAGCCTGAGCCCATACTCGAGAACACGTCTTTGCTAATGGGCATCAGTTCACTAGAGTTCTGCGGCTAATAAAGCTGGTCCATTGCGGGTGACAACTAGGGCGGTTCTCGGTGCAATCATCTTTATTTTGATTTAACCAAATAGAGTTGGACATAGCTTTCAACCTTTCGATAGTCTCTAGCCCTGGCCACGTCTCAGCTTAAGAATTATAAGTGTCTGGAAGTATGTACTGATTCAAGACCTAAGTGCTAATACTCTGGGAGTCTTTCAAGCGCTCAAGCAGCTGGTTAGTTGTCGTTATAGGAGTGTATGGACAAGTATGAAAGTTTTCACACGGTCCTGCATGATTCGTTCGGTTTAGAGAGTGACCACACTTATCGATGCGGAATCGGCTTTTGTCAGTCAGAAAAAGCTTTATGTCCATACAATAATAGCGAAAAAGACGTCGTTCTTCCGCGCCGGACTATTTGTTTTAATTGCCGTCCAAGCAAGTTCTTTCAGACCGGCAAAAATCAAATTCAAGTCATTTATTCAAACTAGGCTGAGAATCAGCACTTTTCGAACGCCAAAATTACATAAGACAGTCCCCCAAAACGCCCACCCTTCACCACTTCCTAGTGATTTAGCTGGGAAGAAGAAGTGGCGCAACAAACTCCCCAGCAGCACAGCTGTCTGTTCAGTTAGAAAAAAAATATTCTATGTAATAGTATGCAAAATGATTTACATTACGCAACATAAAACATAATTTAAATTATAAAATTAAGGCTCAAGCCGATTCTCCGTCGGTAAGTGTGGTCACTCCCTTACCCAATACCCACATACATATTTGCTGCCAGGAACCTGGCGCCAGCTAGCTGGCAGCCAGAACGTTTCAAAAGACTCACTTAAGTTAATTCCACACCAAACCACTTGCAAAGTTGTTGACAAAAATTCCAATAAAAATGAATTAGTCACAAATTATTCTGATAATAAAGGATTAAGTGGACCTTCAGTGCCTACACACAGCTCTGCTTGAAATTGGTGTGTACGAACCTCTCAGGCAGGCACATCCCATGATGAAGCCCATCATGGAGAGGCGCTGCGCAGGCGGCGGAGGTGGAGGTGGCGGCGGCGGCGGAGGCGGCGGCACGCGCCTGCCGCGAGGGGGCGCTCGTGACACCGCGCCAGCTATTACCCACCACTTTTAACCGTCCCCGGCCCGCACATTTTCACTACATCGTACCTCATCAAGGCATTTTAACGATCAAAGAAATGTGAGCAAAGAATACTCCCAAAATTCTTGAGCATTGTTTTAATAACAAGGAATTTGACATTTAATTTATTGTAATCCGACTTTCAGTTAACACTCCAAACTGCCTGAAAACAACAAGCAACCTACATTCACTTTTCGGACATTACAACTGCATCACTGAAAATACTTGGATTTTAGGAAAGAAAGCGTGCGCAATGCGGAAAGTTAAAGGTATATAAAAGGTATTGAGTCCATCATGATACTTTATGACTCAATAGTAATTTGAAATGAATATTTGATATTGTTAGTGTTCAGTGGAACATATCGTGCAAGCGTCGCGGGGCAACGACGCTGGTGCAGCGGTTGTATCGCGTGCTGGCGCCAACCCGATCGATACCGCACGCAAAGTTCGCGCCTCAGGTCTAACTACCGACCATAACTAAAACATATGTCGAGAATACAGAAAAAATGCAATCAATACTATTGCACCAACGAAGAACGGGACAGTCAACATCTAGCGTGGTTTACGTCAAATCAGTTTATTCTTGAAACTTCATGAACCTTGAAAGTCCATGGTTTATTTCCGTATTGTCCAGCTGTGATAAACACTTATTTTACATTTGTTTGCCACTAAAATGATATCTTTATAGCAGCAGCAATATAACTAATACATGTTATCTTTTAAACTATTTATGGAATCAGCTCAATGTGCCATCATGTCATTCGTTATGTTATAAATAAAAGATAAGGAATAATCTAAGCTCCTCTGTGGCATTATTTGCTCAAATAGCAATGGTTTTTATGATTTATTTATAAGCATTAACATAAGACACATCAAGCAGAACTGTTATTTAGTAATAGTTGCGATTAGTTCGCTTAATCGTTATTTCGCGCCGTCTCTACATTTGATTACAAATTGCTTTGTCTTAATTCTTTGAGCTGGTTATTTTCGCGTCTATTTTCAACCAAAGGCGTTTTACTGTTTCAAATTCATCAATTAAAAACAAACGGTACACTGCACCTTCAAAAGCTTTCAAGTAATTTCGGTTCAAGTGATACGGTCATTGCATGTTGCAATGATCTCAACGAAGTAAGACAGCATAAAAGCATAGAATGCCGCGTTTCACCGTGTGATTTGACAGGTGGTATTATGTATGTGGGCAGGTAATCGAGTGAGGTTAGGGCAGCAGACGCGAGGGTCGGTTTGCGGCAGGTCGCGGCCGGCGGCGCGGGCGGGCGCGGGCGCGGGCGAACCGACACTGAGGCGCGCGCCGCACGGCCGCACCGCACCCCGCGCACAGCCGGTACCAAAGTTACCCAACCCCCAGACGCCGGGTTCCTCAATCTAGACTTCGCCGACTGCCTCACAGAATCGCCGCCACACTATCCGACCTAGGCGTGCTCCAAAAATCCTGAACATGTGTATTTCAATTTTAGCCTACCGACCCATTTAGCGCTGACAGAACAGCAGAAGATTTCATAAATAAATTATAATGAGTTATGTAACCTCTCCATCTGTAAACTAGAGCACCCATTTGTCTAGTTTTGAAATCTCAATGTCTTGTTGACTTAGATACTATACCAATGAAACGTGAGAATAAGTCATTTACCAAAATAAACAGAAAGTTCGTTAGAAAAAGTATATTGTTAAACAGCTGAAATAGAAAAAAAATTGTACGAATTTTTGCCAACTGAATTAAGTTCGGTTCAATAAAAGCTCCGAGAATATATTTTTTTCTCGCGTTTTTCTATTTGAGTGAGAATAACGGCAACAGATAGGTAACAAATTCAAAGTCCCAATTAATAGTAGTAAAATGAAATTTAATTACTAAATTAAATTACGGGTTCAATAACTAATATTTCTTGACAATGCTGCTTATGATAATTATAATGTCATGTACAGTGACGTCACGTTATTGCGGTGGCTCTGTGACAGCTAGACAGCTTGTGGTGGGTCAACGTTCGACGCCCGTCCTGTCAGGATGTCGTTAATTCCCGCCACGCGTCACTACCTATTCTCCAGTTACATTTAATCCGATTCAATAATTTCAAGTACACTAAAATGTAATGATTAAATATGGAATATAAGATCCGTAGTTTTAAATCCAGTTTGCATAAAATAAAAGGTTTAAATTATTTTATTTAGAACCTATACCGTGCCTATTGAAAAATATTGAATGTGCTATTAGTGTACATCGATATCTGTTCAATTGTTTTTCAATTACATTCAATCACTCAATAGAGAATGGTCCTTGTCGAATGCTAAGTAGGTACACCGCTACTTAAGAACTACTGCAACTTTTAAATCATTATTATTCTTCGAATACAGTACTTCAAGTGGCATATCTTGTAACTTAGCCAGTAAAAGATATTTATTACAAGACTTGCAAATGCTTGTGACTCATAACTTGCAAATCTAAATGTCAAAATAAAAAGAGATCTATGACCAATTTCTACACGCTATTCAGTACAGTACGATATGCATGGAGCAACTTTTAGTAAAAGTTGGTGTACGAAAACATAATTTGATTGATACAAATCTGGAGCAGCTAATAATAATCACAACAGTCACGAATTAGCCAGATGTGTAATAGACGAAAATACAGACAATGTTGTACGAATGAATACTGACCCGGGGCTATGCAAGAGATAATAGCGACAGAAAATTGTGTTTTATATTGCGCTTAGGCTGGATATACCTGAATTAGGCTTTGGGACACTGGGTTTAACAAGAATCTATGCACTGGTTACAGAAGGGGACAGACTTCTTCAAAGGGAATGCAAAGCCAAAAAAGCTCATTGCTACAATTTGGGGATTCGATTAGATAGAAGTGATTTGGTTACAATGAAGATTGCACCGAGCGGAAAATCACATTTATCAATGGACATAATGAGCACTCCTCCATTTTGTAAATGCCACCGTAAGAGTGTTAGTTTATAACCTTTAGTTTATAATCTATCCGTATTATTTCTATTAGATTATAAACTGTCGAAAAATTGTGGGCTGGGTGAAAAATTGTGAAATTAGGATAGAGCTGTGAACAACCGCTTGCGAGTCGAGCGAGCGAAGCGGGCGGTGCCGAAGCAGCGTGCGACGAGCATTATTTAGTATTAGCGCAAAGTACGTTACGTCGCAAGCAAGTTTGATACCAGTCCACAATTTGTCGGTTTCCCATGGATAGATTAATTATAAACTATCGAAATATAATGCGTTAAATTGTAAATGGTTTGTTGCAGTTCACAATTTTTCGACAGTTTATAATTTAACGGAAATAATACCGATAGATTATAAACTAACGAAGTTCATAATTATACGGTAAAATAAATATTCCGAAACCATGGTGATGTGACGAGCAGCATGAACTTATCAATGAGGCCTGAGGCGCCCTTGCATGTGTTTGTGTACACTTATCTTGTCTCGTATCTCAAGTAGCATAATATTTAATAAGCTTTGCATAGCCCTGTACGTGTATAATCAGTTTTACGCAGGTGTAACTAACAAATAGTTGGCAAATGCAAATTAATTTGTCATTTGAATATGCAAATAAAATATTACATAACAAACCTGGTATTTTCCCTACTTCGCGTTGATAATTATCTTGTTTTTTAGAAATACAGGATATCAAGATAGGTTTGTGAAAATCGTATTTCAAAAACCATCATAACTTTACCGTTAAAATAATTCATGTGTATAGGTTAAAGGACTAGGTTGTAAATTACCTTTATCTAATTATTGATTTCCAATTCAAGAAATAAACAAGTACATGTTTAATTTACAAGCCCCCGACTCTAGTGAGGAATGCATGTTGCCCCAAAGAGTGCTTTTGGGAAAATCCCATTACTCATGAACCCAACAAGCTTACCTAATTGAAGAATAATTATACCTTTTCCAATGCTTGGCGGAACCCTTTTTGGGGAGCTGTCTTTTGTATAACATTTATTTTTTATATTTAATATAATAAATTGAAAACTGAGCACTTCAAATATCCACTAATTTTAATGTTATTTACAAGCAATACTTAATATTTTTGAGTGGTACAATCAAACGCACATCAGTGGAAATAGATGCACTGCGTAAATCACCATTACTACAACGACATAAAGGTGCCGTCAATGACAAATATGCATGCGTTTGGATGTACCTATTTGAGCTGCAGCATACATTAAATAAAGCAGTGGTGGCCCTGTGGTAACGGCCACGACTTACGAGTTGTAGGTTCGAAAACGGGCGACAGGCGCTTTTTTTTGCAAATTATTTAATCACCACTGCTCTCAAAAACGGTGAAGGAAAAGGAAAACATCGTGAGGAAACCGGCATGTCCTAGAACGAAAAATTCGAAAACATGTGACATCTACTAACCCGCACTGGGCCCGCGTGGTGGATTACGGCCCACTCCCTCTCACGAGAGGAGGCCTGTGTCAAAGAAGTAGGAACATTATAGGCCGATTATGTGCTTAGGTATGCTATATCCATTAAATTGTGCGCTAAAAATCTAGAGACGATCGGGCTTTCAAACCCGGCGCCAGTGTTGCGTTTATCGGGTTTCTAAAATCATATACTTCACACCTTTATAACACCCACACTGAACAGCACGAGGCACCACGTCTCGAAGAACCATTAACCAGTTCAGCACTATTAGCGAAGCTTCAAGATGTTTTGCAAGACGAAACTGTGGATGTCTTGCGCCCCGTCTACAGATTTTTCTCTACGTATTACTTTTGAGTTTGTCTGGATAGCAGCATATAGGTACTTTGAAGTTCGTTTGTTATTCTTGACTTCAGAACGCTAAATATCATAGATTATCGAAGATGACCATCATCTCCCCGCAGAAAAGAAGATTTTGGCTTAATACTAAATAAAAGCTGGCACTGACCTATGACATTATTGTTTTGATGGTGGTGCGCGGCAGCGGCAGCGGCGACGGCGGCCGCCATTGCTGCTTGTTGGTGTTGGTGTTGGTGCTGCAGCTGCGACGCTAGCTGCGCCTGTAGCGCCGCGTGCATGCCCACGAGCCGGTCTTGCGCCGCCTGCGCAGCGCTGACGTCGCTCCGCGCCTCCTCGCCGCTCGGCGGAGACACTGGTTCATCTAGAAGAAACAACATGTTTAAAAAAAAAGATGCGATGTGTTTCGCACATATCAGTAGTTTAGCTTAGGCCATCTTTACATACCGAGACTCCTCCGTGCCTTGGAAAGCACGTTAAGCCATTGGTCCCGGCTGTCATTCTTGTATCTTTGACAGTCGTTACGGGTTGACAGAAGCCCGAAAGTCACAACCAGTCTTACCAAGGGGTATCGTATTACCCAGTTACTGAGTAGAAGAGGTCAGATAGGCAGTCGCTCCATGTAAAATACTGGTTTTCAGCTGCATCCGGTAAGACTGGATGCCGACCCCAATATAGTTGGGAAAAGTCTAGGCAGATTGATTGAGTAGTTTAGCTTAGGAAAACATTCCAAATGGCCCGTTTAAAGTTACGTATGGGCAAAAAAAGAATCCATGCAGAAGAAAAAGTTTGTGGGAATCACGGAAGTTTGTTCCAAAGCAGTATCCCTTGGCCCTGAACAATTATATTTTTTATTAAGTTGAAAACGCTTGACAGAAGTTCTTTTGGGTCCATTGAACCAAATCTGTAGTAATTGAATTGGTATTGTTGTCTACTTGAGAGCGTGAATGTCATTCACGCTCTCAAGTTCATTGGTATCATTCACTGAATGATACAAAGATTGGACTCTCTTAAGAATAGAATGTCAACGTACTGGAATTACATGCTTGCTGTCAACCCAGTAGGCAGTGCCGTCTTTACCATAAGGGCACAGGGGGCCCGTGCCCAGGGCCTCCGACCTCACGGGTGCCCCGGAAGCCCGATGCAACGCTTGCTCTCAAAAGCGTTTTCTTTTTTCTAGTTTTAGGTAGATACTCACAAATATAATAGTTCTAAATTGAAATATTCTTCGGACACCAGATAAGATTTTTAAACATTACTTTTGTTTTTCTGACACACGTTTTAGTTTTCTTTCTCAGTAAATAACAATCGATTATGACCAGTTGACAAAAAAATGCAAAGAATTTGCAGAAGATAAGATACTTATGAGTTCAAATCAGAATTTTTTCATCAAAGGAATCGGCGAATTTGAGTATCTCAACCTTACAAAGTCCGATAAATTAGAAGAAACTTTTACAAATGTTGAAGTCGCTACAAAGAATATTACTTGATACCATGATTACCAATTGTAGTGGACAGCACTCATTTTCACAATTAAAGAGAATGAAAAATGAATTACGAACGACTAACTAATTTGTCAATTATGTGAATAGAACGTGATATCCCTAAAATAATAGACTGAGGATATAATAGAAGACAGAAATCCCGAAAGAAACCATTATCGAAAATTCGAAACCGACTAAAACCTGCAGCATTTTATTTTATAACGTACCTACCTAAATTTCTTAATATTTGATTTGTGCCAATTACCCATAGTAATTATAAAATCATAACAGAAAAAATATTTTTGTCGTTCAATATTTTTTAACTTTTCAAGGGGCCCCCAAATTCTTGTGTACCCAGGGGCCCCGGCTTGCCCTAAGACGGCCTTGCCAGTAGGTTTGATGTTCAAAAGAACTTCGTGATACAGCACAACAATTCCAACATAGGAAATCAATCGATAAGCGATAACGATAAGCGCGTAGTCATTTAATATTATGTTATCGTTCAAATCAGTAGGTACGGAAGTTAAGTACAACAAAATTAAAATAATTATACAAATTTTTCGGAAAGAAGAGGAGATGTGATGACGTGCATTATTATAATTAATTACGAGGTAATAATTAGGTATCTCGTTACTTCAACAATAAGCAGGTACAAGTTCATTTTTAGAAGTCCGTTTGTTGTTTCAACGGTACCAGTCTCGGGTGTTACACTAATTAAACATAATTATTATCTACTGTTAGTTTATGCAACAGCTGCGTTAAATAATTGTTATGAATACAAACCAAATGTCTTTACACGAATCAAATGTCTATTGATAGATAACAATAAAAATATTAACTAGTTCGTTCCCGCGGTTTCACTTTTTTCCTAGGGCTAATACTTATATATCCGGGTACATGTACCCGGATATAAAGTATCCTATGTCCTTGTCCGGTTCGTGTTTAGGCTCTGAACCAATTTCCATTTAAATCTGTTCAGTAGCTGAGACGTCGTAACAAACAAACAAATTCTGATTTATTTAGAACTTTTCTTGCTATAAATACTTAATGCACTAAAACTTACGTAATATTTGGTAATCAGTTTTTATATCTGTGCTTCGACAATAGACTTGATTGTCGAAGCACAGATATAAAAACTGATTCACCATAAATTATCATTATTAATAAATCTTTTGTTTTCCGTAACCCTCTGGGTTTTCTTAGAACAATAATAATTACGTTAAGGAAAACCGACTTCAAAGGAATTTATGAGAGAAGCGTTATCCTGTGTTACCGTTGCCATTAAAGCATATTGATTTTGATAATTACACAGTTAATTCTGCTAATATTGTATTGATAAAGATAGTAGTTATCTATCTCCTAAACATGTGCTTTCAGTACTTGTACACTTGAACTGCAGTACTTCTTAAAACATGTGTTAAGAGGGAAAAGGGCCTGCGATTCTCTATACAAATGTATTCCACTTTTTCTTCCTGAATAATGCTTCTAGAGCAATCTTTTTTTTTTTATAAAATCAAGGTCAGCTCTACAGCAGACCTTGAGTTTCTGAAAAAAAGGAAATAATGAGGACAAAATGTCCCATTTTTACCGCCGTGATTAGAGGACAACTAGACAAATTAGAAAAGTTTTTAACATAAAATAAAATTATAGGAACCTAGACAAACTCTTTCTTAAATTTTTATCAGTTTTCGAGGAGAAAAAAGGGGAATACGAAACGTCGATCTCGTCAATTTTTTGTTGTAATATAATCGGTCTGAGCTGCAGCTGTCCCTATCGCACTGTGCGGAGGCAGACTTGAGGTAAGACGACGGCAATAGTTTTTTCAAATTCCTCGCAGACCCTGTTCCCTCTTAAGAGGAAATTAAATAAACATGTCCTTGTAACAGGTTTTACTGTGATTTCATACTTTAAAGTGTCAAGTTGTCTGATTCTATTTAAATGACATCGTCATCATCTTTCTTCTTCAGTCGACTATTTCCGTATTGTGCTTGTGATTTTTCTTTCTTTTTCGTGTGGTTAAATCTAGTTGACTAACTTATTGTCAGAGTTTCTATGCCGTCCATGAGTGGGACCTGGCTTCACATGCCGTCGAGAAATATCTCTCAGGCATGACACGTTTCCTCACGTTCTTTTCCTTTACCGTTTTTGAAGCATGTTATAATTGTACAATACGAACCGCACATGAATCCGAAAAACCAGAGGAGCTCGTGATTATAGAGTTATTTTGTTTTTTTTTTCTTATTACTCGAGTTAATTATATTTTTGTGACAAATAAACCAATTTTTCTTTGTTTCTTTTTATCCATTTCACGGTATGATCATCGACAGCATAATGCACATTAAAGATAGATTTTTACTGACCTTATTTATTTGGGTGTTTGTTACTCAATTACGCTTTAACGGCTGAACGAATTTAGACGAAATTTGGTACACAGGTATAGTATGACCTAAACCTAGTCTTCCTGTGTGCGTGTGTGGATATTTTAATCTTTTTATCCGAGTACATGTAGTACTTTCCTTAGAATGCAAGTAAAACCGGGGGCAATAGCTAGATTTTGTATGTTAAGGCGACGATAACCGATTTTTAATGATTTTATACTGAAGATCACGTCTAAATGAGTAGTGTTAAGATTAATTATTTGGAAAAAATATATGTTAAATTAGAGCATTTTCTTAATAACTTAATATATGAATATTTTAGAATATGTTTATATTACATAGTGAAATTAATTTGTAAAGTTATGTCTAACGCGGATAAAAAACTGAGAATCACGCAAAATCTATTAAGCGTATTTTTCTGAAACCTTCATCATTTCAAAGATAATTTAATTATAGATCTTTTAGTATAGGTATCTTATTAAATTACCTTTTGTTTTATGTATAATAAATTAATAATGCGTCTAATTTGGAACAGCGCTCTTTGATGGGCGAGTCCTATTAATGGCTGGACGTACGAGGCGTTGCGTGGGCTCAGTACAGAACACGCAAGCTAGCCACTCAAGGTCACTGGCATATAGCTGTCTTAAGTTGAATGTTCACAACTCACCGACTTCGGGTACAGGCGTGACCGGGCTTTCTGGTAAGAGTATACCTTTCTGCACCAACTCATCTCTATTCGCTCGGACGGATATCTTCCTCTCTAAGGCTGCAAACAGTGAAATAAAATTGTATTGCACATTTCATAATACAATTAATTATAACGCTATTGAGTTCACGATTGAGAATTAGAATCTAAATAAGATCAAAATAAATAAAAACATAATAACAAGTACTATATATATCCAATACATTATTTAAAATATATAATAAAAATATATTTTAAATGATGTATGGGACAACAGTATTTTGTTTGCTTAAGAGGGATGCGCTAAGGTAGCCCGCGAAATTTGCAGGCCAGTGTCAGGTTGTATGTTGATCAAAATATAATTCGCGACCCTAACTTTTGGCCTCAAAAGTCCTAGTTTCTAAGTAATTTGAACTTGAGCGAGTTGTATTGATGATTTTAATAAAAACTTATAATTCTGTAAACACATATTTGTTACGGTCACGAATCAATTTTAACCAACATACAAGCTAATAATGACCTGCATATTGCAACAAAAATGTAAGCAAATTTGAATTGTGCGGACTACCATGGCGCTTTCGCCTTAATCGGGTTTATACAATTTCTGAAACACTGTTCATTCATTAGATTTTAGATCTCATGTCAGCGTACCCAGCGTTCTCATCTGATTCAACAATTCACAAATTAAAATTTACTGATGATGATGATACATAGCTTGATCAGACTTTTTGAAACCGGGAAATTTTATTTAATGACGGGTACCTTGTCTTTACCATTATTGATAAGTAAAGTATGTCATGAATATTACTCCAAGGTTCAACTCCAGATGTTATCTCAGATATCATCATAAAGACCGCAAAGGAGATTTTATTGTGTTTACCGATAAAACAAAAAATTGTTTAGATTTCAGTTCGCGTGTATGAATCATGTCCGTTTCCGGTTAACATGATGACCGTTTATCGCCTCGTTTGTTAAGATAACAGATAGTTAAGATGTACTCACTTCTAGAAGCAGCTTCGAACTTTTCTGATTTCTTTTTCCGTTTCCACTTCCATGGCTTGAAAAGTCTACCAAAAGCTGAGAATTTGGACTTGGTTCGCTCAGCCGGAGGCGTGCGCGCGCCTGACCCCAGGCTGTTCGTGCGTACCGCAGAACCATTTTGTTTCTTTGCTGCAACAAAACATGTTCAATGTCAATCAAACTGGAAACTGTTATTCTTGTCTCATCTTTCAAGCCTTATTTGAATTTGTGTATAATTTTCGCCACACGGACATAAGGACCATTCTCAAAAAGGATGTCTGTGCTACGTAGTGGGATAAAAATAAATAACGAATGGTAATGTCATCGAACTTTAATGTATGTACTTACTAGGTAACTGTTATATATAATTTAGTATTTTTCTGTCAGTTTCTTTTAAGTAAATAACAAAAGATATCGGCCTGTTTATTGTCTCACTGCCGGGTAAAACCCTCTTTTCATACAATGAAAGAACGAGTTGGCAGGTATCGGACATCACTTTGTCCACAGTGACTCCTAATGATGCATTATGCGAAAGTTAAAGACATATTCGCATGGAGGTCAAAAAACCAAGCGCAAAGTGAAACAAATACTTTGAAAGACAACGTTGATTCAAAATAGGTACCAGCAAGATCGGTACAAATAGTACTCACACATTCATGATACATCCACACAATCAATGGCCCCATTATGTCGAGAGTCTATTGTTATGAACTGTCCGCGCCTATCACAACACAATACCAAGGAGAACTAAGTATACCTACAAAAGAGAAATTTTCCCGTCACCTACCAAGACCACAAATCTATACATTTAGTACCATTGTACTTCAGTTGCATTTATCAATTCATGTGGAATTGATAAATGTTACAACTTATAATGAAGAAGATAAAATATAAATGATGGTGTATTGTGGGTTTCGTGAGGTTATAGAATTAATTATCTCTGAGAATAATCAAGAAACAGGATAGGATGATCACGAGAAAGGCAGGACTTACATGGTATGCATAACAAACTATAGGAACAAGTCATTGATATGCTGCTGGCGTCTGTAGTGCCGAGTCGAAATAACTTCAACTTCAATTTTCCAAGAAATACAGAACAAAAACTTGTACAGAATAAGATGATCACTTGGGGAAGTATAATCTTGCAACAATTTAAACGAAACTTTGTATGTAATGTTCCTACACACATACAAACTAAACTACCTTAACAGCTTCCAATTCAAGACTATCCAGAACACAACATTCTCCACATTATTTAAATACAAATAAAATACTTCTATAAAAGAGAGAGAGTGAAATAGAGGAAAATCTTAAAGCGCTTTAGTGGCTTTTCTTCAACTTATAGGTACAGTTGACCATTATTTCAGCCGCAGTGCGTTCATCATTTATGTGGCTTCGAGATATTATGCATCATGCACCTTACATTATGTAAGCGCCACTAGTAATCCCGTTACGGGATATATTTACTAACTATATGTTAGGACAACTTATATAATTGAGCTAATTGCGTTTTAAATTCAAGGTGTTAAATTGTTAATTATCTTGAGCGTGATTGTTTACTGACAAAACAAATATGTTAATATTACCACCATTGGATATTTTCAAATAAAGCTGCTTGTATGTTTAAGATAAAATATCTTAAAAGGACGCTAGTATGACTCGACAATCTAAAAATATTTGTCGAAGAATTCGGCCCCAGATAAGACACAATTAATTTTTCGACGCTACCATTACCTTATCGACAAAGAAAACAAATTATCTTCATACTTAGCATTTTACAGCACTGTCACTCAATATGTTTATGTAGCTCCGTAAGTGTGATAAATTATGTAAGTTTTAAAGATCCCGAGCTGAATTTCCTTCCAAAAAACAAAACAATAAATAAAATAAATAGATTCATAAGTTATTACATTTTTATTGATTCCTACTTTTATCTGTTTGTTTTCAAGTAGTTTTCAATTCATTAATTTATGAATTAAGTACAAAACCGTCTGCTGGCGAGTTTTAAATTGATTAAGATGCTCTCATTTCAATCAGTCAAGCTTCAATTGAACTCATGGAACAAAAAATGTATACCTACATAGATAAATTTATAAAAGTTATGTATTGTTTACTACGGATATTATCGAAATAGTTTATTTTGATATGATCATTATTCGAATAATTTATACATGAATCATCGATGTATTTGCTGGTTATAAATAACGCGCGAGACGTTATTAGAAGAGTTTATAAAAAATCCGCACAAGAACGCATATTAGAATACAAATACTCTGTTTTACTCCGTTATGCTCCATAAAAATAAAAATAAAGTATAATAAAAATAATATGATTTCTTTATATTATGTATTTAGAACATAATACTTAATTTCACACCAATATAGGTAGCTATTACATTTAAATAATGATTGTCTTGATAGTCGTTTAAAAAGTGTTCTATGCTAAAATTGGCAAAACAGTAAAGAAAATAGTCTGTCTGTCACCATGCATGCATGTAACTTTCTCCGAAAAGGGATAGAGCGTGGCAGTCTGGTAGCCCAATCAAACGAAAAGCAATATTTATATTCTAGAGGTTCATAATTTAAAGAGATATTTAAAACACATTAAAAAAATGACATCGATTCAATGCAACCATTACATGAATTCGAAATGGAAGGAGTTTTTCAAAAACTTTCCAAAGGAAGAACATCTATCAATTACTATCCCTTTGGCTCATCACCCAAAGCAGTGCTCAGTGAAAGAGAAGATATTATCAAGAAAGCATTAGTCACACAGACATCTGTGTCACGGATTCATTTAATTTTAGTCATTGCTTACTTATTTCTCGCCAATATATAGGCAATTTGCATACCACGATTGGATAAAGGGTTATTTGATACAGTATCTTTGCAAGACATGTGGGGGAGGAGTTCGTGGCTGTTGCAGGAGCTCGTGGCTAAGTAATAACAGCCGCACGGGTCAATCCATCAGGTTAGCTACGCTTGCCGGGGTTGGTCCGTGGATAGGACCATCTTTACATACCGAGTATCCTCTGTGCCTCCGAAAGCACGTTAAGGCGTTGGGCCCGGTTGTCATTCGTAGATCTTTGACAGTCGTAACGAGTCGTCAGAAGCCCGAAAGTCTAAGTTACCCAGTTACTGGATTGTGGAGGTCAGATAGGCAATCGCTCTAAGTAAAATACTGTTATTCAGCTGCATCCAGTTAGACTGGAAGCCGACGCCAACATAGTTAGGAAAAGACTAGGCAGATTGATTGATATTTGCAAGACAAGAGTGTATTACCTTATTAGAAAAAATCTCATCAACACTTAACACAACATACGTGACCAATCGAAAAGGCAAATGAAGGGGTTATGATGGGTGTGATGCCAGTAACGTTTAATTCGCCAAACATGAGTCACCCGTTCGTGACGAAGTGACTCGCCCACAACAATTGCCAGAGCCCACCAACGCACCTTGCGTCCTCACTTCTCTCACCTTGTTACAAGATTTGAGGTCCTTACCTTCTAAGACCTCGACTTTATGCAATATGCATGATAGATTATAGATACTGTGACAGGTTTTGACAATCATATCGAAATAATGACTACCAGCAATCTAATGAATACATAACGCAGTCAATGTTTTTATTCTGAACGTGAACAGGTAGCACTTGAAGTAAAATATGCAGAAAAGGAAAGTTTTTTTATAATGTGGCAATATTAAAAATTGAGACGTTCGAGGAAAGGGGAATGAAACCCTTAGTAATATTTGAGGACTGTAAAACGTATGTACAATCAAGCTATATAAAAGTAGGTGCATTACAATCTAGTGCTAAAGGAAGTCGGTACTAAAACGTGTTTGATATTTGAAGAATGATTAAGATGATGATTGCAAATACAGAAAAATTCCATCATAAAGCAGCTTTTATTGCGACTCTATAATTTTCCTTTTGCAATTGTAACCTACGAAGGGACAACATGGAACAATAACTGTAAAACTTTTCAAATAAAAAAGCAGAAACGCATTCTGTGCACTCTCTGGACCATGACAGGGCTACCTTAATTGTCATTTGGTACTCACTACTAATTAAAATTAACAGATGCTGTGTTAACATTTGGTCCTTCGATCCGAAGCCAGCTCATATTATGAATTTTACATGTTTAGGGGTTTAATCAGTAGCATTAAATATTACACATGTTCCAAAATAAACGTATTATAGCTAACTACGTAAACATCCATTAACGACTCCTCATGACCCATTGTGAATTATTTATTTCATAATATTTCCATGAAACAAAGAAAACACTTGCAAGTATCGTTAATACAAATCAGTTAACTGGCTAAGTGGCCAAGTACTTAATTAAACAACAAGTTTATATTAAAGTTATGGTCGTGGTCGCGGGACAAGTAGGGAGTGTTCAAACATCATTCAATTATACTTGCAATGATTCAACAGCACCTTTGCGTAACGAATAGGTACCATCGTTAATATGCTTCTCGAGTGTCACCTGCGGTAACAAAGGGACATTACTAAATACCTGTAGACTGCATGCGAACTTATCAACATTTCCATAGGTTCTTGTTATATTATTTAATTCAATTCGACTTTATATAGGTACTGTGAGTAAATTGTATGTGTGAAAGTGTCTGTGCAGTGATACATACTCGCTGACCTTTTGATTAGAAATGTCACTGACAAAATCAAACAATATCCTCCCAGGAATGCAAATAATTCAATATGAAGTAGTACCCGCTACGTCCCGATTCCCGGGTTTAAAATATTGCTACTGTTTGTTCATCAGTAAATGAATGTCAACGTTGACTTCAATTACGGCCGGCCAATCAGCGGGCACGTAGGACGCGATGTGTTCAGAATCAATGGAATTTACTGAATCATGTTTAAAAAATCTATAACTTTTATTAAATACTTTACTAGTTTATTGAGGACTTTAATTATATAAAAATACATACATTCAATTGTAATAAAAATTGTTTATATCTCATTCAAGCGGTTACTAATCCTCCTTACTATAAAATTAAGTATTGTTGTGAAATGCAATTTGTCCTTAATAACAATTTAAATAAGTGAGTAATATTTTGTATTTCGAAAATAAGTTACGGTGTCTAAGGTTTTGAAATACTGTGTCTATATGGATATGGCAAATGGATACAGCGAGAGCTCCAATATGATCTCATCGAGCTGTGAAAAATACAAGAGATAATCGCTAATATCCATAATGTATTGTATACATAGTTACATACATGGTTATACACAATACCGTATAGCGGTAACAATCACAAAACTTTAATGGAAATGGGGAACAGGTAGTACACAAAAAACTGGGTAACATAAATAAAATCAAAGTAGGGTCTCGTAAGGTTATTGTGAGATTTCGGGGGTGTCTACCTGCTAACTACGACAGCCATAAGATCAGATGCTTGCGGTAAAATTATTGCTTTTGGTATAGCTAGTAAATTTTGAGCTTTAACTAGAACAATAGCAAACTTTGAACCTTACATGGATAACTATTAAAAACTACTACTTTTGCAACTTTAATTATATGATAAGATTGTTCATCTAAATATTCAAAACTAAGGGAATTTAGCAATCAATCCTGAATTTATTAGTTTAAATTTTATTTAGATTTTCAGAAATGCATATTTTTCGTAGAACTGCTGGTATCTGGATGGATTTAAATAAAGCAGTTCAACCTAATGTTATATCAACAACGGATTAGAGACGACAATACACAAGGAAAGAAGAAAGAAAACGAGTTGCTTATCCTGTCCACTTCATTATGCGTTATGGCGCAATAAGCTACCGATATGTTATTAGGTATACCAATACACTATCACCTAGCTAACATTGCTTGGTACCAATCAAGCTGTCTGTGGTAGTGGCGAACCAATACATATAGTTCTAAGAAATGTATGAGTTAGCATTTCACTTTCAATAGTCACACCATGTAGATAAGCTACGAGAAAACGTGAGTAAAATCAGTCTCCCATCAAGTTGAACCTCTTTTGTTTTCGAGGTGTATAAAACCAAGTATCTACGCAGAAACAAGTTGTTTAAAATGGCATAAATTAGCATTTTCACATAGTAGTCGTATAATAATTGCGTAGTTTATACGTCTCTACAGCCCACCACTCCACAGAATACAATTATTTTTCATATTAATTGATAACAATGTTACATCGTCGGTTCGCGTTTCATCAATGGAATGGCCACCTATCTAGCTATATATATTATATTATAGTTTTACTAGACCATTATCTGAGATGTCATTTTCAGGTTTTTATTGAAGTCGTCGTCGTCATCGTTCGTTAGAGGTCTTGGTTTGGTTTTTGTTTCTATTTTTTCTCGCGTTTCACTACTTTATGCCGAGAAGATCGATTGCCTTCACTAGTTCGTGTACTACTACTTGGTAAGTTGCAAAAAGAATATCGTCGAAATAGGCGAAGTCGATACCCATTTTGAAGCTGGTTAAAAAACGACTGACTGAAATGTTAATTAAATTTTTGTGGGACCAATTCACGAGTTTCTTCTGCCAATTAAAAAAGAATCACGTAAATCGGACCAGAAATGTTAGAGAAATCGGCGCAAAGAGAAAAAAAAGGTCATCTTTTGCAAAACCTCCTCCTTTTTTGAAGTCAGTTTAAAACTGAATTGAAACAGAAAGTGCCTTACAACGATTTATAAGCAACAAATAAGATCAATGCAATTTAATCTTAAGACTGGCCTTAATGCTTGCTTGGAAGCATGATTTCCAAGTTTAAACTTACTTTAGGTTAATTCCCAGAACTTTACCTTCCCATGATTAAAGCATAATACCAACTGCATCAGAGAAATTGTAATTTAGGGGCAATATATTGCAGCTTGGACCAAAAAAGACACAATAAGGCGCCACTATCGCTAATGTAGCAACCCGAAAAAAACGACGAAGCTTATGCTGTTGGCTGTTGCCAATATTTCTGGCAGAACGTTGGATGATTTTGGACTTACATATATAAGTTAATGGTATTCTTTCCGGTAAGATTTTTTTTTAACTTTTCTGGACGATTTGGCCAACCGAATGTTGAGAGATACAAAATATATATGGTCTTTGCAAGGGGTACGTACACCTCTAATATTTTGTTCTTCATATTCTATTTTAATTAAAATGTGTGCCTGTTAACAACATTAAAAAATATATTGAATGACACGCAAGTGCTAATGAAAAATAGGCAGACATTGTGGGCTGTCGTGACTAACCCAAACCACTCCTGCAGGTAGCGTGATGCCAATAATAATATCATTCATTGTTCCGAGTTAAAACACCTTGGTATAACATTATCCTGCTTTTAGTCAACTTCTAAGGCTGAAAACATTTATTCGTAATTCTTGGGTATCGTGTTAACAGGGGATCATATAGTTATTGGACATCCTAAACAGCTAACTGTAGGGACAGTGGTCTTCAGATTGTTCATAGGTCCAGCTTCATTGTACATTATTTACATGTTGTGATACAATAGGATTGATGGTGGGCATCATCATCCTATTTTTGTCTTTAGGGTCATGGGGGTATCATTGACCACTTGTCGCTGCTCAAACTTCATGGGAAGTGATGGGATAGGTCCGGCACTATATCAGCCGTGATTACAGCCGTGACACTTGGACAGAAATTGTGTTGCAAATTCCATCAGAGGCTTATAACCAACATTTAAAATCTAAACCATATTGTCAACACAACATTGTATGACATAGAGAGTTTTTTGTTGAAACTATACGTTACAATAAAAGTGTGTAAGAGTATGCACGTTAGTTTTAATTTCGCAAAGCTATTGTTAGGAATGCGCCTGGGCGTAAAGAGACATAAGGGAAGGGGAACTGACCGGCGACTGCTGCCACCTCCTTTGCCCCGACATGTAAGAAATCAGTAAGAGATAAAGAACTCGCAATCAGTTGCCTGCGCTCCTGAAAATCGAGTTGGTCGAGGCTGTTGGTCCTAGTCCCGCGCACCGCCTGGACGGGCGCGCTCAGCGACATGTCAACTACGCGTCGCCATGTCGTACAGACGGCATCTTCACTATTGTAATAACACCAATTACACTGTCAATGAACACTAAACAAAGGCACACTAGATGTGAAACCGACGCGAACAACGCCGATCACGACGTTTTCATTGCGAAATGCCTGCGCCGCTAGAGACGCTCAACGGCAAACTGGCGTGCGGGCGGCCGGTAACGCGGGGCAGAGTGGGGGCCCGGCTGCCTGCCTCTGTCCCTCCTGCATGTTGCAATGCACTCAGCTCGCCTCTCGGGCTATAGTCGTAGAGAGACGACGGACGAGTATCTGCCGCGCCGCGCGCCGTCACGTCAACACAGACACAACCGGCCTACAACGAACTACGGTACGTCGTCGCGTCGTGACAGCGGCGTCATACCCGCCGGAATTATGAACGTTTTGCTCTATTTGTATTGTAACATTTGTTCGCAGATACTGACAACTTCGATTCATATGATACCTTTGTTTGGTACTTGAGTTTAACAAGCTTATTTATTCATTTAGTTTTACATGGAGATAATTATGTGAACAATCAAACCTCGAGTTATAAATGGTAGAGTTGTTATAAGTTCAAGGTTGACTTGATTATTTGCAGGTAAATTGATGAGTTCCATACTGCGAAGAGTCAATGACGTTGAAGAAAAAGGTGCGTGTATGGGGATAAAATTTTGGTAGGTACCTATGCCTTTTAAATGGTAGTATGAGATCACACCAAGATTTAATTATTAGTGTCAAAAGCATCTGTTAACTGAACATAGAAATTGGGACCTGAATGTCGAGCGTTTTATCTGCTTGAACTCTCCATTCACTATGGCTGCAGTTTGTAGGCTGACCGCACATACTCGTAAATAGGCCTTTTAAAGGTGTTCAGCGTGAGAAGTGCTTAAGTAGGCAATTTGA
Organism: Xanthia icteritia; assembly: GCA_949128155.2. Lineage (NCBI taxonomy): Eukaryota > Metazoa > Arthropoda > Insecta > Lepidoptera > Noctuidae > Xanthia > Xanthia icteritia. The sequence continues at coordinate 10,090,484 of OX421941.2, forward strand.
AAGGGATGTGGAAGCTTATGGACAAAAGTACATCCTCAATACGGTAACGAAACTGCGAGCAGGCGAAGTCTCGAATGATGAACACAAGGCGGTCTGGCACTCGAGTTGACTAGAGTGTCGAGATGTGGTAGAGCTGACTACACACTCTACACATACACAATAAGCCGTTGACCTAAAACAGCGTTTAGGTCAACCAAGGATAGTCTTCTTTTTCTTTTCGTGTGGTTGGTGACTAACCGAGAATAGTAAAACAGGGTGAATAATTTTTCAAGTGTGGTGGATCGCCAAATCCGAAAGTATAAGAAATAGCGAAAGATACGCAAAGGATCGGGGCCGATTTTGATCAAATTAAAGTGTATCGTTCTATTTTGCTTATAATAAATTACTTATAATAAGGAAAACTTTCCTAAAACAAGACTGACCAGTACACTGTGGTTTGCCAGCTCTATTGATTAATAACTTCCTGCGTCAAATAAGAATGAAAGTTATCCTCAGCAGACTTTTTTAAATGACGTCCTGAATTTGCTGAAAACCAATAGCGTTACTAGAAATCCTCTATGTCTTCAAATTAAATACAGCTAGTCAAGTAGGCTTTGCTGCTAGAGTTGAGACTAAATTTTTCTTCTGTTCTACCGGCACATAGTACTAACAGGTATATGACTATTATCGCACGGTAAAATAAAAATATGAGCCAGACAGCAAGGTGGAAGTGAGGCTGTCTGTCTGTAAGGTGCGCCCACCGCCAGACGTACGTTTTAGTATCGCCAGGCTATTTTAATGCACCCCTATGTCATACCTTTCTACATTGCAATGGTACTTTTGAGGTTGTTATCTAAATCGAACCCAATTTATATTGCAATAGTACTTTTGAGCAAAAACTGACTGACATCCAATCAACTGAAGTTAGAAACTATTGTCTATTGTGGAAGGTTGTTATTCCGGAAAGCCGCGGGCATAAGCTATTAGTATTTTTTATAAAAATGAAATATGTGTTCAGGCACCTTTTCTGACTGGCGATTATAATGGTGTGAACTGTGAACCTGATGCAGAAAGCGGTGGACTAAAAGGTTTGGCAAAACTTGTGGATGGCGTGGCCAGACCAACAGTGGACCAGCCCCTCAGCCTATTGACATAGTTGACGTAGAAAGATAAAAAGGGGTTAACAAGAGTGCCTTTGACTGTGTCGTACCTAATGCTAATAGATATTGAATAGGCGCAAGTCACGCGATACAGATATGTCATGTCGCAATGCAAAATATCGTGATATACACGCATAATTCTATTACTCTGGTTTGACTTAAGTAAAGTAACATTTTAACGTTTAATTAATTTTAGCATCAAAATATACCTTTTACCCTTTACATTATTTCGTTACCTAAGCACAATTTGTGAAATAGCTTTGTCATTAAAGATATTAATGTAAGTATTACGAAATAGGCAATATTTTTGTCGTCAAATATAAACAAAGCCTGCACAATGGTCGAATACTTGTTCAAAATTTACATAACATTTGGTTGTACAAACATTTCCTTTGCCACTTTCGCTGTGAAGTGTCGACCCGTGACCATCCAACTCTAATAACTGGTTGTCTACTTGTCCATTTGTTGCAATTAGACTAATAAATAAATTAAAGTTAAAAATTGGCACAAATATTTATAGAACCTTATTTTATTTCTTTCTTCTTTGAATACAATTTATGTATTGATTTAAAATTAAATAATGATTCTAGGTACTTTCTACTTTTCTGTTATTAAATCACTTTAGTTTCAGATTTCCTACTCTGTTCGTTCGCTGATAGAAGATTGATTGACAAGTAGGACTGTCTAGTTCTAGTGTACCTAACTTGTTATTAACATTTGAACCGGTATTTTATCCAATGAGTACCTGGGGAGGAGGGTAGGTGCTACAAAAGCGGTCTAGGTTTCATTTGCTTTAGTTTATTTTCAAGCTAGTTTAAAATAACTTAAACAAATAATGTAATTTACTTTAAACTAGCTGGTGCCCGCGACTTGGTCTGTGATCAAGACGAAAAGTAGTCTATGTCCTAACCCAGGTCATGGTTTACCCATGTGCCAAATTTCATCCAAATCCGTTCAGCCGTTTTAGCGTAAAAGCGTAACAAACAAAACAAACTCACTTTCGCATTTATAATATTAGTTAGGATATTCACTGATCTCAAATTACCGGTTATTCACTAGCGGTTTTTTCGCGAATCTGCGGTAAATACATAGTTGCAATTTATGACAACCAAATTACATACTTACGCGCTGGAAATAAGTGCACATATTTTTTTTTTTAATGTTATATATACTTCATATTTATTTTCAGCGTGTCTTCTAAACCATCCACTTTTTTTTGAGACTTCTCATAGGATTATTATTATTTGACGTAGGTTTAGGCAAGTTGAAAGTAGGTAATTATATTTAACAGAACAATATTTGTATTGGGTTTGTTACAAAGGTTCTTCTCCATGAATAAGTTATGGGCGGTGGCAAGACCAGTGCGTAGAACATGAAAAACATGCATTTTTATTTTGGGTTTTCAGGTTTTGTGCAAGGTAAATATTTAAAAAGATCTGGCAACTATACACCCAATCTACTATCTCACATATCGTGGTTTACAGATGTAAGGCCTTTATGTAAAACCCTATCAGTCATGCTCATACCTGAAAATGTATTCTGTTACGGACGTATCTATTTGTATGTACTTGCCAGATGTAAGTAGAGGGTGCATTGTGAAAGATGGCAACGTCACAGATAGCTGTCAAATATTTCGCTGTTTTGATTTATTAGTCAATATTACTCAATGAAATTATGATTATGTAATATCGCTTTGTGGTGCACTAAAATCTTGATTATACATTGCAATAATAACACTGAATTAGATGTTGTAATAGTTTTGGGTGTAAAAAAAAGATTTGGATAGTTTCAAAATGCTTTTTGTTTTTTTTACATCTAAAACGAAATACTTATTCAGTGTTATGATATCAATTATTCAAATTCATAATCAATACTTTAGTGCACTACAGCGCGATATTTCATAATTTAATTCTTCTTTTTCGTGTGTTTAGTGATAACCTGGTGTCAGTTTTTATACCGCCCATGAGCTTAAGCCATCTGACTTGGCTTCACATGCTATTTCTGAGGCTTCCCGGTTTCCTCACGATATTTTCCTACACCGTTATTGAAGCAAGTGATAATTATACAATACGCACATGAATCAGAAAAGTCAGAGAAGCGTCCCATGGGTTCGAACTCGACACTTAAGACTTGGCAGTCCGGCTTTCACACCACTAGGCTATCACGGCTATTATTATACATGTATAACTGAATTACTTAAGTAATATTGATAAATTAATCAAAACAGCGAAATATTTGACAACTATTTGCAACGTTGCCAACTTTCAGAATGCACCCTCATATTACAAATTTCAACCTATTACATGGATTTTAAACATAACTGGCGTAATGTAGGTGTAGGTACTACGCCTCTGCTTAACCCTTCGGGGAATCCAAACGTCATGTCAAGTTGTGTATTCGACCTCTTAAGAAAGAGGGTTTAAAAATGCATTCTTTGCAAATGTTTAGAAGTCATTTATTTTATGAATAAGGAAGCAATTATTTTTATCATTTCCAAGGATTTAGACTACATCTACTTAAATATTTTAATTATGATAATGATTCAGGAGCTCTGGACTTAGTAGATTAGTATAACAGATAAGACAACATTAACATGTGAACAGAAATCAAGTGCTTTCAACGCGAGAGTGCCATTTAACGCCACCCATGGTTGACAAATAAACACGTTTATGCGACACACAGTGACGACTGAGTTCAATACCAAGATTACATTGATTGAAAACATTATTAACATCTCCATTAGGTGGACTGAAGAATCAATAAAAGGGTATTCAACAGATGCTTTACCTTAGACACTCAACATAATGCAAAACCGAAAATGAAGATGTCAATGGAATGCAATAATCGAAAAATGTTCGTTCATAATCTCTAATACGGGGATGGAAAATGCAAAGTTGATTTCATAAATGTTTACTTACGGTAGCAAAAAGTAAGGAAAAATATCCTATTTACTTAAACAATAATATGGCGTATACTCAAGATTACTAGGGAATGTGACTTACAGTAAACTTCGTCTATAATTTCAGAATCACTGCTCGTTTCATCGTCTACTGGCCTGTGCCTCGTTTTAATCTTTTGATTTCTAACATCCATATTGTCATGCTGTCGATCACAGTACACTCAGCTGCCCACTGCCAATACACACACCAAATATTAACATCTTACAATATACTTTGATATCCTAGTTGTACAAAATTTAAAATAACACTAAGACATTACGCATTGAATTCTGAGATTAGATAGCAATTGATAGCATCAACTTATCAAAATGATTTTCTATTGGTGCTTGATCGTATTTATTTCGTCACAAAAAATAGCAATCAACTTATTTACAAGGTCAACAAAAAATTATAGGTTGTTATATTATGTAATGTAATGTATATACATACAAGGAAGCAAAATATGCAATATGATTAGAAATTAACATAGAAAAGATGATATTTATGATACCCCAAAAATTATAATAATTATTTAATTATCTGCTTTAAATACGGGTCGAACCAAGTGCCAATATGGGTCAGACGATAGATGGGCAGACGCTACAATAGTAACAAACTAACAACACAGTTCGCGATTCCCTTCTTACTTGTCTGGAATTCAGTTTCACAATAAATACCCGTGAGATCCTTATTTTCTTCCTGTTTGGCAAGTATATTGGCATAAAATACTCAGTTTAGCTACCACAAAATTAATCAGAGTTAACGTGGTATAAAAATGTAAAAAAAACGAGCTTGAATGAACACGGTGTTCGCTTTTGATGATGGGCTCGGTTAGGTTAAGCGTGTAGTCCCTTTTTATAAATAGATGTATATTGTCCTAGAAAATAAGCGAACCATAATTTCATGCTAGAAACTTACGTAGCGTTAAATGCAAGCAATGAAGCTTAATACAAACATACAATACTAAATACCCTATATGTAAAACATAGTCTCTTAAATAAAAGAACGAATCGTAACATTTGCAACGACTGCCTTTTTCCTTTATGCATTCGTTACATATATAAATCTGTATAAAAAGATGTGCAATAGTGGGAAAAGCGGCGATTTAAAATATCGATTACCTAGAACATAACTCTAGGACAGTCCGACGCCGTTTATTCATCGACGACGTTATTTCTTAAAGCATTCACGGATACCAGTACCCATTGAAATAAAATGCAGAAAGCTACATTGGATCAGTTGGTTAATCCTAACTTCTAGAAAAAGCATCTCAAAGAAGAATATTTACTACAAATAGTACAAAATAACAAAACCCCCAAGGCAATAATATGATCAGAAAGAGAGGGCACTCTCACCTGCTCTAGTGTACACTGGGAAATCGCCGTCGGATCGACTGTGAGTAAGCATGGGTCCGTAGCACCGCCACGGCGGTCGGTCGCGCAGCGCCCGTGGGCCCTCCACGGCCGTTCACCTACGCCAGCCCATCAGCACAATAAACACGGCACTCGGGCCTACATCTACGTAGCACTCTCAGCGTGGCGTCTAGCTCACAGAACTCACGTCAACTCAACGATGGCGGCGCCACATAGACGGCGAGAGCGAACGGAGGCTGCGCGGCGCATCTTCCGCGCGCATCCCTCACCCTTTCTGTTTCTCTAAGCCCGGCGCCCGTCACCCGCCGCCACGCAGCCCCTCCGTCCCCCATGCAAACACGTGAACTGTGTTAACGTGATCCTTTCTATGTAGTAAACGCCCAATATTATGTTGTCTATGTATACTAATGTCGTGATTTTTAGGGTTCCGTACCAAAATGGTAAAAAGGAACCCTTGTGGTGCGACTCAGTCTCGTATGTCTGTCACAGCTGGATCTCTCAAGAACTACTGATGCTATCAACTTGAAATTTGGAATAGTTTTAGATGACGTTTGCCCAACTATTTTGCAAATAATAGTGTTTTTTTTTTTGCAACTGTGAGTTTGTCTTTAAAATTGGAAGTGGGACTTCTAGGGCATGTGGGTTATCATATGAAAGAACGCTATTTGCACATTCTCAAACATTTTTCTTCTTTTTTTAGGCCGCATAGTTTTCAACTTTTGACGAAAAATGTAAAAAAAATACCATTCCCCTTATCTCCGAAGATTGCATAGAGAAAAATCTGAAATTATTCTATGAGTATTTTTCCTGTAATCTTTACATACATTTCTATAGTTTATGTAAAGATTACAAGAAAAATAAAACGATGTCTCTAAATAGCACACTTTTTCAGAAATCATCAACAAAAATTACATTAGTTCCACTATCAGTCAAGAGATGGCGCTGCCTTAAAACTGCAATATTCTACACCGCAAAATTAAAATTCTCTGATGAATATAGGCCTCGCCAATGAAAATTTAAAAACATTTCACGGTTCAGAACCAAAATATCCTCCTTCCTACCTACTCGCAGGTTGCTTTGGGTGAAGCACAGTTGGTAGTTTTTTCTGGGCACAGAACTATTTAGGTAAGTACCTATAAATGAAGCTAATAGTAAAGTACTGTCTGCCTGCTCGCTCTTCCACCTGTCCGCCTATACGCCCATCCACCTGTCCGCCTATACGCCCATCTACCTGTCCGCCTGTCCATCTATCGTACTTTTGAAGGACTGTACGTAAAGTAACACATGCAAAATATTTATATATGATAGTACGGAACTCTCGGTGCGCGAGTCCGACTCGCTCTTGACCGGTTTTTATACCTCGAATACTTAGGTGATGAGAGAATGGTAATGATTACCGATTTAAACCGTAAAACTCTCATTCATTAATAGGTAGACGTTTCTAATTTCGTAATTTAATTACCATACTCTTATTTATGCATGTTTAATTTTTTTTTTTACTAAGTGAAATTGAGAAAATTCAACGTAACAATCCTAACTTTTTTGTCCACATATACTACCTATATATTTCTTATTGATGCTTTTTCCACATTATTATTTCTTAAGCACAATTATTTATTATGGACAGAATCTATCAGGTATCATTATGTCAGGCGGTTCCGAAAACATGATGTTTGTTCTAATTAGGATTTTAAGATTTTTCGTATTTCTTCCTAAATTAAGTATCTACTCACTGTTAGACAAAGTTCTCAAGTATTCAAATGATTTTTGCCACAAACAAACTTATATTGTAATAACATGTTCACTAATATTTATTAGACCATACAATAGTTGAAAGTGCTGCTACAAGTCCAGTTAAACTGTGGTTATAAGCAGGAAATTTTCTAGTCATCAGGGATCAATATAAACATAATTCCACACTGGATTGCATAACCTGGACAAGCCATATCTGTGTGTAAACCCATTATGAAGAATTTTAAATAGTTTGACAAAAATACACAAAATACTCACTTATGTCACCATTAGCTGTTGCTGAATCAAATGGAATAGATAAATGACGACCACCTTTTCCCACAGGATGCACACCCAGATTTGATTTGTCCTCGTTGTCACCTATGCAAAATATATACAGCTTTTATGAACATGTATAAGGGAAGCAAAAGAATCCTAATTTGAAGCAATAATGGAATTCTAGTTTAATGAGGTTGAAATTAATAACAATTTTTAAACTTTACGTATTTTATACTTTTATTGTAAGTAATTAAATTGATTTACGTACAAGCTAAAACGTTAATTTACATCACAATTTCAATTCAAATTATAACATTCCACAATGGATTATCAATGTAAGAAACATAATCTGAATAGTCCATATAGTCATGCATGCTTCCAGCTCCTTGATTCTGAGTTCTACATTTATTGTCCTGCTCTGCAACATAGAGTTTCTTGTACAATTCCTTCCAATTACTGACATCTGATTGGAAATTAGAATCAAAATCTCTTTTACATAAAGAATACCACAATCTATCATTTTCAAGTATAACTTTCAGTCTTGTACTTGTTTTACAGCAATTGAGGATGTCCACCACAGACAGGTTGATCATAATTTTCAAGAGCACTTCCTCTGGTAGCCCAATTAAACTTGCACTAGCATAACCATGGTGACTTAGTATTGTGCTTTTGATAGCAGATACAGTTTTATTTTTAAAAGTTGTTGAGAAATGTTTCAGGTCCCGAAATATCATTGGAATTGATGTAGCTTGAGGTGAAACCACATAGCGACTGATGGGTACACAAATAGAATAAGTATCAAAGTTTAATTCATTGACCACTAAATTCACTAACACAGTCGCTCCCAGTGGACTCATGATTAGTTTCAGTGTGATACTTTTAAATCCAGACATCATGAATGTAGTTTCGTATACTCCAGAGGGTAACTTCCATTTAGATAATTGCACAATATCAAAAGATATCAGGGGATCAATCACCTCCATGTCACTATTAACAAGTAAAAATCCGTTCTCTATCATTAATACTACGATCAAAACAAATAAAAAATCTTTTTGAATGGAATCATAACTTTTGCTCTCTGATAAAATTCGTTTTACAATTTCATGCAAAAGGGGTGATATCTTCTCTGTAGTACTTTCCTCTAATGTGATTTCCATGGTTTATCACATCAATTTTACTTTAATTCATTTTGAAGGACATAATGCAGAACAAACAAGAATTTTCGGGCAAATTAATTAGACTGAACAACGAATGTTTACTAAAATGAAATGTCATTGTCGAACAGGTAACAAACTTCAAATTTCGCCGACAATGACATGACGCGTTGCGTTTACAAAGGTAGTGGTTTTGATAAACTCTTATGAAGATGAAAATTTCATGATTTTAGCACGAATATTTTAGATAAATACTAGTATGGATCTATGACTTGTTTTTAAATGTTATTCTAGTTTGCAAATTATACATAATTATTTAAAGTAATCCTACTGTATCGCCGTTTTCGAAATATGTTATCATATAATAAGCATGTTGTTTAATATAACAGAAAATAAAAACTTCGTATTGTATTCCTCTGTTGCTTTAATAATACCAAAAATCTATTGCAATAAAACGAAAAGCGTACTTTGTAAATGCTACAGCTAAGCAAGCTAATTTTTGGTTTGAAGTGAAAAGTGTGAATGGAACTTAAGAATGCTAGTTCTAACAATACATATGCTTAAGAAGTAAAGGAGCAGAACCTATCATTGGATTATTTAAACATTTTGTAAAAGATTCCTTAAAAATGATCTTTCAGTCCGTCACAAGCCTACCATGTTAATTATTTACAGAACATGTTTCTGGTTTCAAAAAAGAATCTTTTTGCTGAATTCTACGCTATTGAAATAAAAAGAAGTACATAGAACATACTTTTATGTTATAAGACTCACATTACTACTATTTTGGCTGTTTTTAATTTTGTAGGTTTCATACAATGTTCAGCTTCTGTGTGATTAAAACCTGTTTTAAGTGTAATTTCGAACATGCATTTTTTATAGCATTTTAATAATTATTCAATTAATTAAATCTGTTGCAAGTTATAATGGAATATTATAGTTTTTATTTGATTTTTGCAATTAAGTAGAACAAATTATTTGATTTGTGGCTATTCTTGTGGGAGGCCACCCAAATATCTTTCTTTTTGGGTTGACTTGAACCACAAAAGCTACTGAGTAGATTACAATATGGCCAGAAGTTGAAAATAATCGTAAGAGAAGAGTGGGTATTAAAAAAGATTCAATAAAAATATACTGCAATAATTATTTTATGGAAGAAGAGACCTACAAGGAACAAAACTAGTAGGTATTTTTATAATAACATCAGTATGTGAGATAAAAGTCTATTCATGTTTTCACTTTAAATACATTAAATAATAGACTAAATCAAAATAGATCTTCTTTTCTTGTCTTCAGATATTAAAAAAAAAATAATTATGCAGCTCAATGAAATTGAAATTAAAATAGTTTTTTTTCGTATTATTAGATTTTATATCAAAAATAAACATGACCAGTACATATACAGTTTACTGAGGTATATAATTTTGATAAATGTTAACATTACATGTTTGATGCAGCACTTTTTTTTATCACATGGCAGAAGTAGGTATTTATAATTTGATATTTTAATAATTACCACTTATATGATGGCATTGACATATTCTAGCGTACATTGTTAATTAAAATCATGTGTGGTTTGCACAAGCTGTCCTAAGTTCAAAACTTTAAAACATGGTTTTGTAACTTCTTGCTGAAATCAAATGTAATAGTTTTAGGACATAAAGTTTTACTTAAAATCAACAGTAGCAGTGACAGTACGGTAATTGACGAGATTGTAAAGTTTTTAGTACTAGTGCTAACAATAATGGCAGCACTCTCCTGTCTAACGAGGTTATTCGTAATCAAAAACTTCGCGATCCGACTTCCCAAACAAGTAATATTAAATATAATATATTACAATAAGACGCTTACCAATACTTCCACTATTCGCTAGTTTCTTGTTGCTTTTTAGAGAACCATCCAAGTTATGATTATTCGAACTTTTATCGTTGTCACTAGCCATTGAAAGGATTAAAGTGGTTATTGTAACAAATAAAACGTATCACAATCTTTTGTCTATTTCAAACATGTTTTATATTTTCACTATTATGTAAAAACAACTATAAAAGTAGAAAAAGCACTCTTTCAGAGGTAAATCATGTTTACACCCTCTGTTTCAGACAGATGACAGAAATTCAGAATGTCAGAAATTCTAAAATCATAATTATTATCAAAAGGTGCGTTCAATGTATGCATAATGCATAGAGCAGGATGTACGAAAGTTATTTGCAGCTTCGATGCAGTTATGTTAACTGCTAAATGGCATTTGTTTAATTCAAACTGCAATTTTGCAACTGGCGTGCATTTCAAATGAAGCTACTCTGTTTCATCGATTTATACACCAAAGTGAGACATCGAATTCAAAACTGATGATAAAGAACTGCTGATCAAAATTAAACAAATGCCAGATTGATTACTGTGCGGCAAAAAAAGGGTCTATAAATTATTGTTTCAAGTTCAGCCTTACTGTGCGTTTGCACATGGTTTTCACCACAGCAAGCAAGCATGTAACTTTAGTTTGCACTGGCGAAACATTCACAACTTATCATGTTGAAATCTCTATTTTCGGTCAATATTCGATACAATGTTTGACAGAAAATAGAGATTCCAACATGTTATTTTGTGAATGTTTCGGCAGTGACTTTGCCGCTCTGAAGTAGGCTACAAATGACTGCGCAGTATTCAATCTTCCTTATAAAAAAGTAGCGCGCATGCCAGCGCGCTCGACATAGCGAAAGCGTTCGACAAGGTCTGGCACAACGGCTTAGTATACAAGCTATACAAACTCGGTGTGCCCGATCGTCTCGTACTCATCCTACGGGAGTACTTGTCGAATCGCACTTTTCGCTATCGTATCGAGGGAGCCCTATCCTCCCCACGTCCTATCCGAGCCGGAGTCCCTCAGGGCTCCGTGCTAGCCCCCCTCTTATTCACGCTCTATACGAGCAATATTCCAAAAACTCCAAAGGTCGAGTTAGGTCTGTTCGCAGACGATACGGCCATTTATTATAGGGGCTTCACCCATTCCAATATCACCCACAAACTACAACGAGCTGCCAATAAACTTGGCATCTGGTTTAGAAAGTGGAGAATTGAGGTAAATCCCGACAAAAGTCAGGCGGTTTTATTTGTGAAACCGCGAACTAGGAACCCAGAAGATCACCATGCTCGGCAAGCCTATCCCTTGGGAGAAGCGAGCCAAGTATCTCGTTGTGATTCTAGACCACCACCTTTCCTTCGCAGAGCACATAAAGTCGGTTCGCTCGCGAGCCGCTTTCGCTCTCAGTAGACTATAATTATTATGTCTTAACGCACGCAGCAAATTGTCTCTTAAAGGCAAATTGCGCATTTACACTGCGTACATCCGCCCCATTATGACCTATGCGGGTACAGTCTTTGCGCATGCAAAACCCCATAATATTCATAGGATGCAGTCGATCCAAAACCGATTCCTTCGTAGAGCCACGGGCAGGGGGTGCCCTTAGCGAGCGTTCGTTTAGCTTGTAACTTAGAATAGTTTGCATTTATGCCCCTGGGTGGAGGTCCTTAGTGTAGAAGCTATTGGCAGCCACAGGAAAGTCCGGTTAAGCAGCCACGATCTTAGTGGTCACCTGCAAGATGCCCCAGTTAAAAAAAAAAAAAAAAAGCCAGCGCGCATACGCAACCTAACTTCAGAGCGGCAAAGTTATTTGACGTGAACTGTACATACAACGCTTTGCTTAGCGCCGAGAGTTGAAAATCCAACAGTGTGTTTTTTCAACGCGTTGGGACGCACTCTCGTTCCAGCGCGGACGGATTCTCAACGCTCGGCTTTTTTTTTTTTTTTTTTTGGGTGGGAAATTATCAAATAACTTCTCCCGCTCTGGGTGGAGCGGGAGGGCGTGTCAGACTCTTACTGACTAAAACCCACCCGTGTTCCTTCCGTTGCCTGAACATTGCCAGGGGCCACGGTATCCCTTTCGGACTTTCCCGCAACCCCGGCAGACGCTCGGCTTATATTAGAATGTACTCTGTGGCTCGGCTCCACAACGAGAGTTAAAAATCCAGTGTACGAAAAAAAATCGCCGCGATAAAAACACGTACGATACGAATACCAAAGCCAACAATTCCACAATAAGCCTATACTAAGATTTTCTTTACCATTACAGATTTCCGCATTCAATCTACTGCAGTCTTAGACTGTAGCTAAATTACATGCTCTGTGACTGCAGCCTACTGCAGCTACTTCTTCAAGTGGCGAATCCTTTCAAATATACGTTTCAAATCTAAACTACCTCCCAACCGTCTCGACTGGAAACCTTTGCATAGTAACTGCTTGTTTCAGACACATGTCAGCACCACAGAGCATGTAATTAGTCAGCACTGTATACGATGTTCGCAGTTTTCTTTTTTTTTAATTTTGTTGTTTCGACTTTCGCGTGATAGTATTCTTATATCGATATCTTGCAATGTCGATTCCAGTATTAACTAGTGCTATGTGATCGATATCGACAGTTTAAACTAGTGTTGTATCATGTGCACACAGATCCATCCAACAGATCATTCATACGTCGCGATTATGTTCATCACATTCTCAAATTTATTAACACTACTGTTGATAAAAACTTGCTTGAGAAATACGAACGAAAAAAAAAATTAACAATTAAAAACGTTTTCATAAAATCGACCAGTTTTATCTTTTCCCAAAACAAACATTAGGTTTTTTATGCATTTACAATACTCTAGAGAACAGTGGCTGCTGATGTGATATTCTTGAAATGTCATCGTATATGGCTGGTGTTTTCGATTTAGATTTAGACGTGGATACAGTTACTGTTGGAGATTCCGATGAAGACGATATAATTGAAGTCGACGAGGTACCTGTTCATAACAATAATATGATATAAAATTAGAGACACCTCATTATTACTTAACCTAAAACCTTGGTCCATATTCTCTTGATTGTCAAGGATACAATTCGTCGCAGTTGATTATATTTATTTTCATACAAAGAAATTTAAAATGCCATAGGCTTTTAACCTTTCGAAGTATAATATACCTGTATTTTTTTTATCTACTGTCCCTTTTGCAAATGCTAATTGTTTGTATTAAAATATGTCTATCAAAAAGTTATTAGTCTTGATTTATTTTACAGCATAGTAAAATTATCTAAGTATTTACTTGAAATTAAGTGTTGTTTTTATAGGTGGATTATGAGCCTGAGCTACATGTAAATGCTATTGTAGAGTAAGTAAAACCTTAACATAATAATAGTTTACTTTTATCCAGCATTTATATACTTAAATATTTCTGAAACTTTTTCTTTCAGGACTGAAGGATCTGAAACTATTCAATTATGTGAAGATACTGTAAATCCAGGCCAATGTAAACGTCTTGGTCCTCAAGACTTTGAATTACGCAAAGTTTTGGGGAAGGGAGGATATGGAAAAGTGTTTCAAGTTCGAAAAATTACTGGTCCTGATGCAAGTGCACACTTTGCTATGAAAGTTCTGAAAAAAGCTTCTATAGTACGCAATCAAAAAGATACTGCCCATACAAAAGCTGAAAGAAATATTTTGGAAGCTGTGAAGGTAATATGTTTTGTTTATAAGTACTATATATATATATATATATATATGTATTATTGATTTATATTTAGTACATGGAATTTCTTTGCCCAGCATAGAATAATAAATTTTTATAAATATTTCAGCATCCTTTTATAGTGGAATTAGTATATGCTTTTCAAACTGGAGGCAAGTTATACTTAATATTAGAATATTTGAGTGGTGGTGAACTTTTTATGCATCTAGAACGTGAAGGTATATTTCTAGAAGATACAGCATGGTGAGTTTGTTTTTGTGTACCTGTATAAATTTGTTTCAGGGATATCTATAAAAATGTAATGTATTTATTCTTTTTCAGCTTTTATTTGTCAGAAATTATCTTGGCCTTAGAGCACTTACACAGCCTTGGTATAATTTATCGTGATCTAAAACCAGAAAATGTTCTATTGGATGCTCAAGGTCATGTGAAACTTACAGATTTTGGATTATGTAAGGAACATATTCAAGAAGGAATAGTAACTCATACTTTCTGTGGCACAATTGAGTACATGTGAGTAATAATGTTGGACTTTGGGCCTATTAGTTTCCTGTCTGCAATAAATTTTAATTTCCTTAAGCATAATAATCTTGTAATACCAACCTCAAAATATAAGAGCAAGAATATTGTAAATATTTCAGGGCACCAGAGATCTTAACACGAAGTGGCCATGGGAAAGCTGTAGATTGGTGGAGTCTTGGAGCATTAATGTATGACATGCTAATTGGACAGGTTGGTGTTTATTAATAAAATTAAGTTCTTGTTCTTCTTCAGTACAGATAGAGCTCTAGTATCTTCTGTTAGCTATTTGATAAAGCTAAGACTTCTCTGGCATCCTTAGGGAGTGTTTATATGACCACCCTTATAAACCGCGTAAACGCCGCATCCGCAACAGCGTCTTCAAACCGCTTCAAGCCACCGAACAGCACCATTAAACAAAATTAATGTCACTTGGGTATGCAAAGAGCAAAAGCATCGGGGTACAGTAGTCTACAGGTCAATGGCAAAAAACACCAGTAAAATCTGGCCTCTTGTTGTATTGAAACTCTGTAGTACGCTAGGTCAGCTTATGTTGAGATTTATATTTTGAAATCTCAGAAATTCTTTGAACCTTTATGTAATAAGCATTAAATTTTAGCACCCCACATTTATATTTTGAATACGTAGGCGGCCTCCAACTCGAAACTGCTTTGACCGGATTGCATGATCTGACCTACTAACATATTTTTACCTGATTTTAATTAAAAAGTACTTCTCAAGATTTGGGAGCTCCCCAGGACCGGGGGGACCTGGGGCGGACCGCCCCTGCCGCCGTCCCCTCAATCCGTCAGTGTCACTGAGCCTTTTGTTTCATTCAACTTATATAAATGTCAGTCATAATCACACATGGGATGTTACATTGTAAGTGCAGTGTGTAAAATTTTGTCACTATGTATACAAAGTATAATATTATATTTCAGCCACCATTTACCGGAGATAATCGTACAAAAACAATAGAGAAAATTTTAAAAGGTAAACTAATGCTTCCTGCCTACCTCACGCAAGACGCACGTGACTTGATAAGGCGCTTAATGAAACGCTCGGAAACGCAACGTCTAGGAGCACAGGGTGCGGCTGCCGTCCGAGGTCATGCATTTTTCAAACATGTTCATTGGGATGAAGTGTTTGCTAGGAGATTGGAACCACCTATAAAACCCAGACTGGTAAGATTATTTTGTTTCAGTAGTTCGAAAAAAGCTGTCCCATTAATTTGGATCAGGTAGGTAATGTACGTATTAAAGTTTTATATGGGACAGCTAATATTTTTTTCGCGATTACGATGTTGGTCCCATGGAGAAAGTGGTTCAGTTTCATGGTCTGTAAATATGACCTCATATTTCTAATACGCGCTGTAGAGTTCACATGATAAATATAACGGGTGTAAAAAGCCCATCACCAAGCCGCGAGTTACGTATTCCTCCCATCGTGATTGCGATTTAAAAAAAATACGCCGCCAGCCACCACCATACATCCGACAAATCGTTCAGGCCGATGGTCGATAAATATGTCCGACCGACCTAGTGTTGAGTTTTGGACCAGGTCTAAGTTTAGAACGCCTGTGCACGCACGACTGTTTTTACGTGCTTTGCATTTTGCGATTATTTTTGTTGCCCTGTCTAACCCGACCCCTCTTATTCTTTGTAATAGGGCTTAACCCCTTTGTAATAGGGTCAGGTAATGCAACTTACCGTACCTACAGAATGATTTCGGCATTGTGATGGGTTTTTTTACACCTTGTATGTGATAAAATAATAACAAATCTCTCTCCTTCCCTTACTACACTCTGTCTCACTAGTATTTTTGCAAGAAGTGTACCTACTCGTAAGTAGAATAGTACACTTGATCATTTTACCAGCGACCCGCCTCGCACAATTTAACGACGTGTCAAAACATCGAAATTTCTTTAGTTTTGTAAGATTAATTTTAATAGAATATTTCCGATAAGTAAAATACCCCTGTCTGACACGGATTTTCAAAATGCTTCAACTACGATCCAAGATGGTGGATGGTGGATTAAATGAACATCCAATATGGCGGTTACGAGATTTTTCATTTTTCGTCATGGGTGTCGTTTTCATCATTTTCGAGGGTGCTCCAGCCGATAGTTAGGTCAAAATGTAAATTCAAGACGGCGGCTGCGAAAATTATCACATTTTTCGTCATGGGTATCGTTTTCATAGTTTTCGAGGGTGCTAAAGCCCGAATATTCCCGATCAGTTCAAATCCGTTCTTCAACACTGAACGAACGGAACTTGTTTAGGGTTCTGTACCTCAATTGGAAAAAACGGAACCCTTATAGGATTATTCGTGTGTATGTCTGTTATTGGTTTGTTTTCCGATCGTACATATTGTTGCGAAATAAAAAAAAAGGTTTCCGACACGTAATTACGTTTAATTTCGTAATATCGAACCAAATAATAAAAAGGGTAAAAAAATATATTTAACAACGAAACGAAATTGCAGAAAATCGATAGATAAAAAAGAAAAACTTGTTCGCGTGAGCTCTGTAGCCGAAATGGGCTAGTATGGGTGACGCGACGCCCCTCAGTTTCTGATTACAATCAGTACAAAAGAACGCCTACGTTACTTACTAGGTTACTAAGACCTAAAGGTCTGTATGGTGCTAAGTTGAACCGTAAGAATTCGAATAAGATAAAGAAAGAACAGGTAAAAGTTCGGTAGTAGGGGTTATCTGGAATCGATCCTCTGCACGGCTTAGCGTTGGAAGAGTCGTGGCGTAATTTCCTCACGACCCCGAAGCTCTATACGAACCGCTCGCGGACTATGATGCTAACCCGGTGGGGTGGAAGACCGAAATCCAGCTGATTAGTCACGTCTCCTGCTCCGTTTGTCTAAGATGAACTCTCCTAGGGTATATTGGGCACGGAGATAATTTAATCCTGGGCGTTCCCAGTTCAAAACAGGACAACATTTAACCACACAGAGTTCGTAAATCACCGACTCACAGTGAACACATTGAACACGTTTAAAATTAACAACAAAAAGAAGCCAATATCTAGCACTGGATCAATAAATTTCGGTGTTTTTTTCCTAAAAATTATCGTACGTTCTCAAGATTTTTCTGCAAATGACATCAGTCGTAAGAAAGAAATCGTACGCTGACCGAACCATTCGAAATTCTTAAAAATTCGAATAAAATTGATTGGCGGTAATCAAATAGGGGGCTGTAAACAGGTTCCATGAAACGGTTTTAAACGAAAGAGGATAACTATAAAAAATTGTGCAGGTGTATAACGCTGCAATATCTTTGCTTAATTAACAGTTAGTAGTCCACACTGTGAACGAACGAAACTTTTTTTTCCCGATCTTCAACAGTGTTGACGACAAGGTGTTACTGATCGGGAATATTCGATTTTAATATAATGCACATAAACCTTCCGGAATAAATTATATAAATGTTGGTGAAAACCGCATCAAAATCCGTTGCATGAAAAGCGACTTTAATATGTATAGACATAGGCTTTATTACCAGACTACGGCGAAGCAAAAAGGAGGGTTATGATATGGGGTCGCCCATAAATCACGGAGGCTCGAAAGGGGGAGGGGTTCGGAAAAAATCACGTGTATTTATTAAGCGATAGTGCGCTATCACGTGTATTTATTCATAAAAGCGGGGGCCGCTTTTCGCAAATAAAATGTTTTTCTTTCTTTCTATTTAAAGATAAAATATTCTATATTTTTTTTAAGATACTTTGCACCATCAAAATTCACGTGACTGGGTAGTGCGGGAGTCTAAAACCTCACCACGTATCACCAGAGGGAGGGGGGATAAAAAGTTGCAAAAAAATATCGTGATTAATGGACGACCCCTATGTATGTTTATCTGTTACGTCTTATCTTCTAAACTAATCGTCATAATTTGACAAATGAGGTATCGTTGGAAGCGTCTTGATCGTCCGCTGGTTATAGGCTATGTGACACATTAAATGAATCTAGAGGACATAAAGTAATTAACAAAAAAAAAAGATGACATGTTGGGTATCAAATGAAAGGGTTTAATCAGCACATTTCAAATATATTCATATTGTAACCACAAAATAATTTAAATAAAAATTAAAGTTATAAAAACTAAAAAAGTCAATTAAAAAGGTATAAAAAAGACATCACACGCAATCTGTTTGTTTTATGCCCTAACACGTGTGATTCCGGATTTTTTATTCGTGTCAAACGTTTTAATTAATAAGCATGTTTGTAATTACTATTTTCAGACAAGTGATGATGACGTTTCGCAGTTTGATACAAGATTTACTCTGCAGACACCAATTGATTCACCTGATGAGTCTACACTTAGCGAAAGTGCCAACCTAATGTTCCAGGTAACTGCATTGTTAATTTTATATATTAATCGACTTTAGCTGTCTATAATGAATTCGGCGACTGATAGTAGTTATCAGCGCAGATGTAGACATGGGAATAATAATTTCATTATTATTTGTTGAGAGCGTTCATCCAAAAAGTCGACAAAGTCGCAAATAGATGTCAAATATTTCGCTGTTTTGATTAATTTGGCAATTTAAAGAAATAAGAAATGTGTGATGTTGTACCTAACCGTTTTAGGTGTAAAAAAGGTATTTGAAAAGTTTCCAAATACTTTCTTTACATCCAAAACTAAATAATCGATGTTACGATATTAATTATTGCATTTCATAATCAATGTTTTAGTTCACTAGTTAGCCATATTTCTTATTTCCATACAATAATATTGCTAAATTAATCAAAATAACGAAATATTTCTCTCGCTCCCGGCATCCCAAATGCGACTTGATAGAGCCCTCCAGGAGGGCTCCCGGTACTGAACGTATTAAGAGCGCTTATCCTAAATGTTGGCAACGTCACAAATAGCTGCCAAATATTTACCTATTTTGATTAATTTGGCAAAACTACTTTTTAAAAAAATTGGAAATTTAAACGTGGCTAACAAACGAACTAGAATATTAATAATGAAATGCAAACAACGGTTATAACATCAAATTCAGTGTTATAATTGCAATTCATTATTAATATTCTAGTTTGCTAGTTAGCCACATTTCTTATTTCTATACAGTAATATTGCCAAATTAATCAAAACAGCGAAATATTTGACATGTATTTGCAACGTTGCCCACTTTCAGAATAAACGCTCTTAAGTAAAATATTTAGTTCCAAATGTTACCACGTCAGACTCTTTTATGTTGGGCACGCCACTATTGCGGCGATAAGTCCCCTCTTTGAGGAGTGGCTGGAGAGGCGCCACGGCGTCCTCACCTTCCGCCTGACGCAGGTCCTCACCGGACATGGTTGTTTCGGGAGGTTCCTGTTTCGTATCAGGCGGGAGGAAACGCCCGGGTGTCATCACTGCGTGGATCGCCCGGAGGACACGGTTGAGCATACGGTGGAGGTCTGTCCGGCTTGGGCAGAGCATCGCCGTGTCCTCGTGGAGGCGATCGGTGGCGGGGATCTCTCGCGACCGGCCCTAGTCCAGGCCATGGTACGGAGCGAGAGGGCATGGGAGGCCGTCACCTCCTTCTGCGAAGCAGTAATGCTCGCGAAGGAGGAGGCAGAACGCGTGAGGGAGAGGCAAATTTCGCGCCCTCACGCCCCTAGCCGCCGCAGGAGACGCCCTGGGCGTCGGGAATCGCAGGCCGATTCCCGGCCACCGTAGGCGCGGGCTTTGCGGGTGAGCAATGGGTAGCTCGCCGTCTGATAAGGACCAGGCCCGGGTCGACGGCGCGTTGTGTTCCACGCGCGCCTTTAAGAGATGTCAGCAAGTGAAGGGGTCCGATAGGACAGGGAAAGTCCGAAAGGGATACCGTGGCCACTGGCAACGTACAGGCAACGGAAGGAACACGGGTGGGTTTTAGTCAGTAAGAGTCTGACACGCCCTCCCGCTCCGCCAGAGCGGGAGAAGTTATTTGATAATTTCGCACCCAAAAAAAAAAAAAAAAAAAAGGACATGTCGACCTGTATAGGGAGGTTTTGTCGACCCCTGAAAAGACTATTTAACTACGTTTTACAGTGTTTTATAACGAGGTTTCAAACCTAATGCCAAGAACCCTCTTTGATGGTTCACTTCAGCGCACACGTAATGTCGGTGACCCCCCTGGAGGGTCCACTAGCAATATGTATGGCGCAAGGCAACATTCGAGTTCACCAATTATTCCTAGAATTCATATATCGACGGCGAAGTGCCAATAACACCTAACTGACAAAATAAAACATTTTCATTTAGATTTCACTAAAACATGCGAATAACACCTTTAAATTCAATACGATAAAAAAGTGAATTTCTCGAAAAATTTCAGTTACGAGTTATTGGCACTTCGCCGTCGATATGGAGCTCTATGTATAATGAGTGGACTCGAATGTGTTAAGCGATTGCATTGCATTTTCACAGCTACAAGGATCTTTTGGCGCTTGAATTACGTTGACATTGGACGCTGTTGGAAAACATTTGTGAAACTGTGTCCGGAAATTGTTTTGTGAAATATATTGAAAAATCAAGATGGCGTTGTTAGTTCCGGTTTGGCCCCGCGCCAAAAGAACCTTGTAGCATTATAACTTTTATCTTAAATTAAATAATTTGTCAGGGCTTTACCTACGTGGCGCCATCTGTAATGGATGAAATCCACAAACCGCGTGTTATAACTGCACGTTCCCCACGACGCCCGAGACCTCAACACCACCACTTCGCAGTGCCGCCAGCTTCCACTGCGCACCCACACTCTCACGCTCAACATGAAGACCTCATGGACGTTCAAGGTTTACCTATATAGTAAGTACCTACCCTTAGAAATAATTGAAAATAGATAAGTGTTGTGTTAATTTAACTACTGGTCTGTATTAATGAGAAAAAGCGGGTTTATCCTTCCTGTTAACTTTGTTACATAGATATCCTGAATTACGAAAATTAATCACAATTGTTTAATTGCAATGTAGAGTACCTCTCTACTTGCGATTAGAGAGAGTTGTGTAAGAATATAATACAGACTTTTGTGTTTTAATTTCATTCAGAAATAGTATGAACAAAATAATTAAATAAGTACACATTTTAAAATTTGCGGCATTGATATATTTTGTTAACATTCATTCACTGATTTACTTTAATTCCGATTTTATTTTTTATACTGCCTATTACTGTTAAATTTAATAAAGGAATTGTTTCTGATATTAAGTGCCCTAGTTCAATTGTAAAAACCTCCACGAGACCCGCCAAAACTAACGTTAGTTAATAAACATAGAAAATGAATTAATACATAGGTTATTATATTATAGAGGATATAATTTTAGTATAACACTATAATTTCTTTTATTTAATTTAATGTCTGATTGTTTGTGTCACTCCTTATAATAATTTGTCTTCACAAACCTTCCGTTTGGAAAGATACAGAAGTGTGTCATTGTTTACTTTTATAATCTGTACAATATTGTTTGGTTTTTATTGTAATTTATAATAATCAAACGAACTTCCTACAAAAAGCTTATGAGAATTGGAATGCAATAATAATGTATAACTATATTATATCGTAAAAAAGATGTGTTTAAGTTATAAGAATTATTCTTATTTGAAAGTGAAATAATAAAGGGTAATATAGAGCAGAGCAAGTCTTAAACATGGATCAAGTGCTGCGTTGTATTAGTGATATTTACTGATTGTACAGATTATACTATATGCCTTAAATACATTACACAGAGTTGTTGACTATTACAATTATAGAATTGACTGAAAAGCTTTTATTTTCAGGCCTAGAGTAAATTCATATAGTTGACCATTTTATGCTAAGGATGAATTCAACTACAAAAGATGCCCATGTAATAATATCGGAAAAATGATGGTACTGTTTTATACTACATATTATAATTAATGTACATTTTATACAAGTTACCGTTTAGTCTAATCTTTTGGTAGGAATTAATCACATGTAATAAAATGTTCTAACCCCAATATGACAAAATAATGATTTACAATATACCTTGTTACCATGCTTCACGAATTGATTAAAATGTCATTTTTTATTTTGTAACCAGTAGTTTTTTTTTCCTTATTTATTAATAATCAAATAACAAATCAGGTTAATAAAATATATATATATATAAAAATATCTAGCAGAATAAGAGCTTTTACATTGTTATCAATACACACAGCTAGATTGTGCTATGTAACCATTGCTAAGAGGATACTTCGTAATAAACTGACATCAGATTAGCATTCAGAAGCTATGGAATAAGTAGTACTAACTTACAACTAATCAATATACTTAATTATATCACATGCTTATGTCTACTCGGCTAAAACCTATAATTTTATAACAATGTAATCATTTAAGCTTTGTAATGCAAGGTGGGAACATTAAACTCCTACACAGACAAGTGTACTGTTTAGTCAAAGAAAATAAAGGACTTTGTACCGCATTACATAGCCCACTCAGTAGGGATTGTGCAACTGCTAATACCATTCCTATCTTTAAAAAAAATACTCCAAAGGACGAAAAAAACAATTGCTGAAATAATCAATAAAATATGAACCTTAAATAATAAGATTGAATATTTCAGCACAGCTGAATTCAGAAAATGTTAGCCAGGCCAAAACACTAGCATGTTTAAACTTAATAATATATTGCAATGGAAAGAAAAACAAACAAAAAAAGAAAACCTTAACACAACAAGAAATTTAACAACTTTTTCTATTTGCCACCAATGTACATCTTTTTAAGAAAATGCCTGAAGGTGTGCTATTTCAAAATATTAAACAATTAATTTCATTTCTGTACAATTTTCACAAATAAGGTAAACATGACTTTCATTTTCCTCTGAAACCATACAAAACTGTGCATCACTACTGCACATAGCATTATGACCATCAACAACACTCAAAAGGGATATTTTGATTTCTGCTAGTGATTTCTTTGTTCTAATAGCACTGTTGCATTGAGAACAACTCAGATGACCATTTTTAAGCTGAACATTAGTCTTCTGGCACACTGGGCATATAACATTGTTATCTTCTTCAACTGAAGACCAATCCACATTTTCCAGTTGGCTTTTTTCATACTCTTTGATGCACCTGTAAGGTATTGTTTTATAACATAACATTAGTAACAAGAACCATTTATAAGGAAGTAAAAAACTTCCTGCTACACATGCAACAGTCTAGGTCATACAAATCTGCTATCTTATTTTCCACAGTTTGCAGTAACAGATCTACACCTTATGGGGGTATGATTGAGTATAATGATGGCGAGAACATACCATTCCAATTCTTCTTGTACAAGCTCTTTTCTGAGTTCCTCCATAAGTTCATATTCTTCATCATTGATAATTTCTTCAGAATGATTGAACATATCTTTGTAAATATCAGTTAAAGTGTTGCATAAATCTTTTTCTATTAATGATCCCCGTAGTTTATCCATCAACATACCACGGCAGTTTTGAATTTTGTGTTTATAATTCTGAAACATTATTTCCATAATATTACTCCTACTGATTCAGTGCAGCATGAAAACATTAATAAAATGATCAAATATTAATTTGCAGGGTTAACTGTAATATTTTTGATTTATATAGGCCTATTGTTTTTAAAACAGCTGATACATAGCTAATGACTTGGTTCAGATTTTGACTATGGCTACATATGCATATGGCACAAAATTATAAGGACAAGTAAATAAATTGGAGTACAAATAGTAACAGCTTATCAGTCAACCTATACATTATCTTAAGTAGGTACCAACTTACCTTTCTCATTTTTTCTTTCAACTCTTTTGGAGATTGTTTAGGTGAGAACCCTAAATTTTTGAATTTCGGGGATGAAGTCATATTCTATAAAGTACAGTTACAGGTTTAAAGTTGTAAAAACAATTAAAAATTCAACAGTACAAAATTTTACTTGCAGACAACAATATACTTGGCGCTATTATTTATAAATGTCAATGTCAAATAAAAACTATCAAAAATGAGCTATAGACATTTGACAGCTTGCTGATAGTGAAGGAAGAGAACGGGTGCATTCCGAGTTACGCTGTAATCGATTTGAGCGCGCTAACTCCTGTACCGAATTAACATGGGCGCGATAACAGTGTATCTTCAATCGTCATAGATGACGTCATGACATGCGCCATCTTGCGATAACGCCGACCATGCCTTTTACTAATATCACCGTGAGCACTGTCAAAAATGACAGTTGTGCTGTTTTGTTTTGACTCGCATCCTATCTTTAAACTAACGTGGCATTTTCGAAATTGTGCTTCTGGTTACCGTTCGCCACCTAACCAGAGAAGAATAAGAAAATTGTGGTATAAACACAAATAAATATGATATGCAAGTTTTGACGTTGAGCGAGTACTGTGAGTGCGTTCACGAGCGTTCCGAATTGTTGACAGCCCTCAGCTGTCATAATCGTGATATCTTAATCGGAACGCCAATTATCGATGTCAGCGCTGTGAGCGATTATGTTCTAATTCGGAAAGCGGCGAACGTCTGTCAATGGCTAGTGTACATGTTATTAGTTTTATGTTGTTTTTTTGCGCAATAGTTACAAAATACATAAGATTATTGTATTTATAACTAGCACTTCGTCCGCGTAGATTTCGTACTTTTCCCCTCTAACTTAAATTCCCTATCCATCCTATTTAGAGAGTAGTTTTAGAAAATTTGTCATTACAATCTTTATTATTTACCATCAGTATTTCTGCCAAGTTTCAAGTATCTAAATAGTAAGAATGAGATTTATCTAACTGTATTTATTCCTCCTTATCCCCGACAGGGGTTAATCTTTGAAAAATCGTTTGCCTTTTTCCATTAGGTATTTAACTTTTAGATTATAAATACCAATTTTCGAGTAAATCGTAGTAAGCAGTAAAATACTCGCATAAAAACTTGATTACCACTTTTCGCAAATCCTTTCTCACCTTCGTTTTAAACTACGACTACTATCCAAAATTCAAGTTCCTATCTTTCTTAGTTTGGGCTGTGCGAGTCTTATGCACTTATCCTGCACCCTGAATGCGTAACACACGATCAATCATAATCTGAAGGATATTTTGCTAATCCATTGCTTCATATGTTCGAAAAATTTGTCTGCTCAACAACGTAAAGAGCGCAATGTATATTGTTGAATTGTCAAAATGAAACACTGATTGATCATGTGTTACGCAATAAGGGTGCTGTTCTTTAATATGACATATAAATTACATAAAATAAAATGATACCTCTTCTTAGGGGAAAAAAATAAAATATTTATTAAAATATTCGGTGCACTGGTGAACGTTAATCACTTCGCTTATTCATTGCGTTATGGAGATTTCAGGCTAATTTATGTTTATTAAAGTGTGTGATTAAGTTAGCGTCATCATTAATTGATAAAAGTGGTAATTTACTCAATAGTTTAGTTTAATATGAGTCCAAGCGATTAGTATTTTTCGGGTTACTAGTGGTATACTTTTTAGTAACTTTTTTATTCAATTTTGAAATTACTTACTTTTCTAGACTTAGAACATATTGCCATCCTGAAAAAAAATCCAATTCTAATTACATCTCTATCTAATGTAAATAGCAATTCCAACTAGCAACATTAGCTGTCAGATGAAAAAAACAATGTGTCTGTGAGTGTGAGTGATATGTAAAAATATGGACAAGTCCAAAAGTTGATAGACCTTTTAACAAACGTAATTCAATAAAACCTGAAGTTATAACTTATTACTTTGACACACACCAACATTCAGATCACCAAAATGAACGATGTTGAGAAACGGCAGTCCCGACCTGAAAAGGAGACAATACACTCGGGACATTTCATGGTGTCACATTTTGAAGCTGAAGCCCAAGACGACTTCGACGATTTGGTCACTGTTCCCGAAGAAGATGAGAAACAAAATGTACAGAAAGTCACAGCTGTGGCCACCTATACGATGCCCGGAGCGATGATACCATACACGCCTGATAAAGAGGAAAGTATTCAGCAACTTTCTATAGAGATATCTCTAACAAAGTTATTCAAATGTATGACTTTGGCCTATAGGTGAGTCCTCGCAAATTTATATTCACTTATATGATTATAGAATAGACATACTGTAGCTGTTAATTGGCATTGATGTTTTCCTGGTACATGTTTAGTTAGTTGAACATGCCTGACTTACGATTCTAGTAGCTGTTGTTGTATGGTTATCTAAGTCACAAACGTGTTTCGCTATTGTGTTTGGAAATACCTCAATTATTGACTACAAGATGCATTATTTATGAAGAATAATTACTTCAAAGGTATAACATTTTAGTTTAAATTTGTAATCTCGGCTTCAATTTGGCACATTGAAGTTCATTTATTTCAACTATAATTTCATATCTTAAGGTTATTGAGATTATTATATATTTATTATAATAGCAAACATCTTATCAGTAAAGCATCAAATGTTCTCTAAAAATAAGGAAACAGTATGTTTCCATACGGTTTAGCATGCAAAGATAAGAGGAGGTCATCATAGTCAGTACAAAAGACACAGGTCATATGCCGAGATAACTCACTCTATGAATACTTACTTGCTTATTAATAATTTACTTTTCATTTTTATTAGAGCTTTGTGTTATTCTCGATTTATTTTTTACTAATAAGTAGTTAAATAAATGTATGATAAATGAACAACCATAAAGCCGACTTAATCCTTTCTCTTGATACTGCTTTATTATGCGATATTATGTTGATACCTATTTATACAATGTTTGAATCTGTAAACATATTAACATGCTTTGCACTACAAGTGGTTGTAACAAGTTTATAAATAAATTAATTTGCATGATGCTTGTGTAACATTGATCTGTTAGTTAAAAACCGATCATATTAGATTTAAATCGTTTTTAAGCTGCTATTTATGGCTCACCTGAGCTTATAGAATTTGGATAAGCAGTTCTTGGGTAATAACCACATTAATGAACTGAAATATATTGTTTTTTAAACATAACATTACAGCTACCTATAGTAAATAAAAGGATGATATATGAACTATATGTCCTAACTAATAACACGCTAAAACGGCTGAATGGATTTGTATGAAATTTGGCACATGGGTAGGCCATGACCTGGAGTAGGACATCCTCTTATCCCAATATTCCCATGGGATCAAGACTTATGCTGGTGAAACCGCAGGGAGCAGCGAGTAGTTTATATTTTAGAAGTTGTAATTCCCCAAAATAATGGAGTCATGAGACATTTTTGTGGTCCAGTAAACACCAATCACACCATTTAATAAACATAAATTCGCCTGAAATCTCCAAAACACAATGAATAAGCATTACACAACAACAACAACAGTGATTAATGCTTGTGTTTCTTTTCTCTTCTTATTTGTATGAGAACAGGATTTTTCCATTCACCGCAGCACTAAATATTTTAATAAATAATTATGAAGAAGTATCATTTTATTTTTGTAATTTATATGTATTAAAAAAGGTTCACATTCTAGTCGCTATCCGACAAAATTGTCGAAAATGTTGGTAAAGTGATTGTATTTTTGACAGATTGCAAATGAGATGCAAATGCCAACATTCATATAAATCACAGGAATTGCCCCTCTGATATAGTATGTATTAGATTTAAGGATACACAAAATAATAATATCTTAACCATCACCAACATACTTGCAATGTATGTTGGTTAAAAGGCTATCTAAAAGTATAACAGTCAAGTCATTCATTCTCAGGTTATTCACCGGTTTTCCATTTGTTATTGCTTAGCTAACAAGAAGTATTTGAAGTGCTTTTAGTTCTACTAAATGCCAAAAACTTTAATAAAAAATAAAAGGGCTATCAGTACAGAACCCTGAGTACTAGAGTCTTGACAATCAACTAACTAATTTGTCGTGTTTTTCCTTATGTTTGTCAAAATTACTCATACGTAATTTAATGGTATTGCAGATAAAATGTGGAAGATTTTAAATAATGTTACAGAACTATTTACTTAGGTACTACCTACTTAATCACCTATTAACGTAATATAATGCACATAATAGTAATCTACTGAACCTTTTATTGTTTACGTAAGTTCATTGATTTCCATGTTTGTAACTGGAAAAAAACGTGGCCGTGAAACAATTTTTTTTCCAGTTACGCCTAAAAACTTCTCAGATTCTAGAGCAATGTTTTGTTTTGATTTCCAAGTTTTTCAACAAATGCAAGTTTCTAGAGTCTAGAAACTGAGCATTTGTTGAGTTCTATACATAAATAAAAAATAAAAATAAAGGTTTAGATACCTCTCGGAATCACTGCAATAGACGTAAAAGTTATACCCAGTAGTTCTAGGTATAAATTACAGGAAAACCAAAGAATTTCGCCATGTTTGTGGCAAGACGGCAAGAGTGAGGGATAGTCTTTAGTTATTTTTGAGATGACTAAACCCGGGCAGCGATTACTCGCTGCGAGTATAGTTCGCGGCGAATTCACTCGCAGCTTGGATTCGCTGCCTGCCTGGCACACAACGATTTCTACACGCGAATTTCGACAGAGCGGCGGCGGCGCGGCGCGCTGAGCAGAATGGCTACTCGCAGCAAGTACCCTGTCGCACACAGCGAATGCTCGCGGCGAGTTGAATTCGCCGCGAGCATAATTGAACATGCTCAATTCTAATCGCGGCGAATGAATCTAGTCGCAGCCTGTCACACACAGCAAATACTCGCTCCGAATAGGCATTCGCAGCGAGTATTCGCTGCGTGTGACCGAGGCTTTAGAGAGTTCGCGACGATATCGAGGACGTTTTCCAAAATAACTATCGTTTGACTTTTTGTTGGCCTCTTGCTTTTTAACAAGCTGCTAATGAGAATAGGTACCAAAATAAAAATAAATTAATAAACACAATTAAGTACTTTATCCCTCCTGCACCCTAATATTGCGTAACTATGCACGCGAGAGTACCTATACTTCGATACCCGGAAAAAATTACACTCGAAGCATTTCAAAGTCAGGGGAATGAGAAGAGGACGAACCCACATTACGCTTGGACGTTACGCTTGCGACAACTAGACCCTTCGGTCAGGCGCGCGAGTCTAATGCACGATTTCTAGCCAAATTATGGTCAAACTCAAATGTTGTCACTATTAGTATTTCGCTAACTAACCATTTCACCTCATAATCTAAGTATGTACACACGGCTACACATCAAGCTTATACATACTATAGTTGGGCTCTAGAGAAACCTCATCCCCTTGCATTGTTTTTTACATTGTTAGGGGGTGAGGTTTCTCTGGAGCCCACTGTACATGCATAGAAATATAAAAACTGGTTCTTGTGGAATTACGCATACCGTATTATACGAGCAGAGGATTACGACACCACGCTGTCTTTCAATTTTGAAACGCAAAAAAGTGAGGGTGTGATGACACAAACAAGATCGACGACGCAAAGAAGCCATCAATATCCTGGTCATCTTGCGGTTAATTATAAAGCTTGGGAGAACAGATTATCCATCTCATAAAAACATTCATTTGATGGATCGAAGTTATGTCTTGAATTGTATTGCTAGATCAAGTCTGCTTCGGTTCGGTCTGTTCCCATACTCTCTATAAAAAATTCGTCGCAATCATCGGTCAATCAATACTTGGAACTGGTTGATTGAATTTGATGCTTTATTCTCATTTCAAGAGATCGATTTGGTGTTATAGCAATATGAATCCATCGACGCTCAACGATTATGATCGTTCCAACCCAACTATGCAAATTCAATTGAGCGACGTCCAGCGTGTTCGTGTAATACACCCTACCATAACATAATACCTGGAACTATGAGTGGGCCTACTTAACCGATTGTTATGAATTGTCTATAAATAATGTTATGTAAGACCGCTAGCCGTAAAGTGCGTTATGCAATCGATATTCCTTCAAGCCTGTTGGAACCTATAAGGGATATCTACATCAAATTTATTGTTACAAATAGCTTTCTAATTTACCTTCTGCCTTTTATTTGTACAAGTAGAGACCGTAGATAAGATAGGCTATGTTTCTTTCTTATCAAACTGCTATTTGCAATAAGCTTAAGATCACATATTGATAGCGATGCTGATACCAGCTTACCACTTGATTGTCTGACAAATTATTTTCACTGTGTAGCACAGTTTTGTAATATTGTCTACACTTTTGAAAAATATTTCTTTTTATTTATTTTAAATCATGGATGTTTTAAATTCGTTCAAAGTAAAAATGCTTCTTATTAGTTCGAGAACCTTTATAGTTAACATTTTTATTAGAGTTAATTTATCTAACATTAGTTTGTGACTGGGTGAACGCGGGTAGAGCATGGTGAGTTTATTTTTTTTTAAATATATTTTTATGTTTTGTTTTCTCAGACAAAAATTAACTTCGCCAAAATGGAATCGTTTTAAAGGTATAAAACTCCGGTGGAAGGACAAGATTCGATTGAACAACGTCATATGGCGGTGCTGGCATATGCAGTGTAAGTGCATTCATTTTAATTGAAATATTAAAAGCATTCACGATAGGAACATGATAAATTCATAGAGCCATTGAAAACCGTTCTTTCCATCAATTCTGGATAGCCCAAAAAACTACTTCATTGTTGACAAAATTCTATTTGCACAGATCTCTTTGACGAGGTTCCATGCGGCATGTTCAGTAACAGAATTTAATAAAAATTTGACTCATCTCCTCTCATTAGGTATCTGCGTGATCGTCGGCTTTTCGTACTTCAGACTTGAATCGTTATTAATGTTAAGTGAGAGTTCAAACGCTTAAGTTGCTTTAAATCAAGGTTCATGTTAATATCTGTAAACTGATTGCTAAACTTACTGTACATGCTCGAGACGCGTGCTAAAAGCAATATTTTGATAATGATGCTGATATGAAATTGGTTATAGGCGCGAACTTTCGGACAAATAATTCTTGTCTGGGAAATTGAACACCTGTACGAGTAGCGCCAAACAGACTGGAGCACCTACATAGGTATAAGATACAGGAGATAACGGTGACCCCAAACTGGACATTAAAATAAAGACAAGGTTGATTTATATTTGATAGCTGCTGCCACGGTGACGTTATGCGTATTTAGGTACATTAATTTAAATACAATAACTTCGTTTTGCAGTTTAATTCAGTAATTCATTTGGAGGCCGGTTGATTCGTGTTTTTTAAAACAAAAGTTTTTTTTTTATTGTTGGGATAAAATGATTTTAAGAGTTCAGATGCTTAGTTCTTTTTGTAATGTAAATTAGTTTAATTTAATACGAAGCGGTTTGCGGAGGTCATATACATATTTAGTTTTGTAATTATAGTGTTTATGTTAATTTGGCCAGTTAGAAGCTAAGTTAGCAAGCCACGCCCACGTTTTGAATGATTGAAGGCGTGTCGGTATAACCTACTACGAGGAGTATGTGGGCATTTTATTATCACATTCATATCTGGTTGAGTAATAAATTACAATATAGCAAAGCTTTTCAGATTTATGCGCGGTGAACCTACGTCTGCGTGATTAATAATTTACCGATAATGTAGAATATGTAGGCCAAATAAGTGGTCAAAAATCCATTTCATCTATCAATATTAAATAGTTGAACAGTGCTTGTCTAGATATTAATGAAACGCCGAAGGCTCAGAATGTGGTGTGATCTAAATCATAACAATGTTAAGACAGCGATATCGTCTATTGACACCTTGAACACCAAAGGTGCCGATAATATTCTACCATTTATATTATTTTAGTATAATGTGTAATTAAATTACAACTACATACATTATGTTTTCAGTTATAAAGAAACAAAATACATTGGTATGCCAATTCGCTTCCCCGTTAGATGTTGACACGCACGTAAAACCAGAGGTGTGTATACGCATGAATTATAATTATTTTTGATACAAAACTAACGGTATATAAAAATAATAATATTTACATATTACATATTTCTAGGCAACAATACTAGAAGGTAAATATTGGAAACGCAGGGCCGAGGCAGTTATAGCAGAATATAAAAAATGGCGCAAGTTTCATATAATGCGACTCCTTGGAAAGGGAGACACTTCCGTTCAGGATACGGTAAGAAACAACTTGACTGACTACATGTTCTTTACTGAAAAATTGATCTAATTTCGGAAGTAATATGGTTGGTTTTTGCTTAGATATCGGACATGGACACGGTGGAATCGTTCTCGCAGTGCAGCGACCTTGCAGGCAACATGCTCACGGACGAGGACTATCTGAACTTCATGACTGACACACTCTTCTCCACCATCACCAGCCACCAACCCTTCGCTTTCCCCGACTGTAGAGAAATAGGTAAATTCAATTTTGCGGTGATGAAAATAAGGTCAAGTTTAAATTAAAAAGGAATGGAGCAACTGAGGAATAAAAATGCATATGTTAACGTCTGTTTATCGCTCAGCCCTAAATAAATTATAGGTAATTCTGTATATTTTATTTTAAGACATTGCAATAATCTAAACCAAATTACGTTTTCAGCCAGAGGAGCAAGTTTAGCAGATTTCATTCAACCAAGTTTAGGCCCACTGCAACCCAATCTTGATGATTTTATGGACACATTGGAACCACTTCAGGGTAACTGATATTTTAAGTATTAAATAAGTTTTCTATGTACCTGTTTCAGTACTAATGTAAAATGTTAAAATGTTTCAGATTTGTTGACGCCCAGATTATTACCGTCAGTGCCAGAGGAATCTGCGTTAACTTCCGAAGATTCGATGTATCGAGGGGGCATGTCCGTAGACACCTACTCTCCACATAGTTTTATGAACAGCAGCCAGAGCAACACAGCAGTCACAATGCCGACCAGTCAGATGTCTTTGCACGGTACTATTTATAGTTTACTCATTTCACGATGACGCGTGAATCGTTTCACGTCAACGGTATCAATGTTATAAAAGTGTCAGTATTCGTCAATGTAAATCCCCTACTTATAATTCGATTTATTGAATAAAATGTTTAAAAAACAAGTCAATTAATAAACGACACCACTTTTCTAGGCACAAGCAACAATACTCAAATGATGTCGATGGCAGAACAAACAATAAAGAATGAGCAGCAGATGGGCATGTACGACAATAATAGGCTATTTTCGCAGTCGGAACTACAGAATAATATGATGAATGCTCAAGAGATGCTATCTCCATACCAACCCATCAGTTATGAACAGCAGAACACTTCACAGTCAGACCAACAAATGCACAATGTTTATGTTGGAAAATCATCTAGGTTACAATATATTAATACTCCAAAGCTTGTTGCGCAATCTGAACCTTATAAATATAATACAGGTAAGTCGATTAACGCGAGACTATTTATTTCGTTGTCCATTTGCAATAACGTATAATATTATTACGTTTATGTTTACAGGTGTAGTACCGCCTTCACAAACTGCACCAGAAACTGTATCGTTGCTGCAGCAACCGATACAGAATTCCAAGTACGCGTCTACTATAGTGATTCAGGGGCGGGGCGGGTACGGGCGAGAGAAGCCGCGACAGAGGGTGTCCCACTACTCGGGGCAGGTGCAAAACAATCAGTATCAGAGTTACGGCCAGTCCATGAGCCAGTCGGGGCCGGTGTCCCCGCAGGGCTACGAGTCGCGCTCTGTGGGCTCGCGCCAGACGTCGCCGCAGATGCAGTACTTGCAGCCGAGTCCACAGGACTCGTATAAAGGGAAGCCCGTGTCGTCTACGGTGAACCCTCGTTCGTTTAAGATGCCTTCACCGCCGCTGGTGCCCGTCACAGCTCCACAGGTGAGATCTGATGAAGTATTAATTTTGTAAGAGTGTATTTCGTCTATTTGAATGGGTCGAGTCGAATTTATAAGCGCGGAAACCAAACTCCTTAACATAGAATATAGATGGGTCGAGTCTTACCCATCGCTTTTGTGTGGACAGATGTCGTCGGGGGCGAGTTCAAGTGCAGGCGCAGTGTCGCGCGTCAACAAGGAGCAGTTCCGCTCCCACAGCCTGCCATTAGGCTCCCAGCTGAACCCCGACTGGACCGTGAGCGCTCCTGCGCAGATCGCGCCCGCGCCCGCGCCTGCGCCAGCGCCCTTGCCGCATGACGTGTCGGTCGCTAAGCACAACGCGAGGGTATGCGCTTTTACGACATCACATTTCTTGCCAGGACCATCCGGACGGAAAAGTTATTCCCGAGTAAGATCCCTGGAGTAATTGTTCTACATCCTAACAACCACCACTGCTCCTCCCGAGATCGTCCACGCATCGAGCTTGTCAAGTTTTGAATTGCTGACGTTTTGAAATTACAAATTTGTTATTCAATTTCCATGGGCCAACTACAAGAATTCCTTTATATTACCCAACAGATGTCTGTGGAAGTGAAGAGTGATTTAATCGCTCGTATCCTCGTGCAATGAAATCTCGGCAAACGCTCGAATCTTTTAAAATGGTAAGTACGGGTGTACGTGTAACGTACAAAGTTGACAATTTGCAGGCTCGCGAGTCGAACCCGGGTGGCATTCGCATTCGGTCGCGTTCGACGTCGAGCGGCGTAGTGGAGGGCGGGGCTGGCGGGGCTGGCGGGGCCGGCGGGGCCGGCGGGGCTGGCAAGGCTGGCGGGCCGGCCGGGCTTGCGCGCCGCCCGCCGCCGCTCAACAGCGTCGCGTCCGAGCCCACGCTGCCGCAAGCTAGCGTAATGCTCGCGCAGCTACTCTCAGCGCAACACTGTCAGTCAATATGCAAATTTATTTTTTTACGTCACTCGCTGCACGCTTTTTATAAGTTGGGTACAGATCGTAATAACAGTCGATAAATCGATAAGTCTCGAAGAATTTGTTGGCGAATTTTAGACCAACGTTTTAAACGCCAACGAATGAGATTCTATATCAGTCACCAAACATCTTTTATTTTCACAGTTCCGAGCTGTACCCACATAAAACTCCCTACTAAAACCCGCGACTTCCTCTGACCTCTTGTGTTTGTCCAATTGCAGCCCAAAGCCTGTACAAGTTGAACAGCTGCGAGGAGGGCGCGGGGCCGGACCCCACACGGTCGCCGAGCCGGCGCGCGCAGCCGTCGCCCATCGGCAGCGACGTCATGTCGCCGCATCACGTGAGTAACTGGGTAATACGATATGGCCGAAGGGCACACTCTTTAAGACGCACCTCATTGTGACTCAAAGGAACATTTTCATCATATTTTAATTTCTTGCTTCAGAACTTAGTATCATAGCGACAGCAAATGCCTTGCCCTCAACTGTAATTAAGGCCAAGAGTAATTCGTATTGAGTGTATATCCATTGTAGGCGTTAAGCCGCGTAAACTCTGCCCAAATAAAGTATTCGCTCACGCTGTACTAGCATCGCGTATACGACGCTACAATTTCATTTCGCGTGGCCAAAATCGGAACTAACGTCTTGTTTTGTCAATACAATTTGTTTTATTTTATTTTATATTATTCAGGAAACTTACAGCTAGTACAAATATTATTCTTAAATTATATAAATTTGAAGGCCAGTTACAAGTTTCCACTGATAAAAATTTGAAACAAAAGAAAGACAACAAAAATAAAGGCAATTACAAAATAGCTACAACATAACAATAGTAAAATAAATAAATATCTTAAGAAATAAAGCATGATCAATTAAACTAACAAACAAAAATCAAATACCATACGAAACAATTACTTTTCCGCAAAAAATCTTTTTACCAACACACTTTTAAGCCGAGAAACACTGGTGTTGAAAATGTCCAAATCATGTTCACCAGTCAGTTTATTAAAACCTCTGCTCGCACGGACTAGAAATGAATTCTGCCTGTATGCAGACATTGAATGAGGGACATGTAACAAACTAGGTTTACGAAACAATTTGCATTGTGTAACCAATCCTAAACTACCTAACAGCTCAGGGCAATCTATAGTACCATTTGCGATCTTAAATAAATATACCAAAACAGCAACGCGTCTGCGCTCATGCAGTGGCAGAATATGAAATCTCTTGCATCGTGCTTCATAATTCGGAGTATAATTCCTAGTTTTGTACTGTAAGAAACGTAGAAACCGCTTTTGGATACCTTCAATTCGGTCTATATAAACCTTATAAATAGGGTTCCACACCTGTGAGGCGTACTCTAAATGACTGCGGACAAAACAACAATATAGTATTTTATATGTTTTAACGTTCTTAAAATCAGCTCACAATCTCAGTACAAATCCAAGTGCCTTAGATGCTCGACTAACAATGCCGTGAATATGTTCATCAAAAAGCAACTTGGAGTCAAATGTGACACCCAGGTCCCTAACAACGCTTGTCCTGTTTATATTCGTATTATGTAACTTATACTGAAACGTAATTGCATGCGGCTTGTGTCACAATTTGACAAATATTCACCAACAATGAACCCCTGTCGATGTCATTCAGGCGCCAAAATATCCTTGTAGCAATCGTACTTGGTTAGATCCAAACATCGCATCGAGGCGATATTAGCGTTGAGTTTGCGTAGCGTCAAGGTTGTAAATTTTTGTTTTATCGTTTTATGAACAAAACCGTATAAAATCGATAAAATTTGGTTATTCTATTCAAAAAACCAAATTTCAGAAATTTTCCGCGTCTCTTCTGACCTGACCGCAATTTTTAATTTTGTCAAAAAGCAATACCGAATTGTTTCAGTAGCAATCTGTCTGATTTTCGGAATGTATTTGAACGATAGATTTTAGATACCCAAAACACAATTTACAGAAACCAGTGATGCTACTGGTTTCTGTAAATTGTGTACACGTACCCAGGAGAATATTTGAGAAAATTAAAAATGAGGCAAAAAATACAATCCATAGCAACCCGTCTGAAAATCTTGTTTTCAGGTGAACATTGGTCAGTTCATGTGAAAAAATATTTTTTCTGAAGAAAATGTCATCAGCATCTTATGTGTTGAAACCGTTTTGAACGTGTTGAAATTTTTTACCGATCGGTAACACAGCATTCTGTCTGAAAATTATTGGACATGATGAAAAGGTTGCCCAGATGTAGACAGAAATTATATCAGACAAATTTTGTGTCTCACGTTACTAATCAGACAACTATTCGACAAGCAGAAATTATTAATAAATCATATTGCGGCGATTTTACGTACGATAAAGAGCTTACCCGAAGCCATTGAACTGAAATTAAAATGTTTTTTTTTAAATAAATTGTATAAAAGAAAACTATCCCAAAATACTGTTTATTGAAAAATCATTGTCGGATTCTTCGATCAATAATAGACTAGATTCCCGATAAGCGCTTCAAAAACGGCCCGAAAAATAAGACCACGAATACGTTTGTGGTCTTATTTCAAATTAGTATGGTCCAATCATAGCCAACATTAAGACGTCAAAATGCCGCAGTGCGCGTTCAAAAACTGTGTAAATAACCACCGTAACACCAAGGTTTTGGAAGGAATATCTTTTTTTCGGTAAGTTTAAATCAGTAAGTGTTTTTCATAAAGTAAAAACAGAATTAAATTGTAAATTTTATTCAATTAGCTAATATTATAATTGTTTGGCCAATGTTTGTTACGACGCACCAACTATTGTATCGAACATCGACTGTTCTTGAACAGGGAATGCATGGAGTAGTGTTGTTATTTTGTAATGGTATTTTTTTTTTTTTTTAAAGAAACTGCTCAAATAAAAGTTACTTCTAAAAGACAGCTTTATAACAAGCTGAATCTGTTTAAAGGTAATTAAACATTACACTACTATTTTAAATACTTTTGTATAAAGAATACGCCGAAAACGCGTTTCTTGACTCCCTTTATTATTATTTTTACTTTTTTTATACCTATTTGTTGTAATAGCGGCAATGTAAAATAGTATCTACTACTTTTTTGAATCGGTCAAAAATAATTGCCACCATAGAAAATGAACCTAAAAAAATATATATTCTGCAACTCTACGTCTTTCAATACTTACTGTGTTCTGAGCATTGAAATGTAATACCAAGAACTATTTCTAGTTCCACAATAGAATAAGCACGAAATTGTAAACAAAATGTTTTGAACCTAATTACTTTGAACTTAAGTTTCATTTTAGAATAAATATTTTTATACTGATGACTTTTTATTTTCAAGCGACATTTTAAATTTATTGCTTATAAACTTTCTCCGATGAAAGGACTTAAATAAATATATTTTGCAATGGTAATTAAACTTTATGTTTAAGCATTAAGGTTTATAATAAACTGAAGTTGTTAATACTATTCAACTTTTTTCTAAGAATTGTAGATGTTTACGTGTGTGCAAACGTGGCCACTTGAGCGACTTAGTTTTGTTCCTGATCCTTAATCTAGTCTATTATTGATCGAAGGTCGGATTAATCATCGGTGTCGTGAGGGATAAGAGCGTAACAAGCACCGCGCTTTTGCCGAGCGGCTCCGAAACGATCCTTTGGCCAGGTTTTTAGTAACCCCGGTAACTATAAAAGAGATTTAAAAAAAAAAATTGAACTAGCTGTCTAATTACGCAACACATCTATCTATGTTCTATGTTAGGGGGTTTGGTTTCCGCACTTAGTCCGTCAGGTGGACCATTGTGCGTGGGCCATAGCGGCCGTTTGGTGGTTATTCCAACCAGCCCACCTCCCTCCAGAAGCTGATTAGGTCTCCTGGTCTGTTTAGAACGTCTGTGTATGATCTGGGTGACCCGAGGGTTTCTGTTCTAATCTGGGTGACGCCCGTACATTCGAAGAGCACGTGCGCAACGGTCTCCTCAGCCTCCATGCACGCCCTGCACAGAGGACTGTCCGTTATGCCTATTGTGTGGAAGTGCTTGTTTAGCGAACAGTGTCCCGTGATGGTCCCCGTCACCAGGCGCAGGCCGTTCCTGTCCAGGCGTAGCAAACGCCTGGTCAGCCTGCTGTCCAAAGATGGCATAGCCTCCTTTGACTGCCTGCAACCTGGTGTCGAGGTCCACCAACGTTCCGCTTGTGTGTGGGTAAACTTCTGCAGCCACCTGCGTATTTGGTTGAAGGGTACGGGTACGATAGGCTCGGGTCCGCAGACTGCCG
This sequence comes from Xanthia icteritia, assembly GCA_949128155.2. NCBI lineage: Eukaryota > Metazoa > Arthropoda > Insecta > Lepidoptera > Noctuidae > Xanthia > Xanthia icteritia. Next base: position 10,130,167 of record OX421941.2, read on the forward strand.
TGCTGGATCCACGTCTAGCAAGTTCGTCAGCCGCGTCGTTACCTAGCGATCCGCTGTGTCCTTTTATCCATTGCAGTGTCACCGTGTTGCGGCTAGATACCGTTATTTGTTCTAGTGCATCGTGACATTCTAGTGTTAGCTTCGAGGTAGTATATTTCTTCCGTAAGGATTGGAGAACTGAGGCGCTGTCGGAGAGTATGCGTATGTGGCTGTCCGTAACCCTCCTGGCTTCTAGGGCGTGGACCGCTTGTATGATGCCCACACACTCCGCCTGATAGACGGTGTTGAACATTCCCAGCGGTCTGGATATATTTATGTTGAGGTCATGTGAGAAAACTCCGACTCCGGTACCTGAGTCGGTCTTTGATCCGTCGGTGTAAACTCTCATCTCTTTTGGGCCTGAGTAGTCACACTGTTCTTCTGTAAGTGTTATATTGTAGTGTCTTTGAAAGTGGTGTGTTTTCGGGGCTTTGTCGCAGGGTGATGCCATCATTGGCTCACGTTTGATCGCATCCTCCTTAATGCGTATGTGCTTAACTCTGGAGTCGTTGCATAGGGTTCCTGTTAAATGGAGCCTAAAGGTGGCCAGGGCCGCCTCCTCCCGCACGATGAGGTGCAGAGGTGGCAGTCCCAGCATTGCCTGTAGAGCGGCGGTGGGTGCAGTTCTCATACTACCAGTGATTGCGACGCAAGCAAACCGCTGTAGTTTTTCGAGATCTTTTTGGGCTGTGCACCGGTCTGTCCTGGGCCACCAGACCAGTGAGCCGTATGTGATAATCGGTCGGATGACTGTGGTGTATAGCCAGTGGGTGACCTTGGGGCTGATTCCCCAATTCCGGCCAAGCAGTCGTTTGCACTGCCACAGAGATATGCTGGCTTTTGTGGTGATATAGTTCGTGTGATTTGCCCAGTTCAGTTGTTTGTCCAGATAGATGCCCAGGTATTTGGTTTCTGTTGAGAGGCTTAGGGTTGTTCCGAAGAATCGTGGCAGTTGTAGTGTTGTCAGTTTCCTCTTCTTCGTAAAGAGAACCAGTTCGGTTTTTGTAGGGTTTACTGAGAGTTGGTGTTTGTTGCACCATTCCTCTACTATTTTCAGGGCATGACGCATGAGGTTGCATAGAGTGTTTTCGTGGGTGCCGTTAATTATTATGGTTATGTCGTCAGCGTAGCCTACGGTGAAATAACCTTTGTCGTTGAGTGTTTTGATGAGGCTGTCTACTACCAGGTTCCATAGGAGAGGCGAGAGGACTCCCCCTTGCGGGCATCCCTTCGCAACGATGGCTCTCGTAGTGTCATTTACTGTGACTTGTACAGCCCTTAGTTTGAGCATGTTGGTGATCCAGCCACTCAGTGTCGAGTCTATGCTGTGTCTGTCGAGGGCCGTGTTTATGCTGTTGAACGTGGTTTTGTCAAAGGCGCCCTCGATGTCAATGAAGGCAGCCAGTGCCGAGCACTTGTGATCCACTGCACATTCAATTTTGGAAACCACGCTGTGGAGCGCTGATTCCGTTGATTTGCCTGTGGAGTACGCATGCTGTTGTTTGTGTAGTGGTTTTACCCGGAGAGGTCCGTCTCGGATGTGCCTGTCACAGAGTCTCTCAAGGGTTTTCAGTAGGAAGGATGTGAGGCTTATGGGCCTATAAGCCTTGGGTTGCGTGTAGTCGGTTTTGCCAGGTTTGGGTATAAAAATGACCTTCACCTCGCGCCATGCGACAGGTACGAGCCTGAGTGCTATGCAGGCTCGAAATATCTCCACTAGCCATGGTGTGAGATAGTCCACCCCCCACTGCAACAGGGCTGGGAAGATGCCATCCAGCCCTGCCGACTTGTATGGCTGAAAGGTGTTAATAGCCCACTTTACTCGGTCATCTGTTATCATGTTGCGGGCTCGTGACCAGTCTTGATCCGTTGGGGTCCATTCTGGCTCAGCCTCCCACGTCCTGTCCTCCAGGACTGCACAGTCTGGGAAGTGGGTTTCGAGAAGGACCTTACTGGTTTCACGGTCAGTCAGTGTGTAAGAGTTGTCGGGTTTTTTAAGCGCGCCGAGGGTTCGGTCCTGATCGGTTGACAGGATCTTCCTTACCCTTGCGGCTTCATTGTTTGTCTCGATGGATTCGCAGAACTTACGCCATGCTGTCCTTCTGGCGGTTCTAATCTGCTTTTTGTATATATATTGGGTTTCTTTGTATAACTCCCAGTCGTCCGGGAGTCTAGTATTTTTGGCTCTGTTAAATTGCTTACGTAGCGCATCTCTGAGTTTACTAAGTTCAGCGTTCCACCAGGGGTTTCTCTCCTTCTTGGTCTGTGGCGCTCTTAGTTTACAGCATGCGTGGTATGCTTCGGTTATATATTCAGATAGTTTTGTTACGGTGTATTCTAATTGTGTTCGGTCTCTTATGGTAAATTGCGCTAGGTGTTTAGCCAATAGGGAGGCCAGGAGGCGTTTGTACCCGGGAACATTGGTGCGCCTTGGGTTTCGCCTCGGATCGGGTTTTCTAGTGTTGGTATTTAGTGAGAAGCGGATCCTTCTGTGATCAGAACAGGAAGGTTCGTCCGATACGTGCCAGTTTGTAATAAGGTTTGTCGCGTTTTCCGTAGCAAGTGTTAGGTCTATAATTGTTTGTCCACGGACTGTGACCCAAGTGGGTTCTGAGCCGCGGTTTATAATATTAAGGTTAGTAGAGAATAAATAGGTGGATAGTACCTCTCCTCTGGAGTTCGGTGCGTCGCTGCCCCAGAGTGGGTGGTGGGCGTTCGAGTCGGTGCCGATGATCAGGTCTAGTTCGGCGCGTTCACAGTGTTGCACTAGGTCGGCCATCTCTTTAGGCGGGCAGTCTAAGTCCTCGCCTGGCATGTATACCGAGGTCAGTACAACATCTGGAACGCTACCTTCGGTCTGGAGCCTGACAGCTGTCAGATCTCTGGAACAGAATTGGGTGAGTGGTGCGATAGGAATGTCTTTGGGTATGTAGATGCAGGTTCTTGGCTTATCTGAGCTGTGTGTGTTGAGAATTAGCTTACCTCCGATGTTACCGAGGCCACATATTCTATTGTTCCTGATCCACGGCTCTTGGATCAGTGCGATGGTTCGGGGCTTGACCTCCAGTGCCCTGCGTAGGTTAGCCGTGGCAGTCTGGCTGTGCTGGAGGTTGGTCTGGATGATGTTGATGGGTGTTGACGGCGATGGAGAGGAGTTAGTCGGAGGTGGATCCATCGGACAGCCTCTCCCCTACCTCCTCTCTGTATTTATCGAGCTCTACCCCCGGCGACGAGGCGAGAACACATTTTCGTAAACGATTACGACAAATTTGTTTCATTTTGACAGTTCAACAACATTCATTGCGTTATTTACGTTGTTAAGCAGATTTTTTTTTCGAACTTATGAACCAATGGAATAGCAATTTGTTTCAAAGCGATTTAGATTCCGATTGTTCGTGTATTACGCAATTAGGATACTGGTGGAGCCAGATCGGTTAATTTTTTGACATTTATTAAAATGCGCTCCTCCCACATTTGACACGCAAAATGTCTGAAAACAAACTTTTCGTAAGAAAATTACGAAACTGTCTGCCTATTTTTTTTGACATATCAGAAATGGGCTCCCATAAAGCTGACGTTTCTGACCGGTACTGCCCGCCCAGTCGGGTTCAGAATCGTCTTAACTAACGATTTTATACGGTTTTGGCCATAAAAAGATGTGACATGGTTTTGGTCGTGGGCTCGCGTACTATAAGCAAAAATTATTGCTGAGAAAGGATTTTTATTTTTGGTGAGTGAAATCGCTGTTTTCGACAGCGCGCAATGTAACGCACACAAAATATTGTGCTTATATAAAGCTAAGTTGTAACATTTAAAACCTGTTTTCGTGAAAAATAAGTAAAAAAAGCCAACCTTTTGAGGAGAAAATGAAGATCAAAGTACTAAAACAATTTGTCCGTAATAAGAAGGTTTCTACCCAGATATGGTCCAGTACAAAAAAAAATATCGCAATGACGGGGAGTACAAGTGACTCTTGGCTTCGTTAAGGGTCTTTTTACACCTATTAAACACTCTCAGCCTTCTCGATAATTTAGACGTGGTATATCGTGTGCGTGTCGCTAAATATAGACTCACTTTCAATAGTTACTACTAATAATCATCATGATCATTGTTACGATGCGAAGACAATGTAGCTGACAAAATAGTATTTACCAGTCCCTGTCTCCGCCCACGTCGCCGGGCGGGCCGGGCGGGGCGGCGGGCTCGCCGCGCGCCGGCAGCCCGCGCGAGCCGCGCCGCACGCACCTGCACGCCGAGCAGAAGCGGCGCTACAACATCAAGAATGGCTTCGACACGCTGCAGGCGCTCATACCGCATCTCAACACTAACCCCGCCGCTAAGGTTTGTAACCAAACTTACAGTAAAACCAGAAAAGGTACACGCTTCGTTAATCTTCGTGTTTCCGAATTAGTACGAACGTCGCATCACAGAGTAACCCCCACATTTCTTCGAATTTTTGGTTCTAGGTCATGCCGGTTTCCTCACGATGTTTTCATTCACCGTTTTGAGAGTAGTGGTGATGAAATCATTTACATAAAGTCACTTTACTTTATGTAAATGGTTTCATCACCACTACTGCATAGGGTCCACTGGGCCACCACTGCTTCTTAATATGTAAAAATGAAATAAAATGAATAAAAATTTCTAGATAAGTAAAGCTGCAATGCTGCAGAAGGGTGCCGAGTATATTAAGCAGTTGAAAGCAGAGAGAAACCAAATCAAAGAAGAGATGGAGAGCTTGCGACAGCAAATAGAATGCTTAAACAATTCTATTACGTACGTATACACAGTTGATCATATAAAAATAACTGACAAATCAAAAGATACGAAAGAGCATAATATTTTATTAAGATGCGACATTCGTATGTAATTTGGTGATTTAAATAATCGCCAAATATCGCTTCGGCGGACGATACAGTGTATCCCTATGCTAATTGGTATTGCTAACAATGCACTCTGGCTTATTCGAAATTTTCAAGAATAGATATAACTTGAAAGGTTTAGCGTTATATACGTTAAACTTCTTTGGACAAGGACTGGTTTACGTTTTCATGTAATGGACTTATGCACATTTAAATCGCCATCTAAAATAATAAATTCTGAAAAAGAATCGTTTAACCAAATTGCGATTTACGTTATGACTATCTTCAAAATAAGCATCGTGTCATGCATATAAAACCACCAGAAAAAGAAAAACCAGAGAAAGTATGCGCTTCCGTAATGTTTTCATGTTTTTCGGAAATAGCACGATTAGATTAGATCTCATTCTAGCGCGTTTGTATATCCGAAGATAGACGAAGACGCCTGAATCGCATACTTTTCTTTGGAAAGCTGTAACTATGTCCGTAACGTAATTTTGCAGCAACTGCCACTCGTTGCTGCCCGCGACAGGGGCGCCCGTGTCGCGCGCGCGCTCGGGGCGCCTGCGCGAGATGTTCGCGCGACACGTCGCCAACCGGACCATGCACAACTGGAAGTATTGGCTCGTATCCTTTTGTAACAATATACTTTACAATTTACACTATATATCATCACGTAAGTATTTGATAAAAAAAATGTAATTCGTGTGTAATAACTTCAAATCAGGCAGAAGAAACTTCAAAAAGGTTTAAGTTTTTATAAGGAAACCTGGTTCTAAAACGTCTACTAAAATTTAAAGTATAGGTGTTGCAATGCAGAGATCTATTGTTTACAATCTTACAATTATAAGTTACCTAAGCTATTTGTACAATGATGTTTTTTTTTCTATTCTTTCGTCAAATAAAGGTAAAGGCTACCTAATTTAAATAAACATAACACAACCTCACGCCTTGTTTTCCCGAAGGGTTGGGCAGAGGTACATACCAACTGTTTTTATGTACACATTATGGCATGCAATAAAGTATTGAGTATTGAGGTGTACCTATAGTACACCCACATTTCGCCAGTTATGTTTAAGTCCCACGTAATAGGGGGCGAACCTTTTGACTTCAACCGGGCACAAATCCAAACTCCGGGCTGTTACTGAGAAATTCCAGAAAGAAAAACCCAATGACACTGCCCGACCTGGGAATCGATCCCAGGACCTCATGTTCAGCAGTAGCGCTTGCAACCACTAGACCAACGAAATTAATTAAATTGCCTATCATATTATTATCATATCATATCATATAGGTTGTAGCAGTAGGGTATTTGACTATTACCAAAAATAAATATGAAAGAATACGACTTATTTTAAGGTGGATCCGCAGATGTAGCCCGCGCTGCCGGGGTTGCGGGAAAGTCCGAAAGGGATACCGTGGCCCCTGGCAACGTACAGGCAACGGAAGGAACACGGGTGGGTTTTAGTCAGTAAGAGTCTGACACACCCTCTCGCTCCGCCCAGAGCGGGAGAAGTTATTTGATAATTTCCGACCCAAAAAAAAAAAGATGTAGCCCGCGAAGTTCAAATTTTCTTACGGTTTTTGAAATTTGCAGGTCAGTGTCAGGTTGTAACTTGATCAAAATATGATGCGCGACTAACATAATATGTATAAGATATAACTCGTCGTAATTTTAATTTCGCGGTCTACAACTGGGGATTCACCTATAAGATATTTCAGAAAAAAAACACGAATTGTGAAAAAAATAATTTAATCAGTGGCAAACTATAAATTATTCTTCTATCCTTGTCACGCAAAAAGGTCATTCAATCGAATGGCGAGTAATCGAAAGTTACTATGGCGTTCCTGTGTTGTGACGTCAGATCGCAGTAATGCTGTCTATGCCTAGCATAAACTAAACGTGAGATATTTATACAATTTATTTCTATTGTGACTTATCTTTTTTCTACGTTTCCAGAAATTACTACCCTATTGCAACTTTAAATTTTATTTTTTAAGTTGAGCTGCTTCCGTTAAGAATTAAGGTCATCACTCATTATAACCGCACCGCTCCAGCGCAGTATCAGCTTCAAAAAATCCATTATTCTGTGTAGCTGTCGTGGCCAGATCTTAGAATTGACCATTTCATGAAATGGCCAGCTAACATTGGCCATATCGTTTAAACGTCAACGTTTAATGATATGTCAGTCGACGTTTGGCCATATCATTAATGTAGGGTATCCATGGTGTAAGGTGAAGTAAAAATAGTCAAGTAACTGCGACCAACTTGAAAGTAGCACTCGCCGGCCGCTGCGGCGACACCGCTCGCTATGCTCGCTCGGCTCGCGCGCGATTGGTCACAGTTCTAACCTAACCCATTTGGTCGGGGTGCCACATAGAAGCGTAAATTTTTGATTTTTAGAAACTAATTTTAAGTGCTATGTTGCATGTTACGCCGCGGCAGCGGCCGGCGAGCGTTACTTGTTGATCGCTTTCCATAATATATAATAAATATATATTTGAAAACCCAATAAAAGTCCATCGACTTTTTTGCGTGGTCACCCTACTTTGTTTGATTTGTTGTATGCCGCCGCCATGATGCACTACAAAAACAGCGACATCAACGCCTCTGCCGGTGGATAATCTAACAATTTTACGATATGATCACTAATGTTTGGCCACATCATGAAGTAGGTAGTCGTGCGTTTAACTGTTCATATCATTAAACGGTTTGTATTCAATGATCTGGTCAGGCCACATCATGATGTGACCAGTGGGTGATGTTCCTTTCATGAAATGATCAATTTTAAGATCTGGCCACGACCAGCCATCGTAAAATACACTTTAATGCATTTGATTTAAAATCCTAACTTGGATGACGATTTATTTGCCGGATCGGAGCGGTGCTGTCATAATGAGCGATGACCTTTAGTCAGAATCTACCCTGCAAAGAATACAGATGAAGCTTGAATTAAAAAAATAGCACTTTTTTCCTAGTTTTGTCTAAGATAACGCTATTTTAAACACAGCTATTTTGACAAAGCATGCGGGTGCCACTAGGTAGTCTCGTGAAGGCTTCCGATCGAGGACGCTGATAGATATGTTATCGCACTCGTTTTGCCGACAATCTGCACATTTTATTACTACTCATCTATGTTTTACGCAGCGGGCGCGATATACCTACGTCAAAGATAAAAAAATAACTGATAAAGGCAAATATATGCCTAGTTAATAAAAATGAGTTATCTCATGAACAATACTTATCTCCACATCATGGATTTACTAGGTATTAACTTTGAGTGGGCTTCTATTTTCCTCATGGCAACAAAGGGTATTACTTAGTTCCTATCGGAAAAATGGAAGCCTATAACTATGCAAAAACAAACACATAAACACATAAACACATGGCTTTTAATCTAGGATATTTTAGATTAGGTTTTTATTTGAGATAGCTTCCGCCAACGGCTTCATCCGCGTGATATCTTTATAAATTATAGCCTATGTTACTTAGTGATAATATAGCATACTACTGATTAAAGAATTTCAACATTTAAAAAAAAATCGTCTCGTTTAGTTAGTAGTTTTTGGGTTTATTCATTACAAAAAAACCGGCCAAGTGCGTGTTGGACCACGCGCAATGAAGGGTTCCGTAGTTTGGATGTAGTAACATTAATAAAATCATTTTATACATAGATATATAGATATAACATTTGTACTTTAGTTTAGCTTGTTAACTTCCATAAACTCATTAATATAAATAACTTTTCTAAAACTGATGACTTAAGCCTAAATTAAAAAAATAAACTTATTAAATGTTTGGATGCTTCGGTATTCTTGGCTATTTTTATACATTAGTCTAGATGCTGGTAGAATTAATTTAGTTTTGCGGCGCTCATTCTTATCAAAATTAAAGTTGGCTATTTCTAGAATATAAATTGAGGGTAACGTTAGGATTTTTTCCTTGATGAAGTGTAGTTTGCAGCTATCTCTAGGTATTTGATAAATTATTCATAGACATCTCTTTTGGACAGTAAATAAGTCTTTATCATCTACACCAGGGGTTCCCAATCTTTTTTTGTCTACTGCCCACTTTAAGAATAAATTATTTTTTAACGCCCCCCTTTTTAAACATACTTAAAAACCGCTAAGTACTTATAACTGATTATTGAAACGCAAATTTATAGTATTCGGACAGAGTATCTTTTATTGAAAATAAAACAAACATAATCAATTCTTATATAAAAACTAATGTGAAGGTTGAATCTGATGCTGTTCAATAAGTTTGTTGATATCAGGTTCCAATTTACTCAAAAACAGCCGCAAGTCGCCACGTTCGGTAACACGCAAACGATTTCTCTTTTTAGTAAGCAGCGTTGCCACAGCACTAAATCCACGTTCACACAAATATGACGATGGGAATGCTATCAAAAATCGTTGAACAATTGACCACAATCCAGGGTACAATTGCGGGATCGGTTTTTGTAGCCAAAATTCTTGATACCCATTTTTGAACTTGATTTTTATTTCTTCGTTTGTTGTCAATTCTATAAGTTCTTCTTCCAGCTGAGGTGACATTGCTGTGTTGACATTTGAAAACGGATCCAACACCCAGTCTGGTATTTCCAAGTTTAACATGTCCTGGTATCGTTCGGTGAAGTCAATGTGGAGGTTTTCCAAATGTTGGCAGTAGGCAAAAAAGTCGTCGTTACTGCAGTATACTGATAAATTCGGAAAATTGTGAAACTCACGTCTGCCCATATTCTTTTTGTGCAGAAGCAGTTTGGCTGCGAAAGCAGCAACGACATTTTTTGTTTTAATTAAATTTAGTTCATCGCGTTGCAGTTGGAGGTTCATGTCGTTGAACATTTTATACAGGTCTGTCATGTAAGCTATATCATTCTTTGATGTTATGAGCTTGTTGCGCAGTTCTGTATCTTTAGTTTCCAAGAACTCTATCATAGAGTCAAACAGGTTGTAAAATCGAATCAGACAATTGCCTCTTGACAGCCAACGAACTTCAGTATGAAGCAACAAACGGTTGAAATCTTCGTCATTAGTAACACAAAGCTGATGAAATAATCTATCATTCAAAGAGCTGCTACGGATTTTATTGACTGCTTTGATGACATATTGCAGTGATTGAAATAGTCGTTCACTTAAGTTTCTAGCAACCAAATGTTGTCTATGAATAACGCAATGTATAGCAAGGACATCTGGAATTTTATTCTTTAAGTATGCTATGAAGCCTTTATGGCGCCCTGTCATAGCCGGAGCGCCATCCGTAGCAACTGATATAATATTTTTCAAAGGAATCTCTTTCTCTTCACAAAACTTTTCCAATGTATTGAATATGGTTTCGCCTTTTGTATCTGTCTCCAAATTTCTGGCAAACAATAGTTCTTCACGTATTTTCTCATCTTTAATAAACCTCACGTAAGATAGCAACAACGCTTCATTAGTTGGTAAAGTGGACTCATCGAGCTGAATTGAGAATTGACTAGTCCTCAGATGATTGCACAATGATTCTTCAATGTTTTCAGCCATTTCATCAATTCGTCTTTGCACAGAATTATTACTCAAAGGAATTTTTCGGATAATATCTGCGGCCGGTTTATGAAGCACAGTAGTTATTACTTCCTTTATTGCTGGCAAAATTAACTCTTCTCCGATGTTGTGTGGTTTGCCTTTTTGAGCAATTAACAAAGAGATATTGTACGAAGCTCGAAGTTCGTCGTCATCTTGCTTAGCAGCCGCCGAAAATAGTTTTGATACACTTGGCTGAGTATTATGCTTCTTCTCTAGGTCTTGAAAATATGCTACATTCTTTTCTGTCTTATCTGGATGCATTTTATTCAAATGATCTTGCAGTCTTGAAGGCTTCATTGCCCGCGGTCTTTTATATCGAACCGAGTTTGAGCTATATCTTAATTAATATTAGTTGATGTTCACAAGATGTAGTCGAGAGTCGAGAGCTCAGTCGGTGTCTAAGAGTCTTCCTAGCTAGGTAGATGAAATTATAAATCGACCCCAAAGCCCTACACCAGTGATGTCAGAGTTCGAGGGGAAGGTGGGGCATTTTTACTGGAAAATAGGAATTTTAAACTTACTGGTGGGGCCCCTTTACACAAAAAAGAGGGAATTTCAAACGACTGGTGGGGCCTTTTACACAAAAAAGTGGGGATTCTTAACTGATAAGTGGGGCCAAGAAATATCTCACGTGGGACCCTAAGGGCCCCATGGGACGGGGGTTTGACATCACTGCCCTACACAATGCCCCCTTTTTTTTCTGGGTCTCTTACCGCCCCCCTTTAGGCCTGCAGCGCCCACAAGGGGGCGTTATCGCCCACGTTGGGAAAGACTGATCTACACTGTGCCCCTACAGGATGATTCCGTAACGTAGTCATGCGTAGGCATACGCATAGTATGCAGTAGGAGCACAGTCTTTTTTTGAGTACACTAAGACCATATGAAAATTGTGATAGTTTTATTTTAATTTTGTCTTTTTTTCCAATTTAAATGAGTGTCCAGTGTAATACCTAATATATTAAATTCATTGACTTCTTAAATTTTGTTATTGGTTATGGTTTTTAAGTTATTTTTTTGCTTTTGGTAGGGTTTGAATTGTATTATTTTGGTTTTCTTATTGTTTACTTCTAGATTATGGCTCTGTAACCAGGATTTTATTTTATTAAATGTTTCAATTATATGAGTATTATATTCTGAGCTATTTGTAGGGCTTTTAAAGAGTATGGAGATATCATTAGCGAATAACACACAAAGATGATCGCATATTTTTGGCAGGTCATTGATGTATATAAGGAAAAGTATGCATCCTATCTACCTTGATGGATAGGCCAATTAGTGATTATTATATCAGAGCGCACGTTTTGTAACTCAAATATGTCGCCATCCAGGTGTTCGATCTGTACGAACTGTTTCCTGTCATCAAGATACGATCTAAGCCAATCAAGTGCGTTTCCTCTGATGCCAAAACTCCATTCAATTTGGTTAATAAGATTGAGTGTGATACCTTATCATAAGCGTTAGTCATGTCGAGTAAGAGGCCTATTGCGTTGTTTTTGTCTTTAATGTGTGTAAGGATTTCCTGTGTGTATATGTAGACTGCTAGGGTTGTCGATCGGTTTGCTCGGAATCCAAATTGATTATTGTCGAGTAAGATACATTTTTCCAGGAATTTACACATACGGCTTGTGACTACTTTTTCAAATATTTTTGAGAATGCTGGAAGAAGCTTTATTGGTCTGCTGCTATTGGTCTGTATTGACTAGGGTCATTGGATTTCCCACCTTTTTAGGTATGGGTTTGATTATTGTTAATCGAGACGGGAATGTTTTTTCCTCAAGGGATTGGTTTACAAGATATGTTAGCGGGGGAGTTAGTTCCAAGATACATGACTTTATTAATTTAGGAGGCATCTCGTCGATGCCACAGCTTGCATGCTTGCACAAAATTATTATACAGACGCACAATCACGCTTGTACAAAATGATTGTTCAAGGCTTGTTATGCTTGCAGTTACGTGTGTGGCCACCTTAAGTTCCACCACATTCAGAGATTGTATTCGTTCAAGATTCAAAATTATAATCAATCCACCACTACCCATTGACTCATTCTATGCGGTTTGTTTTTGGGCTTGGCAAGTCGATTGCCATCTTTATTTCATTCAAGCTACAAAGGATCGCGTTCATAAACAAACAATAAATGTCCTTATCAAGCGCATACAGTTTAGCGTGGTGAGCGCGGCGCTGGTGGAGTCGTTCAGCGCGTGCGTGTCGTGCAGCAGCGCCGCCGACCTCGTGCGCACCACGCTGCTGTGGGCCGAGCAGCACTGCTCGCTCGTCGAGATGCGCCCAGGTAATACTTGACGGACAAAATCCTTCATTTTATATTTCCAACATCAGCAGATCGTGTTGAAGTTGGCGGTGCTGATTACCAAAAATTGCCTTTTATGCTCATAATCATCATTCAGCAGAAATACGTCCACTGCTGGACATAGGTCTCCCTCGAGAATCGCCACAACGATCCTACTTCCCGCATTCAGTGACTTTCCGCGACCTTCACCGGGTCGTCTCTCCACCTTGTGTGGGGCTTTATAAGCTAGCATTGTTATAATAGTTTTACTGCTGTACGGTGTTAATAGTTACACTGTACTATTACCATTTACCTTTTCTTCGAAGAAAGATAATATTATTTTGATGTTCGTATTTGTCACCAGCGGTATTGAACTCTCTCCGCGTGCTGTGCACGACGACGGACATCCTGACGAGTCCGGAGCGCCTGCCGGACGAGGCGCGCGCCGCCGTGGCCGCCAGCGCCGGCGTCAAGACGGAGCCCACGTAGGGGGCCACAGCGACGACGACGAGGGAGCGGGAGGCTCCCGAATAAAACATACATTCTCGACAACTTTTGTTTGGGAGACACCGTCAACGTTGTTCCGAGAGTCTTCACATGTAACATCCCCTGCGTCGGCTCGGACCTGAAGTCGGTGCGGTCATTGTTAGTGCGTATCAATGCAGAATGTTACATATTTGACCGACAAAAAACATTGAATATAAAAAAAAAATACTAAACCACATAGTCACTTGTGAGATCGATCGACTTATCTTTGTTGTTTTTTATTTATTTTTGTTCAAATATTGTATGTCGGCCAATTTCTGTTGCGGGTTTCCACTTTTGCCTTAATTTTGGCTCCGCCATTTATTCTTTATTTAAATACAACACGAAAAATAAATTGGGAATTAAGAGAGCTGTTTGGGCACTATATTTTGAATGTTGAGTAGCAAATATTTTCTATCGATCGTTAAAATGTTAAAAAAATAGTTGCATCTGAACTTACTCGTATTGTCTTGTTTTGTATTTTGGCTATCATCGAAGTGTTGAAACACTGCATTGCTTGAAGTGTAAAGTTACATCTTAATTGTTATTTCTTTTTGTAAACTCTAAGCATAGAAATTGTATTTTTTTTGGATTTTTCTAAATTATCATGATTGTTAAAGCCTAAGATAAATATCGTCATATTATAGACATGAAGGCTTATTTTTGTACAAAACTTAGCTGTAAAATTAATAACGGGTAAAATATTTGGTGTAGCATCACGAGAAAGAAATATAATTTAAAAAGGTATCACATTGTCAACATTATCTTTTGTGTGGTTTTGTATAACAAGAGCGGTCTAAAATTCGTTGTTTTATACTGCGACCTGTCTTATGGCTCTTTAAGGCTCAATTTACACTGAAATGGCAGCGGTTGGCAGCGACGCGGCGAGCAGTTTTAATGACAAGGCATTATAAACATTATGTGCAATATCTAAAAATATAGATACGGTTGTAGAATAGCGGCTGCTGTCGGCTCGCGTCGCCGCGACACTACACGAGCCGCCGCGAGGCCCCGCGCGGCTGTTTCTTTCGTTTGTAATGCCTTGTCATTAAAACTTCGCCAGGTCGCTGCCGGTCGTTGCTATTTCAGTCAGACAGTCTCACCCGGTCGAGAAACTCTCCTCGTGTAAAAGAGCCTTTTTTGTGAAAATTCGGGCAGACTAACATTGCCCGCGCCTTGTATTTGAAGTGATAAATGAAGTGTCCTAATCTAGTGCCTTGTACGTGGTAAATAAATGTAATGTTATTGTAAATACATAATCTTCACATAATTTGTGCTTCTCACAATTCGGCGGAGGGGAATGTTGTAGTTGCGAGCACTAATAACCTGACTATCGATCGTGAATGTTGGGACAAAGGCCTCCCTCGATGCGAGGGAGTGTGCCGTGTCCTCCACGCGGGCCCAGTGTTGGTAGATGGCACGTCTTTGTATTTTTGGTTCTGTTCTTCGTTTATAACTAAGACTAGTTAGGATTGCTGTACTAATGATAGTCACATAGTTGAGCACAAGGCTTTAGCGGCATTATTAGCGGCCAATCGATAGTCTGATATTATTTTTGCTTGCAAATGTACATTCTTCTGTTTGCCGATAAAATGCCATTTAAATAATTCCAATCTTGGACTACATATGTTTTTTAAATCTTACTAACCTTTTTAGTCCAACTTTGATTAGATCCCAGGAAAGGTCTGCAGCAGTACTGGCTGCAACTTAACTAATGGGGCGATTTAGAGGAAATAACTTTACCAAAGATATAACAGCCGCAGAACGCATTGTTGAGCGAGTGCATCACGTTGTAGAATATGTGCATGTGCCCGTACTGTCCGATAACACGTGAATAATACCAATGTAGTTCGTAAGAAACGATGAATTTATTGAACTTGTCGAGATTTAATTTAGAATTGTCTAAGTGTATTTACGTAAGTACTTTAAGTAAATATTTTTATATTGTGTGATAACACAAATGTTTTTATATAACTATATATAACTCGGTGCCAACGTAAATATTGTTGTAATTTGTTATGTAGTGATATAATTTTATGAAGTATCGTTGACTCTGGCAGCACGTTGTCGTTTGTTAGCGTCGGCGCCGCGCCGCGCTCGTGAGCTTTAAATGAGGTTAAGTGCAATTGTTGTTCTATTGGAAATACAATCTGGAAACATACTAACGGCTGTTTTATTTGTCATTTATTTGGAACAAACAAGGTACAATTGAATAATAAATTATTACATCGTATAATAGTCGTGATTGATTACAACCTTAATTAGTTCAATCGTTCTCTTGCTTTCAACAAGTCTGTAGTCATTGTGTTAAAATGGCTAATTGAGATTCAATGTCAACACCTTTATAAATAGCTTAAATTCCTCACGTATGAATCGTTTATCATCTGACTTTCAGGGTCATATTATAATTGTTTGATATATTGCTTTAATAGGTAAATAGAGTCGCCCTGCTGGATGATACATTATTCTGAATATAATTATTCAATGTCAGCACGAGAATGTCCGTATAACTTATGCTTCTTTGCATGATTTATTTACTCTTTAAGGTGGATCCGCAAAGGTAGTCCGCGAAATTAATATTTTTTTCGTTTTTGCAATTTGGATGTCAATGCCTGGTTGTCCCTTGATCAAAATATGATTCACGATCATAACAAATATGTATTTATAAAATTATAATCATTGGTATCATTAATACATCTCTCTATAAGTTAGATTTGTTCTCAAATGTCATGATTTCATGAAAAAGACATTCAATGGGCTACCTTTCCGGATCCATCTTAATCAGTGATTAACTAGTATCGCTGCTTAAAATATGCACGGTATCATATCACTTGTAAATCAAAAAGATGGGTAAGGTACAAAAGCCTAGCGTGTTTTAAGAAATCAAACGAAACTTGCGCATATTTTTGAAATACAGGGTGATACTAGGGAAAAAGTTCTTTTGTCTTTTAAGTTACTAAAATACTGGGCATTCGAATACAAAGCTGTGTCTCCTTTGCTGTGTGTATCTATTATACAGTTCACGTCATAGTTAATACACTTAAATACTGCGTCAAATAACTTTGCCGCTCTGAAGTAGCCAAATGACTGCGCAGTAAGTCAATCTTACTTATAAAACAGTAGCATGCGCAGCCTAGCTTCAGAGCGACAAAGTTATTTGACGCGAACTGTACAGACGCCAGCACATCAACTTACTACAATCTGTCAAATTTCTTTAATAGATTTTCAACTTTATCATCAAAGTATAAGGTTCAAAGTTGATTGGAAAAATTTGACAGTTTCGGGTTGGTTGACCTGCTGGCGTCTGTACGTCAATTTAAAAAAAAAACTGCATACTGCCTAGGCAATGCACCCGGGCAATGGGTGACTGGGTGAGGAGTCATTTTAAGTTTTAGGAACCTTATCGAGTAAAACCTTACTCAAGATCTAGACAACGCCGCGCTGCTTTACGAAAACTTGACTGGACCCTACCACGGTGACGCGGTGGGTTAGTTGGATCGTTGCGCAGCGGCGAGCATGCGCGCGAGTCGCGAGGCCGGCTGCGCGAGCAGAGCGGCAACAGCGCCCTGCTCCACTATGCAGCCGCTGTCGAGGACGACGCCGCGCTCGTAGCCGCGTACTGACGATATGCGGTGCTGCGAAGTTATGAGAGCATTTATAATTGAAAAAAATAAAATGTGATGAATGTTGATTTTGTCACAGAAACATGTGCACATAAAAAGACACGTTAGCTTGAATTCCTACCTATACCTATTTGCGTTGACATATATACGTACGCTGAGAGCTTGAGGCTGAGATTTATAAAGCGTGCATGGACTGTACTCAAGCTAAGCACACTCAGCGTTTCATACTCGAAAAACCTTATGAATATAAGAATAGGGTTCATATTCGTATGAAACGCTTACTGTTCTTACGAGTAGGTGACCTAATTCTATTTCTCTCCGGACCAAGCATGGTGATTTTGTCAATTTTGCTTTTGAACGAACATTCAGTCGGTAACTCTCTTTTAGTGATGTAGGTAGATATTTTCTTTTTCTTATATAGTACTTAGTAAAGGTCGATATCAATAAGTTATAGCATAGCATATCAGCCTATAATGTTCCTACTGCCGGGACACAAGCCTCTATAAGAGGGAGAGGGAATGGGCCGTAATCGTATATCATAATAAGCTATAGCGTATGGGTTATTTGATAAGATAAATTATTACCGCAACAGTGATGATGGTGGCGTGAGGTGCGACTGCTGCCAGCGCCGCAAGCAGCGCTCTTTCAGCGGTAGCGTCCAGCGTTGCAGCGGGCTCGTCTAGTAGCAAAGCACCTGCAAGTCGCGCGTGAAGTGCTGCGCGGGCAGCCGCCACGCGACCCGTGCGTCCTGCACTCCATCCTGAGCTACCGGAGCGACTGCATACGCTGCACTCTGAAAAAGTATACTCCCAGAATGTTAGCAAGAACCAAACAAAAATCTTTTTACCATAAAGCTCTTGTAAGGTTTTGTATTTATGAAAAAGGAAAATAGGTACTTAGATTAGATTATTCACCTAGGTGATAAAGCAGTGTCTTATGTCACGGGCGCTATATTGGCTCCTGAGTGTAGCGAGGGATTCAAGCTTGCAAGACGAAGACATCTTTATTCTCGAAGAGATTACTGTACTTTTCACACCTTTTATTATATCGCGTAATAAAAAGCAATAACATTTTCGTTATCTTTTTTGTAAAACAATTAGGTAGGTATACCAATTTTAAGTTAATTATGTTCCAAATTATAATTACTTTATTGACCAGACCATATAATGAATCTCAGTACAAAATTATTAGGTTAGACCCTAGGGCTACAATGACTTACTTTAGGTTAGGTTTGCATAACATATATTAATTTGTTATTATCAGCAGGCGCTGTGATAATAATTTTAGAGGGTTTGTATACCTAATCCAGCAGGCTGAGCGGACACAAAGTCGAACAGTCCGACGGCTCTCAAACTATGCCAAATCTCTTCATCAGTATGCACGACCAGAGGGTCGAGGTTCTCCCGAAGCGTGCCAGAGAACATGGCGGGGTCCTGTGGCACTAGCACGACGCGGTGCCTGAGCACGCGCAGCGGGACGCGCGCGATGTCCTCGCCGTCGATCAGCACTCGGCCGGCGCTGATTGTGGTCGCGCCGGCGCAGGTCTGTAACAATGTGGACTTCCCGCTACCGCTCCGGCCACAGATTGCTACCTGATTTTGTAGAAAGTGGTTATGTATAAATAAATAAATTCTTTATTGGCATAAACTGGGTTACAAAAAAAATTACCAACCTTCACTGATTTCAGGAGCCAGTGACTTCTAATGAGTTTACACAAAAGTAAATATTATGCAACAAAGGTAATCAAATTATATAACTGTACTTGAAATTAAGTTTATTAGACCAACGCAACAAATAAAACAACATTAAAATCGAGATTGAAATAAAATTAGAATAAAAGCAATGAACAAGTATACATTATTTTCTATATGAAAATACTCAGCATCTATACATTTCCAGCTTCAATGTTTTACGTTAGGTACCAAGGTAGGTATCTGAATTCAAAATTATGTTTTTTTTCATTGTATTAATTTAATTTTAATCTTAATTTTAGTTTTAGCTTAGGTCTATTAAGCTTAATTTTGAGCGAGTTAGGCAAGACTATGGATTCATTTTAGTAGGCAGGTATCGACCATCGTTCCCCTTTAACGTTGGTTATCTATACACAATACAATATGATAAGATGGAAACAATTATGGTTATTACTTTTTCACCAGGTGAAATCGTCAGGTTGATATTTTTAAGTATCGATGTCGAGCCCGGTTCGTGCTGAATACTGACATTCTCGAATTCAATTTTTCCGTTCCTCTGCCATCCGACAGGTATTGGACCTGAAAATAAACAAGACAAACTGTTGCTGCAACAAAGACATTCAAATTCACCACCATAATATACTTATTCCCCCACACGTTTATTTATATTCTTTGTTCGTTTTGTTTTTGTTGTTATTAATAAAAAACCACAATGACGACGTATCGTTTTATCTAGGGTGTGATGCATTATTTTTTCGATTCAATTTATACTTCTCCACGACACAGGGAATCCTAGTCTGGAGGCAAGTGCTATTTAAATTTGTAATGCTCTCTTGAACAATAAAGTTTGTATCACTTTTAGTATCTGGTCGTCCGAGCTCTGCTCGGGTGAAAATAGAGAATGCTCTTTTAATAGTATAGGATAGTTCATACTAATTCCATGCTGCCATGATAGTAGGTAAGTACTTACTAATTCCATGCTGCCATGTCATTATTCGAAGGTAGCCATCTTGTTCTGAACATACGGCGACCGAGCTCTGCTCGGGTGAAAATACGGAGAAAACGAAATTTCCCAGATATGAGACCTAGCTAAATCGATTTTTCGCCGCCGCGCCTAAGCCCCTTTATTACAACTTTCGTTAGAGCCGTTTTCGAGAACGTGATTACAAATATATTATATAAACAAACATTGCTCGTTTAATAGAATAGGATTACATGCATGATTCGGATTCGAACAGTTAAGTTTTGATAGGAAAACTTCCAGAAGTACTTAACATAGCTTTATAACGCCAATGCAAGATTTACTTACAGTCATCCCGATAATCCTCCTGCGGCACATTGGTATCGTCATACACGCGCTCGAGCGCTGCTAGTTGCAGGTGCAGGTCGGCGCGGCACTTGGCCAGGTGCGCCAGGTAGGCGGGCAGCAGCAGTGCGTACGCACCCGCGAGCCCCGCCGCCGCGCCGCTCGCGCCTCCTTGCAGGCACACCGTCTGTACCACACATACGCAGCCTGCTCCTACCAGGTCCTGTAATATGTCGAAAAATATGACATACGCTGCTGGAGATCGGAGGAACTTAGATCAGCCAAACAGATCATTCTTGTGTTCGAAAGCGTTCGAACATACAGTTTGACTTGAACCCACCAGTCTAACCCTGTGGGACCCAAACTGTTGCTTAAAGATATTAACGAGAACTCATAGGCTAGGCGTTAGCCTCTAGGATAATGAGCTCACTTGAACAACATTGCTAGCAGAAGAAGAAAATGGCTATTTTCTTTTTTAAATAAGTATAAAATGCTGCTTCACTTACCAAAGTAAGTCCAAGCCAACGGTTGGCTGAATTCAACAAAAGCAGCGTATTATGATTGGTGTCAAGACTTCGCTGGAACGTGGCGCGCATACGCGGTTGCAGCCGGCCTGCACGAATCGTGCTGCCGCCTGCGCAGGTTTGAGCACAAAGAGACACCACAACCGCTGCGCTGTGAGCCTCCGCGCATTGAAGCTCCCTGGATTTCGAACACATGCTTCCGTTATTGAGCTTCCACGAACATTTAATGTCAATAGGTACCTAGTGCTAACTAGGTGAATAGATAGCTAGTGCTAACTAGGTGAATAGATAGCTAGTGCTAACTAGGTGAATAGATAGCTAGTGCTAACTAGGTGAATAGATAGCTAGTGCTAACTAGGTGAATAGATAGCTATAGTGCTAACTAGGTGAATAGATAGCTAGTGCTAACTAGGTGAATAGATAGCTAGTGCTAACTAGGTGAATAGATAGCTAGTGCTAACTAGGTGAATAGATAGCTAGTGCTAACTAGGTGAATAGATAGCTAGTGCTAACTAGGTGAATAGATAGCTAGTGCTAACTAGGTGAATAGATAGCTAGTGCTAACTAGGTGAATAGATAGCTAGTGCGAACTAGGTGAATAGATAGCTAGTGCTAACTAGGTGAATAGATAGCTAGTGCTAACTAGGTGAATAGATAGCTAGTGCTAACTAGGTGAATAGATAGCTAGTGCTAACTAGGTGAATAGATAGCTAGTGCTAACTAGGTGAATAGATACCTAGTACTAACTAGGTATCTACCTAGGTTTTTGTAATGTATTGTATTGATTATGTAAATATGTTAATTAATGTTCATAAACTCAACAGTAAACCAACATTGTGCTTTGCAGTGCACTGACAGGGTTCATGTACAAAAACCGATATTAATATATTGTAAAATGTTTGATGTGCATGAGAGCAAATAAATAAATAAATTTAAAAAACTCATAATCTTTGTTGGAAGTTTATTTCTGATAATTCTAGAGTTACGTAGGCCACATGCCAGACTAGACGTTTGAGTGTCATTTCCAGTCAGAATTCATCTTTTCACAATTCGCCATCTTTTGACCGCCATCTTACCAAATAGCACGACGCCAACGATTGACCGTCTTCCTAGCTAATATTACCTACTTACTGCGTATGTACCTAGCGTTACTCAGATAGACCGACTGCAGGGTGAGGTAGCACAACAGCGCTGGTATCGACGCCAGCAGCGTCCACGGCGCGATGATGGCGTTCACCAGCACGGCTGCGGTACATAGGAGGGCTAGTTGCGCCCAGCGGCTGATTGCTGTCGGCAGTTTCTGAAGGATAGAGAATTAAGAAATAGTTTTTGATTTTCTCACTAAAGACAGAAACAAAGACTAAGAGTGAGGTCAACCTGATCAGTGTTTCGAGATAAATGAAACGTGAAAGGATAGTTTCGGGAAGTCTAGTCCAATCATGATATAGTTCCGGTATTTGGGAAGGAAGCTGATAAAAAAAAAAAAAAATATTTATTACCCAAGATAAAGATATTTTTTTTAAATTATGGTGATTCAGCGAATCTAGCTTGAATTCCATCGGAGATAAGCAAAACACTTTTGTTCCGTTCCGCCTATTTAGACGTTTATAAGCAGATATTAAGATTGACGTCATACATAAGTATACACGGGGATTTTTTTACCTTATCGATAACCAAAATATCTGCAGAGAACCGATGCAGCGTGTCGCCCAACGGCGCTGTGCGCAGATGATGCGGTGGAGCCCGCAGCGTGGCCCGCAGCAGGCGGTCGTGCACGGCGCGGCGCGCCTGCGCCGACGCGCACGCACTCGCCGCCTGCGCCGCGCCCGCTGCCAGCGCGCCGCCCCCACACCACACCGCGTATGTGCGCACGCCGCTCCATGTCTAGCAAAAGGAGACAATTCGTTGCAAAAGTCGCCTTTCCTTTCGGTATGAAAAGGACGTCTTTTTTGGAAAACTGTGATGATTTGATGAGTGTGTGTGAAGATAAAAAACCAACAAAATAGCACGCCTGTATTTCCCGAAGAGTAAGGCAGAGGTGTACATAGCCAACCCTATCAGCCTGTACCAACACGTGAGGAGGCTTTTGGTAGTTGGATCCAGCCGGTCTATTCTGTAATAATCTCACGGTGAAAACTTAGGTGAAGTGAACGTGAAGTGAGCTGTCATTGCACCTGCTGCTAGGGACTGACAGCTCACTCCGTGCTCACTTCACCTAAGTTCTCACGGTGAGATGGTTACAGAATAGCACTGCTGGACTCGATTCAGATAGCGGTGCTACTGGACACGGCGCTTACTGTTATAAAAAGGAGGTTCTTCTCTTCATAGTCGTTGTAGTAGCTTGTAACTGTTTCCGATATTGATGAAATACTATTTCTTCTAAATCACTGATTTCGCTGAAGTTGGTTAGACTACAGGGCAATAATCACCACCACATTTGATTTAATTGAAAAAAAAATAACAGGTTCTTTTTACAAACCTGTTGATCAGAGAGCTCAGTGCCCTCGCTCTGTGTCGTGGTGTGCGTGAGCCAATAGTCTGCAGCCAACGCCAGCGCCTGCGCAGCCGCCGCCGTCACCCAGTACGCGCCGCCCCACCAGCGACATGCTCGCGCGTATTCCCACCATATAGCACACTGATGAACAAATAAGTGAATATGTTAAAATTAACTATTTATATACTTATTACAATGTGGTGTGAGCAAGTATTTTCAGGATGATTCTTGGGGATCAATGATGTAGAACTACATTCACATTCAGACGAGTCACGTTTGCATTTACTTTACAGGTTAAAACTACAACTAAGTACCGAAAAGCAGTCAATACATACATCGATTATACTAAGGCTGTAAAATTGATATTTATCATTAAAATTGACTGAGGCAAAGATATGTTGAAGCTTAGCACACTCACCTCGTTAACTTCTGGTTTCTGCGATGTGTTGGAGTCTTCATCAACGACTATAGTGTTATTAGTTTCTATCCCATTGGAGGTCAGAGAACTATATGGCGTCGTGTCAACCATGGAGTCATCAACGACATCTAAAATAGAATAAGCAGTTTGGAATAGAAGAAAGAACAGAGATGTAGTGAATTGGAACTTTACTAGCTCATTTTGGAGGTTACAAACCGTTATTTTGATTATCTTCTGGTGCGGTTTCGGAATCTGTGCTTATAAGCCGTCGTAAAGTTTTTGGTGTCCATCTGGAACAAAATTTATTTGTTTAGTCAATTGTTCCTTTATATTTTGGATCCAAAACATCCGTGAACCAATTATAATAAAAAGAGGGCCAACTCTAGATCTAACGATAATGTGTGGTAACAGCCCCGACTTACGAGTTGTAGGTCGTGGGTTCGAACCCAGACAAGCTCTAAACTTTGTGTAAATTATTTCATCACCCCTGCTCTCAAATCGGTGAAGGAAAACATCTAGAGGAAACCGGCATGTCCTAGAACCAAAAATTCGAAGACATGTGACATCTACCAACCCTCACTGGACCTGCGTGGTAGATTACAGCCAACTCCCTCTCGAACTCTCTTCGAGAGGGAGTTGGCTGTAATCTGGCCTGTGTCGGAGCGGGAACATTATAGGCTGACTGCGGCTGCTATATATGAATTTTAACTTCCACGTGTTTAAAAAAGAAAAGCACCTGTTGACACTGCGTGGTGCCCTGGGCTTCAGTAACCGACGTAGATAGCTGGCCTCCCTGTGTAACGCAGCATTAGACTCGTCTGCGCTCACAGCGCGTCGGACATCCGGACGCCATCTGTAAGATTATAACCACCTGATCAACTTCTAAAAAGGCTTGAAGGGAAGGTTCAATGGTTGCAATCTTCGACTCTTAACCCGGACTCCAGCGAATGGTAAGTAAGCTAACTACATTTCTACAATTATCTTCTGGCGCTCGAATGGCGTTGATGCTTTTGACGCTGTTGTTAAACATATTTTGTGCAATGTCTTGGAAAAAAAAAGATAGCGTCGTTAGTTCCCATTTTGGCCACGCGCCAGAATAACCTTGTAGCGCTTATGGCATATTTTTAAATATTATAATTATTCATTTATTCACTCGAGTTACAATGACTCATAATATACAATACAATACATCACACATACATCAAACAATACATTAACATTACAATACAATACAAAACAAAAACCACCGTACATCCAACACTTACACTAACACACCATCAATGGCTGGCGACTGTAGGTGACGTGCAAGTCACTGCAGCGTCGTATGTAGTCCAGTCGAGCCTGTCAGCTATCATCATCAGCGCGCTGTTCGGGCTGCCGCACACCCTGCGCACCAAAGACGCCCACCGCTTACGCATCGTTGCATAGAAGCAGACGACGGCAAACATGCCCGAGGCACTACAGTGTCGCGGCAGCCCCATCAGCGCTCTGAAGACGTTGTTATATTGGACGCGGAGAGCTTCGTATGCTTTTTGGGTGTGATTCACCCACAGGCTGCACGTCTACAATGAGGTACAATAAGCTCTAAAAAGTTTTTGCTTGACTGACTTGGAACAGCGTGCAAACCTGTGGTCTATCATATTAGCTCCAATTGACAACGCCCTCCGCCTCCTCTCGATATCAGTATCGTCTCTGAGACCGTCAGTAAAATGCCCTAGGTATTTGAAATGGTTCACTTTTACAAAGTGATGGGTGGTACTGGTACCCGTACAGTTTGATAGGTGGTACTGTTATAGGACATTTAGAGCCAGCCTTTTTTTTTCTTTTTAGTGTGTGAATTTATCAAATAACTTCTCCCACTCTGGGCGGAGCGGGAGGGCGTGTCAGACTTTTACTGGCTAAAATCCACCTGCGTTCCTTCATTTGCCTTTACGTTGCCAGGGGCCACGGTATCCCTTTCGGACTTTCCCGCGATCCCGGATTTAGAGCCAGCCTCAAACACCATAAACTGACTTTTCATGACGATTATGTATTTCAGACCGTGTCCTTTAGCATACCTACGCCTCACAAATCTCCAACAATGTTCTTATGCCACAAACTGATGCGCTCAGCAGCACCATGTCGTCCACATAGCTGATATTATTCAGGCAAACTCCATCAATATGACAACCGACATGATGACTGCTGAGAGCAACAATTAATGCATCAACATATAAGTTAAAAGGTGCGGGCTTAACCCTCCCTGCCTCATCCCACACTACAACCCATATTGTTCCGGCAGAGAACCTGCCCATTTTACGCTATTGGTCTGGCCTCCATACCAACATTTAAACAGGTTAATAAATTCTGTGGGGAAATCTATGTTCTTCCACTTCTTCCATAGAATGTCATAGGAGACCAGATCGAACGCCCTGGATATATCGAGAAAGCACACTACACTGGAGTATGTCTGTCCTTATAATATTTGACGGATATGCGGCATGCTTAGACAAAGTATTTACACTGTCTGTGGACAATCCTGGGCGAAAACCAAACTAATTATCGTGCAAATGCAAATATTCATTTAACTGTGTGTTAAGACTGTTAAGCAAGCCGTCAAGCACTTTAGCAATAACAGACGCTAATGAAATAGGCCTATAAATACCCTAACTAATAGGTCGCTTGTTTTATTTTTCACCACTGGCACCACAATTGCCTTAGCGAGGTCAGAGGGTAAGTATGCATGACTAATACAAAAATTAAAAAGCATTGCTAACACTAGTTAGGGGATGTCCAGCCTGCTGAAGATGTTCAACGCTAAGACCGTCATGGCCAGGGGACTTGCCTCTAGACATTGACTTAACAACACACGCTACAATTTTTACAACTAATTCTCGTACCTGACCATAACATGTGTCAACATTAAATATCCCCAACGAAGGCGGCCCGATAGGCGATTTCACATGAAAATGTTCTCTAAAGAAATGAGCAATGTCCTTGGGGTCACTCATCCCATTGACGCCTACGGGGAGGCCAGGCCGACGTGCCATTTTATTTTTTCCTTTCCAAAAGTTACGGAAATCCTATTTTGAATGATGTGAAACAAGGATATCCATTGTTATCTGGTGCTGGTGGTCTTGGCATCATTTAAGCCTGGAGTCTTTGAGTTTGCAGTTGGCATCAGTCAATCAATTTAATTTACCTGCCCATGCTGGCTGGTAAAATTACAATAGTATCACCACGTCAGTAGGGTCTCTAGGATCTTACTTTGAATTATACATAGATGGTGGCGGTGAGGACAGCTGTCTGGAGAGAGGTACTCGCGGATGAGAGGACACCCGACGTCGCCAGCTGCCGCCTGCACACGTCGATACTTCTGGCAGCAGATGAGCCCCCGCTGCTTCACTGATGCCCACCTGCGTAGTACAAAATAGGTATTAAGGCTAGCGTAAATTAGGGCGGTCCGGACCGCAACGCAACCTTAGCAAAGAAAATCCTCCTTCATCACTTTCACACATTCTCTATGAACCAACGCACATTACAGGCGGGCCGCACCGCACTTTTGCGTGCGCTTGGCTTTTGGGCATTGTCAATTGGGTTTAGTGGAATAACCCGCTTTAAAATGCTGTAAATCTGACATACTTAATTATTAGGTACTTATGTGTAAAAATAACTTGACATTTTAAGATTCTATTAAGATAATTTACACCACAGTCGCAATGCGACTGTGGTGTAAATAATTATCTATCTAATTAAGATACGGAAAGCGCATGCGACTGTCGCATGCGCTTTCCGTATCTAAAAATAGGATGAAGATGACTTCATGTTCCAGTAGGTATTTCTACAAATATTTTAGTTGACTTAAAAAAACGATAATAATGGCTTTGGCTAATTGGATTCAATTCGGGATAGGTACCTACAAATTGTTGGTCCTACAAACTTCAACGAGTGTTGGTTGATTGAGTATAACTTTAACCGTTAGCGATCTTATTTTGACACATTTCATGTTCTGGTACCTACCTATAGTTGGGGAAAAGCGAGTCTTCGGATATAGATCACCTGGCTACAAGTTGATTTACCGTTGTCTCTTCAGAGTTACTGTGGAACCGGGGTCGGCTTAGCGCTCGCACGAGTCGCGACCGCTCCCGTGCCGTGCCGCCGGGCGGGCCGGCGCCAGCGCGGGCAGCCGCGGCGCGTGCCTCGCCCGCCAGCCGCGCCCAGCGAGCCAACGCGCCTTCACAAGCTGCGCCGCGCCCAATGCCGGCCACGCGACCTTCTTCCATTGCTATTATCTAGGGACATCGAAATGACGTGGAATTAAATGGGATGAAATTGAATGACCACCAAAAAAACAATCGTTACCCTAAACAGCCTCATCCAAAAAAAAAATAATTATATGTACAAATAAATGAAACCTGTACCAAAATCTTTCGGGCTATTTAAGTCATGCCTGCACTACTAAAACTTTTCATAACCCAAAAAGGCCACGCGTGCACCAAATTTTAACTAGCAAAGTTTTGTGTCATTACTACCCAAATATATCACTACGTTTGCCATAAAATGTATGCATATAACCAAGTATATTATATTGATGGCAAATTAGTTGTCTCATGAAACGTAAAAGGGGACGACCAGCTAAAGCCAAGAAAGCTTTAATAGTACAGTAAATTATGTATAGATATGAAAATTTCTACCTAGAAGACTGATTCTTAATTAAGATTGATTTTAAAATGATTATAACTACACAAAATAATTGTATTTTATGTATATGAAGACTGATTTATTGGTTAAGATTTTAAAACAATTGTTACCATACAAAGGAGTGTGATGTTATGTTATTTGAAGACTGATTCTTCATTAATATTTTTAAATAATTATGACCATACAAATGACTGTTTTAATGTTGGTTGTTTGAAGACTCATTTATCACTAAGATTAAGTTTTTTGAAGATCTCTCTTCATTAAAATTTTAAAATTACACAAAGGACTGCCTTATTAAGTTTATTTGTATGTAGAAATAAAACATTTTGTTTATCAACTAATGTTTTTTTTTTGTGGCCGTTATTTTATTGAAAGCTCTAAGAAGCTCAGCCTTTAGTAAACATTTTACGGTAGTATCGGTGAACCTTTAGAACTTCATTTATATTTTTTGGGTAAACAATTATTTTTGTATATTAATTTACTTTATTAGGATAAAATTGTGTAACATATTTGGATGAAATTTTTAAATAAAATGCGAGTACATGTTTGGTGCATGCGTGGCCTTTTTGGGTAGCTCAGCGATTATTCTGAACATACTTGCCTTTTTTAGGTTAGCATACTTTACGTTTTTTGGTGATAATTTCATATTAAAATGGTGATTAAATTCTGGTAAGTACTTACGATTTTTTGGGCGTTATATTATTTCATTATATCTGGTGATTGCTTAAACCTAAGCCGAATGAAATGCGGTTGAACGACGCACGGCGGAGCGAAAGACATAAAGACGATTTTTTTACCTATGATGTTATTTTATGTGTAGACTAGTTTATTTGCAATAAACTAGTTTTGAGATATTTTATGTTCTTTTCCTCTGACCTCAGCGCATAATTCCCTCAATCTTAATATTTATTGTGAAGTCTGGTAGCCTTAGGTAGGTAAGTACCTACTTACCTAAGGCAAGAACAGGCTTCGGAATATGTGTCGATTCAATTTGGATTTGATACTAAACGAAACAAAATAAAATTATTTTTTATTTTTGTACACCTACCGCAAGGTTCAGCCTCTAAATGCCGACATTAGAAATAAATCTAGAAGGTAGGTACTTAAAGTGAAAATATCTTGATGCATCCTATGATTCGGTTGTGTCGGGTCTATAACATTAAACAACTACCGTCTATGCCCTCCCCCTAAAGAGCAGTGGTGGACAAATTCAAAACTTCAAACCCAGGCGCTTTACTTTGCGCATCACTATTGCTCTCAAAACGGTGAAAGAAAATATAGTGAGGAAACCGGCATGTCTTAGCCCTCTAATGCCCTCTATATCAGGAGTTGGAGATGGAACCTACCAAATCAGCATAATGGAGAAGTTCAAGTCTGTTGGTAGCAACGATGACCGTGCGTCCGGCTCGAGTGGCCGGTACAAGCGCGCGTGCGACCAGGTGGCGTGCTAGTGGCGCATCCAGCGCGGCCAGTGGCTCATCCAGCGCCAGTAGCTGCGCGTCCGAGTACAGCGCGCGCGCCACGCACACGCGAATGCGCTGTCCACCCGACAGCGGCGCGCCGCGGCTGCCCAGCCGAGTTGCGTCACCCTCTGTTTGGAAACAAGCCGGTCTCATAATTAATCCTAACTATACACTTACTACACGTCATATACAAATGTATGTAGTATGTTACATACATATCCATACGCATAATAATAACCATCATTGTTCGATCGTTCCAGATTAATGATTTCATTTGTAAATGTATACACGTGCCTTGATTCATTCGTTTGCAGTTTGATTATGATCTACGCTGACTGTGTTGACAAGGTTGCCTGATAAGTTGATAATAAAGCTAAATCTGTTCAACGTCCATTCTGCTTTCTTGCCTGGTAAAAGCTGCAGGTCGGGTCTCAAACCGGTCGCTCTCAACACGCGCCCGTATTTCCTCTGGCACCACGAGCTGTCCATGACGATGTTGTTGCGCACAGACGCCTCCAGTAGCCACGGCGGTTGTCCCGCGTACCACATAGAACAGTTCCTGTGGACAAACAGACGATAATATTGTTACAACTCGAAAATGGCCTTCAACCTTATATTTTAATAAGTTAGCTATGTTTCGCGAACAGAATAAAATAAAGCAAACAATTATAAACATATTACTATTAAACATTAAAGCGCATTTAACATCTCACACCTTATCCAGCTGTGATTGTATATTTTATGAAGTCGTGATCTTGCATTTTTAGTCGAAGTGTATAATAAAATATTTACATTATGTAGGTAGGTACCTATTCTATGTGAATTCTATTTATAAGTATGGTAAGTTTGTAACCATCACTCGAGCAGCTAGCAGTAACACCATTTGTGCTATGGAGGCTATAGGTACCTACTAGGTTTTCTGACAAAGGATTAGGAATGTCTAGAATCTAAATAAAACCTTTTTGTTTGTATTTGTGTGTGCTTTTGCACGACCTGTATATTTTGAGTTTGATGTCATCGGCATACATTAGAAATCGGGAATTAATGAAGCATTTCTTAATGTCATTGATGAATAAAATAAAGAGTAGGGGCCCAAAATTGAGCCCTGGGACACCCCAGAGGTGACAATGATTGAAGTTGATTGGAAACCATTAATGACAATCTTTTGTGATCTATTGTAGATCTATGTAACCATCGTAACAAATTGCCACGGACTCCGTTGTAAACAATTTTATCTAAGAGCTTGTGGTCCATAAACTACTCATAGATAAAATAACTTATGTCATACGACGAAAACTTTTGATTTAAGACGAAAACCGACGAAATCTCTGCCTTTACTTACGATGGGTGTAAATGATTCGTTATATTGTAATTGCAGCATGTAATAAAATTGTGTGAACTGAGTCGATGTCCTCGGTACAATAGATATTTGTCAGTCGTGCACCAATTTAGCTATGAGAAGATACGTACAACGTTACTGTTTTAATTAAGGTAATAAGTTTTAAATTGGCACGTTATTTTCGTTTACGGATAGGAACATTCCATCGCTTCTCGTCCCTGGACAGTCGTTAATCGACCAACACACTAGACAGCGTATATGTAATTAGGTACCTATTAGAGAATACGTTTGTTCCTAATGTAAGTAAAATTTTCTAATATAGATTCCTTTCCAGTCAAGTTTGTAACAGTTCAATGATTTAGAAAGGCATAAGATAAATCCCCGTGATACCCCCTTTGGTATATTTCAGCGGCCATTCCGATATAGGCTATATTGCGAAAATTGTTATTCTTACTTCTTATAAACGACGTCACCTCTGTCCAGATACATCTCTCCGAGGATCGCAGACAGCAACGAAGACTTCCCAGCTCCGGTAGTACCAACAACCATAATCAGTTTTCCTGTTACAATAATCATCATTTAAATTGATAAATTATTTCAGAATCAGCAACAATTAATGCAATGGCATGTGTCGACAGGCATCACGGTGCAAGAACCACTAAAATAAAACAGGTAATCGACTCTCACCTGCTGGAATTTCTAGATCGTCTACTTCTAACAACATGTCGTTCCTTTTGCCCCAACTGAAGGCTGCGTTTCTTAATCTAACTAACGAATCCGCTGTACGAGTTGGCATTGTGAATACTTCATCATCAGAAAACTGATCAGCACATTCAGCTCCGTCAGGTTCATCTTTATTGATTATGTAAGTATCGTCAACTCCGTTTCTATCAATAAAAGTTTCTTGGTTTATATCTTCTTTGGTTGTTTTCTTTTGATCCTCAATATCATTACATTCATTAACATTGCTCGATTCGGGAAGCTCCAAGAAATCTCTAATTCTCTTCGTACTAACCTAGATAACAACAACATAATCTTTATTTACTGGTAGTTGGTTAATTAGAACTAATACATCAATTTTACATAAATGAATATTAATATTTTTTTCTTACCATCGCTTGAATCACCATTAGCACTGTTACAGGCAGTATGAGAAGGGGAACAGTAAGTTGATTAAAAAACGCTAATCCGGCGAATACATTAGTAGCCGTTAATTGACTGTTATTTTCTATAAAATAGTATACGGTAAAAGTGATAACTGTTATCATTATCGTCGATATTTGAGTTGTGAAAGCTGAAATGGTATTGAAAATGTTTAGCTCCAAAAAAATTTTTAGTAATCATTGAGTAAGATGATGAAATTATGCGCTTACTTAAGAAACTCCAGTAAATAGAATCCTTATTTAAGAGTTTCAGTTCAAGTTCTCTCAGTTGCAAAATTTTTTCATTGAACAAATCCTCCCAAACATAAAGTTTGATAACATCTATGCCGTGTAATATTTCCGTCATCTTCGATAATCTATGGTCGGTACATTTTGCGATATCCTTTGAATTGTCCGATAATTTCTTTCCGATATAAAACTGCAATGGCGTGATTACAAGAACGCTTGCAGCGGTTCCTATGATTGCACTCACACCCAGTTTTGTGTATAATAAATACAATATAACGACTACCTGTAATATAAACCAAATTAAATAAAAAATATATTAAGAAGTTATAATTGACTGCCTCTATCAAAAGCGACAGTTTACCTTTAAAGGTATGGCCCAGATATAGTGACAGATCCAAACACACGACATAATATTATACGTGTCCTGCGAGACTAGATTCGTGATGAGACCACTCCTCGTGGAGCTGATGTCCTCGGTTTCGTGCAGCAGGCGGGACTCCTCGTCCGCAGAGTCCGGCGATGACCACGGGGCCAGCCTCATACACTTATCGTACACCATGCTCTGTCAATAAAAAACTGCATAAAATGCAACTATTATTTATATTACATACTTAGTAAATGTTCAAAATATCACAGCAACAACATTGGCATTAACAAAAGCTGAGTTGTCGTAACAAATGAACGAACTTGTAGAGCTGTCTTCAGTCTTGTGCCTTCGACCGTCAACAAATGTGTTGAATTCTGAGATAAGAATGCTTGGCTAATTAGTGCCATCGTAATTATGAGAAGCATTACATATCCGTTGTTAAAGAATTCTTCAAGAGTCACTTGTGCACTGGAGTCATATATTTTAGTCGGATCTTCAATGTACTGGATTATAATGCCCAGTCCTAAGGGAGGCACTAGACCGATCATATCGCCAAACAATTTCAATATTCCGGCAATATAAAAGTTGGGCCATACTTTACGAATGTAACATGACCACAGACTGGGGCTTGCTTCTTTTGCTTTAGAATCCTGAAATGTGGAAAAACAATGTGATGATAAGTTATGTACTTAGTAAGATATATAGGTAATCCGATGACTTCAGGGTGGGCAGTAGGTACGTACGTCTAAGTCTTGATATATTTTCACAAATTCCTTATAATATTTAACCGAGCGTTCCTCTTCTGGAAGTTCTCCCAAGTAATGTGGTTCCAGTGGTGATTTATATCCCTTTTTCAATAGAGAATTTAGCCAAAAGAACGTGACTTTAGAATAGAAGTGTGAGTCGTTATGTTTGTAACAAATATTGGGGACGCTTGACTTAAGATCGTATCTGAAACGTTTCGTGACCTGAAATATAAGTATTTAGTATCAAGATTATAAAGAAGGATCTTTTAGTAGGTACCTAAAATTTATGTCAAAATCATTTTCAGCTAAATTGAGCAACGCCACTAAATTCTAGCTTTCCCACATCAAAACATCATCAACTTTGATATTATACGGCGTGACAACATTCCGCGACTCTTGCAGCGCACAGACGTGCTCGTTAGCAATATTTAATAAATAATTCATTTAATAATAGTGACCTCATTTAGAGCATTACTGTCGTAATACATCTGTAAAATTTTGCTTAGTGTGTAGTTTGGTAAATAATGGCCACAAAATAGTGAACTTGTGAAAACAAAATGAATAACAGCCCCTTTAATCCAAGGGGCCCAGTGCAACCCTCCGCCTCACCTTCGAAGACAACGACGCAAAATCCAGCCCTCGAGTCAGCCACGGCTGATATTGTTTCGACGCCCGAGCTTCAAAAATGGATGTCAGCCATCGAGCAGCACCTAAATGAAGTTTGCTCTATTGCTGCGGAAGGAAAACTGAACTCGGAGCAGAAATTGAAAATTTCTACCCTATGCCGTAAAGTCGGTTCTGGCACCTCACAAATGGCAGTCCTCTATCAGTCGCTCAAGCATAAAGCCATTCTCGCGTATGACATGGTTGATGCCCTTAAAGAAAAGCGCGACCTGGTGGAACATATTTCGGAGCTCAAGCAGACGATAAAGGACTCTGGCTCTGCGGGAAATGCTTCTTTTGCCGATATGGTGAAAAAAGGATCAAATGATTACGTTCGACCCAATAACCTAAGCTCTGTTGCCATTTACCCCAATAATAAATTTAAATCAAGTGACGAAACGAAAGAACTCGTGCAAAAAATCATACGGCCCGAGCAAATGAAGCTGCACGTTCGTGGTGTCCGGAAAACAAAAAATGGCGGCGTAATAATCAGTACCGAGACGAAACATGACGCTGATAAACTAAAGCACGCAGTCCAGCTCTCTACATCTGGACTTACCGCCGACGAGCCCAGCAAGCGCAAACCTCGGATCGTGGTTGTAGGAGTGCCCACTTCCTTGGCTGAAAATGAGGTGTTCAGGTACATTTTCGAACAAAACGTAGCCGACAAGTTACCAGCACTGTCCTTGGAATCCTTCTTGACCTTGATAAAATTAAGCCACAAATCGGGAAAGAGAGATGCTACGACCTGTAACTACGTTGTTGAAGTTTCAGCCGATATACGTAAAACCCTAATCCCTCAAGCAAGGCTTTTTATAAATTGGACGTCCTGTCCTGTGAGGGACAATATCCCTGGCCACTGCACTGTCCTACATACCTACCTTCGATTTGTCGCTGTCTAAGCAGATTAGCCGACCGCTTCAAAAATCTAACATAACCTTGAAGGCGATTTATGCAGTATTTGTTTCAACCTAGTTAATAATATTGCAAACACAATCATAATCGTGTAACTAAGTGCTAACAACTATATATTTTCCGTAAATAATATGTTATGTTTTTGTGTTTTTACCCTAATCATTAGCATTTAAGTAGATTATATACATCATAAATTATTATACATAATAAATTAACAGACTATGTCACTATTCTTAAAACTTAAGTTAAATATTGTTTAAGAAATCAGTTGCCCAAATAGTAATTGTAAGAACTCATGCCGCCTGTGATACAGGTTTATCCTAGTACAGGCATCATACTTTGTAATACCTACATTATTTCTAAGATTTATACTGTATTTTACCAATTTTTAGTTTTTGAATAAATTTTATTATTATTATTATCTAGTAGAGAGAGGGCTTTGGTAGCTATCACGTAAAATCTCGTTCGTATTGACCGCACGTGCACTCATGGGAAATGCCATCTGAGAGCGGCGCCAGACGCATTGTGGAAATCGTCTCCTCCGATGTGCTCCTTGCGCGACGGCTGGCGCCGGCGGCCGGCGGCGGCCCAGCCTGACTCATACACCACATACCTATACTTCTATATCAGTGCTCCCAGTTTTAACTTAATAATTTGTCATATAATCTAGTTCTATTAAAGAGAAAGTGCCACACCATGGCAAGTAACGGTACGCTACTAGAGAGAGGATAATTATATGCAACCA
Source organism: Xanthia icteritia (assembly GCA_949128155.2). Lineage (NCBI taxonomy): Eukaryota > Metazoa > Arthropoda > Insecta > Lepidoptera > Noctuidae > Xanthia > Xanthia icteritia. The sequence goes on from OX421941.2 coordinate 10,165,808, forward strand.
ACACGCGCATCATATTGTTACGCACGTATCACCGGCATGCTTGGTGTCTATTAATGAAGACACGGTATTTACAAACGGAACGGAAGTGATACATAATCTTATGTGTTATTAATTTTAAGCAATAGTAAATTCCTAAAGTTGCAAGAGAATCATCAAAACTGACCTACACGACAACACTTCCTCCGAGATAAGATTTTTAGACGAAATTTTTATACCAATATTTAAATTTCAATCAGCTAAATACAACATTCACGCGAACTCCGACGAGCCGTGTTATAGACTACTTAATTTGAATAGTATGGAGGACATTTACATTAGTATCTATATATCTACACATAATACAGCCAAATAAGTCATAGGATTCAATATCTAAATTTGCATTAAGTGATTAAGTCATTCGAGCGGTGAATGACTGATTGATGTTTTCCTCTTCGAGAAGAATTAATGAATGATACCTACCTAGCCTCGCTCCAGACTGAAATATGATTTTTCAGAACCAATATTTTAGAAGATTGAAGTTTTTATTATAACCATAGATGACGAATTTTATACAATATCTAACACTAAATTAAATACTAACTATACAAATAAGATTTCGAATAAAATGCTATTTTATAAGATCCTTCACAAAATATACAAGGTCCCATTAAAATAGATGGACAAATTTTAACACAGCGTTTAGTACGTCTAACCAAACATATCCAAGCAAAAATACACGATTAAAGTGATTTTATTTTGACCTAAAATAATAAATGGCATTGGGTAACCAACATTTTTAGTGTATTTTCGTTAGCTGATTTATTTTTCTTGTGTTTCTAATGTGTTTTTCTTATTATTTGTTTACCATTGTCCTTGACATTTTGGTGGTCTGAATGATTTTTAAAAGTTTGTCCGTCTATTTTAATTTGACCTTATATTTGTTTGCAAAATATTTATATTAAGAGGCTAGGTACTAAGCCATATTACGGCTCTGTAAGGTGTTTTTAATCGGAGACTTGCTGAATCGTTGGATGATGGGCTTAAACGGAAGCGGAACGCTTATCAAGTTATAAGCGCTAAGTCAATAAGCGCTAGCACTAAGGGGGTGGGTGGATCAGTTTACATAGCTCCTAGAATCAATTAGCATACCAGTCTACTATCAATTTATAGTTTAACTAAAATGTACGTGCTCACTACCACGCACTATGTTCTCATACATGGTAAACACATCATCCGAACGTAAGAATGACATTGTCTAATCTTTATTATTTGCTGATACCTAATTGGAATGATGTGCCAAGCTAGGCCTAGGTCACCCCATTCAATTTCACCACTTTTGTTTAATGATCCATTATGATCCATACGCAATGGTACCATTTTGTTATTGTATGAAGTTGGTTTGTAATAATATGTTACTACTTACAACAGCCTATAGGAAAAAGCATACCTACAGATTAAAATTGTGGTGTACTTAATTTGATCGTAATTAGGTTGGTACACATCAAGCTATACTTTTCCAGTTTATGCTGATCTCGCATTGTATAGGATTTCCGTACAATGCGAGGTCAGATTATACTGGAAATGTATAGCTTGATCTGTAGCCGTGTGTACACGTCATACATCTGCTGGTCTTAAACCATGGTCAGTTCAATTCTGCTCTGAAGCTCTAGGCAAATTATATGTGGTATCCCTATTTTATTTATCTATAATCCAAATTAGCTTATATCCTTTGAAACTAAGTTAGTATGATAGATAAATTACCTCGTCATAGAAACAAACGCAGTCAACTGCGAATATCAGTAATGTCATCAGTAACGAAACGCCTTGAACGTATAGTTCTACGTGAGTAGATGCAGCTCCCGTGACGAAGTGTTGCCACAGGATTGTCCCCGCAGAGATGCTGGCGAGCATCCAGTATATAGCGAGGTAGAGGATGGGGGCTGCAGAGCGCCGGGTCCACAGGGCCACGTGGAAGGCGGCCGCGGCCAGCCACGACCAGGGGGCCATCAGAGCGGCCACCAGGCGGACGGTGTCCGCGGGCCGGAGCATCGCCGCTGCCGCGTCGCAACACCAAGCCACTCCCAGTACGAGGCTGGCTATTCCACGTACATTTTGTCCTCGCCATCGTTTTGAGTGCCTGCGTTGAATTTTGATCTTAAGGATTTCGCTCCCAGTAAAGAGAACGAACCAAAGGGGTGGTTGCCTCGGAATGGCTGCAATGGTGTGTGGGCCCAGTGATATTTTTCTTAGCATAAAGCTGGGCTAGACTTGATTTAAAGAATATATTTCAGTCTAAAGCAGTTAGTATAAAATGGTAACGTATGAATAGGTATTTGGTTAACGTTAAAATAATATACCGTTTATTTTAAAATAGCAAAATATGGATCCCGTGTAATTATTAAACATTCAAGATCATCATACAGTCGAGTTTTATATTATCTTTCCTTATTTGTAATCCAAATAAAGCGGCCCACAGATTCGCGATAAAATATTTTAAAAGAAATAAGGAAACTGCTTTATTTACATTGCTATGTTTTCACTTCAATCGTTTCTCATTAATGATTTATCTGATTTCCGGTATAACGATAAACGAAGGCGCATTTGTATTTCAGGATTTAAAGTGTCAGTCGGGATTAACCTTTACAGCATTGTTGTTATAAATGGCGATAGTATTGATATGTCGTTTATACCTGTAGTGTTTGTGTACGGGAGCACAGCAGCACATGAGTGCGGCGCTGATGGAGGCGCAATACAGGTTGATGGAGTGCAGCGCTGCCGCCAGCGCGCGCACCTCGCACACCGCGTCGTCGGCGCGCGCGCACACCGCGTCCATCTTTCCTTGATGACAACTATTTCGGTGATATCACGCACTCTCACTGTCCACTATTGCTTTTACGATAGATACCATTTGCGTGTAGGCGATTCTAATGAAACACAAAAATTATATTTAGTAAGTAGGCTAGATAGTCCGTGACGTGTATAAAATATTTTTTTATTCGTGTATCTTATGTATGAGGCTGTAATTACTTTTAGCTTTATGAATGTAGGTAATAGAGGACTGGCAGAAATTGTGTCTGGGCCTATAACGCCAGAAAGACTTTTTGATTATTATAATATTCAGTAAGTAGGTATGTCACTATGTCAACATTCTTACAGCCGTAGCAACATTTTAGTAAAGAGTTTCATTGTACAGACGCCAGCAGGTCAACCTACGCGAAACTGTCAAATTTTCCCAATCAACTTTGAACCTTTTGAAAATCTATGAAAGAAATTTGACAGATTGTAATAGGTTGATGTGCTGGCGTCTGTACCTATAATTATTACATGTTACGCTTTATGAAATTACGAGAGCACTGAGGGAAATTAAGTAGGTTGGTCAGCATCATGTAGGCACATTATAATGCTTGCTAATAATATCACTTTAGTTCAGACCAACAGTATTTTTTTTAAACCCAAACATTATTTGAATATTCAGTCAAATGACTAGCATAAAGTATTCAAGCAAAGTTTAGCTGTTGGTGTTAACGCCAAGTTTCTAAACTGTCCCATCACGAACGGGGTAACAACGAGGGTATTCTGAAGAATGTTATGACTAACTATCCGACTCAGGATATTGATTTGGTAAGATGATTATTTTGTAAATGGACTACGTCACTCAGCGTCATTCCACTTCGGCCGGTATTCACAACAAAACTCACCTTCGAAAATAATTTTAATTTCACTGCAAAACAATCACTGGTCACCATCCGAATGTCACTAGTCTGAGAATTTTACGTTCATCCGCTTCCCATTATATTGAAAATTATTGTGTTGGGTTTATGGCATTTTGTGGTTGTTATTATTCGATCAGTTTGTGTGAATTTACATCGCGTTTAGAGCGTGGCACAAGCGACGCGTGATAACAGCCGGGTACTACGGTGGCAACTGGCCGCCGGTGGTCGGCCGTCGGGCCGGGGTGCCGCATGCCGCTCGAACTGTGCAGAGCGCGTCGTGTACGTTACCCCAGCAGGAAAGTGTCTCTGAGTGGAACGTTTAATTGGTGCCTTAGCTGCTGTAAATGTGCCCTCACATAAAAAATGTGTACCCCTGTCGTTTTGGAAAAAAACGGAAAAAACGATTCCTGCTGGGGTAACGTTTTTCTAGCAGGAAAATTCTAAACGAATGATCGGAGAGAGAAAAATTGTGCACGGCCAGAGAGCTTATACCTATGTGTGCCAAAATGTGCCCCCAAAAATAAAATCTGTGCCCCTTCAGGTTTTCGAGATATTGCATTTCCTGCTGGAGTAACGTTTTGCAGAATCGTATATCTCTAAAACCATTGCATGTGCCCCTGTAGAATAAACATACACGAGTAGCTCTTAATGTGTGCCCCTTAGTGCCCCAATTAGATTTAAGAAAATATTTATAGTTTTCAAGTTATCGCGGTTTTATGAAAACCCGAAAAAACATCGTAGCGCCTAAGTGAGACAAGGTATAAGTTCGCTGAAAACTGTATTCGGTCCTTCTTGACGCTAATAATAACCATACAAAGTTTCAAAACTGTTCATGCATGCGTTTTTGAATAATCTTGCTAAAAGTCAAAACGATGGTGTCATAATTTTGACGGCAAAATACAAGGAACCGGCTCAATCCCAGATGTGCAGGTGTAAACCAAAATCATGTGCCTTTAGTCAAAAATATATGGTGAAAATATTCAGCTTGGAATGATTCGCATTAAGTAAATATTAACAAAAAAACAAAATATGTAAACAACGGCTGGTTATCCGACCAAATTCGAATGACTACTAAAAAGCGACAGATTCATACATATCGATGACCTTCTTTACTTTACTCACTAGCCGGCTCACACGTGTTGTGCCTGAGTACGCTGAAGTAGAAAAGTAATAAGTAATAAAATAAAGTTGTTATTGGATTATATTCTTGCTGTTTCTGTGACTTTACACAGTTTACACACGATTAAGTACATTATAAATAGTAGCCCAAGTGCTATTCCAAGGTAAGCTATCTTCTCCATTCTAAATTTAATTAAAATACATCCAGTAATGTATGTGTGAACGAAAGAAATACATCCAGATATTTCCCAGGTCTTTGACGGAAAATTTGATTGGTCACGATGTTTAAAAAAAATATAGTTCATGAAATGTGTGATGAATACCTACTACGAAAAAGAGGTAGCTCTTTTTTGTATATAAATAAAAAGCCCGTATTTGTCTTTATATATATATATGTATATATATTTATTTGTATATGAATAAAAATAATAATTTCCACATCAACAAGCTGTTTAATAAATGGAATATGGTCACAAGGTGCATTTAATATATTTTTTGACTAGCCCCCAAAACTTTTGAACGCGACTGTACGGACAACAGCTTAGGTATAATACGTCCAATAAAGAAGGTCATCGATATGTATGAATCCGTCGCTTTTTAGTAGTCATTCGAATTTGGTCGGATAACCAGCCGTTGTTTACATATTTTGGTTTTTTGTTAATATTTACTCAATGCAAAACATTCCAAGCTGAATATTTTCACCATATATTTTTGACTAAAGGCACATGATTTTGGTTTACACCTGCACATCTGGGATTGAGCCGGTTCCTTGTATGTTGCCGTCAAAGTTATGACACCATCGTTTTGACTTTTAGCAAGATTATTCAAAAACGCATGCATGAACAGTTTTGAAACTTTGTATGGTTATTATTAGCGTCAAGAAGGACCAAATACAGTTTTCAGCGAACTTATACCTTGTCTCATTTAGGCGCTGCGATGTTTTTTCGGGTTTTCATAAAACCGCGATAACTTGAAAACTATAAATATTTTCTTAAATCTAATTGGGGCACTAAGGGGCACACATTAAGAGCTACTCGTGTATGTTTATTCTACAGGGGCACATGCAATGGTTTTAGAGATATACGATTCTGTAAAACGTTACTCCAGCAGGAAATGCAATATCTCGAAAACCTGAAGGGGCACAGATTTTATTTTTGGGGGCACATTTTGGCACACATATAAGCTCTCTGGCCAAGCACAAAATTTTTCTCTCTCCGACCACTGGTTTAGAATTTTCCTGCTAGAAAAACGTTACCCCAGCAGGAATCGTTTTTTCCGTTTTTTTCCAAAACGACAGGGGTACACATTTTTTATGTGGGGGCACATTTACAGCAGCTAAGGCACCAATTAAACGTTCCACTCATATAACTCTAGGAGACACTTTCCTGCTGGGGTAACGTACACGAGCGCGTCGTCTCGTTAGAGCTGCACGTACTCGAAGGGGCCGGAGCTGGCACGGACCCCCGGGCGGAGACGCCCGGCGTCTCCCCAGCATTACTATGTACAAGCCAGCATTCTATTCTACAAGCAGTGATTGACACTACCGCAGATGCTCTTTTTTATTTCTTTTACTTACTGGTTGTTTTGCGGAACATTTGAAAGTTGCTCCTACTTATATGCAACTTACGATTAATGCTCTCATGTTGTAGAGGACACATTATATGTCTACAGTTATAAAATCTAGGAGTCTACAAGACTGACACAGCTAATTTGTTTTTTTTCAACTACAATGTTAAGTTTGTTCATGGGAAAAATTCTTAAATGGTTCATAAATTATTGGAACAAAACATGGTATATAACATATTCATCGTACGGAACCCTCTCCCCGCGAGTGCAACTCGCACTTGTCCGGTTTTATATGTTATACATGCACGTGTTTCTGACTGAGACATGTTTATTTTGTCTTTCTCTTTTTTACAAAAGCGATTCATCAGGGGAAACCCCGAAACGGTTCTTTTCGTACTTATGCATAATTTTTACTTTTGGTATTCCATGCCAACCAATTTCATGATTGTCATTCTCATCGAGAGGCCATTTTTCAAATCCGTTTTTGGTTCAAGTGCGTAGCTTACGTACTCGATACATGACATACTGGCTGTTAGCACTCGATATTCAAATGGCAGTGGTTCGCATAAACATGGCGACGTGTTGCGCGCGCGCAGTAGTTCACTAGCACACACATGCCGCCTGTTATTCTCCCCACTGACCTTATTCTCATTCCACGGCTTTTCGCTTGCTCTCACGCCATCATAACCCTACTTTACCTACTACCGATGATCGATCACTTGGCACTTTTTAACCGACTTCAAAAAAGGAGGTTTTACGTTCGTCTGTATGTATTTTTTTTAATGTATTTTCATCGATATTTTCGTAAATTGTGGACCGATTTTGAAGCTTGCTCAGTGGTCATATAATAATGTTTCTTTGCTTGTGTAGTTTATAATTTAGCTTCGATAATACGTATTTAATCCACTTTGTGTATCTTGATGATGTTATAATGCTTCCTGTCACTGTTGTTTACATAGCAAGTAGTGGTATACTTTTTTTACAATAAAAAACAACTGACTTTATTTTCGGAAGTCGCTGGCAAAAAAATGACATACAATACAGATCCAAAAACACCGACTGCCTAAATTAAAGTTATTTTCATTTCGTAGTGTGTTTTTTGGAAGACAGTTGTTTTTTTTTATTAAAAGATTTTTATTTTTCTAACAGGCTTTGTAATAATAATGAATAAAGAAAAAGATAAATAATTAGTAAAAGAGGTATATATTGTATGATTAAATATATAAAATATAATGATCACTTAAATCTACTTACTGATGCACTTATAATTACTGTGGACAATACTATATCCGTAAATATATGTAGGTAGGTACTAAATAGACTATACATACATTCATTTGAATATAAGTAAGTCGTTAAAAAGACGTTTAGAAATCTAAATCCCAGCCGGAAGTTTCGTCTGGTGGCAGTTTATCCTTGGGGTACTTCTCAAAGTTGGCGAGGTCCAGGTCGCTACCCACGGGCTGTATCAGAGGAGCCTTCAGTCGCCTCTCCAGGAGCCCTTCCCAGTCGAAGCCCAGGAACCACCTGCACAGCGGAACAGTCATAATCAATGATAAGACGAGGTCTTGGTAGAAGTGCAGGTTCGCGATCAAAAGGCACATTCATTCAGTTCCATAAGTGACGTAGACACTAGCCTAGCTATCTTAAATACATTCATGATATTTTTTTTCATAGCAATCTTGTATAATAATAAAGATCTTTTATTTACAGATTACATAGGCCCACATTGTGTTAGTGTCTAAATTATCTTATAAACTATGTTAGTATATACTTAGAACAAAAGGTGATAAATTGATAATATATCGACCACAGATAGTTTCACCAAGCTCCATGTAATACACGAAGCTTGATAAACCTACCCATGGTAGGCCCATCCAGCCTTTCAGCAAACATCCTCAAGATACTGTTGGTGCTTCCTCCCACTCTGCGTGTCACCGACGCCACCTTCTTGCGCATTATTGCAAAATAGTCGTAAGTGTGCGCATCAGCCAACATACCTGACGCACTACAATAGGGTGGAAGCCTCAACAGCACCCTAAAGGTATTATGATATTGTATTCGCAGGGCATTGCTTGCTTTTTGGGTATGATTAGCCCAAAGGCTGATGTAAAATGTTTAGCAGTAAGCCTTGAATAGTGTAATTTTTACTGGTACTGAGCAAGCAGAAAACCTTCGAGCCATCATATTTCCCTTCACAGCCAATGCCCTGCGCTCCCTTTCCATATCTGTGTCGTCTTTCAGGTCTTTGGTAACAATGTGACCCAGATATTTAAACTGGGTTTCTCTCTGTAAAAGTGAACCGCACAGCGTTACTGGTGAAAATTGAATTTTATGACATCGTGATTTGTATATTTCATAGTTTAACACACGGACCTTCGAAATCGTAAAGGAATGTTTCTGAGCAACGCTGCACGCGGCAGTACGGCAGTACTGCCGCGTGCAGCGTCACTACTGGTCCCCATACATTTTCTATGGGTTTATATGAGATTCCTAGCACGGCAGCACTGTTGCGCAGCATTGCTGCCGTGCTCGGAATATAGGTGGTGCTGGTGCTCGCTGCCTCGTGCTAGGAGCACTCGGAATTATACCTTTACGATTTCGAAGGGACATTTTTATCTTTACCACTGCCAGACTGTGTTATAAACTATGAATTATACAAATCACGATGTCATAAAATTTGCATGATAATAAGAATATCAAGATTTTGGAGTCAAACAATACACAGGAACTTTGTGTCGGATTCTTTGTAGTGTCTATGAGACACGAAATGAATTTATATAAATTCGTTACATGTTCTTGTCCCGTACATTTTAGCCGTGTTGATGACGATATTATGAAGATATGTAACCTTGAACGTACTTATGACTTTTGATGTCTGCTATTCCGTTTTTGAGGTATCCGAGTCGTTCGGCGGGCACAGCCCGGCACAGTCTGCGAATGAGCATTTGTGCAGATTTGGCGACCCGCGGGTGGAACGCGACGGCGTCGATACCGCGCAGGATCAGCGTGTACGTCTTCATGTGGTCCCCACCAGCCGCACGGAATGGAGGCTTGCCAACTAACAGCTCATGAATCAGCACTCCTAATGCCCAACAGTCCACAGCTCGGTCGTGGCCCTGCACCGAGTGCAAAAGTTAATAAAAGGACGATTAAAAAAATGCAAAAGATGACTTTTAGTTATCAACAAACCTTATTAAGCACTATTTCTGGAGCTACGTATTCGGGTGTGCCAGCAAATGTCCATGTTTTGCTATTTGGTGAAATCCGTTTAGCAAATCCAAAGTCAACCTACAAAAACATATATCGGTCATGTATTCCACATTATCAAACTTAAATAAATGTTTGATTAACAATACATTTAGGTAGGTACCAATTTAATATATCCTTGTTTGTCGAGCATTAAATTTTCAGGTTTGAGATCCCTATAAATAATATCTTTAGAGTGCAGATATAGGAATGCTTCGACGACACAAGCCATCATGAAGCGAGCAATGTTCTCAGGAAAGTAGCGCTGCTTCTGAAGGATAGTCCAAACGTCTCCACCCAGCACTGGCTCCATAAGGAAGTAAATATATTTATTGTCTTTGAATGTGCGATATAATCTGAAAAAGCCAAACGATTTCCAGTAAATCATTGATAATAATCATTTCGTTTAACGTAAGTAGTTGCTGTAATTAATTTATTTTTAATTTGGACAAGTGTGTCGTCAGGCGTACGTAAGCCAGTTATCTCAAGGCACATTAGATATGGGTGACAAGGTGATATATGCATTCTATACGGCATTTTTTTTCTTTCTTGTAAATATTGAACGGAAATTAGGTACTTAACACTGAAAACAACATGCGATGGAATGGCAATGCTTAATCAAAATCATTTATGTAGGTACCTAATTTGAATTCATTTGTGTTGCAAGGACACATGGTTGTGTTCTTTGTAGGAACCTTATTCCAGTTTTATTATATTACAAGCCATGTGCCCGATGGGTTTTCTCATCTGTCCGTATGTATTGAAGAGCCATGAAAACGCGGGTACTACCAATATTTAGTAGTAAATTAGCCGATTTTGTAGGCCCGATCCTGGAATTTGTAGTAAAACCCTTAAAAAGGGGATTGAGGAGTCACCTCAGGACTCTGAAACTAGCTAACGAATATTTTTGAAAATTTGGCAGTACTTATGCGTAATCTCTACAAAAAAATGGGTTTTGTACGGCTGAATTTGAGATAGCTACAATGTTTTGATTTTTCATAAAAATCCATAAATTTCATCGCACTGTTTCTCGGAAAGTAATCAACCAATTACAACAAATTTATAGTATAATTTAGCAGTAAATGTGTTGTAATTTATAGTGAACAAATAAAATGGATAAACTATATAATTTCGCAACACATTTTATGTGGCTCCTCAATCCCGATGGTCTATAGAAAATATATGTACGTAGTTACTAAAGTAGTTGATCAAATGGGATATCAATAGCACTAATATTTAGTAGAAATTTCTACTAAATATTGGCGTAATCCAACATCCTGAATATTTCAGTATTTTAAAAGAGACTTATTAATAAAATAAACATTCCTTAACAATTTACTGTGGTACGAGAACCCACGACCAAAACCATGTCTTATCCTTTTACGGCCAAAACTGTATAAAGTATCCAGGATCGGGCCTACACAATCGGCTAATTTACTACTAAATATTGGTAGTACCCGCGTTTAAATATATGACATGGCTCCTCAACCCATACGGACACATTTTCCCATCAGCAAAAATCTTTCATCTCCTAATAAACTTTTTTAGGAAATTAATTTTCAAAAGTACTTCCTTAGTGCTAACTTTCATTATAATAAAAGGTACTCTTCTGCAAAATTTCATGCTTTTAGACACAGCGGTGCGTTGTTTGTCAGTGGATGAATTTAAGATTTTTATTAAGTAGATCTTCCGATAGCCGTTTTGCGTGGATGTGACGCATATTTTCCCCAACTTGTTTGTATTATGTTTGTGTGTTTTACTTTTTTCTTTATGCGTCACTTTTTTCATTATTTCTTTCTTTCTTCATTATTTCTTTCCTTCCTGTCGAATATCTTTGTACTCACTACGCAAAGTGGCATTTTTGTCGTTCTTATTCTTATATTCATATTTTAATTTATAGTTATTCGTAAATCATAACGGGCACATGGCACTCAACATTACCTTGCCCTATTCCTGTCATAGTATTTAGAAATATACCCACTGTACTAAAGCAAACATTTAGGTACCTGCAAATAAACGGACTTTTGCATGACATCATGATATGTTTCTCATTGTACGCATGCTCCTGCTGCTGTTGCTGCACCATGTCGATCTTCTTGAGGCACTTGAGAGCAAACGTGAGGGACTTGTCGGGTTTGTACTGAACCAGCTCAACGCGACCGAACCCTCCCACACCCATGGTGCCCACAATCTCCAAGTCTTTGAGTTCTACGTATTCGAATTCTGAAAGGAATAGTTGATCGTCCATACAGTACTCAATATAAAAACAATAAAAAAAAAAACATTATAAAATATAATAATATTTGTCGCGTGCTAAATAAAAAATATCCAGGTCTTTGATAATTTCAGGTTCTAATCCGCCTTAAAACATTTATCAGTGTTGAATAAAAAATCTTGACACGTAATTCTTAAAGAAGATTCGCAAGCATTTACCTAGTTGACTTCTCCCAATTTGCTTGGTCATATGTTCAACCTGCAACCTAATCGCGTAACACAGGATCAATCACAATCTCAATAATTTTGAAGGATTGCTAATCCATTGCTTCATATGTTGGAAAAATGTGTCTGCTCAACAACGCAAATAACGCAATGAATGTTGTTGAACTGTCAAAATGAAACAGATTGTGATAGATCGTGTGTTAAGCAATTAGGGTGTGAGTCATTTTAATGTTTTAAGGTCATTCACGTAGTTGTTATAATCACTCCGTTTAAAACTCAACTTTAAAACCTTTGCATAAAAATTGTGGTGTAAGTGCGGGTGAGCTATATCAGAATTAAATAAGGTGAAGAGGAACCGACCCAGTATTGACCCTTGTGGCACCCTTCTGTTCACGTTCATACACCATTCTTCAATTGATAGATAAATAGATACACAGTTTAAATTAGGTACTTACCGCTTTTAACTTGCGATGTTTTCTTTTGTTGCGATGGTCTGGGCACATCGTGACGAATTTTCTTCAGTTCTTTTAGATCGCCCAATAATTCCGTGAATGGTCTGTCAAATTAAAGAAACGACATTATAATTATAATATAACCCCAGGATTTTCAAAATCTAATCAACCGATCTTTGCTAAACTTCCTAATCGATATCTACCAATTAGGTACCTACTCTGTTTAAAACTTTCGACAGCACCCACTTTTCATAGAACTCATACGCCATGCCGCCCTACATATTCGAAGTGAACCCTCCGGGAGGGTTGCTGGCATTACCTACGTTTGCTTAGTTAACCATCGCGGACGGTCAACGGCATTAGATTTAAAACCGTGTTAAAAAACATTGTAAAACGAAGTAAAATAATATATAATAGATTTTAAAACCAATCTTGTTAAAATATACATTATTTTTAATTTTCATGGTTTATAATGCTGTATTCGCTGAGAAAAACCTACATTTAAAATGATCCCTCCGCGAGGGCTCACGGCATCCCATATAATAATATGCGACTAATGAAATTAAATTAAATGAAATTGTTTATTCTGTAAATAGGATATCAAAATCACTTTTACACGTCAAATTAATAAAAAAATAAAAAAAATTGATAGATGAGTTCGGCGTTTCCTATCTGACTACTCTGAGAAGAAAGACCGAAATAAACTCGAGAGGTCACAGTCTCTTTTAAAAGCCAGACATAATCTTGGTCCGGCCATATGAGGACCATGTAGATTAGTGTCTGAAATGGTCTTTTGAGAAAAGAACCACACAGGTTTGAGTGGACCTGTCCTGTCAGTGCAAGCATTTGTCAGTAATCGTGGAGCTCAACTCAGAACTTAAGGAGCTCAACTCGACGAACAATATCAAAGAAAGGACATTTGGGTAGGCGGCATAAACTACTCAAACTGCCAGAACATCATTAAAACTAAATGAGAAAAAAATAAAAATAATAATAAAAATATCCATTCACAAAAATTTAAATAATATAATACTTTACAAAGTAATCATGTAATTTTGTGTTATATTCAACAATGTCAATGGTTATGTAATACTGTTATATTTTGATACTGAATAATTATAATGTCAAGTTTTATGATTTTATCACAAGGCTTAGCAGAGTGAGCAGCTCAATCCCAAGCTTTTTTATCAAACTCAAACTCAAAGCATTTATTTCAATTAAACCATTTACAGGCACTTTTGAATTGTCAAGAAGTCAGTCAGAAATATGAGGCTAGTTGCCCATTCCTAAACATAGTAGGTACCTATGGAGAAGAACGGGCAAGAAACTCCACGGACACTCATTTAAATAAAAAAAATTATACAAAATATTGGTTAACATCATTCATGTTGAAATTATGCATGTGAGGACAATGACGTTTGTAAAAGCGTCCGTAATAAAAAGAAAAAAAACAAAGAACCGTTCATAAATTTAAAATAAATCAAAATAAGCCATGGCAGCTAAGAGATGACCAGTCCCAGCTGACGGCGCCCGTTCACGAACATGACGCATGGATCAGCACCATTCAGCTCAACCAATTTGAAGGGAGCTAATTGATCCAACACACGCGCCACCATCAGCGAGACATTTGAGTGAGCATGACATACTCACAGCCGCCAGGGCTCATTCAAGTCACTGAACGTGTTAAGACTTCAACGACCTAGAACTTGAACTACAAAGTAATCTATACATAATAATTGTAATAAAATCGTAGCGTAGTCAAAACTGTAAATTGAATATTTTTGAAAAAAGGTAATTGCTACGAGGTCGGGGAACGATTCTTATACCGAAAATATAGTTTTTAGAATTTTTGCCTGTTTTTCTGAATGTACCTATGTTCCAGCATCACGCAAATACTACCAGATAGATTCTGTTCAAATTTTGCTTAGATATTAGGTACTTATAAATCTGGCTATAAATTATCACGCTATTTGCTATGAGGGATGAGCAATATTGCATTATATTAAATTGCATTTTTGTACCTGTCTTGTATGAAATATTTTCTTGTTTTATACTTTTTAGAGCGTGATTTTTTTCAGTAGTCGGTTTTATTTTTTTAACTTACTTTTTGCATATTGTGTTGTCTTACGACTTTCACACGAAAGAAGTCAAGGGCAGGAGCTAATAATACATAAAAAGTGATTTCTTCATAATAATATCGGTTTCTATGCATGTTATTGTAACCCTTAACCCCATTAGATAAAAAGTACGTAACCATTTTTTTATAAGTAATATTAAGAATAGGTAGGTAACTTTACGGTGTTTAATCACGCTTATATTTTTACGAGCACATAACGCGGCGACAACGTCACAAATCGAGATCTCTGCACGAGTTTGAAATAAGTACTTAGTCCGGCAAACCTGACATGAACACGTGAGTAAAAACCGTATAACTTAATCAAAATACCACATTGCAACTTTTTATCAAGATATCATCAAACTCAAACTAAAGGCAATAAAAATCAATCAAATCAATTAAACCGATTATAGGCACTTTTGGACTGTCAAGGTGTCGGTCAGTCAAAAAGATGAAGTTTTAATTGATCATCATTTAAGACATCAGTAGTTGTTTACCCTCGTTCCAGCGTCAGACACTCGACTCCCGGCGGCTGTGCGGTGACGGTGGCCAGCCTGCGGTCCTCATGCAGCAGCGCCTGCTCGCCAAAGAACTGCCCGCGCCCGAGCACCCCCACACGCTTCTCGCCAGTCTCGCCTTCTCGCTTCGTCACCACCACCATACCACCCCGAATGATGTAGAATTTGTCACCCCGGTCGCCTTGTCGCACAACCGGCGTACCCGCCGAAAAGAATTCCTGAAATACGTAATCATGAGATCGTGTTCCTCTTCTCTCATGCTTATTTGATATTTGTGTAGATTATTATTCCATACCCGCTTGAGGAATTCGGAGATTTTCGAGAGTTCGATAGGATGAATGCCTTGAAGTAGAGGCACTGAAGCCAGAAAACGCATATTGGCATCTTGCTCTTGTTGTAGACTGCGTACCATAATCTTTTGGAAAACTCGTCGCTCCAACATCCATACTTGTGCTTCTGTTATACCTAATTTAAGAAGAATATAATGTAGGTATTTTGTTTTCTTCGGGAGTTATAATCCATAGAAAAATCGACTTACATCTTATTGAGGCGAAACGTTTAGCTTTGTAAAGAATAGCAAGTTCACCAAATACTTCTCCTTGTCCGAAGGTTTTTACAACCTGTCCGCCTTTGAGGACTTCAAACTGTCCGTTTGCTGAAACAAAAAGATGGCTGCCGCTCTCCCCCTCCCTGATGATGAGGCTGCCTGCTGGGAATTCCTGGAGACTCATCGCTTCGACTACCGCTACAAGTCGCTCATCGTCCATCAAGTTCCTTAAGAAGTCATTAGCCATAACAGCCTTTCTTATTTGTTCAGCTGACCTATAAACAGTAATAAATTAAATGCAAGCTATAAAGGTATAAAGATAGCAGGTAATACCCGCCTTGATTCTGATCGTAGAATCTAATCTAAATTTTAAAATTCAATGTTATTTATTAAATAGAATTCAAGAGTGTGAGCTAACTTACGTCTTATCCTTTTCGTATTTGTCATAGTGCAGATCATTGAGGCGCGAGGGGTCTGTGGGGGTGTGGGGGGCGATCACGCCGCTCTTGCGGCGCCGCCTCTTTGTCCGCTTCTGCTGCTGCACCAGCTCCGATATAGTTTTACGACCAGCGCTGCTCTTGCGATCATCAAAATCAGTGTCAGAGTCTCTACTATATCTCGACGTATTTCTACTCTGTGTGCTCAAGGTAGTACTGATCTTTTTGCCGTCTCTTAAGACGCCACCATTGATAGTGGTACTACTACTATTTCTGTTTTCAGTTTTGACCGACTCATCTTCATTATCATTCGGTGATTCCATTCCATTATTAATATTGCTGTGAAATGTATCTGTGCCACCGTCAGGTATTATCTGAAAGGACGCGATAGTGAAATGAAATCAAAGCGTTATAAAAATTTTGTTGGAATTAAATCGACGACAAACACTGATAGTGACAAAAAAATGCAATTATCGCATGTCTTTGTCTCGTAGTAGGTAATTGTCGTTGCTAGTTGTATTATCTCTACTACAGCGAATTGTAAAAGAAAGCTACGTTTTATGGCGAATGATTATGTGGGTTACCTAGTAGATACGTAGGTTCACACCTTCAATATAGGTGTTGTTCCATAGGTTGTGTTCTATGATGTGATGACACAGCATTATTAAATTAAAGTCCGCCTCTTCCCTCTTTGAAGATGGGTGCATAGTATTGCATACTCCAAGTTTTAAATAATATGATCTTAAAATATTGCAAAGACCTGCAGTCGTTTAACTAGTCAATATCAGACTATAATTTATACATATTTATTACGGCACAGTCATAGTTGCTACCTATTAGGTTAATATGTATAATGAGACGATCATTTTGTGGGGAAGTTGTTATAGCCGTTCAACATCAGATTATAATTTATACATATTTATTACGGCTCACTCATAATCACTACCTATTAGGTTAATATGTATAATGGGACGATAATTTTGTGGGGTAGTTGCTTTAGCTTAGCTCTCCGAAAAATCTTAAGTTTGATTTTATTCGTTGTTAGCTAGTGTCGTGGAAAATTGTATTACTAACGTCAACCGTGCCAGCAGTAGCGTGCGTGGCGCAGTAGTTAAGCGATTGACTGCTGCGCTGCGTGTCGCGGGTTCGATTCCCGCACTGAACCAATATTTGTATGACCTACAAGTAGTTGTTACGGGTCTGGCTGTTTGTGTATGTGAGTTTAAATGTTTGTAAACGCACCCACAATACAGGAGGAATTCATAGTGCGGGGCAAAGTTTTTTTAAAAATAAAAAATACTCTTTTTTATTATTAATTAGCGACCCGCCCCTGCTTCGTACGGACACATCGAGAAACATCGGGATTTGTTTATAGGTATGTAAGTTGAATAGTAATGTATTACGAGCATAAAAACCTTGCAGAATAAATTCTCTAAGGGGTGGTGAACAACGCATCAAAATCCGTTGCATAGTTTAGAAGAACAGACGGACAGATACGAAAAGCGACTGTAATTTATAATATGTGTGAAGATATAGAAGTTTGTCTTTAACAATCAAAATTATAACTTGCAATGTACAAGTAGTTAGTAATAACCTAAACCTCAAGACTCGTGTCGTAGCTACCTGCGTAGCATGTAACGTCAGTCGTAGCACGTCACTACTTCTATCGTAGCGCGTAGCATGTGTCGTAACATGTAACTAATATCGTAGCACGTAGCATCAGTCGTAGCAAGTAACGTCTGTCGTAGCTAGAGATGGGCGGTGGGAAAAACCCGACGGGAAAATACCCAGGTTTTTACCCATTTGGGTAAACACCGGGTATCTATGTGGGAAAAACCCAATAGACGGGTATTTTCATTATCTACACTAATACAATAAAGCTGGAGAGATTTTTTGTTTGTTCAAACGCGGTAATCTGTGGAACTACAGTCGCATTGTTATACATGTTTCTGCATATAAAAAATAAAACAAAACATAGACAATCACAATTATTTATTACACAATAGAAAATAATTAGAAAATATTTGTTCAATCATTCGTCCTAAAATTTTAATCGCTATCGCTACTGTGTTGATCATCATACAAATCATCAATATCACAGTATTCTATTTCTTCTTGGCTTTCACAAGATGTTGTGGTTATCATGAATGGGACTGTTCATCGGGCTAGACAACTGTCTAGGGGTTGATAAGGGCTCGTCATCTTCGTCGTTATCATCATCTTTACGTTTATGCAAAAGATTCCAATTATACGATATAAAAGTTACCTTTGCTGCTCTGTCTGTGGTCGATCTCTTTCTTTTGTGACTCTGTATGTGAGCATGTGTGCTCAATGACCGATCAGTGGATGCGGAAGTGCAGTTAGCAATCGGAAAGCGTACTGCAACCCTACTCAGCAATGTCCCTTTCACCAAACGACTAGGTCCATTTCTGTGACATTATTATACTATACTTTAAATTTGCTTGTGTACGTAGAATGTGGTAGTAGAGTGCGTCATTTCAACTTAGACAAGCTAAACTGGTAGTAATAAAGTTTAGCAACTATGTAGTATTTAATGTATGTGCATCTTAATATTACTTA
The DNA here is from genome assembly GCA_949128155.2 of Xanthia icteritia. Lineage (NCBI taxonomy): Eukaryota > Metazoa > Arthropoda > Insecta > Lepidoptera > Noctuidae > Xanthia > Xanthia icteritia. The sequence goes on from OX421941.2 coordinate 10,184,523, forward strand.
AGAAAAATTTAAAAAAAACCTAACATTTTCCCAATCGGGTATTTTCCCTCGAATTTACCCACATTTGGGTTTTTTACCGGGTAAAATCCCATCCCTAGTCGTAGCACTCGTAACACATAAAGCTATTAAAGCGCACACTGTTTGACGTAGCGCGTAGCGATTTTCGTAGCATGTAACCAATGTCGTAGCACGTTACTAATATAGAAACACCACAGATATCTGTTGCGTAGCACGTAGTGTTTGTCGTAGCATGTAACTTTCTATCGCAGCACGTAACATCTGTCGTAGGCGGGCACAATACCAGCGGCGAGGAGCGATGGCCAAGCACTTATTCTCGTTTAGTACCGTAACACGGTCATAGAACCCTTAACGTAGCGTAAAGTGCACCGCCTAAGTGCATAGTTTGGTGCTATTAGGTGACAAGCGTTGCAGTAACGTCATTTTTATTTAACAACAATGTTTGTCCTTAAGTAGGTACTTAATTACTTTTTACAACTTCATTATGCAGTTTAGCGGTAGAGATGGAGAATGGTTTATTTGGTAGTGGTCTAGTGGTCGCAAGCACCACTTCTGAGCATGAGGACCTGGGTTCGATTGCCAGGTCAGGTAAAGTAGATACCTATCTATTTTTGGGTTTTCCATCTTTTCCAGGTTTTCAATCAGGAATTTCTCAGTACCATCCCGGGGTCTGGATTTGTGCCCGTTTGATGGCAATAGGCTTTCCCACAAATTACACGTAACTGGGATTACTAGGACTTGACTTCGGTCTACTATAGATAGGTACTCCTCTGCCTAACCCCTCGAGGAAATCAGGTGTGATGTTTATTAAAGGTGGGTTGTTATTTAAGCTTTGGATTTACATTAAGGTATAAATTATCATCAGAAGCCTAACGCGAAAGCTTCCAGTCTAACCGTATGCAGCTGAATACTAGTATACATTAGTTACATGGAGCGACTGCCTATCTGACCTCCACAACCCTTTACTGGGTTAAGCGATACCCCTTGGTAAGACTAGTTTTTCAGAATTTCGGGATTCTGACTACCCGGAACAAATGTCATCTACAAATGACGGCCGGGATCAACGGCTTAACTTGCTTTGCACGGAGAGGTGTCGTTAGTTCACCTTGAAGATGGACCCATGCGGGTGTTATTATTTAGCCACGACCTCCTCACATTAAGGTATATGTGATTCACGAAAAAGCCTAGCCCCTAGAAGCGACTGACTGTGCATGAACCTACTCAAAACAGTTTTGTCTATCGTTGAACAAACACTGTTTTGCTATAGAGATGTTTTGTTTTGTTACGATCATTACTTTCTGATAGCGATAATCTGACTTAAGGTAGTCTTGACTTGATTACGTAAGGGCTTATTTCAAGAAAATGAACCTATACCAACAACTAGTTTGCCAATTGCGACGATTCTGGCGTTACATGTCCCTTTCAACCGCACATTATTTAGCTTCAAAAGGTTTCGTTACTAGACAAATACCTACAATTATGTAAGTTATCATACACTTAGCAGCAATAGGCGGTACAATACTAAAAGACTAAGTATACTACAAAAGATTTAGTTTTCAAATTACAATAAACAAATCTAAAAATCGATAAAAAGTTAATCCCTCATTATTTTTTCATGATTGCTATCTGCAGTGATTCGAATAACTTATCACATTATTTTATCAAACATTTCGTTTGATTTTTAGTTATTTAAGATGGCATTCAGATAACCAACAAGGTAATTTTCGATTTTTTAATTTGTAAGTCCATTGTTCTAACCGTTGCGTTGGCCAGTATCAATAGACTCTGGTACCTAGGTACTTACAATATATATGGACATCATCTTTTAACGTTTTTAGCGACTGTCTTATGTAATTTTGACGTTCGAAAAGTGCTGATTTTCAGCCTAGTTTGAATAAATGACTTTTGAATTTAACATCCATGATTCTGACGAGGTTTCTTCCACATACATTATCTACGTGCATAGCTACGTTTTGTAAGCCAAGGAAAGATCTCATTATCAAAAACAAAAACAGTGGAAGTAAGTGGTGGTGGTAGGTATTGTTACAGACACTACGATCCCTATGACCAATCATTAAGGTGATAATAATACTAACACAGTTGCCTACTTATTCTATTATTAAGGTCATGTCAGGATGATAGTAGAGTGGTTGTCGCTTCAGAGGAAGTAGGTTGTACTTATTTCTAAAAACCTTTTTGCTCTACATAATCGTAGAAATGTAAATAAACGCGAAGGGTTAGACAAGAGTTACCTAGTATTCTATTATTTTACTTACAAAGATCGTTTCACGGCGTTCATCAGGATTAATTTCAGCAGGTACAGTGAACTTGTACCTCGCTCGATGAGCCCATCTGAACGGCGGACACAACACCATTTTTAAATAATTATTTTTACAGGAAATTAAATTGCATTATACACAGCACTGCATGACAGAGTAGCGAACCACTGAGGAGCGCTCGCGCCGGCCCGACACTGCTTGAACGACGCAACCGCAGCCCTTATCGCTCTTACCAGATAATCTCACCATTCCGATTGTTTTAATTATTTCGCACTAAAGAATCATTACCTACTGTGTTATCAGAGAGCCTTGCAATCTTATCGACATACTACAATTGTCACCCAATCAGTATTATTCACAAAAGAGCAATTAAATCTTCTTGTAAAACAAATATTTGGTAAACCAGTAACGGGAATTAATTAAAATTGCGGTAAATAAAATACGAGTATTTTATACTATAATTTATTTATAACGTAAATGAGTACACAATGCCAAAGGCTTTAAAATGATTCACTTCATTCAATATTTTTCATTAGAAAAAAAAAATATTTACAATTTAAAAGAGAAAATCAGCTTTGCAATCCATTCAAAATTGCCACACAAAAAAGGAAAATTCGTATTATTAATTTACTTTAGGTATCACAAATCGTATATGAGGGGGCTCGCTGTGCACTTGGCTTGAAAAATCTCGGTTAAATAATTGAACTAGTATTCTTTATGTAGATCTGTGCATTAATAAAATGTGCAAAGTAGGTATCTATAAAATGTGCCAAACGGAAGACATTCATTATGTAACAAATCTATTGTAGTTTACATTAAACTTCAAAAACATTTTGTCAACATTATACTTACAATGTACAGATACAGGAATTGAGCACGGTATTGTTATAATATTTCAAATACTGGCCGGCCGCGACAGTGTGCACGGTGCGCACGGGACTCGCGCGCACGCGCATTGTGGCCCACTATGCAACTGCAACGCATACTGATTGCTTTTACAACTACCAACTTCACCAAAACGTCATCATCTATCTATATAAGATGGTACAATGTATAAATTAACGTACCTAAGTCATACAGTAATTTTTATTTTATTAACTGTTATATTTTTACAACAGCATTAATGTGAAACTCGAAAAGTAAATTATAATTAGTTATAATGCTTATGTTTTGATGATAATTTCACAAGCTACAAACTAGACAAGCAACTAATTAATTTCACAATCAGTATACGTTACACCATCTTACTATGTACGGGTTAATCGAAACTTTTAAAATCGTAGACGTGACGTGTGACGATGTCGTGCGTTACAATGAGTGTCACGGCACGCCTACGACTTTAATGTTTGACACACGGGAACAAACATTACCCCGCTAATATCTGAATAATCTACAACACCAACGGAACAGCTTGACGAGTGCAATTGACGAACAAGTGATACTTATTAACTCTGGCTACTTTAACAATATGAACCCTCGGGGACAGGTTATACGCACAACATGAGGCGGGAGCCCCGCCGGTAACACTATATACAGTCGACCGCAGCCGGACGCCGCGGGCCGGCTGTGGCGGTAGTTGCCTTCGGTGCCGCTAGCGAACGTCGCGACTAGCTAACACCACTACTGATATGATTTATTATGCACAATATAACAATTCGTTTAGATCTAATGAATACAGTATCGAAGCCGTCGATTGTATAAGTTGTGCACAGCATAAAACAAGAGAGTAGTATGAAACTTTAATTTAACATCTCATAAAAACTGAGAAACAAATCGCGTTACAAAATACATATCCTTAATTTTATGATTATAATATTTATAATACATTGTTCTTGATGTTATTTTTTTTTCAATCTTATTGTAGCACACTAACCATTTTGTCAGATATGTAATTTAAATTCTGATTTTTCTCCAAGTAACAACAATTTGGCTTATATTATGTAACTTTATACAAAACTTAGGTATTTTGCTTTTGTGATTTATTACATTATCATTAAAATCATACATAAAAGACTTAAAATAACATAATCAAAAATTATGTATCTTTTAGAATGAAGCAAACAAGACAGGTTTTGGTCAAAACTTGATTAAATTATACAGTTACGAATAGACACGAATATAATGTTTGTAATTAATATAATTATTCCAAAACAGGTCCTGTTAACTTGTATAAAACTTGATGATTAAAAAATACACAATTCACAAATATTTGTGACTTTCATTGATAAAAAATACTAAAACTAAACAATAAAATCAAATAGAATCACATGTACTTTTTTCTGTACTCAGATACAAAATCTTGCATTAATCAGACAATTCCTACAAACCTAAGAATTACTTAAAATAACGCATTCACGCATGAGTATTCAGCAGTAAAGCACAATATATTGTTCGAAGCTGCAACGAGACTACAATAACGTACGATAAAAGTAAATATAACTTATTATATAAAGCCAGTGGCACTAAAAGGTGAGAATAATAATCAGTAAAAGGAAAATATGACACGAACCGCTTATTATACATCGTACGGAAAGAAAATAGAATACGAATCGAGGCAAAGAGACGACAACTAATTCCGTAAATATCACATGAAACCTTTACGAGTAAGCACCTTTACTATTATTTTTATAAAAGATTGTGCGCGAAGACTAGAATTCTGCAAGACAAACAGTAATAATGTCATGGAAATGCTACAAACTGAGTTAGTTAATCTAATTCTGGTTTCAAGATGACACAACTGGGTGAGAACATCACCTTAACACCTTTAATTAATTAAAGCTATCATCATCAGACGACACCGAGCCGCGACGCGGCCCCGGCCCGCGGACGGGCTCTGCACTACACGGCGTGTTGATATGTCAGCGAGGTCGGCGTGCGGGCAGGAGCGACGCGTCTGCATCAGTCCCAACGTATTCGGTACATTATCTCTACTTGCTACGTAAAGGTTTGAAAAATAAACGGACAAAGCTCTAACACGTCGACGTCGACGCAACCTCTCATACAGACACATCTGTAACACAATGTGTACCATATTCCTTAGGAATTTACAACAACATGAGAAGATTGACAATCAACTATGAATTAATCAATTCAGATCTATATATTTATGTATATAGTCATTGAACTACGTTAAGATTAAACTACTCTAGATGGCAAACATGTAGATATGTCCTTAGAAAAAAATTACTTAGGTGTAAGTAATGAAAACTTTTAACAAAATGAAGTAAAAAATAAAAGTCTGTAGTTTTGTTCTAGTTATCTATCTACACCACGACTTATAGATTTCGTAAGTTTTTCTCACTGAAAGACTATTAAATCTATCGAAAAGAGGTTAATGTCATGCAACACTTCTCCGAATACGTATGAATCGATGGGTTTTTGTGCTTTGGTATAAACGTTGAGCGAATTCATAGATGTTACAATACTTTAAAATCCTAATGCAAATGTTAGATCTAAAATTTACAACTTCTAAAAGGGTTGGACCCGTATGCGTGTTTGTTCTATAAAATGAAAGTCCGTACGCCAGACAAAAATATTAAAATAGCACTGTAAAAATAAGACATCGTTAAAAGACAATAGAATTATTGATTAAACATAACTACATACAAGGAGAAAATCTCAATGATATGTAAGAACTCGACGGAGTTCACTTCTTCCCTTATACTACATCTAAAGCGTTTCGCCTACATTACATTCTGTAAAACATTAGCTTATTTATAAACTAGCAACCGATTATTCGATTTACAACTAACAGGACCGCAAGTAAACAGTCCCGGGTCAGAGATTAGAATCCATACGAGAAGCGAACTGCACCGTGTGTGGCGTCTCATGCGGCTCGCCACCGCACAGGACTGACAACGGAACGGGGACTATCGACAAGGTAAGCTTCAAGCGTATGTACGAACCAAAACGACATAATGTTAGTACTACCGACTAACGACACCGTTATATCAATATTCAAACTCGCATATTAAACGCCTGGAGACACTTTGCGGAGCAATAGAAGTGGCCGCGACTGTGAACACCGTATAACTGCGCCGTTGGTCACGTTCTCGGGGATGGCTTACAACTACGAGTATGTGACATAAATTGTATCGGGTACAAGGTAACTTTAGAAAAAATATAATACGTATGTGTAAAAATAACAACCAAACAAATGGCACCACATTAATATCGCACCAAATAACTTGTTAGTCCAAAATAGATGTTCTGAAATGTCTATTGTCTCTGTGTATCTCTACCTACTAGATAATAACGGTGACGTTAAGTGTAATGATTGTATTTTAAATGACGTTAACTTACACGCGTTTATAATTAAAAAAGAAACTCTAATGTAATATTTATGAGTGGAGAATTACCTTTTAAGTTAACGAGTATATTATTATTTAGAATAAGATCGCTGAATATGTATTTAGGAAACAACATTTTGGAAATTTTGAATTAAAAAAAATATTGTGACCAAATAAAATGTGTTTCCCGTTTAGTATTTACAATTTTTATGATATGCAAGTGCAAAGCTCACTAAATATATCATTATAGTAAATATTTCTTCTATTGTCAATGATACAAGACGTGTAACATCTACACTAGATAGTACGGTACTCTAATCGCAATATGAATTCACTTCTGTGTAATTAGTAAAATTATAGTAACCCTTAGAATATCTAAATAGAACGAAAGCACTCACTTTAGCTGCTCGCACTTGTATAGCATTAGGTACACAAATCATTTATATTAAAGTTCAACTTAATAAAGTATTTCTGTTAGAAATTTTAATGACTTTGGTATTTCATAAGTTGTGTACGGCGCGGCTGCGGAGTCCGCAGCGAACGCTTCGACGACTCAACGACGCTCGCTCATTATTCATTAGTTCGCTACCCAAGCTTAGATACTTATACGGTAGTCGGCTAGCGTTATTATTGATCCTTAAATTTATGAATTATGTTTGTACGTTTACAAAGAGAGTTCATTGTCATGATAAGGTGAGGGTGACGAAGGTAATATTCGAGTTAATCGTTTCATGATCCACTGGCTTTAGTATGGCGCAAATCTGTTGTATCCACTTCTGTACACTGCAGTCTGTAAGTTAAATATTATCACTGTTAGTATCCTTTGTACATAGCGTGTGTTTTGAGAATCTACAAACAAAATCAAATGAAGATCTTACCCCGTATCCCGACACCGGTCCGATACCGTGGCCTAAGTATGGATCTGCGTATTCTCTGCCGTACCTGCAACACGCAACATGTTTTCTTGTGTTAGACAACATTATACTAATGAATTGTTTTTTACTTCAGTGCAGAACAGAAGCAATTTTTCTATAATCTCTATGTGTACTACGGTCTACTGTTCTACACATATCATAAAAGTAATGCACTACCTTCTTTATTGATACAGTTCATTGCATAAATATTTTAAACTACATTGATGAAATAGTTTGCGATAACTCAAAAATAGTGTACTGTCTAATGGGCCTTACTACAAGTAACTGGTGGTTAAGTTTGTTTCTAATCGCATAAATAATATATTTAACATGAGCGATAATCACTAGGGATTCTATTACTTGTTTTTTGACTTGATGAGGTCTGTTTAAACAATTCAATTAAATTAGATTTACTTCGGGAATAGTAACGCTTAAAAGAGGGTCGAGTGTTAGTGTCGGATTACAGAACGTTATAAGTAATGTTAGTTAAGTCCTTAAAGCTTTGTATTTACATGAGCGACATCAAAGTGTTGGAGGTGGACGTGGGTACTGACGTGGCCCCGAGCGGCGCGAGCGCGGGCGCGGGCGCGCTCGCGGCGGCGGCGGCGGCGCGCGCGGCGGCGCCGTAGTTGGCCGCCGCCGCCGCCGCCGCCGCGTGCTGCGCCGACGTCAGCGGGGACTTCAGCAGGGGCGCTGCCGCCGCCGCCGCTGCGGCTGCCGCCTGCGGAACACACCACTGATCAGCGCGCGCTGTAACTTCTCGCCCCGCAGCAGAACGTTCTTATCCGAACAGTGAGCCCACAAAGGCACGAAGACGATCACCTTTTTTCTCCGTCGAAGATTTACGGTTTTCGCGGTCGCTTTTCTGGCGTATTCGATCACGTAATCTTACCGGTATGGGGAGATCCACAGACGACATAATGGCGCAGAGATGATCTCCATGTGACATTGAATAGTGATCTGCGTAGCCATAAGTTGAAAGCGAAAACGATGCAGAAAGTAGGTACTACATACAAGAAAAAGATTGTGCACTTTTGTAAATACAATTTATTTACATAAAAATCGATTCACATGCAACTCTGCCGGCACACGTCTATGATGTTTGGTGTTATATTTTCTGCACAAACCATCGATTTCAGCTGTCGATTTTTAGAATGAGATGCAGACGATAATGTTAATGTAGTCGATGAACATGTACATGCATTTAAAGAAACAATTATGACGAAATCGATCCAAACTAAATCAAAACGTCGAAGTATTCTAAAACTAGCTACATATTATTATCGGTGATTGTTAGTGTACTTAATTGCAATTACATTTGTGGGCTCAATGTTCTACTCGTAGCATGGTATTAGCATCAGATAGATTCAACGTACAGCCTCAACGTATGCCTAAAACTAAATCACCCACCACAATACCAACGAACAAGGATAAACTCAACAGAAAGCAAACCGCGCGAGCCGACCGGCCGCGCGTGTGCCAAGTCCATCTGGTTACCACAAACACAATGTGCACCCTGCATTACGGTGGATTACCAACCAATAGGACCATACGAATATAATAAAGGAGCAAACAAAATCCCAGCACTCACTCCATGATGGATATCGAACTTATACTAGCGTGGTGGAACATGAATCAGGAAGCGATAGAGATACAGATACAGTCGCATATCGAGCGAAACTGAACTCTAAAGGCGTGACGTTTACCTCGGCTGCCGGCTTCGCGGCCTGTAACAACACACGCACTGTCACCTGCTGGCCCTCACTCAAATCGACTATTGCACGGTGTCAGCAGACTAGTCAGTACACTCAATCAGTAGGTACTCAAATATTAATTAATAAAGGAACTGACATTCGAAAAGGGAGTAAAAACAAAAACTTTATTTACCTGCAGTCTGTAGTTGGAGTCAGCCGTTGCGGCCGCGGCTAAGAACGGGTCGTAATACACACTGCGAAATAAAATAACATTATACAGAACATTTATATTTTTTGACATAGCTGTAACATTATTGCAAATTGATTTCATATTTATATCAAATTGTAATTGAATAAAAGAACGTACTTTATAAATGTCTAATCTACTTAGTGCAACGAACAGTAACGTTCATTCAAGTGCTATTAGTGCAGAGAAATATTAAGGAAGAAACTAAACAACCGACATCTACTAGTAGTTGACTAATCAACACAAAATTACAACGTTGGGATAAGCATTAAACATAGTTATCTATAAGCTTAGCGAACAATCCAGTTAGAATTAACGTGACTATTGTTAGTTACACATTTACACTGAATAATTACGTGATGTGCTGGTGTAGTTAATTTATTAAACAGAAAATAACTCATACCAAAGTTAGGTGAATCGGGGACAAGGGATTGGGGTGCCTGGGAACGTGGAGGAGACTTGCGCCCTGTTGTATAAACGTTTCTATTAATATTTAATTGATTTACATGTCGAATACAGCTCCTGCCGGTTAGACTGGAACCCGACCCCAACGTAGTTGGGAATTGCTAGGTAGATTGTATTACAGGGTAACCTATTGCGATAGTGTACTTATCTAACTCTTATCCTAGATTATTATTTACTTATAATACAATTTTGTAACTTATTACAAATAATGCATTCTTTGTGAACTCACTCAGAGGATAATAGAATAGGTCCGTGTCGTTAGCTATGAGGTTCGAGATGTGTATGCATATTATGGTCGAGCTAACAATATGCAACGAAATCTAACTCTAAAAAAAGTTACGAGGAAATTGTATCTTTCTACCTTGGGGTAAAAATGGTTCTTTTATGTATCATGTATTTTTAACACGGCGCATATTATGATGCGCACAAACTAGTAAAAAACCGGCCAAGTGCGTGTCGGACCACGCACAATGAAGGGTTCCGCAGATGAATTTATCCTAAGAATAAACTACACTGTAGTTGAAAAACATGTTCTCCCATACATTCCAACTGCAAATGTAAGTTTCTACGCACAATAATGAGAGATTTACACACAGTACAGTTTGCAAAAGTTTTTTTATTTTATTTTTCAATTTGCCCTCGAAAAGTAACCCCCATATTAAAAATTCATTTATATTCGTTACACGTCCGTGTTTGGGTTACAAAAATAGATATGTGTACCGAATGTCAACTTTTCGGTTCATTAGATTCGGAGCAAATTGGCTGTGACAGACGGACACACAGACACACGAGTTATCCTACAAGGGTTCCGTTTTTTCCTTTTAAGGTACGGAACCATAAAAACACATCGATTTATAAAGTATCGACGTTGTCATATTGGCATAATTACGCAATGCTAAAAACTTCGGCACATCGTGTCAGTGAACATACCTGTCGCGGCGTGAAGTCAACAAAGAAAAGTAGGTTGTACTGAACGGGAATAATATTAGTCCGTGGAGTGACTTTTCCGACGGCGGCGACGAAAACAGCCGGTCTATTCTGTAATAATCTCACGGTGAAAACTTAGTTGAAGTGAGCTTAGGTGAACTTAGGTGAGTGAGCTGTCATTCCACCTAGCAAGTGGAATGACAGCTCACTAGGGACTGACAGCTCACTCCGAACTCACTTCACCTAAGTTTTCACGGTGAGATGGTTACAGAATAGCACTGCTGGTGGCGAGCGCGACATATGTCCTCCGTCAAAGTTTCTTTTAATTATAACTGCCTTTCATTGCATATTATAATTTACCCTAAGACTAGGAATATATTCGGTTCTGATGGACACCAGAGACAAATAAGCTGTTTCACTTGAAGTATGATACAATTCATGGATTTTAAAATAATGTGTTATGACTTTGAATTATAAGTTTCTGAATTTAGACCGATTGTACCGTCTCAATTTTAAATGTTATCCTTTAGGTCATCATCATATTATTACGTTTTCGAGTTTTACTGACCACTGTAATTGGCCATAGACATTTTTGTAATCATTTATCAGTTTGATCTGATTTATGGTTTCGGACTAAGAATTGTGTTCAGGAAATTGGCATCCTTAGCCAATTAGTGGACATTAAAATATTGCTGTTTTGAAGATTGATAATATAATAATCTAAACAATTTAACCTAATTAATTTTGGCGGATTTCGGCCAAATCAATGTTGTCATTAGCTAGATATAAATGCTGTGGTACAAAGGTCAAGTTTATAAAGTTTCGTGTTGACGACAGCGACTTATAGTCTCAGGCAGGGGAGGGGAGGCAGTGCGCGGTGCGTTTACTCACGGTGCGTAGGCGTGCATCTGCGAGGCGTAGGCGGCGGCGCGGTTGAGCACGGCGTGCGAGAGCGCGTGGGGCGAGGCGTGCGGGGCGTGCGCGTGCGGCGGCGGCGCGGCGCGCGGCTCGCGGCGCAGCGCTACATGCAACACACGGCAGTGGAGTGGGGGCATGCGTTACCTGCGGCGCTGGGCGGCGCGCGGCGCCAGCACGAGCGGCGGCGCGGGCGCGGCGGCCGGCGCGGCGCCCAGCCACGGCCACGACACGCCCGACACCCGCAGCCCTGCGCACACACCGCGTGAGCACGCGCGCTCCGGGCACGAGCGACGTACGAGCCCACACAATACGACACGCTACCCGCTCGGCTCGCTACACATCACGGTGTCGTGATGTCGTTAGGCTCATATCCTCGCCGTCGAGTCCGAGCGGGCGTGGGGTTCTAGTGCCAGCACTGATGCGGCGGGGCTGCAGTCACCGCAGAGGGTGATAGTATTTATTGTATTCGATTCGACAGATAGGGGCAAGAATCTAAATAACCGAGTAATCCCACCACATTGAGTGAAGGAGGTTCATGCTCGAATGATTGTTATGGTAATGTAAACGCGAAAGCTTAATTTAGTTTATAGATTAAATATCATACCAAAATCGTAATGAAGGTTCTCACCTTCCGGCCACTGGACACACACTGGAACAAAATAAATATGGTATTTATATATAAACTTCACAAGTTAGATGGAGGATTTCGCTAGATCTAAAACAAAGAACATACCTATAAGACATTCTCTACTACAAAATTGAAATATGAATATAGTGCATTACGGAAGTTGCATTCATTCCAGCAAACGTCAAGGTATGAACATTCATGTATCTTGTAATAGCTGTACAGAACTGTGTCAAGTTATCTAGCAAGCTGTCTAATTGACGGTGTCATCAGTTTATTAATACAGTGAGTTAAGTTCGCCAGGCAATGCGACGCCGGAGACAGCCTTCTGCAACGTTCGGATATATTTGTCTGTGATGCTGAGTGAAGTTCATGTCTGTATGAGGCGACTCAAATGGACCGCGTGTGACGAGTGCTCGGCGAGACTGTCTCCGGAGCTGACAGTGGACTCATTCTCTAAATAGCATTCACCTAGGAGCATTCAGACAACGGAACTAGCCACATGTAGGAATAAGTAAGTACATTAACATGGACAACACCGATGTTACAAGTTCAGCTCTCTCACCCAAAGTGGGAACTGATCCATTTCTAGCCAGAATAACTGGATGGATTAAAAAGAGAAAATCCCAAGATGCATTATATTTGTACAGGTGTGATACAATAAGGTATTGTTAGTTATAGTAATGTGTGAACTTCATAACTTTATTTTGAAATTTAATTAAACTCATTGAATGTATTTCATGAACGATCGTTGGGTTACTTACCGTTAGGAACGGTTGGAGGTTTCTTTGTCTGCACTCTCGCTGTCGCATTATTAACCTGATTTGAAGTAAAATCTATATGAGAATACGTTTGGGTTTATACCAAAAACAAAAACATTGGCTGATTTTAAATAAACTTTATACATAAAAAAAAAAATTAAATATTTAAAACAGGTTTTTATTTCACAGAATAGATTATAACTGCAAGGATATGGATAGTATTCAAGAAGCGCTTCATTCAAACTCGCCAATCAGATTTTTTGTGAGATTCGAACCCACTTCAGCTTCTTCTCTAAAAAAGGAATACAAAAGTAAAAGTATTCTGAACAAACTTCTAATGTGAAAATCAGCCAATTGGATACCAGATGTCGTACAGGCAGAAAAAAAAAACTAATATGATCATTAAATACCAAACAAAAAGAATTCTTATTTAAAACTTTAATATTTAGCCGCCGACATCTGATATGTGAACATAAAATAAAGGAAACTCGGGATTTACTTTTGACATTAATAAGGGATATTTAAGAATATTAAAGTGAGCATACTTTTCCACTCTTAACCACATTCACTCTCTTCTTAGGCGCAGACTGACTCGTCTACAAGACCACTTTTCAGCGCTTCTAGTTAAATTTAAAATGAATAGATAGAATGGAACTAAAATTTGTTTAGCAATCTTACCTCTGCGGCATTGTGACGATACGGTTCGTTCTACATTTCTCTGTGAGACACTCTCTCTTTCGATCGGCATATTAAATGACCGTCTAGAGAGTAAAGGGATAAAATAAATAAGGTTTGTTTGTGGATTAGACGCCGGCATACTTAGTGCTAATATGCGGGACCGCGGCGCGGCACGCTAGCATGACAGTAACTACAGAGCAGACGAGCGCAGGTTGCGGTGGGCGGTGGCGTAGGAGCGGGATGTTATAAGTTACATAGTGCTACGGATGGTATTCATTGAGTCATGCACACCTCTATCTTTCTGCCCTCAACCACGGTGCCGTGAAGACGCTCTCGTGCTCGCTCCGCATCACCACTATTTGCGAATGTTACAAAACCGAATCCCTGCATGCAAGACAGACAAAACATGCATTAAAAACAGCGTCGCTCAAAAAACAACGTGCAACAAAAATTAACATTTATGCATTGCATATTCTGTTTAAATATTCTAGTGAAATATCGAGAAAATATTATCGAGTCGATTACGTTGATACTTTGAGCGTATTCTAGCTGTATGGGTACACATAAGCGTTTGGATCACAGTAATAAATTAATGTAACGTCGCTCGACCTAGTAGTCTGTACTATTGGTAGGAGAGTTTGTATCACTGTATACAACGAGTCTTAAGGATTGTTCGACACTAATTCATAGACACTACTTACTTTAATCAAAATGACAAGTCATTGTGTGAGATGTTAGCTGCGATTTGTTCTATACAGAAAACTCACCGATCATGCAGTGGCTAAGATGAACTAATTGGATCTAAGAACACAGGTATACCCAAACGGACTTGATATTCCATTACCGAGCAACCACAGTACAAAAATCAAACATCGATACAGTACTTATTTTACATTTAGATACTATTATAAAGTAAAAATAAACTAACTTTGGAATCATACCAATATTACACCTATTTTATTTTACATTATAACATTGTGCATGTACTTTACAGTGCCCAAAACTAACACGTTAAACATAAGCGATACTTAGATTTATTTGATATTGATAAATATACACCTGGTACATCCTAATTAATTACAATAGGTGAATCACACAAATTACTTTCAAAATTGTCGTAAATGGCATTCAGTACGCGTTATACAATTTCGTTCAATATTATTGAATCAATAGATCGTGCTCAGACAAATGAAACTACTTACTTTCAATAAATGGTGATAACCCATAGATACAAAAAGCAGCTAGCACAGCACACAATACAGTGGAAGAGACGAGTTGTGAAAGTGGCAAACAAGTTGCTGATTGTACGAAACGCTTACACTTATAAAAGCAAATGACAGCTCTATTATTACCATTCTGAGTGCAAATACTTAACGTAAACATTAAATCTGGGCAGAGAGAAAGAGAAAGAAAAAATAATAATTTACGAAGAGGCGAGGGCCTGTCCAACGCGTTACCGCGGTACCCGACCGGACTGTAACACAACGCACACAGTGCAACAAGCTCTCAGTATGTTGACAGACACAATCGATCCGACGGACGAGGAAGACACAAGTGACGTACAGCTCGGGGACATTACGTTTATCTCGACTCGGAGCATTCTAAACCGGTTCATTTGTTTACATTTATTTACCACTGAATGTTTGTATCTCTTATAAATTGTTATTTTCATACCGTTGGATGTTTTCAAGATACATCTCTAATACAACGATCGAATATATATATAAATATAAGTGTAAATAAATAAGGAGGTTTTAAAATTATTTAAGTCCTATCTTAGCTACATAATGTTTAAATTTTTAAATAATTGTAAATATATATATTTGCAAACACAACAGCAACTGTAAGAACAAATTATGAGTTATACAGCCAAAACCGGTTAGAATTTTCCCAAGTGAAAACGAAATGTTACCGAAGTTATACGAGATAAAGCCAAACTAAGTGATGCACCCTAAAAGTTACTTCTAGGAAAATAACTTACATCATATAGTCATTGCGGTACATTATATAACATTGTGTTTCCAGGGTTCAGCAAAATATACATGCCCAAAACTAATCAAAATTATATTCCCTTGTTAGGAAGCATATGACTGAACGAATTTTTGTATTATTTATTAATAACATAGTGGACAGAAAATAGTAAGTACACTGTCAATCTAATAGACTAAATACATCAGAATGACTGATCATCCAAACTACAACATAGATGCATTAAAAGGTTTGTACATAGCAGTATATAATCATGTCATAAACATAATAAAGATATAAGAAAATACAACAATATGAAGATCGAAGCAGTTTGGACGATTGTAACAACCTCATTAGTGATGAATAATAGAGCTGTCCTGAAAATATGACTTAGGAAATCAGCTGTTATAGTGACGATGCATCATTCTCTAATACTGCATATCCCAATGTGAGGCATTGAAGAAAAAATAACTTGGAGCTATTATTTAAAAGAGTAAAATACTTCTTGACATGAGCGAGCATGGACTACTTTAGGGGCGGTCACCAAACTGACACAAGGAAAGCAGTAAACACGAAAAAGCGTTCAATCCAATCAATTATTATAAAAATATTTCGATAATAACTCTTTAAATTTCATGGGAATTATCATTTACAGTGAGTTGTTTTTTGAGTATATTTGAAATGTAAAATTAATGTTGCTAAATATCAATATATTGCACCAACGACTTACTTCAGGCACATCATTTTACGAAAGTTATGAAATTGACATTGATCTTTGAATTCCAATATGGAAAGGTACTAAAATGATACAACAAGTATGTCGATAGTGCAATCAAGTAAATATAGTTCAGATTTATTCAAAATCAGAATAATAGACATTATTATTCAATGATAATATACAATGCAATTAGAGATACTGCACCAAACATTAAAACCAATATGCTATGAGAAAGAAGTTTGTTTTAAAACACAATTATGATTATATTAACTAAGCCCATTTGCCTTCAAATTTCTGTTAAGCAAGGAATAATTAATCAAATCGCATGACTTGAAGAGAAGTAAAACTTTAGAACATATTATTATTATTAGGAAATATTTGTATAAAATCGGTAGTTACTTTGGTTTGGGCAGCGATAACTAATAATTGTTAGTAAGACCTCTTAGCTACTGCACTTCTGCTTGCCGTTTTATCGTTCATTACTAATTATTTATCAATGTTAATTTACTCCAAATGTGGTAAAGTCTAACAATACAAGTATTACAAGTCAATAGCTATGAAGTGCAAGATTTGTATATAAACTAAAGGAATAATTTTAATTTTATTTCATTCATAAATTATCATAAAGAGATATTACTTGTAAATTCTAACCCTGACTTGCTTTAACGAGGTTATTAAATGTCCAGTTCGGAATTTAAAACGAAAAAGAAAGTATCATTTCGTCAGGTCTCACCTTGGCAGATGGCTTTGCCTAGCATGTTGATGAGTAGACGCACCGCGGTAGCAGTGCGTGAGACTTATAAAGTAAATAACAAGAGCAATAATATCTGCTTGGTTAACCTTGGCAAACATACTCGACGAGTCTGTCAGTCAAGGGAACCCTACTCTTGCTGTACTGCCTTGTTTAGAATTGGAAACATATAATGACCTCGTTAAAATAGTATAGTTATTAATTATTCCTTTAAATTACTTAAAGATTTGTAAAGAAACAAAAAGAACACTGCATTAAACTGATTTTTAGAAACTATTGTTTTATTTTTATTAAAAAAACGTAGAGGTTAACAATTTTTGTGTTTTTTGTTTCTGAACATATACACTTTTATAAAGTGACCACAATGAAATCTGTGTATCAACAGATTTCAATGAGCCACTTGATCTTCAGCTCAATGGCCGAAAATATTGCTTACCTTCGAGCCACGTTCATTGAAGATAATTTCTACATCAAGTATTGTGCCATATTGCTGAAAGGTAAAAGGTTATAAGTTAAATAGCTGGTTGTTTATAACGATAACTGGTTTGATTTTGCCATGCTTGATGGGTATAAACGTGGAAGTGAATACGTACCCCAAACATATTTCTAAGATCAGGGTCCCTAAATCTGAAGGGTATATTGGAGACGTGTAACCGTTTGGGCTGCGATGCTTGTGAGACGGGCACGAGTGTCTTTTCGGGCGTGCCGGCGGCATTGCCGGCAGCGACGGCGGCGCTGACGGCCGCGGCCGCCGCGTGCGCAGCGGCTGCTTGCTGCGCGACTACGGCCGCTGCTTGCTGCGCCACTACCGCCGCCGCCACACTCACTGGTGTGCTCTCTTCATTTGATTCGCCTTCGCTTTGCTGGGGATGGCAAATATTTGACATTAGTAATTATATTTGTATTTGATCAGGAATAGAATTGAGCTCTGCAGTCTGTGTTAGACAGCTAGATAACTATTGGAATTTCTTGAAATCACCTGTTTAGGAGCAGTCTGTAACTAACAATGGTAGGTAATTTTCTCCTTAATCACCATGGTCTAAGATTGAATACGGTGGCGAGGAATTGGAGATAGGAATATTCAGCAGTGGACTGCTTATAGGCTGATGATGAAGAGTCTTTGATCATCAGATGATGGAGGACTAACAGTTTTAATCAGCACTTTTCAATCAATTGGTAATACCTCGATCAATACATTAGAACTAATCATGAACTAATAATACACTGACAAAACATTTGGCCACGAACGAAATGAGTAGATGCCCCAGAGACTATTCTTTGTGAACCAAACACACCACTCTAATCAAGTGTAAGGGTACCAACTATACAGAAAAAACTTTGTAGACATTACGCCTACGACCCAATATTTATATGAAATATTTTATAGCATTTTTATTTTTTGACGTAGAAACAGTTCGGTAGTAAAAGTATTTACAGACATGGGTCAGTTATCGAAAATCATCTGTCACTCTCCGACAACATACGAGTCCCCATTTCACACAGCCGAGCAGGACATGAGATATTATGTTTCCCCAACCGAGAAACGGTGAATACTAGCGGTCATATTTTTTTCTCTCTTTATGTAAGTAAATAGACCCGGATCTAAGGACTTTTCAAAGTCTTGTATAAAGCGTCGTGCAGACCGGTGCGAAGCGACAGCGCGACGCGTCTCTTAACAAAACAATTTCTAGAAAACTTCTAGGTACAACAGTTACCGGTGTCGCGTCGCGCAACAAATCGCGCTAGTCTGCACGAGCCTTAATGCAAAACACTGTCTACACACAGGTAATTAGGTAGTCTATCTATTAGTCATTCTTTCTTTACAATCTTACAAGCTTAGTATCCAGGCGAGTATACAAAAAGTATTGTTATCGTTATCCATAAATACGAGCACAATGGAAATGAAGCTTGATGTACTTTGCCCCAGAAACAGACAGACCTGGAAGTAGTATCCAACAATGTCGTTTTTAAAAGTTATTGTTTGCACAAAATACAACTACATACACTACTGTGGTTAAATTGACATGTAATAGTCGCATTTTGTTTAGTTGATCTACGATTAGAAAAAGAATGAGTGAAACTTACTGAGTTGTTATTTTGATTTTCTATTGAATTCTGCGTGTGTGTCTGTGGCGGCGGTTGAGGTGAGAAATTAGCTGGCGGTAGCGGCGCAGGCGGTGGCGGTCCTTCGCTCTTCACGAGCGGGGGCTGTGGCGGCGCCGTCGGGCCGGCAGCCTCGGCCTTCACTCCTGCGAGCGCGTCGCCGTTGGCTGCAAACTGTGCAGCGGCCGCCGCAGCCGCCGCCGCCGCAGGGAACGGGGTCGCCATACCCGTCCCCACCATATGCTGAAATTAACAAATAAAACAACGCTATAGAAACTGTTCAGTGTTCACCTATAACTACCATATATGTGTCAGCAGAACGACATTGATCATCAAAGAATTCAAAGCTATTTATCTCAGGGACGCGGTCTAGGTAGCTTATGTACTAATTCTGTCGTAATAAATAAACCCGCTTATAGTTGACGTTTCTGGGCTGCGAATCGAAATATTGACGCGAAGAACTCGTGCCAAAACACGAGCCGCTTTGCACTGGCTCCTTCACAAACAGTAAATTCACATGGTGCCCGGGCCGCTTAGTGTAAAGAACCTAGTGAACATAGGATTAGAGAATTTAACCAGATCTTTATTTTGAGAGGTAAATTGTTAATTCTTTGAATATTAAGTACCCAAGTCACAAGTCAAAGAGAGTTCTAAAAAACGCACCTGCCTGTGTAACTTGACAGTTACCTAAACTTGATGCCATTGGTACAAAGACAATTATTTATATACACATTAAAATACATTTAACGTGTGTAAACCTATTATGTTTTTAATTAAGTATTCAAATAAGTAGGAGTTAAAGTCGAATTTCCAACATGGCTACACAGTCTGTTGTTATTTTTAATACACACGCTCTCTCCCTTTAATTTTATTTTACGTCCCAAAAGCCTGTCGGTCGGTAACAAAATTAAATTGCGAATGAAATCTAACAGAGAACACCCTCGGCCAGAGGGTGGCTCGTCGCCGCTGAAAAACTGTGGCCCTTTAACGTTTTGAGATGTTAAATCCAGTTACTTTATCATGCATAGTAAGCTAGTGTTTAGTAGTGTTGTACGAGGATGTACGCTACATTGAAGCAATTTAACAGAACAGAATACAGCAAGTATCTACGTGGCGCAGCGCCGGATACGAGAAAATTAGGAAGTGGCCATTGGACACAATTGCATAGACTGTCGGCTGACTCCGCGCTCGCTCGATCACAGACCTCGTCGCAAATTATCATATTGAAATAATGTTTTTGTTACGTACGAACATACTATATGCATAGAATGTCTCTCACAAATTCGTTCAACGCCGCAGTATTAGATGGCCATCCTTTTCCGCTAGTATTGAAAGAATGACTACGGAATCTCTACGCGGAAGTAACTTATTAAACATGAATTAGAAACGTAAACTGCTTTGCTTTACACACTATCCTAACTCATCGCCTTTTTCCCAAAGATGTTGGGGTCGGCTTCCAGTCTAACCGGAAGCATTTGAATACCATTATTTTACATGGAGCGACTGCCTATCTGACCTCCACAACCCAGTAACTGGGTAATACCATAGTCTTACCCTTTCGTAAGACTGGTTGTCAGTCTTTCGGGCTTCTGACGACCCGTAACGACTGTCAAAGATCCCCGAATGACAGCCGGGACCAACGGCTTAACGTGCATTCCGAGGCACGGACGTGACCATCTTTACATACCGAGACGGTATATAAAGATGGTCACCCATCCACGGACCAACCCCGACAAACGTAGCTTAACCTGATGGATCGGTCCGTGCGGCTGTTATTGCTTAGCCACGAGCTCCTCAACATACTATCCTAACTAATATTATAAATGCGAAAGTGAGTTTGTTTGTGTGTTTGTGCGCTTTCACGCTAAAACGGCTGAACGGATTTGGATGAAATTAGGCACATGGGTAGACCATGACCTGCATTAGGACATAGGATACTTTAATCCCGGTAGTACGTTCCCGTAGGATACTTTCTGAGATGCACGCGGGCGAAGCCGCTGGTAAAAGCTAGTTTTACATAAGTATTTAAGCAGTGGTGGCCCTGTGGTAACGGCCCCGACTTACGAGTTTCGGTCGTGAGTTCGAACACAAGCAGGCGCTTTACTTTTTGTAAATAATTTCATCACCACTGCTCTCAACACGGTGAAGGAAAACATCGTGAGGAAACCGGCAGGTCCTAGAACCAAAAATTCGAAGACATGTGACATCTACCAACCCGCACTGGGCCCGCATAGTGGTTTACAGCCAACTCCGTCTCGAAGAGAGGAGGTCCAGCAGGTGTCCCAGCAGTGGGTAGATTAAAGGCTGATTATGCTATGGCAGCCCGTTGCCCCGCAGACACAGGGGCGATGTGACTGAAAAATCTGACGGTTTTTACTATTCCCTATTTATTTCTACTCACGACGAGTTGAGAATTCTCTCATTTAGTACGTTATAATATTACTAAGGCAATTAAAGTATTAAAACCAATTTAGTGAAGTTAAAGTACATGCAATCTTGAAAATTTCAGTGAGCTTATGTAAAATTTGTGACCCGCTAAGTCCAAAGTAATAGTTGTTTATATTTACAACAGTCAAACAACCATTAACGGGTGAGCGGGATTAAAGGCGGGTAGGTAGCGGGCAAATCCCGAGAGCGTCCCATAGATTACTATTGTACCCGGTTTTAAGATAGTGCCGAGACGTACTGGTGGAAACTCAAATTCGTCGATACGACGATGGTTTTCAGCATCATGGGTTTACGAAAATTGGCATTTTTTTATCACTCAGTACTTATTGCACTGCCAGGTTTAAACAAGACAAGGAGGCTTACGAGCACCCCTACGTCGTCTTACTGGTCAATATAATAATCTGCTTCAAAATATTATTGACCTCTTTGCTTTTTCAACTGGTAAATTTAGAGGCCTTGTTCGAGAAACTATTTTGGATATTGCGCCGTAATGTTTTTAACTCTTAGACTGTATCTTTATAATTTCTTGTTTTTTTTTTTTGCATGCCTGTTTAATTTTAAGTTTTATCACCACATTATGTAACATTATTTGACCGCACAAATTCGTCAAATTGTAAGCGCACATCGCATTAGTTTTATAACTTGTCATAATATGTGGAAAATGTTGTGGATTGTTATAAATTGACTCACAATGTAGCTCAAATTTTATGTAATATTGTAATGGGGAAGCGTTTATTTTCCCAAATAAGTAAAATAAAATAAAAAGACCAAATAATTTATATTTGTACCACATCGTAATATTACATACCCTGAAATTGAAACCCAAACTACAGCCGCCCGCCGCCGTGCCCTTAAGTAAAGCAACGTCAAGAATCGTGTTAAAGTTTCATAACACCGCCTCCTACTGTAACTTGTGAAGTTTCAAATCTGTTGTTGTGCTGGTATGTACACAAACTGAAGACACTTAATGTCGCTAACTCCACCAGATTTTGGGAACTAATTTAAAGCTTGGCTATTGGGATTAAAACAATCTCCCGTTATGGTAGGTAAGTAAGTGTAGAAAATAGAAATCCTTCATCGTTGAACCTCAAACTAGTAAGTATCAAATATGAAAACTGGCCATTGTAGGTACCCAATTGATACGTTCGTCACGCGTAGGCCTCCGCACACCGGAACCCCATCAATAATGATGCGACACCTCGAACCCATGAAGAATTTTCAGGACCATAAATGTAAAAATTTAGTGTAATATTTTCTTGAAATTACTTTTCCTTTCGTGTCTTTTTATGGATATCTCTACAAGAATTCCATGGCAAAAAGTATTTTTATTTTACCATTATTTATTAATTTTCTTTCATGCGAATTCTCAAAGCACACTATTAATTAAGTGACATCGCACAAAGACGCCAAACGGCTTCTAAATTCAAATCCCTTAACAATACGGTGTAATTTCTCCCTCCCTAAAAAATAAATATAATAAAGTTTAGTGAATAGTACAATTCTACCATTGTGTCGCCTTAACAACAGTATAGGGGGCTCCATTTGAGAATCAGCCGTTATCGTTATTCGTTTTCACCTCGATGTTATTTTCAGGTAAACAAGTAGATACCTAATGTGAATGTTGAATTGGCGGTGGTAATTTCCATTTCTTTTGTCAAAAATTCAAAATCATAAAGCAAACCGTGAAAAAGAAAAATAAAATATCTTTGTATGAATATTTAGGTTAGGAAGGAACCTGTGGAAACAGAAACAGGCTATAGACCAGAAAGACCAAGGTTTTACTATTAGCTTACGCTTAGGCGCTTAGGCAACACATTTTCGTAAGCGATTACGACAAATTTGTTTCATTTTGACAGTTCAACAACATTAATTGCGTTATTTACGTTGTTGAACAGATTTTTTTTCGAACTTATGAACCAATGGATTAACAATCCGTTTCAAAACGATTCAAATTCCGATTAATCGTGTATTAGGTAATTAGGGTACTTGTTAGTTGGCTGCAGACATAGTATGGTTGCATCCTCGAAGTCCTCTTTCACACAAATAAGAGCAAATCTGGAATTTGAGAGTGACTTAATATTAAACGAAAAAGCTACGCGCAATTTCTTTCGGTTAAAGATCCGGAGGCGATACCGATAATGTCAATAGTAGGAAACCAGTCAACGGGCGGTAGAAATAGTAGAAATATTTTTCATAACCCTTTGATGACGGTTGTACGACTGCTTTTATAGATTTTTAACGTCTATACTTCGCTCAGCTTAGAATAATAAAACTCCTTTCTTTTACCTTCCAAATACTTCTTGGCGGATAGTAAAAGTCCTACCTAATATCACACAAAACATTGTAATAGAAATTATAATCGCTAATAAACTAACATTTATCGCCAATTATGTCTTGTTATAATAACCTTACTTACGTTGGGAAAAGTAATAACGTCTGCAATATTTTGTGGAGAAGAAAAATAATAATGTCCTACAAAAGTTTGGCGATACTTATTAAAGGATAGTGTGACAAGCTACCAGCTAATAAAGTAACATGTGACTGTTAGTTATTTTTAAGACGATACGAAACAACACGAAGCAATAGTATAGAGAAGAAAGTAATTGTGCCAAGACACTCGAGACGACACACGCAAGACGGAGTGGAGTGCCTCAGCTCTTCTGCTAGAGTACGAAGTGCACTTCGTTTTTGAGTTCTAATTTTCCAACCGTGACGCCGCCGCCGACACCGGCCGAGGTGGACGATGATTTAGTACATGTGTCAAGTTGCCTTAGCACCCTCCAGATCTGGTTGCTATTTATGGTAACACGACGACACAATAGTCGTGACTCATTCCGTAGCAACGAAAGAGGCTACGTATTTATACGACAAGTCAGTAATACTCAACTAACTTCATGCATATTCTAGTCACATGGCCCAACGGCTACAACTTTATTTAAATTACAAGACGATTTTTATAGCGTTAAGTTTATGTAAGAGGACGAATGGTAGCATGAAGAAGCTACTGAATAAATGATAATTAAGTGCTGACTGCTGATTAAGTAACGCACACACTATATTATTAATGGTGTGTTCACATTAGAGATGAAACAAGATGGATGCTTCTGTGAATCCCTTGGTGAATGCTTGGAATAAGGTTAGAATAAGCAATCACTACACATGTGGTGGGCCACCTTCCAGTTGTATCCGGCAGTTCTGTAAACAAACTGACTTTTTATAGAGCGCGCCTGCGATTCGTCTAGCACAACCGCCTTGCTGCTTAGTCTCGTTCGCTTCAGAAACTGTATAATTGTGTTTGTAAACGGCTAGGCTCAGTTTATATTATCGTTTCTAAATATACCTACTAAATAACTGTTACTAAAAGTTACCCAAAGTTTTACTAAATAAATAAAGAGCATTTTAGGAGCAAGAAGACCATTTACGTTAATTTAAATTCTGATATCGTATGGTAGGCGCTACACGTGAAGAGTAGTATAATACAATTGGCAAAACGTTATTTAAAAGTAATTCGATAACGTCGCAGTCTTATTACGTTCATAAGATAATAATATTTATGAACAAAGTTTAGAGTTTAAGAAAAACATTGAAGTCTGAAAGCAGCATTCACGTTTCTGAAGCCGTCGTAAAAGTAAGTACGGGGAGGGATATTTTTCAGACGCTACTCAGGACGAATGTATCAATTTTGCAACTCCCACGCGTATAATGGTTTGAATGGGTACTGCAATGATGGAAGAAGAATACAGAATGAGCTAGTCTTTACGTTATCATAGAAATTTGTTATTTAGTATTAATGTTGTTATTGTTATTATGCTTTATGGTTATGTAAGAAGTGCATTATGTACCATATGACGTAGGGTGATCTGATAATTCGATTTTTTGCGAAAACCCTAGGGATTTTGCGAAAACACAGATAATTAGACAATGGTGAAAACATTTCTGCGGCAGATTGTATAATTTGAACTGGATGCAATAGGGTAGAACTGTGAACAACCGCGCGCGAGCAGAGCGAGCGAAGCGACCGAAGCGAGCGGTGCCGCAGTAGCGAGCGGCGAACGCTACTTTGCTCGCAGAAATATTTCGCCACTGTCTAATTATCCGAGTTTTCGCAATATCCCTAGGGTATCCCTAGGGTTTTCGCGAAAATTCAAATTATCAAATCATCCTACGACATCAAGCTTTCATGTTCCTTCATTATCGTTTCTGATGGAATATTTTAGTGAATCAGGAACATAGGAACATGCAATGTGTGGTGATATCATCGTGTTTTTTACACTTCAAAGATTAGTAACATAAAAAAAAAATGTTAGTACAATAACTAAATTGGGTTCTATTGAAAATGGAAAATTATTACATAAAGTAACTTTAATGCTACAGTGTATCATTATTTTAGTACAAATGTAGCAGAAAAGGCGAATAGGTAAACAGAATCATATCTTATTCGAGTTGAATGTGCTATGAATGTCTTGAAATATGTATATCCAGGATCTTCCTTCTGAATAAATCTGAAATTGAATTCAACGAGTCCTGGCATTCCCTGATGCATCATGTTGTCGGTACCAGGTACTCACTCTGTGGAAATACGTAAAATGGGCTAAGGAATGTTCGATTGAACATTTAAATTGAACGAAGCAAGTCCAGTCGATCAACCATAGAAATATAAGTGTCGTTAAAACTACTTGATAAAAAGCTATCCTTAAATCTTGAATGTTCGAATAGGACGAGGCGCGGGCTGATTCACAATTAGGCAATTAAACGAGGAGCGATTAAATGTAATTGAACACGACACAAGTTACGGGCAACGCACGCAGGGACACTTGTTCAAAATATGCGTCATCTCGAACAATATTATACATCTGGATCTGGACCGCTAGTTGAGATATCTTTGTATTGTTCTAAAATAGCAGTATTTTTTTTGCGTATGTACACATGGTCGCAACTGAAACGTGCCAGTCGCTGAAATTAAAGTATTAAGAATACGTAGCAATGTTTGTAAAATGGCGATCAATGAAGTAAATTCGTGCAGTTATTTTTAGAAATCGTTATATTATGATTTACAATACTTCTACGTAGGTTAAATGTTTCTTTGCTCCTCAATGTACGTTCTTGTGAATGCAGTTTTCAGACCGTAAATAAAATAATAACGATTGGAGGGTGTTTTACCCGCAGATAAAGAAGTAGCCATGTAAGCATCTTTTATTTTCTTATGCAAATGTAATGATAACATAATTCTTATTAACACAAAAACCACACCCGATGACCAATAAAAAATATGATACCAATATAATTATAAAACATGAAGTAATCAACGTGTTTTCCCGCTTAAAGAAAACCTAAAAACGGGAAGTTTAGGATGTAACTCCTCGTAACTATTAGGAATGTAAACGTTATTTCTTATTCTCAACTTCAAGCCTGTGATACGAATAACGGCTCGACATATTTCTAGATATATTTTCCCAGCTATTTGCTCCGAGAAGAGTTCAAAGAGTTCAATAAACCTCTATATTTAGCAGATGTAAACTGAACAGCATTAGCGCTTTCTACAAACGCGACGATAAGTAAAGTACTTAGTAATAAAATTATGCTCTGCTTAACAAAGAATAAGAGCAGTGATGCAGCTGCAACAGTTTCCAAGGAAAGAATACATCCACCTAAGTGCAACTTTCAATATCCGCGTGATGGATCACCTAAGTTTTGAATGACGTTAGTGTGATAAAAATTGTATTAGGCTTATTGTAATTTTAATATACAGGATGTCCAGTAAATAGTACGACATTCTGCAGGGGGTGATAGCTTGGGTCAATACCTTCCAAAAAAAAAACAATATCATTATTTTCAGCAATAAAACTGTCACATACATTTTTTTTTCACCACTGTAGGTTAATGTTAAACGATTGTTTATTTTTACAGTGGTATTTCTTGAAAACATTCTTGTTTTTGATAGAAAAAAGACTTATCACTGTGTAGAGTAACTATTCACGAAGAATTTGATCTAAAAAAAATACTAGAAAAGGAATTTTTCATTACGAAATGCTTAAAAATCTGTTTCAAGGTAGAGATTATTCGATATTTTGGAAAATTTAGTATAGCTCTAAACCTGTAACATATTTTTTGTTTTTTTAGAAGGTACCCAAGCTATCACCCCCTGCAATATGTCGTACTGTTTACTGGACACCCTGTATATCCGTGTCCTGAATGGAAGTGGGAACCATTAAGTGATTATAAAATTAACAAATTAGGACATGAACAGCTGTAGTTGCGTAATTAACCGAACCATACTTTCCTTGTACACATGTATTATTTTTGTTATCATAACGATGAATTTGACCAATACATTTATTGTTACTTCAATTGTGTTCTTTACTCATTACATCATTATTCGGATCAATTTCCAATAATAATGAACCAACATGAGGACAATTCAAACATAATTAGATACCTAGTTATCATGGTAATAATTGTTCACAAAAGCGTGGATTAATGACAAGCCGCTTCATTGAAGTGTGTGGACTGTGGATGTTGGTGTAACTCCCTGTCCCCCCTCCGTCCACCCCCTTCACGCAGCGCCCGCGCCCCCCGTGTGCCACCCGCGGCCCGCCTACTACCCTGACACCCTCACACTGAACAGATGCTGAGTCTGATCTGAGTAAACACAAACACAGACCCCTTTTAAGCCGAGACGGCACGATAAAACTACACAATGAAAATAATGATATCCCTTGGCGTTAAACTGAAAATATCCACATAATTTTATGGTCTTTGATAATCAGAGAACAGGAAAATAACAAAAACTGCTTAAATACAAGTTTAATCGCCTTATCTAATAAGCTAATATGTAAAATACCTAGCTACATACCTAATTAAAGTTTACAGTGGATGTTATTACAAAATATTTGAGCTGATATACTGGGACAGCGAGTACTTTAATAACATCATTTTCCTTCTCGTCTACTACAAATTAATTAGGTATTTTGGAATATTTTATACCTAGTTAGTCTGCGGTATTAGTGTGATGGGTTGTAATTTTTAATTATTTCAGGTACCCATTCAAGCATAAAATTGAAAATGTTGCGTAATACCATGTAATTTTTTTAATGATCACACATGATTTTCTCGCGATAGGTTGTCGTCATGTGAGTCACCATGAGTAATAATAAGAGTTCATGGAGTTCAATTCGGAGAACTATTGGTTTGCTTTGCTACTAAGTTGCTAACACTTTGAAACAGAAACGTGGCTTTACAAGCTGAATTCGTCATGTTGAAACATTTTCAAAAACAGATTAAATTACTTTTTACAAGATTTCATAATAGACCTACTATTTTTTCATTCTTTCTGTCTCATAATATGTATTTAGTATGGGAATTGATCTTCGAATTTTCTTCTATGGACCACTTTTCAATATTCGACTTCTGTATCTTCTGAAACGTCTGAAACGTGATACCGAAGTTTTGAATAATAATCTATGTACCAACGGCCACATTGTTCATAATGTAGTGCATATGTAGAGAAGGGTAGTTCAGTTTAATATTTCAAATTTTAAGTGAACGCTCCCAGATTTGCGTCCGATATTCGCCCTCTCAGGCATGGATAGAGCTTAGTTACGTTTGAGCGAGATTTCTTCTGGTGAATATTATTTTGTATTAATATTCAACAGTTTGCAGCGGCGCTACGTGACCGGGCGAGTATTTACAATGCTTAGCGAAGCGCGCAACCCAGCCTCCGCCCGGCCACCCTAATGCCCGCTACCTACACCGACATTATGCATATGAATGATCTTGACGGTTCGCGATAAATATTAACCTTATTTAAGCACCGAATTACCTATCACACTCATTTGCTAAACTGGAGATAATCGCACATTCAATTTTAGTAGTGTTAACGCATGAGCGGTGCTAGGATTCGGTGTTACGAGTTTAGAGCGTATGTTACACCGAATCCTATAAAATTACAAGTTAGTATTCTTCGTGTAGGTAGATCGTTTGCAAATTCATGTATTAAGGCCACAGCAGGCCACACTGGGAACGAAGCTAAGTTCGTTTAGCTTTGCTTTCATGTAGCTACCGCGTCTTTGCATACTTCGGTTCATAGTTCGCGGTGTGAACCGAAGTATGCAACACGCGGTAGCTACATGAGCGAAGCTAATCGAACTTACCTTCGTTCCCAGTGAGGCCTGCGCTTTATTCTGTGATTACCTTGAACTTCTTTTTAACCAAATCTTTTGTCTTTTGTGTGAAGATCAAGGATCTTCACTGGAAAGTACCTATGCCATCACCAAATAAATTATTGAAATTGAAGAATGGTTGGGATAAATGTGGTGTGCTGGTGAAGTAGGTATTTATTACACGTTTTTTTCTAAATGAATGATGCAAAATCTATGAACAACTGATTTGTGAATAGCCCACTACAGATAAGTAGTACAGATTGACTTCACATAATGATAATAAATTACCCGCATTTTATTCTACCGATAAAAAACATTAGGTTTTATCATTTGTCATGTTGTAACAATACGCAGATTGTGTTGGGTGAATGCGACCCGAATCCCGACCCCACTTAGAATGCTGTGCGTACATGTATACAAGGCCGATCTGAGGGCGTCACTCGGTAATGTCCTCGCAACAATGGAGATGGGTATTCAGAGCTCACTCGTAAACGGCGGGAATAGCTCTCTTCCGGGCGCTGCAGCGACGGCAGCCGCTCCACTCCGAGCCAATATCCGTCTGAATACCGCTCTATTATCACAGAAAAACACTACTACTACACTTAAAATTAATAACATTCTGACATGCAAAAAGTTGGAATAAATTGGAAAATTAGAAAATTGTTTTTACTTATGAATTTTTAATTTATACTGGCAAAAGCGTGTACATTATAATTATAACTAGTTGAGCACTAGATTAAATTCTGAAAATGATAACTTCTATAAAAACTGATACAACCTATTCTAATTTAAAAAGAGAACCTGAATGACTGGTCGTAGTAGCGATAAAAGTGCACTGTCAATGTTTTTGGTCCCATAAAAGTGTGGGATTGCGGCAATTTACTCCGCAATGCTAACACGATAAACCGCAACTGCTCTCATGTTTTAAGATCTATGTATCTTCGGTGAAGTTTAGATAAATCTAAATGGCGTATGTATTCAGATATCGATTTTCAAAATAGCGCTCGCGAAATGATGCTTGCTGTATTTGAACCTAAACTAAATATTATATACGTAGTGATTTTTTATCATCATTTTTTCAATTTTCATTCATAGGGGATGGTAATGATGAAAGTTTTTTATAAGAAGAAAGTCGTAGTTTAAAGGAAACAGATGAAAATTAGGATTTGGGCTTTCGGTTGAATACCACGAAACAGCATTTTTGAAAATTCAATACCCTTGAAGGTAAAATTTGATCAGTTTGCATGAAAATCCGCCATTTTTTATTAAATTAATGAGTATTTTGGGCGTTTTTCGGTTCAAAAATATGAACACGTGCTTCAACATTTACGAATATTCTACTCTAAAAGGGGTCAAATAGGGGATGAAAGTTTGTTTGGGAAAGCCCGAAATCTACACAGACAAAATTACTGGCAGTGCTGTTAGGATAAAGATCATATATAATATAAACTTTTAGGGCCGATTTAGATCCTGAAACTACAGATATAATTGTCCAGATTGATGAAAGATAACAGTTGAATGATTGGAAGTTACAAGCCCGAACAGAATGAATGGTTTGGGTTCACCCCTTCTAGCGTAGTTTTCGTGTTCGGTTGCACACGAGAAGAGCGGGGATCATTTGACTTGGCCCAGTTTAGTATCTACCGTTTTTTGAGCCAGAATACCTACATTATTTCGCCAGCTGGAAGAGCCATTCTAAAATTTCAATACGAATTATTTTATGGTTTAAAACTGCAACTATGCTATTGCTGTGCTGGTTAATCAACCAGTAATTTGTTGTTTGTAATTCTCTCTGTTTTTATAGGTACCTACTTAAGAAAATTCTGTGAGTACAATAATCATATTTTCCCGAAGAAAATCAGTTACACTTTAATTACCTTGCTATAAAAACCGAAGCATATTTCCAAAATGAGAAAAAAGAAAGTTTTAATCGATTTTAGAGCGGAGGGTAACTACCTCACAGTACCTATAAGTATATCATCAATAATTCCCATCTCCCTACACGTCGGTCGGCCGCTCAACGAATTACCGGAATCAATAAATAGTTGATTACATTTTGAACGGCATTTTAGGGAGAACAGAATGTGTCAATAAAGAAGATTCCAAATTCACATTATTTACTTTGGCTCTTACAAATATTTGTAAATTCTTGCGGTGAATATAACCTATCCCTGTTCCTTGCATCCTTTGTTTAATGTTCGCCACAATTCATTACATTTCAAATTGTGTATGTAACAGTATTAAGATTTATAGGCAAAGAGATGGTTTCTCAATTTTACAACACAACGTCAGTCAATAAACTCAATTTCCTTTAGTCTGAATGAATAGTGCCTAGGTGAATAGCTCTTTAACTAATAAATATTGTGGATCATGCACTCACCCAGACATACTTCTTCCGCTGTGCTTTTGAGTGTGACAGAAATGAAAATTAATAATGGATTGGAAGCCACAGGATGAACATAACTTGCAGTTAGTAAGCAGTGTACGTGCGCCTGTTAGTTATGTATGCAAATCAGGCACGCGTATGGTAACTTCACGTCAATACGAGTTGCTATTCACACGTCATATTATGATATCGTTGCTAGAAGATATCTATCGACAAAAATCATTACCAAGAGTGTCTATTTGATATTTTTTATGAGCGCAGATTACTATCGAACATTTTAGTCTGGGAGTGTGTATTAATAAAATAGTACCTACCTAATAAAATTATTGAATAGGTTTAATTAATTAGCGAATGAATAACTGATTAAATAGGTATTCAATCATAAACAAAATAATATAAAATATTTTATTAGTTATCAAGACATCAGTCTTTTAACATAATTTCACAAAAATAAACAAGAAATTGGAATATATAACAATGTGTTTGCATTAATTTATATCTAAACTAATATTATAAAAAGAAAAGATTTGATTTTTGGTATGTTTGTTTGTTACGCTGTCACGCTAAAACGGCTGAATGGATTTAGATGGAATTTGGCACATGGGTACACCGTGACCTGGGTTAGGACATAGAACTTTTTATTCCGATATTCCCACGGGACCGAGACTTATGCGGGTGAAACCGCGGGGCGCAGCTAATTAAATAATAAAATGTATTTACATTTTTACAACGAACTTCGTTTTTATTGTCGTTGAAACGATTGTCCCTAGTTACCTACTCCAAAAAGTAAATACCGGCTAGTCCACAATAAAGGTATAGTCCGACCAGGTTCAGTTGTCTGCAACATTCCTGATCCGAAAGAGTTCCGTTCCAGTCCGAGCAGAAACAGATAATATGGCAACCACGTATTCTGCTTTATATTTAGATCAATGTAAAGTAATGTACGCTTGGCTTTGAGTATTCCTGATCGTGAATCAGACTGAAGAAACTAATGGAATTCTATCCGTCAATAGGCACCAAACAATTAGTTGAGTCCGACCAAATTTCGTTTTCTTTTTACGGCATTTTTCGATTGAAATATCCGTTTATATTAGAATAGGTACTGTAATACATAGATTATACCTAAGCGATAGATACCGATTTCAATGCCGTAAATGCTAGAAATATTTTCCCGGAAAATTTTACAATTGCCGTTTGAATAAAAAATCTAGAACACCATCGTTCAAGCGTTAGAAAATGATGGTGTACTATTACGGAGGAAAAAAGAACGTTGACGTTGGTTGCATCACGGGGCGCTCGCTCGGTTCGCCGAGCCAATCTCTTTGAAACTGCACCCGAGTTCTACCCTATTTAACGGACCGCCGATCGCGTTAATTAAGCGTTTTCAATTTATATGCCACATTTTATGTACTGCTTACAGTAACATATACATAAAGCGACGAAAATACAGCAATGTTTGGCACTTATGAAAAATCACCCAATTTGTTAACATGAATATTCAGGAGTGTTCTTGATGAAATTTTTGCTGTAATTATTTTAACTCAATGAAATTAAAATAATGCCTACGTAAACCATTTGCTGTTTTAATAACTGTGCTGATATAAATATGTCACATAGATAGTTACATGCAGACATAAGCATACATACATAATAACAAGATAGATACTTCTTCGAATGCTATATAACTAAGGAATTTCTCCCGACACACGCAGGCATCTCACGCGAATGGTCACGCCACGCAACATAACATGGAAAGTAGGTATAGATTTTATCAAATAAGGTTGTTGACGATTGACTGTGTGTGCTTATAATAAAATAAAACATTAAAAGAAATCACAGTTCAGGGATTTTTAACAATGTTGACTTAGCATTCAAGTTAATTAAATTGTAGCGATGGGTATCCCGCGCCTACGCCTCCTGGTCAATATTTATAATATATATATCAAACTATTCTCGAGTAGACTTTCTGTCATAGTAGTGTCAAATGATGTAAAGAAATTCCGACAGTGTGACGGCGGCCATCTTCGTCCGCTGCGGCTAGTAATCCTGGCTGACAGGCTATAAGTGGGCCGAGCACCTGGCCCTGAGACACAACACTATCACTTCACCTACGGGAAATATTGATCTTATTTGAGCTTGATTAACTTTGTCGTTGTCGACGATGCTAATAATACCCAAACTCTGGCACCGGTCCAGGCGAGGTCTTAATGGTACTTCGATATACGATAATTTTCAAAGGTGACACACTATATATTTGATTCGACTTGATTCATTACAGAGATAGAGATGACACTATATTTCACAGTATAAATGTACATCCACGCCTTTATGTAAATTAGTGACACCCCAATTACCGTTAGAATCTGTGCGTATGTTCGTAGGTACACGCGGCAACCACGTTAAACTGCCCCATGGGCCTTCTTAACAACCTGGGTTTACAAAGCTGAAGCCACGAGTCGAAGCCGAAGCACGAAGCCACAGCATTGTATTCAAGAATTATTACTGAAAATACTACCTACTTTTGACGATTTTACATACTATAACGAAGCAGAAAAACATTCAAATGTATTCCAGTATTATTCGAGGGCAATATTCCAATTTAAACTCCGCATACCGAACGTCAACAAAAATATACATTCGATGCATATGAACTGTATATGTAACTTGGAAACTCAACGCACTACTATTAATGTCTGCTTATTAAACCAGATATGCAGGTTACGCACAAAAAGATACGCGATTAACAGACAATCGATTAAATATTTAAAACTTGTTTGCATGCAAAGCGGATACTTAAGTTTAATAATGTCTTGATTCTTATACGAAAACGTTTGGTCGTCAACACTTCTTAAGAATACTGAGTACCTTTTGTTTTTATAATGTGCATAATCAAGTCAGTTTATGATCCTAATAAAATAAGAGCAGAAAAAAACAGTATTAACAAAACTGCGTCAAATATTACGTAAGTACAAATACGACGATATAATAAAAATCGTGTGTCGAAACATCAATAGAAAAGGTAAGTAATGAATGTGTGTTATGTAATAAATAACATTACGTATACAGATCAAAGCGTGTCTGGTGTCTCGTGGCAGACTCCTGGCCTATATCAATGTCACTTGGAGATTGAGGCAATTTAATGTATTTATTACATAAGGATTTTGATGAGATTACACTTACATGCATGGTTAATGAAATGGAAGCGTTCAATGGATAGCGAGACAGACTAAAGCCGTTTCAAACAATGAAGAAATGGTAAGTCCAATTAGAGTTTATAATAGGTATAACGCCACAAAATATGTAGCATTTCAAGTGCTACGGTAAAAGGACTTGTGAAAATTCTACCATTTACCCACTCGTATGTGAAAAGAGTCTGAAATAAATCTTTTGTAACGCGCCGCACATACCTATTAACCTTGAATTTTACTAGGTCTCTGAGGTCGTGTTCATTTTCACTTAGCTATTGTAATTTTCTTCTTTTTGCGCGGAGATTTCCTTGATAATAATATCACACACGTAAGCAACCAGTATTTAGACGCATCGCAATTCATTATGAAGTAACGCTAGGTTTTGACATAAATCTACTAGAAAAGATGAACACATTTAGGTTTATCTAATAGAAGCGAAACATTAATTCGTTGATCTAAAATGCTTTGATCTACTACTACAAGATCATAAAACTAAGAGGACGGATCTAATAATTACGGTATACAAAAACAAGATCGAACAGTAAAATATAGAGAATTCGGCTTATTAATTGTACCGCGCAGTACAATGTATCATGGCGTTCTGTGGAATTAAAAGTATTTATAGAAGAAAATTAACCTCTTGCATAAGAACAAGAAAAGGAAGCTTAAAAGTACTATGATGTTTAAAAATGAGGGTCGTTCGTGCGAGCGAGTGAGTAGGCGTTCCTTGTTTAATATAAATCGAATTGGCAGACATGAAATGAGATCAGCTAACTTACGGTTAGTAAATTAGAAACTAGTTATTCAGACATGTTAAATGTGAATGCATCCACATGCGTAAGTAGTGCTAAAATAATAAACGGTAAATACCAGCAGGGTAGGTGTTCCTGTATCGATGACATTGCCGTTACTCACCTGAAATAAACAAAACTCACTAAGTGACTTCTAACTTTGATTAGGTGATGTATTATGAGGTTAAAACAAGTCGTTTATACGAGTATGTGACATTGTGATAACGTAACAGATGAAATGAATCGATGAGACGGTTCTGTTGATTTTGTATATCATAACTTCTTCAAATAGTTTAATCTTATCAGAGAGCTGACAATAGTGTCTGATCTTAAAGTAAACATCGTTAAGCATCGGCTTCGGGTGGATGTGACGTTTCATTAAAATCTACCTATTTCAAAATAACTAGAAGTTAGAGCGATTGCACAACTAAGGTATGCATAATGTTTTCGCAACCCCAATAGAGTTGATTGCCTTTATATGTATAGTAATAGGTGTCAAATTGAGTAAATGATTAATGATTACTAAGTAACCCTGCCCGGATGTGTACGGTTGATAACGGTTTGACTGGCTAAACTTTAATATTGACCACTTGATAAGCTAGCCATAATTTATGAATCGACATCGTCTTTAAAAGCCACACAGGTTTAAAAAGTAAAAGACGTATGCAAATAGGTAATGCAATCTTGTACCTAGGTTACCTATTGGAGTAACATACATTAACTTGTCTTCCTACTGCCTACATAACCTAGAAAATAATGATTACGAAAGAGAAGTTACAAAGTATACACGACTCCTTAATTATTATCCCCGCTGAAAGCAAGTACCTGCATCATATCGACGGTCGTATACTCGTGTATGAGTGTAGAATATTTCCAGAAGAAATCAGGCTAACAAAGAAAGATGCTGGAATACGATCCTCTAACGAAACATAAAAGTTGTAGCCTTTTGCAACATTTTCCTATTGCAAGAATATAAAAATACGGTTATTATTTTGTAAACGTGAAACTTCAGTATATCGTATATATACCAAAACCTTCATAATAACGTGACAATTATAAAATTAGTCTTACAAAGTAAAGTAAAAATATAAAAAGCCAGCTAAGTGCAAATTGTTCTGCGCTATTTATGTAACAAACTTTCAACAAAGTTCGACGAAAAGCTTTCTTTTATTATAAACGAGAACAACACTGAAACAATAAGAAAAAGGGGACAAATTAATTCAGAAATTGTTTCAGAGAAAATCGCCTTTGACTGGCAAACAATGGAGTGATTCCCTATGAGTTCTTTTTTAACCGACTGCCAGGAAAGGGTTATGTTTTTCACGCATACTTGTAGGTATGTATGTTTGTAAATTTCCTTATTACCTCGTATCTTCCAAACGGGTGGATGAATTTCGACAGTTTTAAGGTATCGTTATATTTTTGTCTTAAAAAGCCAAGTGCCATTAGAAAGGTGCTTGAAAAAAAAATGGCGGCCTTTTGACGCAAAATTGTAATACGTTAATAAAAAATAATTAACCAAACCTATCGAGTAGGGTATCAAATAAAGGAAATTAAAAGAGTATTACAAAAATATATAGAAGTTATATATTTAAATTTAATTAGGAATAATATGTTTTTGTTCATAAGTGTGCCGGGGCACTAATCTAAAATAAAATAAATAATTAAATAATCAAAAACCCGACTGCATGTCATAACTGAAAAGAGAAAAACAAGTACGGGTTTTTTATTGTTTTAATTATTTATTTGATTTCCTTATTTTGGAACGTACAAAACATTTGAAGAAGCAGATATTTGTCTGGTAACCACGAATAAGTAATTGATTTACTGTTAATTAAAAGAATCTACAAACAATGTGTCTTTTAGTGGAGATATTGAAAAAAACACTAGGTAGCATTCAATTAAGGAATTGTTATTCAAAGATATTTTGAGTTGAGAGCAAACGTAAGTGATGCACTTTCGACGTCAGGTATTGCATTGCGTTATCGAGTCCGATGGTCGAGTCAAGGGGCGTCGCGACGCCGCCCGCCGCCGCCGGCCGCGGACCGAGCAACGTTGGCAAAGTCCCAAATATTTTTCATGCGCCTCACTCTACACCGGGATAAGCTGCCCTATTCACCTGAATCGGAATACGAATAGATTTAAATCAAAGAATAATTTATAGATATATCGCCGATATCGTTGCTCAACTGGCACAACGAACGCGCATCGACCCTTTTAGGATTACTTTCACGGCTATTTTTGTAGATGGCATGTTTGACCCTGTGAAATCGGACTATCCTCGTTACATTATCCTCAAACATTCAATTAGTGATCAATAGCAGACAGTAAATAAACTGTTACTGGTTTACAGATAATAACAATGGCAGAATGCGATAAAAGAAAACTGTATTCATCATAATTGGTTAGTGTTCTTAGTTTCCTTATCTTCGGAGACGAGGACATTAGTAATTCTAACAACATTAAGTTTCGCGGAGCTTCTGAACTATGTACATTCATCATTAATGAAGTGGTGGTTAACTAGGGCTAATTGATAACACGTAACATGTACTTATAAATCATCCAGAGTATACGGATTAATGTGTATATACTCGTACATCTGTTTAGCAGTGAGCACGTCACGTCTGGCGGCCCTCCACTACACGCTTGCAAACAATATTGCACAAATCGTGCCAGATCCATTTACTACATATTTTTCATACATTACGATGTAAACTCATCTTGTGAGTGAGTTTATACCTAAAACGTAAAACAGAAAATGCTTATTTTTACTTCACTTGTTTACAGGTTCGCTTCTATTTCAGTAGATACCCAAGCATCCAAAACGTTTGATGAAAGTTCACCAGATTTGTGAAATTTAAAATTGGGTAAGGTAAAAGGCGCATTACTTCAGAGTGGATAGACATGGTAGATACTTTTAGTTCATCATAATTAGGAGTTGGGACACGTGGCGTTTTCACTTTTTTGTCAAAAAAATACTCTAATCTAGATGATGTCAGTTTTCGAAAGTACTGAAACCTTGTGATGACTGAATTCTAATCTCCTTTCGTAATGTACTTCTTGGAAGCGATCAAGTAGTAAACAGTGTT
Source organism: Xanthia icteritia (assembly GCA_949128155.2). NCBI lineage: Eukaryota > Metazoa > Arthropoda > Insecta > Lepidoptera > Noctuidae > Xanthia > Xanthia icteritia. The sequence continues at coordinate 10,223,939 of OX421941.2, forward strand.
TTTCGATAGAACGATAATACATTTTTGACTTCTGCGTGAGTATTTTTTTGAGTATCGATTTAGCCCAAAAACACGTTTTGATGTAGTTTTGAGTTCCATACCAATTCAGTGTATTAAAACTATGTTTTGGAATATCCTGCTTCTTGTTTCGCGTTTATTTATTATTCAACGCGGTTAATATCACAGACGAATAGCCATGGATACTGGGTAGGTAGCGCTCCTGAGTGGGCGTTCCCAGTGTGTAGATGCATGATGGATTGTTTAATACATTTTTTACGATGTTTAATTCTTCATAATCTTACTGAAGGCATTAATTCCGTCAGGAAAGTACCTACTTGCGGTTTCTATGGCAGGGCCATTATGCTAATAGACATTGTTAATTATAATCAACAACAATTAGAACAGATTATCATACCTAGTTAGGCACGGATCATTGACAATATCAGGGATACAACATTTAAGTAAAGAATAAGACGTTAAAAATATAAAACAGTAAATAAGTAAGTACTTTTTATGGGTAATTAATCGTTTAATTTCTTTGTTCCTAATACCTTAATAAATTGCTGTTATAAAACCTTTTATGAATACGGGGCTTTGAGAAAGATTTTATTAAGTAATAAAATAACTTAAAACAATGGTGATTTATTTTAATACCAGATTAAATTCTAGGCCCTATCTAGACGATCTATTTTTAACGTAAAAATTAAGACATTACCAATTAAAAGAAAAAAGAAAGAAAAATACGTTTATTTGCGGTACACATGACGCAAGGAAAGAACAAAACACGAAAATAACAATTTGGGGGGAAATATACATCCACGCAAAACGGCCATCGCTCAGCATAATGCTGCGACCCTATGCGAGACAGAGCCCCAGCGCTAGTTTTCAGCGACAGTTGATGTGATGACGTTAACCAGTGCAGCATATAGAGAAATAACAAAATAAGACAAAAATAAAGTAAACACAATAGTTAGTCCTAAATATATAAAATATAATATTTAAAATGGCAACATGTCGTAGCGTCGGCGTTCGGCCCGGCTTCAATAATCAATGTTTATAGAGTATCTAAAATAAGTGAATTTGTTTCAAGCCTAGCAATGCTGTCATTAAACACACAATAACTATAATATCAAGACAATAAAGATTGAAAGAATATAAAAAGTGAAAGTGTTCGGTCTTGTTCTCCAGAGAAACAAACGTGTCTATAAGTGTACAACTACAATTAACGTTGACCGTGTATGTAATCTTGAGCCGCTTTCCATTAGACGGTCTATTACACGCACGTCGACAGTGCATCGCACCGATTGAACAATGCTCAAACAGTGGTGGCCATGATATAAACGGAATGATAGTTAATCTGGTACTTGCAACTATTTACTACATTAATACCAGTTTGCCTTCAATAGCAGACGCATACCACAGACTGCATGTAACCAAATTATTGTTTAGATACCACTAGAACCATAAACCCGTCACTTATTGATTAACTCAATGAGATAAACTGCTGATTAAGGGATGCCATTTGCAGAGTGAACATTTAGTAGATGCTGGCAACTTCCAATACCTATTAATGATAATATTAATAATACGAAGACGCTAAACAGCACAAACAACGCCGATAATAAAGTTATTTCAAGGACTTTCACCCTTTGGGTTGATTATTTATGACATTATACGTGTCAAAGACAAACAAGTTAATAACATTGGTTCTCGTAGAGACAATGATAAAGAACAATAAATCGTCTCATGAGCGGTCAACTGTGTAAATGTAAGCCCATCATCTTGTGAAAACGAGTCGTATAAAAAAGTTGTTTCGCTGATTCAAGGTACGAAGTTAGCCCAGGTACGCACTGGCGATTTTCTCCCGCGGCAATTTTTTTTACGTTTTCAACGCTTGGCTTAACACCGAGAGTTGAAAATCCCGCCGCGATATTTTTACGTACGTGCGAGCGTGGGCTTACTCGCATAAATATGGGTGAATCAAGGTCCCGTGAGTGCGGAAACATTGGTAACGCTTCCTTTCACCCGTGCAATTCGACGCGGACCTGATGGCGACTGCGGGTGCACCGTGCAATCAAAGCTCGCTATGCAACCAAGTAAACACTATGAACTCGTAGTCCAGGTGTATTGCCACGTACGCACTCAAGCCGCACCTGGACACGCTTAATTAACCGCAGTGAATTCAATCTTATAATGCTGTCATCAGTCTTTGTCTCGTGATTGGTTACCGATCTATTTTGGTGGTGGGGGCAAAGAATGTATCTAGTATAGCGCCAAATTCACACAACACAATTCCCGGGAAATTATCAAATAACTTCTCCCGCTCTGGGCGGAGCGGGAGGGCGTGTCAGACTCTTACTGACTAAAACCCACCCGTGTTCCTTCAGTTGCCTGTACGTTGCCAGAGGCCACGGTATCCCTTTCGGACTTTCTCGCAACTCCGACAGGCATCGACAGGACCCCTTCAATTCTGCTGAAATCTCTTTGAGGCGCGCGTGGAACACAACGCACCGTCGACCCGGACCTGGTCCTTATCGGACGGCGAGCTACCCATTGCTCATCGTCCGCAAGCCCGCGCCTACGGTGGCCGGGAATCGGCCTGCGATTCCCGATCCCCAGGGCGTCTCCTGCGGTGGCTTGGGGCGTGAGGGCGCGAAGTTTGCCTTTCCTTCACGCGTTCCGCCTCCTCCTTCGCGAGCGTTACTGCTTCGCAGAAGGAGGTGACAGCCTCCCATGCCCTCTCGCTCCGTACCATGGCCTGCATCAAGGCCGGACGCGAGAGATCCCCGCCACCGATCGCCTCCGCGAGGACACGGCGATGCTCTGCCCAAGCCGGACAGACCTACACCGTATGCTCCATCGTGTTCTCCGGGCGATCCACGCAGTGATGACACCCTGGCGTATCCTCCCGCCTGATACGAAACAGGAACCTCCCGAAACAACCTGTACCTGGACCTGCGTCAGGCGGAAGGTGAGGACGCCGTGGCGCCTCTCTAGCCACTCCTCAAAGAGGCTCAAGAGGGACTTATCGCCGCAATTATGGCGTGCCCAGCACTGGGTTGCGACAATCGCACTCTCCATGACGCCATGAGATCTTCTTGACGTTTCGCCTCCTCGCGCCACTCCCAAATGTGCGCGAGGACTTTTGCCTCCAGATCCCATGGTGGAAATCCGGCAAGGAGGCTCGCTGCCTCACCAGATACCGTGCGGTATCCCCGGACCAGCCGGGTGGCCATGGCCCTCTGGTTTTTAGGGTTCCTTACGTCTGAATGAGAAAACGGAATCCTTATAGGATCACTCGTGTGTCTGTCCGTCTGTCACAGCAAATTTGCTCGGAATCTAATGTACCGATTAAGTTGAAAATTGGTACACCTATATCTATTTCTGTAACGTAAATAAATGAATTTTGACTATGGGAATGAGGCAAAAAGAAAATTTAAAAAAAAAGTTTTGCCTACTGTACCGTGTGACATATGAAATGAAAGGGCCATACCCTCATATCCGAAACTACCGAGACTAAAATTTTTAAAAAATACAGAAATCAGTTCTATACTTGTAGATTACAAGAAAACCTATAAAAATTCTATGGTCTTATAATAACATGGTAAATCTCTCAATATTGTGCGTACTTAATTACATTTTCGGTTCAAATGAACACGTTTTTCAACTACAATGTTTAGTTTATTCTTGGGATAATTTTATCCCAACTACGGAAACCTTCATTGTGCGTGGTCCGACACGCATTTCGTCGGTTTTAGTTCAGTAAAGGTAATAATAATATTTTTTTATCATACGTAGTCTTCTACGTATGATAAAAATTTTGATTGATATTATTATTTTGGATTATTTTGTATGATAAAAAAGAGATTTTCTTCGAAATGTACGAAGAAAATCTGACTATGAAGGAAATCTGCTTCATTGTCTGCATTTCTGATTATTATTTAACTTAGATATACCTATATATTATTACTTGTTTTGGTCTAGGCGGTACATTAGTCTCCCCATTTAGATATTAGGTATACGTCGTATTTACATTCAAATGAAATGTCATTCAAAACCTTATAATGCTTGTTATCAGCTCACAGATAAATGTTTGACCCCATTATCTGTTTATAAACACGCAACGACTTCCAATCAGTGACCGAAGCCGAAGATACTAACAGGAAGAACTGAACAGTATCTTCTCCATTATTTTAATAAATCAGTAGAAATACAAACGAAGATTAATTTCAAATTTACTCTCTTTTATTTTGTTCATTTATTTTTGACAGCATTTTCTACTGCTTTTTTTAACTTCAAATGGATTAGCACACATATATAGCATAAACAGTATAGTTCTACCTGGAATTGAACACCTCTTAAATCTCAAAGGATTAAATGCTGTAAGCAGAACAAAGCTGCGCTGTATACAGCACCTTTAAAGCGTGGATTAACGTTTAATACGATCTACCGGGTAAATACAATGTTCACGATTCAACGTCATTAACTGAACGCGAACAGTCCCCGGCATGAACTATCTCATTTGTAGGTAGGTCCCAATAACATGCAATAGAGATCATAGTAAGGTTAATACGGAATCTACCTTTATGAGCATTCCTAAGATTTTACAAAAAAAACTAACAATATGAAATTTGGGTCCAGTAAAAATAAAACAGTATTTAATTGTGTTTTGTACTTAGAACAGTGAGCAAAACTCTCAAATCAGCAACGATGCGCACTATAATACCTACCTCTAGTAAAAATAGGAGCACATCAAATATTTTAGGTAGGTACTTATGTGTATCTATTCTAAATTGACACTGGGAGCTGTAAATCATGTGTAATAGCACTCAAGTCGTAGACGGGCGTCTGATACGACGATATTTAAACTAGATATCTAAGCTGTTGGACCACGGCCAATGTATCCAAAAAGAATTTTGACAACAATATTGAGATATGTTGATACCAACCTATAAAGTCGAATCATTACATCAAGATCGGGCGCTAAAAGAAGTAATAAAGAATTGATGTCACCTCTTAGTTAGTGTTTTATAAAAATAGGCGAGAAAACCACAACACGCGCTTAGTGACAAAGTGAGGAATAGAGCAAGCTGTTAACGAACCACAAAAAAACATTACACAGACCATACCACAGAAATGTTTTAAAAGATTGTTCAAACACGACGCTAGAGTGTAATAACATAGTAACTACACAAGTTTCCGTTAACTCCTCCTTACTGATATTAAATTCTCTCTCATAAAATTCTTCAATTTATTCTTCTAACTAAACAACCATTTGCTCCAAGTTTTTGTTTAAAGAATGTAATATCAATTGAAAAAGTGTTATAAATTGTGAGTATTTTTGAAACATTGACGCTCCTTCGGAAACGATGGAATTCAGGCCGTTGTCTACATAAATGCTCAAGTTAGCACAAAATCTGGTCACTTATTTATATGAATTAGAAATATATTAGAGCATCATGATCATGAAATGATACTAAATACTATGGCAGTTGTGGCATTTTCAACTTTTAAGAATAGATAAGATACGTAGGTATTTAATCCGCCGATTTTTTATAATTTTATGTGGAAACTGTCTTTAGTTCCTAGTTAATCTCTAATTTATTTGAGTACTCGATATTGTCGGAAGAATAATCCATTTAGAAGATACTATAATATTAAATGTTGTGTTCTTTATGTCGGCCTGTTGATTAGTGAGTGTCAACGAGCGGTCGGTGGACAAATGAACGCCCGCTGGAGACGGCTGCCGTCAAACTACAAAGAAAGTAGGTGGCCTGGCATTTTGCTTGGCGACGTTACACGTAGCTGATATTTATTTACGACAAATATTTACATTAAACTATACAACATCTAACAGAAACACACTTCACAAAATATGCAAAACTTAAAAATAAGTGAAATTCCTGTGTAGTACGTAATTAGGGTAGTTTTTCAGAATGTAGGCATGGAACCTTCGTCATTGAAGCTGAGCATCTGCTAGTGGAATTCATCCCATTATAGAGTGAATGTTTAACCATAGACACAGGTACTTTTTCAGGGAGCGGTATTACGAGAAGGAGTAGGAGAAGCCAAATCATGAGAACGGGTTTTTCGGAACTCGATTTCGTGTCTCTTTGGAGAATTATTTGTTTTCTTCATAGTTTGGGGTTTTGTGTAGAAGTTTTATCACAAAAGCTCACTCTGTAAAGTTTAACATTGTGTGCACGCCTTTAGTAAGAAACATAAGGGAAATGATACCGCAGCTTTTGATTTTAATGCGCAATTTAAATTCGTCTTCAGTTTACTGCTGAATGGCATCACAATATGGTTCCGTTGTGGCTTGTTATAGTTTTATTGATCATGTTACGCGTTTTATCTCTAGGGATAGCAGTCAATCTACTCAAAATACATCAATTTTGCTCATAAACATTAGTTTCGAGTGGATCGCTTTGAGACTTCTGATTGAAAATAGTCAAAGAAGACTCCTTGAAGTTTGATCCCGTAGTGGTCATATTGAGTCGCACTTTCTAAAGCACAATCGGGAAAAATGTTCAATGATAAGCAAGATTTGGTTGGCATTACGAACTTATAGGATAACATTCCAATTTCTGGAATATGCTCGCATTGTCGAACATCACATATCTGAATTCCATTCGAATATCGTAATTTAATATTATTTCGGTTTCGCCGAAATGGTAAATTGTTATGGTGCTCTGAATACAATAAAATGCGTGTAAGTGAAACGGATACAATACAATCAATTTACCGAAATTACATCGAGACAAGACGTATAAGGTACCTTATTCCTAATATTGATACAAAACACGATACAAACCTTCCGCTTTGGAAGACATTTAACAACTTACTCAGTATGTTTTTGAGAATTTATAAATATTAATTATGCTCAATTATGAATAGGACCTATATCTATTAAGTGCCTCTTTAGCATTTATTTATCTTCGAATAAGCAAGCTTAGCGCAGGCAGAGGCACGATGTAGATAATATATTTCTTTCTAATCTAAAAATAAATAAAGGTAAGTACCTAAATATATGTTTGCACGATATTGATCCCTTCGTATGTGTCATTGTCTGGCTCAACAGTGAGCTTGTGTTTCGGAGCAATATTGTTCTCTCACGTTTTCGGGATTTTATTCTTTTTATAATATTCGATGGGTGCCGGGAAGCCATGGTGTAATTAGGGTTGCCAACCCTACTATATAATATAGTATCCTACTATATTAGAGGCCTAAATACTATATTTTTAAAGAAAAAATATAGTAGGCGAAAGTACTAAATTTTTATTTCAATACAAAGTGGCGAGTGATCACAATATGGCCAGTATTAATCTCATAAAAGCTAAATTAATGGTTTTTAGTAACCTTTATTTAGAGTGTAAAAATAGTTATGAGACATAAAAAAATAAACTGTTAATATAAAGGTTCATAGTAGCAAAAATATGCATTTAAAGAATAGAAATGTTTTTGAGACATAGGTACCTACTATATTTTTTCGCCATATACTATATTTTTCCAGGAAATGGCTTCGAAAATACTATATTTGATACAAAGTAGGCAACCCTAGATGTAATGAACGTGTATTATATGGTGGCCATACACCATGCTGCCTATAGTCAAATCGGCATGACGCTGTCGATTTGGATCAAGTAGAAATGACCATGTGTGGGCGTGCATTGGCATGACAGTTATACTTGACGGAACAATCGAAATTCAATTCTTTTGGCTTGATCAAGCCGATTGGACCGCATAAGGCGGTCGTCAACAGTTCAGTTGAGTCTAGATACAAGATTGTCGTTTTTTTATTACGAGTAAAATGCCCAAGACGGCAAAAAAGTAGTCTTCCGTCACTGGTGACGCCACGCATGGTTTCAACTGAACGTCGCTGCCGATTGGACAGTTTAAATTGATCGTGTGTGGTGTATATATATGAACGAACTGCAAATTGGACCAAGCCTGCAGCGTCATGCCGATTTTAGGACGATAGGCAGCATGGTGTATGGCCACCATTACTGACGTAACTATCCAGGTAAATTTGCAAGGTTTACAAAATTTCTTGGTAATGTTTATATTATGAGAATGATATATTTGTTCAGCAAACATCAGCGAGGGCGAATGTAAAAGAAAGCTTCCGCCAGTAAACAAATGACGTACAGCGTATAGCTCAATGCTGATTTGCTGACAGACGAGAGCGTTCACCACAACCCGTATGAATATATCATAGAAGGAAGTTTTTTAAATCTTTCATAGTTAGACAATACAGTAGTAGAAATTGGTACTTTTAAAACTTTAATGGCGGCGACGAAAATATTGATGGTCAGTATTCTGTAACAATATTTTGTGTTAAGTGCCAGCTTACAGCTTGCTCGCAATTTCTATTGCAATCAGGGTCTTCCATAAAATCTCCGGCCTATAAATCTAACAGCGCCTATAAGCCAGTCATTAAAAGCAAACACTGTTTAGTATTTACACGACTTCGGAAAGTTGTACGGCAGCTTTATTTACACACACCGACCAATGCATGAACAATTTACGAATTCAATATACGTAGTGCGCTCATTTCATGTGTACCGTGTTATGCACAGAGAGAAAAGCCGCACACATTTTCTTGACGCGTAAAGATTTAAATAGCAGAAACCAAGTCGTCATCCGAGGCAAGATGTGGGACGGAAACCTATTTGCCATATCGTGGCGAACTAAGTGCTTGTTCTCACGGTAGGGCGAGAAAATGTAAGTTCCGTTCACTTTAACTTCTAATAATTTTAAAATTAGATCTATTTGCAGAATAAATTTAATAAAGTACGTTATAAATGTTTTAATATGTACTATTACTAAAATTCTCAGTGACAGTTATCATTTTACCTCGTCGTTCGAAAAAGTATTATGGAGAAAACCTAGGTAGGTTGGTACCTATGTAACCTGCATAGAATATCACTTTGATTAGGTTCTTCTGATATGTAATTACCTACTATACCAAAAGCTGCGGTTGGACAACATTTCATTGAAATTAAGCTGTAACTAATAATGATACAACAAATAATTGAAAAGTTTATCCTCAAAAGGGCTAGATAAGTAAATTTCCGTCATTTCGATGGAGTTCCAAACGAGCGAAATAAGTAAGTCATTAACGGGTCCAACAAGGACAACTCTGGCCGACGGTATTTCGAACATTTAAATTAATTTGTAACTTTCAGGGATTCCGAACACCAACAGATCTGCTGCCATTAGAACCGGCTGCCCTGTAACGAAATTAGTAAAACCTGAAAGTATTTCTTTATTGTTATATTCTGAACATTTCTAAAAGGAACTGCTAATGCTTGATAACTTTTCTACGTCACTGATATCGGTCAAACGTTTTTCATTTCGTGAAGCTGTGATCTCCTTACTTGTATTGCTGTGGTTTTAATTTAGGTAGTGTCCTATTGTAGTAAATCAATATAAACACGGTATGAAATTGTTTAGTCTCAGTCTCACGGTTACCTGCCGCCGCGGTTTAACGAGCAGGTAATCAAATAATACTTCAGGTAGGCAAGTTATATCCAATATCTCTCACACACTACATAGCTAGCACTCCATATATACTGATAATAATGATTGCTACCTACTTTATAGATGCATCTGAGCAAGCATTCTGTATTTAGCACAATATGCGTCTGGACCATTTTTATCGACGTTAAAATCTCATTTTATTGATAATTTAGATTTTGTTCACACGTGTTTATTGTTGAGGAGGTCCCCTAGACTGTTCATCCAAAAGTTAAATACGGTTCAAAATAATAAAAATGAGCCAGTATTAAAGAGGCCAGCTGCGATTTGGAACGAGGTTTGGCTTGCTACCTGCGTGTTCGATGTTTCAATGTTTACTGGCAGGTAGGCGACCCAAAGTCGTGAAGTTAATACATCCATGAACAGGGAGATGTGAACAAAAGGCCGGTATGCGAATAATTTGTCCTTATTACCATCACTGGTGGAGTTACGCGTTCACCTTGAGCCATGAACGGGTTCCTGTAATCTCCCCTTCCGTCGCTGGCAATGGCGGCTCGCTCCAAATATTCCAAATGAAGGGAGCAAGCAAGACGCTGCTTTTTATTAAATTTTATTTCAAATTTTTTAACGTCTGACATCGTAGGTACCTTACTAAGTTAATATCCGTCTTGTTACTGGCATCGTCACTGACTGACTGTAGTCTGTCTCAAACAAATGTAAGTAGGTACCTGTAAGTACACTGACAAGAATTCAATAATTACCTACAATGTATGGTCCACAATACTGTATCAATGTGTAGTTATTATTATGTACCCAATGTGTAATATGTTTTGTTGTGGCCATACAAATACTTTGATTACAAGAACAAGGATTGTAGACAACTAAATGAATTCTTTTCGACATAGGTAGGTACTTCTCTCAAGTTGAGTAGCTACCAACATTACTTTGCCGATCATTGTAGGTATTTTGCATAAGTATATTGGTTTGAAAGATGCTGAGCATATTGTTATTTAAAAATAACACGTGATACTTTGGTAGATTGGTCAAATCCCGTACGAAATCTATAAATCTTTTCTTTGTCTAAGCATAAACAGTTTTTGGGTTTTTGGGATCACAGATATGGTTATCTCTCTCAGGGTAGGTCTACTGATTAAATATTATGAGTAAAAGTTTTCGTATTTATGAAAGAACGATACGTAACTGTCGACTTCAAAATATCTATATAGTGGGTTAGGATTATTAATAAAATTTGTTTCTCAACAGTCAATTCGGTGGCGCCGAGTCGTCAAGAGAAGCGATCCAAACATAGACGTGGTAAAGTACAAAGTACGGTGCATAGATATGAACTTCTTCGATGGTACTTAAACATTTTTATCAATTTACATAATATGTATTCATATAATCTGAGATTCAGTGCTTGACAGGATTTGTGGAATACCTAGTTCGATCTTAATCCAAAGCAGCCATATAAAAATTCACACTATTATTATAAAGCGTTTATAATGAAGAACGCACGCTTATCTGAACATTAGCAATGGGGTGTTAAATTTCAGACGTATGTCTACCTACTTAATAAGGCTAATAAAGTGCCTAGGTATTGGTTTACATTTGAAATCAACGTGCCTGTTACTATTCGTCATACAGAAAACGCGGCCAAGAGCCTTGTATTCAAGTTGTTTTAAGACAAATAAAATGTGGATAAAATTGCTGGATTCCAAAAGACGTTTGACAGATTCATTAACAAAAAATTAATGTTAATCGCAATGTTTACAGTAAACTATTTTTGACAATACATACATAAATACATTTATAATTGTGTGAATGTATTATGTACGTTCATATATTATTTTATCAATAATCATTGTAAGGAAGGTACTAGATATTACGCGGGTAGCAAATTTTTAAATTGAGTTTTGTTCTCCACTGAGTCTGATAAAAGTTGCAAGTTAGTATATAATAAATAAGTAAACACTATCTACTTACAAGGTACCCATGAAGTGGGCCATGAGTACCATGACACGATATTTTTTAACACGGGAATACAACAAATCACTACAAAAATACGTAAGTTAACTAAATTATATACAAAATAAGAGAACGAGTATTGATACAGCGTTGTGGATAAAATGAAAACGTCTCTTTTTATCTTACGTCATTTTAGTGGAGCAGAAAAAGACGAAATAACAATGAATTCATTCAACTTCAATGTCAACAATGGATGCATGTAGAAATTCAATTATCCGTATTGTTGAAAGGTAGGTAGGTAATTGTTTGTGATTAACAATAAATGAAACAAAAAATATATAATTAAATAGTTATCAGGTGCTATGCGAGTCCAGAGACTTAAGTAAAGGTTATATTATAGTTTGTTATGAATTAAAATATTTTATGACAATAACAATGGACAGCAATTAGCAATTATGATCTCTATAAGCTAGTGAAACCGTGAAGTAGGTATGTAACGCCATGCGCCATAAGTGCCATAACATTGTGCTCCGCCGCCTGACACCAGGGTTATCTTTATTACGTCCCGGGCTCGAAAAACAAATTATTATCTATGTTCCTATATAAATATTATATAACGTTAAAGATATTGAAGTGTATACTCACAGGATAGTACATCCCCTGCGGCGGCAAAAAAAAGGCCCCTGATCCCCACAGCTTGCCGTTTGTATTTACTTTGTGTTGCACAAAAATACACTCCACGTACGCCCTTTAGCTGGGCGTAAACTTCCACAACACTAACTTATAAATTCGAGGTAATCATGAGTATTTAATGGTATTACAATGAATAGTACTAAAATAATCAGGGTTGTTTAACTTTGAGGTTATGTGAGTATAGCGCGGAGGAACGCGCTCTAGCACTGAAAGCGGTGCAACAACGGACGGCTACGAGCACGCGTGGCTACTCAGCGAGTCGGAGTCGCCTCGCCCGTGCGAATCCCTATGTGAAAGACAAGGATAGAGAATCGAGTCGGTTTGATTCGACGTTCGAAGCGCGACAGGTAATATTGCCGTTCCTTTTTCACATAATTACGGATGGTTTTAACTTTTCGGTCACACACAATCACAAGCACAACTCTCAATAACAACAATTTTGGTACTTGGGGTATAATAAAGATATTATAACTAGGTAGGATTATTTCTTTATATTTAAGAATATTTCTAAACTTCCACGCTTACAAAGGTATGCTGTTTACAAAGAAAATTCTCAAAATATATGTCCCTTGTGTTTTATATCAAGGTCAAAGCTAAATTCCAAGCGAGAAATAAAATAATAATACTAGTGATTTAACTATTTATCTGCCAAAATAAAGCAATTTCTGTAGTTTTATGCCCTAGTCATGATTATGTACGAAGCTACATTGAATGGAGTGAGAGAGAAACTGCACGGTAGCGGGCCCTCCCTTTGTTGTCCCTGTCGCAGTGCCGAGAACGGTTCGGATCAATGAATCGTTCCCGGGCCCCCCGCCTGGACCCGGCGTCATCCCAACCTCTATGCTCCGCGCCCCCTCTTGCGTCTTCTCATCTCATTTCCCATTTACTTACCTACTCTACTCTCGTCCCACGTTCACCCATGGTTTTGATACAAAAGATATTGTATTTTTTGTTGTAAACGGAATATACGGCAAGTACTTATCTACACTTATTCTGGTTGCTTTCGTTATGTTCGAAACGGTACCAAGTTTGGAAACGTTTCTTAAGAATCTGTGAATGCTTCCTTGAATCGAAAAACTATGTAGTAGATTAGATACTCGCGTAGTTTCTCATATACCTAATTTATTTTGGCACAGTACCTAGTACGTACCTAAATGATGCCTACGTTTATGTATTTACGGCAAGGCACTGACAGTAATACTAAACTGCTGCCTACTGGGTATAGGTAGGTACTAAAAGTTCACTGACTTAAATTAATTGGTAGGTACCTACTTACACCATTCAAGCCACCGTATGAAAGTACAAAAAAAGCTATAAAGCTACCTACCAAACTATGCAAAAAAAATTAAACAATCGAACTTATGGTACTGTACAAGTAATAATGTTCTCACAAACAAAGGAAGTTCTCGGGTAGGCTACATTACAATAAATTGTTGACGTCACAGGTTCTACTCGACACCAATAATTTAGGTACCACGTCTGTTAGATATTACAGAATCTCACTCAAGATTCAAGATTTACTTAAAAAAAACTAGTTTCAACTAAAGTTTTATTAAGTAATGCTTGAGTTTTGAGTGAGGTTGTGTAATACGGGCCTTAGTCTATCTTTATCTCGGAAACTGGATATTTATTATTTCTATTTCTTTATATTTATATTTTCTATTTCTTTTTATACCAAAAAGTTGATTGGTGAATGGAGTAATGGTGATCAATCGAATTACGCCTTTTATTACAATTTGTCACAGGAAGTTGCTAGTTAAAAATAATTAAAAGTGACCAACAGTGTGTGTGATGTGCTCCATCTAACTAAAACAACATAAATTAAGAGCGTCCTGCTGCGTCTGTTACATTATGTATCAATTTAAACTAATTAAAGAATACGGGTAACTTTAAAAAACGGTTATCACTTTTGAGATCGATCATTTGCCTTCGCATAGACTCCGTTTGTAATAGGTATTGATTCAATACAGTACCAGGTTCATACCTATATAGGTATCATACCATAAGTAGTTATTACGTGCTTTACATCGCGTAGCAGCTTAAAATAACAACATTCATGACAATCATGACGGTTTAAGCAGCGAAATCGTACCTAAAATAAGTTGCACTCATCTGGCTGGGTTACAAATGAACGTTTTTTACCCCGCAGCTGTGTGGACCCCGGCCCCCGACACCAGCAACTAGAGCGGATATATTTCATTGTTACATGGGGGTATAAAACTCTCAATGTGTGTAGGTCCGTGAAATGCCTTAAATACTTTTACGTATTTACGTACCTACACTTACTGGGTTTGCAAAATTGAATACATTGTTTTAGCCCTCGTTATCACACGGACAAGTTAAAAGTGTTCCAACTCGTAAATAATTTATAAATACTTAAAAGGATTAAATCCCGATCGTCCTTCACCTACATAAAATAACCACGAACGAATCCTGAAATTGATTATTTATAGAAACAATGGGCAATATTAGAGTAGGTAAATTGAAGTATCATAACAAGTTCCAGTTCTTGAAAATGTCAAAGACGTGATTCACTAGCTCAAAATGATCAATAGAATGGCTTGAAACGAGTTTTAAAACAAGTCATCGCTTAAAAAGTCGGAAAGTTTAAACAGACAACGCCATCTGTGGACGTAGTGTGGCATACAAATGACTAGGTTACGGGGGCTGGCGACTGCCTGTGAATTCGTTGGCAAGTCCATGGAATGTAGTTTATTGTTATGTTCCACTCCAATCGGCAGTTGAGGAAACTTTGCACTAGATGTCGGTTGGAAGCTGAATATCAAGTTTCAGTATTTTTGTTTTAAACTTTTCAAAGTTATTGTAAGCGGAGCGCATCCAGAAATAGGTATATTTAAGTATAACTGAAGTAAATGCCAGCATTTATGTGTTCATTGAAAGATATACTAAAAAGAGATACGAGAAGTCTGTGGAAGTAAGTCAACAGATTGTTACGTTGAACGTTACACAAAGGAATTCATAAAATTATTGTTCAGCCAAACAACGAGGTGAAAACAAGATGGCAACAATTAAAACGCCGTAGATATAAATATAGAGATATAATTGTCTACCCTCTTCTATTTCAAAGGGTCTAGAGAGTGTCACATTACCAAAAAGTTTAAAAAGTCGGAAAAGCTCAAAGCTCAAGCAATTCCAGGATTTCAGCGTGTAACTTGACCTTTTAATTATTTGTTTCTAGGTAACTGAAATGAACGTTTTATCTGTGCTTACAGTTACACTATATTACGGACGTACCTACACATGAAGAATTGAACTATGAACGATGAGTACCTTATTAGTCAGCAAATCTGCTGATTCGGAAAATGGGTTTTTCTTTTTTGAAACTGACTTATATAAGTGCATAACTATTTGAACGATTACTTATACAGCGTGGAAAGTTGTGGTCATATTTAAGGGTGTGGTACGGACCATTAAACTGAACAACTTTCTCCAATGGATCAAAATCAAATCGTGAAAAAAATATCAGCTGTCCCATACATTTCGGTCGAGTAGTATTGAAGTTTTGTATGGGACAGTTGATATTTTTAGGGTTCCGTACCTGAAAAGGAAAAAAACGGAACTCTTATGGGATGACTTCGTTTTCCGTCCGTCACTCTGTCAAGTCCCATTTTTTTGCGCGATTACGATGTTGGTCCCTTGGAGAAAGTTGTTCAGTGTGATAGTCTGCTCTGACTGTGTACCACACCCTTAAATATGACCAAACCTTTCTGATACTCGTTATATAAAAGACTTAGGTCCACTTGCGCGTTAATGGGTTAGCTAAATAACTCGGAGTTAACAGCCAACTCAGGGTTAATCCAAAGAGAATTATTGGATTAACCCTGAGTTAGCTGTAACCCCGAGTTAGATGGCCTAAAGGCAATTTTTTTCTAGAAATATTAACTATCGTTACCAAACAAAGACGTAATGGGACAATATACAACATGTTAATAAAAAAACACAGTCCGATCCGTGAGGGTGTTGTTAAGTATCGTACTGAGAGTCTATTTATGCACTATTACCGAGTTTTTCGAAAATATTTGAAAAGGTATAATTACAAAGTTTTTGGATGTAAATAATATTTTAAATGCTAACCAATTTGGATTCCAAAAGAATAAAACTACATCATTGGCAATATATAAATTGTTCAATACCATTTGGGAAAATATCAATAATAAAAAACAATGCGCTGCTCTTTTCATTGATATGTCAAAAGCATTTGACCGTGTAAAATATGATATTTTGTTTGAAAAATTGGATTAGGAATAAGAGGTATAGCACTAAAATGAATTGAGAATTATTTAAATAATAGAATGCAGGCCACTTTTATTGAGGTATACAACTAAAGTACAAAAATGGTGGAGGTAGTGAAATCGGGATTCGAATCTGTAATACTAGGCGTACCGCAAGGCGTATATTAGGGCCCCCATTATTCCTACTATATATTAACGAGCTTCCAAACATAATTAACCACCTTTGAGTAATGTATGCTGATGATGCAACTATATTTATTCCAAATGAATATTCTAATGATTTTTAACCTTTGAAAAACTAAATTAGTTTAATTTAGAAATTACAAAACTAAACCTACAAAGCTGAATGTAACTGTAACTGATATAGCGATTTAAGAAGTTAAAGACACAAATTTCCTTGGAGTTACAATAGATCAACATTTAAACTGGAACACACATTGAAAAGATTAATAAAAAGATATCCCATGCTTGCTACGCATTGTAAATCCTGGCAGAAACTACAAATACCAGTGTTACTAGAAATGCCTATTTTGGTAATGTTTATCCACTGCTGCTATGATATTAAAATATACTGGAGAAACTCGACGAACGTGCAGTTCACAATCATTCTCCAGAAAAAATGTCTTAGGACAATATATAACATGCATAGCACAGAATCGCTAAGAGAAGTTTTCAGAACGGAGAGTTTCCTAACACTGACTCGAATTATGTTTATTTGTTAAAAATAATATGCAATATTTTAATTTCAAATCTGATTCTAAGAGAAACATTCACAAGCAATATGATATTAAATTACCTGTTATTAATAATACGATTTATTATAAAAGTACCAGTTAGTATATGTAACAGTTAGCTTTTAAGCAATTAAATGGAAATATATTTGAATCAAAATTTAAAAAACTGTTAATTGATAATGTATTTTATAATGTGCATGAGTACTTTGAGAAAAAATTATGTTTGTACTGTAATTTATTTGTAATTGGTTTGTAATATATTTGAAATTTATTTGCCTTGTAATATCTACTATTGCATATCCGACATGGGTAGACTGTTGAACCTATTTTTTTTAACGTTTAGAATAAGAACTGATGTTATGCAATAAATATCTTTTCTTTATCTTTACTGAATGTGCAGGATGTTGGATTACGCCATTATAGAGTAAAAATTTCTACTAAATATTGGTGCTATAGTTATCCGATTTGATCAACAACTTTAGTAACTACGTAACATATATTTTCTATAGACCGTCAGGATTGAGGAGCCACCTTAAACGTCCTGTAACTTTTTAACGGTTTTACTACAATTCCAGGATCGGGCCTACAGAATCGGCTGATTTACTACTAAATATTGGTAATACCCGCGTTTGAATATGAGAAATTTTGAAGAACTTTCGGAAAAAAAAATGGAAATTCACTGGATATTCACTGTCATCAAAAAACAATTAATCAATCAATAAAGGTAGGTAGGTACTTAGTTACAAAAAATCTAGCAGATAATTAATACATACCCATATACATTGATCAATGTACTCCCATTCTTGGTACCACTCCAGTAATAACAAACACTTTGTATGCAATGTATACTTAAAAGTACCCATTTTAACAGGTAGGTACTTACGTTTAGTTAAATTAAATATTTAACTAACATAACTTTATGACAGAAATTTCAAGATTTTTCGATTTTTAAATGACAACTTATCAAGTTTCAAAAATTCCAATTTCAAAATAAATTGTTTGAAACACGCGTAAGAACTTAATATGTTATAGGTACTTATTCACGTAATGTAAAACTTTAGAGATGTTCTAGATAATACATAGGTAATGTAATAAAATATGATTATAAGTAAACCTACTTATAATCACCATAAATTTAATGAGAGATACGGTCGCTATTAAACATTTCGAATTTGGCAATAACTTGTGTTTTGAGTATTTCTTCAGTGAGCCGGAAATCAAATTATTTCAGGGAAATTCGAAATTCCTCTTGTAAACTTCGTTATGCCATGAAAAAGTTGGGCTAAACTTTCTTGTGATGTGTATGAAGCCTTGGCTTGGGATTTTAATGCAGAACGTATCATTTATTCTGTAAGCCCACGAACGTTTTCCTTCAGTCGCTAGGCGTATGTAGCGAGTGTTTCGCTTAATATTACACGGCTCCATTACCGTGACTTCTGTTTATTTAAAGTCATGCTATTAGTTTCTTGCGTTACTTAGAAAGTTTTCTGTTTGCATTCTCTGTCTGGAACTCCTGCGGTGAGGAAATTAAACGAGGCATATTTTTATACAGACTGTGGAATTGAATAAATAACTTTTGAACAATAACACGACAATTGGTTCTATAATAGACTCCAGTAGATCCTACTTGTTGATCGTAAGTAGCATTTATATTGTTCCTCCAATTATCTGAGCACTCAACTTCTCGTGTTTTTGGAAAAGCGAGAAATTGTTGGAGCAATAAATAGATCGATCGCTTCTTCGAAATGAGAATTTATTTGTGAATAAGTTTATTCCGCGACTCCATTCGTGCCAATCTCAAATATTCGGCCGACGATTGCCTACGAACGCATTAAATTCACCAAACTACCTCGTAAGTCGATTCTACAAATAAGCAATCTTAAGTTGTATGTCTTATCGCGGGTACATAAATTGAATTCATTAATTATTATAACATTACACCACTAAGTAGAGTTAGTTTTGGTGGCACGAGATTTTCTTTTAGTAAGATTTCATTTTTCTGTAGCGTTTAACTGGCGAGGCAAAACAAGCAATTTATAAACACGTAAGTTTATTTCATCGTTGTTTACTCAGAGGTTGTAACATTATTGCTTCGCTTCTGACGATCAAATCGAAATACAAAACGCAAGAAGACAATACCGTAGGTCGGTATCGTGTTTCTTGCTAAATAACACTCAATATGGTTAATTCAAGAAAAATATTATTAAAATTAAATTTACATAAATAACAACTTATACCCAATTAAGTAACAGACATAACAACAATATGGTATCCCAAACTTAAGTAAAACTATTAGCAAACTAAAATAAGAACACTCGGTCTTTAGGTGAATGTGATCGAAATAGTACGATTCAATACAAAATTTTTTTGTTAGTGTCGAACACTAACAAAAAAATATTGTTTTCTAGGTTGTATGCCTATTAATAAACCTGCCACTTAACGCAGGTCTCGAACGGTTAAAAAATCTTTTTCGAAAGTAAAAAATAAGTCGGTTGTTGTTTTTGTTTTTTTAATTTTTAATTTTTTACTTTTAGTCTTTGTACCTACCCCACACAAATTCAAATACCACTAGTCCACTACCTGCACGCGTAGCATGACCACCGTAGAAACGGGTTTTGTCGACGGAAGAATAGACAAAATGACAGATTGTGATTGTTTATCTGTAATTTTGTCTATTCTTCCATCGACAAAACCCGTTTCAACGGTGGTCATGCTACGCGTGCTGCTATGTAAATAAACAATAAAAACAGTGACAGGAACTTATTATAACATCATCCACATAGACTAAGTGGACCAAATACCTATTATTGAAGCTAACACAAAAACTACTCAAGCCAAATTAATAAAATTCATATGGGACCACCGCGAAAGCTTTTTCTACCAAACGAAAAAAATATTTTCAAAATCGGTGTACATTTGACGAAAATATCAATGAAGATACATAAAAAAAAGAAAAATAGGTGAACAGAGAACCTCCTCCTTTTTGGAAGTCGGTTAAAAAACTATTTAGGAGGTCTAAGCATTACCAATGAACTTGGAAGTTGAATTTTAAGTGGATATAAAGTGACAGTGAGTCCAAGATACCGATTTTTTATTATATTTAAACTTAGAGATAACTTTTATTACACGAATAATTCAGTTTCAATTATTGGAAATCTATAAAATTGCCAGCCAATTAGCGACGCTATTTTAGTACGGCCGGTTAGTACCTACGACTCTCACTACCCTCTGGCGAACTCCTAATTTTGCTGTCTTCTCATGCACGAGTTTATTCTCGTATTACTTGTCGCTTGTCATCAGTTGGCCTTGTACACATACGATAAGTTAATCTTAATAGTCGCCCGAATAAATTAGGTTTAAATGAAATGATAAATATTTATTTGGATACAGATCAAAGAGTCGACAGTATATTATCAAGGTATAAGTAATGAAATAGAAGAATAAATAACACAACACGGCTGTATTTCCCGACGGCTAAGGTGCATCCACGTTTAGTAGGCAGCCTATAATGTCCCACTACTGGGACACAGGCCTCGGGCTGTAATCTACCACGCAGGCCCAGCGCGGGTTGGTAGATGTCACATGTCTTCGAATTTTTGGTTCTAGACCATGCCGATTTCCTCACAATGTTTTCCTTCACCGTTTTGAGAGCAGTGGTGATGAAATTATTTACACAAATTAAAGCGCCTGCTTGGATTCGAACCCACGACCTACAATTCGTAATTCGGGACCGTACCACTGGGCCACCACTGCTCTTTACGTTACGTTTGAGAGCGCTGTGGGACGCCATGGCGACGTCGCCGGCTACCTATCCAAATAATACGTATTGAAATGTATGACAGTTAATTCACTTGGCTACGGTCTGGCGACGTCGCCAATTTGCAAGCGTAGCCACCGACCGCCCCCTACGTTGAGACTGAATTTTCTGGCGACCTGGCGACGCATAGCCAAGTCGCCAGTATTTTGTATACAAGTAAGTTACGCAGTTACGACGCCTCCCTTACTCAGTGGCCAAATGATTGCCAGGACGGACGCCCGCGTGTTACTGGCTACTCATTTGACTACGGTAGGTAGCCAGAAGTAGCCATGGCTACGTAGCCAGCGACGTCGCCGTGGCGTCGCAGTGTGTTAGCGCTCTTAGTCCCATGTATCTAGTAGGGGGCAGGCCAAATTCAAATTCTAAGCTGCTACTGAAATATTTTCCAATCGAAAACCACACACTGCCCGACCTGGGAATCGAACCTAGGCAAGGCACGGATAATATTATAAAACTAGCGTAGGTTTCGAGGACAGCAATTGCGCTCCTAGTAGACTAAAGATTCAGTCAAAACAGAAAACCCAAAAGAATACTAATTAACTCATTAAGTCTGTTGATAAGGTCAACATTAAATTACAGAGTGATAATCACATAGACACATTATCTTACCCACCATAATAATATTTCCTAATTATGTTTAACAATATTCTTCTTGATTTATGAGTGTTGTTCCACAAAGAGTTTCGTGGAACTTTACTATCCACAAAGAGATCTATTTAGCGAAGGAAATTAAGGAAATTTCATTTCCGATAAGTGCCAGCCAGTACACTCTGAAGTTTGTTTATCTTTTAATCAAGGCAAATTAAATTACCTACACATAAGGAACGCTGGAGAGAAAACTTGGTAAGTGTAGGGCTGTACTCTACCTTACTTACCGAGTTTTAGTAGGTAATTAGCCAAGTCTAATCTGAAAACAATGAAATAACGAGTCAACACAAGTTTATAACGCATAAAATGTTTAAGTATTTTATTTTATACGTGAAAAATCTGCCTGCTTTTTTCCAACTATGTTGGGGTCGGCTTCCAGTCTAACCGGATGCAGCTGAATACCAGTATTTTACATGGAGTTTTACTGCATATCTGCCCTCCACAAACCAGTTAATGAGTAATACGATACCACTTTTTTTTTTTTTTTTGGTGTGAAATTATCAAATTAGTTCTCCCGCTCTGGGCGGAGCGGGAGGTCGTGTCAGACTCTTACTGACTAAAACCCACCCGTGTTCCTTCAGTTGCCTGTACGTTGCCAGGGGCCACGGTATCCCTTTCGGACTTTCCCGCAATACGATACCCCTTGGTGAGAGTGGTTGTCAGACTTTCGGGCTTATGACGACCCGTAACAACTGTCAAAGATCCACGAATGATATCTGGGACAAACGGCCTAACGTACTTTCCGAGACACGGAGGGGTCTTGGTATGTTAAGATGGTCACCCATCCACGGCCCGACCGCGGCAAGCGTAGCTTAACCTGATCGATCAACCCGTGCGGCTGTTATTACTTAGCCACAAGCCTCTCTTTTATTTTATTTTATACATGAATTGGTATTAAATCTAAAGGGATATCAACCAATCT
Organism: Xanthia icteritia; assembly: GCA_949128155.2. Lineage (NCBI taxonomy): Eukaryota > Metazoa > Arthropoda > Insecta > Lepidoptera > Noctuidae > Xanthia > Xanthia icteritia. Next base: position 10,246,451 of record OX421941.2, read on the forward strand.
AAAGGCACATAAGTAGGTAATCTTATAGCCACCTTCTAGTTTCTAGATTCTTACGAACTAATGGAATAGTACAGTGCTGAAATACAGCGCGGTAACAACCACTTGTGACATGCAATATACGAAGTTCGAATTTGTCGTCTCTTGCACAATTATACTTTTTAGTAGGCATGGAGTGGAGACACACAAGACACATAAGACATGTAGAAGATAATTAAGTCTTCTTCTTCTGAAGAAGAAAAATCTTCTTCAGAAGAAGAAGATATTATTATCCTCTCTAATATACATACGTTGTAAAAGATAGTAGATAAATGAGGAATGATTAGTACTTATGAAATGTATGGGAAAAGTCTTTTCTATTTGTGGCTTTTCTAGTACCTTCTCTAACCATAGAAGACAGACACACAAACACAGAAGACACATAAGACGTGTAGAGAATAATTATGTCTTCTTGTGAAGAAGAAGCAGAATCTTCAGAAGAAGAAGAAGAAGATATAATTATTCTCTCTAATATACATACGTTGTAAAAGATCGTAGATATGAGGAATGATCAGTACGGAATGTATGGGACAAGTTATTTGCGATTTGTGGCTTCTCTAATACTTTATACTCTAACCTCAGTTGGTCTAGAAGAGACTTTTCACCTTTATACGAAACTACAACGATAAGAATCATTAAATAAACGTGAGAATTGACGTTTTCCTGTAGCTACAACGGTTAACATAACCTGGCCTTACTACTCCGTCTCAAAAGTCTACCCTGTATCTATATCTATATAACAGCAGTGAGCTGTAAGACTTAGAAGGTCTTAGAAAGATCAGAGAAATAAAGTATTGCCGTTAAAAGAAACTTTAGAACTACTTTTAAGTACTTGAGGCGGCTAGAAACTAATGTCGAGCATTAGATATTGTAGCTGCTGGCAATCCGTTTCTTTGCCGTAGGTCTGTACCTACATACAAGTACCTATCCACATGTTTGTGGGAGGTTTTGTTCGGTTGCCTTCGCTAACCGACCTTCGCGAATATTTTGTGTTGATAATATAAATAATAAAATATATAAATTTCTTTATTTCAAAAAAAAGGTTACAAAAAAAGGTTAAACATTGTTACAGACATTTACAACATACAGAAGAAGTGTCTTAAACATAGGTCCCCTGGCTCCCAAACTAGGTTTATACCTGTGACTTGGGAGTCAGTGTTCCTCCATTATAAAAGTCGTTACGTATATCGTTGGTTATTAAAAAAATGTGTAGTGAAAAAGAAACAAAAGCCCTTATTTTTACAATGTACAAAAGTAACAATAATTAAATGAGCGGGAAGGTGTGTTGTGAGAGAGTTTTTGCGTGTGTATGTGTGTGTTTGAAGAGTGAAGAGTGTGTTGATGACATGCATGCTGAGATTATAAACACTATTTCTTAGTTAGAAGATTATAAATTAACTAGCTTCTGCCCGCGACTTCGCACGCGGGAAATTTCTTGTTCCCCCGACCCATCGCGTCGCATCGCATCGCCCTCCCGCGCTATTACTTTGTTTTCGCTTAGTGTTCTTTCTGACTTTTTTTCTTTTTACTCGGCTCCTAAGGGCCTCCTAGCATGATGTTCAAAAGCCTTCATCGAAAATTGGGCTATCAAGTGTAAAAAGAACTTGTGGCTTGTGGGTAGATCCGTCAGGTTAAGCTACGCTTGCCGGGGTTGGTCCGTGGTGTCCCGAAAAGCACATTAAGCCGTTGGTCTCGGCTGTCATTCGTGGATTTTAGACATTCGTTACAGGTCGTCAGAAGCCCGAAACTCGAAAGTCTGACAACCAGGCTTACCAAGAGGTATCGTTACCCAGTTACTGGGTTGTGGAGGTCAGATAGGCAGTAAAATACTGGTATTCAGCTGCAGCCGGTTAGACGAAGCCCAACATAGTTGGGGAAAGGCTAGGCAGATTGACAGATTGAGATGTCGTAGCCAGATCTTAGAATTGATCATTTCATGAAGTGTTCGACCATTTCATGAAATGGTTGTGTTTCATGAAATGGCCAGCTAAAATTGACCATATCGTTTAAATGTCAACGTTTAGTGACATGTCAGTCGACGTTTGCCCGTATCATTAAAATAGCACTCTGCCCGCGACTTCGTCCGCATTGATTTTGTACTTTCCTCTGAAACTTTCAAAACGGGGGGTGTTGAAATTTCACCCCCTTTGAAAGATAGTTTTGGAAAATTACTATTTACGATCTTTAACGTATATTTAGACAAATAATTATTCGGGCCAATTATTAACTTTATAGATCATAGGAATAAGATTTTTTAAATATACTGTGTCCTCTCTTTTCACCACGACGGCTTGTTTTTATAAAAGCGTTTGCTACGTTTCCGTTTACACCCCGTTAGGAGATGATTTTTGTAAAACCCTTAAAACACGTACTTTTTTATTTTTTGCTATCGAGTTTTGAGTTAATCCGACAGCGCTTTAAACTTTTTCCTTACAGGCCTCTGCAAGGAAAAATTTTAACGCCTTACCTCACACACAAGTCGGTACGTCAGCGGTGCGGGATCAGCATGCTCGGTATACTCGGTATCGAAAGCTTGATTGCCTCAGTATAATGCGGGAGCGCCGCGCCGGGCAGGATCGTTTCGGTTTACCGCGTCTCGGTAGAAACATACAGTGCGGTACCCGCTCATGTCACGCTTTTACTGCGTGTTCGGTATACTCGGTACCGAAAGCTTACCGAGCGTCTATACATAACGTCAGGTCCGTAAATGAAACCAATGCGGTATCGTTTCGGTGTATTTATTTATTTATTTATTTGGTACACCAACAGCAGCACATACAAAAAACAAATACAAACTATAGCATAATACAATTACTGGTATGTGTGCCTATTATAGGTATAAACAGCATTCACCATAATTAACTAAAATAAACTTATGAAAACATAAAATACAATTAGAAAACAAAATTCTAAATAAATGGATATTAGCATTATACCTACTAAATAACATTATAATATTAAGGTTACCACGAAAGGTGGAAGGTGACCCTTTCACCTTCCACCTTGAGTTTGAGTGATATCGAAGATTTAATTTGAACTTTGAACATGAATTTACAAAATAGTTATTTGTTATACAAGAGTGCAAAGTTGCTTTTTAATCGCGTGTTCAATTTTGATGACCGAGCAAGCGAAGGATTCTAAAATTGAATCACGAGCGCAGCGAGTGATTCAAAATTAGAATCCTGAGCGTTAGCGAGGGAATCAAAAGAGCACGAGGTGAAAAATCTTTGCACTCGAGTGCAACACGTAACTTTTCATTCCACCTCAGCGAGGAAATGACTAAATGCAAAAAAAAAAACGTTTACAATCACAAGATAGGTACACTTTTATTTCAGTTTAGGTATTCATTACTACATTATGACAGGTAAGTATTACAGAATAATCTTTAAATTATAACAAAATAATACTAAGGTATAATTAAGAAAATTTTAAAGTAACGTTGCTACAGTTATTTAAATTGAGTGTAATATTTTTGTTTGGTACTGTAATATTGGTGTTAGTCACTTGTGTACTGTTTTTCGGTAAACTATCTGTCATAGTTAATAGTTGTACCGATTCATCGGATTCCCTTGGCGTGAATGTTGGAGAGAGAGGGAGATGGTTAGGTGTTTCATAACGGTTTATTTTTGAT